>CM033711.1:12793922-14071336 GCA_019671005.1 Hibiscus mutabilis
TCATTTTGGGTCAAAATGCCCCATCTGCAGATGAAAATTGTTAGAAAACTGACACTAAACTGTTTGAAATGACTTGAAAGAATGATAAGTCAGCAGAAAAAATTATTTTATATTTTACATAATTTTATAAAATTATTTTTTGATCGATGTAACATTTTTTCAAGTCAACACATTTTTATATGATACTGTCATGTCAATCTGCACTGCCATATAAGTTTGTCACGTCATTTTAAGTCATTTATCGTCAATTGATTGACAGTTTTCATCCGCAGAGGGGTAATTTTGACCCAAAATGAAACGTTGAGAGTTGAATTGCTCTAAAAGAAGAATAGTGGCCAAAATGACTATTCAGTCAAATGTTGGGGGCATTTTTGACTTTATACCTATTTTTATATCTTTCGGGACTACTTAGTAAGTATATATCGATTTATAAGCTTCACATGCTTTTCTTCGGTTTATTCATCTTTATATGCAACAACTAATCAAGACATTCTTGGTAAGTGGTAAGTAACCTAAGCAACGATTTTTGAAGGTATGGATTCATATTCTTATTAAGTTAATGGATTAGTGCTTAGTAGTTTATATGTTTGGGTCTCTTAAATCAATAAAGCTATTTGATAGGTTTTAATTCTTATATGCAATTCTCTAAGGGTTTTAATCTTGATAATAAGGGTAGAAATCATTCATGCAGTTCTTAGTGATTATCTACTAATTAAGAGAGATTAGGTTATACATGTGCTTTTCTCTGGTAACTTATAACTAGCTATTTGAAATTGATGTAGAATTATCTTTTGTGAAGATCGATGAACTAAGTCTTGAATTAATTGATTGGGATTTATCTCATTATCGCATTTTTCTTTATTTTAATAGTTTCTTATTTTCTTAATTCTACTCAAACACAAATCCCCCCTTTATTTAATTACTTGTTTTATATAAAATTAACCTCTTACCATTTCTTACGGATTCGACCCTGCTTACCGCTTCTACAAGTTATTTTGAGCAGGTTTATTTTTGACGGCTTTGACAATCGCTATAAAAAATTAGCATCGTTGTCGAGGTGTGGTGTCAAGTAGGTTGATTTTATTTTTTTACTTTTTATGCTTCGTTCTTCTTGTGACAGGAAACTTGAGTACGATCCTAAAATCAAAAGAACTACACGTCGATTGAGAAAAGAAGCAAGAGAACGGAAGCAATCTTCAACGGAGGAAGAAAGCTCAATGCAAAACCAAGAGAAGCAAGAAAATCTCGCCTTTGAAGAAGGGGATATGGCCGAACAAACCCTACACCAACTCATTGCCCTCGAAATCACTACGCAACCATTATGCATCGATTACCAAGATCCATTTGAACTCAAGTCTGGATTAATTCACCATCTTACTACTTTTAGGGGACTTGAGAATAAAAATCCACACAAGCACTTGAAGGAATTTCATGTGGTGTGTTCGAGCATGGAGCCACACAATGTCACTGTAGATCAAGTCAAGCTTTGAGCCTTCCCATTCTCTTTAGCCGACCATGCAAAGGATTGGTTGTACTATATACCATCCGGATCAATTGGGACATAGACGGACATGGTGACACTTTTCCTTGAGAAGTATTTTCCTGTTTCAAGAGTCGCAAACATTAGAAGAGAGATTTGTGGGATTCGACAAAGAGATACTAAGTCACTTTACGCCTATTGGGAAAGATTCAAGCAATTATATGCAAGCTGTCCACAACATGGTGTATCCGACCAATTGCTCATCTAATATTTTATGAAGGTTTGTTACCTATGGAGAGGAGGATGATGGATGCTGCAAGTGGAGAAGCGATCGTGAACAAAACTCCCACCCAAACCAAAGATTTGATCAATGTGATGGCCGCGAACTCTCAACAATTTAGTCCACATCACGACACTATCACTAGATGAGTTAACGAGGTAAATATTTCTTCTCTTGAAGATAAGATTTCAAATTTGTCCTCTCTTGTTCAAATATTGGCAATAGGTATTAGTAACAAGTGAAAGCTTTTGGGATTTGCACAAGTAGCGAGCATCCGACTGATTCGTGCCCTACACTCCAAGATGGGAACTGAAACCGCCAACACCATTGGAGGAACTTATGGCCAAATGAAGTATAATCCATACTCAAACGCTTTTAATCTAGGGTTGAGAGATCATCCTAATTTGAGCTATGGACAAAAACCACAGAACAACATGCCATATCCAAACCAACAAGATGCTTTCCACGAGCCGCAACCATCATCATCGACAAAACCTCATTTGGAAGACATTATGTAAAAACTAGCCCACAACTTAAAGCAATTCCAAAAAGAGAGAGGTTGAGTATCAAAAATCTCGAAACCCAGGTAAGACAGATCACCTCGTCTCTTAGTTATTTTGAATCTCGAAGTAAGTTACCCTCACAAACCATTGTCAATCCTAAATAAGATGTGAGTGCTATTACTTTGAGAAGTGGTAAGAATTTGTAGGAACCACCCACCAAAGATGATAAGGGAGATGAGAAGGCTAGAAATCGATAAAATTTTGGCAAACTCATTTTCCCAAAAAAAGTGCAAAACACAGCAAAAACATGAAAAGGAAAAAGATGGTGCACAAAAACTGATAGTGATCCTACCTCCCTTCCATCAAAGGTTTACAAAATCCAAGAAATACGAACAATAAAGAGAGATTCTTGAGACTTTTCGCAAAGTTGAGGTAAACATTCCCCTACTCGATGCAATCAAGAAAAATCCTCGATATGCAAAATTTCTCAAAGAATTATGCACCAACAAGCGAAAGCTCAACGAGAACAAAAAGGTAAGAATATATCTACTGTACTTAAAAAGAAATTGCCAGAAAAATGCAAAGATCCATGTGTGTTCACTATCCCTATTCAAATCGAAAATATTAAAATTGAAAAATCCATGTTGGATTTAGGAGCTTCTATTAATGTTATGCCTTACTCTATTTATTTTGCTAATAAAATGGATCCTCTTAAGAGAACATGTGTTATCATTCAGCTTGCTGATCGATCCAATGTCCATCTCGTAGGTGTTTTGGAGGATGTTTTGGTACAAGTCAACAGACTTATGTTTCCAGCCGATTTCTATGTCCTGGACATGGAAGAAAACGACCCATCTAATCCTAATATGATTTTGCTAGGAAGGTCGTTCATGAAAACATCTAAAAAAATAATCAATGTGCATGATGGTATACTTACCATGTAATTTGATAGAGAAATTATTAAGTTTAATATTTATGATACCATGAAATATCTTGAAGATGCATATTCTTTATTTTCTTTGGATACTTTTAACCCTTCAATGCAGGATACTTCCCAAGTAAGTGCTGAACCAGACTACGCAACACAAGAAAGCATCGAAGGAAATCTCCCCGCACTCCAAGATAGCATTCCATGGTACACAGACATTGCTAATTATCTAGTAACAAAGACATTACCTCATTATTTGTCCCGAGCTCAAATAAACAAGATAAAAAACGATGCAATGCAATACATATGGGATAATCCATACTTGTGGAAGATGGGATCTAATCAGATAATCTGACAATGTGTGCATTAACGAGAAGCCCGCTCAATCTTACAATTTTGACATACAGATAACTGTGGAGGGCACTTCACTTCAAAGAGAACAGCTCACAAAGTACTTGAAAATGGATTTTTCTAGCCCACATTATTTAGAGGCTCATACATATTTTGTATATCATGTGAGCAATACCAAAGAACAAGTAATTTGGGTCGTCGAAATCAAATGCCATAAACACCAATCTTATTTTGTGAAATTTTTTATGTGTTGGGCATTGATTTCATGGGGCCTTTTCCTCCCTCTTTCGGTAACATCTACATACTTTTGGTTGTTGATTATGTCTCAAAATGGTTAGAAGCTAGAGCTACTCATATTGATTATTCCAAAGTTATTGTAGATTTTGTCAGGTGTAACATCTTTTCTAGGTTTGGAACACCAGAGGCCATCATAAGCGATCAAGGGACACATTTTTGCAACAAGGTCATGAAAGCATTAATAAAGAAATACAATATGATACATCGAATCTTGACAGCCTATCATCCATAAACGAACAGTCAAGCTAAAATCTTTAATCGAGAAATCAAGTCCATCTTGGAGAAAACCGTTAACACAACACGTCGAGATTGGAGTTTGCGTCTCAACAATGCTTTGTGGGCTTACTGAACAACGTATAAAACACCTATATGTATTTCTCCCTACAGGTTGGTCTACGAAAAACCATGTTATCTCCTAATCGAATTAGAGCAGCAATCCTACTGGGCCATCAAGCATTTCAACATGAAGATTGATAAAGTAGGAAAACATAGAATGTTGCAATTACAAGAACTGGAAGAAATTCACAATGATGCATACACAAATGCAACGATCTACAAGGAAAAAACAAAAGCCTTCCATGACCAAATAATTTTTAAGAAAAAAATTTCCATCGGGCAAAAAGGTTTACTTTATAATTCTAGATTAAGAATTTCTTGAATATTATTCTCTAGATGAATAGGACCTTTTGTCACCACTAACATTTTTTCTCATGGTGCAGTAGAAATTCAAAGTATAGAAATCAACAAGGTCTTCAAGGTAAATGAACATCGATTAAAACCCTTATATGAAGGATTTATTGAAAAAGCAAAGAAATAACCAGGTTAGAGTACCCACAATATGAGGAATAACAGGGAGTCACGTCTAGCCAAAGACATTAAACAAAGGCACTTCGTGGGAGGCAGCCCATGATTTTTTTATATATTTTTTCATTAGTTTTTTATGAATTTTTACATTTTTTCTTTTTAGGTACAAAGAGTAGACTCCTAGAAAAAGATGCAGCCGCACCTCATGGGCAAAACAAAATCAATCCACGATCTAGACATGCTCATGCTTCCTTTCCTATCCACATCACGAAGAATCACATGCCGAATAAGGGAGCTTCTTTTCCCTAAAACTTTTATTGCTTTATTTTAATACATGATGATTTTAGAACATTGGGGACAATGTTCAGTTTAAGTGTGGGGGTGGAGGCTTTTGGTTGAAATTTTTTGTTGGAATCTTGCTTAGTTTTGTCAAAGATAATAGGAAGAAAATATGTGAAATTCATGCTTATTGATGACTTAGAAAAATTCCTTTCACATTGAAATTTTTTCTTAGAATCAACATGTTGAAATTTTTGAGATTTGGGATCCTAAAGTAAAAATGAGACTGATATGAGGAGTAAATTAGGATTGATAAGAACTTTTTAGCCTTACAAATCATTGCTTGATTAATTGATTCGATAGTTGGATGGATAAAATTGGACACAACATAAGCCACTTTTGTGAGATTTAAGCCTAATAAGCATACATCTTTTATGCTTCATATTTTTATTTCATTGAGCGATTGTCAAGCATGATTAGTTTCTTCTAGAACTTGCAATGTTATACATGTTGAGACCACATAGGATCCAATTACTTGAGATGATTAAGCCACTTAGGTATGAGCCTTGAGCCAAAAATCCTACCTTGGTAAATATGACCATTAGAGAACCACTTTTGAGCCTAAGCCTATTGTTTGGAAATTAACCATATTAAAAGCCATATCCTTTTTGTTAATTCCCCCAATTTGAAACCCAATTTGAAGAACTACACACTACACTTAGAGAAAATTCAAGCAAACTAAAAAGAGAGAGAAAACCTTGAAAAAAAGCCATATATTTTGGGACTACTCAATAAGTATATATCAATTTATAAGTTTCGCAAGCTTTTCTTCGGTTTATTCATCTTTATATGCAACGACCAATCAAGACATTCTTGGTAAGTGGTAAGTAACCTAAGCAACGAGTTTTGAAGGTATGAATTCATATTCTTATTAAGTTAACAGATTAGTGCTTAGTAGTTTATATGTTTGGGTCTCTTAAATCAATAAAGCTATTTGATAGGTTTTAATTCTTATATGCAATTCTCTAAGGGTTTTAATCTTGGTAATAAGGGTAGAAATTGTTCATGCAGTTCTTAGTGATTATCTACTAATTAAGAGAGATTAGGTTATACACGTGCTTTTCTCTAGTAACCTATAACTAAGCTATTTGAAATTGATGTAGAATTATCTTTTGTGAAGATCGATGAACTAAGTCTTGAATTAATACGCTGAAATCAACCTTGACTATGATTTATCTCATTATCACATTCTTTTTTATTTTAACAGTGTTGAGATGATCAATGAATGACAATTGGCCAAGAGGGGGTGAATTGGCTATTAAAAAAATAAAGGGAGGAAATTTGAAAGATAAAAAATTGGACACAAGAATTTTAGAGTTGTTCAAGCTTCTAACAAGCTCTACATCCACTACCTTAGCTCCCCGCTAAGGATTTCAACAATTCACTAATGGATTTCGTCACCTTTTCTAGGCCTAGGAGGAAACCGTTACAAGATCAAAGCTTTCTACCCAAAGCTTGATCAAAAATCACTCAAATACAAAGAAGTGTTGGCAAACAGAAAATAGACCTCTCAAAAGGTAAAATATTTGCCCAAGATACAAGTTCACTCAACCCAAATTGATAAAAGATGATACAATGAAAAATCACTCAATTGGGTTACAAGGGTTTGACTCTATAAGCTCAAATAGATTGGATTTTTGCTTGAATGTGCTTGACTTGATCAATAGTTGTTGTTGTAGCTTCAGAGGCTTGCTTTTATACCTTCTCATTGATTTCTAACCGTTTGGGTGATTGGCATCATCAATAGAGCTGTTGGGCTCTTTTTTTCCTACCATAAACGCACTTCTGCAACCTACCATATTGTTACCTTCTTAAAAGTATTGTTTTAATGCCATTCTTACAATGCTTTTTCTTTGCTTTTGAGTGCATTTAGTTGAATTTAGAAGCTAAATTCATGCATTTGCATAAGAAGTTTAGAATTTTGTCTATGCCGGTGTGAAGGGTTGTTTTATTGGCAATTTTGCAGGTTTTGGCATAGAAGTTGGCAGAAAAGAGCAGCGCAGGAAGAAATTCCAGAGAAAATGCCAAGATGTTGTTGGCATAGATGGACCGAACAATGCCAAGCACCGGTTGGCAGAGAAGAGGAATTTGATGCCAGGCCAAGAAGTGGTTGAACCTGAAAAAATAAGACCAGATCAGGCTGCGAAAAAATAGCAATTGAATCAATCTCTGAAAAAATAACGGATGCATGGTGCCAAGCTTAGTTGGCTGAACTATGCTAAGCTTGGCTGCCAGGAAGTGAAGGCAATATGAAGTTAGCCCTAGCCTGATCAGCGCACCACCTTATCACTTTCAAATTGGATAAAGGTGATCGCAAGTTTTATCCTTTGAGCATTCAAATTCAAAATTCAAGAGTTATCATAGTCTTCCTTACATGCCTATTTAAAGACCGATTGAGCAAGCATTTACAGAAACTTTTTTGGAGACGATCGATGAACGATTACACCAAGGAGACGTGGTTCGACCCACTTGACCGAGAGCCTGGATCTTGAAGGGATACATCGAGAGACCCCTTCTCGCCCATTCTCTTTGTCTCGTTATTTTATTTTCTTTTTAATGATGATGTGTTCTCAAAACGTTAAAGGTTTTATGGTTGATACCGTCACCATGAGCTAATTTAATAGTTGGTGGGGTATGTTTACGTTAAATGCTATTTTTATGTTAAGTTTTTGATAATGGAAATACTTTGGCATTGTTTTTTCTATCTGGCATACTTTACTGTTTTCTAAATACTGTGCCAAGCGAGAGCTAGCACTGTTGGCCTATTGCACCTTAATATCTTAACAGACTTGGGTGGCAACGATCGAGTTGCTGGATACTAAGGTGAGATGCTTCGAGAGAAGATGTTCAGGTAGATGAACTTACTTCGAAAGTGAAATCTACCCCTTAAGAGTATAGATTGGATCTTAATCAAATTAGTTTATGAAAAAGCATTCACTATAGAGATATAGAGGTTTTTAAATGATCAAATTACGGCAATGACCATCGAGAAAGGCTTTGCCAATTTTAATATGTTCGGTAAACAATGCTAAGCATAACATTATTAAAAGCTGGCATGGAACGAATAGCGTAAAAACCAGGCATCCCTTGCCAATGCTCATTAATCATTTGATACTCTCATTACCAAGCTATTTTATTTTACTTTGCTTGCCTTTACATTATTCTCAAAACCACTTTCAATTCAAACAATATTTTTTCCTCAACAAGTAAACATTCAAAGCAATCGAATTCCAAGTCAATCTCTGTGGGATCGATACTCAGCTTACTGCTGTATTACTTGTCGACCGTGTATATTTGTATGCAAAAGACTCAATCTTTGGCATTGTTTTTACTACATTTCCAATATATTTTCTGCCTCTTTTGCCAACACTTAATATGAGTCAACAAGTTTTTGGCGTCGTTATCGGGTATTGCAATGAATTTGATTGTTTTTAATTTTTTACTTGTTTTTTTGTTTTTACTTTATCGGTGGTGGACGATTGGCCATACAAGTAAAAAATTGAGAGAACCTTGCGAAGGTTAAAAAAAGATACTGAGAGATGGATCAACAAGGCAATCAAAGGAATGGTACGGTGAACAATGATGGAAATCCATCCAATAACAATGCACCACCACCTCCTATTGTCCCAAACGTTAACGAGGAGGAAGAAAGACCAATCCGAGAACTTTCGGCACCTGACATTGCAAATTTGATGCCAAGAGTAGTTGACACCTAGGTAAATGCATTGATTTTTGAACTTAAACCGGTAATGATTCAAACTCTTTTGATTTTAGGTCAATTTGATGGAGCACTGACTGGAGATCTGAGGCAACACCTGAAGCAATTCATAGAGATTTGCCAGTTATTTCAATAGTCAGGAGTATCTGAGGATACTGTGAAGCTGAAACTATTCACTTTTTCTTTGAGAGATAGAGTTAAGACTTGGCTCAATTCCTTGCCACCTGGCTCAGTCACCTCATGGGGAGACTTATGCCAGAAGTTTCTGACATGTTTCAGCCTCCAACACTCACTGCCAAGCTGCGTGGTGAGCTCATTACATTCAGGCAGGCTGAGGACGAGACCCTGTATGATGCTTGGGAAAGATTCAAAGATTTGTTGAGAAGGTTTCCTATGCATGGATTCCCGAATTGAACCCCAATACAAAACTTCTACAACAAATTGAATGCACAAACAAGAACGGTTGTTGATGTTTCGGTAGTCAGTTCATTGCTTGACAAGAACTACGCAAAGGTTGTTGGCATCATTGAAAGGATTTCAATCAACGATTTTGAATATCCTATTGCCATACCTGGGATTAGAACCAAAACCAGTAGGAAATTAAAGATTGATGAACTAACATCTATCCATGTTGAGATTTCCAACCTCACCAGCATGGTAAGAACTTTACAAAAGAACAACGAGTCTAGAGAAGTTAAAGTATTAGATCCATTCTATACTATCTATAGCGAGAAACACCATTGGATGAATGCCTTGCCAACCCTGAGTCAGTAAACTTCGTTGGCAATTCTGGTTGTTATTATAATACTAACTCCAATACTTACAATACAGGTTGGAGACAACACCCTAACTTAGCTTGGGGAAATCAATGAGGCAACCAGTACAATGCCCAGCGTCAGAATACCCAGAGGCAGAATAACAATGCCCTGCCAGCATTCAATCAGAATGCCATGCCACAGAAAGCCCAAAACAATTTCCAGTAAGGGTAGAGACTTAACCAAGGAGGCACTCTCGCGGAATATATAAAGATGAATGATGCCACAGTCCATAGTTTAGCAGCATTAATGAGGAACTTGGAAGTTTAGATTGGGCAGATTTCTAATGCACTCAGAAATCGATCCCAAGGAACATTGCCAAACGATTCAGAGGATGCTCGACACAAAGACAATGAGCAATGCAAAGTTGTAACTCCTCGGAGTGGTAAGCAATGTGAAATAGAGAAGGCTGCCAAACAACCAACTGATTACCAAATTGAAAAGCCCGTACCAGTAGATGATCCCACAGAAGCAGAAGAAGATGAAATAAGAATAGACTCGATGCCAGAACAGATGCCAGACGCGATGCCAGAGTAGATGCTAAATTAGATGCTAGATAGACTAATGCCAGCACCACCTTGGCAAAGCCAGTGGAGCTAGCATTTAAACATCTCCCGCCACCGTTTCTAGCAAGGCTTCAAAAGCATAAGCAAGACCAGCAATTTAAGTGCTTCTTGGAAGTTCTTAAGCAGCTGTAAATCAACATACCATTGGTAGAGGCTCTTGAGCAAATGTCCAACTATGTCAAATTCATGGACATCTTGTCCAAAAAGATGAAGTTGGGAGATTTTGAAACTATAACTCTCACCGAATGATGCAGTGCCATGATCTTAAATCGATTTCCATCTAAGCTGAAAGATTCGGGAAGTTTCACTATCCCATACACCATTGGCAACAAATTCATGGGCAATGCACTGTATGACTTAGAAGCCAGCATCAACTTGATGCCACTGTCATTTTTCAGGAAGCTTGGCATTCAAGCAAGACCTACCACAGTGACACTTCAGTTGGCAGACTGATCCTATGCAAATCTCAAGGGTATGATTGAGTATGTGTTGGTAAAGGTAGATAAATTTATTTTCCAGTTGATTTCATCATTTTAGATTATGAGGCCGATGTTAACGTCCAAATTATTTTGGGATGACAATTTCTTGCCACGAGTAGAACTTTAATTGATGTTCATAAAGGCGAGTTAACAATGCGTACGAATGATCAATATGTTACATTTAATGTGTTTCATGCTCTTAAATGCACAGATGAACCCGAAGAATGTCAAGCCGAGGAGATGATAAAGTCTATTTTTACCTTGGACATGGCACAGTTATGCCAAGATGCTGATTCTGATGCCAGCGAATCGGTTGGTAATGAAGAGACAAAAGAAGGATCTAAGGAATCAACCTTAGAGGCTGAAGATGTGAGCTATTTTGAACCATTAGAGTTGGCCGACAGAGAAGTCAAGGCACATAAACCATCCATTGAGGAGCCACCATACTTGGAGTTGAAACCATTGCCGGGCCATCTAAAGTATGCTTATCTAGGTAACCACTCGACTTTGTTAGTAATCATTGCTGTTGATCTCACTCATGATCAGGAGGAGGGTTGCTGGAAATTCTAAGTAAATATAAGCAAGCCTTGGGTTGGACCTTGGCCGATACCCGAGGCATTAGCCCAACCATTTACATGCACAAGATTATTTTGGAAGAGTACCATAGAAAGACCATTGAAGGCCAGAGAAGGCTGAATCCGAGCATGAAAGAGATAGTGAAGAAAGAGTTCATAAAATGGCTTAATGCCAGGATCATTTATCCCATATCTGATAGCTCGTGGGTCAGCCCGGTTCAATGCGTGCCAAAGAAGGGTGGCATGACCGTGGTACAGAATAGTAAAGCCAAATTGATTCCCTCCAAAATGATCACGGGATGGAGAGTGTGCATGGACTACCAAAGGCTGAACAATGCCATAAGGAATGACCACTTCCCATTGCCTTTCATCGACCAGATGTTAGACAAATTGGTAGGTAAGGCTTTCTATTATTTTTTAGATGCTTATTCAGGTCATAATCAGATTGTCATCGCCCCTGATGATCAAGAGAAGACCACGCTCATGTGTCCATATGGGATATTCGCCTTTAGAAGGATGTCATTCGGGTTGTGTAATGCTCCGGCAACGTTTCAGTATTGCATGATGTCCATTTTCTAACATGATAGAGCACAACATCGAAGTATTTATGAATGACTTCTCAGTGTTTGGCAAAACATTTGAGGAATGTCTTTAGAGTTTGGAGCGAGTGTTGATGAGATGCATTGAGATGAACCTAGTGTTAAATTGGGAAAAATACCACTTCATGGTGAAATAGGGCATTGTTCTCATGCACAAGGTAACCAAGAGAGGATTAGAGGTTGATCAGGAAAAAGTGGAGGTAATCAAGCAATTGCCACCTCCAACAAGTGTTAAAGGTATAATGACTTTTTTAGGACATGTAGGTTTTTACTGCGTTTTATTAAAGACTTTTCTAAAATTTCTAAACCTTTGTGCTTGTTGTTAGAATAGAATGTCGCTTTTGCATTTGTGATTCTTGGTTAAGGGCATTTTAGGAACTTAAAGAGAAGCTAATTAATGCCCTTGTAGTTGTGGCACTAGATTGGAATGAGCCATTTGAGCTCATGTGTGATGCTAGAAACTATGTCATCGTAGAAGTATTGGGACAACGGCGTGACAAAGTTTTTCATGCCATATACTATGCCAACCGAACATTTAATGAAGCACAATCAAGAAAGAATTTCTTGCAGTTGTATTTGCTTTTGATAAATTCAGATCTTATCTAGTTGATAAAAAAGTTGTGGTGTATACAGATCATTCGACATTGAAGTATCTCTAGGCAAAGAAGGATGCCAAGCCCAGACTAATTCGATGGACGCTTCTCCTACAAGAATTTGATCTTGAGATCGAAGAAAAGAAGTGCAGTGAAAATTTAGTAGCTGACCACCTCTCACGACTAGAACATCACCTTGAGGATGGTAAGACCACTGCCATTAGAGATGAATTCCCTGACGAATATTTGCTTGCTGTTAATGCCATGCCATGGTACGCTGACATAGTTAAATACCTGATAAGCAAAATTCTACCTCCAGACTTGGCACACAATGCCAGAAAAAGATTCCTACGAGAGGTAAGGCAATACTATTAGGATGAGCTGATATTGTTCATGCAGTGTGCCGGCCAAGTGATTCGCTGGTGTGTGCCAGAGGATTAATAGCTTAACATATTGCATTTATGCCATGGCACACCATATGGAGGTCACTTTGCTGGAATGAAGACTGCGTCCAAGGTGTTACAGTCAAGATTCTTTTGGCCTACGCTATATATGGATGCCCACGAGTATGCCAAGGCATGTGACCGATGCCAGCGGACAGAAAATATCTCTAGCAGACACCAATTGCCACTCCTGAACATTATGCCGATGGACTTATTGGATGTGTGAGGGATAGACTTTATGGGTCCTTTCCCCCCCATCGTTTGGTAATGTATATATTTTCATGGTTGTCGACTATCTATCAAAGTGGGTAGAGGATGTTTCTCTGCTAACAAACGATGCCAAGGCTATTGCCAAGTTTTTGCACAAACATATTTTTACTAGATTTGGTGCCCCTAGAATGATTATTCATGATGAGGGTACCTCTTTTAAATGTAATCTAATATCTAAAAGTTTGTGCAGATATAGAATTCAGTAGAGAATCTCCACGGCATATCATCCACAAACAAATGGGCAAGCCAAGATTTCAAATATGGAGATCAAGAGCATCCTAGAGAAAACTGTCAATCCAACAAGGAGAGGCTAGTCGTTGAGACTATATGAGTCCTAGTAGGCTTATAGGACTGCCTTTTAAACTCCTCTGGGGACTTCACCATTTAGACTTGTTTTTGAAAAACCGTGCCATCTTCTTGTAGAGCTTGAGCATAAAGCCTGCCAGACCATCAGAAAACTTGACATGACATGGAGAGTTACTGGAGAAAAGAGGTTATTAGATTTAAACAAGTTAGAGGATTTCAAAACACAAACCTATGAGAATTCCAGAATCTACAAGGAAAAGGCTAAATGCTGGCATGACAGTAGGATAATGCCAAGACAGTTTGAGGTAGGCCAACGTGTTTTGTTATTTAACTCAAGGCTTAAATTGTTTCCAGGAAAACTCAGATCTAGATGGCCTTATAGGGCTGCCTTTAAAACTCCTCTGGGGACTTTACCATTTAGACTCGTTTTCGGTAAACCATGCCATCTTCCTGTAGAGCTTGAGCATAAAGCCTACTGGGCCATCAGAAAACTTGACATGACACGGAGAGTTACTAGAGAAAAGAGGTTATTAGATTCAAACGAGTTAGAGGAATTCAAAACACAAGCCTATAAGAATGCCAGAATCTACAAGGAAAAGGCTAAATGCTGGCATGACAGTAGGATAATGCCAAGATAGCTTGAGGTAGGCCAACGTGTTTTGTTATTTAACTCAAGGCTTAAATTGTTTCTAGGAAAACTCAGATCTAGATGGGCGGGCCCTTTTGAAGTTGTCAAGCCCTATATCCATGGAGCTGTGGACATCAAGAATTTGAAGACGGTTGAAATTTTTAAAGTGAATGGCCAACGTTTGAAGCACTATTTGGAAGGTGATCCGTACAATGCCAAAGAGGTTATCCTCTTGGCAGAGGTACCATAACATCATCATGGTTTTGAATCTTTGTAAATATTAGGGTTAGATGTTTTCTTTTCAGTTTTTATTTATTTAGTTTTCCTTCTTTTAGTTTTAATTTTTCCTTTGTTGCGTTGATAGGTTTTCTTTGAGTTTGTGCAGATTTGGTATGCTAGGAACAATGCCAAGGCAAGGCTTGGCATGAAACGATGACACTGAGTGAATTCTGAGTGCTAAGCAGAATGCCAGAACTGAGGCTTGGCATGAGTCGGAATAGAATATTGGAAGAAGAGATTACCCTAGCTTGATTAAGATTGGCCCACTAGAGAGAGTATTTTTCTTTGAGACTTAACCATGGCCTCCCAAAATTAGGTTGAATTTAAATTCAACTTAATAACCTTATCACTCAAATCTTTAAAACTTATCCTATCACATTATCACACCACCCTTATCACTTTACCCCTTATCAAATCAAGCATTTATTTTCCATCATTATCCCTATTAAATTCGGCCACCTTTATTACACCCATTAAACCACTAAATCTCTTTACTTTCTACCTACCCCTACCATTTCAAGAACAAAAATCTCTCTCACTTTATCTCTCTTTTTTCAAGCAAGAAATCAATAACCATACTCTACCTTATTCTTTTTTCTTTGTTTGAACCATTCCAAATTTTCTTTTTGCTCCAATGGCTTCATCATCCTCTACTTTGAAGAGGTTTTTCAACGATGAGATCCGGAAGAAGGTTGAAGCAAACTTTGCTTCAAGATCCTTTTGTTACGAGAAGCATTTCGACTTCGAGACTGAAGCAACCGTTGATTTTCCTCCCAAGTTCATGGCATTAGTTGATCAACACAAGTGGAACAAATTTTGTCAGCAAAAAGGGGAGATTTATGTGACCCTTGTTCAAGAATTCTACTCTCATCTTATAACCAAAGATTCATCCTTCTTGACGATTCGAGGTAAGTGTGTACGTTTTGATGAAGGGTATATTAACACAATGTTTAAGTTGGACAGCACAGGGGATGAACACTTTGAGTTTGCCGATTCGATGAATGTCGCTAAAAGAAAGAAATTGTTGACTGATTTGTGCGAACCTGGCACGACATGGATCGTATTGTCGAAGGGACATCGAATGGTGAAATGGCTGGCATTGAAGTCTCAGCCGAGGGGTTAGAACCATTTCTTGAAGGAAAATTTGATGCCTACATCGCACAATATCAAAGGAGAGGTTGGCATTGCTGCATTCGATCATCGTCAGCCAAAAACTCAATGTTGGCGCTCATCGTTGAAGAGCCTTAAAAATGTGCAGCGAGAGGTAATGGTAGTTTGAATGCAACATGGTGTGCCCAAGATTGATACAGATAAGGGCCAAACAATCAAGGGAACTACAATCACATATGCTATTTGGAAAAACCTCACCGTTACCGAGACCAAGGAGAAAGGTAAGGGGAAGGCAAAGATGCCAAACCCAAAGTGCCAAAGGCAGAGCCAGCTCCCATGCCAACTGATGCGGTGGCATTGCTCTCTTAGATCTACCAACGCCAGGATATTATCCTCCAAAAATTAGAGACAGTTGAGGAACGGAATCTCAAGTTCTGGCATTATGCTCATGCAGGGGTGTTGCCACTAAAGAAACTCTTGAAGGCCTATTCCCGGGTGTCTTACCAGAATTCCTAGATTTCCCTGTCGAGATTTTTGCCAGTGATGATGTCATGCCAGCCAGTCCCCACTCAGTTCATACCCCATCTGATGCTACAGTCCCGTTGTCCCAAGTCCAAGTTGAATCTGCCAGTTCGGAATCCGAAGTTAAATTGAAGGAACCAAAAACCAAGTCTGTCAAGAAGCCTACCATGCCACCATTGGCACCTGCTCAGTCCATGCCACTGCTACTTCTGCCGCATCGGACCCTAACAAGATTGTGGAGGAAGTCCTCCGAGATGTTGGAGCTTTCACTGCCACAAAGCCATCAATAAAAGGAAGAAAGAGAATGGCTCTCGATCGTGGGACCTTTGTGAAGAGAAAAACTCAAGTCACACGAGAGATTTCATCCGAAGGGGAGTCATCCTCTTCCTAAACTTCTTTGTTTTCCATACCATTGCATTTTCATGATCATTTTATGTTTTATTGTATATATGTGTTGTTTTCATGCATTGAGGACAATGCACATCTTGGGTTTGGGGGTGTGCATGTCCTCACATTGATGTTATGTCATGCATTTCACGTTTAAATTTTTGTTTTCATGCCATGTAGGTCATATAGATTAGATGCATACCGAACCATTAAAAAGTGAAAAAGAAAATTTTGTCTCGGCCGAATTTTGAAGATTGTTAACAATTGGGTAGGCAAGCTTATTTTGATCTAGTTTTCTGCCCGATGATGAAACTTTTAATCTTTAGTTGCCATGCCACTAGAACAGTTATGCCAGGTTTGCTTGGTAAATGATCTCTAGTTTAGGGAATTGAACTTTCACTTGACATGTAGTATGTATCTAGTTCCCTAACAAACTTAGAATTTTTGAATCTAAGCTCAGATTTTTGAATAATGATAAAAAATGAATGAAATGAATACATATGCTGCCAGGGTAAAAAATGAATAAGGCAACAATGTTTGCCAAGGCAAGAAAAATAAAATAGAACTCTCCTCTACCTAGAGATAATAAGTTACTTAGGGCTTCATGGTTTGCTCTCTCTTAGTTCCTAAGTCCAAAACTTTAGGGTGTGAGTTGAATAGAAATTCCTAGTGATATGTGGATTAACGCAGGGGTTCATGGTTTTCTCCCTCTTATTTCTCACGCCAAACAATGTCACGAAGCGAGCTTAATTTAATGCCAGCAGAAATCCTTGGTAGGAATAAAAAATATAATAAAAAATATGAGTTTATGTAGTAAATTTGACTAAGGGAGTGAAAGGACACTTGATGCATATTGCCCACACATTGTACACCTTTTCATGAACTTAGACTAGAGTTATATTGTTGCACTTGAATTGCTATCTACTTGGCACTGTTGCACTGGGATACCTAAGGGTAGAAATAGAGCCAAACTCTGCTTGCCAGCACTTGTTGGCATTCTGACCATAATTTTTTTGAGGTACTATTTTCACAATTTTTGTTTTATTTTTCTTTGCATTACTTGAGGATAAACAATGAGCTGGGTTTGGGGTTGTGTTACCTCCTCAAAAGTACTATTTTTAATGTCATCCTTACAATGCATTTGCTTGTTTTTGAGTGCATTTAGTTGAATTTAGATGTTAAATTCATGCATTTGCATAAGGAGTTTAGAATTTCATCTATGCCAGAGTGAAGGATTGTTTTGTTGGCAATTTTGCAGGTTTTGGCATAGAAGTTGGCAGAAAAGAGCAGCGCATGAATGAATGCCAGAGAGAATGCCGAGATGCTGTTGGCACAAATAGACCGAACAATGCCAAGCACCGGTTGGCAGAGAAGAGGCATTTGATGCCAGGCCAAGAAGTGGTTGAAACTAAAAAAATAGGACCAGATCAGGCTGTGAAAAATAGAAATTGGATCAATCTCCGAAAAAATAACGGATGAATGGTGCCAAGCTTAGTTGGTAGAACTATGCCAAGCTTGGTTTCCAAGAAGCGAGGGTAGTATGACGCCAGCCCTAGCCTGATCAACGCACCGCCTTATCAGCTTATCACTTCCAAACTGGATAAAGGTGATCGCAAATCTTATGCCTTGAGCATTCAAATTCAAAATTCAAGAGTTGTCCTAGTCTTCCTTATTTTTCTATCTGGCATACTTTACTGTTTTCTAAATATTGTGTCAAGCGATCGAGTTACTGGGTACTAAGGCGAGATGCTTCGAGAGAAGATGTTCAAGTAGATGAACTTACTCCGAAATGGAAATCTACCCCTTAGGAGTATAGATTGGATCTTAATCAAATTGGTTTATGAAAAAGTATTCATTATAGAGATATAGGGGTTTTCACATGATCAATTTAGGGAAATGACCATCGAGAGAGGCTTTGCCAATTTGAATCTACTCGGCAAACAATCCCAAGGCATGGCATTATTGGAAGCTGGCATGGCACGAATAGCGTAAAAACCTGGTATCCCATGCCAACGCTCATCATTCATTTGACACTCTCCTTGCCAAGCTAGTTTATTTTACTTTTATTGCCTTTACATTATTCTCAAAACCACTTTTAAAAGTAAATATTCAAAGTAATAGAATTCCGAGTCAATATCTATGGGATCGATACTCAGCTTACTATTGTATTACTTGTCGGTCGTGTATACTTGCACGCAAAAGACTCAATCTTTGTCATTGTTTTTACTACATTTCCAATATATTTTCTGCCCCTTTTTCCAACACTTATTACGAGTCAACACATATCGATACACGAAGGACATGTTTCGATACATGTCTCAAAATAGAAAGAGCCGTTGTAGTGTAATAAAGAGGCGTATCAATACGCGGGAAGGCGTATCGAGATGGTGAAGGGCTTGTATCAAAACGGCTATAGGCCGTATCGAAAAAGAGTATGCTCACTTGGAATCTACCAAAATTAGTATCGATACAGCCTTAGGGTGTATCAAAACGAGTAAACTAACATTTGAATTTTGCTAATTCACAATAACTGACAAGGCAATGGTAACTTAATAAATGCAAAGATATGAAAATCTTAACCTCTATATTGAAACGGTATAGGGCCGTATCGATACAGTTAACCAAAATATTAAGCCCAGATGAAGCTTGTATCAGAACAGATAAATCTGTATCGAAACCAGAAATTCCAGTAGCTTATTAATGTATGGCTGTATCGAAACGCCTTGAGGGTGTATAGAAATTCCTGGATGATTTTGTTAAGTTTTGCTTTGAAAACACTTAGAAAATTTTATAGGGTTTAAGTTTTGACTTAGAAACAATTTTTGGTTTAAAAATCCTTATTAATTGTGAGACTTTCAAGTACTTAAAAATTTATTTACTTTGCAATTTAGTCCTTGAACAATTTGTTAGATCAAAATCAAACATAGGTTTTACAATCTCCCCATTTTTGATATGACAAAACTAAAGTAAATTTTTAAGTAAATTGAAAGATAATCCCCCTTACTTTAAGCTAGGTTTTGAAAATTTTAGCTTAATTACTTCTCCCCTTTTTGTTAGATCAAAATCAATGAATAAGCAAGATAAGATAAGCAATGTAAAGCAAACAACATGAAATCCAAACTCAAATCCTAAAAGCATAAAACATAAGCAAAATATTCAAAGCATAGGTTCTTAAACAAATAACATAGGTGCATAAAAAACCTAAAATGATATGATATGAGATGCAAGACCTAGGGTGCGTCTTCATCATCTTCATATTCTTCTTTACCCTCATCATTTGCACGGTGTGCTTGAGATTGTCTCCACTCATCATGGAAAACGGTGAGAGAGATGTCCATCGCGGCTTGTTGATTTTCAATCGAGGTTTGGCGATTTTCAATCGAGGTAATATGAGTTTCAATAAGACCAACTCTCTCCTCCGAGGATGTGAAGCGAGTGTCGATCGCGGAAAACCCAGAGTTTATGGTTGTATTTATCGAAGCAATGTTGGTGCCCAAGGTAGTAAATTGATCGTTGAGATATGCCATGAGAGCATCCATGGAAGGTTGGACAACTTGAGGAGTCGCTTGTGGAGGCACTTTCGATTGAGGTTCGGGTATGGCTCCTTAAAGAAGTTCCAAGAGACGAAGCCATTGTCCATTGTAAAAGTGAAATTTAGATTGGACAAGAGAACGCTCATCGATTGGATCTTTGAGAGGCTCAGGGTAATCATAAGAGCAATCGATCTCCAAGAAATGGGACAAATGACTCAAGGTGGAGCCATAAGAGAATGATGTAACCTGAGGAGTGTGGTGATTTTGAACAAGATATACCATCTTCACAAACATGATTTGAGCCAAGTTCGGGCGTCTTTCTTCATGGAAGCATCGGATCCAAAAATCGTCGACTTGTCGAATCCATACGAATTTTCATTTGATGGACGAAACCACCAAGTGATCATAAGATGAAGAAAGCGATTGTGTGCATCAAGTATGGTGACGGAGTCAGAAAGAACATGTCCTAAAGAGTCTTCATTTTCAATACCCTCATCTTCAAACCCAAAAGCATCGGTTAAAACTTAGGGATCAATTCAAAATTTCTTTCCCATGAGGTAGGATTTAAGGGCAATAACTTTGGTTTTATCTTGACCATAGATACATCGGGCATTTGCATAAAATACGAGGACAAGGTTGCGATACAAAATACAGGGTATGGAAAAAATTGCATGAAGTTCCAACGCCTCAATAAATAAAGATATTGAAATTGGAAACACTCAGAATCCAAGAATGGGATAGAGGTGACACGTTCATGACGGATTGAATAGTTTCGATATTGTTTGTAGTGAGTGACACCGTCAGAAGTAGTAAAACACCTTTGGTAGATAATAGAGAGGTTAGGGCGGGTAGGTTTAATATCAAGGTTTGAAGATTCTCCAACCTCACGAGTTCTTGCTCTCTTTCTAGGGGCCATAGATAAAATCTAAAAATCATATCAAGGCACAAATATACAAATAGTTTAAAAGCATATTCGATCTAATAAATCTGAAAATCTGAAAATATGAAAATCATCACATTCGATCTAATAAATAATCTAATGTTCAAGGTATTTGTTAAAAAATCTATACAAAATAGTTTAAAAGCATATACAAATATAAAAAGGGATTTTGGTAAAAAGAATTTCGAAAAACAGTTTTGAAAAATATACGGTATAATTGTATATTCGAATAATTTTTTTCCAGATTTTGAATTTTTTTTACAAAAGCTTTGAAACCAATAATGTATACATACTAAAAACATAAATTTGAAATAATAACAGAGAATAAATCAACACAAAATTGAAAAGAAAAAGAAAAAGAGTTTTATACCTTGAGTTATAGAATTGGATGAATGAAAGATGAGGATGCACCAAATTGATGAGAGAGAGCTTAGACCCCCAAAATATTTGTGTGAAAAACAAACAGTTTTAGTGTGTATTTATAGGTGAAAAACAAAACTAGGGTTTTGAGAAAAGTTAGGTTTGAGTTAAAGTTTGATTTAAATTTGGAAAATCCCCAATTTAATGACTCTTTAAGAATCATCATCCCCGTGTATCAATTCGTCAGTTGGCGAATCGAAATAGGGTGTATCGGTACGCTTTTAAAGTTATACCGAAACACGAGCCCGTACCGGTACAAGTCCAACTTGTACTTAAACACGATCGATGCCCGTATTGAAACACTTATAGCCGTTTGATACCAATTTTGCCAGACACCAGTTTGGTCATATGTTCAAGAGCCCATATTGAAACGCTTTGACCCGTTTTGATACCTGTGTGCCAGAGTATGAATATTGGCCAACAAGAAGCTCAAAAATTCAATTTCAATTGAATCTAAATGCATGTTTATGACATATGAACTACATGTATGGACAGATGCATACTCCCCTAAGCAACAAGCATAGATGCATCAAGGAGCAAAATCACAAAAGCATGGCAATCAATTAAATTCAAGCAAGTTTTTGACCTTAAAAGGGCTCTAAAGGTTCAAGAAAGACTGGTTAGACCTAACTCTCTCCTAAGAGTCCAAAAACGATCTTTATCTAATGGTTTGGTAAAGAAGTTCGCTAATTGGTTCAAGGTGTCTACATACTCTAGAACAACATCATTTTTCAAGACATGATCTCTAATGAAATGATGTCTTATCTCTATGTTCTTGGTTCTAGAATGCTGGATGGGATTCTTAGTGAGACAAATGGCATTAGTGTTGTCACACTTAAGGGGTATGGTACCTACATCAATTCCATAATCTAAAAGTTGTTGCTTCATCCGAAGGACTTGAGCACAACAACTTCCGGTTGATATGTATTCCGCTTCAGTGGTAGATAAGGCTACACTATTTTGTTTCTTAGAGAACCAATATATGAGCATACTACCTAGGAATTGACAAGTTTCAGAGGTACTCTTTCTATCTATCTTACATCCCTCATAATCTGCATCAAAAAAGGTATGTAAATCAAACGAGGAATCTCTAGGATACCAAAGACCTAAACAAGGTGTGTCTCTAAGGTATCTAAAGATTCTTTTAACGGCTATAAGGTGTGATTCTCTAGGACTAGCTTAAAATCTAGCACACAAGCAAACACTAAACATAATGTCGGGTCTACTTGCGGTAATATAAAGCAAAGAGCAATCATAGAATGATAAAGCTTTAAATTAACACACTTACCTCCTTCATCTTTATCAAGGTTTGTAGATGAACTCATTGGAGTGTCTCGAGGTTTCACATTCTCCAAGCCAAACTTCTTGAGTATATACTTGATGTACTTAGCTTGATTTATGAAGATGCCATCCTTCCTTTGCTTGATTTGAAGCCCCAAGAAGAATGAGAGTCCTGCTATTATGCTCATCTCAAGCTCACCTTGCATCAACTTAGCAAAATCTTGGCAAAACAACTCATTAGTAGAACCAAAAATTATATCATCAACGTAAATTTGAACTACTAAGATGTCATTGCCATTTCTTTTAATGAAAAGTGTAGAGTCTACCTTACTTTTTTCAAAACCTTTTTCAATCAAAAAGTTTGAAAGCCTTTCATACCAAGCTCTTGGAGCTTATTTTAAACCATATAAAGCTTTAGTAAGTTTAAAAACATGGTTTGGAAATTTTGGATCTTCAAAACCGGGTGGTTGTTCAACATACACTTCTTCATTAATAAAACCATTTAAAAATGCACTTTTCACATCCATTTGAAAAAGCTTGAATTCATGATAACATACAAATGTAAGAAGCATCCTAAAAGCTTCCATCCTAGTTACAGGTGCATATGTTTCATCAAAATCAATTCTCTCTTTTTGAGTGTAACCTTGAGCAACAAGTCTAGCCTTGTTCCTCACTATGTTACCACTATCATCTAGTTTGTTTCTAAAAACGCATTTAGTTCCTATACTAGACTTATTACTAGGACTATCAACTAATGTCCAAACTTGACTCATCTCAAATTGATTTAATTCTTCTTGCATAGCCAATATCCAATAATCATCTTTTAATACTTCTTTGATATTTTTAGGCCCATTACATGAAATAAATGCAATATTTCTAGCTAATCTAAGAGAAGATTTAGTGGTTACCCCTTTGGATGGATCACCCAAAATCTCACCACTTTTGACATAGTTGAACTCCCTTGGGTAGCTCACTTCCTTTTCCTCTAGAGTCATGTCCTTCAATGCTTCTAGAGGTGGATCTTGTACTTCTTGTTCTTTGGTTTGAACCTCATCCACCTTTGATGATTGTCCACCATCATTGGCTTCAATGGTTCCTACATCATCATCATCACAAGAATCCTTCCTCGGAATGAGGTTATCATTAAAAACCACATGTATAGACTATTCTACAAATAAAGTTCTCTTGTTAAATACACGATAGGCTTTAGAGTTTAAAGAATAACCTAAGAAAATGGCTTTATCACTTTTTGCATCAAATTTACCTAAATTATCTTTTCCATTGTTTAAAACAAAACACTTGTATCCAAATAGATGAAAATAGCTAATGTTATGCTTCTTTGATTTTAAAATCTCATAAGGAGTATTCTTTAAAATTAGCCTAATCATTACTCAGTTAATGTATAACAAGCGGTGTTTATGGCTTCTGCCCAAAAAATACTTAGGTAAATTGTTTTCACAAAGCATGGTTCTAGCCATTTCTTCTAAAGTTCGATTTTTCCTCTCAACTGCCGCATTTTGTTGAGGAGTACGAGGTGCAGAAAAATTATGGCTTATACCATTAGTGTTACAAAAATCCTCAAATCCTAAATTTTGAAATTCGATTCCATGGTCACTTCTAATATGAGAAATTTTTTGACCAAGATCATTTTGAGAAATTTTTGAAAATATGATGAACTTTTCTAAAGTTTCATCCTTGGTACTTAAAAATAGAACCCAATTGAATCTAGAGTAATCATCTATTAAAACAAAAGCATATGATTTTCCACCCAAGCTAACGGTTCTAATAGGACCAAAGAGATCCATTTGGATCAATTGTCAAACTCTACTAGTTGAAACATCATTAATAGGTTTGGAAGAAACTCGTTTTTGTTTGCCTTTTGCACAAGCATCACAAATTTTATCAAGAGAAAACTTAATTTTAGGCAAACCTCTAACTAGATCTTTGGAAACCAATTTTTCTAAAATGCCCATGCTTGCATGCCCTAGTTTTCTATGTCATAACCATGCATCATGTTCATCTTTAGCAACAAAACATGCATTGGATGTATGAATGTCATCTAAATGCACCATATAAATGTTTCCTATATGATGACCAATGAGCACAACTTGATTTGTTTCAATGTTCAAAATTTTGCAACCATTTAAATAAAAAAGAACAATGAAACCTTTATCACACAATTGACTTATGCTCAAAAGATTGTGTTTTAGATCGTTGACATATAAAACATTATCTATGAGTATAGAAGAGTGGTTGCCAATGTAACCAATTCTTTCGATGTGGCCTTTGGAGTTGTCACCAAATGTCACTACTCTTCCAGTTTTTGGCTTTAGCTCCAAGAATCAACTCTTGTCTCTGGTCATGTGTCTTGAGCATCCACTATCAAGGTGTTGGGAAACACCGGTACACCCCATGGCGCAACGAAAAATTTATCCGATGTAATCCACCAGTGATCCATGTACAAAGGACGAATTTGGGGTGATAAAGGATGAAATGTTACTTTAATAAATCTAGAATCTGGAAATCCGTAGGGAATCCGGAATAACCAAATTGAATCTGAGTCGTCACAATAGCATTCTAACCTCTACGCCGTCCACCCGAATGAAACAAACAATATTTTCTCTTCTCTAACAATTAGAGAGGTTTTTCAAAAACAAGGGATAAATGGCTGGTAGACCTTATGCCTTTTTATAGCATTTAAAAACCTAATTCTAATTAAATTCAAATTCTTAAATATACAATATATTTAACCGAATATAATTAAATATATAGAATCTGATTCTACTTTAAGTAGGTTTCTTTTAGATATATATATATATATATATATATATATATATACTTTAATAATATTTTATAATTACAATAACTTATCAAATATTAACATATATATATAAACGAAATTATCCATAATTACAATAATTATAACAATTTTGGTTTCTCACTAATTACGTGTACAACAAGTTTGTACACATGCTATCTAATTGATATTTGTTTGTTTCAATCATAGGGTGTGACCCTTGTAGTTTCATGTAACGTTAGTAATAATATCCAGAACAAATCTAATATTACAAGCAATGAGTGGCATCTAGCAATGCATCATTGCTACCTAAGTTACATGAAATCGTGGTTTGATATAACCTTTTTTTATGTGATTAACTTCTTTTATGTATTTCATCCTTTTGTCCTTATATCTAGATCGAACACAAGGCATGGATTAGTCACACTTGTATAGTCCATCTAATGTTTCTTGATATCTTGAGTAGACTATTATAAATGAATAATTATGATATCCTATATCAATTTATTCGAGCATGGCCATGCATTTTCTAGTCTCACTCAATCAAGTGGCCTATGATATTACTCCTATTACGTAGGAGGGACAAATCTTATCTTGATCAATCATATTTCGCTACATGGATTATGACATATCCAATATCAGTCTTTATAGTGTAGTCAGTTACGGCACACGTTTGACCGTATCAAAATATGTCACTTACGATGTTGAAATAATGATGATCTCAAGTCTGAGGATCGTACATGTAGTTATCACCATAAACAATGTTGTGACTGTCACATAATAATCTAAGAAACATGCTCATAGCGGGTCAGTCCAGTATGTTGTTCCCTAACACATACTTATGTATTGATTTTGACATCTCCATGTCAATGACAACACTTTGTCATCAATCAACTACATATTAGTCTTAATACATTATTGTTGTCCAAACCCACAATAATTCTTGACTAAGGACATTCAAGAATAACTATATTATTCTAAGGACTTCATTGTAATTCAGTTTATTTATAGATACACAGAATAAGACTGAAATAATAATAATGGCTTTATATTAATAAACAAGATAAAATAAATATGTCTTTTACAACCATCTCATGATTGGTCTTTGGCATACTCCAACAATCTCCCACTAGCACTAAGACTAATCACTCATGTATCTAAAACCAAGAGACTTAGTGTGAAGTTCCTGCTTCTGTTGTGTCAGAGGCTTTGTTAGTGGATCAGCGATATTGTCATATGTTGGTACTCTGCATATTTCTACGACTCCTCGATCAACGATTTCACGAATGAGATGGCAACGCCTAAGTATGTGTTTGGATCGCTGGTAAGATCTAGGTTCTTTTTCTTGTGCAATGGCTTGATTGTTGTCACAACGTAGATCTATAGCATTTGATATGCTAGGCACAACCCCTAGTTCAGATATGAACTTTTTGATCCAAACAACATCTTTTGCAGCATCGCTTGCTGTAATATAATCAGCTTCTGTTTTAGAATCTGCTACTGTATCTTGATTTGAACTTTTCTAGCTTACAACACCTCCATTAAGGCAAAACACAAAACTCGATTGTGATCGAGAATCATCCTTATCAGTTTAGAAGCTTGAATCAATATAACCTTTTATACTTAGCTCTTCCTCACCTCCTTACATAAGGAATGTATCCTTAGTTCTTCTTAAGTACTTAAGGATGTTTTTGACTGCAACCCAATGGCCTTCACCTGGATCTACTTGGTATCGACTTGTCATAGTTAGTGAATATAATACATCCGGACGTGTACATAGCATGGTACACATGATAGATCTAATGGCCGAAGAATATGGAATCTTACTCATGCGCTCTCTCTCTTGAGGTGTTGAAGGACACATTTCCTTCGAGAGCGAAATACCATGTCTCATAGGTAAGAATCATCTTTTAGTTTCTTCCATGCTGAATCTTTTTAGTACTTTATCTATGTATGTATTTTGACTTAGTCCTAGAAGTCGTCTTGATCTATCTCTATAGACCTTGACTCCTAATATGTAGGTTGCTTCACCCAAGTCTTTCATAGAAAAACATTTTCCTAACCAAGTCTTTACAGACTGTAAGGTAGGTATGTCATTTCCTATTATTAGTATGTCATCCACATATAATACCAAGAATGTAACAATGCTCCCACTAGTTTTCTTGAAAACACATGGCTCATCTTCATTTTTAATGAAACCAAACTCTTTGATTGCCTCAATAAAATGAAGATTCCAACTTCGAGAAGCTTGCTTCAACCCATAAATGGATCTTTGTAGCTTGCATACTTTTAGGGCATTTTTTGGATCGAAAAAACCCTCAAGTTGTGTCATGTACACATCCTCATCTAGTTTTCCATTAAGGAAAGCGGTTTTGACATCCATTTTCCATATTTCATAATCATAATATGCAGCTATTGCAAGCAATATCTGGATAGATTTAAACATAACAACAGGGGAAAAGTTTCATCATAGTCTATACCATGAATTTGACGAATCGCCCTTTGTATGTTTGTATATTGCTATCCATATCAGTTTTCTTTTTGAAAACCCATTTGCACCATATGGGCTTAATTCCTTCAGGTGGGTCAACCAAAGTCCATACTTAGTTTTCTAACATAGAATCCATCTCGGATTTCATGGCTTCTAGCCATTTCTTAGAGTCTGGCTCTCCAGTGCTTCTCGATAAGTCCTAGGCTCATCTTGGTCCATGAGAAGAACATCTCCATGCAATGTGACAAGAAATCCATATCTCTCAGGCGCATTGCATTCTCTCATAGACCTTCGCAGTGGTTGTGTTTCAAGAACAATTGGATGTTCCTCAACTATTTCTAAAACTTGTTGCTGTTCAATCTCTGGTTCAGTGATCTGTGGTTGATCTTGAATTTCCTCAAGTTCAATATTTCTCCACTTCCTTTTCTGAAAATAAATTCTCTTTCGAGGAAGACTCTCGTTCGAGCAACAAACACTTTGTTCTCAGATGGATTAAAGAAATAGTATCATTTTGTTTCTTTAGGATACCCTAAATTTTCATAAAAAACATACTAGGATGTTTCCCTGTCCACATCTCATATGATGTTTTTTGAATCGATTTAGATGGAACACAATTTAGTGTGAAAGCAATTGTTTCTAGTGCATGTCCCCCAAAAGAAGTTGGAAGATCAGCATGACTCATCATTGACCGAACCATGTCTAACAATGTTCGGTTTCTCCTTTCAGAGAGTCTATTGTGTTGTGGAGTACCTGGAGGTGTAAGTTGTGAGACAATCCCACATCCTTTAAGAAGTTCATCAAACTCTCGCTTAAGTATTCTCCTCCTCGATCTGATCGAAGAGCTTTGATACTCTTTCATAATTGGTTTTGTACTTCATTCTTAAATTACTTGAACTTTTCAAGGGCTTCAGATTTATGTTGCATTAGGTAAACGTACCCATATCTACTGAAGTCGTCAGTGAAAGTAATGAAGTATTGAAACCCTCTTCTAGCCTGTGTATTCATCGGTCCACATACATCACTATGTATTAGACCTAATAAATCACTTGCTTGTTCATTTTTACCGTCAAACGGTGATTTGGTACTTTTTCCCATTAAGCAAGGTTCACAAATATCTAATTGTTCAAAAATAAAAGAATCCAAAAATCCATCTTTATGAAGTTTTGGTATGCGTTTCTCACTTATATGACATGATAAGTGTTCAAATGTACTATTTTTCTTACCCTTTTTACTCATATTATTGTTAGACTTAGGCTCGTATTAGTTGCATAATTAACCATTCATGCATTAATCCATGTTTCCTTCTATCGTTAAGCTTGATTACATAACTTGGTAGTTTTTGTGCGAAAAGATGCTGCTTTGGTGTGTTTTGTGTGTATGTGCAGGATCACTTGCCAAAGCAAGGCTAGAGCTAGTTGCCAGGGCAATGCGTGAAGGAGATGATGAGCTAGTTGCCAGGGCAATTCATGAAGGAGACGTCGAGCCAGTTGCCAGGGCAATTGTCGACAAAGAATAAGGTGATATGGTAGTCAAAATTGATGACTAGACAAGCCCAAGATGATGTGGAGCAAAGCTAAATCCCAAAGGAGTTTTATTTCCACGAAGAGGTTAAAGAAGAATTAAATTCCAAGAAGATAGGAGAAGTTTTAGAAGGAATATAATTATAATAAAGAATCATATTCTTTAAAGATAATTTAATTCCAACTTAACTATTGGCCATGAACTAAATCTATTTGGCTAAGGTTATTGTGTCTTGTGGTTGTGAGAAACTATTGGATTTTGTTTAGATAATAAGAGTTTGCACTTTTCTATTCAAGGTTTATTCATTCTTGGTTCTTATTCTTGTTTGCGGGTGAATTGGGAGAGGATCTCGTAACTTCATTTATTTATCTAATATCGGGAGAGTTAGATTCAAGAAATGAATGAATATGATCTTTATTCAATCTATTGATGGTGAAGATTAATCCGGGTTAGAAATAAGTTAAGGATTTCAACGGCTAAGAGGAGCGCAAGATTGGTTGTTGTTCACCCTTGATTCACGCAGGGATGTATTATCAAGGCATGCACAAGTAGCTAGAGTTTCGACTTAGGGATAAGAAGAAACCATTGAAGAACGCTCTGCCGAACCTTGAAGGTTGCTGCCCAGACGCCCAACTAGTTGCCCAGGCAACCATCGATTAGTTGCCAAGGCAACCCCGTTGTGCAAGTTGCCACGGCAACTGAGTTTCCCTTGCACTCTTTTACCAAGACGATCCAATCGGCTATCACACCTCAACTCACGATAACCTGGCCTATCTCTCTCATTTAATTACATCGTCTTTTACTTATTTGCTTTCTAGATTAGTTATTACTTAAAACTCCTATAATCTTGTATTTGTGTTTTTACTTTTTATAGTGCAAGAGATTAGATTCTTGAAGTGGAACCAATCCCTGTGGAGACGATATCTTTTATACTATAACTTGCGACGTGTACACTTGCACAATTGCGGAGCACTTATTACGCGCAACAAGTTTTTGGCGCCGTTGCCGGGGATTGGCAATAGCGACTTTGTTTTTATTTTCTTGCACTTTCTTTTTACTTTTCTTGTTTAAGATTCAAAGGGCTAACAAACTTTGGTTTTGCATTGGTATATGACCAGGGCGAGACCGATTACACCAGAATATCCCTTTGATCCAGAAATCGAATGAACCTTACAAAGACTTAGATGAAAGTTAAGAGTGGCAATGGCTAATCAAAACGGCAATATGAATCAAGATGTTCCAGCAGGAGGATGAGTGATTCTTGCACGAAACAGAACCATCCGAGACTATCTTGAAGAATATCTTGATGGACTTAATCCAGGAGTTGTCGCACCTGAAATTGAAGTCGACCACTTTGAGTTGAAACCGGTGATGTTTAATATGATCAGCACAATTGGTCAATTTGGTGGCTCAGCAACTGAAGATGCACGACAACATCTTAAATCTTTCCTCGAGATTTGCAACACGTTCAAAATACACGGAGTCACCCCCGATGTTTTACGATTAAGATTATTCCCCTATTCACTAAGGGATAGGGCGAAAGCATGGTTGAATAGCATTCCTGCCGGATCAATAGGATCTTGGACCGATCTTTGTTGTGATTTCCTTGCTCGATTTAATCCTACAAATTTGACTGATAAGCTTCATAACGACATTACTTCTTTTCGGCAAGCAGATGATGAATCTATGTACGAGGCTTGGGAGCGATACAGAGAACTTCTACACAAATGCCCCCTACACGGATTCCCGGTGTGGACACAAGTAACAATGTTTTACAACACCGTGAATACACCAACAAGGATGATGCTAGATGCCTCGGCAAACGGCATACTCCTAGATAAGTCACCGGAGGAAGTAATGCAAATTCTAAACAGGCTGGCCAAGAATGATTATCAATTCCCTCTACTAGAAGAGGAGGAGTTAGATGCCAAGCCACAATACATAAACTAGGATCATCAGACTCAATTTCGGCACAATTGGCCACTTTAACCAAGATGGTCCAGAACATGCAGAAACCAAACAACACACATTAGGTCAAGGTAATGGATTCTTTTTGTGAGTTATGTGGTGATAACCATGATTCTTCTGAATGTATGCAGAATCCGGAATCCAGCTTCTATGTGGGGAATTACAACCGGAACAACAATGTGATGTCCAATATATACAATCCAGCTTGGAAGAAGCATCCGAATTTTTCATGGAGTAATCCCAACAATGCTCTAAACCAGAACAATCAAAATGCACAAGCATCGGGATTCCAGTAGAATATGCCACGACAACAGTTGCTGCAGCAACAACCGACTACATCTAGTTCTTTGGAAAATTCTCTCAATGCTTTTATGTTGAAAACTGAATCTTATATGGCTGAGAATAGTAACTTCATAAAAAGAACTGATGCTTTTATTAACAGGACCGAGATGAGATTACAAAACCAAGAGGCGACAATCAAATCATTGGAAAATCAAGTCAGACAATTTGCTCAAAACCTGAATACTAGACCGCAATAAGGTTTACCTAGCGATACTGAAGTCGCAAGAGGAGCTGGTCATGAGCAATGTAAGGTGATCACCACTAGAAGTGGCCAACAACTTAAAGAGGAAAAGAGTTTATCTTTAATTTTAAGAATCCCTTTACACATCTTTATTTAAGAATCCCTTTACATCTTTATTTATTTTCTTTTATTAGTTTATCTTTAATTTTAATCCTTATTTGATTTGTCTTTGAATTGTAGGAAAAGAGTTCAAGATAAAGAGGAATTTTGATCCAAGAAGGAAAACATCTTCAACAAGGAAATTAATGGGCTGAATCTAAGGCTTATATAAAGCCTCCAACTTACCCTAATTAAACCCCCTAGCCGTCACCCTTTCCCTAAACCGAAACCCCCTTTATTTTCTATCCAAAATTAAACTCACCTACCATATTTACTACCTATCTTTTCTATATAACCCATCACCCTTAACTTCCAATAAACCTATTCCTACTTTTCATCTTGCAACTCTTTAGTTTCTTTTATTTTATTTTCTTTGTTTTTACAAAACTCACAACCAAGATCATCCATGGCATCCAAAATTAAATTTTTGGTTCATCCAAGTTCCTCCAAAGAACCAAGATACAAGAAGTTTGCTACACCGGTGGTTCAAGAAAGATTTCACTCCAAGTTTGAAAGCCAGAAGATTTACGAAGAACAAGGCTTTGAATACTCCAACTCTCATCAATATTTCGGCCTTGAACCATTCATCTTCGAGAGGATTGCACATCAAAAGTGGAAAATCTTTTGCCATCAATCAGAACCGGGTAACATCTCATGGGTAAGAGAATTCTATGCTCACTCACCTAACCTATATAATCCTTATGTTTTTGTTCGTGACAAGGCCATACTCATAAGCCCCGAAAACATAAACACCTTTTACGGGCTTTACATTGAGAAGAACGAGCATCAAGCCTTTGTTGATCAAATCACGCCCAAGCAACTCGACAAGGTGCTTCAAGAACTCACTCTACCGGGAACTCATTGGAACGATGGTAAATACAAGGGCACAGTAAATCGCATTCAGCTTAAACCCGAGGCAAAACTATGGAATAAGTTTGTTAAAACTTCTTTAATGCCCACCACACACAATACTACCGTTGATATACCACGTCTTTTGCTCATACATTCTATTTTGCATAATCGCATCATTAACATTGGAAAATTTATTTGTGATGAGATTTTTGTATGTAGCTCAAAAGATAAGGGTTCTCTTTTCTTCCCTTGCTTAATTTCTATTCTTTGCAAGGAGATGCATGTCCCAAGTGAGTCCACCAATGAAAAGGCCCTTCCAAAGTTCGGTTGGAATCAAGCACAAATCTGAAAGCTAATGGGAGAGGCACCAGAAAATTCCTCAAGGCCTCCAATTGCCGCAGCAACTCCTGCCGCCCCGGCAATCCCTAATGCTCAAACACCTAACGCCCGGGCAACTCGGCCATCAACCCTGGGATACTTTGAAGCACTCTTGCAACCATTGGCGAGCCACCTAAGGCAAATTGAAGACCGGCAACTAATGTTCATGCGGTACATGAAGGAGCGCAACAATGCCATCACCCAAGTCATCCTAGAAAAGTACCTGGACAGTCGCGTGCCATTCCCAATCTTTCCTGCCGAGATCCTTGCCCCGACAACCAATGAAGAAGTCGCCACGGCAACCGCAACAGACGATGCCACGGCAACCAACCATGAAGATGCCACGACAACCAAAGCTAAAAACATCCCGACAACCACTACAAAAGCCAAAGGTAAAGCTCCTATGCCCGAATCAACTCGTACATAATCATTGTCTGATTTTTCAGATTCGGACGAGTCCTCCATTGCACCAACAAAGACCGCACCAATTGAATCCTCCAAGCGAAAAGCCAATGACATTGATGAAGAGGACGATGAGGACAACCTCGTACGAGGATTGATTCCACCATCGGCAACAAGGAAACAACCATCGCGTTCAAGCAAGAGAATCAAGACACCGACCAAAAGGAAACTAATCATCCACGACGATGAACTCTCGGAGTAAGTCCTCATTTGTATTTTATTTTTTGTTATTTTTATTTTTCTTTAATGCATGCATTGAGGACAATGCCTCACTCGAGTTTGGGGGGATTATTATTATTAGTTACCATGTTTAGTTGCATTCATCTTAAGTATTGCATTTAGGATACATAAATTGCTTGCCATGCCTTTAGTTGGAACAAGAATTGCCTAGATTTGATGAATATCTGATGATGAGTTTGCCAATGCACTTAATTGATAGAATTTTTATTCTAGGATAACCATGGAAAAACTTATAATTTTACTATAATGCTAAATTTGATGAAACACTGTTGTGGTTTGATTGATTTAAGGAATTCTAGTGAACTTAGGTTGATAATTAAACAAATTGGGGGTTTAGAATAAAAATGGATGAATGCTAGAGGTGCCAGAAATTGGCTCTAGCATGTACTAAAAAATGGATCGCTAGAGGTGCCCAAAATTGGCTCTAGTATGTGCTAAAAATTGATCACTAGAGGTGCCCGAAACCGGCTCTAGTCGAATAAATTAATTAAATTAAGAAAACTAAAAACAAAACACTAGAGGTGCCCGAAACCAGCTTTAGTTAAAACATGTTAAAAAGAACCCAATAAAGTAATTTGAAAACCTCTTGTTTGCATAGAATCCGAAAAATCAACTTGCACACAACTCTGCACACACTCACAAACATTATAGTTTGATTCCGAGTAACTCCTAAGTTTTCCAAATGAAAAGTCAGTCATACTTTGTGCCCCGGTTCTGAGAATTGAAATCAAGTTCAAAGCTAACTTTGTGAAAATTGAAGTCTTGGCAGGTAATTATTAGTTTGCATTGCTTGAGGACAAGCAATAGTTCGAGTTTGGGGGTGTGATAAGTGTTCAAAAGTACTATTTTTCTTACCCTTTTTACTCATATTATTGTTAGACTTAGGCTCATATTAGTTGCATAATTAGCCATTCATGCATTAATCCATGTTTCCTTCCATCGTTGAGCTTGATTACATAACTTGGTAGTTTTTGTGGGAAAATATGCTGCTTTGGTGTGTTTTGTGTGTATGTCCAGGATCACTTGCCAAAGCAAGGCTAGAGCTAGTTGCCAGGGCAATGCATAAAGAAGATGTCGAGCTAGTTGCCAGGGCAATGCATGAAGGAGACGTCGAGCCAGTTGCCAGGGTAATTGTCGACAAAGAATAAGGTGATATGGTAGTCGAAATTGATGACTAGACAAGCCCAAGATGACGTGGAGCAAACTAAATCCCAAAGGAGTTTGATTTCCATGAAGAGGTTAAAGAAGAATTAAATTCCAAGAAGATAGGAGAAGTTCTAGAAGGAATATAATTATAATAAAGAATTATATTCTTTAAAGATAATTTAATTCCAACTTAACTTCCTCCTCAAAGAAGGACTTTGACCTAGCCCTATAAAATAGAGGCCATGCCGTCAACTCCGAGAAAGAGAGAGGGGAGAGAATTTTTGACAAGCATCAAGGGCAAGAAGATTTCGACAAGCTTCATCCATCCTTCATCTTTTTCTTTCTTGTTCAATTAGGTTCATGCTAGGGATTCTTTATCTTGTGTTTCTTTGGAACCTAGCCATGAACTAAATCTATTTGGCTAAGGTTATTGTGTCTTGTGGTTGTGAGAAACTATTGGATTTTGTTTAGATAATAAGAGTTTGCACTTTTCTATTCAAGGTTTATTCATTCTTGGTTCTTATTCTTGTTTGCGAGTAAATTTGGAGAGGATCTCGTAACTTCATCTATTTATCTAATATCGGGAGAGTTAGATTCAAGAAACGAATGAATATGATCTTTATTCAATCTATTGATGGTGAAGATTAATCTGGCTTAGGAATAAGTTAAGGATTTCAACGGCTAAGAGGAGCGCAAGATTGGTTGTTGTTCACCCTTGATTTACGCAGGGATATATTATCAAGGCATGCACAAGTAGCTAGAGTTTCGACTTAGAGATAAGAAGAAACCATTGAAGGACGCTCTGCCGAACCTTGAAGGTTGCTGCCTAGACGCCTAAGTAGTTTCCCAACTAGTTGCCCAAGCAACCATCGATTAGTTGCCAAGGCAACCCCATTGTGCAAGTTGCCACGGCAACTAAGTTGCCCTTGCACTCTTTTACCAAGACGATCCAATCGACTATCACACCTCAACTCACGATAATCTGGCCTATCTTTCATTTAATTACATCGTCTTTTACTTATTTGCTTTCTAGATTAGTTATTAGTTAAAACTCCTATAATCTTCTATTTGTGTTTTTACGTTTTATAGTGCAAGAGATTAGATTCTTGAAGTGGCACCAATCCCTGTGGAGATGATATCTTTTATACTATAACTTGCGACGTGTACACTTGCACAATTGCGGAGCACTTATTACGTGCAACATGACCCAACCGACAATGCCATAGATAAGTTTGATTAGAGCCATTTGTTTTTGATCTTTTCATATTTATGTTATATATGGACTTGTCTTGATCTAAGATATAGAGGCCATTGATTAATTGATCTATACCATAAAAACATTATTGAGGGGAAAAGAACATCTATTATTCTTAATAATAATCTCAAAACCAATCTTGTCCAAACAAGAAATTGAAATAATGTTTTTAGTCAAACTAGGTATGAAATAACAATCCTGTAAATCTAAAACAAGTCCACTAGGTAATGATAAAGTATATGTTCTTATAGCTAATGCAGCAACTCTTACTCCATTTCCAACTCATAGGTCCACATCTCCTTTTGCCAATTGTCTACTCCTTTTTAGTCCCTGTACAGAAGTGCAAATGTGAGAACCACAACCAATATCTAATACCCAAGAAGTAGATGTTGATATAGTAATATCAATAACATAAATACCTTATCCGAACTATCCATTTTCTCTTGCCTTCTTGATGTCCTCAAGATAGACAGGGCAGTTTCTCTTCTAATGTCCAGCATTGTTGCAATAGAAACATTTTCCTTCTTTTGCAACTCCTCCTTTGGGTTTCAATGCAGATTTTCCTTTGTTGGGATTTGGCTTTGCCTTAGTGTTAGGCTTTCCTTTTCTGTTACCTTTTCGGACCATCAGAATAGGTTTGTAGCCAACCTTTTTCATGTTGTTCTCTGTTGTTCTTAACAGACCAAGCAACTGGGGCAACAATTTGTTAATTTCATTCATATTGAAATTAAGAACAACTGATTAAAACTACCCGGCAACGATTGTGGGATAACATCAGTAACCAATTCAACACTTAGAGGGAAGCCCAACTTTTCCAAGGTCTGAATATACCCTATCATTTTGAGAACATAAGTTCCCAATGGAGTTCCCTCAACCATCTTGCATCGAAACAAAGCCTTAGAGGTCTCATACCTCTCTTGACGAGCTTGCCTCTTATATAATTCCTTGAGATTTTTAACCATCTCATAGGGAACCATGTCCTCATATTGCTTCTGAAGCTCATGGGTCATGGTCGCAAGCATCAAACAACTGACATCTACCATGTCACTTGAGTATTTTTCAAAGGCTTCCAATTCATCTTTAGAGCATCATCTGCTGGTTTTTAGGGACATGTTCTTCGATGACTGTTAGTTTCCGTTCTTGTTTGAGGACAATCTTCAAATTGCGGAACCAGTCAAGGAAGTTCAAGCCATTTAATTTGTCCTTCTCAATGACGGATTGCAATGATAATGTGTTTTCCATAAATCTACAATGATAAAATATGTTTTATAAGTACCTATTTATCATGTTTATAAAGTAATAACATTCCCACTATTAAAAACCCTCAAAATCAAAAAACTTGCTAAAATTATTTCTAGTGGGTAAGGATCCATATTTCATTTTATTCTAAGTCAGCTTTGGCTTTACTCCTAGAATTCAATTATTTAGGTAAGCAACACTTGCTAATTACATCTCATGTAATTCCTATATTTGATGAACAACTATTTGTCCATAACAAAAGTTCATATGGTCTAATAGAAAGAACAATAATGAACAATGCACCAGGTAGGTAACTTATGTAAGAGAGGTGGTGTACTGGGCACGCTTAAATACCAAGTATTTCAAAGAACCAATCCTAGACATGCACTTTCGTATTGTTTTTCAATCACCAAAGTTCTTGAACAATCATTAGTCTTTAGGTTTCTAATCTTATTAGAACAACCTAGTTTAACCAATATTACTACTAGTGAATATCACTTGCTTATTCTTCGCGTTTAACCAGGATAGATCTAAGTATTTTGCTTTGGCAAAACCTACATAGTACCGATCGAGGTTTTAACGAGGGCTAATATTGGATGACTAATTTTAATGAAATGTGTAGGGTTTTTTGTTATATTAATCTCACCATTGTATTATGATCTAATCAGTTACCATCATGCAAAAAAACATACATTGTATCACATACACGTAAATTAGTAAATATAAATACAATGGTTATAGCCCTTAAAATTAAGCTGGCCCATCCCAAGCCAATGGGAGAACCAAAATTGCTAAAGATAGAACTTGCTTCTCAAGCACCTAATCCACCTTTGATCGGGCCATCAATCTGCTCTTTTGCTCCACGCTTTCTCCGTAAATATTACAATTTTTCAGAAACTCATTTTACATGCGATGGAGTAAGATGAGAAGAGAATTACAATAGAAGAAAGAAAGGCACGACACGCAGGTCGTATTTATATAAAACCAAAGTAAATAGGCTATTTGGGCTATAACCATGCATTTTCAAACATTGTGCATATCATCCAAAAATACACATGTTTTATCTTGTTAATTAAGATTACCTAAATAGTTCCTATGACCTTTGTTGCCTACGCAGTCTGGCAGATCCGGGGCCGTCTCATGATTGGTCTTTGGGCATACTCCAACACAAGATACCATGAGTTTTGGCATGAAGCTTTGGACTTGTAGCAATGCTTCTCCTACAAACAAAGATCAAGTCTTAAATTTTGGTACCCAAATCATTTTGGGTTCATGATAGTTAGCTCCCAAAATCTTGGTTCCCTTGGGAATCAAGAAGCAATAGCATGTAAATCATTAGAAGTAATTCGGTCCTTAGGAACCCAAACACTCCTAATCCTCTTACCTCTAGAGGGCCTTTGGAAGACTCTTTGTTTGTAACCATTAAAGTTTCTCTTTACATAGTTGGGTTTTAAAGAACTTGCTTTTTCAAAATTTTGTTTCTCAACTTGGTTAAGAGAAGCTTTAAGCCCATTCACCAATTTGTGGTGATCATCATGAAACTTGGAAAGAAGATTGTTTAAATCAACATTTTCTTTTTCAAAATATTGTTGATCATTTTGTAAAGCCAAAATCTTCTTTTCAAGTTCCGAGTTGGTTTTAGAAAGAGAATCGTTTTGGATTTTCAAATCGAAAATTGTTTTCTTGTTTTTCAAAATTGATTCTTTGTATTTCTCAACCAACTCATCATAAACCTCTTATAACTCATCATAAGCTTCTTGAAGCTCATCAAAAGTAAAATCAAATGTAGATGAGTTAGGGTTTACCTTATGATCTTCTTGAAGAGCAATAAGGCAAAGATTGGCCACTTCTTGCACATCTTCATTGGATGATTCCTCATCACTCCAAGTAGCAACATGTTTCTTGAGCTTCTTCTTATTTCTGAAGCTCTTCTTCTTAAATGGAGCACAATCGGTCCTTACATGCCCCGGCTTCTTGTACTCAAAGCATATAAGTTGATCATTTTCCTCCTCTTTGTTCTTGAAGTCTCCCTTTCGATAGAACTTTCTTATTCTATTGGACTTCATGAGCCGAGTGAATCTTTTGGTTAGCATGGTCATCTATTCGTCTTCCTCCTCACTAGAATCACTTTCTTATTGTGAAGCTTTGAGAGCAATCCCTTGTTTATTTTTTCTACCTCCTTCTTCATCATTTTCTCTTCTTTTTTCTTGCTTCATGATCCCATGAGTTAGAAGAGACCCCACAAGAGCATCGAGCTTTAATGTCTTCAAATCCTTAGCCTCGATGATGGCGGTCCTCTTCTCATCCCATGACTCGGGAAGAGAGTAAAGGAGTTCCTGGATAAGTTTTTCTCGGGAATGATTTCACCAAACTCAAGTTAAGGATTCCAATCTTGGTTTCCTTTACATCGTTTGTTCCTTCATAAGTGGTATCAAGCTTGTCCCGCACCTCCTTTGCGCTTGTACAAGAGGACATATTTGAATACATGTCCAGTCCAAGAGCATAAAAGAGCATGTGCAAGGCCTTGTCGTTAACTTGTAGTCTCCTTTGATCTTCATCGGTCATCTCTACCTTTGTCTTAGGAATGAATCTTCCTTTTTTATCTCTCTTCATTGGAATTATTGGACCATCTTCCACTACATCCCAAAGGGTGTAGTCACTTGATTTGATGAAGAGCCTCATCCTATTCTTCCAATAAAGATAGTTACCCCCATTGAAAAATGGTGGTTTGGTGATGGATTGGGATTCGTATAAGTTTTGGCCAGAGGTAGACGCCATAGCTTGATTGTTGATTGGTGAATCTCTCCTAGAATCGACTCAAGAGGATGTTAATCCTTCCAATGAGTGTAGCTCTGATATCAATTGTTGAGATGATCAATCAATGGTAATTGGCCAAGAGGGGGTGAATTGGCTATTAAAAATGAAGGGAGTAAATCTGAAAGATAAAAAAATTGAACACAAGAATTTTAGAGTGATTCAAGCTTCTAACAAGTTCTACATCCACTACCTTAGCTCCCCCCCCCACTAAGGATATCAACAATTCACTAATGGAATTCATCACATTTTCTAGTTTTATGAGGAAACTATTACAAGATCAAAGCTTTCTACCCAAAGCTTGATCAAAAATCACTCAAATACAAAGAAGTGTTGGAAAACAAAAAATAGACCTCTCAAAAGGTAAAATATTTGCCCAAAATAAAAGTTCACTCAACCCAAATTGATAAAAGATGATACAATGAAAAATCACTCAATTGTGTTACAAGGGTTTAACTCTATAAGCTCGAATGGATTGGATTTTTGCTTGAATATGCTTGACTTGATCAATAGTTGTTGTTGTAGCTTCAGAGGCTTGCTTTTATACCTTCTCATTGTTTTCTAACCGTTTGGGAGGTTGGCATCATCAATAGAGCCGTTGGGCTCTCTTTTTCCCACCATAAATGCACTTCTGCAACCTACCGTATCGATACACGAATGACATATTTCTATACTTATCGCAAAATAGAAAGAGTTGTTGTAGTGTAATAAAGAGGTGTATCGATACACAGGAAGGCGTATCAAAACGATGAAGGGCTTTTATCGAAACAGCTATAGGTCGTATCGAAACGAAGTGTGCTCACTTGGAATCTACCAAAATCGGTATCGATACAGCCCTAGGGTGTATCAAAACGGGTAAAATAACTTTTGAATCTTGCTAATTCTCAATAACCGACAAGGCAACGGTAACTTAATAAATGTAAAGATTTAAAAATATTAACCCATGTATCGAAACGGTAAAGGGTCATGTCGATACACTTAACCAAAATCTTAAGCCCAGATAAAGCCTGTATTGAAACAGACAATGTCGTATTGATACGCAGTATCGAAACGGATGAATCCGTTTCAAAACCAAAAATTCCAGTAGCTTATTATTGTATGGCTGTATCGAAACACCTTGAGGGTTTATCGAAACGCCTGGGCAATTTTGTTAAGTTTGGCTTCGAAAACACTTAAAAATTTTATGGGGTTTAAGTTTTGACTTAGAAATAATTTTTGGTTTAAAAATCCTTGTCAATTGTGAGACTTTCAAGTACTTAAAAATTTATTTACTTTGCAATTTAGTCCTTGAACAATTTGTTATATCAAAATCAAACATAGTTTTTATAAACAGTTTCTTAGTTTCTTAATTCTACTCAAACACAAATTCCCCATTTATTTTAATTACTTGTTTTACATAAAATTAACCTTTTACTCTTCCCTGCGGATTCGACCCTGCTTACCGCTTCTACAAGTTATTTTGAGCAGGTTTATTTTTGACGGCTTCGACAACCGCTATTAGAAACACATTGTTTGGTTCCCCAAGGCTTTGCCTTGCATTGCCTTGATTAATCTGGACTGACCTATGTCACACACTTGACTTTGGTGGGTGAGTCTCCAATAGGAGATTTTCTACATACACAAGGTCTTGAACTTAAGACTTGTTTAAGCGATAACAAGCTGCTTACCAACTTGGACCAATTATGTTTGGTACTAAATACAAGATTTTAAAATAAGCATAATTAAATTTTAGGGCCCTTGGCTGGTTAGGGACCAGGAGCAGTCGCTCAGGGTGCTCCCCTTATAATCGGCCTTACTTAGAATTAAGATTTGTTAAAACGTTAACAAATATTTTTGTTACAATAATTATTTATATTATTATTATTATTTTATTTAATTACTTGAAGAATTATTATTTTATTTGGATTTCTAGTAGTTGACATGTTACCTTAAATAAAAAATATATTTTTTCTGTCTAGTAAAATTGTCTCAGTCAAAATTCACCTTAAAAAACTTAAGAACTTTTATAAGATACATTTACTTTTCTATTCTTTTTTAGTTTCCCAACAAAAATAAAAAGGGTAAACTACCCCAGTGACCACCAAACTAATTGGGGATACCTATTTTGACCACCGAACTATCGAAATCATCAATCAGACTACTAAACTTAGTAAATCAACCTATTTTGACCACCGCCGTTAATAAATTAATGGATAACGACCAAATTGAAATTATAGGTAAATAACATGGACTAAATGTGTAATTTTATAAATTTTCGTTAACTACCACGTCACCCCTTCGTTATCCAATAATTTTTTAACGGCGATGGTCAAAATATGTTGATTTAATAAGTTTGGTGGTCTGATTGATGATTTCGATAGTTCAGTGGTCAAAATAGGTATCCCTAATTAGTTCGATGGTCATTGGGGTAGTTTACCTAAATAAAAATTAACTTTTTAAGGATAAACTTGCAATTCATATTATTTTATACTATACATCTCATAAACGTTTTTCCCCTAAAACTCTATGAAAAGTATCTAGATAAAAAAATTTACTGATATAAAAGCCTTTTATAGAAATATTGGGAGAGAAGTTTTGGAATTTCCCCTCCTTTACTGATCATAAACTCTTATAATGTTATAATGGTTAAATATATTAAATATTTCACTGGCTATTGACATTACAAAAGTAGAGAGTTTAAACTATGTCAAGTTAAAGTAAAAGAACTATATGTCAAATTTTATCTCAAAAAAAATATCACAAATTTTAACATATAAGGACCAAAATTACAATTTGACATTTTCTAATCAATCATCAAAAGGAAGCTTCCGTGTTGTCACTTTTCTCGTTTCCTGCATGAGTATCGTGGACCATAGAAGGATGCATAATTTTACGCGAGGGTACGTATTATTAAAAAATAAAAAATGTAAAATTATGATATTTTAGTTATACAAAATTAAATTGTTGACAAAAAAATATAAAAAATTAGTAGCTTAAATTAACATTTTTAAAATTTAAAAAAATTTAAAAATTTTAGAGAAACAACTGTCTCTTTAGCACCACTTGATTCATTCCTCGTGGCAACCTACTATCCCATCACAAAATTTCCTGCTCCCTTTCACAAAAGTTCAACTAGATTCATTGTAATGTAAAGATGCCAAAGCTACACAGTCTATGTGTGATGGTTTCAAGAAAATGGCCGACCTAATTTAACCTAAATAGAATATTAATTTTAAATTCATATTAGATGCCTATATTCTACCTACCGGCTACATTCAAATACGAGCAAAATAAAAGAAATTATAGAATCGAATTGGTTTGTTTAATTGGTTGGATTGATAATTGATTTATCTAATAGTTCAATCATATAAATCGAACCAAACAATTAGAGTGATAGAAAACGAAAATCAAGCATAAAAAAATAAGTTAATTTGGTAAAAAATTACGAAAGTCGCATCTTGTAGAACATAAGTTCCACGAGAATTTCAAACGTCCCGAGAAACTGGCAATAAAAATTTTAGATTAAACTAGAGTAATATTGATTATTAAAAAGTGTTTGAATTAATCAAATATTTTTTAAAAAATATAGGTTACACAAATTTGTGAATTATGCAATTAAAAATGCATTTATTTGGCCAAAGATTTTTATTCCTCACAAAAACGTGTTAAATGTTATCTCGTTTAGAATCTTGCATGGATTAGAATAAAAATTAGTTGTCAATTAGGGGAACGATATATTTTAAACTAATAGAGTAGATATTATATTAAGATAAATGGAATAAGTTAGGATATTTATTTTGATATAATAATTGAAAAATAGTTTTGGACAAAATTGAAAAGATTTCAAAAATGATTTTAAGTCCAAACAACTTGAAAATATGTTTGATGGGTTTTTATAAGGTTTTGGAAAGGTTCAAAAGTTTTCAAATAGCTAAACCTTTGTTTTCTGCACAGCTATACCGATACGGTATACCCCGTATCGATACGCCTTAGGGTTTCAGCTACAGACGTTTTGTTTCTACCAAAACCTGTACCGATACAGGCATGTCCATACTGATACGGTGGTCAAGCATTTCGATACGCCTCTTAGTGTTTCGATACGCCTAGGTTTCAAAATCCTCTAACGGCTAGTTTCCAGATGAGCCATACCGATACGCCTACACGCATATCGATATGCCTATTTGTTTTCAAGAGCAATAGTTCTTTCCCAAAGAAGTCGTATCAATACGAGTACCTTGCGTATCGATACTCCCTGCACCAGATTGAGAAATTCAGCATAGAAAACAGCCCCAACGGCTAGAAACTCATTTGAGAGTATAAAAGGGACCTCCAAGCATCTATGGAAGACAAATGATCCTCAAGTCAACAATCATATGATCAAGAAATGTCTTAGTGCTCATTTTGTCATATTTCTTGTATAGACAACACTTGGGAGCTTAATTGTAAATGTTTGCTCAAGTGTATCAGGTTTTGGGTGAGTGCTTAAGACTACAAACATATACCTAGTGAGAGGGATTTTGTTTGCTTAGAATTCTCTTGTTTAAGAGTGTTTTCAAAGCTCGGTTTGTGAGCTTTTTGGATGCTAGACTTGAGTTATAAGTCTAGATTGTAAAAGGGTTGCCTCCTTAGCCTAGAAAAGGGGAAGAATTCTTAGTGAATTGGTGAAATCCTTGGTGAAGAGCTAAGGTAGTGAATGTAGAGCTTGTTAGAAGCTCGAACCACTTTAAATCCCGTGTCTAATTTATTCTATATTTTTCTTCCACCACAATCACTCAAAAATCAATCTTCTCCACCACTTGGCAAGTAAAACGGTTGAGAGAATCGAGTCTTTTAATTAGTATTAGAGTGAGGCTTAATCAAGAAGGTTTAATCACCTATTAAGATGATCTAAAAGCTCGATCAAAAAATAAGTCAACCGATGATAAATGGCGCAATCAATCGACAAGCCATCATTCTTCAACGGGGAGCATTATGCCTATAGGAAGAAAAGGATGATGTACTTCATCAAGGCTAAGGACTACCATCTATTGGATCTTGTTGAAGACGGATTGTCTGTGCCTTAAAGAATGAAGGTGGATTGGAATGCCAACGACAAGAAGATGGTGGAGCTAAACTCGAAGGTGTTGCTAATGCTTTTTTGTACGTTGGACCAGAAGAGTATGCCAAAGTCTCTTATTGTGAGAGTGCCAAGAAGGTTGGGACAAGATTAAAGTCACATACGAGGGAACAAACGAAGTAAAGGAGACCAAGATCAGTCTTTTCAACCTTGAGTATGAGAACTTCAGGATGGACCCAAATAAAGACATCAAGAGGATGTTCGATCGTTTCTCCAAAATCGTCAACCAACTCAAAGGCTTTAGAAAAGAGATTTCGGAAGACAAACTCATTTAGAAGTTGATTTATTCACTTTCTGAATCATGGGAGAGCAAGAAGACGGCTATCATTGAAGCCAATAACTTAAATGAGCTCAAGCTAGATGAGATCATCAGGTCATTTCTTACCCATGAATTGATTTCCAAGCCCTTGAGAATGGAGAATGAGAAGAAGATCCAAGAGCAAGGAATCGAAGATCTAAATGTCGTTGCTCTTAAATCCTCTAAATGCCAACATGAATAATCAAGTGAGGAGGAAAGTGAAGATGAAGAGATGGTTCGTCTCTTCAAGAAGTTTACCCAGTTCATGAAGAGCGAAATGGAAAAACCCAAGCATGAATCGAAGAAGAAGATGCAGAATCCTCAAAAAAGCCATGAATGCAAGGAGACGAGGCACGTCAAATACGATTGCTCTCGCTTCAACAATAAAGGGTCATCTTGAAAGAAAGCATATGTGGCAACATGGAGTGATGAGGAAGACTCCACCGACAATGAGGTAGCGTACTTATGCTTAATGACCCTCCATGAACGTGAGGTAACTTCTAACTCATCTTGTTCAAATTCATGCACTTTTGATGAGTTACAAGAAGCCTATGATGATTTGCTTTTAGAATTCAAGGCTTCATTTTCCAAAAATAAAAAGTTACTTTCAAAGTTGAAAATTGAAAATGAATTGCTTTCCAAAACAAATCTCAAACTTGAAGCAAGGTTTGAAGCTTTTGAGAAAAAGAACCTTGATTTACAAAACTTGCTTCAAAAAGTTCAAGAGGATCATCAAAGGGAAATTGATGACCTCAAAAAGAATTTCTTTTACAAAAATGTGCAAAAATGTGAAATTGGAGAAAGCTCTAAATCAAATTTTGTTAAAACAATTTTTTATCAAAGACAATCTAGTGCCCCTAGATTTATTAAAGGAAAATGTTTTAGAAGTATTTGGGTCCCAAAAGGACTAACTACTTCAACTAAAAATGATGAAATTGAAAAATGGATTCCTAAGGGGACTAAACTTTGTGCTACTAATGCCTATGGATCCAAAGTAATTTAGATACCAAAACATTTGTGATTGTCTTATCTTAGGTGTGATGGAGATTGATCAACAAAATACAACATTAAGGGGGAGCTCCATACACACAAGGAAGACACTTGAAGAATGAAGGCTTCGCATTCTCTCTTTGATTCAAGTGTGGTAAAATTAGTTGGATTTCTTAGCCTTTTATTGCTTTATTTCTTTTAAGTCAACTAGTTAATCATAAATTGTTAGACTAACATTTGTTTGATGCTTGAGTAAGGGGGAGCCATGTTTTAAAAACAATTATTTAAATTGTCAATTTTATTTTTTAAACCTCCATTGTTATTTTGAACTTAATGTTTCCAAAATTCTTTTTGATATAACAAAAAGGGTGAGAAATGGTTTGAAAATTGAATTTTCAAATGAATAAGAGAGAGCTTTTAATTATTTTGAATATTTTGAATCTATATGCTCTTATTAAAAAAATATTTTATAAAAGGGAGAGAATCTTAAACAAAATTTTCAAGTTGGTTTTATTATATCAAAAAGGGGGAGATTGTTAGGATATTTGTTTTGATATAATAATTGAAATATAGTTTTGGACTAAATTGAAAGGATTTCAAAAATGATTTTAAGTTCAAATAACTTGAAAATATGTTTGATGGGTTTTTATAAGGTTCAAATCGTTTTCAAATAGCTAAACCTTTATTTTCTACATAGTTGTACCGATACGGTATACCCCGTATCAATACGCCTTAGAGTTTCAGCTACAAGAATTTTGTTTCTGCCAAAACATGTACCGGTACAAGCATTTTCGTACTGATACAATGGTCAAGTGTTACGATATGCCTCTTAGCGTTTCGATACGCCTAGGTTTCAAAACCCTCTAACAACTAGTTTTTAGAGGAGCCGTACTGATACGCCTACACGCGTATCGATATGCCTGTTTGTTTTCAGGAGCAACGACTCTTTCCCAAAGAAGCCGTATCGATACGGGTACCCCGTGTATCGGTACGCCCTGCACAAGATTGAGAAATTCATAATGGAAAATAGCTCCAACGGCCCCAATTCAATCTCGACGGCCTCCAATAGCTAGAAACTCATTTGGGGGTATAAAAGGGACCTCCAAGCATCTATGGAAGACTAATGATCCTCAAGTCAACAATAATATGATCAAGAAATGTCTTAGTGCCCATTTTGTCATATTTCTTGTATAGACAACACTTGTGGGCTTAATTGTAAATGTATGCTCAAGTGTATTAGGTTTTGGGTGAGTGCTTAAAAGTGCAAACATATACCTAGTGAGAGGGATTTCATTTGCTTATAATTCTCTTGTTTAAGAGTGTTTCCAAAGCTCAGTTTGTGAGCTTTGGATGCTAGACATAGGTAATAAGTCTAGGTTGTAAAAGGGATGCCTCCTTAGCCTAAAAAAGAGGAAGAATTCTCAGTGAATTGGTGAATTCCATGTTGAGGAGCTAAGGTAGTGGATGTAGAGCTTGTTAGAAGCTCGAACCACTCTAAATCTTGTGTCTAATTTATTCTATCTTTTGCTTCCACCATAATTACCCAAAAATCAATCTTCTCCACCACTTGGTAAGTAAAACGATTCAGAGAATCGAGTCTTTCCAAATAAAAATAGTATATATAATAAATACTTACTTTTTAATATGGTAAATGGTTAAAAGTAATGTGATGTAGATTTGATTTTTTATACGTTTTTTATTTATTTAAAAAATTAAAAGAAGATCGTTAAAAAATATAGTTTACATATTATTTGGGACTCTAATAACATCATCGTCATTTGAAAACATTGCATACAGCTGAAGCTCAATGAACCTAAGATACGGCCAAATTAATCCCTAAGACGCAACAAAAAAGGTCGCCTAAACTCAAGTAGGATTCACTGTGCCGAGGATATGGTTCTTAGAGAACGGACCGGCCAACCTAAGTTGTGTAGCAATTGTAGGAACCCTGGACACGACATCAGAAAATGTCCTTTCTAGGACCTGCCCTCGAATCAACTAACTATAATTGTAAGTCTAATGTTTTAATCATAAATAACATTGCCAACCTTCCAAGACACGTTTCCTAGGCACCATCGTAAACATGTGTTCTCGTACTCCGGCGTGAAAGTTAAATAACAAAAAGAACCAGAACATAGAATACTAGACTAAAACATGACTACCAACCCATGTTTCCATTTTCCTCATGCAATGGAATAAACCAAGATAGCATTTTTAACACGATTTTTACACCCTTTATGATGTCATATACGCGCAAATTGTTGCACCACTATAAACATGTGTTCTCGTACTGCAACGTGAAAGTTAAATAACAATAAAAACCGCAAAAATACCACAAAATCAACTCAAATATCACTACCGACCCACGTTTCCATTTTCTTTATGCAAAGGAACATGGAAAGATAACGTTTTAACGCAATGTTTGGGATGCCTTATACACGTTGATTTTCGCACCATTTTCAAGAGATGTATCACTACTAAGAGGTAAAAGTCCAAAACCAAGAAAAATTAACCCCAAGACCATGAAAATTAGCCATGAACAAGCCTATCGAGCATTGTTTAAAAACTAGGATCGCGAAGAACTCGCATCCTGCAGAACGCGACTTCAACCAGATATCGCGATATATTTGTGCCGCGATGTTTGAAATTATTGTGGAACTCGCGTTCTACAAGATGTGACTTCCTTAATTTTTTAAAAAAATAACGGATAATATAATCTACATCGGACTGAATTCGCGTCCTGGGAGATGCGAGTATGGAACTCACGTTCTGTAGAACACGAGTAACCCCAATATGGCCCGAATAGGGGTATTTTTTCAAATGTTGTTTTAAGGGGTATTTGGCCAAACAAATTCCCAAAAGAGAATATCTGGCCAAATACCCTTTTTTAACAAGAAAATAGACCTTTGCTTCATTTTAATTGTTGATTCTTTTTCTTGGAAGACTAATTTTTATCATTTTTACTATAATAAATTCATATAATTTTTACTTGTTCTCATCTAATTAAACTATTCACTTCAACTAATTGAATAGAAAACCCAACATCCAACTAAGGCTTCGCTTGCTGTTGAAGTCCCCAACCCATATTTGGGGGCAATCAGGTGTTTCCCAAAAGCCTAAAACAAATTGGCTGTCTTGAAACGGGCATTTGAGCGTATAAATAAATTGGTAAACGAGCGTTTGGAGTTAAACATGTGAGTGTTTGGAGTTGTTGTCGGTGAACGATCATTGGCCACCGCAATTGTAACAAAAAACAGGCCCTAAGTTAACATTTAATTCAACTTCAAAAATTTTTTTATGAACGTATATGATGACAAACAAGCTAGGTCTTTCACGATACCTTGGGAAAATCAAAAGAATGGTGAATCATGAAACATAATCCTAATGCTCACCAAAAATCGTCGTACCATGTGTGTAGGCTAATTGCCAAATGAGGCTAGGGCCAGCCATTGCTATCTAGGAAATTTTAAATTCATTTAAATATAATAATAATAAAAAATTTGCATACTAACAACAATTAGTCTAGTGAGATAAGACACTAAATCTTTTAATCAAATTTAAAGTTTGAATCTTAATATTGCAAATAAAAAATCTAAATTAAAAGAGTCGCCCATATGTAAAACCACGTTAGAATTAGTCGAATAATAGTTCAGAAATCCGTAGTTAAGAAAAGAAAAACAGTAGGCATAGCGATGTGCACGCCATAGAGACTGCCTCCCTTGTGTGAGGCACAATAAAGCAATGAGCACAAAAACGGGGGAAAAGCATTAAAAGGTAGCGGCAAAAAAGTCAGGTACTTGCTGTATAACTTCAGATGGAATGGGGAGTGATTCAATGCTCCTATTATTTAGATCTACCTCTCAGTTCAACCATGAACTGCGAGTAAACCCTAATTATTGATGCAACTGTGCAGAGTGGTTCAAGTTTCTTGTTTTTTAATAAAAAAAATAACAGCATTGGGAGTCAACCATGGAGGGGGAGTCAACCCTAATTATTGCTAAGATTATTATTGATAGAAATTCAGAAGTTACCCAAACTTAAACATGTGAAACAGTAAATTTTCAGTTCAAGAATGTTTACCCTAATTATGAATTTAGTCATTTACCATGTGAAATTTTAGATTTTATTCTCTACTTTAATTTGGTATAATTCTATCAATGTCCATATTGATTACACTATTTTAACTACAACTGCTAGGCAGTATCTTCCAACAATATCGTCTCCAAGAATGTTTTTTTTACCATTATTAGGTCACACAATGGCTGCTCAAGAAAATCCAACCAACCATATTCAACTAATAATAAATTTATGTCAATCAAATGCTTAATATTTATTTTTGAATTAATTGCACCATATGTCCCCAAAGTAAGACCACCATTTTAAATTGATCCTTAAATTTTTGAATGTTTCAATTTTATCCCAAAACTATGACTATTGTTCTAAATTATTCTCAAAACTTTTGAACATTCTAATTTCATCCCCAAATCTATTAATATATATATATATATATGCAACATTAGTTATCATTTATGCCACATTATATTATTGCATAATCCACATCAATTTTATGTATTGACATTGGGCCTCTTTTATAATGCTACTACTTTTGGTAGTTTCTTTATTAATAAAATATGGTTTTAATTGAGCAAAAAAAAATAATGCACGTCAATGTTTACACGGCAATTAGAAATTTTAAAACAATTTTATTAACAATGGGTGTGATTAGAATATATTAATAGTTCGGGGATAAAATTAGAATGTTCAAAAACATGGGGACCAATTCAGAATGAGGCTATAGTTTGGGGATGAAATTAGAATATTCAAAAATTTAGAGAGCAATTTAAAATGAGAGTCATAGTTTGAGGATGAAATTAGAACACTCAAAAGTTTAAGGATCAATTTAGTATGAAACTTATAGTTTGGGGGACGTATGGTGCAATTAAATCTTTATTTTAAGGAGAATTTTCCATCACAACAGCAGCAAATACTATCATCAATTAAAATCTACTGGGGAGACCAAATTATGTCAATTCAACGTAAATATACGAAATCCCAAATCTCGCCATAGTAGAGGTACTAAAACAAAATTAGACCTTAAATGTATAGCAGATCTGAACTGGATTTGCTGAAACCAGAGGGAAAAACAAAAACGTCACTTCGGTGAAATTCTTCAGGATCTATCACTTTGAAAATTTTTGAAACAGATTTCCTCGGTAACATGTCGTGTCACAAAAAGTCAACTCAAAGAAGGGAAACAAAGAGGGCAAAAATGGACGGGTAGTTCTACGGTACAACATATTGCGGTATAGTTATGTTGTTGTATTAATAAAAAATGTTATAAATTTTAAAATATAAAATTGAAAATATTATATTTTTATAATTTTGTCGGTACTTACAAAAATTTAAAATGTTATCAAAAGTGATAAAAATATCAATACTCAAATTTAAGTTTCAACATTTATCACCAACTAAAAATATTATCAAACAGTATAACATTTTTAATTTTATATTTTAAATTTTATAATATTTTTAATTTTCTCCGCACAATAATTATACTGTACCTTGTCATATATTAGACGCGCCCAAAATAGACCCATCACGAAGTGTTAGTACAAAAATATGGGACTGAAAACGGCAGGTTCTACAATGTGCTTGACAGACATAAACTTGCAGGCAAGACTCCATTTATCCATCATGAAATGATGATATATTATTTAATTTCACCACAACGATGTTGCATCAACATCAAGGATATAAACTTGTATGAGATTGAGCACAACCCTAAAATCTAAATATGTAAATACATATTTCATCTACCTAATTTGTCTAGTCACCGCAAGGTAATCATGTATGGAGTCCGAAGTTAAACCTAATAAAAACAAAGTATAAATTATTATAAAAACGAAAGAGAAAACTTAAATAAATTAAAATTTAAGTTCTAAATAATGAATTCTCCGTATATTTTTAATACAAAATAGTAGTGGAGAGCTGCCCAAGCAACATAATAGCTTTGTTGCTGAAGGTAACTATATTAGGATTTAAGTAAAAGAAATCCAACCAAGAAGGGTTAGGTGTACAACGATAAAATACATTACATTTCTAAAGAGAAAATTCAAGTTCAAACTTTAGAGATAATATTATTGAAAAAAACAATCAAATCAAACATACACCGTAAAATGTACATGAATAAAAAAAGTTAAAAAGGCCAAAGTGATTGTAAGGTAATCAGGCCCGGCTCTAGGCAAAGGCAACAAGGGCGCCCATTCAGGGCCCACTGCTCAAGAAAGTTATACATTTTTTTTAATTTTATTTGAATTGTATTTGTTCTTAATGGTCTAATTTTTTAATACTTGTTATTAGAGGTTCAATTTGTTCAATATTTATTAATAGAGGTTTAATTTTTTTTCAATATTTATTATTAAAGGTCTACTCTTAAAATTCAACCTTTTTTAATACTTGTTATTAGGGGGCTTGATTTTTTTTTTTTGTATTTGTTATTTTGGGCATACTCTTAAAACTCAATTTTTTTCAATTTTTTTTATTAGGGGCTTAATTTTTCAATATTTGTTATTATGGACTTACTCTTAAAATTAATTTTTTCTGTTACTTGCTATTAGGGACAGAGATTTAAGTAACGGTATGCAATCGCAACAACGACCGTTAAATGACGATAGCGGTAGTAGAAGAGCCATGATTTTCTTATAGTGAGGTCATGAGTAAAGTATGAGGTATTGACGATTTTTATACCACTAGAATAAGCATTGTTGACCACATACCTCAACGAATTAAGTGGGGTCAAATATAATATTTCTTATGAAAAAATCTATATTACCTCATTGAAAACCACATTCCCCAACAAATCAAGTGGGGTTAATTGCACCCCCAATTTATATGCTACATCCGTCCATGGGTAGCGGCACCATCTAAAACCACGATACCTGCAACTATTATGTTCACAATAACGTATATTATTAAAAGATTTCACAACCGCGATACTCACAGTGATTGAAATAGCATCTATAATGTCTGCAATCACAATAAAACCTAACATGACTGTAAATACGACCGAAACCACAATTTAAATTTCTAATTTGAGGCCTATTTTTTTTATTCGGCCTGGGCCACCAAAAGCTCAGGACCGGTCTTAAAGGTAATCAATCTATCTACAGGTTATTAGCAAGAATGTGCAGTGGTCAGGTCGGTTTTTTATGACTCGAACACGATAAGAAAGTAATTACCCAAAATCTAATCCCAACTCGACCCATCCTTAAAAAAATTTGATTCAGCCCGAAAATTATATATTTCAACCTGAACCGACATATAATTCAATTTTAGAGACTCAATTGTAAAAAAAAAATCAATTTTAAAGACCTAATTATAAAAAATACAAAAAATGGTATTATTGTAAATATTCCTAAAAAAGTGACAGTTTAGAAAGCAAGCATCTCCCATGATTATTTTACAATCTCATTCATATACATCGCCCAATGATTATGTTACAATCTCTACTTCATAACTCAGAAAAGTGACAATTTAGAAAGTTACTAATCTTTGTAGATTACACTGAAATTAGAATCTCAGCTCTTTATGTACAGCCAGACCTACAAGTTAAAAGTGTTCTGGTTCATTTTTTAAGTCAGTATTATATATCTTTTGGTTGTTGTGTTCTGTTTTTAAGATTTGTCCTAATTAATTTGAATCAATTCGTGTCGCACACTTGACAAGTGAATTTTCCAATAATTTTTTTTTATATAAACAAAGTCTCAAACTATAAACATATTTAAACGATATCAAATTACTTATTACTTGAATTAACCCTATTGATTAAGTCACTATTATATTCATAAACAAACAACAGTTTTGTGGATTACACCTAAAAACATTAATTCAGCTACTTTTTTGGCACAAATCACTAGAAAAAAATTATCCTAACTGGCATTATTAAGTGAAATCCACATCAGTTTTACGACCTCCTCTAAAAAGCTTATCATTCCCCATTCGCAGTCTTCGGGGAAATCTTTATATACTCACTGGGTAGCTTATCCAAGTGATATGATAAGCTAGGCGAAAGATAATAAATTATGTATTTATTATTTTTATATAAATAACTATAAATGTATTAAATGAATCATTCAAACACATTCAACTTTCATTTATTATTTATCTCTATTGATCTTTATATGATTTTAGTGTTATAATATAGATATAAATGATCAATTTTAATGAATTAATTTGACTATTCATAAAAACATATAAATTTATATGTATGTAATAAATTAAATTTGCATTATGATTTTAGTATTTTAATCTTGTATTTTTCTTTAAAATTATTGAAATCGAGATATCTGTTTATCACTGAGATTTTAATCGACATCGTGATTTTAATATTTTAAATTTTTATTTTTTTAGAAAATTTTTAAGTTGAGATATTTGTTAAACACTAAGATTTAAATCAACTTTATGATTTTAGTATTTTAAATTTGTATTTTTCTTTAGACATTGTTCAATTTAATAAACGACATTAAGTTTCTTTTTTCTCTTGAATTTAAAATTTTCAATTGATTTTTCAGCTCTTCAATAACCCAACAAACAAACAACAAGGTTACTATTATTTTCAATCAAATTAAAATTAAAATATCATATATGAACCATGAGTTTTTAAGCTTTCGTCTCACCTCAGTTTCTATGAAAAAACAACCCCTTAGACTACTTATGGTTGTACAATGCTAAAATAATAATGAAGTAATTTAGTTGTGCAGATAATTTATCTATCTTTAAAATAAAATTTGTTTCGAATAATAAAAATTAAAATGATTATTTTAAAGGCTTAATAAAAAATAAGTACAAACTATATATTTTTTTAACTTTAGATGTCTATATTATTTTTTGATTTTTCTATTTTTTGGATATGTAAAAAAAATATTCTTTGTTAAAAACATGTGCTTAAAATTTCTTTTCGTTAATTTTAGGTGATTGGCCGTTAACGACCATTAAAAACATTCGTTATCCAATCAAAACATAACATGTGGCACGTTTTTATTTTTATTTTTTCAAAAAAATAAAAAAATATATATTTTAAAACTATCTTAGATCATTAACCCTAAATCCCAAAATTATCATCATTACCACTGTCGATAATCTCTTCGAATGCCATCACTATTTTGGTCGGACACCGCCATCCATTTCCCCCAACTACCTATTGCCGGTATCGGCGATAGTTGGTTAGGAGAAATGAACGGCGGCGACAATAATGAGGTTCAATGAGGTTATTGACGGTGGGAACTATGATAATTTTGAGGAATTTGGGTTAGAGATTTAAGACTATTTTGAAGGATTTTTTTTAAAGTTTTTTTTTAATTTTTAAAAAATAAAAGTAAAAATAAATACCACGTGTCTAAATCTGATTGGGTGATAAATTTTTTAACAACACAACCTTAAAACAGTAATTGGTTGAAGCTTTGAACACCTAAAACTAACAAAATGAAACGTTAGACAACTATTTTTACTAAAAAATAATTTAGGCACCTAAGTTAAAAATATGTATAGTTTATGCACTTATTTTTATATCAAATATATTTTAAATTATACTAATATTTTATCATCAATATTTTATTTGTTGCAATTAATTATATAATTGAATATTTTTTTAAAAAATACTTATGGATAAAAGATGTATAAATTACATTGCATTTATTGTCTTAAAATTAGTTTATTAATAAAAGATCTATTAATTGCATTGCATTTATAGTCTTTAAAATTATTTATTGGTAAAAATATTTTAATTTTTTTCAATTATATTCATCTTAGCTGCCATATCATATACCATCTCAACTATGCAAATGATTCAATGAGTAGATGTGGCATTACCCGCAATCCTCTTATGATAATATAACACTATTTAATTAGTTCAAAGATAAAAAATAGTTGATTGTGCATTTTAAGAGTCATTGATGCTTCCCATTGAGAAAGCAAAATCCGACAGTCATTTGAATTATTCAATTCTTTGAGTTTAAGTCAAATTAAATTTTTATAATTCGAATAATCAGATAAATTAAATAATATTTGGAGTTTAAGTCCAAGTTATTGTAAAAAAACATACAAATTACAATTCGACCTGTTTAAAGACAAGACCATCAACTCATTCCTGAAGATTTATCCGAAATTCGAAAAGGTTTGAACATAGATATGTTGCCCAAAATATAAGATTTATACAAACTTTGAAGACTCAAGCCTGACTCATTTTCAACATATGTAATAGAAAAATTTTGCCACGCTCCAGTTTAAATATGGGATGAGACTAATCTGGACCGAATACTGCAATGACTCGTTACGAAGGTGATTCACCTAATTCAGTTTATTTTATTCACAACATCAAAACTTGAACTCTATATGTTGTTCAAGGATCTATAATCTCATCCCATTTGACCAACGGATACTTAGTTAATATAAACAATATATAAAATTACTAAGTATTAAAGTAAAATCCTTAACCATTACATCAAGAGTTCGATTCGCCCCTTCAAATTTTTTAAAAATTCATATTAAGGTTCAAAATTTTAAATATTTTAAATTAAATTTCCTCTCAATTTTTTAATTTTTTTGTTAAATATCTTAAAACTATTAAAAATTTTAGTTAAACCCTCATTTTTTAAAAAAAATTTAGTTAAACCCTCTAAATTTTTAAAAAAATTTAGGTTGACCCCTCAAATTTTTACTCCAAATTCCGTCACTGGGAGTACATTTCATGGCCAACCGTTTATCTTTTAGTGAGAATGCTCGTGACGAAGAGATTAATCACTGCTATCGACGGTAGACACCTTGACTCAAACCAAAAGAAAAATAAAATAACATGAATATTTTTTTTTTAAATATCAGTGAGCCTCAAATGGGCTTGTGCTAACTATTTATAAATATGGATAGGCTCCTACAAAATTTAACTTATATTTCAAGGTGAGCAAAGCTTAGGCACACACAGTGTTTTAATACCATACAAAACTTCGACCCAATCCATGAATTTTACTCTCAACAAAAAAATAAAATAAATTTTTTTTTGATAATTCAAAAAAGTTATTAAAATTTCATAAAAATATTAAAATTTAAAAATTCTATAAAAAATATTAAATTATATAATGTTTTGAAATGAAGCCAAGACATTAAATAAATAAATTATCAAATCAAAAGCATCATATTAAAGTGTTTTATTTTGCTTTTTAAATTTTTTTAAATATGTGGTCTTAAATTTATATGTTCTAGGTTGAAATATTTAATTTTAACAAAATATTTGACCTAACACCGATTTCACTCTATCCAATTTAAAAAAAAAAATCAAATTCAATCAAAATAATAAAATAAAACTCATCAATTTAACTGACTCAAAATATTTTCATTCGATTTCATCATATCCTCACCTCTACTTCCTACGACATCTTAACTTTCTTTTCGACAAGAACTTTTTCTTTTGAAAGAACCACATCTTAACTATCATGAATATCTTTTTTGTAGAACACACCCCACTTTTGTCATTATCATGAACAAACCACATTTTAACTATCATGAACACTAACTTCACTAGATACGATTCAAAAAATTTAAATTTAATTAAGATAATAAAATAAAACTCACCAAAATATTTTCATTCAATTTCATATCCTGACCTCTACTCCCCATGACATCTTAACCTTTTCTTTTGGAAGAACCACATCTTAACTATCATGAAGTCAAGATTTCTTTTGGTTTGCATTAGAATAACTTTGGGACTGCTAATTTGACTTATTTCAACATTGTCAAACCAACAAAGATATGCAAGAGTGATAGCTTTGAATATTTGACCCATTACTTTATAATTAATAATACAACCACGTACAAGTTACATCACGAGGTCAAATATCTAAACACCCAAATTCTAGGAAAATAAATCCGGGTGAGCCAAAGATTACATTCAACAATAAGATATTTTAGTGACCTAAACGACGACATAAGCAAACTGTATGGCATTAAATTGCATTCAGTTTTGCATAAACTATGTTATCTATAAATTCCTTATTAGACAGTTTTCATCCAAAAGAATATACATGCTATAGTAGCATCAGGGGCACTGTTGAATAGAAATTTCTTGTCATTTTTTGATGCTCTTATTTATGCTCTACACTTAAATTAAGGTTTAAAACTTAAGATTTAAGATTAAAATTTATGGTTTAAGTTTAAGATTAGAGTTTAGGAAATTTGGGTAGGTGTATTTTTTAGAGTTTAGGATTTATTGTTTACAATTTAGAATTTAATATTAGAGCTTAGAATTTAATTTTTTAGTATTGGTGCATAAAAAGAAGTATCAAAAAGGGCATAGTATTTTTTTTCGAAAACTTTTACCATACATTAAACAAATTCAATTATTGAACGCAAGAGTGTCATCGAATCATCCGTTAAGAACAAATTTTAAACTAGACTCAGCCCAGTTCGTTCCTAATTAGTCTTTAGTTACCGAAGCTATAGAATGTTACCAACTAAACTTAATAAGAAAATACAAAATATGTTCAAAAAAAAAGAAAATACAAAAAGTTCAAATAGGCATCCACAATGTGTGATGTGTCTAATTGTGTGTAAGGGTGAGTAAAACTCGATTCGAACAAATCAAAATTTTCGACTCAATGCGAAGAAAATCAACTCAACTCAACTCAAATTGTAATTTCATAAACTCTACTTGACTCGAAATTTTTTTAAATAAAACTTAAGTTATAAATTGAGAATTCGAACAATTCAAAATTTTCAGTAATTAATAGATAATTTTCAAGTTCGAGTCAAGTCCCACAACTTTGCCTAATATATGTATATCACGTATGAAAAAAATATATGTATATTCTATATGTTTATAGAAAGACGTATAAATTAGAACCAATTAATATCATAACATTATAAATATCTATAATTAAATTTGAATAGAAGCTTGAACATCTCTGACTCGAAAAAGATGAAATAAAATTTGAGTTATAAAATCAGATTTGTAAACTCCTCTGACTCAACTAACTCAAAAAAAAATTTGAGTTATAAAATCAGATTTGTAAACTCAACTAACTCAAAAAAAAATTTACTCGACTCCTTCGAATGTTCACCCCTAATCATTTGCATGGAACATGAAGTTTTCACAACCAAGACTGTTGATTAAAATTTTTGCTGGCAATAACTAGGAAGTCTAGAGAGCTTATAACTACTCAAGCATATAAATCGAAAAATTATTCAACCAATTAACCTCCATTAGCTAATCAATCTTAAAGCTATATGTGTGTGCAATATCGGTCATATTAATTTGGAAGAATGAAAACGTTTTGATGTAAGCAGAATCACAAACACACAAAAAGCTCAACATGTCATTAAAAGCTTGGTAGTTTAAGTACCTTTAAGTTGGCGGCAGTCCGGTGGAAGAGCCAGCGACACTTGAAGAGCAGAACAAATAGAAGGAAAACAGCGAGACCGCAACAAACGCCTGAAACAAACGCGAAGAATTCAAAAACAGAATCACATTTTTTAAAACATTACTATCAAATTGAAGTGGATAATTCATAATTTAATCAAATTTCAAATTAGCATATATAATATTTGATAAATTCAGATTCATCTATGAACGACTGTTTCTTCACAGAAAACAACGTAGATTGGAAATATAACTCGGTATATTTTTAACGGCTGAATAAAATAAAACATGATTCGAGCAGCAACAAAAGAAATTAGCTAACTCAAAAGTTATGTTTGGAATTAATTGAAAAAAAAATCAGTTAATCAGGCGCAAACAATTCAATTCTAACTCAAATCCAGGGAAGATTATACTAAAGATTCAATGAGATTGACTCGAACCTCTGCAGTTTCGCCGTTATCTGAAACGGCAGAGATAGAAGAGAAATCAATGAATTCTTGAGAAATTTCAGGAAGGACATCTTCGATCGGTGAAATAAACACTCCGGTTAAACTTTTCTGAGCAGTCTACAATAATAACAGATAAAAGGAAAACAAAAAGAGAGGAAAAACTGAGGTCGGAATGCAGAAGAAATAATGCGGAAAATAAATAGAGAAATGATCGGTTATTAGAATCACCGGCCTTCTTTGTGGTTTTATCGGCAGGAGAATCCTTTGATCGGCGGTGGGCGAGATCTGAAGATTGCGGGAGTTCTTTTCGCAGAGTTTGATTTTCCTTTTCTTTCATTTTTAAAATTTCGCTCGATTTTCTTTTTTGGGCGGGAGAATTTTGAACTTCTTTTTTTTTTAAATATGAAATAACATATTCTGTGAATTGGGCCAGGCGTACTTATAGTTGACTAAAGTGGATGATTATTACGAATAATAATAGGTGCGTATGTTTAGGCCTAAATAGGATTAGACAGAATATATTAAAACGCGTTCAAGATTTAAAAAAGAATTTTCGGCTTCCGTTAAACTGGCCGGGCTAGAAAACCTCTGTTCTATTTCCAAGCCCAAAACGGCAGTTTAGCTTGAAGCATAACAACTTTACACTTTCTCTAAAGGTGTTTTATCCTTTCGAGTTATAATATAGGTTTAAATATTCTACAGATTCTTGTACTATTTCCCGGGGGCGGATGCACCAGCCCTGGTGGAGAACATCCACATCTCTAATTTTGATAATATAAGTTTAATTTAATATAATTTTTCTTCCAAAACACTAATTTTGTTTAGTGTGTGAACAAAAAAAATTTGTATACCTATTTGAGAAACAAAATATTTTAGACTCATTTCTAAATTTCTAGATCCGTCACTGTTATTTTCAAATTTAAAATTTAGTGATTATACTTTATTTTGATAAAATTAATTACTTGTTAGCTGTAAAAAAGGTTAAATAGTATATTTTTTTAGTTTGATATGTTTACAATTTTTTTAATCAATTTAACTCTTAACATTTAAAAACAAATAAAAGTATCATTAATGGAACGACATAGTTTTTCAATCGTCTATGTTTTCAGATATTTTAAGGGTCAAACGGATAAAAATGTAACTATAGAAGACTAGGAAAATTATTTTTTTCCCTTTTTTTATAGTTGTGAGTTTAACCATTAATAGTAAAACTGAACAGAAGTCAAAAGAGATCAAGATTTTTAAACAAAAATATTACACTCACTTAATATTACAAAAATAAAATGTAGATGTTAAATTTTGAATAGTTCGGAGATCTTTAATAAAACCTATAATACAATATCCTCTCACGAGATTTTGTATAAAAAATTGAAAGTATTATGTTTAAAAAACAATTTTAGATAAAAGAATAATATATTTATAATTAGATTTATTAAAGTATATCATATAGGTGTTTTTGAATTTTGAGTGCTTAGGGACTTTTGATTAATTTTTAGTCTTATATAATAAAATTTGATTATCTTTCCACTGCTTGACTTGAATGCTATAAAAAGCTTATTTATACTCACAATAGTTAACTAGTATTTATAGACATTTTCCGGTGCTTGCTAAAAAAAAGCCACAATTACTTTAAGACTTTTAGAAACGTCTAACTATTTATACTAACAAGAAAGATAGTATACTCGAAAAGTATATTATCTTGACTCGACTCGATTAAAAAAATTCAAATAAAATTTCAGTAATTAGTGGATCAGTTTTTAAGTTCAAGTCGAGTCTTTTAATTCCGTTTGATATATATATATATATGAAAAAAAAATTGAAGAAATATATATGTATGGTGTATATGGTTATAGAAAATCATTTAAATTGTAACTAATTAGTATCAAAACATTATAAATGTTTATAAACTACTTGCTGACCACTCAACTATCGTGTCACCACCTGATTAATAACAAAATTAAAGTTGACTAGAATATAAATAAAGTTGACTCGAATATAATTAAAGTTAATACCATAAAAAATAAGATTAATAACAAAATTAAAGTTGACTCGAATATAATTTTTATTTTTAATATACATAAATATATAAAGTATTGTCGACTTTAATTTAAATATTATAATTTAATATAAGTTGAGTCACCACCTGATTGAAAGAGGAAAATAAAATTATTTAATAAAGATAAATAATTTAATTCTTCCAATAAGGTGACGACATATGTCAGCACCTAATTGAATTATTAATTTATTTAATTAAATTAAAATTAGGAACAAATTGATAGAATAGACAATGACCAAATGTGAAGTTATACAAATTTCTATTAACAACCACATTACTCCTCCATTAGATTTTAACGGTCGATGGTTAGATTAGGTCCATTTAACAAGTTGTGTGGTAGAATTTTGAGTTTTTGTAGTTCAGTTGTCAAAATAGGCCAGACCCAATAGTTGGGTGGTCACCCATGTAGTTTACCCTTAAATTTAAATAGAAACTAGAACAAATCGACTAGACTCGACTCGAATTTCATAAACTCGACTCTAAATAAAGTTTGAGTTATAAAATAGAACTTTTTAACTTGACTAACTCAAAAAAATTTGACTCCACTCGATTCGATCGAATGCCCACCCCTAATTAACACCAGTCATTAAAAAACGCGTCATTTGTATACTATTTAACCCATTAATTAACTACACTCACCTGAAAAAAATCAGCCCTTAAACTATGCTCTTTGTATGTTTTTAGTCTTTAAACTATTTTTTGGTCAAAACAAGTACATAAAAATATCATTTCTGGTCATTTTAAGCACTTAAACTATATTTTTTTTGTCAAAATAAGTACTAAACTATATCATTTTTTGCTTTTAGTCCCTAAACTATCTCTTGGTAAAAAAATCTTTGTGACTTATCAACACTTTATTGGTTGAAATAAATTTTTTGACTTAGATAATTATCAGACTTAAAGTGACCATAAATAAATAATTTTGACTAAAAAATAATCTAAGAACTAAAATAAACAAAGGATACAATTTAGAGGTTGATTTTTCATTTAAACCATTTAAATACAATTTTCTTGGTTTGTGGCCAACCCAAAACCAATGGCCTTGCGACAATGTGATCACACTCTCACCAGCACCTTCGATGATTTGTTGATGCCAAAAAATCTATCAACTTTATACACTACATGGTGAGCTCGCTAGGCTATAAAAACCCTACCCCCTCCTTCTCGCTTCACCACACAACATTCCCTCCAAGTTGAACGTGGTACAAACTTAACCCTACTTTTACTTTCCCTTTATTTATTTATTATTATTATTATTTTAAATGTACTCTGATCGGAACTATTGTTTTTCATATCAGGGCTTAGATGTTTTCCGGTGATGAAGAACTTTGCAACCATCTTTTTTGCCCTCCTGCTGTTTTTGGCAACCCTGAAAGCTGATGGAAAACGAATAACACTTGTGGATCATCAGATGGGCCGAGACGCCGTCGTTGCGGCCGCCGATGAAAAATATGTATCTGCAAACGAGGGTGCATCTGCTAGACGGAGAAGAACCAATGAAGATGATTCTGATGTAGCCCTTCTCGCTTCCCAGCTTAGAGTTATGTGCGATTCGCGTCACCATTTCTATGACTGCAGGCCTTGAAACTCATCAGCTTGCTAATCACTCTACCGCTTGGTCTGAGCAAGGCTTACCAAAAATATGGTGTGTGTTTGAACATGTTAAAATAACCCAAAAATATATATGTATATGCATATATACATGTTAAGTTTCCGTAACAAAATCAGTGTTAAAACAAGTGTGTTCGGTTCAGTTATATCAAGTCTCTGAAAATCTGGGTTTGCAGTGTATTTCTATATAGTTTGCATGGAATAAAGGACCAAGCTTAGCTAAATTATTGGAGGTTATATATATATATATATATATATATATATATATATATATATATATATATATATATATATATATATATATATATATATATATATTCGACAAACCTTTATGTTGCTCGAACAATAGAAACAGAATGATGAAATTGAAAACCCTAACTGGTTTCTGGATTCTGTGGAAATTTAAAACTACACACACATATATATCTACTTATAGGAAAATGAGAGGATTCTTTTTGGTGATCAAACCTAAATCTAACTGGTACCTATTTATAGTAAAAGAAAATGTTAGTAATTGTTTTCTCCATTTTTTACTGCAGCCAACAGCTCAATTTTAAGAATTAATTGGTTAAAACGTGAATCTGAAATTCATCAATCCCTCACAACGTACACAAAATTGTAGTAATAAAAAAAATCAAATTCAAAATGTCAATTGTAGAGCCGAGAGAATGAAAATTTTGATTTTCCTTACAAACAAACGAAATTTATGGTTCAGATATTGTATGTCTTTGTCAAATTTTCAAAACTAATCCAAAATTTTAAGGTAATATAATAATGTTTATTTTGTTTTTATTTTGGTATTGTATTTTTACTTTAGTTTTCTCTACTACAATATACTAACTATTAAATCACATTTTCACCCATAAATTAAACGATAATATGCAGGGACAAAATTAAAATTGAATATTGAGAGAGACTGAAATATTAAATTTAAAAATACAATAAATTATTAAGCTCAAAATTCAGGCGGCAATGCTTAATTTATCTAATATTTAATCTTATGGGATATAAATTATTAGGCTTAATGGCCCGTTTGGCTCCTGAAGTATACACAAAATACCGAACTGCCCCTAAAGTATTTTTTGGGACATTTTGCCCCCTGAACTAAAAATCACGACCTTAGTTGGCCCCTGAATAAATAGTTCGTTCGTTCATTTATGTTCGTTTAAATTTATTCACATATATTCATTATTTTTTATGACAAAAGTATTATAATTTAAAAAAGATTATTAACATGTGTCCGTTTGTTTATGTTCGTTTAAATTTATTCGCACATGTTCTTTTATGTTCGTTCGTTTGTGTAAACGAACACAAACAAGCTACATTCTTTAACAAACGAACACGAACAAGAAATTATGTTTGTTTAGTTGTTCGTGTTCGTTCATTTATTTGGTTAAAATTAAATGAACAAACATGAACATACCCTCGTTCGTGTTCGTTTGGTTCGTTTACAGGCCTACATACAATCAATATCAGACAATAAACGTCTCTGCCTTATGGCACGCTCCTATGGTTATTTTTGCAGGTTTTTGGTGTTCATACGGTGACGCTCACATCGCTTGTCTCTGGCTCGTTTTTGTTCGTGGCCACGTAGAGTTTGATCCCCTTTTGGATTGTTTGTTGATATAATCTATAGCGAATCATAGTTTTTGAGAATAGGCGTGAAAGGTTGTTGCTGATTTTGAGGATTCCTTCTAGTTCGTGTTTTAACAACTCCCCATGGACCCTTCCTACAATGAATTGCAGAGACTTTCTTTTGTTACAAAGAGAAAGTGTCTGATCTGACTGGTGCAACGCTTATATTTTTTTACATTTATGATTTTTTTTGCTATTCTTTTGGATGTTCTAAAACTTCTATTATGTTTATATTCTAGTTTATTTTATCTATCATAAAACTGCATGGTTAATGTGTTAATAAAAACTTCAAATATTCAACCCTATAAAAACAACCGCAAAACAGAAACTTCAAATCAGCCTTCCAATACAAGAAATAAAACCCAACAACAAACAAAAACAACACCTTATCGCCTGAACTCCTTGCTCGGCAAAAACAGTTACAGCCGTTATAAACTCAGAACTATATAACTAATTCAACAACCAAGATAACTCAAATTAAAACTAACTAAAAAGTTTATACATGATTTAAGTAAGACGAGTCTCGAATTTTTGAAGAAAAAAAAACAAAACTTGATTGTATGTAATTATTCTCCTAAAATCAAATCAAGCAGCACGATGTTGAGCACTAGTAAATTCACCAACTCAAACATTGTTCCCAAGAAAAGCTTTGGAAAAAAATGTGATGAAGCACATATGCTCGTGGCTTTGAAATTACGAGTTTCTCGCAAAATGTCTCCCCTTTATATACAATATAATTCAAGCCACTTAACCGGTTTGCCTATCTTTAATTTCTCAATATTCCTCTCTCTTTTTTTAAAGTCAAACATAGATTTATATACCTAAAAATGATAAACTTGAAATCCCATTTGGGAATGAAGTGGGAATTAAGTCTGATTTGAGGGCATGCATCACATTATAATCGAACAAGTCTGGTATGTAATTATATGAAGCATCCGAAATTCAACCACAAATCCGCCATTTTTGGAATATGTCTCTCATTGACTACATTTTCATATCTAGATTTTCCTTTTTATAATAAATGTTATAGAATTTTTTTAACAAGAAACTTAACTGCATTAAAATAAGAAACTATATAATAAAGAGGATTTAACTATACAAGACCGTCGATCTTTTTTGGTTAGGGACGTGCGTCGTGATTATCGTTACACGAATGTCAAACTACCACAAAAATATAAGAAAACCGTGTTATAAGATATACGAAGAACGTGTCGTAAGATAAAGGAAAATTGTGCCACAAAGGCAGACAAAACAAAACACAACAAAATGTGTGTAAAGGAAGAATCTAATATAAAGAAGATTCTTACCGAAAATAAAAATAGAAAAATAAGTAAAAAAATAAAGCAAATAAGACAGATCGCCAGCGGTCGACAAACATCATATGAATGATGTCACTGTCACAACGTAAAAGAAGAAGAAAAAGACTAAAGGGTCAAATTTACCCCGTAGTAAACCCAAATCAACAATGTTGCCCCTAATTGTTTTTATGCAATTTTGTCCTTTGACCGATGTTGACATTAAAGTGCTGACGTGATAGTTAACGGTGCTGGCGTGATAATTAACGGTGCTGACGTAATAATTTTTCCCTCGAAGTCATTCATTCAATTTTACCTCGAAGTTATTCAATTGTAGCAATTTTGCCCCCAGTTTATTTAGTTTTTGAATAAAATTTGATAAATAATTTAGTTTTTCGAGTTGAACTTTTACAAACAAGATATATGAAAAATCGATTAACAAATTGGTACAAATATCTTTCGGGTCTCTGATAATTTTAAAAATAAGCAAAGTGATAACTCTCACAAAAAATCAAAATATCTTCAATTTTATTTTTTTTAAAATTTCATAAACTTAATAAAAATAAATAAGATATTCAAAAATTATTGAAAATAAAAACTAATATAAAAGTTAAAATGTATTAGGAATTGTAAAATGATAAAATATAAATATAAATATAAAAAATATTTATAAAATATTAAAAATTGAATAATTTTATCAAATTTTCTTTCATTTTTCTACATCAATTTTTTTCCCGAATTATGCTAAGGCAACTAATATTCCTTGAACACATTTTCAATGATATCATTATTCCATTAGAGTAGTAATAAGACTTATCAAATATTAATAAGCATCAGTTTGTTGTAGAAAAGCGAAAGAAAATTTGATGAAATTGTTTAATTTTTTAATAATTTATAAATACTTTTTAATTTTTATGTTTTATCATTTTATAATTTTTAATACATTTTAATTTTCAATAATATTTTGAACATCTTATTTATTTTTATTAGGTTTATAAAATTTTAAAATAATTAAGTAATATGATAAAAAAAACTCGTACTTTAACTGTCAAAATTCATAATTTAATGTCAATAATTAATTCTCAAATCATTTATATTCCATTATTAAGAAAATAATATTACTTAGACAAGTAATTTTTTCCGCAATTTATTTCTCATTCATAGTTCATCCAATTATTCGTTATTTGACACACATTCTATTTATAAAATATAATGAGCTAGTGAATGCACCATTCGAACTCATATGATGTATGATAAAATAATATGTACTTAGATTCTGATTCTACGTCTATTAATTACATAATTATTTAAGTCACATAATAATTTCACTAAAGTACCAGGATTGGAATCTCTCACATAAAATTCTTAAATACTAAGTTCGTTTGTATCCTTTGTCCAACAATCCTATAACAAATATATTATCTTTATAAGATATCCGTGATCTCTCTAAGTTTTATCTATTCACCTGATTTGAATAATATCCATGCGTAGAATTTGATAAATAGTGATTGAAGATGTTCCATTATCGTAACGTCCCCGCTGACACTGAGTATCATTGATTAGTTGCACCGTTGTATTATTATGATGTTCTCCACCTAAGCTCTGGACAAACAAGGAACCAAATAACCTACAAACCATAAAAAAATACCCCTTAGATAATGATGTAAAACAATTTTTACGCATCAACCCTACATTTTTATCGATAAATATTGTAAAACAAATATAATTTAGCAAAGGTTTTAAAATAACAAAAGAACAAACGGTAGACTTAAAAAGAAAAGATAAATGTTGTATCAATCAAATTGGACATTTTTTTCTGTATTAAAAATATATTTGTGGTTCATTGTAGGAAGGATCATTGAGGAGTTGTCAAAACACGAAGTAGATAAAATTCTCAAAATCAACAACCACAATTCAAACATATTCCCAAAGACAACAATTCGCTGCACAGTTCTGACTAAATCGGCAAACAATCTAAAATGAATCAAACTATTTAAAACCACCGAAAAACACGAATAAGAAACAACATCGTAAGAGTCACTAAACAAACACCAAACGCCTGTAAAAGTAGTCATAAAACGTGTCATAAGGCAGAAACATGCCACAGAGGCAGAAGAAACGACAACAATATGTGCAAAAACAAAAAATAGATTCAAATATATAAAAAAATCAAAAATAATATAAATTATCGACGACCGACAACTAATATTAAAATTGATGTCACTGCCGACTAAGCAGAGAAAAAAAGAAGTAAAAGACTAAAAAGAGAGTAAAACAAGTAAACGACTAAAGTTTTTTTTAGACTATTCATCATATATAGCTGATGATGTAAAACTGAACTAGAGCTAAGAAATCTTTACATAATCTACTTGAAATCAACTGAGACCAAATCCTACAAATAAAGCAGCAATCACGAAGAATGTGTAAAAACATTCTCCTTCTCGTGTCCACAAGAAACAGAAGATTTGTCCTCAGATAAACCACGACGACAACGCATCAACCTCCCAAATTGTGATGACAGCACATGGCTTTGACACTACGAGTTTCTCGCAAAATGTCTCCTTTTTATCCTCCATTATAATTCAAACCACCCCTCATTTTTCCATTATTTCTTTTAATTTTTATTTGTCAAACATAAATTAATATACCTTAGAATAATAAAAACAGGTTAATACTAACTAATCAGTCCAAGTGATAAGCAACTTAGTATCGTTTAAGACTTTAAGTAGGTCTAGAGTTTGAAGTCTTGTGTATGTAAAAAAAATTATTAAGAAATTCATCCACAAAAAGCAGGTATGTGACGCATGCCAATTCGAATTAGTTAAGGTAAAGCCTTAATAAGTTAAAATCTCATTAAAAAAAAGTCTGATTTGAGGGGGCATCCCATTAAAATTAAAACAAGTCTGATATGTAATTATATGAAGAATCCAATTCAACCCCCAAAGCCGCCATTTCTGGAATATGTCTCGTTTACTTCTTCATTATCATATCTACATTTTCTCTTCTTTCCTTTTTATTTGTAGATTTTATAATTTGTTGATGGTTCTTTTATAGGGAGAGGAAAAGGTTGTTCGGAGACCGAAATTTAGATTTAATATTAATCTTAATTTCATTTCAACTAAAATCTTTTGCCATCATACAATGAGTTCGGTTGACAGTATATTTGTTATTATATTTTGAATTCGTAAATTTAAGTTTATTATTATATTTTAATATTTTGCTTTTGATAAATTTAACTTACCAATATATTTTGATATTTTTAACATGGCGTTTTTAGATGTTTGATTACTTTTTAATTAAAACTTGCCAATCATATTTTGATTTTCAATTTTTTATAATTACTGATATCAAATTTATTGACAAACCTTTTTTAATTTTATTTAATGCCCTCAAACTCTGGATAACTTATATGGATTGAATATTACAGAAACTCATTATGGCACTACATGAAAAATACCTTTGTTTATATTCAAAAAATACCTTCGTCTTTAACGCCACTAAAATACGTGTCTGTAGTGGCGTTAGTTCTTCCAAACGTCGCTATTGGCTATGTATCTTCATCCTTCACCTTATTACTTAGCTCGACAATCTATACTTGTAATTCACTTCTTTATAAAGTTTTAATAAGATATAAATGGGATCGATGTGAGATTTAAACATTTAAATCTTATAGCGGCGTTTGTTAGACAAACGCCACTAAAGTGTGTGTCTGTAAGCGGCGTTTCTCCAAAAAACGTCATTATATATCAGTCTATCACGTCGTTTGCTCAAGAAACACCGCTAAAAACTTATTTTATTGTAGTGTGAGGTGATTTTTCCAATTTAATATATTTTATAAACAATGTCATAATTCGAATTCTAACTTTACTTAAAAAAATTTAATGCTTTATCTATCTAACTAAATTAATTAATTATTAATTCATTTATAACATCAAGATTTAAAATCATATATACCCGGAAGTTAAAGGACACCGTGGCCGTACGTCATGTGGAACAACGACCGGGAAAATTCCTTTCTCTACTCCTTCCGTTCAACATTTTTAAAAATGTTATTTCTTATCTATCTTGTTACAATACTTAAATAAAATAAAATTATTATTTTTATTTGCAATTTTTAAATAGTACTTTAAATAAAAAAAATTGTTATTTGTTAAAATTAATATATATCTTAAATATGAAATAATCACTTTAAATATGGATGTAAAAATTGAATATAATTAATTGATTAAATAAAAAATTGTTGGTACAATAGTTTAATTATATACAATTGAAAAAAAAAAACTTGAGATCTACTGATAGACCCAGTGATTAAAGATATATATTGTCCCATCTTGTATAGGTTCGAATCTAAAAAATATAATCTATATTTAATCGAAAAATAAAAAACCTATTATAAAGAGGGATAAGGGCAAAAATAAGATCTTTGAATCTTATTGCCCAACCCATGACTCGGAATCCTAAATTCCCAAAATAAGACATTTACAGTGAACTCGTCGTAGCCACACGGCAAGTTCGAATAAAATATTATTTTTTTAAAAAAATTTCAAACTCGCTGTAGAAGCACAGTGAGTTCCAAAAATTTTCATAATTTTTTCATGTTTTATTTTAATTAATCACATTAGTAGATAATTAACACAATCCTAATTGGAATTCACCATGCATACAGACAAGTTCCACTTAATTTTTTTACGAACCTAGAAAAAACTAAACTATTAGAAACCCAAATATTAGGAACCTACTTTGCATCTTTAAAATATTGAAGAATGAAAATAAAAAAAACAAATATTAGGAACCAATTTTAATATTTAGCTCCACGATTTGCAAAAAAAAAGGTGTTGACATTAGCTATATATAGGCTTAGCTAGGGTGTAAGCCTTTGTTTCTTATCAATGTAGGATTCTTTGACCTAAAATATAGTAGCAAACTCTTTAGCTCCAAGAATCCCACATTAATAATAGACAAAGGGCTACACCCTAGCTAGGCCTATATATAACTAATGCCAACACCCTTCTTTGCAAATCATGGAGCTAAATCTCAAAGTTGGTTCTTAATAATTCAATATTTCATTTTATTTTTGTTTTTCAATACAATACATTGAAGATATGTGGTTTTTAATATTTTTTTTCATTTTTATCTTTTGGTAAAAAAAATTGATTTTAAAAATTTTAATGGATCTCGCTATCCATGCACGACGAGTTTTGATTAGGATATGTTAATCATCTGTTTATATATTATTCAAACTCACTAATTGATTATAACGAGTTCATTGTAAGAGTTATATTTTTGAGAATTTAAGATTTCGAGTTTTGAGTTGAAGAAAATAGTATTGAAATATTCTATTTTTGCCCTTATCCCTTATAAACAAGGTAGCATAAGTTAGATGAATCAATTTTTATATATAATGATTTGTTTTTATAATTGTGAAAGTGATAAGATTCGTACATCTGACAAGGGGTATCAATACCACTCAAACACTGAACAATAAAATTATTAGCAAAAAATAATTCATTACTTATGTTCGAACCTCAATTTCATTTTCAATATTTTTTTTCAAAATATTTTTCTCTTTTTTATCATTATTAATATATTTTTATAATTAATTCTAAAATTGAAAAACCAACCTATTCAATTTCGATTAAATTTTGTTCAACATTGATTTAAGCTTTAGTTAAAATTTATATAGTTAGAAAAATTACAATTAAAATAAAATATTTTTTTATAATTTATGGACAAAAGCTATCTGTCGGCAGGCAATTAAGATTCTAAATTCGAATTTTATTTATATAAAATACATTCGAATTTATTCCGTTATACCCTAAAAAAATCCCCTTGGCCGTCCATTCACGAACTGAACTTTGAAAAACCCATTCGTTTTCTCTTTTTGCTTTTGGCGCTATCTCCGATCGCTTCTTCTTCTCGTCAAAGATGAAAATTTTCCCTCGCGCGCGCGAGAGAGAGTAATCGGATGGCTTCTTTAACCGGAGATTGGTCGGCGGAGCAGAAAGACGATTACGAGACGTTAACTTCGACGTGAGGAGGCTTTAGTTAAGAGACTAAAGAGCAGATCCAGTTGAGGGTACTATTTTTTTAAAATCAAATTTTACTTTAGTAAAGATATAGAGCTTTAAATATTCTCTAGTCTAGGTTTCCATTTTGATATACAATTGGTTTTTCTGCTTCTTTTAACATTATTTACTGAAATCTCCAAAAAGTTTTCGATCTGAATTGATGTTTCTCCTTTTGATAATTATTAACTAGATATATAATCTGTTAATCTTAATTGAATAGTAGTGCGAATTGATTTTGAGGTTAAAATGAAAATATAACAAATTGGAATTCCTGTTTGAAAAAGGAAGTTATGCTAGATGATCATATCAACTGTGTTGATTCTTGTCTGGTTATTCATGTGATATACAAGACAAAGTTGAGGGACTCTACTCGAACTTAAAAATTGATGCAAAAATAATTAAAAATTTTAAGTTATTCGAAGTTTTATTTTATAATTTAAATTTTATTTGAAAATTTTCAAGTCGAGTTTATGAAATTATTATTTATTTAAGTTGAGTTTTGCTCCTCTTGATTTTGCTGTTCTGGTTTTTGGCTTTCATTTTAGAGGTGATTGTACTAAAAAGTTTCTTAATGTACTTATTTTGTGAGCATAATTATCATCGAAGAGAAATATTTACAGTACTTACTCTACCAGCAGAAAACTCATGATTTAAATACAATTTTCAGGGTTTGTGGCCAACCCAAAGCCAATGGCTTTGGGACAATGCGATCATACGCCCACTCCACCTTCCATGATTCGTTTATGCTAAAAAAATCTTTGGCATTAAACCCCAAACAGTGAGCCTGATAGTCCCAGGTCTATAAAAACCCTAGGCACTCCTTCCTACCATTGAAAAATATACGCTGGTTGAAACTGCATTTTATTATTATTTTTTTTTAAATTTCAGGGCATAGAGTTTTTTCCATGATGAAGAGCTTTGCAACCATCTTTTTGGCACTACTGCTATTTTCGGCAACCCTGGAATCTGACGGGAAACGAAATACACCGGTGGATCATCAGCTGGATCGAAACGCGGTAGTTGGAGCCAAAGATGTATCTGCAAAGGTAGGTGCAGCTGCTCGAAGAACCAAAGACGATTCCGATGTAGCCGTCTTCGCTTCCCTGTATAGAACGGATTCTCGTCACCATTTCTATGACCACATTCCATGAAAACTGATGAGACTTGCTAGTTGCTGCTTGGTCTGAGCTAGCTTTACCAAATACGGTGTGCCCTGGAATAAAACTGGAATTTAGCATGTTAGAATAACCCAAAAGCATATATGTATGTATTTATATGCATATGAACATGTTAAGTTTCCATAGCAAGATCAGTGTAAGAAGAACCGAAGAAGTGTGTTTAGTTCAGTTATATAAAGTACTATGTGAATGTCTGTTTGCAGTGTATTTGTATGTAGTTTGCATGGAATAAAATGACCAAGCTTAGCTAAATTAATGAATTGTTTTTTTTTTAATATTGATGAATGGAAATGGATTAATCAAGTATTGGAAAATTTTACAATGCTTGATAAGCACTGCTCACACTACTAACGATGAACACCATTAATTTAATTTATAAAGATTAAAAATCTAAAGGACTCACCGTATAATTATAAATTATTTAAAAATCAAAAGGTAAATTAATTAAAATATATTATTTTACTTGTAATTTTTTTAAACATAATTAAATAAAAATACCTACTCTAAATTACAAAACCCTAATTTCCCTCAAGAACTCGAAGACATATATGGAAGTTGGCTGATTATGTGGCCGGCAACAGGGCGGTGCTTGATTTTCAAAGGAAAAAAACTAAGGTTTTGTAATTTAAGGGCAGGTATTTTGATCTAATTATGTTTAAAAAATTAAAAATAGAATAATGTATTTGAATTAATTTACCTTTTGATTTTTAAATAATTTATAATTATACAATGAGTCCTTTAATTTTTTAATCTTTATAAATTAAATTAAAAATGCTTATTGTTAGTAGTGCTTAGCTGTGCAGATCATCCTAAAGTATTATACCCATTATGTGCAAGTGGATGAGTTAGAAAATATGAGTTGCATCCGCCCTTAATGGATAGAATTCGATCTCTCTCTATATTTTCTTGACAAAGTCTAATTCTAATCTTAATCTTACTTAGAGGGAATGAAAAGAAAGAGGGTACTCCTGATAGGTTTAAAACCCATGACTTCAGGAAAATGAAGAAACAAAAATGAGCAGCTTGACCAACTGATCAAGTATTATTAATATTTTTAAATAGTCATTTTGACGTCTATTATTTTAAAGCGTTGTAACTCCAAAAATTGTATTTTAAATCTAAATGTCTCATTAAATTAAATTATTTTTCATTAAATTAATTACACAATCAATCAAATGACATGTGTAATCATGAAGAAAAAAATGACCACAGAGCCAAATTGTACACTTGGTTATTTGTTGACATGATTAAGTATATAGCTAAAGTTGAAATTACCTAAAAATTATGAATAAAAATCTTATGTTGCTTATCAATGTCCCTATATATGTTTCAACATTAAAAAATTAAACCACATACTCTAACCATAAATCACAACCTTATACTCTAAAAATTATATAATAAATATTTTATGTCCGGGTTATAATCACTCGTTTTTGTTTGAATAATATTATTATATAGTATTATTATATCTTATTATTATAATAAAAAAGATAAAAGTAAAAGAAAGGGGAAAGCATGGGTGGACGCCATGCATGCGTCCACCTCATGCCCCTAATTGCCTATAAAAGGCCGAGGGAGGCTGAAGCTCGAGAGCAGTACTCTCACCGAAGAATTTTTATTGTCCTGATGGTTCGATCAATCATCCGACCGAGATCTTGTTGAGATTCGTTCGAGTAGTTTTTTTGACTATGGCTAGATGATGTGAAGATCTTGCTAGGGGTAGGTCGAATCGAAGTTCTTCATTCGAACTTCTAGTAGGGTAAATTTTGATCTTTATCTTTTTATGTATTTTAATGTTGGCTTAGATATAGGGTAATGTATATTTATTGGCATGTTTTTGTAATAAATATATTTGGTATGCCATGTTTGTATATTTTAAGTTGTATGAATTATTTACAATGTTCTTTTAATTATTGGTACGTTTTTTATATTGTATGCCATGCTTGTATATTTTAAGTTGTATGAATTATTTACATGAATAAAATATATTTATATATACTATTTAATTAAATTTTAAATTAAAATCTTTTATTAGGAATTCTCGTGAAAAATGTGCCTCGAACTTAAAGGGGTACCGCTTTCTGTTAGTCTCTATTACAAAATATTCCTTTTTAATTCAAAATAGATTCCCTTCGTTTGAAAATCTAATGGAAATTATGCCCCAGATGTTGGGGTGTAAATTCATTTCATATAAAGAAATATTCTTTTAAAATATTTTAAGGGATCACAAATTTTAAATTAAATTCGAATTATTAATTTCCATCATTAAGACATCAAATAATCGACCAAGTACCAATTTTGGGCGTTGTGGGGGTGCTTACCCTTCTCCACACGTAACTGACTCCCGAACTTATTTTCCTGGTTTCGCATACCAAAATTCATTGTTTTAATAAAAAAATGACAAAAAACATGTTTTATTAAAATAATTGAGTTTCCAGGTGATTCAATCTCACCTAAATTAAAAAATGATTGGTGGTGACTCTCGTTGTTACAACTTGGCGACTCCGCTAGGGACTACCTTTTCGAGCCACCGGTTGATTTTTTTTGTCCTAATGAGTGGAAACTATAAATTTGATTTAATTTATTTTTTGATCCCTTCTTTTATTTTTGAAATTTTTACAAAAAAAATCTATTTTCTTGTTTTTTCATATCATGAGCTCTGCACCCGTGCTCCGTCCCTTTTAAGTGGGAGCGAGAAGCTACTTCTTCGTAAGGTACCGCCTCAGTGCAAGATAATGGATCGCTTCCGGGATATAGGTCCCTTTGTCTTCGTGAGATTTTTATCTCCGTCCAGACCTAGGGAAATGTATCCTCTCAAATCGAAGTCCTAGCGGCAGTTCGAGTACCGTCACCCTAGAACATAACCACATGTAATGAACCGTAAGAGCCTACCCTTTAGAGCCATACCGAACCTCTGCCCGTTTAGAGAGTCACCCTATAAGTGCATAATAGAGAGTGATGTGGGGTTTAATTATTTTCAATTATGCCCTTTAATTTCAGTATTGTTTATTTATTTGCTTATTTATTTCACAACAATTCCATACCATGTCTATATCTTATTTATGCAAAATAAGCATGTGGGTAAAAAGTATGTGTGGGTAGGAACCACTTTTTGTTCAAAGTATGCGGGTAGAAAAACATGATTGGTAGGATTGCTTTTATTCGAATAAAGCATGTCAATTCATAGGTTCTATATCTTTTGATTTTTGCAATACATTATTGATTATTCTATTTGTACTAACTTGTTTTATTTTTTGCATCGCATTAATATCTCATTTTGCATACATTTACATCACATCCTATTGCATAATCATTTTTGAAATGAGCCTATAATCCCGAGAGAACTTCAATCACAATGGTTTTAGGGCATCCGAGTCAGCCAAGTCAGCATCAATTTTTCACGCGAAGCAAAGCTAAAGAAATGGATGACTGTTTGGTAAAAGTTACAAAAAGCATGTAAAGATCAGAATGAACAACCTTTGAGGAGATGCTGATTCTCTTTTAAGACATCTTTGTAGTTTAAATCTCTTTTTGAGTAGTACACCTATTGCCTATGCCCGAAGTCAAAAAGGGAATCTTTTGTAAGGGCGCGTGTCTGTTTATTTTTAATGAATAATGCATTTTCACAAATTTTCTCAAAATTTATGAATTGTCATGAGTTTTTTGCACATGCATACATATCATTTTTTCAGGAGCGACATTGATCCCAATCCGGCGGTTGATTTCGAGCAACCATGTGTCTAGAAGAAATTAAAAGGTGTGAAAATGAGGGAGATTTGACCTATCTACCACCTACTTAGGCCAACAGAAGGATAACTGAGTGTGCTAGGGAGCGATGGAAAGGTTTCAAACACAAATTTTGAGTAAATATTTCCTCCCAAGCATTGTTGTCTAAGATTTTTGAATATCGTGTTAACTCTAAACATCTATCCAACTGAAAACTACTCTTCATCAATGATGTCTATGTATGATATGATATTTGACGTTTCCTAACCAAGGATCATCGCCATATTAGGGCAAGAAATAAGAAAAGCTTCTTCAACTGGAAGACAAATGATTTTGATCATACTAAGAAGACTTCTCCATCAAGGAGCATGCAATGAAATGATCTACATCAGGTACAAGAGGTAATCTATGTTTGAAGAGTCTGTCAAGTCAAATTAAGAATTTTGAACTACGAATAAAAAGACAAAAAAGAAGCAAAAAACAAAAAATGAAAATAATGAAGACGTCAAATCAAAGACTGAAGCCTTCATAAAAGAAGCAAATGTAGAATAATTCATCTAAATATGTCCATACCTGAAAGAGATTAGGAGCATTACTAATCTACAAACCAAAGTAGGCACCAATGTTCGGCCAGAGTACAAGTTTGCTTGAGCTGAAGAAAGGAAATGAACTTTAGGGTGAATAATCGAAAAAAGGGTAGTCTAGAGCGATCCAAAAAAATAAAGAGAAAATGGTGCACCTAAGCAGATTCAAAGCAAGCACTACATAAACAACATTTCATTCATAATTGCAAGCTTTGGCCTGCATCACGTCTCCAAAGTGTTGGGAAACACCGGTACACCTCATGGTGTAGCGGAAAAATTATCCGGCGTAATCAATCAGTGATCCATGTACAAGGGACGAATTCGGGGTGATCAAGAATGAAACGTTACCTCAATAAATCTGGAAATCCGCAGAGAGTGTAGGAGAATCCAAATCGAATCTAAGTCGTCACAGCAGCGTTCTGACCTCTACGCAGTCCACCCAAATAAAACACAATATTTTCTCTTCTATAACTGTTAGAGAGGTTTTCTGAAAAGCATACCTATGGCTGATAGACCTCATGCCTTTATATAGCATTTAAAACCATAATTCTAATAAATTCAAATTCTTTAAATATACATTATATTTATCTAAATATAATTAAATATGTAGAATTTGATTCTACTTCTATCGGGTTTCTTTAGAGATATATATATTTTAATAGTATCTGATAGTTACATTAATTATCTAGTATTAAAATATATATAACCTAAATTATCTATAATTGCAATAATTATAATAATTTCGGTTTTTACTTATTTCGTGCACAACAAGTTTGTACACATTCTATCTAGTAGATATTTGTTCGTTTTAATCATAGGGTGTGACCCTTGTAGGTTCATGTAATGTTAGCAGTAATATCTAGAACAATTCTAATATTACAAGCAATGAGTGACATCTAGCAATACATCATTGCTACCTAAGTTACATGAAGTCGTTGTTCGATTTAACTTTTTCTGTGATTAACTTCTTTTATGTATTTCATCCTTTTGTCCTCATATCTAGATCTAGATCAGACACAAGTCATGGATTAGTCACACTTGTATAGTCCATCTAATATTTCTTGATATCTTGAGTAGACTATTATAAAATAATAACTATGATATCCCATATCAATTTATTCGAGCATGGCCATGAATTTTCTAGGCTCACTCAATCAAGTGGCCTACGATATTACTCTTATTATGTAGGAGGGACAAATCCTATCTTGATCAACCATATTCTTCTACATAGATTGTGACATGTCCAATATCAGTCTTTATAGTGTAGTCAGTTACGACACACGTTTGACCGTATCAAAATATGTCACACAGGATGTTGAAATAGTGGTGATCTCAAGTTTGAGGATCATACATGTAGTTATCACCATGAGCAATGTTGTGACTGTCACATAATAATCCAAGAAACATGCTCATAGCAGGTCAGTCCAGTATGTCGTTCTCTAACACATACTTATGTATTGATTTTGACATCTCCGTGTTAATGACAACACTTTGTCATCAATCAACAACATATTAGTCTTAATACTTTATTGTTGTCCATGCCCACAATAATTCTTGACTAAGGACATTCAAGAATAGCTATATTATTCTAAGGACTTTATTATAATTCAGTTTATTTATAGAGGCATAGAACAAGGCTGAAATAATAATAATAATGGCTTTATATTAATAAACAAGATAAAATAAGTATGTCTTTTACAACCATCTCATGATTGGTCTTTGGGCATACTCCAACACAAAGACCATTCTAATCATACATGGATATTTGCGTTAGAAGAGTTTGTCTTCAGACTACATCCCACCTTATGGAGTTATCCTTTATTCAAGTTTTGAAACTTCTGATGCTTGATTGAGATCAGAAAAGAGGGAAAACTAGAATGAGGGAAGTTCGTGAGTCAAAAAGAGCCACTCAAATTGGTTAGAAATTAGACATATGGGAAATGGCCTTCTCAAAAGCCTAATAGCCTGAAAGGCACTTCACATGTTCAAACATCGACACAACATTCGAGGTCCACTAGACACAAGCTACGCTTGGGATGACCCTCGACAAGTGGGTTCAGAGATGCTCCTACACAAGATATATGGGGCCCCTATTTTTGAAAATCATTATACTTTTGAAAGAATAAATATTCTTTTCTCATTCATATAAACAACTTGCATTGTTACAAAACAAAAGATTTCTTGCATTACTCTTTACAGAGGTTTAAAGTATATGGACCTAAGGCGGGTGTGTACTCAGATCAAAAGTTTAAAGCCTTCGAAGGTATTCAATAAAAATGATATACGAGCCCAAGGATAAGTGGGGCATATGAGCTTCGATTAATAATGTGACGTCAAGGTTATTCGACTCAAAATTTCAAATTCAGCAAAGAATGAGGACAATGAAATTTAGGGGGCAAACTTTTGCTGGAGCAAATTTTAAGCAAAAACGATTTAGAAGATTAAGCTAGGCCATAAGAAAAGGACTACTGCAAGTATCACATGCATCATCATCCATCCTGAGGGCATACATGAAAGTATATGCATCATTGCATCACCAAACATGTTCATGTATCATGACATCTAGTTTGTCATAAAGCATTCATAACTTGAAAATTCCGACAATAATTCCATGCATCTTTGCATCATCACAAAAGCACGCGCATGCATGTCATTTACATAAATACATTACTAGAAACTAACTTTTCACTCAAAGAAAATTTCTAAAATCATCCTTTCATAAGGACGTTTTTCTCAAAACTAAAATTTCATAATTCCATCATTTCATAAAGACGTTTTTTGCAAAACCAGAATTTCTTAATCCCATCCTTTTATAAGGATACTTTTTCTCAAAACCGAAATTTCTTAATTCCATCATTTCATAAGGATAGTTTTTCTTAAAACAATAATTTTTTAATTTCATCCTCCCAAAAGGATCTTTTTTCTCAAAACTGGAATTCCTTAATTCCATCCTTTCATAAGAATATTTTTTTCTCAAAATCGAAATTTCTTAATTCCATCATTTCATAAGGATGTTTTTCTTAAAATTGGAATTCCTTAATTCCATCATTTCATAAGGATACTTTTTCTCAAAATAGGAATTTCTTAATTCCATCCTTTCATAAGGATGTTTTTTTAAAAACCATAATTTCTTAATTTCATCCTTTTATAAGGATACTTTTTTAAAATAGGAATTTCTTAATTCCATCATTCTATAAAGACCCTTTTCTCAAAACTGGAATTCCTTAATTCCATCCTTTCATAAGGATACTTTTTCTCAAAACCAGAATTTCTTAATTCCATCCTTTCATAAGGATGTTTTTCTCAAATCTGGAATTCCTTAATTCCATCATTTCATAAGGATACTTTTTCTCAAAACAGGAATTTCTTAATTCCATCATTTCATAAGGACGTTTTTCTCAAAACCAGAATTTCTTAATTTCATCATTTTATAAGTATACTTTTTAAAAAAATATGAATTTCTTAATTTCATCCTTTCATAAGAATACTTTTTCTCAAAACTGAAATTTCTTAATTCCATCCTTTCATAAGGACCTTTTTTCTCAAAACTAGAATTCCTTAATTCCATCCTTTCATAAGGTCATAAGGATACTTTTTCTCAAAACCGTAATTTCTTAATTCCATTCTTTTATAAGGACGTTTTTCTCAAAACCGAAATTTCTTAATTCCATTCTTTTATAAGGATACTTTTTCTTAAAACAAGGATTTCTTAATTCCATCCTTTCATAAGGATACTTTTTCTCAAAACCGGAATTTCTTAATTCCATCATTCCATTAGAACATTTTTCTCAAAATTGGAATTTCTTAATGTTGAGAAATGTCGATACACCCCATGGCGCAATGGAAAAATTATTCGACGTAATCCACCAGTGATCCATGTACAAGGGATGAATTCGGGGTGATAAAGGATGAAAACATTACCTCAAGTAATCTGGAATTCCGCAGTGAGTATAGGAGAATCCAAATCAAATCTGAGTCGTCACAGCAGCATTCCGACCTCTACGCAGTCCACCCAAATAAAACGAACAATTTTTCTCTTCTCTAACTGTTAGAGAGGATTTTCGAAAATACAAAACCATTTGTTGGCTGCTAGACCTCATGCCTTTATATAGCATTTAAAAACCTAATTCTAATTAAATTCGGATTCTTTAAATATACAATATTTTTAACCGAATATAATGAAATATGTAGAATCTAATTCTACTTTAATTAGGTTTCTTTTAGATATATATATATATATATATTAATAGTATTTGATAATTACAATAACTTATCAAATATTAACATATATATAAAAACAAAATTATCTATAATTATAACAATTTCGGTTTCTCACTAATTACGTGTACAACAAGTTTGTACACATGCTATCTAGTCGATATTTAATCATTTCAATCATAGGGTGTGACCCTTGTAGGTTCATGTAACGTTAGCAGTAATATCCAGAACAATTCTAATATTACAATCAATGAGTGACATCTAGCAATACATCATTGCTACCTAAGTTACATGAAATCGTGGTTCGATTTAACCTTTTTCCGTGATTAAATTCTTTTATGTATTTCATCCTTTTGTCCTTATATCTAGATTGGACATAAGTCATGAATTAGTCACACTTGTATAGTCCATGTAATGTTTCTTGATATCTTGAGTTGACTATTTTAAACGAATTACTATGATATCCCATATTAATTTATTCGAGCATGGTCATGCATTTTTTAGTCACACTCAATCAAGTGGCATATGATATTACTCCTATTATGTAGGAGGGACAAATCCTATCTTGATCAACCATATTTCGCTACATGGATTGTGACATATCCAAGATCAGTTTTTATAGTATAGTCAGTTACGACACACGTTTTACCGTATCAAAATATGTCACTAATGATGTTGAAATAATGATGATCTCAAGTCTGAGGATCATACATGTAGTTATCACCATGAGCAATGTTGTGATTGTCACATAATAATCCAAGAAACATGCTCATAGCAGGTCAGTTCAGTATGTTGTTCCCTAACGCATACTTATGTGTTGATTTTGACATCTCAATGTCAATAACAACACTTTGTCATCAATCAACTACATATTAGTCTTAATACATTATTGTTGTCCAAGCCCACAATAATTCTCTACTAAGGACATTCAAGAATAACTATATTATTCTAATGACTTTATTATAATTCAGTTTATTTATAGATACACATAATAAGACTGAAATAATAAAAATGGCTTCTTATTAATAAACAAGATAAAATAAGTATGTCTTTTACAACCATCTCATAATTGGTCTTTGGGCATACTCCAACACTTAATTCCATCCTTCCATAAGGATACTTTTTCTCAAAATCAGAATTTCTTAATTCCATCCTTTCAAAAGAGTGTTTTTCTAAAAACATGAATTCCTTAATTCCATCCTTTCAAAAGGACATTTTCTAAAAAAACATGGATTCCTTAATTTCATCCTTTCAAAAAGAACATTTTTCTAAAAAATATGGATTCCTTAATTCCATCCTTTCAAAATGATGTTTTTCTAAAAAAAACATAAATTCCTTAATTCAATCATTTCACACTGATATTTTCCTCAAAACAAAATTTCTTAACTAAATCTTTTCTTAAAAGATATTTTCTCTATCTTCAATCATTTCTTAAAGGACAAGATTTACAAGTCTAACATCCTCAAATAGGAAGGAGCAAATAGTTGTCAACAAATTCCAGTATCCCTAACATGAAGAAATGGAGCAAATATTGCCTGGCGCCTTCAACCAAGAAAGAACAGGCAACCGTTAACAAGATCCAACATCCTTGACACGAATGAGAGGATCAACCAAATTATAATATTCAACTCAAACCTTTCAGTTTTGCAATTTTTAATTCATAACTCATTCTAACCAGACACTCGTAATGATCATTCTTTTGTCTTTGCTCTATTTCTGTTACACAACAATGAGAAAAGAGAGGCAGCTATAATACTCATTTTATGTTCGGGCTATAATCATTCATTTTTATCCGAATAATATTATTATATAGTATTATTATATTTTATTATTATAATAAAAAAAGATAAAAATAAAAAAGGCAAAAAAAAAGAAAGAAAAAGCATGGGTGGATGCCATGCATGCGTCCACCTCACCCCCCAATTGCCTATAAAAGGCCGGGGGGAGGCAAGCCTCAAAGGCAACAACAAGCCATTGAGAAATGGCGCAAAATGACAGTGCCCTTTTGAAGCTCGAGAGTAGTGCTCTCACAGGGGAATTTTTATTGCCTCGATGGTTCGATCAATCATCCGATCGAGATCTTGCTGAGATTCGTTCGTGTCGTTTTTTGACTATGGCTAGATGATGCGAATACCTTGCTAGGGGTCAGTTGAAATTCTTCATTCGAGCTTCTAGTAGGGTAAATTTTGATCTTTATTTTTGTATTTATTTTAATGTTGGCTTAGATATAGAGTAATATATATTTATTGACATGTTTTTGTAATAAATATATTTGGTATGCCATGTTTGTATATTTTAAGTTGTATGAATTATTTACAATGTTCTTTTAATTATTGACGTTTTTTATATTGTATGCGATGTTTGTATATTTTATGTTGTATGAATTATTTACATGAAAAATAATAATTCGAATTTAATTTAAAATTTGTGATCTCTTAAAATATTTTAAAAGATTTTTTTGTATGAAAAGAATTTACACCTCAACACCCGGGCATAATTTCCATTAGATTTCCAAACGAAGGGAATCTATTTTGAATTAAAAAGGAATATTTTGTAATAGAGACTAACGGAAAGCGGCACCCCTTTAAGTTCAATGCACGTTTTTCATGAGAATCCATAATAAAAGGTTTTAATTTAAAATTTAATTAAATAGTATATATAAATATATTTTCACGGGAATCATCTTCCTCGCTGATACACCCCATCTTTTATGCATTTCCACCAACCTTTCTCTATTGTTGATTATCGATTTATCTGGTTTTCAAATCTTTACACAAACCATCCTCTGGTTCTTGGGCACTCCCATTCTAGTTTGCAAGTATTTTTAAGATGTAAAAAACAAATAAAAGTACTGAACAACTATGGCCAGATTTCTATGCTCATCTCCTTTCTTGACCTTTAAAGTTTAAACTACTTCCCCTTTAAAGGTCGTTGAGGTGCCCCAAAAAAAAACTTCCAAAATCATAAAATCGTAAGTTATTTGAACTGGAATCAGATAAAATGATCGAAAATCATTAAGTATCTAACCAGTCGAGATACAAACAGCTTGGGAAATGAATAATAATTTGTTGATATTGTTGGGTTAAAGTACTTTACCTGATTTAGTCTTTGGATTATTATCTTTATCTCATTCCCATACACCGACCGTAGAAATTTTTGTTTTCGCTAGAAGGTTAATTCAAGGGTTTAAGATTTTTGTTTAAAGTTTAGAGGGTAAAGGTTTAGATTCTAGGGTATAGAATTTAAGGTTTATGGTTGTGAAGTAAGGTTTAATGTTTGCATTATAGAGTTTAATATTTAGAAACTTAGGTTATAGATTTTAATTTTAAATTTTAACTTAGGATTAGACATATTTGCATAAAAAATTATACACTACCTGTGTATAAAATAATTATCTTTTTTTAAGTTTTAACTTTCATTAAAAAGAAAATCAAACTTGATTTTTGATTTTTATAAAAAAACAAATTGATTTAAGAAGGTTAATTTTTTTTGGTATTTAGCCTTAAATCAATCATTATTTTTTTCTTTGACAAATCTTATCTAATTCTAATCTTACCTACAGGGGAGAGAAAGAAAAAACTTTAGACGGAAGAAAGGGATGTTCATAGTAGATCTAGAACTTACGACCTAAGAAAAATAAGAAAACAAAGATTAGCAGCTTTATAAATCAAATTTCTAATCTTTATTAAACTATTGATTTAATTTTATAATTTAATTATATGTGATAAATAACGCTGACCAGTCAAATTTCTTTCATGATTCCATTATCACAATGTAAATACAACTTTCTTGGTTTGTGGCCAACCCAAAGCCAATGGCTTTGCGATAATGTGATCATAGCCCCATGCCACCTTCAATTTATTTGTTAATGCTAAAAAAATCTATGAATAATTAAACCCTAAATAGTGAGTCAAATACAAAATCCTTAGAATAAATTTAGATAATTTAAGTATTGTATAAAATTAAATTAATTATTTAATCACTAAATTTTGGATTAATTATATTTTGTTCACTATATAAAAAATATTATCAATTAAATCATTAACAATTTATAATAGTGTCAATCAAGTCACCTACTGATATATAAATAACAACAAGGCTAGTGTGCCTCCGTTTTAACTAAGATCATAACAATTTTAACTTTCATAGTTAAATATTCAATCAATTTAGTTCATTTTCACTTCTTAAATTTCTTTTAATTTTAATTTTCATTTTTTCTATGCAGAGCCACCCTTTGAGTATGGGTTTAAAAAACCTAATAACTCGACTCAAGACGAAAATACTCGACTCGTCTTGACTCGACTCGAAAAATTTCAAACAAAATTTTAGTTGTAAAATGGAAATTCGAATAACTCAAAATTTTTAGTAATTAGTGGATTTGTTTTTAAGTTCGAGATGAGTCCCTCAATTTTTTATGATATATATATACTGATATATAAAAATATGAAGAAATATTGCAACATATGAACAAAATATGAAGAAATATATATATATATATATATATATATGCATATCTTATATGATTATAGAAAGTCGTTTAAATTGGAATCAAACCGTACTATAACATGATAAATAATTACAATTAATTTTTTATAGAAACTCGACTCGACTCGAATCGAAAAAATTTCAAATAAAGTTTGAGTTGTAAAATATGACACGTCAACTTGAATAACTCGAAATTTTTTGACTCGACTCGATCGAACGATCACCCTAGGTGTCATATGACACCTTCCCCTTATAAATTTAATATAAAATAATATTAAAAATAAAATTAATACAACTTTAAATGAATATTGACATCTCTTAAAAGAAAATTGGCACCCGTTAAAATAAAATTGACACCCATTATTTGTTCCCACCTACCTAAAAAAATCCTTCATAAAAATCTTAAATTATGACACCCAAACTAAATTTTCTGTCTCTGCCTCTTATTTTTCCTTTTTTCTATCATCAAACTCTCTCATCACAATCTAGAATCAAATTATATTTCGATCAAAGTCCACTGCGCAAATCACCGATGACCACGGTCAATGACAGTTTAACTTCATATTTTTCAGTTCACATTTTTCTGACTCCATGAGTTCAAAATTAACGTTCGTTTATACTAAATCCTATATATTGTTTCGGCATAATGTTGAAGGTTTTAGATCTAAATTTATAAGTCTGGTTAACCATCTACTCAATTTCTCCTTGTTTAGCCAAGCCAATGATCATCACATATGATTCTTCTTAGGCATTTCATCGAACACTTTTTATGCATACATATTAACCAACACAGTTTGCACATTGAGATGAGACTCAAAACCCATCTTTATTTCAACCCCATGAAATTCTTTGCCTAAAGCTAAGTTACTTAAACTAGCACAAGCTTTGATAAGGAAAGCATAAGTAAAGTTATCAAATTTGAAGTAAAGGTAGACATTTTGGACTTGTTGGTAATGATTTTTGGTTATGACAGGGATAAGGAGGAATGAATTATTTAAAACTTGGTGGTAAGAATGATCTTGGAGTTCGACGGATGCTTGTTTGGAGTGTTTTTGGTTTGTTGTGTCCTGAATTCTTATTTTGTAGCTTCTCTGTTATGTTACCCAGTCTAGCAATGGTTTAGATATTCAGCTTGTTTTTGAGGGTTTCTTGTCTGTACCTTATCCGGTTGCTTTGCACTCTTTTCCTCCCTTTAAAATTAGGTAAGTTTTTAATGAGGCTTATAGCCAGATTTAGGTTTGTACGATTAAAATTAATAAAATTATATTTGCCGAGAAAAAAAAACTTATTGGTAAAATAAAGATGGCATCTTTGGGATATTCACTTGCAGAATAACATCTAAGCAAAGCGTTGCAGAGTCTAATAGAGTGGGAATATGAGGCAGTTGTGACCAAGTAAGAGTGAGAATGAGAAAAGGAAGTATTGTTTATAGTTTTGTTTTGGGACTCCCTGATTTGTTGGGTTTTCGTTTAAGAGTGAGAAAAGAGTATTTTTTAAGGAAAAAACTTTGATACACAGGCCGTGTTTAGTTTACACGTGCCTTTTAGTTTTAGAGGTTATGATTTTAGTTTAGGGTTTAAGGTTTAGGGGTTTAGGTTGTATGATTTAGAATTCAATGTTAGTGTTTAGAATTTAAGGTTTAGAGTTTACAGTGTGGGATTTAGTTGTTTAGGGTTAGGGTTAGAAATTTAGAATTTAGGTTTTTATAGTGTAAATACACAGTCTTATGTAAAATTAATTTTACACAACCTGTGTATAAAAGTTTGACCCATTTTTTAAGTAGTTTTGTTTCTGTTGATGTGAAAGGGAAAAATGCACTTTGAATTGTTAAGGTGAAACCAAAGAAGTAAATGAAGCGAAGGAACCATGGAGATAATTTAATTTTGGATGGAAATAGAGGTTTTGAGGACTTCAACATGGTTTAGAGACAACATAAACAATGTCTTGGTTTACGATCTTTCAAATGGAAAATTTCAGTGAAATTCCTTAAACTAGGGTTGGTCAAGGGTCGGGTTGGATTGAGTTTTTGGTCCGCCTGTACCTGATTTAAAAATTCAAAAGGCTCCATCCAAATCCAATCTGATTCGATGTTTGATGATGCTTTATCGACCTGAATCCGACTAGAATTTTAGAGTAAAACTCGATATAGATAATAAATATTTTTCTATTTTGATTTGGTCAAATAAGGATTAATTGAAAAAAAATATCGGGAGAGGGCATTACAATACATATTTCATTTTTATTAGACAAAATATGAAGATAATTGAAAAATATATAAAGAGATGGTAAATATATCAATTATCCTTAAATATTTAGAATAAAATTATATTACTATTCCGGGTCAGGTAGAGCATTTTCACCCTAAACTCGATCAAACCCGGTCTGAACCCGAATTAAAAATAATGAACCTATAGGATCAGATTGGGTCTGAGTCAAATGATCATCTCTACTTAAAACTCTTTTTATGATGTGTTTGTGGATTAAATTGTTGAAAATTTTAAATATGTGATTAAATTAGTTAAATTATTTTAAATTAGGATTTGAACTGATAGAATGTATAAGTGTTAAGAACCAAATATGTTATTATACAAATTTAAAACCAATTATATCAATAACTCCATTAACTAGATAACTTGATTGACAACATTTATGAAACATAGAGACTTAATTGATAATTTTTTTCGTTTAATAATCAAAATAGAAATGATTCTATAATTTAATGACTAAATAAGTAATTTACTATAAAAAATAGTGAGCCACCTAGGGCTATAAAAACCCTAGCCCTCCTTTCTCTCTTCATCTCACAATATTCCTCCAAGTTGAACCTGGTACTTAACCTACTTTTACTTTCTCTTTATCATTATATATATATACACAATACCTTGGAAATATTATCTCCCATTGAAAAAGACATACTGAATTACTGATTAAAACTCTAATAAATTATTTAATTTTCCATTTCAGGTCCTAGAGTCCTTTTAAAGATGAAGAACTTTGTGGCTATCCTTTTCGCCATGCTGCTGTTTTTGGCAATCCTGGAAGCTGATGGAAAACGAATGATCCTTGAGAAAGAGCGTGAGCCAAGCGATCATCAGGTGGACCAAAACGACGTCGTCAAAGACGATAACTCCGATGCAGGCCTCGTCGTCGCTATGCAGAGAAAAACTGATTCTTCACGTCACCATTTCTTCCCCAACGAAACCAACCCATATTCTTATTCCAAACCCCGTAGGCCTTGAAGCGGATGAGTCTTGCTACTTGCTATGTGTTTGAAACTGGGATTTAACATGTTAGCTTGGTCTGAGCAAGGTTTACAAAATATATATTTGGTGTGTTTCTGTTTGCATGAAAAAAAAACTGGAATTTAACATGTTAAAATAACCCCAAAATATTTTTGAAAGCATATATGTAAGAGTTAATAATTAGTAATAGGTTTCTGCGTATAAAATCTAACTGACATTAAGTTTCAATAACCTCTATTACACGCAATAGTATTATCATACGAAACATTTTAAGTTTTCATACTTTTATTAACCAGGTCATTAAAGCTATACTATTTCTTTTAGCGAAGAATTTAAATTGATTAGTTTTCTATAAAGAAACATATTGATTTAAGAAGGTTAATTATTTTTTCACTAGTATTTAGCCTTAAATCAATCATTACTAAACTATTGATTTAATTTTATAATTTAATTATATGCGATAAATAACGCTGACTTGTCAAATTTCTTTCGTGATTCTCTATCATAATGTAAATACATCTTTCTTGGTTTGTGGCCAACCCAAAGCCAATGGCTTTGCAATAATGTGATCATACTCCCCTGCCACCTTCAATTTATTTGTTGATGCTAAAAGATTCTATGAATAATTAAACCCTAAATAGTGAGTCAGTTACAAAATTTTAGATAATTTTAGTGATATTGATCTTATAATATAATGACTAAGTAATTTACTATGAAAATAGTGAGCCACCTAGGGCTATAAAAACCCTAGCCCCCTTTCTCTCTTCATCACACAATATTCCCTCAAAGTTGAACCTGGTACTCAACCTACTTTTACTTTTTACTTTCTCTTTATCATTATATATATATATATACACACACAGAATATAATCTTTCATTGAAAAAGTCATACTGAATTACTGATTAAAACTGTAATAAATTATTTAATTTTCCATTTCAGGTCTTAGAGTCTTTTTGAAGATGAAGAACTTTGTGGCTATCCTTTTCGCCATGCTGCTGTTTTTGGCTATCCTGGAAGCTGATGGAAAACGAATGATCCTTGAGAAAGAGCGTGAGCCAAGTGATCATCAGGTGGATCGAAACGACATCGCCAAAGATGATAACTCCGATGCAGGCCTCGTCGTCGCTTCCCAGAGAAAAACCGAGACCGATTCTCCGCGTCACCATTTCTTCCCCAACGAAACCAACCCTTATATCAAACCCCGCAGGCCTTGAAGCGGATGAGTCTGTGCAGCTTGGTCTGAGCTAGCTTTACCAAAAATATGGTGTGTGTTTGAGAATAAAACTGGGATTTAACATGTTAAAATAACCCAAAAACATACATGTATAATACGTATATGCGTATAAATATGTTCAGTTTCCATAACAAAATCAGTGTTAAAACAAGTGTGTTCGGTTCAGTTATATGCGGTCTGTGTCCGTGAAAATCTGGGTTTGCAGTGTATTTCTATATAGTTTGCATGGAATAAAAAAGACCAAGCTTATCTTAATTGCTGGACTCTTATTTCTTATATATTGTAGTCTACAAAGTGGCGGATCCAGAAATATTTTTGAGGGTAGGCACATATATATTAACATCATGTTCAAATTCGATTCATTTATTATTTAGTGTATTCTGGCTCGATTTTTTTAGCTTTCGCAAATATTTTTGTTTTGCGTTTGCGTAAATGTTCGTTTAGCGTTTTGTGAACATAAACGATTAGGTGTAAATAAGTTAACAATGCTTATTTGCAACTCTGTAAATAAGTTATCAATGCACACATTAGTGAATCGGAAAACAACGGTGTAAATGACTTGTCCACCCTGACTATATGGTGGATCTGTCATTGTAGTTAAAACAATGTATTAGTTACAACTAACAGAGGCAAACTTATATAACATTTTGACATGGACAATTTATGCAAACATTTGATTTCTCCCATGTCATGAGGATTGAGTACAATCCTACATAACAAAGGAGATGAAAACATACAATTCATGCTAGCTATAAAAACACATTAGTGAATCAGAAATCTCTAAATTACAAATTACAAAGCAATATGATATATATAATATCTACAAGGCTACAATAAATTTAAAACAACTCAATTTGTGCATATTACCAATTTATATTCAATTAATAAAAAGAAAGAACAAAAAATTAATGTCTTTGTTAAATTAATTCAACGAAATTAGTATAAAAATTCATTAATACATAAAGTCATATTTTTACTTATGCTCTCAATTAATTTAATCTCTAACTTAAAATTTAAATTTAAAAAAAAAGGTAAATATAAATTAACTAAATCTTTATTTATTTATTTATTTATTCATTTTATATTGTTATAGTTGTAAGATAGAGAACAAATGGTTGTGAACTCTTGAAATCTTGTAAAACAAAATTTAAATAATACTAATTGAAATATACTTATATATATTGAATAAATAAAGATTTAAGAAAATAAAAAATTGAATACCTAGACTTGAGATATTTGAGAGTCTTGAACTTAAAAAATGAAAATTTTGTGTTTGAGGAAGAAAAGGCATCAAAAGTAGAAGAGCAGAACCCGAATATTTTTATTTTTATGAGCTTCTCTTTCTCTTGTAATTGGTTATTATTTTTTAGGCGTTTATGTAGGGTTGTAAATGAATTGAGCTCAAATGTATTGTTTATGGACTATTAAGAAAGAATAAGCTACTACTTATAGACATCTTTGTTCAATATCTTATTATAATTTATATGTGGATGAGGACAAATAAAAGTTCATAGTGGGTACAAAAAAAATTCATAAAATTTCGGGGTGGACACAAATAAAATTTTAGAGAAGACACTATCAATTAAATAAATAATTAATAAAAGAAAATTCGAATTTCAGAGTGGGTATGTGCCCCCGTACTCCATATACATAATGTGGATCCGCGTCTACGAACAACCTTTATTGCTCAGACAGATGAAACAAACCCTAACGGGTTTTCTTAATTCTTTTGGAATTTAAACTATATAATATATAGAGACAGAGCCAAAATTGATGATTGTGGGGTAAAATTAAATATATAAAAAGTGAGGAAAGTAAAAGTATAATTAATTCATTTCTAATTTTTTTATATTATAAAGATAAAAAAATTTGGGGATTGGGGGCATGGACCTCTTCTAAGGGCTTAATGCATTCGTCGCTGGATATACACTGGGGACGGAGCTAAAATTTTGGAGTCGGAGATAAATTTATAAATAATTTAATTTTAAAAAATTTATATATAATAATAAAGGTAAAAAAAATTGGGAGTTGGGCAATTGCCGCTTCCCTCTCAAAATGAATCCTCTCATTTTCTTACTAGGGTTAAGTATATAATATATTTTATATTTTATAAATATTTATTTGTTTGCTTTTGATTTAAAAGAATTAAGAATGAGCAGACAATTTCTAGAGTAGGTTTAAAGCTCTCGATTAATACATTTCTCCCCTTTTAGGTTGTGGGTTCATTAGTCATTACCTATTAAAAGTAAATTTTTCTTTTCTACTCTTAGGTAGAAATTGTTAAAAAAATAAGAATGGAGAAAAAATAATTAAATTTAATGAACATATAGTTATCTTTATATGGGTAATTATTTTATGCATAAGCGCTTGTGGAAACTTTGTTTAGAATTTAGGGTTTAGTGAAAGGCTTTTAGCACACTCGAATCGATCTTTGATTACCGTCAAGATGGTTGTTTTTGATCCTTGGTTGAATTGGCTAAAATCGATAAAGTGGAAGACAATTTACACAATGATTTTAGAGTAGTTCGACTACCCAACCGAGTCTACATCCACTACCTTAGCACACTACTAAGGATTTCCCAATTCACTGTGAATTCTTCCCATTTTCAATGCTTAAGAGGAAACCTTTACAACCCTATCTTTTAATGGCTAAGATAGAACCACTCTAGTTTTTCATTAAGGCTAAACTAGAACCTCTCCTTTTACAAGGGATTTGTTTGGCAAACTAAATACCTCACAAGGTGGGCGTTTACACAATTTGAGCTCACAAGAAAGAGTGGAAGATATACAATTGAAGGACTCTCTAAACTATGCACAAGAGAAATGAATAAATAAGATTTAGACTCAAATTATCTTGATCATCTTACTTGGATGTGTTCTCTCATCATCTTCAAGTGTTCCAACCTTCATATTATAGTTAGGAATGTCTTGTGGTCGTTTGTGACTGTTAGGGGTGATTTGGAGCCGTTGGAGCCTTTATTTCCCACATTAAATGTTGTTCTGGTGCTGTCGGTATCGGTACTCGGGTACCTGTATCGATACGTACCTGTTTTGGGAGATAGTTGTTGGAGGCTGAAAAATAGTGGTGGTTTCGAAACCAGTAGTCCTGTACCGATACGACAGAAGCTGTATCGGTACGGTTTTTGGTTTTTGGAAATAGTTTTGTAAAATTAATTCGGTGCGGACCAAAGGTGTACTCGTACGGGCCTTATAAAAATGATATTTTGGCTAATTAAAAAGTGTTTTAAACATGTTAAAAACCTATAAAACCATTTCAAACATATTTACAAGTTGTTTGGACTTTAAACAAGTTTTCAAAATATTCAAAGAAGTCCAAAAACATTTTTCAAATTATTATATCAAAACAAATATCCTAACATTTAGGTACACCGTTTAGGATTTAGGGGTTTAAGTGTAGTAATTTTGAATTTATGGGTTGTTCATAGAATTTTAGGTTTAGGGTTAAAATTTAGGGTTTATAGGCTAAAATCTAAATCCCTGACCATACTACCCTAAAAACTAAATCCTAACCCTAAACCCTAAATTTTAAAGCCATACACTAAATCTCTAAACTCTAAACCTTAAAATTAAGGTACTCTTGGATATGTGTACGGGATAATAATCCTCTTTATAATTGATTCTAAGAATGTTGTAACTTTGTAAAGTTTCTGTTGGGTTTGTTAAGAATTTCTAAAATTAAGGGTAAAATACTTAAATCATCACTCAACTTTGCTTCCACACTTATTTTGGAAACGATCAATTTACTCACTAAATTTTACTTTCTGACATATTTAGATCATTCTGAATTATTTTATTAATATTTTAGTATAACTTAGCACATTTTATTATTATTAAATATAAAAAATAATTTAAAATAAAACAATTTATATTTTATTATTATTAAATAAAAAACTAATTTAAAATAAAAATCCCAAACCACTCTTATTCTCACTCTCACCGACGTCACCCTCCGATCATGACTCACTTTTCGCCGACTGAAACGAAAACAACACCACACTCTGTCGTTGGTCTTTCATTTCTTGCATGAACATTAAAGATTTCTCCGACCCACGTGTTCTCAGGATTTTTGTTTTCGGTAAGAATCTCAGGGGTATATTCTGTCGGATCTCGGAACATTAATTTGCCTTCTGTTTCCGATAAGAATCTCAGGGGTTATATTTCCTCCTTTAGTTTGCAATCTTTCAAGGTTACATAACCTCGACCTCTCCTACAATTCGTTGTCGGGCAAGGACATGAGAATCTCAAGAATTGCAAGTATTTACAGAGGCTTCTTTTAGGTCGAAACAAGCTGAGATTGTATTTGAATTAGACAACAGTTCATAGAGTGAGAAGAAAATTTGGTGGGTGAAAGATCAAAGTGAAGTTCGGAAGAAGAGATGGAAGGCAAGCGGGACAAGACATAGGAGAGGAGCGGGTAGCTTTTCATGTTGGGATCCATTTTTATAGATGGAAGGTTTGGGGAAAGTGGGAAAAATCATAGTTTTGGGTTTGAGAATTTCTACACAGTGAAGATGGGAGATTTTTGCAGTTTTCATTTCCTATCGTTTCGAGACTTTCAGGTAATATGGGTTTGGTATATCAGTTCTATTTAATAATAATAAAATATAATTTATTTTTATTTTTATATTTAATAATAATAAAATATGTCATATCAAAATATTAATAAAATAATTTAAAATGATCAAAATATGTCAAAAAAAATAAAGTTTAGTGAGTAAATTAATCGTTTTGAAAATTTAGTGACCAAAATAGGTATGAGAACAAAATTGGGTGATGATTTAAGTATTTTACTTTAAAATTAATTAGATAAATATATACAGATATACGCGCGTAAAAAATCACACAAGTCTAAAAATTAAAATTTAAATTTTAAATCATAAACTCTAATTTAAACCCTACAAACTAAACTCCTAAATTCTAAAATAAATCTCTAACACCTAAAACGAGAAGATAACATGTGTATCAAATAAATTTTCTTATTTCATTTTTTTATAATTTTATTTTCATTTTGATAAAGAGTTATAATATCATATTTGGTAAATGTATTTAACAATATATCGAACATGATGTATATACTTTTAAAATATACAATGTGATACTTATATTTTAAAAAATGTTTAATATAGTACTTATACTTTGATAAAATGTCCAATGCGATACATGTGTACATTTAAAATATCAAATGTGGTATTTATACTTTGTAACAATATAAAATGTGATACTCGAACTATCACTTCATATATTGTTCCATAATCAACATCGTTAATAAGCGTTGTACTTGAACTAACATTGTGTATTATTACGAACGTAATTGGATTCATGCTGTCAAATAAGTTAAAAAATTATAGATATTATATAATACTCAACTCAAGTACCACATTTGATATTTTTAAAAAATATATACATAATAGAATAAACACATTTTCTCAAAATACAAATAACAAATGTGACATCATCCTTTTATCATAATTTATCTCTCTCTATATATAATATTGGGGATGAAGTGGGAATTAAGTCTGATTTGAGGGCATCACATTATAACAGAAAAGAAGTCTGATATGCAATTATATGAAGCATATGAAATTCAACCCAAGACCGCCATTTCTGGAATATGTCTCCTTCACTTCTTCATCTTCGTATCCAGATTTTCTTTTTTTCTTTTTTCACTTTTTTTTTATAAATTTTATAGAATATAACTTCCTTAATTTTAGTGAATTTTTCGCTTTCATTTTTATATTATTTTTTAAATCAGTTTGTCCAAAAGCATTATTATTATTTATATTATTTTTTTATAAATGTTATAGAATATAACTCCTTAATTATAGTAAACCTCTTACTTTGTGATGTTTATCCTAAGAGACACAGGTTCAATTCGCTTCGTCTATAAGGTGTATGCTTATTGTCAGATGGTTAAGAATATGTATGAACAGATATTACCTTGTAATCACCTTTAAACTATTCAAAAAAAATAAACCTCTTACTTTGAATTTTGTACTGTTTTTTAAGTTTGTTTATCCATTTATTTTCATTTTGTTTATCACTTTAATTGTTTATTTTTTAAAATTCGTTACTTTATTGAACTAACTTTTATTAAGTTAAAAAGTTTTCGAATTAACCAAAATTTATTAAAAATATTATGATAAAAATGACACTGAACATTTAGTAGTTTATTGAATGCTGAACCAAACTCTTACATCGAGAAAGAATCAAAAGCCCTTGTAAAGCAAAAATGCGACATGATCATATGGCAAGTAATCTCCTTTTTGAAGAATCAAACATGACACCTTTATTTCAAAGACATTTTAGTAGTTGGCTTTGTATAACCTATGCCTTGTCACATAGATTAAGGAACATTTAATGATTTTGATTAAATAGAGATTCCTTTGAAAATAACCTACATATTAAATAAGATAACAATAATTTTGTATTTTCTAGGCATGTAAACGAATCGAACGAACACGAAAGAGTGTTTGTTCATGTTCGTTCGTTTAACTTTAATCGAACAAATAAACGAACATGAACAACTAAACAAACATAATTTCTGGTTAGTGTTCATTTGTTAAGGAATGTATCTTGTTTGTTCATGCTCGTTCGTTAAAATAATAAACGAACGTAAACGAACACAAACTAACGAACATAAAAGGACATATGTAAATAAATTTAAATGAAAGAACATATGTGAATAATTTAATTTTTTTAAAAGTGTAATACTTTTGTTATGAAAAAAGATAAATATAAATAGATATATGTGAATAAATTTAAACAAACATAAATGAACAGATCTTATTGGACGTTCACGAACGTAAATGAACGAACGAGCCATTTGTTCGTGTTCGTTCATTTAATTAAACAAATAGAAAAAAAATTATGTTCGTTCGTTTAATAAATAAACAAACATAAATAAACTTCCTGTTGAACAGTTCACAAACGGTTCGTTGAATTGGTTCGTTTACAACCTTAGTATTTTCTATTATCTTATTTAATATTTTAAACCCCAAACCCTAAACTCTAAAATCAAAACCCTTAAATTAAACCCCTACACATTACACCTAAACCCTAAAAATCTAAACAGACACTAACATCAACCCTAAACATTACACCTTACACATTAGACCATAAACCCTAAATCATTAAAACTAAACTATAAACTATAAAACCCCTAGACCCCTAAACACTAAAAATAATAAACCCCTTAAACTCAAATATTAAGTTCTAAACCTTAAAAATCACTAAACACTAAATATCATAAATCTTAGTATTTGATCCACAAACTTTAAAATCCTAACCCTAAACCCAAATCAAATAATCATTTATTTTATTTAATAGGATTAATATTATTATTAACTACAATAATTGATAATTGAAATAAATGCTACCTTATTTAATGTGTATGTTATTTTCAAAGGAATTTTTAAATTAATCAAAATCATTATACACAAATTCTCATCGAAGACAAGAGACAATACTTGTGAAAACATATAAAAAAGTATATGGTTAAATTATTTAATCAGAATAAATCTTTTTAGTTCAAGAGGTTGAAATTCGTAAAGCGACAAAAAGAAAAAGACAGTTAAAGCTTCGGTAAAAAGTTAAAGGGTGAAGCTCTGGAGACACGGATAACTTAGATTCACGGTTGAAAGATGGCTTAACTTAATATAGGTGTCTAAATTATGTTTTCTTTTTGTAATATGTTTAAAATTTATTTTAGTTGAAATAAGTATTTTAAGTTTTATTTTTTTATAAAATTAAGTGTTAAAAAAAACTTTTGACACTTATTTAAATTTAAAAATATTTTAAGCACTTATTACAAAAAAATATATTTTAAGCGCTTATTTTATTGGTAAGCCTCGAAAGATTCTTAAAAGGAGAAAAGAAGAGTAATGTTTATTTTGTTAGATGAATTTGAGTATTTCTTGTAGTTGGTTCTTAAAATTTTAATGGAATTGAGCTCAAAAATATTTATAATATAATATTTAATACTTTAGGATAATTTGGTTAATTAACTTATTTTGTACTGAATTAATTGATAAACAAATTTTGAAATATTTTTTAATAATTTTCTAATTCAACAAATTTTGTGATCAATCATTTATTTAAATTAATTTGATTCAGTTAATTAATTTGATTTCAACAGAATAATAGACACCCTTAGTTAAGATTTTCTTATTGGCACGTTAGATTTAATGTTTATATCTTGGTTATATATAAGGTAATCATTTGATGCACCGACAGTGAAATTTATTTTCTCATATATAAATATAAATTATTGGATGAGAGTAAATGAATGGTTGATATTATCTTTTATTTTTTTATAAAATTTATCTATTTTATATTGTTAATCTCAATCATTCATTTATCCTCATCAAATGGTCTAAATGAGATGTAAAACTTAAATATTTTCTATGGTATGGGAGGGTTCTCCTCATGTGTATATATAATTCACGTCTAGGATGTAAATGAACAGAGTGTTCGGCGAATTTGTTGTGAACTGTTCATATAACGTTCATTTATGCTCGTTTATTAAGTTAAATAAATGAATACGAACAGGATTTTTATGTTCATTTAATAAACAAACAAACACGAACGGATGTGCGTTCGGTTTGTTTATGTTCACAAGTAAGCTCGTTTATGAACTCGTTTACTTGTTTCTTTTTTTTCTTTTGTTTATTTTAATTTTAAATATTGGTGAAGGTAAGAATAAATTGAACATTGAATGAACTTTAGAGTTTAAATTGTTAAGCTTGAGGAGCTTTAAGGACTAGTGACATAATTTCACAAATTTTCTTTGGCTTGCAAATAAAAGGCTAAAAAAAGTGTTGGTTGATGAACATATTTGCGAACATTTAACCGAACATGTTCGAGAACGTTAAATGAACATGTTCTTAAGTATTTAAACGAACATGTTCGTGAACGCTAAATAAATGAACATGAACATGATAGTAAAAAATTTAAATGAACACGAACAGAACATGAACACCTTCAAAAATAAACAAACGAACACAAACACAATCTTATTCATTCAAGCTCGATTAAGTTACACCTATATTCCCCGTCTTCCAATTATGCGCGAATAGGACGCCATCAAAGCCGTCGCTTATAACAAGGACGGCCAATGGCGTTAGATTCACGGGAAAACTTGTGATATGTTACTTCTGGAAACACCCGATCCTTTTCTTTTGCTTTTGGCGCCAACTCTTGATCTCATCTTTCCCGCCAAAATCGAAAAATTCCAGTGCCGGAGAGTGGTCGGCGGAGCAGATCGACGATTACGAGACGTTAATTTCGACGACCGAAGTGGAGCTCTTGAATAAAGCATGGCGTAACGAGAAGGCGTCTCCTGAGATCCTTCCTTTCGAGGAAGCTTTAGTTAAGAGAGCTAAAGAGCAGATCCAGTTAATGGTACTATTTCTCTATCTCATAATTTTACCCTCACCGTTTATTTCTCGAGAAAAAATATACTTTAGTAAAAAAGAGAGATAAAACTGTGATCATTCTGAATTCTATGTTTCCGTTTGGATATACATTTAATATTCTGCTTCTCTCTACATTAGTTACTGAAATGTCAAAAATTGTAACAAAGAAATGTGAAAAAAATGTTTTCGATCTGGATTTTTTTGTAAACATTGAAGAGAAAAGTTAATCCTAATTGAATAATTCTACAAACTGTTTTTAGGTTAAATTGAAAATTAAACAATTATAATCTGTCAATTTTGATTTAAAATTTTCTCCATAGGTAGAATTTAACTATACACGTCCATTTCAAGCTTTTTAAAATTTTGTATATATAGTACATATTAGACATGAGGTAACCAAATTGCCCACAATTTAGCTTCTTCTGGTTTGGATTGTTATGTTCCTATTATTTTTCAGATGTATTATTCCTTGGAAATCCATGATTATGTATTAAACGATGCGGTTGATGCTATTATTTGATGAATTACTATGACTTTTCCTTTCCAAAAAAATGAAAAGGTTTTCTAAAAGGTTACGATAATGTTGATGGTGAAACAGTGAAAGTAGGATGGTAGTGTTTTTAGGCGGTCCACACCTTCTGGTTTGGGCGGAGAGCCGTGGTAACCAGATGACAAATAGAAATAATAACATATTGGAATTCCTGTTTGAAAAGGAGAGTTCTGCTAAGCATATGCTCGATGATCTTTGTTCCTCACTACTAGTTACTTTGTTAATATATGTGATTTTGTTCCTTGATTATGTTTGCTAGTTCCGGTCGGTAGTCATTTTGTATGGTGTGGTGCCGTAGGTAGGTGTTTGAGATTCCTTGTTTTCTTAGGCATTTTGTTTTTCTTTGTATTTTCGATTGCCATCATGCGCTCTTTTTCCCCTTCTAAAGTGGGGGGGGGGGGGGTTAATGAGGCATATGGTGATCATGTATGATTTCTTTTTCAATGAAGTCATATATATCTTTTCTTGGAGACTGAATTGGTGCACAATTTGCAGGAGGAAACGGTAGATGACTTTGAGGAAAGTGGTCATGATCCTCTCATTGCATCACTCTATCAGATGGACCTGGATAGGGTTCAATTCTTGTTAAGATCGTATCTTCGGGTTCGGCTTCAGAAGGTATAAAAGATCCTCTCAATGTCTGTTCTCTTTTGTTTGTCTCCTCATATTGTGATGTTTCTAGGGAAGCTGAAAATCGATGATGTTCTTTTTATGATGGAGGGACAGACCAATGAATCATTCTGTTTTCACCACGAGATACATTTTCTGCATTCCCTGTATGAACTGCATCCTGAAATTCTTGATACTTTCTCATTGATATTTTGGGTGATGTTATTAATACAGATTGAGAAGTTCATGTTTTGCATCTGGAAAACGGATACTTATCGGAACCGTCTTTCAATAGAAGAAGAGAAGTTTACTGAAAGGTAAAGGCCTTGAGAATTGAATTACATATACATAAAGTTTATTTTGCTAATTTGGTTTAAAACACCATATTCTGGAGATGGATGGGAACCTTAATGTATCTGAAAAGTGATCTTTAAAATTTGATTTCATGGTTGCAGGTGTATTCGTGACATAGGGAAACATCTTGAAGAAATTGTTCTGTCAAAAATGCCTGATAATTATCAGTCTGTATTGAAGCAGTCGATTATAAGCGAAGAAGATGATATGGGTAATTCTAATATATCTTTTTTACTCCAACTTGTACACTTAAATATCAAGGCATTATCTTTTCTGTGCATGGTCATGTGATTCGAAGTTCGTAGCATCCAGAAAACCATGTTTAAACGCTTCATTTTTTTTGAAGGATCATGTTCAGTACATACAGGGATATGATCTTCAAAATATGTGCCAAAGACTAGTATACTTGTATCATAAGTAGAAAGTGATTTTGGATTCAAATACTTATTGGCTGCAATTTTATCATTTGTACATTTTGCTTGCTGATGATCGATTCATGATGACAATTTTCAGTTCCAGAACCACAACTAGACACATTTGTCGTGGCCAAATGCGAGGGAACAACGAGTCCTTTGTTCCTTGATGGAAGCAGGCAATCTGCAGGCTTTGACAGCAGGATTGACCACTTTCAAATGGTACCGGGAGACCTATGCATTTTGCGTTACAGGCCATTTCAAGAGGAATTGATGCGTGGAAATATTAGTTTAGTTTGAGAGTCTACCTTACGAGGAATTGATGAATATTCACTTGATAAAATGATATGAAAAAATCAACAAAATAGATAATTTTTATTGATTGAGACTTTATATGATGTGACGCGATTAGTTTATGATATAATTTCTCCTATTTAATTTGTATTTTGTAGCATTTACCAGCAGGTTAAAGATGGTATGAAAACCAATTCTCTGACTTCCTATAATATGTATTTACTGTTAAGGCCAGAGGGTGTGGAAGTTGTGACTTGTTATCTGAGAATCCAGTCATTTTGATCCAAAGCAAATCCAATGTCAGTACTGTGCTCAACAACTCTTTAACTTTATAACAAATATGATGCACTTAAATGTTAGCAAAATTTGATTTGACTCGAAAAAATTAAAATTTTAACTTGACTTGAGGCGAAAAAATTTGATTTGTTTTGATTTGACTCAAAATTTTATAAAATCGATGTAACTAAAAAAAATTTAAATAAAATTTGAGTTGTAAAATAAGAATTTGAATAACTTGAAATTTTTAATAATTAGTGGATTAATTTTTAAGTTTGATTTGAGTTCCTCAATTTTTCTTGTTATATATATATATATATATATATATATATATATATAATATGAAGACATTTATGCCACATATGATATATATATATATATATATCTTATCTAATTAGAAAAAAATCGTTTAAATTTAAATTAAATTGTACTATATCATGATAAATAATTATAATTAAATTTGTATAGAAATTTAAAAATTTGACTCTAATAAAAAAATATCAAATAAAATTTAAATTGTAAAATATAATTTATTAACTCTAATAACTTATTTTTTACTCAACTCAATCGAACACTCACAATTATGATACCAACAAGCTTATTGGGACACAAGACTAAAAGAAGATATTTTTTAATTAAAAATTATGAGACTTTTACTATCTTTACTCCTCACTTATAATAATATTTTTTCTGACTCACTAAAACTATTACATGTTAATATTTTCTTATCACATTTTTAATTAATTTATTATTGAAAAATATTAAAGATATATTTTAAAAATCTTTAATCAAATAGTTTTTGAATATTTTTTTATAAATTTTAATTAATATATTTTAAAAATTGATAGTTAAAGTTAAAAAATTCAAAAAATGTCAATATATAACGGTTTTAGTGGGATAAAGAGAGTATTAAACATAAAAATAATTAAAAATAGTACACAAAAATCATAAGACAATATTAAATTTTTTTAAAAATTTCAAAATTATGAAAAAAAATATTATGAAAGTATATAATTTTTTTGTTTCATTTTATTTAAAAATTATCCGAATGTAGTTGGGCATGTGCTATGTACCGTTGGAAAAAGTTTTTACCATTATGATTTTTTATTTACTCAATTTTAAAGAATGAATTATTCTTTTTTTATGGAGAGTTTAATTTGCTCAAATTTAAAATTAACAGCCTTGGAGGTGTTTAAACCAAACTATTTAAGTCAACTAATTTTATTCTTAAAATTTCAAACCAAAATTTCCCATTTTCAAACATACAATGACTAAAATACCCCTTTTATAGTAGAAATGTACTAAAAATGATCTTTTAGGTACTGTAAATGGATTAAAATATTTTTTTATAATGGAAGGATTAAAATGAACCCTTTGATTTAGTACAAAGACTTTTAATTATTTAATTGGAATATAAAATTTTTATTTTTAATGGATGAAATGTAAAACGGTTTAAAATCATATTTTATAAAATATTCTTTATTGTACGATTTGCCTTTTTCTACATGTATGTCTTATTATTCATGTACGGAGTACGAGGTTGTCTCTCCCAACAATGTGTCTTCAAAATTTAAATTCGTGTCATTTTCTTAGGATTACAATGTGTCTTACCAATGCTCCCAACATTTTGATATAATTTGCTTTTTTTAATAATATACAGACTAGATTTATTAGAAATAAAATAGAGAAACATTTCAAATAAAATAAAAAATGTAACAGAAAAATAACAAAATAAAGGAAAATTAAATAAACTAGAGAACGAAATATCATACTAGCAAAATACGTCTAGTAAGCTGCAACGCCAGGGACGAGATAATGCACTGGAAAAAAGTAGGAAACAAGACTCCTTGCCTCTGTTCACCTACACGTTTAAGGATCGAAGTAGGATTGATGAGCGAAACTAACAATCTTGCAGGCTGCTTCACAAAATAAATATGACTGTATCGACAAATTAACCATAAAAGAGATCAAACTATTAAAAGACCATCAATAATCGTAAATAAGAGCCAGGCGTTGTGAGAAAACTATCCACGAACATAAATATATCACAAAAGTAGGCGAAAACGTACCATAAGACAGAATCTGTCACAAGACAAAAAAAGATAATAACCATTGTAACCAACACTAAAATTGATGTCATCGTCAGCTATTGAAAAAAAAAAAAGAGAAATAAAAAGGGTAAGAATAGAAGGAGAACTTTAAAGAGAACAAAAAAAAACCTATTTGCTTATAGTTTTTTAGTGTGTATGAGGAAAGTCGAAAACAAATTTTAAAATCATTAGTTTACAAATTAATTATGCACATTACCAGAAATGAATTGCATTTGAATTGAACAAAGTTCTGTAAAAATGAAAGAACTTCTGGATATGAATTGCGTAAACAATTGTCTTTTTTTTATCGAACTTTTCAAAAAAAATCTTAATTTTACGACATCTAATATGATTATAAATTAATATTTGTTCATTAATTTTAATTATTTAATAACATTTACGTTGTGCAGATAAACTATTTTAATCCAAGTCTTTAAAGATAACAATATTTATTTTTTTACTAAAATTTTGTAAGAAGTCCCATTTTTTTCATGAAATAGGAAAATTTAAGGTTAACGATGCATGATGCATATTCAAATCAGCCAGCAAAGTCTACAGCCAAAATCCTGAGCAAACCATCGAAAGAAACACCTTCCCCTTGTTCATCACCACCGCGGCCGCCACCACCACCTAAGCTAATCATTGCCTTAATATCATCATCTGAAGCAGTAAAACCAGTCCATTCCATAAAAGTTTTCAAATCCCGGTGGCTCAATTTCCCAACTCCATTTCTGTTCATCGCCTTAAATACACCTTCCATTATCACCACAAAACCCGTCGCCTTCCTCTTCGACAATCCCAAGACACGCTCCAATTCCTCGTATTCAACGAACCCATCTTTGTTTAAATCCGCCAAAGAAATCATTGCCTCGATCATTTCGTCGTCATCGATACCAGAGTCGTTCCCGTTACAACAACCAGCGTAAAATCTCCTTAAATCTTCTCCACTGATCTTCCCGTCACGATCAGCGTCGAGAACCTCGAACGCCGACCTTAACTCCGGCGGTGAGCTTGTCTTCGCCGGCCGACTCGGGTTTCTCTCCGACGGACACATGTTTTTTTACTGCGCCGCCGTTAAATTTCTGGGGTAATAGGTTGGGATTTCTGAGGAGCAAAAACAAGATTTTGGTTTTGGTTTGAGGGAGAGGTTTAGGGAAGATTTGGTATGCGTATTATATAAATAAAGAGCATGAAATTTGGATGGTTTAATAATGTAAAACATGGTGTTAGGCGAAATAATTGGAGTTTCTTGAGTTTTGACTGTTTGCTGGTCAAAACTCAACGTGAGATTTTTCTGTTGTTAATTTTTTCGGGGAGTCTAGCGTGCTATACTTTAGGATGCCGTAAAATACGGTAGTTTTAGGTTTCAACCAATTCTTGTTAAATAAATAATAGTTTAGGTTTGATTGATTAAAAATTCAGGTCAACAAGTTGTTTGAATAAAAAACTTGAATATTCATTTAAAAAATTCGAGTTCAATCGCTTTATCTGCACGATATTTATATTGTTAAAATGTTAAGAATATATATAAACAAATACTACCTTGTAATCACCTTTAAATTATTAAAAAAATAATTTAAAATCAAAATTTTATTAACTGAGTAATATTTTAAGTTTGTAATCAAAATTCTTACTAATGGTATAACATTTTAATCTGAAAGGAAGTTCTTATATTATCCATAATATTTTAAATTAGAATCAATTTTTTTATTAATTGAATAATATTTTAGGTTAGATTTTATCTCTACCTTAATTTAACCGGTGTCGCACCTATAAATTTAAGTTAGACGCAACCTTTAATTTAGAAGTTTTCAGAAGTGAATGCAATTGAGTCACGAGGATTCTAGTTTTTTTAAATATAAATATAATAAAAGGATTATTATAGCAAGCATTCAGTAACAGAAGATTTAAATCATTCTAGATAAAACAAAATAGTTAGAAATTTTCATATATTAGTAAATATTTTGTTTTATCTAATATATGCTTTAAATTATTTTAGATAAAACAAAATAGTTAGAAATTTTCATTTTATTCAAAATTCTACAACCCAATATAAAATAAATCAAAATGTAAGTTCCCTCGTGTATATATATGTGTGAACATGGTCATGGATAGAATGAAATAAACTATCAAATATTGATTTACTCGTTCAAAAGTTTTGTATTTCGGTTCATGGTTATCAAAAGCACATGTTTTACCAAAGAGTTCAGCTATTTGTTCATACCATGTGGTGGTAATGGCAAGCGAAGAAACCCTAAGTTTACAAAACTTTCTCCTCTCGGAAATGTATATCTTCTTAGATGGGTTTCCTACAGATGAGAAAGCAAGCTTACCTTCGTATTCGTGCGATTTCCCGGGTCATCTTCGGAGTTGTTATCATTGACCAGGGGGTGATGAAAAGAAAATGACGATGAAATATACAAAGAACCCAGCAAGAAGAATTCCACCATATACGAAAGTTTGAGAAGAATGCACCGGATACTTGAATTCGATATTACAACATCTCATCCTCTCCTTCTCGCTAGTCAAAACGTTCTCAACGTACCTGGCATTATAAAGGTTTCAGAACAGGATGAAAAATAAAATACCTACTAAAAATGTTATATAATACACCAAAAACGAAGAAAGAATGTCGAATAGTTTGCCAAGCCATATTTGCAGGCTCACTTACTGCTGTGTAAACAAGGTGCTCTGAAGGATGTCTGAACTATTCAAATGTGCGTCTTGCAGTCGATGGTCATATAACAAAGAGGAAAGATCAACAAGTTGTTCCTCAAGGTTCTGTTTTAATCAAGGAATGGACCCAAAAAAATTAAAAACTGCAAAAAATCAAATAATTCGATTGATTAGATAGATTAGCTGCAACTTACATCTAAGTATTTCTCTATTCGCTCGACTAATTCATGTGGGAAAGGTTCGGGAAGGTTAGTTGTTTTCTTGTAAAACTTCTCCACCCATAGCTCAGTAGTTGTCTTGTTCTTCTTTCCCTTCACGGGTTCACCAAGTGGGGTCTTTAAATATTCAGCAGCAAAAGATTGGACAGCCTGAAGAAAATAGGAAAGACTCGATAAATAATATCAACAATAAATATTACCAACTTGGACAAGGAATGGCTAGAAAAAGATAACATTACCTCAGATGTCTCGCGAATGGTTCTAAGAGCAGAATCTACACGTGCATAAATTGTATTTCTCTGCCAACAAGATGGTAACATATGTCAAATGCCTCCATAAGCTTGTCAGCTAGAACCTACTGGACTAAACATCCAAGTCAAGATATAATGTTCTTTTTGTCTGGCAATATGGGTACAACACGATACAATGTTCTGGGAATTTTTAAAAAAAATTAGGAAATGGGTACAGCAGGACGCAGCAATAAGAAGAACTTTGATCGCACGTCCAGCTGCATCCAGCCATGTCCAAATGTGTCCAACCATGTCTCAATCCACTTGTACGTGTCCAATTTTATTTTTTATTTTTTGACATAATTCATTGGTTGATTCAACCAAATATATGCCGAGTTGCAAAGTGCACTCTTAATGGTATACAAAGAACTTTATGACAATGAAATTAGCTTACCAGTGCAACATCCTGAAGCATTTGACTGATTTGCGATGTATTTGAGAATGGTCCAAATGGATGACAACCCGCAGCCCAGAGCCAATTCACCACAGGCCTTTCATGTACATGAGAAGCTTTTTCATACGGTGCACTCAACCCGCCCACAGCAGAAGCAAGTCCTGCTATAATGTGGCGCTGTGCTTGTGATGGAATAGCATATCTTCTCTCAGTTTCAGAAACATAACTACTCAACAAGTCATAGCAAAGCACAAGGAAAGAGTTAAAAATGAATAGACGTTAGATAGCTCTTCACTCTAGCAAAGTCAAATGTATAAGATGGCAAAATTATAGTGCTAGGGAATTTTTAAAGTAACGAGGAAAAAGTTCTGCTCACCTCAGAGGTATATTTTGACTTTGGTGCTCAAGTACTATGACAACATCATTGCCGGTCCAAACAAAGCTTTCATCTTCCATCATAAGCTGTGGATCCACATCAGCCAATGATAGCACAAAGCTGCAGAAAAATACCTGATTTATGTCTTTTGAATAGCTCTAATACCCATTAAACAATCTACAGAATGGACCAGAATATTACATTTTGGGCATTCACTATCCAAAATATTATTACACAATAGTTAATCCAAAAATATGCCAGAAACATATTTTGCGGCTTTGTCATAAACTTATGACAATAATATGAAAACAAAAAATCATCAAAAGTTGTACTGGTGACCTAAGGAACAGATGTTCTAATTTTGTGACATGTCAAAATTAATATAAATATGAATCCTCCAATACTAGTATACAAACTGGAGCATTCTCCAATGTTACGTAGAAAGACACAAGATCAATTTGTTAATTAATCTCTGGCATGATAAAATGGTTTAGCAGTTTAATTACGGATAATGACTTGCAGTTTTTTAATTCCACAAGTAGGGTTAAGAAATTCCCATGTGACCTTAATTTATATTTTAAAAATAAAGAACAAATAAATGAAACGACTGTTTCTTAACCCTGCTTGTGGAGTTAAAGTACTCCATTAGTGTACTAGATAATAATCCTTTGATTAAATCATGAAGAAATAGAAATTAAAACCATCACTGATAACCATAAGGCCACAAATTTTGTTGATGTTATAACTGATTTTCCATGCCTTCCAAATTCAGTATGCCATAAGTGTTTCTTGTATTGTAATATCTTATCAAGCAACTTGAGCATGATTGCAATTTAAAAATGCTAGATGAGTTGATATACTCACACGGGAATAACTCTAGTTCCATAAGTTGGATGCAGATCCCCCCTTTTCTTCTGTTTTTTCTTTTTCTTATCCTTGCCAACTTTCGAGTTGTAACTAGCCCATAGAGGTTTATGCTTCAGAACTGAATCAGTTGAATTCTCGGAGTCATCCATCCAGTGCTGCTAAACACAAAATTCATGTTACGGCAACAGAGGGAAGCGAAAGAGACATAGAGAAGCATGAGTGGAAAGGGTGTTTAACCTCAGATCAATGCAAACAAAACAATTAGACATGCGACAAATTTACAGTGGTTTTCTTTTGAAGAAAAAAAAGTGAATATAAACTGACCTGGCGAAGGAAAAACTTATTTGAAAGAGATGGGTCAGCCATTTCAAGCAAACCTGCAGCAAGCACATCTGCAGAACGTTCCATCTCCTGTGATGAGCCAACAAAAAGCACATAGAATAAGTATAAACATCCATCATTATCCCAAGGAGACTTCAAGACACAATGAAAAGAACAAGTTAGCATTGCAATCAAAAGTATATTAACTAGATACAGCCCATCATTATTCTTAGAAGACTTGGATCAAAACATGGAGATAAAAACAAAATATTTCATAATATGTCTCCTAGTGAAAGTAATACTGTTAGAATGAGAATGGGAAAAAAAATGGCAAAAGAGCGGAAACCTACTTCTTTAAGAATGGCACCATCAAGGTATGTCTTGGTGCGAACATGGAAGCGTCCATCCTTCTGTGTTTCTTGCAAGGAATGGCCCCGCATAGCTTTTGACACAGCAATAGCCAACTTCTCATGATGATGCAGTGCATGTGATCCCCCAATAATCACTACTTCTTGGTCATCATGAACCAACTTCTTCACCTGAAGAAAACAGAATACCCACATGTGAAACACATTAACTTTGCTTCTTGAGCATCACGCGAAAACAACTATAATGCCCTCAGCAGAACCCAAAAACCAACCCAAGCAATTTCATTTGCACCCAATGCAAATAAAAGACTTCGATCCAATTAACAAATAACACAGAGTTATGTTATTCCAGAAAACGAGACAAGAAAAAAGGACTAAACCCAGTCTCTAAAAACATAAGCAGATATGAAGATGACATTCAAGATAAGTTTCTTACCTCTGCTTCAATTGCCCCAATATCTACGCTGTAGTTATGACCTTTTACCATAATATTATACCGGTTATGGTTTTGGAGGACAATAATAGGTATAAGCAGCCTTGTGGTCAGATCAACAGTTTCAAACCTGAGGTCACCCAGGACAAATGAATAAGCGGGCAACTGAAAAGGCACTAAACACCAGTAAATAAGATTGCTAGTAAGGTATAGAAGAAGCTGGGCATGGTTCATAAATCATAATCAACCATGCTTCCAACCTTAAAAATTTGAGAAACATAAAATGCATGTATTAATCAATGAACGAAGATAGAATAAATTACCGAACATCTGGAGCTATAACATGCTCAACTGTGTTTGCCACCAAAGCAGCAAGATGTCCCATGAAATTATCATGGGTAGCATGATTACTGACAGAAGCGAAACCACCTGGAAATAAGATACTACGTAGTCGTGGCAACGTTCTAGGACTTACACTTCCTTCTTCAGTTTCAATTTTCCCATACGTGCAAGGGCCAGCAGAGATGTCGATCACAACAAATCTGAACAGTAAAGGCATAATTGGGTCTCAGAGAAAGATAAAACAACAACTAAAAATGAAAGAGATTATATAACAGCTGATTGAGAAGTGGAATTTTAAGTTATCTAATATCTTGTTAATATTTCTCTTCTAGCAGTCCTTTCTCATAATTACGTATATCACATACTCAAAAAAGTTATACTTCTTTAGACAAAGTAATGCAACTAAAACAGACCTCTGAGAGCCCAGCCAAACTTGAGTCGCTCCTCCTCCATTGTATCGATATCGATATATATAGTCTCCCTCTTGTTGTTTCATTTCTTCATTAGTCAGTGGGGTAAGTTTGCTATACATCAAACTATCAAGATCGACCTCCTTATTCCTAGGATCCATTCTGACCTAAAAAATGGCAGAATCATTCACCATTGCATCAAAAAGGAAAATTCCAAATCAATGCAATCATGAAAGGAGGAAAAAGAAAACTAAAATACAACGAATAATCAGAAACATGGGTTTTTGGCATTTGTATAAACTTTTCTGGACAGGTGAGAAGGACAACAACTATATCAGACTCAACAAATTTTCGTACTGACAAAGCACAGCATTGAGGTTCAAAATTTGAGCTAACTTATACCTTGTCAAAGTTGACAATAAATATGGCAGCAGGCACAAGTCTATCCATCTCTTTTGCAGAATATCCCCCACTATCCATGTCAAATATATACGAATATAGCTTTTGGAATACAGGCTCCACAGCTGTTGCTTCCACCTCAAATAGGGGCAACTCTCTCCCAAAATCAGACTAACATGTAAAAAAAATAAGTCATTTACAAAAGATTTGACATAGTTAATTTTCCTTTCAACAATCGAGGGTAATAGTAAACACGAAGCAGTATAGTAAACCTCTCTTGCAGAACCAGCAGGAACCATGGCTTCCTTCAGTGCCTTCTCAAGTGCAATCAATTCTGGTTGTCCTGCCTATTGTACAACAAATAGTTGAAGAACAACACTAGCTACTCAGTTTGGATCTTTAGCTGATGGCTGAGGCTTAAACCAGTACTATTAGTAAGCTGCAATAAAGAATGAAAAAATCTTACAGGAAATGTGTTATATACAACATGATGTTCTATATCGAGGGGCTCCCCAGTCTCGAGACACGAAGGCCTATGGGAGGGAAAGCTGACACGGAGAAACTCCTCCAATTTAGGTGCATCGACTGTGTACCGATAGCCACCATCTCCGTTGAGGCCAATTAGCACCACATTCACTTCAAGCGGAACCTGAAAAGGAACCTGCACAGAGAACCTATTCTAATCATGACCAGAGATGAGTAAAAAATAACCTAACAATTACTACCTCCAATTTTTTAGAGATTTCTAGAACGCAATTTGAATTTTGAATTACATTTTAGGGGAGATCAACTGTGTAGCTCAAATTCAGTCATTTTGAGTACTTAAGTTTTAGTCAATTCGACTATCAAAAGTAATATAAATAAAATTTCTAGAGATTTAACAAGATTTTTTTGAAAGAGAATCTATTATAATCGTCTCAAGAGATGAGTAAAACTAAGCTATCAATCACTACCTCTTCAAATTTCTAGAGATTTCTGGAACGCAATTCGAATTTTGAATAACATTTTTGTGGAGATCAACTGCGTAGCTGAAATCCAATCATTTCGAGTCATATGATTTTCGTAAATTCAACTCTCTAACATACTCGATAAAATGACAAAACTCGATGAGGAAAGAGGTTTATATACCAATTACTTGGGAGATTTAACAAAAGATTTTGAGAGCGAGAGGCGGTTACCTCGGCACGCGTGTGGAGCGTGCGGCGGACGTCGGATCGGACGCTGTCGCGAACTTCGAGGAAGGCGCTATGGTGCCAGTGAGGGTGACCGGGGTCTCTTTTGAATGCTTGTTGAGCTGACTCGGAGTGAGAGATGAGTCCGCTCAGTGCAACCAGAAATAACACAAACAACAACCTTGATCTCGATTCCATTCCGGTGATAAAGAGAGAAGAAATGCGTTTAGCCTGCCTTTACATTACCGGCAATGACTTGCGCCTACACTGAATGGGCGATTTATTGATTTGCGTTTTTCCAATATTGTCCCTGCTTTGTGGATAAATTACGATAAGAATGGAGCTTTTTATAATGGGCCTTTTAATGGATATTGAACTTTGAGCAGCCCATTTCATTCTCCCTCTAATGAAGTAAGTTCTTTTTTAAAGAAAAAAGTATGTTATAAACTCTTTTCATTTGTTTATCTCTTTTTGTCATCACTTTTATGGATAATTTTTTATTCTCTATGTAATTTTTATGAGCGATTATTTGAAAATTATGATTCAAATAGATGGATGACACGTTAAAAATAAGTTTTTAATTGAGGAACATGTGAAAGGTCCCTAAACTTTTTTATTATTTTAAGAAATATCATTCAAAAGATTTTGAAAAAAAATTAATTAATTTTTTTATGAAATACTATTAATTCATGATATTATAAAGTTTAAAATAAAGGGTTAGCGTAGGAGTTTAGAATTTAGGGGTTTTAGTGTAGGAGTTTAGGATTTTGGGGTTTTAGTGTAGGAGTTTAAAATTTAGGGTTTATGGTTAGAATTTAGGGTTTAGGGTTATGGTTTAAGTTGTTAGGGCAATATGGTTAGGGATTTAAGTTTTAATCTATAGAACTTAAAATTTAACCCCAATCCTAAGATTCCATCAACAACTCATAAATTCAAAATTATTACCCTTAAACCCTAAACAAAATTTCTACACCCTAAAACTAAGGCGTTTGCCCTTTTAAATAATGATTAATATTTGATACACTGTCAGTATAAATAAAAGTGTACACAATCATGCCTATTTTCAAGCATAAATCTAAAATTCAAAATTTTAACCTTAAAACCCTAAAAATCTAAACACGGACTCTAAACCCTAAATTCTAACTATAATTTTTAAATTTTAAACCCTACAACCTGAACTTGTAACCTTAAATCGTAAACTAAAATTCTAAACCCCTAAATAATTTCACTTGTGAAAAATTTATTTTCTGCAGACGTAAGATAATAATCCTTTAAATAATGTTATTCAAAATTGTTCACAGCATAGTTATTCGTAACAGAAATCGTTCTTGAGTGTAATTGTTTTCAACATAGTTCTTTCTAAACCAAAAAAAAATGTTTCAAATAACTATTTCAAAAATTAGTTATTATTCTAAAGAAATTATAAATTAAAGAAAAAATTTGATATTCAAATTTGTATAAATTATTTTTTTTTAATTTTAAACTTTTTTTCTTTTAGTTATTGATTTATTGACGGTATTATTAATTTTAGTATTGGTCGCTATCACCAGTTGTTATATTCTCTTATTATTTATATCAATTTTTTGTTTTTTTATATTTTTTAGTATTGATCGCTATCGTCAATAGTCTTTTTTTCTTATTTTTTATATTAAATTCTTATTTTTTTTATATATTTTGGTTTTTACGCACCTTGTATCATTTTTTTCGTCTGTCTTGTGGCACGCTTCTATCTTATAGTATATTATCGTCTACCGTTATGGTAGATCTATGTTTATGGATATGTTTTTCGTGACATTCGGCTCTAATTTGGTGGATTGTTTGTGGTCTTTAGTAGTTTGATCTTTTTTGTAGTTCGTTTATCGATGCAAACAAATCTGTTTTACAAAGCAACCTCTAAAGTTGTTGGTTTTTCTTCCCACTCCTACTTCAAGCCCGAAACATGTGGGTAAATAGAGACAACAAGTCTTGCTTTATGCTTCTATTTCTCCGATAATTTATCTTTATCACTATTTTGCAGCTCACGTTTTGCTGGTCTAATGTTTCGTTTTTTATTTTTTCACTTTAAATTTATTATTTTTCTAGTACAATTTTATTTCTCTTGAACTATTTTTAATGGATTTGTATCTCATACACAGGCAGCGTAAACTTTTTATTTTTGCAAGCGCCTTAAGTTTAAGGTTTAGAATTTATGTGCTTTAGTATAAAAGTTTAGAAATTATGGTTTATGGTTAGAATTTAATATTATAATTTAAGGTTTAGAATTAGGGCTTAGGTTTAGGGTAATATAGTTAGAGATTTAAGTTTTAACCTATAAACCCTAAATTTTAACCCTAAACCTAAAATTCTACTAACAACCCTTAAATTCAAAATTATTACACTTAAACCGCTAAACCCTAAACGAGACCTATAATCCCTAAAACTAAGATTTGTTTACACAAGCACTTGTGCATAGATTAATTATCATTTTTTATTTTGATTTTTAATTATCATTTTTTATTTTGATTTCTAATAAAATTCAACCAGCATATTGGTCAAAACAAAAAATTACCAATTTTTAACATGTCAAATTTAGAGCTTATGGGTCTAATTTAACGATTAGAACTAAAATTTAAAATTTTGGGTTTAAGATTTTAAATTTTATAGCGGGTTTGTAATTTTTTACAAAAAAATATAACCCTTGAATGAAACAACAGTAATACTTATTTTGAAAGAGGTGTTAACTTTGTTTATTAGTGCTTGTTTTTGCTCCAGACTGAGCTTTAATTACTTCTTTGATCACAGAATGCCATTGAAAGAACACATTCAATTCTGAGACATTCCATACTATTTTTTTAAACATTTTACAAATTCGAATCCTCTTAAAACAACCGCTCTCTATATCACTATCCCAAGCAGTGCACCGTGAAATGTCTTCGTGTTGGTAGTGCAGCTTTTTTTCCGAGTGTTTTGGACGAAAACCGGTTTCAGTGGGAAGCAGGAATCTATGTGGTACACGAATAATTTATCTGTGTTCTAGTGCACTTCTAATGGATACCGGAGGATCTTGGATCGCACCTCTGGATATAAGATCGTGATTAAAGAATAGTACGATAACAGTTATATCGTCATGAAAATGACGTCGGACCTTCTTGTCGATCTTTCGGAGATCCGAATATCTCATTTCTCGTTTTCTGGCTGCTTCTTGTAGGGCAGCTTTGACTAGCCTTTTGGCACTCCCCTGCAATTGTAGAGGCTCATGAGTAAACACCATTAATTACATATAATATACTCGACTATATGAAATCAAGTTTGTGAATGGTAAATGCATTGAATTCGGAAAAGATGGAACTCATAATTCAAAATAAACGAAATTTGAGGACCAAGAAAAAAGCAGTTTAATATAAATAACAAAATTATCAGAATCGGGGTTGTCAAAGTTATCAGAAACAAAAATTCGGTATGAACACTAACCATGGAATGCAATGACATCAAGAAGAAGCGTAATCAAGTTTAGACATTTGAATGTCATCTAGTTCCTACAGGAAATGGTGTGAAAACGAAAAGGCTTGAATGCAGCAAACCATGCCTTCAATGAACATAGAAATAAAGACAAGATCTTACTGCGCGCGGATGACTGTGGACAATATCCACAGCTTTTTCATTACTCAAGTGTTCCCAAAGACCATCAGATGCAAATATAAGGAAAGAATCATTTGGTTGGAGAGCATGAGAAATAATAGTCGGACTAGCACTCAATATAGGCATGTGCATTGGTTCGGGAAGTCTGAATTTTCCGTTAATTGGTTCCCTGTTATACCGCGCATGTTTCATATAAACATCACCTATAGATCTAGAAACCTGCATCAAATACAATCATGGAATTGATGGCAAGACATGATGGTTCAGATAAACAGGGAATAATGACAATACATCTATTCAGTTCTGAATGTAACAAAAGGAAAGCAACTAGGATAAGAATTCACCGATTTAGGCGATTCCTAGACCAATGTGTACTATTCTAAGAATTCTACTAACTAATCAGTGTGTACACATCTGAGGCTATGGTATTAGCAAAACGATCATAGTTTTCCTAACTACAATGGACATAAAACACTTCATTCCACGAGACCAAGCAACTAGGATAAGAATTCACCGATTTAGGCGATTCCTAGACCAATGTGTACTATTCTAAGAATTCTACTAACTAATCAGTGTGTACGCATCTGAGGCTATGGTATTAGCAAAACGATCGTAGTTTACCTAACTACAATGGACATAAAACACGTCATTCCACGAGACCTAGACTGGCATCTTTGTGTTGGTTTTTGAAGATAAGCCTATATGCTAAAATTCTATGCTGAAATTCAAAAGTTCTAAATAATGTGGGTATTTATGTAACCTGAATGATGCCCTTTACTCTCCAAACTCCATGCTTCAGAACAACAATTTGCGGATCATGCGGCTGGAATTCCTTAAGTTCCTGCCTTATAGCCGCGATATTTGCATTGTGTTCGGTTGACAACTGCATAGCAGCCATTCCTCCAGTGTTTCCAACCTTCTTGCCCAGCACAACACGTGAATCACCAAGATTCGCAATGAAAAGTGTTTGCTGATGTATTACACCAACCAGACAGCATGTTCCGACTGTTGCCATGTTTGGTCGAGTACTCCAGGACTCCGACACAAGGGCAGTGAACCCTTCTTCTGTTTGACGAAAAGCTCTTTGAATGATCTCGGCTGTCACAACTCCCTGTGACTCGGCTGCTATCGCTGCATAAACACAAAGCCTAAGAATGCCAAAATAAGAACAACTGAACTAAGCCAATAGAGGGAATTCTTCGGTAGTAAACCCAACTCGCACAACATAATGCACAGAAGAAAAAAAACATCAATCTCAGTAACAGTAAGCACTTCAAAAGAACAAGTTCCCAGGGATCTTCAAGATCACATATTTAGTTCTAAAAATATCCAAAGAAGACACATCCGGCTTCTTTCGACCCCGAATTCACTCCAATTATAGCCACAAGAACTTGGTATCTAACCGAATACTAGCATTTTGCTGTCTCCTTTCAATTGTAAACTGACCCAAACATACTAATATACAGTTCCCGTTTACTAATCAAAACATGAACGCACCAAAAAGAAAAGCCGTGAATAACAACAAATCGAAGTTACATCTTTTCGGTTGATTGAAAACACCCAAAGAAACGAACCTCGAAAGTGCTTGAACAAGTGATCGCAAACGTAACGAGCCGTCTCGGGTCCGCCGTGCCCATCATAGATCCCGACGAAAGTACCGTACTGGCCGGACTCGATCTGGCTCTGGTCCTCGAGCACCTGGTTCGCTTGGATCACGGCCATGGAAAAATCCCCGGACCCATATTTCCCTATATCTCGGTACCAAAGCAATCCATCTTTACCTTCCTTTGACCCACCACTACTTCCGCCGCCGCCGCCAAGAACGCCGTTGGTCTCGCGATTTACCTTCTCACGCCCAAATGGCTTCCAGCAGAGCGAGAGAAGATTCATCAATCCCCGGAGCATCAAACATCTCTCATCGTAAAAGAACAAAAAAGAACCCCAAAATGCTACACCACCGTAGAACTCCAAATTTCACAACATGACGATGTGATCTGAGCTTCTTTTTTTTCAAAAGAAACAAGGAATCAAAAGAACAATATATGATGATCGAAGAAAAGGGTATGCGTAGGATGAGATGATAAAGGTGGGGCGGAGTGAGAGGTGGGGAAGGGGGCGGTGGTGGTTGTTCGGTGGTAGAGGAACAAAGGAGGGTCGTTTGTTTTTGGGGTGGTTTTTTCCCCTTTTCTCTTTGATCAAAATGGCTAGTATTTTCAACGTCTTTTTGTTTGTATAGTACTCATAGATTCAACATAAAAGAAAGCAAGAAAATCACTTCAGTTTTTATTTTTCAAAAGAGAAAATTTTCTTGTGTGTTCTTGGACTTGTATTTGTGTGCCTATTTGCCTCGATGTCGCACTTTTATCCGGAGACAGCTTGTTTTCTTACATGTTTCCTTCGATTTTGTTTTTGTTTATTCATCTTCTTTCCTTTTTTCTTTTTTAATTTTATGAAGCATTTATTCGATGATTTTTTGTGATTATTGAAATGTTAATCGACTTTATTAATGATTTGTAATTGAAGATTATGTTAGGATCTTCAACATGTTTTAATTCTAAGAAGTCAAAGCTTCTTGCAATTTATTAGATTGATTTTTACTTGGATCATGTAGAAAGAAAAATCATGTAATTGGTAGATTTTTTTTCAACGTGATAATCATTATATCTATAATTTTGCAGCTGTTTCATTAAAAAAACATAAATATACAGCAAACATATTTTATCGATTAATTAAATTGTTCATCTTTATTCTTTCGTATTTTTTTAGATTATGTATTTTAAACTTACTAAGAACACTGTTTTACTTTTCCTTCTACTTTGGATAATATTAGGGTTAGATTTAAAATTTGTCAAAAAAAAAGATGGTCCATAATAATATTTAAATTCTCAATATAGATACTACATAGTTAATTTTTATTTTTCAGACACTACGAATGTAACGGATCATCCAAAGATGATCATCTACAATTGAGAACGAACTTAATAATATTGTTTTATTTTCGATTTGCTCTTATAATATCAAAGTTAAAAAAATGGGAAAAAGCAGTCATTTGCGCCCATTGATGAAGAATTCCTTGACAAGCTAAGGATTAATAATCCGTTTAGAAATTGAATGGATTCAATTTTATACATACACGAGAAAGATAATAAAAAAAAAAGATGGGTGAGATGAAAGTCTCATATAGGGTTTTGAATGACGAAAAAAAGTGAAGAATTAATATTTTTTTAAAAAAAATTAAATTCAAACAGTTTCGTTTGTAAAGTATGCATGAATTTTATTACGAGTTAATGACCGAATAAATACTATCGTGAAATATATTAGATAACTATTAGATACGCTACTGAACACAAAATCCATTTCCAGTACATTTTTATTAACTAATTAAACGAGGGACATCTCTACAAGACTACAACTAAAAGCCATTCCCAATACATTATTTTTCATCAAATTTGCGTTGACATATAATAATGAATGAGAGGGGAGTGGTGTGGTCCCTTTGTGAATTCCAATTTGAACCGCGTAAAGAAGATGGGCTAATTGGGTCCGTTGGGGGAATAATCTCATATGTAAAAGCACAGACCTAATTTGTTGGGTTTCAGCATTTTCGAGTCTCATCATCGTGTGGTGGGTGTCACATTTTGCAGTGAGATAAGATGCATCAACATCTTTGCTAGCTGTTCGGCTTTGGCCTCAGACAAAACAGCCACCATTCAAACAACCCCTCCGTGCCTAGTACTGTAATGTTATCATTGGACTCATTTCCTCCGCTGTTTAAGCAAGGATAAAGTCATGATTTGGAATTAGAAAGGTAAAATATAAATATTTAAAAGTATAAAATAAATTTAGAAATAAATTAATCTTTAAAACAATTTATATAGGACAAAAGTGGGAAAAAATATTTTTCGGGGTGGAGAGCAATTGCTACCCCCATCCCTTAATAGCTCTGCCACTGTGTTTATGCATTTTGCTCATGTCTGATGACACCTTTAAAATTAGGAGTGTTTAAATTTGGGTACATGGACTTCTGAGTATTTGAGTTGCCGGGTATCTGGTTTTTAGAGTAGTACATTTGTCGGCCCATGTCCTAGCCTGTAATTATCGGGTCGTAAAACCTGGTTACCTGGTTCACTTTTTTTACTTTTTATTTAAATTTTTAAAAAAAATATATATATATATATAAACACATAAAATTTAAAAAATCATAATATATAATTTAAACATAAAGATTGGTGATTTGAAATTAGTTTTAAGGGGAGAATTATTTCAATATATATATAATAGGCATTAATACAAAATCCAGGCTGCCATATATGCACATTGGAAATGTTGGTACCCTTTTTTCATTTTTTTTTGTTTTCGGTACATTTTTGTACTGAAGTGAAGAGTGTTTGTAGTTTGCAGGTTGAGTTGTGGTTAAAAAAACGAAGGATAGTTTAGTACTTTCCATGTGGTGGACAAATATACTTACATTGTATGTTTTCATTAAGCCTTTATTCAGCAGCTTTGTACAATAAGTAATTTGTTTTGTTCTTAAAATAGCTAATAATAATATTAATTTTGATCGTAAATTTTTATTTTAAATCTGATATTAATAAATTAATATAAATATTTTTAAAAAATAGAGCATAAAAGTATATAATACAAACATAGAAAAAACATAGAGATTTAAATTTAATTTTAGAATAAAAATATTAAGAACCTAAAATATATATTAAAAGTACCAAATCAAATATTCGGTTACATAAAAAATTTCAATCCTAATCTGACTCGGTCGTATATTTTAAAAAAATATCCAATTTTAATGATTCGAATTGACAGACCGAGTCACTCGTGACGAGTACTTATGAATACCCCACGGAAAACCAACCCCAGCACTCATTTTTAGGCTATTGTCCAACTCCCCTCATTTTGGCTCATCTCTACGTTATTCACCGATGATGTCATATGCTTGGTTGTTGTCAATTTTTTTGTTAACTGTCGTTATTTGATTTATTAACAGATTAAATTTAATAAAATTTTACATAATTTTAATATGAGGATTATTCTTTCAATTTAATTTTTTATTTATAATACTAAAATTTAGACATTTAACATTGTTTAAGGATCTAACGTTTCATCTTCTAGACTAACTGGTTGTTGATGTTGTTGTTAGATTTTAAATTAGTATTAGTAATTTGAGTTTTTTTTTCAATTAAAATTTTAATACGTTTTTAATCAGTTCGTTGTATTTTATTCTAATTCAACAAATAGCATGTATAAGTGTATGCAGGGAAAATGTAAACGGCCTGCCCCCAAAATTAGAAACATTACCTTATCGCCTCTTTATAAATAAGGGTAAATAATACCATTGGTCATTAACTTATTTTTGTTCTTATTCTAATCACTAAATTATTTTTTTTAACAAAGACATCATTAATATTTTTATTTTTTATTTTGGTAGCCTACCATTAAAAATTTATGGATGATACTGACATGACTTTTTATTTTTTTTAATTTTGATTTTCCATGTCATTTTTATCTCCTTGTGAGTGCTTAGTAGTCCATGTGTCTTTTTCCAATAATTTTAATTGACCAGTATAGTAGTGACACATGGTACCACTTCATTAATCATATAAAAACAATGAAAATATAAATATCATATTGACCAAATAAAATTTTTGAAAATTGATATGTGGACGGCCGACGAGGAGAGAAAAATAACATGAAAAATAAAAAATAAAAAAATCATGTTAAATAATTATTAAATTTTTAACGACCGATGACTAAATATAAAGAAATAATATTAATAATGCTTTTGCCAAATAAATTAGTTTCATGATAAAAATAGAAAAAAAACAAGAATAATTTGATGAATAGTACTTTTGTTTTCATAAAATTCTTGACGCTTTGACAATATGCATATATATTGTAGACAAAACAATTTAAATTCGTATCTTTTAAGATAAAAATCATCAATTTTTTACCGAGACACTTGTTTGATTCTAAAGATAATAAATGTTTAAATTAATATAGTGGTAAAATTAAATTTGAAAGTTCAATTATGACCCCTCCTATTTTTTTTTTTAAATTCGCTCTTGATTGTATCGAGTAACTCTAGAAAGTAACAAGTGCGGATTAAAAAAAACATACCATAATTTTTGAAAGTGTAATGTCAAAAAAAAAATCTAAAGTTCGATTGTATATTTATTTCGGCTGTTATTTTTCTTATGAAGTGCTATAATTGAGATAATTTTTAACATTTTATTTTAGACAAATGATTTTTACATAAATAAAAGTTATTAATCAACTAACGGTAATAATATGAAATTATTTAATAAATTTATATGGCACTACACGCTGACATAAAAATATACAAAAGTGTTAATTAAACAGAATGACATGTTATATATAATTATTTTAACCCGAAATAAAACATTAAAAATTAAAGTCTTTTATAAAAACAATATAAATTAAAATAATTATTCATTGATTTCTTTTTTTTTTATATTGCGTCTTCTCAAAATAACTTTAAAGACTTTTGAAACAAGTTGATTGAGGCGGAAGCACTTTTATAATGCCGCATTGTTGGAAAATTTACTTGGATATTATAGTGATTTTTTTTTAAAATATTACATTGAGTAGATTAAATTTAAAAGTATTGAAGTTTAAATAGTGTACTTAAAGTCGGCACCAGCTGAATTCGACTTCAGAAAAAATACCCTAAAGTCGGCACCAACTGAATTCGACTTTAGAAAAAAAACTTTAAAGTCGGATTCAGCTAATGTCAACTTTAGAATTTTTTCTCTAAAGTCGAATTCAGCTGGTACCAACTTTAAGTGCACTGTTCAAACTTTAATACTTTTAAAATTAATCTATTCAGTGTAATATTATGAGAAAAAAAAAAAATTCAGCTGCAATGTCCAAGTAAAATTTCCCACATTGCTGGCTGGCTGCGTGCCATTTAAACAAGACATTGACATAAAATTGACTCTGCCAAAGGTTTGTTGCCAGTTATTTTCAACGACAAAATAAGGACCTGTCTCCACAGTTTCTTCAGTGGGTTCAATTAACATAGTGGAATTTGTCAAATCTTGTCATTTCATTTCTGTAATTGTCATTGTGCGTCGAGTTAGGGGAACACCGTAACCAAAATCAATCGCTGCCGATGAAATATACTAATTGATCTAATAATTAAAAACGTTTATATTGTCTAATTTTATATAAGTTTAAATTTCAGTATAAAAATATAATAACTCTCTGTTTAATAAAAAAATCAATCTCCACCAAATAGGTTACGCCAAGCCACCTTCCACCTCGGTGCCGGTCATCCCCAGCGTCAACATCAGAAGTTCAATTTGATGACATTCTAGCCACACGGACATGGGTGTCAAAATATGGGTTACATTTTTCAAATCATACTAACAACGGTTTATTGGGTTTTTTCAAACGAGTTAGAGAGTCAACAAAGTGGTCCAAAGGTCTTATCAGATTAAAAGGGCCCAAACTTGACAATCCAACACGCAAAGTATTGAAATTCTAGGAAGAGTTTCGAAACTTCGGTTCAGGTTTCGATAGCTAGGGTTAGGTATCGAAATCATAATACTAACAAAATTAGATTATTTGTATTCACGTAAGTTGTCACGGGCTAGGTTTCAACTAACTAGAATCGTGCGACCCTAGTCGCGGAACAATGGGAAGGCGGCTAGGTCTGCATAAAAAACCAAGCAAAAGACTTGGTTAGGGTGCGGAAACGAAGCAAGGAAGAAGAAAATAGAGTGAGTGAATGTTTTGTCTTATTACTCAAGAAGATTGAATGGATGACAAGGTTGGGGTGAGCCTCTATTTATAAGCGAACACCCATTGATCCGACGGTTACAAATGAATTGAATCAAGAGTCGAGATTAGCCTAGACTATCTAACTAAGGAAAGAGAATGATATCCTAATCACCTTCCTTATTAGACGAAATCAGCAAGGATTGCCATGGATGCTTTCCTTGTGTAGTGGGAGACACATCTCCATGAACTAGAAAATTGTGTTGGCTTGGTCCATTTCCATGAATAGTTTGGTCAACTAGATGAACATTCTCCAAGGTGTGGGCAGATTTGGGCATGTGGGCAGGCTTGGGCAGATTTGACTCGGTTAGGCCCAAGAGTTTGGACAAAACCTCTTGGGCTGCTCGTAGTGTGATTGTCTCGGCCCCTGGATGCTGATGGATGGTGTAGGCATCTGGCCCGGCTCCTGGATCGGCCCCTCGGTGTGCTTGGATTGTGGCCGGCTCGGCCCCTTGGTGCTCGTGGTACTCGGCAACCTGCTTGCTGCGTGCTTGGGCCCTCGGGTGCGTGGTTGGCTCAGTCATATGTGCGGCCATCTCGATCATGGGCTGATGGGCTATGACATTCTCCCCCACTGAATTGAGCGACGCCCTCGTGGCTCGGTGTTGATGGAATTTGGCTATCTTGTCCTCGAATTGCCATAGGTCATCGGTAAGTTCCCAACTACCCTCGGCTTCGGGAAGTCCCTTCCAAAGCACGAAGTATTCGTGCCTTGGCCTATGGCCTGGTCGTTGAATCACTCAGTCTGTCAGGATGTCTTGTGCCTCCTTCTTATAGAAGACCTTCACTCCGACTGGTGTTTGGCTGGATCTACTCCACTCTGGATCATCGGCATCCTCATGGTACGACTTGAGCATGCTGATGTGAAACACGTGATGGGCCCGTAGCTTGGGCGGCAACTCTAACTTGTAGGCCACATTGCCTACACGCTTCACGACCCGATATGGTCCCTCGTATCTCCTTATGAACGCCCTGTGGACAGAAGAATTGCGAAGAGTTAGATTTAATTTTATGAGAACTAAGTCCCCTACCTGAAACTCCATGTCTCGACGCTTTGATCGGCCCACTTCTTGGTCCGCTTCCCGACCTTGTGTAGACAAGCTCGGGCTAGATCGTGTTGCTCTTACCAAGCCTTTATGAAATTAAAGGCGGCTGGATTTGGCCTCTTGTACTTGGTTACCACAACGTTAGGTGTGCGTGGCTGTTGTCCTATCACAATCTCAAACGGACTTTAGTTGGTTGCTTTGCTCCGTTGCAAGTTGTAAGAGAATTGAGCCACGTCCAACAACTTTGGCCAGTCTCGTTGCGTGGCACTCACATAGTGCCTCAAGTAGATCTCCAGTAGCGCATTCACTCTTTCAGTTTGCCCATCCGTCTGTGGGTGAAAGCTGGTTGAAAGGTTCAAGTTGGATCCCAGCAACTTGAATAGCTCAGTCCAAAATCTGTCGGTGAAGCGAGTGTCTCTATCGCTCACAATTGTCTTTGGAATTCCCCAATATTTCACCACATGTTTGAGGAATAGACGGGCAACCTCCTCGGCTTGACAGACCTTGCTCGCAGGTATGAAGGTGGCATACTTCAAGAATTTGTCAACCACAACCATAACACTCGAAAAATTGTCAATGTTAGGCAAACCAATAATAAAATCAAGGGAAATACTCTCTCATGGTCTCTCGGGGATGGGTAATGGTTGCAACAAACCCATCGACTTTTTGGCATCCATCTTGTCTTGTTGGCACACAAGACAAGTCTTGACAAAGGCCTCAACATCTTCCCTCATGTGTGGCCAATAGAGGCAGTGTCCTCGTGAGTATAACAAGTCTTCTTCGATCCAGAATCATCGAGACTTGCCCTCCTTGGCATACTCAATCAATGCCTTGGCAGTAGGGTTATGAGACAGCCATTCTTTGATGCTTTCTAGCAACACCCCCTCGGGTTGGCTGATGGCGGCAAATGTGGACCTTCGACTTAGTGCGTCAGCCACGGTGTTGGCTTTTCCCAGTTTGTGCTATATGGAAAAGTCAAGCTCGGCTAAGAATTCTAGCCATCTAGCCTACTTATGAGACAACTTCGTTTGGGTTAAGAAATAACTTATAGCACTATTATCGGTAAAGATGACAAACCTCAAACCTAATACATAGTGTCTCCAAGTGCGCAAGCAATGCACTACGGCGATCATCTTCTTCTCTTGGACGGTGTAACGCCTCTCGGTCTAATTTAACTTTCGACTCTCAAAAGCTATTGGATGTCTCTCTTGCATGAGCACCCTTCTGATTGTAAAATTTGATGCATCAGTGTGAATCTCGAATGCCTTGGTATGAATCTCGAATGGCTTAATATCAGAGCGAGACAAGGGGGCTTGCATTCGAGCCTACTTGGTGTTGCAGTCAAGTTAGGCGAGGGTTTGTTTCGAAGTAGTTCGTGGCAAAAAAGTAATCGAGATGGAAAAATAAAGAGATGATGCTTCCACAGATGGTGAGAACTATTAGAGAAGACTGACAATGAACGAGGTAAGAGATTACATTGAGGATTTCAATGATAGAACTTTCACTATCAAGTCTCGGGTAGAGGACTTGTTCGAGAAGATGGGTTTCTCCAAAGAAGAAATCGCCGAAGAGGTCTAACAAATTCTTAACTCGACGTTTGAGAAGATCGAACACCTATTCGAGTGGTTACTGTCATTGACGAAGAGGGTCCTTAGTCTTGAACAATCTGAAGATGAGGCCAAGCAGACCCAAGGTGGTTTTGAGTCCCGCATTGACAAAGTAGAGTCCATCGAGGACTGGTTCAAGGATGAGACACGATGAGTTCTCAACGAGTTGATGAATGTTCGAGGGATTAATACTTGCGAAGCCGAGGTGAATGAGCACATGGAAGAGCTACTCAGTTACAAGAGTGTAATGAGTGAATGGGGTGTGCTTGCCACCATCTTAGAGGAACTTAGGTCGGGGGTGAAGCTTGCAATAGAGCAATGAGGTACCCAGATTCAAGAGGCCAAATATGTGGCCGAATTACTGACTGAGCCTACGAGAAACAAGCCCGTCAACGTTGAGATGACCAAGCCCACGACGAGTGATAGTGGGAATGGCAAGGCTAAGTCCGTGCCAAAGAAGAAGGTGAGCAGAAAGATGAAGTGGTACTTTTGTGATAGCCTACATATGATAAAGAGCTGTCCCGAGAAGAATCGCCTTGCTACACTCATCAAGGGAGAAGATGAGCCAGAATAAGGAGTAGCGTGACTTGACACAATTGCGATGATCAATAAGCCAAGGGAAACCCAATGTGCGACTACGAGTGCCAAAGTAGTCAAGCCAAGATCGAGCCCTGGTGCGATAGCAAATGACAAAGCCGTCAAACTGAGGGTGAAGAGGAAGCAATTGGAGTGCTACCAGTGTAAGAGGCCTCACAAGTTGCAGAGATGCCTAGTTCGAGCCAAGGGGTCCAAGATGATGGGTGAGCCCGAAGGGAGCGAGGCTACAAAGCTTGGTTCGAAGCCATCTAGTTCTGTCAAGGCCAATGAAGACTGAAAGTAGAAAGAGGTGAACATATCCAAGAAGGCTACGAGAGAGCTTGCCGAGGATGTTCGAGGAAAGAACATCGCTTTTGAGACCAATAGAGCGTCGAAAGGGGCCAAACCGATGGACATAGCAACCGTGGAGACACCACCCATGGGCAAGGTAAGAAATGAGTGAAGGACATCAATGAAGAAGTGCCGACACAAGAATAAACACCAAACTTCGAGGAAGAATGGTCGATGCAAGAAGAGTGCACTAAACTTCAAGTCAGAGGGGTAGATGCACCGAGGTGCAATGGACCTTGGGAAAAAGGGCCTAATGCGTGCAAAGAACTTCAATGAAAGAGGTTCGATGCAAAAGGGGCCAGACTTCGTGGAAAAAGAAGGGCTGACCCATTTTAGAGTAAATACAACCGAGGGAAAAGTACATCTCAAACACAGCTCTAATGTTTTTGAGTTTGATTTGCCATCGTTGATGAGTATAGGTCGAGTTGGACCTAGCCATCGGTGTGGGGGAGAAAAATCTTGGAAGGGACCTTTCATAGTTCTAAAAAGCCAAACTGATGGGCTGACGAGTCTTAGAGTTCGTGCGGTGTTCAATGCGGTGACACCCAAGACTGTACCGCGGGACCAAGGCAAACCAAGGCTTGTAGGAGAAAGCTCCTACAACAGAGATGTATCCGGAGGCGTTTTAGCACGCGATATCATTTGGCGGAAAGAGTCGGAGCAAGCAGTCCTTATGGGGGGACATGAGCAAGCCGAGACGTCGAGAAGCCACCAAGACTATGTGAGTAATGGTGCAAAGGATCAAGGAATTCCATGGCGACAAGAGCCGAGACGAGCAGTTCATATGGGGGAACCGCACCAAGTCGAGGCAATGAGTAGCAGAATCTAAGGAGGCCTTACCCAGGATCGTTCTAGTGCAGTGACGAGGGCGTCGCCGAGTTCAGTGGGGGAGAATGTCACGGCCCAAATATCTGGGTCCGAGACAGGTGCGCAAGGATCCACCCAAGAGGTTCAGAGCGGATCATCGGGCTTGCCAAGACCACCAGACTTGGCCCAACACTTAGAGAATGCTAGAAAGCCCGATCACACTGGCTTTTCAGAAATGGCAGGAGACAAGAAGTCAAATGAGGAATCTTGCCATATCGGGTGTGATCAGCTATCTGAGGAAAGAAATCTACTAATTGATGTAATTAGGTAGGATTTGATATTTTTCCTAGATTAGAAATTCTTGTAAGGATTTGGGCTAATCCTGGCCATCCATGTAAATCGATCCGGACCATTGATTGAGTGGGAGCTCAACTATAAATAGAGAGCCTCCCACCCTCATTTGTATCATCCATCTCATTCCATTCATTCTCTCATTTGAGAAGAGTAATAAGACTCTGAGGCATTTACTCTATTTCTCTCTTGTCCCTTTCAGTTGTCCTTGGTTCTTAAGCTCTTTGTTCTAGTTGCCTCTCGAGTGGCCAAGAGTAGCCACCATAGTGCTTAAAGCGCTTCCGCATCCATCGAAGCCTTGGAGGCTTGTCCGAGCCGTTGCCGAGCAGGAGTACTCGCAAGGCTGGTTGAAGGCTGACTTAGGCGCAGGAATCGACCGATTAGCGTCAAATGCGTCAAAGGCCGCACGGATCAGCTAGGGTTGAGCTCTAGCCCCGTGACAAAGTAATGCATATTTAGATAATAGATGTTAATGGGTGACTATTTGTATCGTAGTGAATAGTGATTTTAACATCTGGATTTGTAAGTTGAATTTGTAATATCGAATACACAAAAAACGATCGAGTATGCATAAATATCCGAAGCCACAATTTGAATTATTATCCCTCCATGTTAATAAACAAATTGACGCCTTTGAGGTGGTGAGCTGAATTTAGTACATGAACGAAGGAGATTCAAAGATATCTCTATTCAGTTAAATCAATCAACGTTGTATCATGAGTTAGAGACGTATCTATTAAGCCTCAAAGGAGAGCAATTGCATCCCAATTTTTTAGGAAGTGGGTCTAGTTTAATGTGTATTTAAAAAAGAGAGAGTTAAGTTTAGTGTATAAAGAAGTAAAATAAAGAAATTTACATACCCATTTATAAAAACTAAATATTTTGGGCCCCATTTTTTTAATTCATGAATTCGCCACTGTAATGAGTTCAACATCCCATGCTGATGTTGGCAAGTTATGTTAATGTAATTGTTGTTTCCTACGTTAACCATAGAATTCGTGCAAATATTCCTGGCCAATTTATGATATGAAACAAAAAGAGGAACATTGCTGAAATTTGAAACATACATAATTTTAGAGATGAAGAGCAATGCTCATTTTATGAAATTTAAGTGAAATTGTCACTAGTGTTTGTACTATATAGAAACTATGAATTTTTTATTCGATCTTTATTGTCATTGTGGTCCTATCCAGCTCAACAAGATTAATTTATGTTTAGACTGTTAAATGGACAGGCGGGGACACCCGTGCTTCACACAGAAAAATACTAAATTAAAATGCAAAAATCAAATCCAAAATAGTTACATATTAAAGGACTAATAGAAGAATTTGACAATTTAATTTCGTTGGAATCGGGTATGAAATTGTCTTGAAAATATCAGTCAAAAAGGGCTTAGTTGATCACTGGACCTTTGTCGAGCATGGGTTATATGTTTGGGCTCTCAACATCCTTGACAATGGGCCCAAAAATCGACAGTCTTATATATATTGACAAAAGCGGCTAATGTATTAAAATAACACAAGGGATTAGTTTTTTTTTTGTTTTGAATATCTTGATGTGATTATATGTATTATTTATTCGTTAGTTTTAACCTTTTTATAAAGTGCACATATAATGTAAATAAATTATTTGAATCTATATTTTTTAGAAATAATAACATTTTCTTTTTTTTAACCAAAACCACTTTATGTAAATAAAGTATACTTTAGGGATTTTTAATATATTAACGATAATTTGCCAAAAGTATTAAGCGGAAAAATTAAGGTAGTTCGAAGAAGCTCAATTGTTAATGATAATCAATGATTAGATTAGATCAGATAGGATAATGGTTTCCTAATGCAGATACCTATGGGGAACCCAATTACAAGTCCTAATCACCTTATTTCATAGCAATTCTTTCTAATCAAACCTTGTTTCCCAGTTAAAACTCCAAAGCGAGATAGCTTCACAAATGCAGAAGCGAAAGCCTTGAAGAAATCTTCCTCATTCATGGCGAAATGTTGCACAAAACGAGCTGTTTTGGGGTCCGATACCATTTCAGCATCTATTCTCAGCACTCCTTGGCCTCGCATCGCATTGACGTAATATTCGTTATCGAATGCAAACGACGTCGGATCGTTGAGAACGAAGCTTAAATTCGAGGCTAAAGATCTCTGATCACAGGTTAACCTCAAAAATGCTGCAAAGTTAGGTTCCATTGCTCTAAGCTCACCATTTTTAGGACCGTATAAACGGTTCTGGATGCTTGAACAATGCGCTATCCCCAGCGTGTGAGCACCTGCACAAGTAAAGATAGCCAAATTTAAACACATATATATATATATGTCATCTATGTATATGGTTAATTGTACGAGAAGCTCAAACTCGAGTCAAATTTAAACACGTGTGTATCTATTCCACGGCCTACATGTAAAAATAAGCCAAGCTAACACTAGATTTGGTGGGATTAGGATGATACAATTGGGGCAAATTGTTTATCTTTAAAATTTAATTTGTCCAAGTTCTAAGCTGACAGGGACTTAATAAGTATTTGAAATATAAAAATGGGGTTAAAGCTTAATTTAACTAATTTGAAAACTAATTTAACCTAAAATGTAATTAAACTAGAACTAATTTTAAAACTGAAAGGACCTAGAATGTAATTGGACCAAAAATTTTGGATGGCCAGGCTCCTCCCACAGGCCACACCGCTCATAGTTATGTCCATACACGTGATTAAGTTGGTTTTCATGCCAAGTCCGGTTAGGCATTTAATGTCCAAGAGAAACGGATTAGGCTAACGAAATGATTTATTTAATATTAGTAAATTCAATTAGAATATTCTAAAATTTGAATTTATAGTTTGGGACGATTAATTTATATGAAATACACATTAAATTAAATGTTTATTTGGAAGATATTCATGAGTTTAATTACCCAAAATGGCGACAGATTCTGCAAGAGTCATTCCTTTCTTGGCGAAGATATTAAGCATATCAGCCACTCCAATTGTTGCAGGAGGGAGCAATGCGTCTGCACGTCGATAGCTAGGGGAGTGTGACGAATCCCGCCGCCCCAACGGAACATTTATCCGTGGCCCTCCGGAAGCAGCCACGGCCTCTCGAGCGGCCAACACGAGAATGTCGGCACAAGAGACTTGTTGGGGGCATTGAGCTTCGACCATTGATTTAACAATGCTTATCAACTCCCTCTTTCTTATTCCGAAATTCTTGCTTGCTTTCATCTCCGTCGCCTCACTTCCATGACCTGGATCAACTAGAATGGAAGCATCACATCCCTGAGACAAACAAAATTAAACTGTCAAATGAGACAATATTATTGTATTTTAAAAAATAAACAATATACAATCATTCAAATCAGACTAATTAATGACTAATTCAAATTAAGTACTGTAGAATTCTGTTAAGAGAGCGACTATCTCAATCCATTTATTCTATCAACATTTTAACACGCGAGAATAACTTTTTCTTTGAACTTTATTATGTCCTCTTGAACACATCAAAATTATAGTGTGAAAAAACGAAATTACGGAAGTAAATAGAAAAAGTTATTATAAATTATGCAAAGTTCAAAACAATGTGAGATTAAAATTATAAACTATGAATTAATCATAGGAAATTGACAATTTTCCTTCCTACAACAAAAAAAGCAAAACATTTGAAATGAGAAAATCACATATTACAAAGATTAAATTTTTTAACTTTTTCTTCGTCTTTTTCCCCTTCCAATTCCACCTTATAACCGAGGTAAAAAAATTACATTTTCTTTCCTTCTTTCTTATTAAACACACCAATTCAAAGAAAAAAATTTCTTCCACTTTTCTCTATGAATTTTCATTTGAATTTTCTTTCCACGTTATCTAACAAGAAATGTCAAATGACACATTCTTTTTGAAATACAAAATGTTTGTAAACAAGGACAGAAGTAGAATTAAATATTAAAAGCCAAATTATTTATAAACCTCATAAATAAACTTGGACTTTAAGCTTAACTTGACTAATATTTAAACTACTAAAGATCTAAAATTTAATTAAACCAGAAAAGTTTTAGAATCAAAACGAATACCATATTGTATGTGGCTTCGTCCGTGCTCGTAAATCAATAAAACTATGAAAAAAATGTACCTGATCTTGACAGTCATGAAACATAAGCCTCAACAAAGCAGCTGGAGAAGTGGGATCGGTGAGAAACATAGGGCGAAGGCCATCTCTCACAATGTACTCAACTTGTGGGCATGTTTTCTCATAGAATTGATACGAAAGGCCGAAGCCATTAACATCAAATCTTAAGCTTTGAAACAAGAAGATCACCACAACCATGGTTCTCACAATTGAAGAACTGGCTGATAATAAACACCCAAGAAATATTACAGTTGTTTTGGGTTTATAGCAAAAACATGAATCCCATTTGCATGGGACAACATGTATTTATAGTGCCATTTTGCCATTAATGATTACTGGAAAGATGTAAAGGCTGCCAAATTGTATTATTGAACGTGACTCCCCTCCTAATAGGGATAGTAGACGAGTACAATTTTATAGATTATGTATCGTATCTGTCCAAGTTAGGACCGGTACGTGTATAAGTTTAATAGATAATAGACAAGTATGGATGTCAAAAGTCATACCCGCCAATGCGATAACCTTACCCACCCTATATCTGCCCACCCCTCCCCATATTCGCCCACACACTATCCATCATATGAATTATGGATCATTATGAATTCAAGGATAAATTCATGAGCTATTCTATAAACCTTAGGATCTTGAAGGGATGGCCTTGTAATTTGATCATTATAATTTTTTCCGATATATTTGATTTTAGTGGTCGTTGGCCGACAAGTTTGACAGGTATGGGCTACGTGGTGGGTACCCAGCTGGGTAGTGGGTGCATGTGTAAATTTTGAAAATATACTAGCATGTAGGGGTGAGCAAAACTCGACTCGAACCGAAAAAGCTCGACTTGTCTTGACTCGAAATTTTATAAACTCGATTCGACTCAAAAAACTTTCAAATAAGGTTTGAGTTTGTTAATGGAAATTTGAATAACTCGAATTTTTTAGTAGTTAGTGGATATATTTAAGTTGGAGCCAAGTCCCTCAATTTTTCCTGATATATATAGCGATATAAAACATATATGAATATATATATATATATATATATGATCCAGTTATATGGTGTAAAACTCATTTAGTTTTACACTAATTCATGGCCATTGGATGAGTGAAATGGATGTATGAGATTAACAGTAAAAAATGTAAAGATTATCACTTGGGAAAAAAAGATAAGGAAAAAATCTTAGCCATTTATTTTCATCATCTAACGGTCCAAAAATAGTGTAAAACTTATTGAGTTTTACACAATGTAAGTGGATTCTAACCCATATATAAGTCATTTAAATTAGAATCAAATCGTACTCTAACATGATAAATAATTACAATTAAATTTGTATATGGACTCGAAATCTCGACTTGAATTTCAAAAACTCGACTCGAATCAAAAAAAATTTAAATAAAATTTGAGTCGTAAAATATGAGGCATCAACTTGAATAACTCAAAAAAATTTTGACTCGATTTAATCGAACGCTCACCCCTACCAGCGTGGATAGAGGAAGATTTAAAAATTACACTTCTTGAATAGTAGCTGGTGACGGATATTAAAATTTTAAATGAATATAAATATTGAGAAAGAATATCCGTACCCGCTCAACCCATTTGCCATCCCTATCCACGAGTACAGTGAGAATTGAATTCTCCACCGCAATGAATTCAGCTCTATATTTCATCACCAAAAGGCCTTAAATGTTTTAGGGTTTAGACGTTAGAGTTTATGCTTTAGGGTATTATGGTTAGGGTTTTAAATTTTAATCCTAAACTTTAAATTCTAACCACATCCCCTAAATTCAAAACTCTTACACTTAAACCTCTAAATATTAAACCCTAAAACTGAGATACTTGTAAAAAAAATTTGTTTCCACTGCATGTGCATGAAATAATTACCTTAAAAATTTTACATAACCTCTTTTATTTTAATTATGTGAAAAAATTTGGTACACAATCTTGTGTAAACTTTAACTTACACATGCTTGTCAAATTTAAGGGTTTAATTTAGAGTTTAAGTGTTTATGATTTAGGGTGCTGGGTTAGAGATTTAGATTTTAAAGAAGGATTGTATAATTTTTTTACTTGGCTTGGCTTGTGTATCAAAATATAATTTAAGGGGTGTAAATGAACCGAGCTTGAATGAACAAGGTTATGTCTGTGTTCAATTTTTTTTGAAGGTGTTTATGTTCAATTCATGTTTGCTTAAATTTTTAATATCGTGTTAATGTTTGTTTATTTTTGAAGGTGTTCATGTTTGTTTGTTTAGCGTTCGCGCACATGTTCATTTATATGTTCGCGAACATGTTCATTTAACGTTTGCGCACATGTTCATTTAACGTTCACGAATATATTCGTTTATATGTTTGCTAACATGTTCGTTTATATGTTCACCAAATCGGTGAAATTACATCACCAATCCTTAATCTCCTAAGGCTTCACAGTTTGAACTTCTAAATTCACCACGCGTTCAATTAGTCCATACATTCATCAATATTTAAAACATAAAAAATTAAAAAGAAAAAGGAGAACCGGGTAAACGAGTCGATAAAGGAGCTTGTTCATGAATATAAACGAATCAAACACACATATGTTCGTGTTCGTTCGTTTAGTAAGCGAACATAATAATTTTGTTCATACTCGTTTACTTAGCATAATATGTGAACATAAACGAACGGTTCATGAACAATTCATCAAACGCTTTGTTCATTTACACCTCTTAAATATAACCCTTTAATTATACATTCTAAAATCTAAATTCCTAAACCTTAAACTCTAAACCATAAACTTTAACCATAAATCTTAAATTTTTAAACCATACAACATAAAACCCCTAAACCACACCCCATAAACCCTAAATCTAACAAGTTAATGTAAAATTAAGTTTACACAAACTTGTGTAACAAAGTTTTTCTCTATAAATTTGTAGTTTAATAGCATCTCATTAAATAGAGAAACTTTGATAGACAATTTTGTCAAATTTAGGGGGTTAGAGGCTTAATTTAGGGTTTAGGGTTTAAGGATTTATATTATAGGGTTTAGAATTTAAGAATTAAGGTTAGAGTTTATAGCTTATGATTTTAGGTATTAGCGATTTAAATGTTAGATTTTAAAGGGTTCTATCAAAATGTAATTGCTCTTTAAAACACATTTAAAATAAATATTTTGGGTAAAATATACCCATGTCACTCAATTATTAGTTTGGTTACAAATGAGTCACTTTTGTCTAAAAATTACAATTTAGTCACTCAATTAAAATATTGTTACAAACAGGTCACTCCTCTGTAAAAAAATGAATCGAAAATTTAACGTAATTTGATATAATAACATTTTTAATCCGTAAAACTTATGCATTCTATCAACTAGGTCTTAATTCAAAATAATTTAATAACTTTAACCATTGATATTTAAAAATGACATAAATTAAGTCCTTTTTTGCATGTGGTCAAACCAACCTAGTCCATCATATCAAAGCAACAATTATTTTACTGCATTTTATCATAAAATAACAAGCCGCTGATTAAAAAGCATTACATCAATGGATATTAACCAAATATATGGTTGAGCAAGCTCGGCTTGCATACATACAAAGTACATTATAACAAAACCTCAGACCCGAAGATGACGTTGGTCAATGACTGATACAACCTGCACTCAATGTTGAGAAAGCAACAACAAAATATGAAATAGGGTATATATTTTTTTGCTCGGCAATTTAATTTTTATTAAAACTTATGAAACCTACACCGGATAAGAGCCTTATTAAAAACCTCCCTATACCTAATTGGAGGAAAAGAGTACTCAACATCCAAGGAAATACAAACAAAAACGAAACATCACCTTTCACTGTACCTACCCAAACCAACAATACTAACAAATCACAAAAAACAAACGAACTCTAAGCACTAGAGAGAGCATACACCAGAGAAAAAGGCAAGCAAGAACCAAAAAAAAGACTCCACAACAAGCAGTTCCAAGCACGCTTCCCCTGAATCCACCTTCATTCACACCATGATTCTACTCTTTAAAGCAGTAAAACTGTGATCAGATCACTCGAAATATAGCCAGTCAGCTAACAAATTACCACCACGCTTTGAAGACACTCGAACGACTTAGATCACTCGAAATAGGGTATCTCTACGTGTACAACAAAAAATTGATTCCATAGGAAAATTTTTACCAACTCCCCTACTTAGTATCTCATACAGAACAATAAACACAATACCCCATTGCTCAAATTCAACACCATATAAGATATTGAGAGCAACTCTAAGAAATATAACATTTTTAGGAGAAGAATTAGGACTACATTGATGAAATTTTTATATATGAAGCGTTATATTTATTGAATTATTATGAATTAAGATAAAATAGATGAAATGAAAAAGTTTTAGGGATAAAAATTGTTATCATACTATACACACCACTATTCCATCTAATATTTAACAACTCATTGAATTGCTTGTAACAATATTTTATTTGAGTGATTACATTATAAATTTTTAGAAAAGAGTGACCCATTTGCAACCAAACTAATAATTGAGTGATATGTGATGTATTTTACCCATATTTGTTTTGTATTTTTTATATTTTATTCGAGTACAAGGTAATATCTATGTCCTGTTTCACATATGGATAAACTCATGCACACCTCGAGTCTGTAGACTAAACTGCTCTAACCCAAGTCACCTAGGTAGAAGACGCCACCCTTTACCATCGCGACCATTCATTAAATTATATTTGTTTTGTATTTTTAATATTTGTTTTACGATGAGTGTTTATGATTCATGATTATCTTTTTTAACAATGTCATCTTAGTGTTTGAATATAAATTTTCTCAATACAATATACCTTAACACTGTAATTAGCACCGTTAATCCCACAAATTGCCGCTCATGCTTGGTTATATTTTTCTATCGTTTGAATTCTCAACTTTATTACTCGAAAACCAGTTTTTTCCCAATGATATAAATTATTAGTTATGCTAAATTTTAAATATAAATTATTTTATGTTGAAAAATTAGTGTTTATTCTTGTGGTTGAAAGGTTGGTAAATCTTATTAATACAAAGACATACGAAATTAACATTTGTAATTTGAGGATGCACTTGAAGTTTTTTGATAGAAACTAGAAAACCTTTTTTATTATAATTTTGCTCAATATTAGTACTACGGCGGTATGGCATGTCATAGCAACCATACAATGCATTAGCATGCACGTTTGCAAGTTACAATATTTTTAGCAAGCAACATTGTGCAACTAAAATCCACCTCCAAAGCCACCACCAACGCCTCCTCCACCACCATGTCCTCCACCTACACCACCACCACCAATACCTCCACCTTTTCCTCCTCCAAAACCACCACATGCACCGCCTCCAAAGCCACCACCAACACCGCCTCCATGTCCTCCACCAACACCACTACCAGCACCTCCGCCTACACCGCCTCCAAAACCACCACCACCACCTACACCACCTCCATGTCCTCCACCTACACCACCACCAATGCCTCCACCTTTTCCTCCTCCAACACCACCACCTGCACCGCCTCCAAAGCCGCCACCACTACCGGCACCACTTCCATGTCCTCCACCTACACCGCTCCAAAGCCACCACCACCACCTACACCACCTCCATGTCCTCCACCTACACCACCACCTTTTCCTCCTCCAAAACCACCACCTGCACCACCTCCATGTCCTCCATCTACACCACCATCAATATCCCCACCTTTTCCTCCTCCAAAGCCACCACCACCACCACCACCAACACCACCTCCATGTCCTCCACCTGCACCGCCTCCAAAGCCGCTGCCACCACCACCTGCACCACCTCCATGTCGTCCACCTACACCACCACCAATGCCCCCACCTTTTCCGCCTCCAAAGCCCAGCCACCACCTGCACCACCTCCATGTCCTCCACCTTTTTCGCCTCCAAAGCCGCCGCCACCACCTACACCACCTCCATGTCCTCCACCTACACCACCACCAATGCCCCCACCTTTTCTGCCTCCAAAGCCGCCGCCACCACCTGCACCACCTCCATGTCCTCCACTTGCACCGCCTCCAAAGCCGGCGCCACCACTTGTACCACCTCTATGTCCTCCACCTACACCACCACCAATGCCTCCACCTTTTCCTCCTCCAAAGCCACCACCACCACCTCCATGTCCTCCACCTGCACCGCCTTCAAAGCCGCCACCACCACCTACACCACCTCCATGTCCTCCACCTACACCACCACCAATGTCTCCACCTTTTCCTCCTCCAAAGCCACCACCACCACCGACACCACCTCAATGTCCTCCACCTGCACCACCTCCAAAGCCGCCACCACCTCCATGTCCTCCACCTACACCACCTCCAAAGCCGCCACCACCACCTACACCACCTCCATGTCCTCCACCTACACCACCACCAATTCCTCCACCTCCAAAACCACCACCAGCTCCGCCTCCAATTCCTATGCCTCCGCCTTTTCCACCTCCAAAACCTCCTCCAGCACCTCCACCAAAACCACCTCCAAGGGCTTCCTTCTCAAGTTTTCGGCATTCTGCTATGGCTATAGCAAGCACAAATATCACCACAAACACTCCAAGTCTTTTGGAAATTAATTTCCCCATCCTCATATATCTTTCTTAAACACCCCAATTCTCTTTTTGTGAGTGTTGAGCATCAACTTAATTCACCAAAGAAACCTTATATACAGTCTCCATTGTACGTAAACATTGATACGCCATAAATACATGCAGTTGATTAGTTGAAGAATTTTGTTCCACGTTCACATTTACAAAACTTTCAACTCGTTTTGAAAACAACCTAATCTGGCCGGTGATTTTAATTAATGTACTTTCAGCTTCTCAACTACTAGACTAATGCTTGCCAGTGCTGCACCACCACCACCGCCGTCACGAAAATCTCAACGACTCAATTCTAAGGCTGTGATTCACTGCGCCAAGCTTAAATAGTGAGAAGCTCGAGTTTGAGTCGAAAAGCAAGTTTGACTTTCTTTGACACATCAACCAGAGCACTCAAGCAAGTTTGACTTAATTAAGTTTGTTTACACAATTTATATAATCAATTTATAAATAAAATTTCTAATTAAATTCATAAATTATTCAAGTTATACTCAAAAACTTTTCAAATTTGTTTTTGAAAAAAATCGATGTTTGAATCAACTCATAACTTATTAGTGAAAACATTCGTTATAATCACAATTGCAAATTTTAATCCTACAACACGAAATTTAAACTCTACTCAATCCACATTCAGCATTCAGTTTCAACACGTTAATTAATAATATGAATGATAAGCACGCAACATGTCCTAATATTAACTAAGGAAAGATTTAACACACTACTTTTCTCATGCAGCCTTTAATTTTGGCCAAGAAAACGAGTAGCTCTCCCATGTGTTATGTTTTTATTTGTCATTGAATAACTTTTTGTTTTAGTTTCTCTCTGATTGTGACATAACATAAATTTGGTGCTCTTTTTTATGTGATTTAAAACTAAAGGTTAATATACTATTTTAAACCCCAAAAAAACAAAATTCATTAAAATAAGAAACGGTAAAAAACACATGTCAAACATGAAGAGAAACTTAACAATTATGTTAACTAAGAAATCTTATACAGAAATAAAGAAAATAAACATGAAAACTAAATGAAGTGAAAAGAAAAAAAAGTCGAAACCTTCCTTTGACTACGTTCTTCATCATCCATAGAAATCCAACAAAAAAATCTCTTCTCTATCTAATTAGACACTTAAGTAGTGGTGTGGGAGATGTGATAAAAAAAATCAATCTTTCATATTGATCTGCTAATAGTTCTCAAAACATCGACAAACCACGACAAAAAGATCTAACCATACAAGAATGTCGATCTTTCCTGATTAGGGACATGTGTTGTGATGATCACTACATGAACGTCAGACTACCTCAAAGGTATATGAGAATTGTGTCTTAAGATGGACGAAAAACGTGCCACAGGGCAGGCGGAATAAAATGCAACATGATGTGCGTAAAGGAGGAATCCAAAGTAGAAAGAATTCTTATTAAAAACAAAAATAAATAAAGAAAATAATAAAAAAATAAAGGAAATAAAAGTATCACCAGCGGACGATAACTAACACAAAATTAGTGTCGTCGGCTCGCCGCTACCAGGACAAAAGAAGGAAAAGAAAAGTTAAGGACAATAGTGATAGAAAGAGAGAAAAGAGGTAATATATTAATTTGAGCATTTTAACTCGATTATAAAGTAAAATTTTAGTCTGATTTTATATATAGATAAACGCACACTCTTTTGCAGACTACGCTACTCAAACCCGAATCACCTAGGGAAAACATGTCATCCTTTATCAATATTAGGACCCTTAATAAGTTCACTTAATGTACTATTTGAATTTAGGCTTCAAGGATTAAATTAATATAATACCTTGTTGAGGCAACCATAAATCTACTTATCCAATTATTAGTGTCCTTCCATTTTGGTGACCCAAAATATTTTTTATTTTTCAATTTATTGAATTTTCTAATTATTAGAGTTAATGTACTTTTGGGGTTTGGCTTAACTTTTGTTTTGATATGTAATTTGAACCCAGTTTTTTAATATAATTTGTCCTTAATGAAGTATTTAAATTTATTTTAAACTAAAGTTTGAAATATAAATCTGAACTCTAGATAATTTTTAATTTATAAATAAAATTTTTAAACATTATTCTAAAATTGTACTAAAATAGTAAACGGGTAAAATTTTGATATACAAGCTGTGTAAAACTAATTTTACACAAACATGCATATTTACACTATAAAACCCAAATCCTAAATTTCTAACTCTATCCCTAAAAAATAAACCCTAAACCTTAAACATTATACCCTAAATTATAAACACTAACATTAAATTTTAAACCCTACAACCTAAACCTTAAACTAAATCTCTAACCCCTAAAATTAAAAGGCATATGTAAACTAAAATTTACACGACATGTGTATCAAAGTTTTTTAGAGTAAAGAGTCAAAAGATACAATAACTCGAGGTAAATAGATAGCGTGGGATGGCATTTCTCATGGCCAAATCTCACAGGTAGGTGTGTTTGGTAGCATTAACTTTGGCATATGGTTTGGTGACAAAATAACATGCAAAGTTGTGTGCTTAACAAGTCAAGGAAAAGCAGGGGAATACAAAAGATTGAGATGAAGTTTATTGAAAAACAATATGATGTGTTCGTCCAACAAAAAAATTCTATCTTTTTTGATATTTGTGTTTTTGTCTCGACACTAAACTCTATCTTTAATATCTAAATCTTAAACCCTAAACTCTAAAAACTAAACCTTACATCTTAAACTTAAACTCTAACTCTAACCCCTAAACCCATTTTTTAGTGTTAGGGCATGAATAGGTGCATTAAAAAGGGACAAAGGATTTCTATTCGTGTTGGTCACCCTTTTATTGAATTTCTTTCTAATCATGTTTTGATTCGTAATATTGTTGAAATTTGAAATCGTAGGCATATATATATAATGTATAATGCTACTATAAAATGTGTAATTATTTCATACATTGGCTGTGGAAATTAAAAAGTTTCTACAAGTGCCTTAGTTTTAGGGTTTAGAGACTTAGTTTAGGGTGTACAATTTAGGGGTTTAGGTGTAGGGGTTTAGAATTTAGGGATAATGGTTAAAATTTAGGGTTTAGGATTATAATTTAGGGTTTATAGTTTAAAACTTGAACCCTCACCATATTACCCTAAAAACTAAACCTTAACCTCTAAACCTTAAATTCTAACCACTATCCCTAAATTCTAAACTCATACACCCTAAACTAAGCCCCTAAACCCTAAAATAAAGGTGCTTGTAAAAACTTTTAGTTTTTACCGCCAATGTATTGAATATAAATCCTTGTAAAATATGATACAAAATTAAATGACCAATTATGTTACATGTATCATAGATATTAAAGTGTTATGAAAATAAAAATTAGACATCATAAGTTATATTTATAAGTTGATAAGAGGTAGAATTATAAATACTCATAAATTGATTTAATATTCGGTTTATATAAAGAGGTAGAGGTCTCAAGAAATAAATTAACTTGCGTTATCTTTCTTTCTCGTTAGAGAGTTTTGCGACAAGAGAAATTTATATTTTTGGAAGATTAAAATTCTCTGGGGCAATCTCCATCAATATGTTATGAACCAAAAATTGTCATGTGAAGGGACACTTGAATTAGTTAGTTTTCAGATTAATTAGATAGTGATATTATTAGTATAAATAAGTCAAGAGGCTCTAGAGAAAGGGATGTCATATTTGTTAAACTTTTGGCTGCAGATTAATTCTCCTCTTTAAGTTCAGTGTTCCTTGTTGACACTTTTCTTCTCTATCTTATATTTCTTTATTTCTTCTACTTTTATTATTGATATCGATAGAACTTTCATTACATTGGTGCTTTCGTTGAGAGATGGAGCTAATGGTAGAGCTTCCATTGTTTACGGGAGAAGACCTAGAAGAATGGATCTCCTCAGCTCACAATTTTTTCGATTTTTATGGGATAGAGGATCATCACTGGGTAACCATGGCGTCTTTTCAGATAGAATGGATAACTACGAAATGGTTTCGAGGGATGTAGAAGTGGCAACAGTTGACCGGATAGGACCATTTTGTTGACGCCATTCAAAAACGATTTGCTTTCTTTGAGATGAAGTTGGGAGACAATACTTTCCTTCACCATCGACTTTGATTTTGACAGCCGGAGCACAAATGTGTTCAACTAATTGCCAACTCCAAAGGAAAATAATTTTCAAAGGCAAGATAACCCAAACCCAACAATCCACCAAGTGTTTGACGAATCGTCAACACCAACGGATATTAAAATTCACGATCAACTGATACAGGGCAGCATTGGAGATGAGTTTCAAAAGAACAAAGGATTGAATTAGTTGGTGTGGGTAGTCTTGATTTCATCCCTGGTATTGATGGTCCAAGTGAGGGTGTTCCAAGAGTTATGACATGCTTAGACAAGGTCAATGATTATATTTTCAATGTTGTCAACCCAAATAGTGAAGTCACAGGCGTCAGTTTGCTGAAATAATGACAAAGGTTAGCGGCAAGATAAGTGATTATACACCTACAACTTATTTAGATAAATTGGCAAAGAATGTGTTTATGAAGTTGTTAAGGTAGATGACCCATACATATTTCGACTTTTGGTGACGGAGAGAAGGGTGAAGTGGAGTGATAGGAACTTAAAAGTCGAAGATAATAAGATTACAAGTACGGATGAGTTAGCGAAATATTTGTCCGAGGTCGCTTTTATACTTGGCTTGCGTCTGAAAATAGCCTATTTTTTTTTCTAGATTTTGTGGCAAGATGTTGCTTTGTTAAGTTCAAGCATGTATGTGAAGTGATTTATGGTGGACTCAAAAACAAATTTAGAATCCTGGAGCAAGGTTGGATTGTCTCGGGGACTTGCACAAACATGAAGAAAGAAAAAGAACTTGGGCAAAGAGGATTCAATGTTCTCCTTTTTTATGCAAATAAGGCAGAGATGAGTACTATGGATACATTGAAATCATGTTCACATCTTCTTGTCTCAATTCTTTATGTTATCGGTATTGGTGATCTAATGCTTCAACGTGGAGAACTCTTGAAAAGTATGCTGACGGACAGTAATTTTCAGTGGCTCTGTTATTTGTCTTCAACTAATGTCTATAGAGAATGCGGTGGTGCATATGTGGACAAGGATTATCCTACGAGCCCCGCAAATGAAATGGCTAAATTGAAGTTAATTGCAGAGCAAGGGTGGTTGAATCTAGCTCATGATGTTAGGGTCTAGGCATATATGTTTCGACTTGAAGAAATTTGTCAAGCTTTTAAGATCATCATTCACAGGCAGCTCTCTAAGAGAATTTACAGTATCATAGATGATAATCCGACATCTCGAAAAGAGGTATTTTATTTATTCGACTTGGTTGAGAAAAAGTGGCCTTATCCGACCAAGATAATCACTTGCCATGAGAGTGCTGAATCATTTGTTCAGAAAGCAACTTTAAGAGGTGAGAAACAAGTAACCGCACCAGCCCTTTCTTTCTCCAACTCCAGGGACATAGCAGCAAGTTTAGCTTTCTCTTCTTCAAGAGCTCGTTCCAACATTCTGATCCGATTGAAGCAAATTGCTGCTAAGGAAATCTCTTCAATGTGTCAAGCAACAAAGGGATAAGGACGATGGCGTTATAGATGGTCTTCATGCCTTGTGTATTATCAATGAACCAACGAATGCTGCCATTGTTTATGGTCTTGACAAGAAAACTATCGGGGCCGGTGAAAAGAATGTTGTGATCTTTTGATGTCTCTCTTCTAACTATTGAAGAGGGCGTCTTTGAAGTGAAAACCATTGTTGGGGACACTCATCTTGGAACCTTGAGGACAAGGTTCTATTCGAGACGGGGTAATGTTATGAACCGAAAATTGTCATGTGAAAGGGCACTTGAATTAGTTAGTTTTCAGATTAATTAGATAGTGATAAGGGATGTCATATTTATTAAACTTTTGGTTGCATCTAATTCTCCTCTCCAAATTCAGTGTTCATTGCTGACACTATTCTTCTCTATCTTATATTTCTCTATTTCTTCTACTGTTACTATTGATATTGTTGGAACTTTCATTACACGATAGATTCAAGTAAGCTTCTACGAATCTAGTATTTTTGTTCTGAATGACTTGGCATGCTTAATTGTTGATATTCATATCGAATATGTTTTGGTTCTAACAAATATTTCACTCCAAACGAAAACATTCACCCTATGTTGAGGCTCACTGAAAAGAGAAAGAAAAAGAAAAGATGCTTGCTCGACAAACAAGTGAGCTTGAAGAACTAAAATATCGTTATGCAGAGCTTCTCAACTAGCTCTACAACACCAGAGGCAAGAAGATTGTATATTATGTAAACAAAAGAATCACAATGAAATTACAAGATTCCTTATCAATTTATTGCTCCATAATGATTAGTAGAAGTTGATGAAAATTTCATGGAAAGACCCATTTTATGAAATAAACATATTACAAAGATACTTTTTGGTATAATCAAATGTATCCAACTCATTAACGTTTATTGTAGAGATTTATTATGGAGATGACCCTTTCAACCTAATTGCTCCATTCAGAACGTCAAAATTTTAAACCCTTAATCGTGCTTAAAAGATCTAGTATCTCATCCCATTAAACCAATTAATTGTTGGTTTTTCGATGGTACTTTAAATAAATGAAGAGTTAGAATAACATAATATTAATTATGAATATAATATTTGTATTTTATTTAATTATAATAATGAAATACTATTTTTATATATAATTTAATTAAAACGTTATCTGATAATTGCATTTGCAGCGCGTGAAAACATGATTTCAAAGTCAAGAATATTACGTTTACATATATTTTATTAGAAAACTATTTTTACTTGTCCTAGTTTGTTATTGTAAATGTCAATCTATTTAGTAGTAAGTCAAAGTCAAGAATTTTGTGCATTGTGGAGATAAGGTTGCAAAATTTGAGAGGGTTAAAAAAATATTTTTGTGTTAAAGGTGCTTGAATTGAACAATTAATTTTAAAAGGGTCAATTTTTTGGTTTAAATTTGTAAGGGGTCCTTATACTATTTTAAAATTTAATGCACATACTTTAATTTCACAACATTGAATCATTATGTTATTTTTTTAAAATGAAATTTTCTGTTAAGTAGATTTTTGATATATTTTCTCCATTGGAAAATTATGTTTTTTAATTGGAAAATATTTTGATACACAAGTTTGGCTAAACTATCCTTTCAAGTGTGATTTATGCACCATGTGGAATAGATGATCAAATGGTGGTATGGGAGAATTTGCAGCTGTGTCGAAATCGTTTGAAATGGCCATGTTGTTTAGAGGGAGATTTTAATGCAGTGACGATGATTGCAGAGCGACAAGGTTGCTTGAATGACTATAGGGGATGTGCGGCTTTTGCAGAGTTCATTGAGGGAAGTGGCTTGGTCGATTTGCCGATGATCGGCAAACCTTTTACATGGTTTGGATCAGGGAATAAGTGCAGCAGATTGGACAGATTTCTTGTTGCAAGTGATTGGGTGATGAGATTTCCGGAGTTGACACAATTGAATTTGCCGCGTGGACTGTAGGATCATTCCCCACTGCGATTAACTACTGAGTCAAAGGATTGGGGTCCTCGACCATGCCGATTTCTCAACTGTTGGTTGGAGAAACATGTTCATGTTCAACGTATGGAATTAGAATGGCGAAGAATTTCACAGGAGGATGTTGCGTCAAACTTGCTGGGTAAATTGCGTGCTCTTAGAAGTTTCCTGTGTGAGTGGAATAGGAAGGAATTTGGGAGCATTGAGGATCAAATTGAAATTACTACATCTTTGTTAGAGGATTTGGATAAACAAGTGGCGAGAGGTGTGGTGTTGGAGAATCAAGGTGCGGAAAAGAAACAATTAAGCTTGCGGTTGTGGCAGTGCTATCGATCGCGCGAGTCTATTTGGCGCCAGAAGTCGAGGGCATTGTGGCTAAGGGAGGGTGATAGAAACACTGGTTTCTTTCATCGTACAGCGGCAATTAGCGGTAGCAAAAACCATCTGAGGGGTTTAAAGATTAATGGTACATGGGTGGAGGAACCAGATCATGTCAAGCATCATTTGTTCAAAGAATTCCGTTTGTATTTCGCGAAACAAAGGGTTCGAAGCTCGTTTGGTATAGTCTTGAATTTTCACTGCCTTACGGATGAGCAGGCTACGTGTTTGACAGTGGAGTTTACAGAAGCGGAGGTAAAGCGAGCAATATGGAGTTGTGAGAGATCGAAAGCTCTGGGACCAGACGGATATAACTTTGAAATTTTTTAAAAAGGATGACGTGATGACAATGTTGCAAGATTTTTATGAATTGAATACGATGTCGAGGGGGATGAACTCGGCTTATATTGTTCTCATACCGAAGAAGGCAAATCCATAGGTAATTGGTGATTTCCGTCCTATTTGTTTACTGAATTCAGTTTATAAAATTTTATCGAAGGTGTTGGCAAATAGATTTCAGTCTGTAATTGGTTATCTCATCAGCGATACTCAGTCGGTAGATGAGATATTACTAGTAAATGAGGTTGTTCATTCTTTGAAGAATCGAAGGTATGGCTAGGGAGGGGTCATTTTTAAGCTAGACTTCGCTAAAGCTTATGACTGTATAAAGTGGGAATGTTTAGAGTCTGTTTTGTTGCGTATGGGATGTGGGGAACGTTAGTGTCGATGGATGATGGAATGCCTTAGTTCCGCAAGACTTTCAATTTTGGTTAATGGAAGTGCAACGAAAGAGTTTGGAATAGAAAGAGGAGTGCGAAAAGGTGACCCTTTATCTCCGTTATTGTTTGTGGTAGTGGCGGAAGTACTACATCAATTTATGGTGAATGCTGAACAATTGGGATATATTGAGGGGGGTTTAGTCGCGCTAGATTTCCAATTATCGCATTTGCAATTTGCAGATGATACGGACATATTTTTACCTGGGAAGGTGGAGATGGCGATAAGTTTGAAGTATATTTTAACTTTGTTCAATACGTCACAGGATTACAAGTAAATTTTAATAAATCGTCGCTCTTTGCTGTGGTTATTGAGGAATCTATGGTGGTGGATATGGCAAAGGAGTTGGGGTGAGGGAGGGGTGACTTGTCGTTTCAGTATCTTGGGATGTAAATCGGGATGAATCCAAGATTAATTGAAGTTTGGGAGCCGTTGATTCAAAAGTTTCGTGTGAAATTGTCCGGATGGAAGCGACATTCATTGTCTTTCGCAGCGAGAGTTGTGCTGGTTAATTCAGTTTTATCGGCTCTTCTAACATATTATATGGTTGTGTTTACTCTTCCTAAGGGGGTCATTCGCAAGATCGATGGTATAAGGAGGGCATTCTTATGGGGAGCTGACAATGGGCAGCGACGCATGAGTCGAGTAGGGTGGGATCGAGTGTGCAGACCGAAACATTTGGGTGGCTTGGGTGTAGTGAATTTAAGGATGCAGAATCTAGCGTTACTTGCCAAGTGGGTAGGGCGTTTTGCGATTGAAATGGATTCTTTGCGGAGGTCTTTGGTGGTTGCAAAATGTGACTGAGGTGTTGTCGTGGCGTTTGAGCATGGTGAGAAAGCATCGCATGTCAACTATTTGGCGTCAATTGTTGAGGTGCAAGAAGATGCGAATGTTCAGCGGTTCAAGGGTTCGCATTGCTGGTTCTAAACTTGCCTTAGTGTCGGAATACAGTGAGGAGGGGAGTTTTACACATGATCATTGGTCTGACCTTTTCAGCCGTGAATTAAGGGGATTTGAGCAAGTTCAACTACATGAGTTGACTTCAATGGTAGCGCAACAGTCCTTGCTCTTGGAAAGGGTTGATAAGTTAATGTGGTGCCCAAATGTTACGAGAGTGTTTTCGATGGCTGAGGTAACGAGATTAATGAGCTCTTTTGGGGTTTTGGATGAGAAATTTGACTCGTTTTTGATTTGGGGAGTAGAAGTGCCACCCAAGGTCCAATATTTTTTATGGTTTATCTCTTTGAAGCGATTGCTGACGATTTGTTTTCTTTTGAAGCGTGGTATTTCGTTTGGTAATTTGGAGGATGCTTGTTTATGGTGTAATGAGAGGAAAGAAGAACTTGATCATATTTTGTTTTCTTGCATGGTAATTCGAAAGGTAGGGTGTTTATTCTTTGCATGGTGGGGTGTGAATTTAGTCTTGCCGCGAACATTGGATGAGTTTTTGGTGCAAGGTACTGGTTTGTTCTCGCGTATTTTACGAAAGTGGTGGATCGCTGGTTGTGCCGCAGTCCTTTGGTCGGCTTAGCTGGCTCGGAATGATATTTTATTCAACAGAAAAAAACTGCCTATAGATGAATTATTTTTCTTGATTAAATTTAGATCGTTGTATTGGGTGAAAGCTACGGCGGTGGATGTGTTGATTATGGAGTAAGGTGGGATAGGCCTAGCTTATGTTATGTGTTGAGGGATGCAATGGGTAGTATACAAAAGTTGTATGGCAACTGCCTGTGTTGGGAGCTTTGAAGTTCAACGTGGATGAATCCGCACGAGGTAGGCTGGGGATGGCAGGTTGTGGAGGGGTGTTGCGCGATTCGTCGGGTTGTGTTTTGGCTATGTTCTCGGGTTCTTTAGGCGTTTTAGAGTCCAATGAAGCGGAGGTGAGAGCCATTATGTTTGCTTTAGAAATGGTGGTGGACTCGAAATGGGGCGAGACATTTCCGATTGTGATTGAATCTGATTCTCATGTTGCTGTCACATGGGTTTTACATGTTGAACATCGTCCGTGGTGTTTGTGGCAGTGTTTTCTCATTATTGATGAGGCACGTGCACGGTTATATAATGTGAATTTTGTTAACGTATTTAGGAAAGCGAATGGATTGGCAAATGCATTAGCCAAGGAAGGGGTTTAGCGTTCGACATGGTTTCGAGTTGTAAAGTGAGGGGCAGATGGGAGGGGATGCTCTCTAGCTGTTGCTGTGTTGATTAGCTTTGGTCAATTGTGAGAATTGTGATTTACTGGGCAGGGAATGTTTGAGGATGGGGAGCTGTGAACTTGGTGATTTTATTGTGTTTGTGGTGGTGTTCATTGTCTCCTGTTTCGTATGTGTAGTAGGGTTATGTTTTTGGGAGGATTATGTTATGTTTAGTTTTGTTTGTAATCGTTCGGATATATTATTTTTCAACATTCTAAGTTAGAGAAATTTTTAATGAAGCATTCAAATGATTCGTGTATGATTTTTAATCCTAATGAAATCACACAATTTCGGATTAAAAAATGTGGTTTAAGTATTTAAGTTGAAGTTTAAAGTTTAGGTTATATGCTTTAAAATTTAAGGTTTAAGATTAAAATTTAGATATTATAGTTTAGGATTAAAGATTTGATTTTTAATTTTTATAATTTAAATATGAAGAGTTATATTTTTTTACTATCAAGATATAACTTTTTAATTTCCATCAATAAAGTTTTAGATGAGGTTGCCACGTTCAACAAGCATCAATGAACACCACTAACGGTGCGAACCATTAATTCAATTTATAAAGATTAAAAATTTAAAGGACTCGCCGTATAATTATAAATTATTTAAAAATCAAAAAGTAAATTAATTAAAATATATTATTTTATTTTTAATTTTTTTTAAACATAAATCAAAATACTTATCTACCATTAAATTATAAAACTCTAATTTTTGTACATTTAAAATTTAAGCCGCCGCTGTTGTTGCCACCGTCGCCGGCCTTTTGCCATATTTGTGATCATCAGTTTGGCGTCGGGGTTCAACCAGATCGCATTCAAGAGGCTGGTTGTGGAAAGAACCAACATTGGAATGATCAGCAGGGTTGTTTATGCAATCGTTTGTTTGTTGTTGCTTTCCACCACGATTCTCTTCGGATTAGTGATCCAGACGGTGGTTTACTTACCACCATGAAAATATCGATAAATCTGCCTTGTCGGATCACCTGGAAGTTCATTGGTGGGGAACGGCAACGGCAGGAAGCAGCGGCGGCGGGAATTTCAAATGAACAAAAATTAAAGTTTTATAATTTAAGGCTAGATAGGTATTTTAATCTATATTTAAAAGAAAATTTAAAATAAAATAATATATTTTAATTAATTTATCTTTTGATTTTTAAATAATTTATAATTATACAGTGAATTCTTTAGATTTTCAATCTTTATAAATTGAATTAGTAGTGCTCATCAGTGCTTGTCATTAATGGTGCTCATCGGTACTCGTCGAGCTTGGCTGAATTTTCCTAAAGTTTATGAGTTGTTTGCTAGAAAAGATTTATATATATGCATTCCATCCAACAAGAAATCCAATACATAATATCTAAAAAGCTAAATCTGTCTTAATTATATCATACACTAACGGTGAAAACAAAATATTTTCACAAGTGTCCTAATTTTAGAGGTTAGCAATTTAATTTAGGATTTATACTTTAGGGGTTTAGGTTTATGTACTTAAAATTTAAAAAATGTGGTTTAAATTTAAAATTTAAGGTTAAAATTTAGGGGTTATAGGTAAACGCCCAAATCCTTAACATATTATCCTAAAACGGACACACAGCTTTCCGACATGATATGTTTAAAGATCACAAGAGACATGATCGGCCCCAACAAGAAATCTCACAGCAGCACTGCCGGATTTTCAAAAACTATGATGTCAGATTATAACAAAGCTCACACAACCAACCAATCACTGTGAAAACTGCGATGCTTGCTCTCACATAGAGACGACTACTACCTCCATTTCGTCTCTCTTGTATGGCCCTTGTTTTTCGATGCCGGTGACACAAGGTCCAGGTGGCAATTTTGCAGTAACTATTAGGCGAATAGCAACTGATATTTGTAAAAATATTCCCATACTTCTAAAGCTTTTTCTCGAATGAAAGAATACAGAACAAACAGCACATCCATCTGATTCATGATTCCTTTTCATCAGCCACGTTACGAGCTTACTGAACTTGGATGTCTTTGAAGATCTCTATGCATGTTTAGCAGTTCCTGGAACGTTGGCCGGCACTGTGGATCACTGGTTTCCAGGGAGTTGTAGTTCCATGTATCAGATCAAATTTGCAAATTGTATCATAATTGGAAATCACAAGGACAACACGAGACGTATAAAGAAAAAAGGTTTTAAAAATAACTGGTTTTACTTCTAAGCACTGGCCTAAAATGGCATTTTAAAATTAAAATAATGCTGCCCTACAGCTCCAATCAACTGCAAAGATTCTAAACAAACAGTTATTCATACTTGCAATGCTCGATAGTCTATGAAGGAAAATTCCACTTAAACCTATTCACACAGCTAGCCAGCAAACATTTTTCTTGTTCTTTCTTTTTTCAAAGTGGAGTACAGGGGTTCTAACCAGGGATGTAAAAAAGGACCAGACCGGGCGGCCAGTTCAGTTAGTATAACCAGGAACTGGTTAGTACAGCGGTTCAACCATATATGTTGAACCGGAAAATTAAAGAACAGACCAGAACCCATAAAAGACTGGAAACAGGAAAAACCGACAAAAAACTAGTAACCAGATTTTTGTTTACCTTTCTATTAATTTTAAACAAATTTAAACAAAAAAATAATTGGGCATATTTTCATTTGGTTTGGCTCAATTTCATTCTTTTTTTAAATATGATTTTTCCTATTTTTATATTTTTCATTAAATTTTTTTATGATTTTATCTTAATTATTATTACTTAATATTTTAAAATTTTCACGTGTTGAACCGATTCGACCTCTGGTTTGGTTATTTTACCATGGTTTTTCCTTTGGTTTGGCTCAATTTCAAATAATTGGGCATTTTCATTTGGTTTGGCTCAATTTCATTCTTTTTTTAAATATGATTTTTCCAATTTTTATATTATTACTTAATTATTATTACTTAATATAGGACCTTTTCTCTAGAAGATATCATTTGGTTTGAGGATTTTGAATTCATCAGATAAGAATGACTTAGAAACCATTTTTTTTTAATGAAAACTATACCTGCATTGTGTTATGACCATCCCAAGGTATCTTCTCTGTGGCAAGCTCCCATAATATGACTCCAAAACTATAAACATCAGACCTAAGGGTTTCACGGAAAGAACAAGAAGTAAAAGGTCAGCGGTGAGAGAAAAAGCAAATGTGAAGGGGAGGGGATTTGTTTGTGTAATTGAAAAGGTGAGGAAAGGCAGCAGCATACTTCTCGTCGGAGGGTTCACTGCGAAGAACTTCTGGCGCCATCCATTGAGGCTACAAAAAGACATGGTACTTGTAAGTCAACTGAGAAACTAGAAAATTATGCATCCTCACAAAAAGATTTAGATTAGAATAATATTATAGATGAAGGCTAATAAAGGCTTCGGTAAATACAGTTCCTTTCCCATTCTGTGTTGAGAGATATGTTTCATGCTTGAGACGTGACAAACCAAAATCGCCAACCTGTTCAAATGGAATTTCGTTAACTTTTAACTCAAGTAAACAAAAAGTATCATCAACAACCAGATGTGAACTAAAAGCCAAACTGGATTTGCAAATAAAATGGATGCAGATAACTAATGGCAACCTTGACAGTCCAATTCTTGTCAACTAGAAGATTTGAAGACTTCAAATCACAATGAATGATAGGCGGTTTGCAATTGTGAAGATAATTCATGCCTCGTGCCTGTGAAAGTTCAATCAGTAAGATGAATTGACAGAGGAAACAGCTACTCCAGGGACGCAAACAAGAATGAAATTGAAAAAACAAAAGCAGACCAGCGCCTGATGGCAATACATCCATCATAGCTTGAGAATCATCATGAAATTTGGGCAAGTTAATAATAATAATAATAATAATAATAATAATAATAATAATAATAATAATAATAATTCAAAGCTACTTGATACTTGCGATATCCAAAGCCATATTAACACGCCGTCTCCAGCCTAATTTGGTAGTATTCCCTTGTAGTAGGTCAAACAAACTCCCACTGCATCAATAAAATATAAACATAAGCATCCATCAAACCAATAAGTACCGAAGATGCATGAAAGGTCCCACAGAGCAACAAATATGCAATGTGGAAGTTTAAAAAGAAGTGTCAGCACGGAAATAATCTCTAAAAGAAAGTTGAGATCGAACCGCGGAAGGAATTCTGTGACAATGCATAGACGTTCAGATGAAACCACAACTCCCATGAACAGCAGAACATTTGGATGCCTAAGTCTTTTCATAAGAGATACCTTCAAAAGCAAAAGCAAAACAGTGATGGAAGTATTTGAAAGAGAAAGAAAAATATACTACTAAGTATGTGAACACAGCTAAATAACTTAACAGTAAGGTGCACCTCCTGTCTAAAGGCATGTATGGCATCTTCTGAATATTCCTGCTTTGAGAATACCTTGATTGCAACATCCTGAAATAACACGAATATGGTGATTTACATAAATAAGACGATTACTACTCTTTTTCATGGTCTCTACCATTTGCATTTTAATACCAATAAGTAACTACAGAGTACAAGGACTAATGTATTGCAATTACACCAGCAGTTTCAGGAACTGAGTTTCACCGCAAGAAAGCCATAAGATCCTCAAAAGGATTCAGCATAGTTCATATTGCACAGTCTATATTATACTTGGGCGTCGTATGTAGGTTTGATGAACCTATATCATGCAATAACATATAGAGAACTGGCAGAGGAAATCCTTGTCATCATCTTTCTATGTTAGAAAACTCTATTTTAACAAGTGTATCAATTTCATAAGATGGAAAAATGCCAAAGCAAATCATGATACATCTTATCCCAAAAGTTCTAATTTAGATTTATCTATAATGTGTTTGTATGCCTTCTCGAAAGTGCAGAAAAGAGCAGAACGTACTGATTCAAACCACAGGCCATGATACACTGTTCCACAAGAACCTGCGAGGAAAGAAAGAACATGAAGTAAATATTATTATATTATCTAAGAAAAGCATCACTCAGAAATAAATACAATAGAACACAAAAAAAGTAAAATGTGGACCAAGTTTTGATTCGATGACCAAAATCTCAGTCACTGAAATGATTGTCTAGTGGACATTTGGGTTTCATTCGTGTGCTTTGATATTATCCAAATCAAAGACGAATGAAGAAAGATGAATCAATGTGAAGTTTCATACTTCTATGCATAAAGTAATGGCTCCAATGAGTAACAAGTTCATAATTCATTCATGTCTCCAAGTTGTTCGCTCCAAAAAATTACCTTGCCCAATTTTCTCTCCAATAGTCAAGTCTTCCCACAAGATTTCGTAATCTAAACAATCAGTGTCCATGTCAACTCTATTAAAAGCACTACTGCATGTGCTTCCAAAGCTGCTGCTACTGCTGGCACTATTGACATTAACAGAGGATGACCAGGAACCTGATGCCTCATTATTGACTGGGTTGCTGCTTTCATTAACAAGGCTTTCAGGTTTTAAACCAGAATATGGGCTCTTTGGTAGAAATGATTCGTTCTCTTGGTCATTATCTGACCCAGGACATACGATATGAGTAGTCCTTGCCTCTGATCCTTCAGGATCGTTCCCTTTCCAAGGCCATGATATCCCTTTCTTACCCATTAAGGTCATCATCTTTTGGATTGCAGGTTTTCCTTCACTCTCTTGGCCATAATCTCTAGAGGTGTTTACTGTGAACTTCTCGTCCAACGGAGAAAATACACCAAAGGCAGACGAGTATATTTCCCCCATAGGTGTACTAGCTCCACTGGAAATTGCATCTTCTTTACGATGAGAAAGAGCTGCGATGGAGAAACCATGCTCGGAACAATAACTATCTCCATTCCCCCCTTCACGATCAACACAATTGTCTCCCGTCTTAATTCTGGGCTTCATTTTACCGTTCACTCTGGACGCCTGCACCCGTAACTCTTATAATCAACCGAAGCCAAACTACAAGTATATATAATAATACAAAAATCCAACCTCTAACACATAAAAGTAAAGGAACTAATACCAAATTTGTTATTTTTGATGTAATTGCAGCTTGAAAAGGTTGCTGAGTATCAAGACCAAGTTTAGCCGAGACAGTGTTTTTACATCGGCTAAAGGTTGAATCTCCCTCTAGTTGCATGTTAGCTGACATTGCAACTTCCTTTCCTTGCAAAGTTCGACAACCGCTGGATACACAAATGATTCCAACTAAAGAACCATCATCAACACCATCATCATCAACACCATTATCACCATTGTAGAAAGGAGTTTTAGTTACATTAGCCGAAAAGCTCTCCCCCATTTTATTCTTAAATGGAAATTGCCCAGTCCAACTCCCCCCCATCATAACGCGATGAACTATATTATGCGCAATAGCGAAGTCCCTACGATCAACAAGAAGCTCAATGGCATCTTGCCCTAAAGCCTCCGCCGCTGAATAACCATATAGTTTTTCAGCAGTTTGATTCCTGAAAAAAAAAACATAATTTAAGAGAGTGAAACCCTATGCTCAAATGATACCGCTACTTAAAAGTTAATAAACAAGATTAAAACACATCATTAATTACTAATTTATGAACACAAGAATTTGGTCTTTGCAACTGACTAATCGAAAAAAAAGAGAGTTTTTTTTTTCGCTTACCAATAAACAATATGGCCACTAAGATCAAATATATGAACAGCTTGTCCCATAGACTGAAAAATATTTAAATACTGGCTATGCCCGAAGCTCCCGGTTCTTTCTAGACCTCGTCCTCCTCCTCCGCCGCGGCCGCCGCCGTTAACGCTGTCATTGTTTCTGCTCTCCCTTTGCAAGGGAGACGAATGCCGAAAGGAATCCGACCCTTTCTTCCAAGCAGCAGCCGTGGCCGCGTTCCCCGGGAACCGCGGGCGTCGAGGGGAAGTAGAGTGAGATCTTTGATGAGTTGAGTTCGGCTTCGAGTCGCCACCGGATTGTTTCAATATCGAGATTTCTTGCTTGAGATGCGCATGCCCCGCTTCCAGTACTCGGATCTTCCTCAAAAGCTCCTCCGATGATGGGGTTTCCATTTTTCCGTCAAACAATCAAATTCGAAGCATTGGGATTTCAAATCTGTGATAAGATGTAAAGATTCATCAACTCCACTTCTCTCTATATCTCTGTTTTTAGAAACTTTGCGCCTCAAGAGGTCAAATTCAAGACTCGGAGTCTAAAATTTCTCTCTTTTCTTTCTTCTTTTTGGGCGGTTTCGGTAAGCGGCTATTTGTCTAGTGATAGATATTTTTATAATTTAGATGATTATGTGTAAGATATTTTTGGTTGTATAAAGAATCCATGAATGTTAAAAAGAAGGGTAAAGTCCAAAGCTTAGGGAAACCATCTCCATCTTCGTTAGAAATTCTCAAATGATAAACCCGCATGATTTTGACCCGAAAATTGGTAAAAAGACCTTTCGGGTGCCTCTCAATTTTTAAATTTGACAAATTGGTCAGAATAAGAGAAGCGAATTAATCTGTCATTTTTTTCCGGTAAAAGGGAAAGTATTATTATATTGAGTCTCGTTAATTTTTTTTTAACTTAAATAGCAAAAAAAAGAGTGTTTATGACAATAATTACAAAAAAACAAGCGTGAAACTGCAACAGCAATAAACATCAAAAAACCAAATTTCGACCACGTCCCAAAATTCCAACTCAAATATCATGCAGAAGATCCGCAATCTCTATAAGTGGAGCAACAAATCGAAGAACTTGCAAAGAAACATTATTGGCAAGCTTAACCAGAACATCAGCAACTTTATTCCTATCGCGATTTAGGCGAACAGTCCACGCCTGTCACTTCATCTCATTCAAATGCATCACAAGCGAAGACGAGCCATGAGAATCCGCATCCAATTTCAACACATTAAAAACATTCATGCTATCCACTTCCAAAATTATATTACGAAACCCCAACTCTCACGCAACATCAAGCCCAATATAGACACCCCGTAACTCTACTTTCATAATCGAGCAAAACTCAACTAGAAAAAAAATCATTTTTTACCCATATGTCTTAATTTTAGGGGTTAGATAGAGATGAACAAAACTCGACTCGAAAAAATTGAACTTTTCAACTAGAGTTGATGCGAAAAAAACTCGACTCATTCTGACTCAACTCAAAATTTCATAAACTCGACTCGAAAAAATTTCAAATAAAGTTTGAGCTGTAAAGTGGAAATTCAAATAACTCAAAATCTTTAGCAATTAGTGATCGATTTTAAGTTTGAGTCGAATCCATCAATTTTGTCCGATATATATATTGGTTATGATCCACTTACACTGTGTAAAACTCAATTACTTTTACACAGTTTTTGGACTGTTGGATGAGGGTAATAAATGACTCATATTATTTCTTTATCTTTTTTCCAAGTGATAATCTTCATATTTTCTACTATTAATCTTATCCATCCATTTCACTCATTCAATGGCTATATATTAGTGTAAAACTAAATGAGTTTTACACCATGTAACTGGATCTCATCCACATATATATATATATGAAAAAATGAAAGAAAATATATATGTGTATTGTTTATTGATATAAAAAGTCATTTAAATTGGAATCAAACTGTATTATAACATTGTAAATAATTATAGTTAAATCTGTACAGAAACTTGAAAACTCGATTTGATTAAACTCCAATCGAAAAACTTCAAATAAAGTTTGAATCGTAAAATAGAACTTGTAAACTCGACCAAATTCAAACGTTCACCCCTAGGTTTAGGGATTCAATTTAAGGTCTAAGATTTAAGAACTTAAGTTTAGTGGTTTAGAATTTAAGGTTGTAGTTAGAATTTAGGGTTTATAGGTTAAAACATAAATTTCTAACCATATTACCCTAAACTCTAAGCCCTAACATCTAACCACAACCCCTAAATTTTAAACCATTAAACCTAAAATCCTAAAACATAAACTCTAAATTAAATCCATAAACCTTAAAACTAAGGCACTTATAAAAACTTTTTCTACTACCATTATATTGAATATAAATCCTTTACTTCTTTACATTTATATCAATTTAATCATGATTCAATAAAAAATTAACATATAATTTACGCATACCGGAAATGTCGGACTAAATTTATTGAAATTTTTATAATCAAGTTCAAATTGATATAATTTAAAAATATTGAAAGTTAAACTTATTATTATATCAATTAAAATTATATAAAATTGAGAGTTAATTGGATCAAACATTTTCAAATTATAACTTTAACGTACTAATTACACCTCAAAACTTTAAAACAAACATACTAGTTACGTCCTCAAACTATTGGAGTATGTCAATCAAGTCCTCCCATTATTGTACCTATTAAATGACAGATATGCATTATATTATAACTTAACGTGGCAGCAAATAAAGGTTAAAGCATAGATAAATTAAGATTTGAAAAGTAATTAAAATTGTCAATTATTTTTAAGAGCAAGTGGTTAAAGCTTTCAGTCGACTTTTTTCTTTAAGTTATAGATTCAAAATCTATTAAGAACGAATTCCCCTCGATTTATATTTTTCTCGTACTTTCTTACTTTTCAATCAAGCTAGATTCTTTTTTAAGTTTTAATTTGTTTATGTTTTTAATTTTTATTTGTTTCCGCATCATATTATAATATAATACACGTTAATAAATGATATGTCAGTCAACAATTTTATTGATGGTTTTATTAACGGAAAAATCTAATTGATTTACACCGACGATTTTGTGGATGTAATCAAAATATTTTAAAGTTTGAGAACTATTTTAGAATGGAGATCATAGTTTATGAATGTGTGGTACAATTAATTTTAAATTAATAAAAAAATAATATCGTGATTAATTATTCTTAATTGTTCATTTTTCAAAATTAACCTGACTAAATACTAACATAATAAGCTTCCATGAACACTACTTAAATATGAGTAGTTATTTCATGCAAGCGGTGAAATCAAAACGATTTCACAAGTGCTTCAGTTTTAAAGTTTATAATTAGAATTTAAGGTTTAGAGATTAAATGTTTAGGTTTAAGAGTTTAGAAATTAGGGATCGTGGTTATAACTTGGGATTTGAGATTAGAATTTAGAGCTTATAGGTAATCCCTAACCCTATTACCATAAACTATAAACCCTAAAAGTTAAATTCTAAAATTCTAAACCCTAAACTCTAAATTTTAACCCTAAAACTAAAACGCTTGTAGAAACTTTTTGTTTATGTATCGAATACAAATCCATTAGTGATCGACAACATGTTAAAAACTTTATTGCTTTTCATCTTTCTAGCTATATTCTTTTTGGAACAATCCAAGTAGGTATTAGATACCACAACAACAAAAGCAGAACCAACGTAGTAAATGATACCTATATTCCTCTTGGCTTTTCATTTTTCTTTTATGTATTTGTGTTCGATATATTTTCGAACATGTATATTGTTAATGTTCTATTTACGTGAACGAAACTTAAGCTAATTTTCTAACACCAGTTTATGATCTCAAAGAAAATTCCTAACTTTTATATAAGAGGGACTTATTTGCTACTGAGCAAAAAGTGCAGGGACCTAACAGGTAGTTTAGCCTTTAACAACCCAAGCCAATATGAGGATAAAAGTATCAAACCAGCAAATTATGCTGAAGATATCCTCTCTAAAGAATGATCTCTTAATAATTACAAGGGCAAGCGGACAACATCTATATATATCCGAAATGCGAATGTCAGACTACTGAGATTACATAAAATTCCAACAACCACAGCAGAACTGGCTTAGAGGTAATCTAATGTAGATGAATATGTTAAAGAACTACACTCGTGGCATTCGATCAGCTGGCTAATATCATAAGGTTATTTGATATGGAACGTACCGGGAAATAATGTGCAATATCGTTTCGATATGAGAGTAGACCAGAATTCTTCAGTCTGTCGAGCATCATTAGCTGAATCAGGTGGCTCTAGGTGATGTTGATGTACAAGCCATGCAACTGGGACAAGCAACGGTTCAGTAAGTTACGGAAAAAGAACTCGGGCTGAATCTGATGAAGGCTAAAGTTTTGAGGATATCGAGGGCAGCTAACCTAATCATCGCTCTTTGAGCCTCTCCGAGGTACAGGAAGTTCAAGGATAATTAAGAAATAACATCTCTCCGACTCTCTGATATATTGGACCTCGCCATTCATGAGCTTTAAGATTTTCCGGCACATGCTCAACCCCAAGCCCTCTTGTGTCACCCATCGACTGCTATGGAACATGTCTTGAACCAATTCGGGAGGAAGGCCTTCACCGGGGCATACCATCCTTCAGAAATACACCAGTGTTTGTGAAATTAGCACCACGACATAAAAAGGATAATGTCACTCGACTTCTACAAATAAGAGCTATGAATAAGATTTTATGAAGTAAATTGTCACTCGACTTCTACAGGTTCGAATTCCCAGAAATTTACACTAATTTGCAAAACCAAGTTTTCCGTAACATTTTGTCTCCGGATTTAATGTCTATCCAATAAAATGATAGTGTAGCTTCTCCTTTTATTTCTCTTATATCAGCGTAACCAATGACATTTATCTTAGGAAATGAATAGAGCGAAAGCAAAATACCTGAATTCTGTATGAACAATAGTGAGTCCATCAGAAATTTGCTTCAAAGTGGGACGAACATGAATCTCTACCCGGCCATCATCCGATGGCGCATAACGCACCATATTCAACAAAAAATCGGCCAATACCTGTTGAATTCTTGCTTGATCACCATAAACAGCCAATGTTTTGATCTCCTCCGGAATATCCCGAATTAACTGCAAATTTCTTTCCCTCAGCAGTAGCATTACTTGGCTGACAACGGCATTTATGACACCCCCAAGAAAAAAATCAGCCTTTTCCAGCTCCATAGAACTAGGTCCAACACACGAAGCGGAGAATTAGATCATGTCTTCCTAATTAATGAAATCATGCAAGAGATATGCGATAAAAATATTAATACATGCTCGATCTTAATAATGTAGAAATCACACAAACACATGACAAAATGGGAATACAACTTTGGTTCAAAGATTCAGCAATGAAACCTTGTGGTCTGGCTTCAGTTTCCTGAAGCTATATTGACAAGAGAGAATACAGATACAAACTTAAAACAGATCCATGGTCAATGCCTCACCATCGAGTGAAATGAACATATGTGTTTTTGGTTTCACTTTCACTGCTTTGTTATGGTTAACTTCTAAACCAACCAATAACAAAGTTTACATAAACATTTCCAAAAACGGGATGTTGCGAGTTGCGACAACAACCTTAAAGATAAGGCACATACATGATACAACTATGATGAATACAGTACTAGAGAATAACTTTCTTGTGCATTTAAGATTCCAATTCCATTAGTTAGCATTCCAATTCCATAATCAAGAGATAATCTAACAGATGAGCTTGCCAGAGATGAGTTGAGTTCAATAGTCTAGCATCAGATGTATGTTATCGTTCCCTCAAAGTTCTAGAAATCAAACAATTGAAACCAATATAATTCCTGATGAAAATGCATGTAGAAAGAATTTAATATTAATTTGGCTAGGAGACTTACCCATCCTCAATGCTCTCCAGATCAACATCTCTGATAATCTTCAACATTTGCATCTCACAAGCAACACTAGTCTCAAGAAATTGCTTTTGGTCTTCAGTCAGTTCTGTAGCTTCCAAAAGTGAGGTCGTGAAGCGGATTCCGTTCAAAGGACTCTTTATTTCCTGGCAAATGTAGGTCAACTCTTTCATCCTAGCTAAGCACTTTTTTCCTGTTGCCTCTGGACTCTCAATGCTTGCTGCAGTTCAGGAGTTGCAATCTGCAGGAAGCAAAAGGCTCCTACAATCTGGCCATCCATGTTGACTCTTTTGTTTGAGGTCAAGAGCGCCTGGACAAATTTCCCATTGCGGTCAAAGAAGGCGAAGGGGAACTTATCTGCCTCCTGCCCTCCAATGGCAATGTGTAAAACAATCATGAATTTTGTCAAAGCATCTGGACCCTTGAGTTGACAGCAACTGCCGAAAACCTCACTGACCAACATTTTCCCTACGACTTCCCCTCGAAGCCACCCGGTGAGCTTTTCCATGGCAGTGTTCCACTCCAAGCAACATGTGTTTTCATCTGACAGAAAAATTGGTGGGATCAAGGGGTTGGGACTATGAACAATGGCCTTGTAATCACCTTGTATGTGGATGAATTTGTCCATCACCACTTTTTGACCAGTCACATCCTGACCAACAAAGCAAACTCCAACTATATCATTGGTGTAATCCTTACTAGAGCAAGCATTGACCACCACATATATAGCCTTTTTATGATCTTCTAAGCCAAAAGTCCGCAATTTTATCTCTACATTTTTATCTTCTTCGCCCGCATCAATGGAGGCAACATAAACAAAACTTCAAAGCAAGCATTTTTATGATGTAGCTTTCAATGTGCATGAAGGTACTATCGAAACTCAAAATTGCAGAAAACAGAACTCTCTAAATTGATCCTTACTTTTATTTACTTGGTCTCACTCTTATTAGCAAGTTGCATGTTTATACAAAATCAAATGAAAAAGATATCAGTTACTTTATCGGATTCTGAGATGGTAGGGAAAGATGGCATATGTAAAGAGAATCACCTTGCAAAGCACGACTAAGAAGCCTGACAACTGTTTCTTGATATTCCTCGTAAGCAAGGTCATGAACCAAAGACTTCCCCATTGCTTCCTCGACCGACAGTCCTGTCAATTCTGCAACTTTTGCATTCCACCCATTAATGCGACCTTCAACATCTACGGCAAATATGGGAGCAGTTGCTGTCTCTATTAACCTCACCATTTCCCCTGCGACCGAACTGAGCTCATCCACTCCTTGAAGCTCTAGATCCCCAAGCTGAGTGTCAATGTTGTCCCTTATTGTATTACGATCTTGCCTTGACAAGCCTGTTCGGGATCGAGCAAAGGCAGCCAAAGAGCGGTGATATGAGCAATGCCTGAAGAGCTACCAAGTCAAGGATGCAAGTTTATTTGCTTTGGGAAGGCGATGAAGGCCATGTTCAGAAAGTTTCCTCGTTTGGGACGAAGCGACGTCTACTCGCGTCATACTTGGTAAGTTTATTTAGCTCTTTAGGAGGAAGTGGTCTGGTGTTGGGTCTCCACCATCCTCCTCGCCAAGCGCTAGCAGCCGAGCTGCCTTGGTGTAAGTGACCTTCTCCTAGGCCCACGTAGGGCCTAGGTGTGCGGGCATTGGAGTCAAGCGGATGGCACGATGTCTCTCTAGGAGGACTTCTTAGGGACGGTTTGGGGCCACATTGCCCCATATCGCGCTCGTTGCGAGAGTCAGGGGTTGGCCGCTAGCATTCGCTAGGCCCCGCGGGATACGATATTCGACGCGCATGTTGCCTGATGGATTACAAGACGACGCTTCCGAGTTGAGTCTTTGGATAAAGAGCTTGTTGAAGGCTGACTTGTCTAGATTGGGTCCTTTTTAAGTGTCGCACGGCGTGCCGACCGGGCCTAGACGGCATGGCCGTGACACTGAGCATGTACAACAGCTTTATAATTACTTGCTTCAGCATCCTTGAATGAGTCGCGCAAAATAAGCTGAAGGGAGTGAATTGCATCCATTTCAGCATTCTCCCATGGGAAACTCCGACTTTTGACCACTTCCAGAAATGCCTTAAATGAAGACCGTGGGTGCATTCTCTTTCCATCATCCTTGTCCCCTGGATGATGCTTTGCACCACCCCATTTGATCTCTTCCGCGGTGTGGGACCGGAACCAAAATAGAAAATCCCTTTTAGTAATATAAGCAACAGCCATCCCACAAACTGCATCCCCAAGTGAGGCTGCCCCAGGGTAACCAGCATCCGACAAACTGTCAGTGCTTAGACCAGTCGAGTCTGCATGGAATGCCAACAACCACTCGACGATATCTTTTATTTGGGCCTCAGTCGGGGTCACACCTAACAGGTAACATTTCCCTTGGTAATAAAGAGCAGCCCCATCACATTTGACAAGATCCATAATGCTGGGACTTTGAGTAACAATACCATTTTCAGATGTTCTCAACAACTCTAATCACCTCCGCTTAATGAATCGTTTCCTCAACCTTTAATAACTTGAATGATGTCCTCTATGATATCCTCCTCTCTCCCAATGGTCGAGATTTCCACCAACTTACTCAACGCCAACGTCGAATGAGCCTCACGCAAAAACGCCTGATGATCATCAAAATCTGAAACTAAAGTTTGATTATTAACGTCCAAACAAGGATTAGAAGTTGTCGTGCCCCCTCTCACTGACTCCTTGCGAGGTCTCCCACGTCTCCTCTTGCTAGGAGCTAACACCGGTGGTATAAGAGTTGGCGCAGATGCGTTATCACCCACACCAATCTCACCCTCCTCAATTGAGAGTGGAAACTCCTCAACTCGCAAAAAATCAGTTCACATATCACCTTCAATACAATTATCCCCAGACCTGTCAACATAACCTATGTTTGCATCCGAAAAAGGACTTGTAATCATCGATTCTGGTAATTCAACTTGTGGGACATCGAGAGACACTTCCTCCCATAATGCATTCGATATCCACTTTGGACGCACAACAATAGTCTGGTATGTATCGGCATTCACCATCTCCTCGCTAATCTTAAGACTCTGCTCAACGCCAGCATCCTTTTGGCCTGATTGATGCAAATCATTCTACTTGAACTCCCTAACTCTCTCTCGGTCATCATCATCCGAACCATGATCATCCTCTGAACTCTCTCTTGAAGAATCCTCATGCATATTGCTCTGTGTCGAGTTTGAAATAAACATTGGAGCCGTTTCTGTAATCCTTACCCGAAAGGCTAAGTCCTGCACCTCAATAGTAATAATCTCATCAATCTTATCCAAGACACACGTAGTAATTTGTAAATTATCTCTTTCAAAGGATAATGGCTCCAATGTTTTCTCATCAATATCAACTAAAGTTCCCCACAAAGAAGCAATTTGACTAAACGTAGCCCGAGACCATGTATGTATCGGCACACCGTATGCCGAGAGCCAAACACATCGACTATGAAAACCCTCTGAATTCGGTGACCATTCCTCAACCTTATTAAACCATGAACCCAATAGTTCCTTAGATTGAAGGAATAATTGTTGTGACTCAATACTATTGAACATTAACAAGACAACAACGCCCGAAACACGCATAATTGAAAAACCATACAATCCCGCCAACTGCATATCCTCTAACAAATAACTCACACTAATATTTTGATTACACCATCCCACGACGCTCAACTCCAATATCGAGTCTGCATCAGAATCAACCTCACCAAATACCTTAAAATTTGGCAACGTTGTCTGACCATGTTTTGATTCAACCAGTAACTGTCGCCCATCGGATTCGGCAGCTTGCCCTTTCAATCGAGTCTTTCTCCAAAATGAAGATCGTGCATTCTGTTTAGCCAAAAAACAGTAATCACTACCCCAAACAGCTTAAACCCATGGAACATATCAATCGCTTTCCTCGCATCTACCATTGATCCCATTTGCACAAAACTAAACCTACAACAATTAATCGCTCTTTTCTTTGGGATAAAGACATCCAAAACCTCACCATATCTGTCGAAAGCTAACCTTAATCCTTGCCAATGGATGCCTTCTGAAAGATTTTCCACGTACAATGTCACACAATCACGTCGCCGCCCATCTGAAGTTGTTGCCGTCGCTAGCCACTCTTGCTGTCGATCTGCAGGTTGTGCCACCCTATGCCTGCCCACACTCACTTTTCTTTTCCTTTGACGGCAGCCCTTCTTTTTCTCTAAATGCCATTGAGACCACTAAATTTCAAGGACATAAATAAGTTTAAAAATAAGTTTTTTAGTTTACACTTAAAAATAAGTTGGCCATTAATTAAGTTATTTAATTAATGATTTAAAATTTTATATTTACTTGTAAATATATTTATACTGTGTATATATACATGGAAAAAATCTAAAAATGTCGACATATATTTTTATTGGATAAACTACATAAATGGTCACCAAACTTTTAGGGCGGATTCATTTTGATCACTGTACTTTTAAAATATTTGATAAGGTCACCCAACTTTTAGTTCGATTTCGATATGGTTCGTTAAAAGTTGACGTTAGTTTTTGTTTTTCCTTAATAAAAATGGGTAAAGTACACCAATCATCACTCAAGTTTCTTCTCAAACCTATTTTGGTCACTATAGTTTAACAATTTTCAATTTAATAACTTAACTTTCGAATTGTTCATATTTTAGCCATTCTCAAAGGATGGTTATACAAATAGAAAATTCGATTAATCCTTAAAAAAATTGGGTAATGATTTTTTACTTTGCTTATTAAATTTACCATATTATCATATTTGATATTTTAATAAGCAAAGTAAAAAAAATTATTACTCGAATTCAATATTCCAATTACCAGGTCAATTGATTATCCGATTTAATTGGTACAATATAAGATCGAGAATTGAATAATCTAAATTTAGCAATTATCCAAAATATTTTTTAAGGATTAATCGAACCTAATTTCGGTACAATTTTTAAATAAATTATTTTGATTTCGTTATGGTTCAGTTTTAAGCAAAATTGATTAACCGATCTGATTTTTTTTTAAAAAGTTTTGGCTGTGGGTAGGATTAATATATGTGAACTTTTAATTTTGACTTTCTAGTTGTTTTTACACTTTTATCACAATCAAACAATTATTAAATTTATCATATTATCATATTTGATATTTTAATAAACAAAGTAAAAAAATCATTTCCAGAATCAAATATTGTGGTTAACTGGTTAATCGATTATCTAATTTAATTGGTACAATATTATAAGATCGAGAATTGAATAATCTAAATTTACCAATTAACCAAAATTATTTTTAAGTATTAATCGAATTTTTCTATTTGTATAAACATGTCATTTGAGAGTGGCCAAAATATGAATAATTTCAAAGTTAAGTTATTAAATTGAAAATTTTAACTCTAGTGACCAAAATAGGAGTGAGAAGAAAGTTGAGTGATGATTGGTGTAGTTTACCCATCTTTTTATTAAGGAAAAATGAGAACTAACGTCAGCTTCTAACAGAAGGTAACGGGAGGGACCATATTGAAAGTGAACTAAAATTTCAGTGACTATATTGAAATCGAACTAAAAGTTGGGTGGCATTATTGTATATTTTAAAAGTACGGTGACCAAAATGAATATGCCCTAAAAGTTTGGTGACCATTTATGTAGTTTACCCTTTTATTACAAAAAATTGATAAATACAGAATCAAGCTGATTTTATGGGACCAAATTGATAAATTTTGAAATTGGTAAGGATTTAAGAAGATTTAAACCAAAAAATGGTTATGGCTTAATTTGTCTAATTCCAAAATTGGTGGAGACCTAAAATGTAATAAACCAGGAAAGTTGGAGGTGAAGGCTTAGTTTCAAAGATTTCAAAACAAATTGGGGTTTGAAAAACAACTGACAAGTAAACCAGAAAAATTGGAGGACGTTTCGTAATTTCAAACTTTCAAAACTAAGGGGGCTTGCGAAACAATTAAACTTAAAAGTTGGGTCCTGGGTCCTTCACCATCTGCACAGTTCTATCCTAGATAAATCCAAAACAGTAAATCAAATTCGGGTAAATCTAAAAAAAAAATGTTAGAAGGACCAGAACTGAACTATAAACTTTTGGAGGGACCAAAGTGCAATCTAACCTTCGTATTAATTTAAACTATTATTATTTTAAGGGACTTTAAAACAAATTTCCCGATTTTAGTGGCAAGGCCATTGCGTCTGCTAGGGCTTAGGACGTAAAAAGCTGATCCGACCTGCAAAACTGACTGAAACTAACTTGAGTCAGAAATGCTTGTGACCCGAGGTGGTGGTGATATGAAATCGATTCGAGTCCGAACTGGTATTGACCTGAATCCGAGTTGGACCTGGAAATTTTGGATCTGAACCCGACATGCACCCGATCTGAGAACGACCTGAACCGAATTCAACCTAATAATATGATAATTGAACCCGACCTCCGAACAACTTGTAATTGACTCAACTTGTAAATGATCTGACTTGTTATTGAAATAATTTGATATTTACCTAACTTGATATTTATCTGACTTGTAATAACTAATAAGTTACAATGACAAAATACATCTTCACAATTTAAGGTACATGATTAATTATGATTATTAAATTAATATATTTATTTTTTATATTTATAAATTATACTATATAAAAATATTTAAAAGTTTTATTAAATCTCTAAATGTTGCCAACATAATTCCTTAAGGTTTGTGGTTTATGATTTATGGTTTAATATTAACCGTTTATGGTTTAGTTTAGTGTTATTACTTTATGAGATTAATTCTTATTTCTTACGGTTTATGGTTTAGTTTAGTATTTAGTTTAAGGTTATTGGTTTATGTGATTAATTTGAATTCCTTAAGGTTCTAGGTTTAGTATCAATGGTTTATGGTTTAGCTTAAGGTTATTGGTTTATGAGATTAATTTCGATTCCTTAAGGTTATGGTTTTGTGTTTTGTATTAATGATTTATGGTTTAGTTTAGGGCTATTGATTTACGAGATTATTTCCAATTCAACTTGCCAATTTATGCACTTGAACTGATTAAGGATGCTCATATTGTCTCATCTTGTATGAATTCGAATCCCAGTATGAGAATGTAATACCTCTCATTTAATAAAAAAATATTTAAATCAAAGCTTCACATGTACAATTGAACTAAATTAAAGTTTCAACTTTCATTGTACTATTCCATGTTTACATTCAAATCAAAATTTTGTGTATAATTATTTTAAATAATAATAATAATAATAATGTTCGAATTGAATTAACTTATTAAATTTAGGATCTAATTGAGGTAAATTAAAACCTAAAAACATAAATCACATACATAATTAAAAGAATTATAAAACTAAATGTGAAATTTCAATTAAATTAATTTAAATTGGGACTCAATTGAATTAAATTAAAACCTAAAAGTGAAAATTTGAGACTTAAATAAAAACGTCTAAAGTTAGAAGGGCTAAAAAACAATTTCCCTTAACCTAAAAAATCATGCGGTTCTTTGATTCTTTCCCTCCCGCTCGAGACCTTAACAAGCTGAGCCGAGCCTACCCAAGCTCGGCTCAAAAAGCTCGTGAACAGGCTCAGAATAATTATATATATGCTACATATGCACTAAAAGTAATACGTGTAGCAAAAGAAAAGTAATAAAATAAATTAGGAAAAAATCACTAAAAGCAAATTAATTAAAATAAATTGGGCATTTTCCCTAGTTGGTTATTGTTTGATTTTGTATTTTCTTTAATTATGTGTTTGTATTGTAAGAATATTTATCGGTTATTTAGATTAATCTAATTTTTGGCACTCATTTTCTTTTTTCGGTCATTAAATTTTGTTCCACTGTTGGTTACGAGAGGGGCTTTTAATGAATCTTTTATATGGAAAAGCTATAGCAAAATTGTCCAGTTCGAGCCCGAGCCGAGCCTGATAAGCTTCGAGCCCGAGCCGAGTCCAATAATATTGTTTCCGAGCCGAACTCAAGCCTAAAATTTTGAGCTCGACAAGCCTCGAGCCTGAACTGAGCCCAATAATATTGTTTCCGAGCTGAACTCAAGCCTAAAATTTCAAGCTCGACGAGCCTTGAGCCCGAACCAAGCTCAATAACACTGTTTCCAAGCCGAGCCGAGCCTGGCCAGGCTCTGCTCGGCTCGTTATCACCCCTAGGGGGAAGATAGTAATTGGTTAAAAAAAAGAGGGAGACGGACAGAATTATGGAGGAAAAAAAGCCGCCTATTTTTTAGGAGAGATTAATTACCCTTTAAGTTCTATTGTGTTTAAAATGTTTTATTTTAGTCTTAATTTTCACTTTTAAGTTTTTGTTTAATTTAATTTAGTCACACGTATCCATACTGTTTGGACTTCGAATATAGCAATTCCCTCTCTAGGGTGATATTTAGTCCTTAATAATTTACTTTTAGCCGAAATTGGCCCCTATTTATTTCTAATTTTTATAATTTAGTCTAATAATTTCAATATGCTAATAAAACTGTTCATGTTAGTTTCTAAGATTTAATTTTTAGCCAAAATTGACCCATATTTATTTCTATGGTAAAATTGTGAAATTGGTCATTGGACTCTCAAATTTCTCCACTTTCAAATTGTCAAATTAGTCCCTAATTTCGAATTTATGCTATATTTTATGGTGAAATTGGTCACTGGACTCTCAAAATTCTCCACTTTTAAATTGTCAAATTGGTCCCTAATTTCGGTTTTAGACTATATTTTATGGTGAAATTGTGAAATCCGTCCTTAATTTTGGTTTATGGCTTAGGGTTTAGGCCTTAGTGTTAATGTTTTATGGTGTAGTTTAAGGTTATTGGTTTATGAGATTAATTGGTATGATTTAAGGTTTAGCTTAGTGTATGAGATTATTTTCAATTGTTATATAGTCTATGATCCATATATAATATATCATACGCGATGATATTATTATTAATTAATTACTATAGTCTGTAGTATCTGTCTCTATGGTCTATGTCTATATTTATATGTGTAACGTGAATACGTCTCATACGTGTTACACGATTATACTTTTTAGGGGTTATAACCTATAGGTTTATGTGATTATTTTAGGGCTTAAGGATAAAATTTAGGGTTTAGGAGTTTAGTGTTCAATTAATTCCCTACAAATCTATATTTAAATCAAATTGATCTTTATTTATTTTTAAATTGTGTAATTTAGTCCAATATTTCTAATATAATAATATTTTTGTTCATTTTAGTCCTCACAGATTTACTTTTAACTAAAACTTACCCATATTTATTTATATATTTTTAATTTAATCCAAATCTTTTACTTTTTGTAATTTAGTCCAAACCATATACATTATAAGTCCTTATAACAATTCTAAAACTATAGCTCTAATTTCGATTATAACCTAAATTATGACTCGATTGAATTAAATTAAAACCTACCAGTAAAATTTTGTGACTAAAATGAAAACATTTTAATGTTAGATGGACCAAAACTGCAATTAAAACCTACAAGTAAAATTTAGTCCTAATTTAAGTTTTAATTTAATTCAATTTAGTCGAAATTACTTTTAAATTTGGTCCAATAATTAATTGCCCATTTGACATTTCCCGACCAATTTTTTGCTTAGTGATTAATTACCCTTTAGGCCCTCACGCGTTTAAAATTTTTTATTTTAGTCCTAACGTTCACTTTTAAATTTAAGTATAATTCAATTTAGTCACAATTATATATATATATATATATTAAATTGTAACATATTTCGCCATCCTAAGGGATACTTTGGTTCATATTAATCCCTAGAAATTTATTTTTATCTAAAATTTACCTATAATTACTAGATCGAAGTCTATTTGTACACGTAAGACCTGACTTGAACTTCAACCGAAACCGATATTACCCGACTTGAATTTTATCCATCAACGACGTGACCCAACCTGAACTTCACCCGACCTGAAGTCCATCCTAACCTAAATTAACCCGTTAATTACTGATTTGGACCCGAACCGTTTGGCCTGAACTGAAACTTACCCGACCTAAAATTAACCTGACTCGAACCTGAACTCAATCTGATTTGAAATCAACCTGGCAATGACCCGAATCTGAGTCGACCTGAATCTAACCTAATCCGTGTTGGACCATTAAATTGACCTGACATAACCCGTATCCTATTTGACCTGACCTGAAACTTGAACGATTGTCTGATTTCACATCCCTAGCTAGGGCCTAGGGGTATGAAAAAAAATCCGATCCGATCCGAAAATTTGGATATCTAATCTATTTTTTATTTTTCGGATAACTCGGATCAGATATTCGAAAATTTCGGATCGGATATCCAATTATCCAAAATCCTAAAATTCAAAATTTTTATATATACGTGTCTTGTTATATTTGATATTTTTAATTTTTATATATACGTGTCTTGTTATATTCGATATTTTTACTTGTTATATATGAAAATTTAAAATTTTCATGAATACAAATATTGTTATATTCAATAATTAGTTTCTTGTTATATTTAAAAATCCGAAATTTCTATAGATAAGACAACCAAATTAAAGAAAATACTTAAATCAAGTTATAAGTTCAAATATTTGAATATGATCTGAAAATCTAATATCAGAAAAATTGGATATTCAATTTTTTCGAATCGTATATGAATCGCTAGTTTGTCGATCTAAAAATTTCAGATCGAATCCGATCCAAAATCCAATATGCACGCTTCTAACCACTGCCTCTCTTGCATTCGACCTTGATCAAAAAACATTTATGAGATATGTACCAATGCCAAAACAAAAACGATAAATCGACCAACTAACAACCAACATTAATCCACTTTCTATTTTGGAGATATTTTTTTCCCTTTCTCTGGTCAAAATTACATTGGGGTTGGAAATAAATAGCACAGCCAAGCGTATGAATTGGTGACTAATCTTTTTCGCCCTTTGCTTCTGTTTCTTTTCATCTTTCCTCTACGTAAATGTATATATAACCTAAAACATTAACTAATTAATTCAGAGAACATTTTATGCATTGGTGGTGAAGAATTGTTTTCGGTGCATGTTTAATTTAGGGTTTAAATGTTTAATTAAGGGTTTATAGTTTATATGTTAAGATTTAGGGTTTAAAATTTAGGTTTTAGAGTTTAAAAATGGTTTAGGATTTGAGATTTTAGTGTTAGAGATTTGAATTGTAGCTTTTGAAGTGAAATTAGGTATACTTGTGAAAAATTTAAATCCCTGATCTTAAACCATAAACACTATCCCTTTAACTATTAAACTTAAATTCTAATCCTAAAACTTAAACTCCTACACTTAAATTAGACCAGTTTATGGAAAAAATTATAACTAGTCTTTGCATGAAATATTTTTCCTAATTAAACACCAATTTTCTTCTTCTCCTTCTTATTTAGCTTTCGAACACTTTCTTACTGTTAAGTATCACCACATCACAGCAAGGAAAACAACCGCTTTCACTGTGTTTTCATGCTGTGGAAACTTTGAAAACGAATCCTAGCAAAGAAACGTTTATTCTCAAGGAACAAATCTGTGAGAACGAATCTTCGTCTCCAAAACAGACAACAACACGTTATCACAGAAGCAACCCAACCATCTTAAACATCATCATTACTAATTTTGAACCCTGCCTAAAACACTTTCAGAATGAAGGAATCCTAATTTGAAACTTCTCATAAAATATTACAATACAATGTACGTTTTTTGCACATCTCTTATTTCCCCCATGAAACTGGTAAAAACTAAAAACGAATCACGCAACATTTTCAGACTTTTTTTCTTTCGTTTGTTAACTTTGACTAAAACTTGGAAATGATGGTGATCCACCATTTAGCCTTACAAACAAATCATCTAAGAACCAAACAACCATTCCCCCATCTAAATGCAGAAACAAACAAGGACTCTGAAATCGAGAATGCTCGAGGAGATTGCGCCTGCTGTTAATGATACTCTCACTTGGTGTAGAGGACATCCTCCCATGGGTGACGGTATAGCGGCTGCTTCAGCCTCTTCTGATCAAAAGTGTGCCTGAGACATTGAACAATTGAAATGTCAGGAACAAAAACATTCTTTGCCAATATCTAATTTTGTTATCCAACAGTAAGTATCATCATCCAAAGCGTACGTCAACTTACCCTATCAAACCAATGGATCGTGCCAAGACAAAGAGCCCATTTAGGTAGCCGATCTCAACGATCTCATCAATCTCTTGCTTGGTGAACATTCCGCTACCGGCAAGAAGATCCAAGAAAAGTGACCCGATGGCACCATCAACGTTGAGGACAAGGTTGTTAGCCTTGGAGAGAGTGTAGGTTTCAACCTGAACAGCATACTCCATGTACTTCACCGACGGGAAATTGGTGCGAGCAAACAGTTGAAGAAGCTCTACTCTCTTATCCCTGTTGTCCCCTCTCTTGATCCTTTTCAAGTAAATAAAGCAAGCATTTTTAACCATTAGACGTGTAATAAGATCAATTAGGAAACCATAGAAAAGCAGATCTCGTGATTAGTAGCTTCTGCATGGTTTAAAAACACCAGGACCATTAAAACCATATGTACCTGTGACCAATTCCTGGCACACGGATGCCCTTCTTTTTCATGCTTTCAACAAACTCATAAGGTGTAAGACCCTGCAAAGAGGCAACATCTTATAATGTATTAGAAAAAATCATCAGACACCAAGGATTTCAAAATTTTTACAAGTAACAATATCGCATCTTACCCTGTCATAAGCATCTTTAAAGTATCGGGCAGCATCATCAATAGCACCACCAAATCGAGGGCCAATAGTAAGCAAACCTGAAACAAGACTTGATACGAGGTCCTTCCCAGCTCTTGCAGTCACTATAGTATTGTGCGCACCGGAGACACAAGGACCATGGTCGGCACAGAGCATGATGCATATCTGGCCAGAACAAATATATTAGTTAAAACACAACAAAAAAGGAAGCTTTCTAGAGATGAAGGCGGTCAAAATAAAAGGAAAAGGATTACGCCAATTTTAACTATCATAGGAGGGGTAACGGAACAATTGCGAAAAAGTAAAGTGAGATATGGGTCACTGTGGAGCAGGGGATCATAACTCGTAAGAAGTCTCAAAATTTTCAGAAGCCTACCTCAATAAATTTAGTACAGTATCTGGGGAGGCTACGTTTGAACCACAAGAGAGAAATGACATCACCAACACCAAAACCTTGCTCCACAATGGAAGACATGGGCACACCAGCATAGCATGGTTCCTCACCTGCAAATTGGATTCAAAGAAAGAATTTAACACTCCTTGTCTCCATATCATCAAACGTCTCATTTAATTGGACAACATATATGGGTTAAGTTACCCCTGTCGTCAGAGATGGTCGAAATAATGTGAGTTGGAGCACGAACTTTCCCACTCTTAATTGCACTGTTAAGATCTTCTGGAATTTGTGGAGGCTTAACTTCCTTGATGGGTGTAATCTTCCCTTCTTCAACCTAGAGAAACCAATTAAATACATTAATATAGCTATAGAAATGTCCAATCTTTGACCGCCAAAACAGAAACTCACCAGTTTATCAAATGTTTCCTTGATCGCAACTTCAAAAGCTTCATAGGAAGTGGGAACAACAGCTCCAGCTTCCTTTAGTGCTTGATTCTTTGCTTGTGCAGATTCCATCTCGCCACCACTCTTAGCTCCCTGAATTATTGATAAGGTAATGTGTCATTAATGGAAGTAACACCAAAGCTTGAACGCAAAGGAAGGAATAATGAATTTCAAGGAAATCAAAGTGATAACTTACAGCATGACCAAACTGTACTTCTGATTTGAAGAGTCGTGCACAAGTTCCACTGACCCAAGCAACCACTGGCTTGTTCACTTTTCCCTGTTTCAGGGCTTCAACTAAGGAATACTCGTCTCGTCCACCAAGTTCCCCAAGGACAACCATCATCTTTACCTGTGGATGACAAAAAATGTCAGGATTTTTTTTTGCAATGCCGAAGATGCTTCAACATAAACTATGAATTTTAAACTGTAAAAACTAAGAAAATGGGAGTTCAAAGCAAGTTGTTGACTTTCCTAAGCATGAATGCTTTGCCTATAGCAAGAAATAATAGGCAGGAAATCACAATATATTGAATTGAAAGTAGAATATACCTGTGGAATATTGTTAAATCTCAAAATATGGTCAGACAAAGTGGAGCCTGGGAAGACATCTCCTCCAATTGCAATGCCTACATTATTTTTCAATATGTACCCAAATTTTCATTATGAATCTGAAATGCGTTTGGCAGCTACAAGTATAACAGTATATGTTAAGTTAGCTTATAGTTACCTTCATAAATTCCATCTGTAACACGGGCAATAGTGTTGTACATTTCATTTGACATGCCACCCTGCAATGATTTTACAAATATATAATTTAAAAACTAATGCCATGAGTTCACATTCCAGCCAAATCCATGACACTAAGTGCCAAATTAGTGATAGGAAATTGTTCCATGAAGTGAAAAGCTGCGAGTGCATAAGCAGAAGAGAAGGAGGCATAATTGCTCAACACAAATGTGCACACGCATAAGAAAAACTATCAAGATAACCTACCGATTTGGAGACAAATCCAACAGATCCAGGCCTATACAGCTTGCACTGAACAATATTGTCAATTGTTCCAGCAGTGTCACCTATCTTAAAAGCTCCAGCTTGAATTCCTCCAACGGTAGCAGGGCCAATAACAACCTGCAAGTCCACAAGCACATAAATCAAATAAAGAGTCAAAGAAGACCATATAGTTAAAACAGTTTAATCGGATCTTTGCAAGTGCAAGTTTACAAGGAAACACATATATATATTGGTTAATCATTTTTGTTGCCTAGGTTCCATTTTCATCATCTTGCTTACCTTGTTGTTGGAACGTGCATATGCAATCAACTGTTTGGTGTCGGATTCAGGAACACCTTCAGCAATTATAGCAACAATCCGAATTGTTGGTTGTTTCAGAGCAGACATTGATGAAGCAGCAGCACTGTGGTAAAATAATAAGAAAAGATTTAATTCCGCATACAAGGTTTCTTGCTCTAAAAATAAGCATGAAAGAAATGAAGGCTAACCTTCGAAATGATGCAAAGTTAATAAAGACATCGGCAGTTGGATGTGAAGCACATGCAGCCTCAATGCTACAAAATATATCAATTCAAAGGTTAGAGAAATAGGGCTAGGAGAATACAAGTTCATCAATCAAACAACAATGTAAGCCATATAGAATTATCTCAAATCGGTAAGGATGTAAAACCAAATGATGATATTTGTCCAATGTCCTTTCTCAAGACATGATTACTTATTATTAGAATCAGTAACATGTTTACAACTTATAATCGGAATACAAAATGATTGTAGGACATTCAACTAACACAATAGTCAATGTCAAATCCCTATACTCAAAACTAGACAAAGCTATAGCATCATAGACTAATTGTTTTCTGATCTCTCTATAGTAAATGGATTGAATTTTCCAAAAAAAACATATATATATATATATAGCAATGGATCTTGTATCATCCTATAATGGTGGAATTTAAAGGCTTCACAAGCAGATTATATGCTGGCCACGTGTCCGTTTAACTAAGTTCTGTTAAATAAATGAATCATGGTTGGATTCCTTATTCATGATCGAATGTTACACGTGGTGATGGCATAAGTATGTTAAACTTTGCAGGCCAGTGTACATGAATAAGGAATAGTTCATTTTTAACCTATAACACTTTCAACGTACAGATTAATATTTATAGATATAAAGTTGATCTAGAAATAGAAACAGGATATAGGAGCATCTTACGTAGAATGTACTGGGATCGCGATTTCCTCTTGACCGAAGAAGAGTTTCTGGAATCCCTCGGCACCAGGATTAATGATACCAGCAACAGATGGTGTTTCCCTCCCTACAAATTCAAAAATAATTAAAAGAAAAAAACAGAGTAAAAACAACATAATTCAATCAATTCCATTGAAAAATATAACTAAGAATGTTGATCAGCTAAAATTAACACGAAATCAGCCAAGGACCCGTACCGCAAAGGAAATCGAAATCAAGCATGCGTTGAATGGGAAGTTGTTTGTAGTTATAGAACAAAGCTTGTGTAGTTCGAGAAAACAACTGTCCAGTGGCCATGGCTTCGGCAGAAAGAGAACTGTTAAACAAACAAGTCAATAACCAATTAACTCAAGCTGTTATTTAAGCAAATAATTAGCGAAAAGAAATAAAAAGAGCCGGATCCAACGCTACATCTAACTCGAACCTAAACTGAATCAGATGTCAACACAAAGAAGATGAGCAAATCGAAATAAATCACCGCAAGGCAGTTAGAATACAAGTATGATGAAAGAAACACGGGATCTCTAGCTCTGGAGCTTCACGAGTTCATATAATTGAGTTTTCAGCAAAAAATTACAAATCAAAGTATCTTGATTTTCCTCGAAAACATCGAATTCTTTTTTTTATATAGAAATATAAAAATGAAAGCATTCGAAAAGCGACAGAAATTGGAATTAAGAAAATAAAACAGATCTGAGATAAAAAGGTTTGTGGAGGAAAAGGAATCTTCACCTGAAGAGAAAGTAGGAAGGAAACGAACAGATCACCTCTCGCTCGCCTCGTAAACGTTAAGATTCAGGATTAGGGGGAAGGGGAAAGACGAGACGGGAAAGGGAGAGTAGAAAGGAAAGGAATGAGGAAGGAAAGGGGGGTAGCGCCGGGATTTATATAGAAAGGAGAGGGAAAATGGAGGGAATTGGGTAGTAGCTGGAGGAAAGTCACCAGACCGGGGGGAGAACTGGGGAGAGATGGTCACGTGGCGTTTGGTAGTTACCTCACTCACTAACCCCTTAATTTCCCTTTTTCTTTCCTTTTTTTCCTCCTAATATTTTTCAATTATAATTAAATGTTTTAGAAGAAAAATTACATTCAGATCAAGCGAATTAGATATCTATAACTTTTTAATGTTTTGAATATATTTATTGGGCTATTAAGTCTAAATATCTAAAATTATAATCGCAGTTTATAACATTAAAGGTAAATTAAACACATAATTAGAATGGTCATGGGCGAGTTTTTGGCCGATCTGCACTTGATCCGAAAATTTAATATCTTCATCCAAAGCTGGCCCTATATTTTATAATGTTTCACTCGACCCGAACCTGAATCCAAATTCTAGAGTAAAAATTTGAACCCAACCTGACATAAATAAAAAAAAATTATCAATTTTCATTATTATTCGATAAAATAAGGAGCTAATTAAAACAAATACAAATAGAGAATGGGCATTATAATAATTATTCCATTTTTATAAGACAAAATATGGAGATAATTAATATATATATATAAAGAGAGTGACATTATAGCAATTATACCTAAATATTTATAATAAAATTAAATAATTATTTCTAGTTGGGTAGAGTAGGGTATTTTTCATCTCAAACCTGACCCTACCTTATCCTTAAAAAAATCAGACTCGAACCTAACCTGAACTCAAAATTTTCTTTAAAAAACTTGACCCTATAAGATTGGTCGGGTCGAAACTCATCAGGTATGGGTCAAATGGTCATCCATACACATAATGTGACATTGTCCTATAATCATTGAGAAGGTATAAACCTCAACCGAAAGATAGATACGAACAACACTATTAATCGTCGATGAAAGATAAAACCATCAACACTAAACATTAAAAGATGCATATAACACTTATGACAGGTTGAAAAACAATCATTATCACAACTTAATCACGAACAATTAACGGTGATTGTAAACACGTATTCAAATTCAACACGAGAGTCTAAAGCGGAAAAGATCACCAGAATAACAAATAAACACTAACTTAATCAATTCTGGTGGCGTCAAATTCATCCTTAAAAAATATAAAATAAAGATAACAACTAAACAACCAAAAAAGCAGACAAATATGATAAAATATATAAGAAAAATGGGTCACAAAAATAATTATTCTTATTAAAAACTAGAAGAAAAAAATAAAAGTAAAATATAGTAACACAAAAGAAAAAATATCAGTTGTCGACAATTAACACCAAAGTTGATATCACCTCTAATCAAATAAAGGTAAAAAAAAGAAAAGAGTTGAACGATTATGTTAGAAAAAAAACTATGAATAAATATAATTTATTGAGTCCAAATTGTCACGGGGCTAGACTTCTGAACCAACCCAACGTGCGGCCTTAGTCGATTCCTTAAGACAAACGACTAAGTAAGCCTGAATCCTCGATTGAAAGATCAAATACTCCCAAGTCGCACAAACACAAGATCGTTCCAAGAGGAACCGAACAAAAGAGAAAGGCAACAAGAACAAGAGAAAGAACGCTCAAGAACGCGAAGAACACTACAGAGTGTTTTAGAGTAAATGCCAAGTGTATTACTCAAATGATGGATGATACAAGTGAGGTGGAGAGGCCTCTATTTATAGTTGAATCCCCATACAATGAACGGACGAGATCGAATCACACTAACGGCCCAGATTGAAAGCCACCTACCAAATCTACACTAACTAAGGAAACTCTATCACTATGATATTCTTTCCTTAAGTTTGTGTTTACATTGAGGGATATTCTTATCCCTTGGAATATTCCCCGGTAAGATGCCATCTATTAATTTACCAGGCTCAATGTACTTGGGCTTTCTTTCAGTCTCCAACGATCGGACCAAGTCTGGTGGTCTTCTTGGCAAGCCTAGAACCTCTTGGGTTGCTTGTTGCGCATCTATCTCAGACCCAAATGTGCGGGCCGTGACATTCTCCCCCACCAAATCCGGCGATGCCCTCATCGCTGTCTCAGTAAAGACTTCTCTTGGTTGATCTTGGATCTTCCATGGTACCTTGGCTTGCTCCCAACTCAGAATCGGGCAACGATGTTCCCCCATAAGAACGGCTCCCCCCATAGGGAGCGCTCGACACGGGCTTGGTTGTCTTCCCATACAGACTGCTCGCCTTGGTTCTTTCCGCTGTGTAACTTCTCGCTCTGCAGCATTGCGCACATCTCGATGAAGTTTGAGATGCGTCTCCTTCGTGGCATTTACTTTAACCGGCATCAACCCTTCCCTCGTGAAGTTTGGTGCCTCGTTGCCCATTGGCAACTTTTCCCGCATTGACCCTTCTTCACACTTGAAGTTCAATGCTTCTTCCACCTTGCCCAAAGGTGTTTTTTCCACGGGCCTCATGTCGCTAGCTGACTCGGGCAACTCTTGCCCCACTAAAGTAGTCCCTCCAACAGCAGTAGCCTCCAAAGCGATGTCTCTTTGGCTTGGAGCATCCTCGGCAAGCTGAATGGCAGTCAGCGTCTTGGTTCATTTACCCTTGTCTCGGTACGAGGGCACAACGCAACGTCATCTAAATTGATTAGTCCCAAAACAAAATCAAAGTCATCTAAATTGATTACCTTGATGTCTTCCTTGCCCTTCCATTCACCAATCTGCAGCTCCACCTTCCGTGCCGTTCCAACAATTGGAACTTCTTTAGCATTCACAGTCTTGATCTTTCTAGTTGAACCCACAACTCTAAGACCAAGTTTGTCGGCAGCCTTCTTGGACATGAATAGATCGGTTGCTCCGGTGTCCACTAGAGCACTCCTCGATCGTCCCACAATGTTGATGTCGACAATGGTAACTTTTAGGGTTCTACCGAACCTTTTCACCATTCTCTGGGACGAACGACAACCGGTGGATGCGCGTGGATGGAGGGGAAACACTCTGGAGAATAAGGCAGTTCTCCTGATGTCGGCGGTGAGTCTCACGGTGTGGCAGTGAGGGACGAAGCACGGTGGTCAGACGATATTTGGGGAGAGAGATCGAGAGATGAGAGAGAGAAATGCTGTAATAAAAGCTAGAATAAATGTGGTATATGGGTTTGGTTGGTATATTAAATACCAGATTTCTTTAGCCAGAATTAATCAAATGATATATGTTGCAATCCCATATCAGAAATGAGGCTTAGCCCAATGGTTAACACACGGCTTAAGGTGGGAAATGTCTTGGGTTCGAGCCTCTCCACCCCCAAAACCCCAATTTTTTTGAGTGTTACAATTCTTCCCTCCTAAAAAAATTTCGTCCTTAAAATTTACCTGAATCGAAAAGATGCAGATACTGCTCTCTCACAGATTCTTCTGTCTCCCAAGTAGCCTATGAATGACTACGATTACTCCATTGAACTTTAACCATCAGAATGCGTCGGTTTCTCAGAACTCTTATATCTGAATCTAAAATCTGAATATGCTCCTCCTCATATGATAAATCTGGTCTCAAGTCAACATCAAGAATCTGAATAACATGCCCTGGATCTGGATGGTATTTCCTCAGCATGGACACATGGAATACATCATGAATACGGCTAAGTTGGGGAGGTAACTCAAGCTGATAAGCAACTGGCCCAACTCTCTTCAGGATACAGTATGGCCCAATGTATCTCGGACTCTGCTTACCCTTACGTCCAAATCTCATGACTTTCTTCCATGGGGATACCTTCAAAAAGACTTGATCTCCTACCTCCAACTCGATATCCTTTCGCCTTCGATCTGCATAAGGCTTCTGTCTATCAAAAGCCTCTTTTAGTCTACTCTGAATCAATATAAATGTTTCCTCCGTTTCCTGAATCAACTCGGGGCCCAGAGTCTTTCTATCATATAACTTTGTCCAACAGACTGGAGTACGACACTTACGACCATACAAGGCCTCATAAGGTGCCATACGGATACTAGCCTGGTAGCTATTATTATAAGCAAACTCAGCAAACGGTAGAAAATCCTCCCAACTACCACGATAATCAAGCACACAACCCCGAAACATATCTTCCAAAATTTGAATCACACTCTCTGATTACCTATCAGTCTGCGGGTGGAAGGAAGTGCTAAAATTAAGATGAGTACCCAAGGCTGTCTGCAATGCTGTCTAAAAATAGGAAGTGAACCTTGGTTCACGATCAGAAATGATAGATAGAGGCACTCCATGCAATATGACAATCTCGGCAATATACAGCTTGGCCAGCTGATCCATAGAATAATCGATCTGAACTGGAATGAAGTGAGCAGACTTCGTGAGTCTATCAATAATCACTCAAATAACATCCTTTTTAGAGGGTGTTTGGGGTAATCCTGTAACGAAATCTATGGTGATACGCTCTCATTTTCACTCGGGAATCTTAATCGGCTGTAGCAACCCAGATGGGTGTTGATGCTCTACTTTTACTTGTTGGCATGTTAGACATCTGGCTACAAAATCAGATATGACTTTCTTCATTCCGACACATATGTATCTCTGTTTCAAATTCTGATACATTTTATCTCCTCCGGGATGCATGGCATATGGGCTGCTATGAGCCTCACTAAGAATAATCTGCTTAAGGTTGGCATCATCAGGCACACAATATCAACCTCTAAAGCATAAAACATCGTCCTGGTCAAAAGTATAAATAGATGTGGATCCCTACTTAACTTGATGTATAACCAGAAACAAAGAACTATCCTGGCGCTACTTGGCTTTAATCTCCTCAGCTAAGGTCGTTTTAACCTATAACTCTACTAGTAAGCTATCATCACCATAAATACTCATCCTAGCGAAAAGAGATCTCAAATCAGAAATAGTCTTGTGGCTCAAAGTATCAACAACTACATTGGCCCTTCCGAGGTGATACTTAATTACGCAATCATAATCCTTGAGCAGCTCTAGCCAACGACGCTATCTGAGATTAAGATCCTTCTGGGTGAGAAGGTATTTTAGGCTCTTGTGATCAGTATATATATAACACTTCTCTCTATAGAGATAGTGTCTCCAAATCTTCAGAGCAAAAACTACTGCTGCCAACTCCAAATCATGAGTAAGATAATTGCACTCACGTGGTCTCAACTGTCATGACGCATAGGCAATCACCCTACCATTCAGCATCAGAACGCATCCAAGACCCGAGTGTGAAGCGTCACTGAAAACTGTAGTCTTTCCTTGCTTTAGGCTGAGTCAAGACTGGTGCTTATGTCAAAGTAGTCTTCAACTTCTCAAAACTCCCTTGTTGTGCCCCAGTCCACTAAAAGGGAACATTATTCCGTAGCAGCTTCGTCAAAGGAGAAGCAATAATAGAAAATCCCTCGATAAAGCATCGATAGTATCCGGCTAAACCTAGGAAGCTACAAATCTCAAAGACATTCTTCAGCTGCTTCCAGTTTACAATAGCTTCGATCTTACTACGGTCAACCTGAATACCCTGAGCTGATATCACATGTCCTAAAAATGTTACCTGAGATAGCCAAAATTCACATTACTCAGCTTAGCATATAACCGGTGTTCCCTGAGAATTTGTAGTACAATCCTCAAATGCTCTGCGTGCTCAGCCTTAGATTGAGAGTACACCAGAATGTCATCAATGAATACCACCACAAATTGGTCAATAAATGATCGAAACACCCAATTTATCAGGTCCATGAAAGCTGCAGGGGCATTAGTTAGCCCAAATGGCATCACTAAGAACTCATAGCGCCTATAACGAGTGAGAACAGTAGTCTTCGCAACATCTATCCCATTCACCTTTAGCTGGTAGTACCCAGAGCGAAGATCGATCTTGAAGAAAATCGAAGCTCCCCTAAACTGATCAAACAAATCATCGATTATGGGCATAGGATACTTATTCTTGACAGTGATCTGATTAAGCTTCTGGTAATCTATGCATAATCTGAGGGAACCATCATTCTTTTTGACGAAAAGGACTGGAGCTCCCCAGGGTGAGGAACTGGGTCGAATAAACCCTCGATCAAGGAGCTTATATAACTGGATCTTCAGCTCTTTATATTCTTTCGGAGCCATAGGATACGAGGCCATATAAATCAGCACTGAACCTGAATAAGTCTCTATCTCAAACTCAACATCTCTGTCAGGAGGTAAACCAGGTAACTCCTCAGGAAATACATCGGAGAACTCCTTCACTACCAGAGTTTCTTCAAGCTTAGAATAACCCTTGGTGTTCAAGATATTAGCAAGAAATGCCTGATATCTTTTTTGAACCATCTTATCAGCAGTCAAGTATGATACCATATTGGAGAGATAACCCCGTCTTTCACCCACTAGAGTAACCATCCGATCATCCGGTATTTTCAAAGTTGCCCTCTTAGACTCACAATCCAGTGTGACTCAGTGCTCATTTAACCAATCTATACTGAGCCAGAATCTAAATGTCTCGGGTTACGGATCTCGACACATAAGAATGTGTAGAGTCATTATCAAATAATGCAAAGTATGGAATAGAATAAATGGTAAAGGTACCTGCAATCACATCTGGCTCATCTCTGTCCCCCCGAAGTCTAGAAGCATAAATAAGAGCAGGCTGCTTGGCATGAGTCATAAAAGGTCCTCCACTCTGAAAAGATCTACCTCTGCTACCAGATCTAGCAATGAACCCCGAAGGTCTACCCTGTGATCGACCTCTGGCTAGAGTGTGACAGATACCTGTGAATGAGTCGAAGTCTGAAATCGCGTAGGAGTCTGAGTCGACATCTGCTCAGTGGGAGGAGGGTATGGACAGTCTCTCTTGAAATGATCTAGAGACCCACAATGAAAACACGCTCCTGTCAGCTTCCTGCACTATCCCCTCTGTCGGAGCCCACAATAAGTACAAAGAGGAATAAAAGAAAACCCAGATGAACTGTCTCTAGTAGCTGTTGAAGCAGTGGACGATGTCTGTCCCGGTCTATTATTGCCCTTCTGAGAATGTGCATGTCAGGCCCTCTTGCCCATATATGATGACCCAGAACCAGATGACCTACCAGGTCGGTCTCGTCCTCGGTCTCTGCTACGGTCCTGACTCTAGTCTTTACTATTCTGACCAACCTCAAACAACTCGAGCTCCTCAGCAGTCTTGGCCCGATTCATTAGTACCTCAAAATATTTATCATGATATGTAGCAATCCTCTGATGTATCTCATAATTAAGTCTGACAGGAACTTACGACAACGGTCTTCCTCAGTGGCTACTAGACCTGTACCATATTTTAGCAGTCCTAGAAATTCCATCTCATATTCTGCCACAAACATAGATCACTGATCTAAGTCCTGGAATGCCTTACGCCTCTCATTCAGGTAACGCTATCCCAAGAAACGACTCTTGAATCTCTCATTGAAGAAGTCCCACGTCAATCTGTCTGGAGGCACACTGCTAACGATCGACTCTTACCAGGTGTGGGCATTACTATTCAGCATCGATATAGCTCTCAAATACTTCTTAGTTGGATCTAATCCCAATTGATTCATCTGCCTCTCAATTTCATATAACCAGTCTTCAGCTGCAGTAGGTCTGAGAGATCCATAAAATGTACCGACTCCATGATATATCAAAGTCTGGGTGAGGGAAACTTTCGGTAACATGCCCGATGCTCGGATAGCTCATCGGATCAGCTCTAAAAACTGCCTACTTAGGGCATCATCAGTAATCCCAGTCATAACATCAGGTCTGGTGTCAGTAGCTCCCCTAACGAGTGTAGTCATATCAGCTCCAATAGTCAGTAGTGGATCAGATGAAATAGCGGGACCACTATAACTAGAAGGCCCTACAGGAACAGAAGGACCAGCATGAGCAGGTGGATCAGCCGGAGTGGGTGGATCTACCGTAGGCTCATCAATAGGGTCTGCGAATCTAACTTGACGACCCCGCCTATGGATCAGTCGACTACCTCTTCTGGTACTCATATCGAAAGATCTAAAAATAATGATCTAAAAATAGAAAGAGTATGAAATCAATTTGGACACTGGAGAATCGAGCACAGTAAAACATATATATATATATAAATATATATATAACTCGGTAACATGGCCTCATATATAACTTTATGTTTAAAACCTTTCAAATCGATGTTTGAATGTAGGACCCTTTTACAGTTCGAGGTTATAAAACCAAAAGCTCTGATACCACAAAATGTAACCCCCTACATCGGCCTATGCAGAAGACACGACATAATAGATCACTTTTGCCTTTTTAAAACCTTTCTTATATCGATTATAGAAAATTTTTAGACTTTTAAAGAATTTAGCCATAATTTCAAGTTTAATAAAAATGACCATGAGTGAAAATGGATAATAGTAATCATCAAAATAGAAATATTGAAGTATCGCCAAGCATAAAAGTTAACAAAATAAACCCAACCAAAATAAGTTATACATCCCAAATAAATGGCACAAGTCACCCTGGTAATAAATGGTGGATAAGAACATTACAATCTAGTGGAATCTAATGTGTCGATCCTTCAAGTGTCGGGTACTAGGTGGCCTATCAACAACAATCTGGAAAGAGAAGCTTAGAAGTGAGCTATAGAGCCCAGTGTGCTCCCAAAAGTGCAACAATAAAAACATTTTCAATACATCAAGTATGCATAAAAGTATCATCATGAAAAGGCAACCAAAGGTATACATGCAACCTATATACCCTCCAACCGTACACCAATATGCAGCTCCCCACTGAGCTACATCCGTAAGGACTTACCCTAAGCCCGATGGCATTAGGAGCCACCCTAAGGGGATACCTTAGGTCCGTAAGGATTTACTACGGCCAAAGCCGCGACACCTACCCAAGGGAATACCTTGAGCCTGTAAAGATTTACTCGGGCCGTAGCCACGACACCTACCCAAGGGGATACCTTGGGCATGTAATGATTTACTAGCTTTATCAAGGCTGCACCTGTATACACTCCATATAATATCCCATATATGTCCCCATGTATCACGTACATATCATTAACATCATATCATGATCAACCATATTGCATGTCATATTCATGTTAACCCTATTTGTATGATGCATGTTGCATTTCATGCGAAGTCATACACGATATGCATATACACACATGTTATAATCATGGTAACCATTTTTTATGCATACTTATAAAAATATTTATTTCGTATTTAAAATCGTATATAGCACATAGAAGGGAACATTCCTCAAAAAGTGGTGTTTGAGTGATCTAATGTCCACCAATGTCTCGCTCAACGGTGTGGGAATAAGTAATAATAGGGTCTCGCGGTTGGACTGACCGGGACGAGCTGGGCTAATATGCGGCACAATCAGGAAAATCTCGATAACAACCACAAAATATCCTTAATTAGACCTCTCATAAACCATTAATAATTATCAACAATTTAACTTATTACAAATAACGATGCTTGCATTTCGAGTTCATTTTTGGAGGCCTTAGGGTTGAAATTTCATAAAATGGGCTTCAAAAACGTGTTCAGGACGTCGAAAAACATAAAATAGGACATTTTCGAAAAAGTTGACTTTTTGGTCAAAAGTCAACGCTAACGTGGCATGCTAACGTCAGCATTTGACGTGGCAGTCAATGATAACATGGCAGCTGACTTGGCATGCTGACGTGGTGGTCAGCGGTCAACGGTTGACACGGGTTGGGTCAACTATTTTGATTGGACCGATTAAATCTCGGGTTAATGGCTCGGGTCGGTTATATATTAGGTTTAACGGTTTGGGCTATATCTTGTATGGGCTTGAACCGGTTTGAACCACTGGACCTGGGTCAGCTTAACCGGTTCAACCCAGTAATAACAGACCGGCCCACTCTCTCGTTCTAGACTCCGATCACCAGAAGCTTACTGGAAAACGCTCCGACGCCCTATAATGACGCTGATCCCGACCTGAAAACGAAGCTCATATCATTACTAAACCAACCAAACCATCTACACTAATAACAAGTCGGAAACAGAACGTAAATGACCTATAAGGTCACGGCTTTACCGGGAAATAGCGCAACTCCGATGAAGGCTCTCCCGGAAGCTAAACGATAATCGGTGACTACGGTTATGCTCGTCTTGAGGAGGAGAACATGATGGGCGGCTAAAGAGGACAGACGGTGGCCGAATTGACAATGGTAGCTTTTAAGGTTCCACCGAACCTTCTCACCGTTCCCTACGACAACCGATGGATGCAAGTGGATGGAGGGGAAACGCTCTGGAGAAGAAGGCAGTTCTCCTAGTGTCAGCGGTGAGTCTCATGGCGAGATAGTGAGGGACGAAGCACGGTGGTCGGACGATATTTGGGGAGAGAGATCGAGAGATGAGAGAGAGAAGGGCTGTAATAAATGCTAGAATAAATGTGGTATATGGGTTTGGTTGGTATATTAAATACCAGATTTCTTTAGCCAGAATTACTCAAATGATATATGTTGTAATCCCATATTAGAAATGGGGCCTAGCCCAATGGTTAACACACGGCTTAGAGCGAGAAAAGTTTTAGGTTCGAGCCTCCCCGCCCCTAAATCCCCTTTTTTAGTGTTACACCTCTATTCTTGAAGGTTCCGTAAAATAGCTCATCTCGCATATGTCCAAGACACACCGATGCGATTATCCAAAATGTCATAACTTAAAGCAAAGGTAACAATTTTAAATGTTTTGGAGTTGGAACAGATAAGTGTTTAAATAGAACAAATAAAGTGAAGCATTGGACTATAGCAGTCAGAGGTTGACTTGACTATATCCGCTTGCCTAATAGAATGAATGAATCGCTAAGCTATTTCTCGCATTCTCATGCTTATTATTATTTTTATTATGCCACAATTCAAAAATGGTGGCATGTAGATTCTAATTGGTCAAATAACTTTAAATTAACATAACTAATCATCAATTCAAGCAAGCATACAAATAGTTAATTAATAGCCTTTTTCATACGTGCCGGCTGATTGGGTATTATATTTATGATTATTATTTGATATATCATTAATAAAAACTAATTGTACAAGTGGTGCTTAAATAATATCAAATGTTTTATTTTTTAAAAATGTTAAATATATTTAAAAATATACTTCACATATCACTTATAAAATTATTTTTTATTAACAATGTATCAAATAATAATTCATAGATATTATAAATAACTATCGATAGGTTTTTGTATAAGTTGGAAAATATTCAGTCTTATAAAAAAATTAAATTTGATGAATTTCTTTTCTCACCAAAGCTATAGCAGACAATTATTACCCATTATTTTTATCTGAATTAAGGCTGCTATATAACCTTATTCTTTAAAGAAAATTCTACACATAACGCCATATATTATGAGCTGTGAAAAGAAAATATACAGTCAAAAAAATCAAGAGAGAATAAGACAATATTTCTTGGTTGACAATTAGGAATTTGCTACAGGAAAGATAGCGAAATGAGCCATTTTTTTTTAAAAAAAGAAGTTATTCAAAGATAAATGTAAAGGGGAGATATTAATGATATTTATGTTCATAAATAATTTTAGGGTAATTTTCACCTGTAGTCCCTTTTGTTTGAGGCTTATTTTATTTTGGCCATCCAAATTTAAAAAGGACCATTTTTACCACTTACGTTTTGAATCGTGTCTGTTTTAGTCCTTTGGCCATTAATCTCTGTTAATAAAAAAATTAATTTCTAATTTAACCCTTAAACTTTTAAAACTTTATTTTTTACCATCTTCCCCAAAAATTATATATTTCATTGCTTTGCCTCGGAAACTTAAGTCTCAACTCTATTCCTACATCATCGGAGCCAGCACCCAAGCCTCTGCTCCTCCTCCGGTCTTTTGCCTTCAAGTTTACGACAGACAGGGAAATTAGATAAGGTAATTTTTGAAACCTTAAACTTAACTTGGAGATTGATTTCTACTTGATTTTTCCGGTCACCGTATCTGCAACATTTTTGCTGCTATTGAGGTCCTTAGCGGCGGCGTATGTCACTACTACTTTGAAAAAGCAGCAGCGGCAATGTTATTGGCCTCGTTGTAATCAATCCAATTATTACCATTTCAATTTATTTTTCTTTTCTTTTTAATCTATTGATACAGTCTTGTTTACCCGTGTTTCTGTCATATTTAAGAATTTTGAGCAATATTTACAAAATAAAGAATATTAAAGGGATAGATAATAACTACCAAAATTGAAAGTAGCTAATTTTCTTTTCCAGGTATATCTGAACTTATATTAAGGTGGAAAGTTTGGGATGGTGTTTCCATTGCTTAGAGGCGGTAGAGGAGGAGGGCCTTTGTAAATGAGAATCGTAGGCTTGGTCGCTGACGTTTGTAAAATTCATGTTTTAATTTGGTACCCTTTTGTGGCCTTTGAATTAGAGAGAAGTAAGTCACAAAGTTAATCCAAATAGGTGTTCAAGTGTTTGAAATATATAAATTTGGGGAAGATGGTGAAAAATAAAGTTTTGAAAGTTTGAGGGGTTAAATTAGAAATTATTTTTTTAAGTAACGAAGACTAACGGAGAAGGGTCCAAAACAATCACGATTCAAAACGCAAGTGGCAAGAATGATCTTTTTTGAATTCGGGTGACCAAAATAGAACAAACCCCAAACAAAAGGGACCATGAGTGAATATTACCCGTAATTTTATTTATATGTTTTTTAAAAATTTTAAAAATATGGGCGTGAAAACAAATCATAAAAGTTGTATCAATTTAGACCCAGTTTCTTTTATATTTAGGTTATTCTCTCTTTATTTTAAAGTTTATTATTTGGTACACAACCTTTGTAAATAATTTATACAACCATTTATATTTAAATTATAAAATTTAAAACATTAACCCTTAAATTATAGACCATAAAACTTAAACTCTTAAACCATAAACTGAACCCTTAAACTATAAATTGACAGGTTTGTGGAAATTAAAGTTTAGTCATCATAATAGTAAACTATACTTAACATATCATATATATAAATAAATCAACTACCGATTGTTCTACTAGGTTGGGACATTAAGCCCTTTTTGTTGATGAGGATGTTTTGGTGGCTACCTCCAACTGCCTTGCTCGCTGATAACCCTGCTACGGGTTATCTGCAACACCTATGAGTTTACTTTGTACTGGTTATCTTCGAGTGAAAGGACCGAATGATAGTGCAGGGTCTCACTCCTTCCCCAAGGATCACCTTTATGGTTGCCCTCGCTAGTGATCCATGGTCCTTTATGTGTGTTACATTCTTTAGTGTCCTCGGGCGTGTCTCTAGGTTTTGCTCCCTCTCTTGGCCGTGGCTCGATGAAGTCTCAGGAGGAGCTTTCATCTTTATTCCCAAGCATGAAAGTGTTCAAGCATCGTTCGTGATGACAAGACCCTCAATCGAGTTTGGTGAGGGAGCCTGCCTCCGAAAGGAGCTCTCACATAAACGTAGCATGAACTTAGTTTTCCATTGTTTTGGTCTGATGTTCTTCTCTGTTCAAAGTTTGTTTAGGGTTTGGCTTGTTCCCTGGGTCCTTTCCGTTGTCGTTTTTCGTTTCTGTTGCCCACAAAGCGTGTGTTGGTTTTGTGCTTTGGTTGGGTCTTCCGTTTTTATCTTCGACGTGTTTCCTGCATGTTCTGTGCATGGGGTTAGGCCTCGGTTTAATGCTATAATGGTTGTTTGTTTCGTGATAAAAAAAAAATTGGAGCAAATTGTGTTCGAAGGGTCACTTCATAATGAATCTTTGTACTACTCGATTCAAATTAGTTAATCAATGAGTTAGATATTAATGGTTATACTAAAGTACAAAAATGATTGATTTTTTTGCCACTAAACTTTCGGAAGATACAAAATGATTAGTATACTTTTGATTCAGTTACAAAATAATCCCTATTACTGATAGTTTTTCGATAAATTTAAGGATCATTTCGTAACAGTCTGATAAATTTATTTAATCGGCATTTACAGATTATACCAAAATGACATTGACATATTTGTACATATGTTAATATATTAATAATTCATATTAATATATTTTAATATTTGTCTGGTCTCCAAACTTATTAATTTATTTAAAGTTGGCAGTGGTTCTTAATCCACCCATCTTCTGTTTTTATATATTTCCGTTGGTCAAAAAAGGAAATTAGAGTAAAAACCATGACGTGTATTAGATAATCTTTTACTAATTTCAGTCAAAATTGTTCTGCCATATTATAGGATGAATATTATTCACACTTTCAAGAGGTGCAAGTCACACTAACACAGTTGATAAGGCTGACTTGAAAAATTTTACTTTTTTTATATTGTTTGTGAAATAAAATGACTTCCAAAAAAATTAAGTATTCTATATTTATATAAAAATGATTTCCCTTTTATTTCATTGTGGAATTTTTGTTTTATTGTGGAATTATAGCAAGAAATGCCTGATATCTTTTCTGAACTATCTTATTGGCAGTCAAGTATGATACCATATTGGAGAGATAACGCAAATAGAAAGAGTATTTTTCAGCCCTCGCCTCTGACCAGAACAACGTTGAAGTTCAGGAGTTGTATATTGTATAATTTTATTTCTTTATTCAAACAAATCTCAAAGCTGTAGTACAAGTTTGGTGGAGGCCGTGAAGGCCAAACAACGATAAAAACAAAACCAAAATTATTTTTGCATGCTACTTTTGAAATCACTTTCTATTTGTTTTAATTTTCAAAAAAAAAAAACTTTCTATTTGTTTAAGGCTTAAGGGTATCGTAAGCCTTTGAATTATTTAAAAAAAATTAATTAAGATTTTAAACTTTGTTTACACCTAATTAAGTCCTTACATTCTAAAATTTTATCAATTCGCATATTTGACCAACGTTGATTATTAAATCTTATATGTTTTTTAGATCAATTGGTGCAACGTGTTGTGTTACAACGTTGTTACTTGTCATTTTCAAGATTTTTCTTATTTTATTAAAAAAATTATTTAAAAGTTCTAAATATTTTAAAAAATTTATAAAAATTATAAAAATAATTTTCTAAAAAATATGTAAATATCACGTGACAGAACTGTAGTGTGTCACGTGACAGTAATATTTAAGAAAAAATCATCAAAATTTGAAAGTTAAAATTGGTCAAAAGGATTAATTGATCAAATTTATTGCTCTAGGAGCTTAATTGGGTGTACAAAAATTTAAAAGTTTAATTGATTTTTTCTCTCTAAAAGTTTAAGGGCTTATTATACTCTTAAGTCTTTATATATTAATAATGAACACTTTCAAGATGTAGGAAAACTAATTAGTTAAAATCAACCAAATTCGAATTACTTGGATAATAATGATGATACATACTAGTTAATTTTTAGGGTAAATTACCAAACTCCTCCTCCTCCTCTTCTTCTTATCTTTCTTTCTTTCACTTCAAACTCGTAAGAATACCTTCTAATCTTCTCAAATCTCAATTAGAACTAAAAATTAAAAATTTTCAATCTGCCACTATCAATCGCATATCAACTTAAAATCGAATTATGTGAATTTTCTAGGCAAACAAAACCTTCCCACCATTGAGATTGATTGGAGACCGCTCCGTTAATCAGAACCTTGACATTTGTGGAGCTTCTAATTCATTAAATTAAGGTTTTTGAGGAAGAAGACTTTAACCTGCCACTAGGGGTGTTCAAAATTGGGTACCCAAAGTATCGGCTATCTGGTTCCTTGAGTAGCACATTTTTTTGCCTATTTCCCAACCCATAATTACCGGGTACCCGCAAAATCGGGTGACGGCTACCGATTCACATTTTTTTAATTTTAATTAAAAATTCTTATAGTAAAAACACATAAAATTAAAAAAGTTCATTATACATAATCCAAACACAAATATTAGTGATTTGAAGTTAGTTTTAAGATAGAAATATTTGGATATATATATTAGAGTTTATCACCAAAAGAAGACATTAAAAATATTAATCATGTGTTTTTCCTTCAAATTTTCTATTAACAAATTAATATAAATATTTAAAAAAATTAAAACTTTAAAGTACATAATATAAACATAGAAAGAATTTAGAGATTTAAATTTAGTTTTAGGGTAAAAATATTAAAGAACCTAAAATAAAAAAAATACAATTTGAAATTAAAAGTACTAGGTCAGGTACCCGGTTACAAAAAATTCGGCCCATACCCGACCCAACTACTCGTGAAAAATCCCGAGTCGAGTACTCGGCTTGATCGGATAATTTTTTTTAAAGAAATACCCAAAATTTTAAGATTTGGTCCAGCGGGTCAACCGGGTCGGGTATTTTTGAACACCCCTATGTGTCACACCAGAATTTCTTAACATAAGCTAATTAAAATGACCGTAACGAAAACGAATTAAAAGTTTAGTGACTATAATGAATGTTTTAAATTTAAATGCCCAAAGTGTAAGTATCCTAAAGGTTTAGGGATTACTAGTTTACCCTACTTTTAAAGTTTGAACGTAAAATAAAAAATTGATATAGTACATAATCCATATTAGCAAAACATCATTTTTTCATATTTCTTTATTCGAAATCAAATTTTAAAAATGTCAGAAATTCAATGTGAAACCATAAAACGCTATTAATTTGATTTTTTATATAATTGATAGACTTCAAACTGAACAAAATTTTCTGGTTTTTTTGGTGTCCCGTATCTTAATATTAAAAAATTTAAACTCTAATTTTTAATTATAAATTTTAAACCCTAAAAAAATGCACTCTACCTTAAATTCTTTAAATCTTAATCATAACTCTAAACTTTAAACTTAATTTTTATAGAATAAAGACATAAATATAGACAAAAAATTACATAAAATTTCTATTCATCTAAACCGACCATAATCTTAAATCAAAATATATTGACCAATTAAATATACCCTATCTCAAAAGTTTTTCTCTATATATTAACATAAACTTTCATTTCTTTGGCAAAGTCTGGTGGGTTGTGCCGCAAGATTTTTCGTCACTTTTTTTTTCCTGATTAACGGCGAAATTGATTTTAATTTTGGTTGTTAAAAATAGTGATCATTATTTCACTTGTTTTTTTATATATGGGTTTTATTTTTGTTTTTTTAATTTTTTTTATAATATCAGCTCTTGTGATACTTTTTTCTTTATCTTTATGACACGTTTTTTTTGTTTTTGTGATATGTTTCTTTTGTCATTTAGCATGATTTTTAAATAACGTAGCTTTCATTTGACGGTGTTCGTTTTTTTATTTGAGTTTGTTGGTAGTCATAGAGAGATTAATTCTCTTTGGTGGTTGTTTGCCGATAGAATCAGAATTGTGTAGCGGAACAATCTATATGGTAGTTTGGTTCTCTCATCACTCATTTTTCACACCGTAAAGTGTCTCGTTTGGTAGAGATAAGGAGATTAATGAAGATTTCTGAGTTCTTTAATGATGTAGGCCAATTTTAAGGGAAGTGTTGCTTTTTTTGCACCTTTAAGTTTCATATTTTGTTTTTTATGAGTTTTTTTAGTGGCATCTTGTTTTTGTGATATCTTTCATTATTTTTTAACAAAATTTAATTGCTATTGCTAAAAAAAAATTCATCTCACGTCCTCATGTATATTACATTGAAAACAATGCTAATTAACTGAAAATTTGACTTGAAAGATTTTGAGTTTCGAAATCAGAACAAGAGTTTCAAAACTCTTTGCTCCGAAATCACATGTTTTGATGCAAAATAACCTTAAAACTCATCAGAATGTTTCCTTTACTCACCCAACTCATAATGCAAACCTTTTAATACATCTAAACATGTTTAAAACACATCATCAATACAACATGATCAACAACTACACTTATGTTTATACTCTTAATTAATCAAAACACATTTCGAAAACCTTTTTATAATAATAACATTTCATGTGTTTTTATTTTAAACCTAAAAAAGGTGTTTGATAGAGCCCGCCACAACAAAAAACATGTTGAATGAGGATAGTAACCGAGTAAAGATCAAAAATTTTATAATCCATCATTCGACATTATTTTTGTTGTGGCGGGCTCTATCCAAAGTTTGTGATGGGTTATTATCAAATATAGTTTGGTTAGTTGGTGATGGCATGAGCATTCAGATATGAGACGACGTTTGGGTGTCAATTTTAAGACCATTGTGCAATTAAGATTTATTTTCTGGATAATTATTATTATCAGGGACAGACACAAAGGTGCTGGGAGCAGCCGCACCCCCTAAAAAATTTAAGTTCCCTTATATTTTATATATTTTCTTTGTATTTTTTTGATAATTTAATTCTGCACCCCTAAAATTTTGTAATTTTGCACCCTTTACATTTTTAATATAACTTCTTAATTTTTTGTACCCTCACATGAAATCTTGCATCCGTATCTGGTTATCATATCTCTTATTTCTGGATATAGTTCATTAACATTATGAACAGAAAGATTCTTGATTCTATTAACATGTCTGATTATTGTACGTGGTGATGACGTTTTATGTTGTCGGGATTGCCTATAAGTTAGTTGAAAACAATTGAGATTTGAAGAATCCCAAAAGCTCGTATGACACTTTATCTAGACAAACTTAGAGAATTAGGGATGGCAACAGAGTGGGTTGGGACAGATTTTTAGCCGTCTCAACTCTGACCCCGACTCTAAAATTTAACGGAAAATTATACTAAACCTAACCCACCTCAAAAAGATTAATAAAAATAGTATATATATAGAGAGGTTAATATCTACTTACACTGTGTAAAATTTAAATGCTTTTATACTTTTTTAAACAGTTGGATGAGGGTAATAAAAACTAAAAGTATTTTCTTATCTTTTTTTTCCTGTGATTATCTCACATTTCCTATTGTTAATCTCATCCATCCATATACCTTCATCCAACGGTCTAAAAGTAGTTTTGAGTTTTACATAGTGTAAGAGAATCTTATAAACCGAGACGAGTTGGAGAATTTTCACCCTAAACCCAAACCTAACTCCACTCGAACCTTTTCAAAAACTGACCAGACCCCACCTGAAAATTAGAAGAAAAAAATCTTACCCTACTTAATTGGGCTGGGTCAGAACCGGCCGAATCCAATTTTTTTTGCCATCCCTAACGGAATAAGCTTTTGACAAACTAATAACGTTGCATGCATCAACTATCAAGTGATTCCTCTTGTTCGTTTTGTGGTGTTGGCCTAGAAACCATTTTACACGAGCTGAGAGATTATACAAGCTGAGTTGTGGGGTTTATACGAAGCTTTGCAAATTTCATGGGATTATGGTTTCGAATATATGTAGGTTCGAAACGATAATGTCCAAGTTCCATAGTTGATGGAAGATCCAAAAACTGATAATAGTTCTTCGAACAATATTCAGGTTGCGATTATGATAGATTCTTCATGAAGGCAAAATAGTAACTAATGTAATGGATGATTTGGTGGGTTAGACACCCATCTATGCGGTGACGGAACTTGAGGTAAGAGTTTTTGGGTCAATTTAATTTGTTTAAAAATTTAGAGGCGGAAAATTTTCAAAAATTTTGAAGGTTTAACTAAAACTTTTAATAATTTGAGAGATTTAATAAAAAATTTTAAAATTTTTGAGGGAAAAAGTAATTAATTTTTTTAATTTTAAATGCATAACTTAAATTGCTCAAAATTTTAAAAGGGACTATGCCCCTGGTCAGCTCCATCCCTGCATCTATGGTGCTGCTCTAGAATAGGTTCAACGGTTAGCCGACAGAAACATTTTTTTTTTGTCTTTTTTGTTGTGGAACTGTTGTTTTTTTAATTTCATGGCCCAAACCTTCTTACAATTCGAAAACAATAAAATCTTCTTTTAAGCATGAAAAACACAATACTAAACCATAGTCATTTTAGTTAAAAGATCTTAACAAAAAAAAATACTTGAATTAAACTACACTTAGGAAACAAATTCCTAGTATAATTAAATTAACTTATGAAAATTACATACTTCTTCAAAAATGAAATTTTTATTTCATCTTTTTAAGTTTTAACTCTATTCTTCAATTCATCTAAAGGTTAATTTAATTTTATACTTTAGGCGTATATATTCCTTCAAACTTAAAAATAAAACAAGTTTATTTGTGAAAATCATACTCAAATTGAGTATTCGCACTAAAAAATTTCATTAATATTATATTTTAATTAACAAAATCAATTATTTAGTCGTTAAAGAATGGGCTTATGTGACCGTTAAATGTTACCAGTTAATCAATTAGTGTCGGAGTGTACCAAAGGGACATAGCTCCCTAAAGGCCTGAAGGAGCATAGGCGCCTGTTACAAATTTTAAATATTTAATAAAATTTAGTCTAATAGTAAATCGGTCCTTGTAAAAAAATATGTAAATTAAAAATATAAGGGCTAATTAAATATTTATTCAAGTAGAGGCTGAATTAAAGAAAGATAGGTTCGTACCCTTAATTTTTGGTTTAATACTAATTTAGGTCACTATAAGTTTAAATATTAGACAAATTAAACATTGATCATTGAATTTTAAATTTAAATACTTACTAAATCTTTGTATTTTTTAAATTCAATATTTTGACCTTTCTAATATTCGATTCTACCTTTGTCTAGATGACGACATGACAAAAATAATAATATGAAAATAATTCATTTTTACCTTTCCATTTACTTAATAAATTAGTATTTAATGTAATTATTTAAACAACTGTAAAATGGCCCATTTTCTAAAAATAGAAATCCTGAGCATATTTTCCCAAATCGTTTATTTCCACCACCTTCTTCATCATTGAGTACCCTCATCAGTCATCGTCGGTCCATTTCATTTTCTTTGATAATCCTAAAGGTAATTATAAACATGGACAAAGTCGGTATATAATATGAGTGTTATTTGACACTCTAGAACTTTTAAAATTTTTTATATAAATTTTTTTATGTGTTTTAATTAAAATGAAAATACACTTCTTTAATAATTATTTTGACATTTCTTAAATAAAATATAAGCTACATTCTTCTTGAAAAGTTGACTCCTCTCGCATAAAAATGAAAATAAAGTGCAGAAAGAACATTTTTTGTCCATTGCTATGATAAGTGTAGAAAGAATATTTTGTAATAGTCTTTATCGGATATTAGTATTATGTGTTAATGATTTTTATTACTTTCTTTAGACAATTTGATTCATTAAATTATGACATCCAAAATAAAATTTTTGGCTTCTCTCATGATTATAAGGTAGTATTTTTTTATACTTTTTATTAAGCCTTTGATAATATATATACCTTGCATATAAAATCGTTTGAACTCGAGTCTCCTAAAATGAACATCATTTTCTTTTTCACCGAGAGTCTGAGATCGCTCATTCGGTTCTGATCCATTTTAATTTTAAATTTATTTTTTTTCATGTCATTAACATACTACATAATCAATTTTATTACGTCATCGCTCATTTAACAAACCTGCCTAAATAATTTTATGGACCTTTTTCACTACGTCGTGCATAACTTCAACCATTAAAATTCACCAACTTAACTATTTTTATTATATCATCAATACACTTAAAATTAACTTTTAAGTAATCATCCGCTTCATATTTACATAGAGAAAAACAAGTGAGGATTCATACTTGAAAAAATGATGATATCAGAAAAAGGTTAAAGTGGATGACTTTTATTAATCAAAACTATAAATGACGTGGTAGGACAAATTCATATAATAAAAATAAATAAATTAATTTAAGTTAATATTATAACATATGAAAAATAAAAATGAGATATTTCTATCTAATGTTAAAATCAGAGATGAAGTTAGGAATTAAAATCATAGACAAGGTATAATTAATCATAAAAGTAGAAAGTACAAAGTTCAAATAAATTAAAATCGATGGTCTAAATACTTAAAAAAATCCTACTAATTTCTTTAATGAAAAAATTGGGAGCACAATTCTAAGGCTATGCTTGGTACAGCAGAAAATTGGAAAGAAAATGAGGAGGTGAAGAAAAATAGAAAAAAAATGAAAATCAGTGATGCTTGGTACGGAAGAAAGTAAGAAGGAAAGAAAAATGAAGGGGAAGATGGTTTCTTAGTTGATGAACAAAAAGGAATCCGCCAAATTTGGACGGAACAGAGCAAGGAAAGATGGAAGAGAACTGATTTTAAAATAACAAGTCGAATTTACCCTTAATTGCTAACTCTGGGCGTAGGCCAATGCACGCTAGCTTACAAAAAGTAGCGATTTTGCATTGGTCTATTTTGGAAAGAAATTAACCAGTGATATTCTAACTTTTTTAGTATTATAAAAATTTAAAATTAATTATAAATAAAAAACTATTTTGATTTGGAAATTCCATGTTTAAGAGGTACATTTAGGAGTGGACAAATTTCATTTCGACTCGAAAAAATTAAATTATTCGACTTAATGAGAAAAAAACTCGACTTGTAGTTTCATAAACACGACTCAAAAATTTTAAAACAAAGTTTGAGTTATAAAATGATAATTTAAATAACTCGAAATTTTTAGTAATTAGTTGATCAGTTTTTGAGTTCTAGTCGAGTCTGTCCATTTTGTCTGATATATTATGTATATTACATATGAAAATGTGAATAAATATATATGTATATCGCGTATGGATATATAAATCCGTTTAAACTGTAATCAATATGTACTATAACATTATAAATAATTATAATTAAATTTGAATAGAAACTCGAAAACTCGACTCAATTTGACTCGAACATGAACTCAACTTGATTCAAAAAAATTTCAAATAAAGTTTGAATCGTAAAATAAGACTTATAAACTTGAATGACTCGAAACTTTTTTTACCCGACTCGATCGACGGCCCAATCTTAAGTACGACTAAAATTAATTTATTGTTTTTATACACTTTTTATTTTAAATGTTTTATTTTTATAAATTTATTGTACAAAGGTCAAAAAAATAAAATAAGCTTAATAGAAATTAATATCAAAATAAAGATTATTAATATAAAAGAGGGTACAATGGTAAAGTAATTTTTCTTTCCTTCCACATTTCTATTGTACCAAGCAATAGAGAGGAAAGAAACATATTTTCCTTCTAATTTTCCATCCTCCCAACCAAACATACCAAAGGAAAGAAAAAAAATATGTTTTCCATCCTTCTACTTTTCTATCACTATAAATTTCCATCCTTCTAATTTTCTTTCCTCTCTACCAAGCAAAGCCTAAGCACCACATACCATCAGATCGGTTGGGAAAAATTTTAAACCCATCTTGCCTCCAATAAATCTCAATCTTGGGTTATATAGGTAGAGTTAACCAAACAGAACCGCTGAGCCAACTGCTCTTATTTGTTTAATTTTACAACATTTTGAATTTAAAGTTATCATCTAGGTGATAATTAAAGAGAGAAAGCCTAAGAGGTAACTCCGGTTCAAATCTAATTATCTTTCTCTTTAAGACTCCAAGAGGTAATTAAAGAAACTAACAATGCAAATAATGACTAAAATGTTGAGAATAAAGTAAAGAAGAACAAGAGAGATGAACAAGAACAAAGATAAAAGACAAAGAGAGAGACTTGTATTATATTCTCAATGTAGGGTTGTATACAATGTTTTCTCCAAACTCTATATTTATAGGCATAAGATAGAAACCCTAATTCCAATGGGTATTAAACCATAATAATAAAGTACATTAAAGTCTCATTTAATATATGAATATCCACCATAAATAAAGATATTCATAACGCTCCCCCTTAGATATCCATGAAGATAACGTGCCTCGTTAAAACCTTACTAAGATAAAAATCTTGTGGGAAAAAAATTCTTAGTGAAGGAAAAATAGTACACACATCTTTGATACGCATAACATGTTGTCTCATTAAAAACCTTACTAGGAAAACCCATTGGGACAAAACCTCGGTTAAGGGAAAAAGAGTGCAATGCTTATTTACTCCCCCTCATGAAAATATTACATAAGATCTTTGAATCTCCATAATTCAATCTTGAATATAATATTCAAATGTTGAAATAGACTTATGCACTAGTGAATAGATCTTTCAAATTACTACTTGAAAGGATTCATCGAATAATATTCTTCTGAAGATCATGAGGGACGAAAATTAGAAGAAACATGTTTCGTTTTGTCACATTTGATATATCCATCTTGAGATATAAATTTTGCATTATCTCTACACAAGATAGCTTGCATCTTATCTTGTGAAAGCAATTCACATATCTTCTGGATATGTTTAGCCAAACACATATTTCGACTTTGCCTCGTGTATAGCAATTATTTACATGATCTAGAGAGACATCAAGTTTTGAAAGATATAAAGGTAATGGTCTCGTAGCACTTGGATAATATTTTTGGATCAACTAAGATATGATGCTTCTAGATCAATTAATATATATATGGTGCTTTTGGACCTAGAATGTCATCACCCTTTTCTCGAGGGCATAATGAATCTTTGTGTACATTAAGAGACCTAGCAACCATAAGGGTGACCAATGAATATGCGTTATGCATGTAAAGTCTCTTTAAACATTTTTCTGTGTATGTCGATTGATGCACAAAGATTCCATTGTTAAGGAGATATATTCATGAGTCTCAACGATATTCAAATCATCAACATGCACAACAACAACGACAACAAATCCAGAGCTAAACCTCTTAATAAAAATGCTTGGGGAAATTGAATCATTCTTATAGCCTTCCGCTAATAAGTATTCATTGAGTCGATTATACAATATACGCCCAATTTGTTTAATCCATAAATAGATAAGTTCAATTTGATTGAATAATGTTCTTGAGAACTTGAATTAACTACTTCTGCAGTCTAGATCCTTCCGAAAGTTTCATGTAAATGTTATTATCAAGAGGCTCATACAAATAAGATGTAACAACATCTATTAGGCGGAAACTAAGTCATTTCATTTATTTTCAGACTAATCAAAATCTAAAAGTAGTTGCATCCACCACCAAGGAATATGTTTCCTCATAATCGATTTCATGTCTTTGTGAGAATCCTTGTGTAACCAAACAGGCTTATATCTCGCGATTTCCCCCTTTTTATTTCTTTTTCTCACAAAGACCCATTTATATCTCACAAATATTTATCTCTTGAAAGAGATTTTAGTTTTGCCTTAATTGCCTCTTTCTATTTTGGCCAATCATTTCTTTGTTTATATTGTCCAATTAACAATAGTCCATGATCCACATCAAAATCTCTAGTGTTATATTACATACAAATCTATTATCGATGTCAATCTAATTTCGGTTCCACTTATTACCAGACATGACATAATTTATTGAGATCTCGTATCATGTACTTGAGTCACGTATAATGTCTCTATTGGAGACCTTTTAATCTCTTCTAGAGATTTTCATAATTCATTAATTCCTCGATCGGACCATCATAATATACAACTCATTTTTTCAAGGATTTTTTAATCTTTGGAACCTATTTGTCTACCACGCTACATGCGTAAGTTAGACTCATTAGCAAGTAGAGTTTGTCCTTACGGGACATCAAGTTTAATCGGAGCATTCATAGCTAGTATACGTGACTTAGTCACTTTTTTAAAGTCAGCAAAATCATCTGGCAATTGATTTGCTAAATGAATTATCCTTTGGACTTATAGTTCACATTGTTGAGTACGCGGATCAAACTAAGATAATGATAATTCATTCCAACTTATTTCTTTTTCCAGCTATTTATTTCTCCCCCTAATGTTGGGAAAACTAACTCATTAAAATGATAGTCAGCAAATCAAGCTGTAAATAAATTCCCCGTCAAAAGCTTGAGATATTTAATTATCAAGAGGAATTTGAATCCGACATATATTCCCAACCTCATTTGAGAACCCATCTTTGTGCATTGTGGTGGAGCAGTTAGAACATATACCGCACACCCAAAAATTATGGGGAGAACTTATGATAATTTGTTGGTTTGATGTGAATTAGTGATGTTGCATGTAAAATGGCATGTCATTAGCATTACCAAGACTGGTTGTCTTTATAGGGTAATCTGGAAAATGTGCTCGTAATTTTATCAACAGAGCAAGTAACCTTGCAAATGCCAAGTTGCGGGTTGATAACAAGGATACATATGACCATCTAGTCGATGCATCGATTAAAACCGTAAAATTTCTATATGGTCAGTAAGAAGGTTATATGGGCCCACATATATCACCCTGTATCCGTTCTAGAAAATTAATAGATTCATAATCTATCTTAGCTGGTGATGGTTGAATAATCAATTTGCCTTGAGAGTAAGCATCACATGAAAGACATTACTTTGAAGAATCTATCAGTTCTTCAATAAATAACCACATGGAGTATCAATAGCTTTTCGCATCATAATTGAACCGGGATGGCCTAACCGGTCATGCCAAATAATAAAGTTATTAGTAAACTTCTGGTTTACGAGCTTCAATTTGCACTAATTCTTGTGTAGTACAATCTGGATGACAGTGCATGTAATTTTGTCAAGATTTTCTTATTGCCTTGGGTTATACTCATAATATAGAGGTAGCCAGCATCCTCTTAACTAACACTCTCAATATGATATTCATTTCTGCTAATATCTTTAAAATTTAATAAGTCTTTTTGCGACTTTGACGAGTATAACGCATTGTAAATATGGAATTAAGTTCCATTTGGCAATAAAATATTTTCTCTTTCGGTGCCTTCTATGATATTAGTACTTTCAGATATAGTACTCGCATTATTCCCTTGCATTTTAAATGGGAAAATATGTATAATTATGCACCTTTCAATATGTACTTTGTTCCATCCACTTCGGGGAATGAAAAATATGTGCTTTGTACCATTCACTTCAGGGAATGAAAATATTAAATATAGCACATATCAAATCAATTATCTATCAAAGATAAGGTCACAAGAATTTATTACTCTTCCAGGGCATTGGTATTTTAGTAGTTTGAGATATAGTACTCACATTTTCCCCTTACATTTAAATGGAAAAATAGTTCCTATGCTTAAGTATAGTATGAGTACTTGCATTGTCTGCTAAGCATCAATCACCACAATTCATTGCAGATTTTATTTTAGAAGTAATCATATTCTTCAAAGGATAAATTAACATAAAGCGTAAATAAATAATATGTAAAACAAATTAATATAAATTAAATTAACATAAATAAATAATAAATAAGGTTATAAGAGTGTAATCACTAATTTTGTTCGGGGTAGACCCGTTTTTTTATTTCATGCTTTTATAATAATGAGCTTATATACATGTATGTTCCTACTATAAATATAGATATTGGGCTTCGTTTATTTTACCTTTTATTAAAACTTTAAAACCCAAAAAAAATTTAACCACTAGTGTTATTTTAATTAAGCATATATATATGTGTGTTATTGTTATGTTATTATTCATTTGAAAAGGAAACCTAAATATTACTAAATATATGTAGTCTTATTATGGTTATTCATTTGAAAAGGAAACCTAAATATTACTAAGTATATGTGGTCTTATTATGGTTATTATATATGTTACTATCATTATCATATTACCATTACTATTATGTTTATTAATGATGTCGCGGTTATATTACTATAGGAATTAGATGTCATTATTATTATGGTCATTATAATACTAATATGAAAACCCAAACAAACAGCATAAATAAAAGCCCATATATAAAATATATCAGATATAAATAAAAGGCCCAAGTTTATTAAGTATGAGTCCATTTACATAACCCAAAACAAAAAACTATTACTTATTTACATGGTCCATTAGGCCCAAAACAATATTAAACCTAAGAACCCTAAAAGCTAATATGATCCCCTTTTTTTGTTGCAGCCGCCCCATCCCAACCGTCAGGTCTAGATTAGATCTGACGGTCTGGATTAAAGCAAGGGAGACCATACGGATCACCCACGCGCCAGGCCGTTCAAAATTTCACGCGCCCACGCGCGGCTTTTCGGCTTCCCTACTTGCGCGTGTGCCACACGCCCGACTTTCCAGCTCCCCCACGCGCTACACACGCGACCGTTCAGATCATCCGTACACTTCTAGATCCTCCACGCGCCCGTGCAAGGATGATGTGTCCGACCGTCCAATTTTCAGCTTTGAGCTTGCCTCCCTCCCATCATTCGAGTAGCCCCCAATGACATGCATGCACAAAAAAAAAGACAGGGGAAAAGTTAGAGCTCGAAATGGTAAAAAGCAGAGGAAAGAAAATAAAGAGAATCAAGGCAATGGCAATCCAAACAAGCCATCAGAAGTAATTGATTAAGATTTGGACTTTGCATGTAATTCAAATCTATGTATTCGGCTATATAACCAAAAAGCCAAACAATTGTAAGGGGTCGATTATGGATTTTCAAGTAATATAGAACAACAACAAAATTTCAGAGGTATCATCACTCTTCTATTTTTTGAAGCACATATACATAGATCTAGGGTTTTAGTATTTTTTTACCTTCAGTGTCGGTTCATCTTCCCCGTGTCGGTTGCACTTCCTCACTGATGATAAGACGTTCGGTCTCTGCAAGGCCATGAGTGGTGAACCGGTGGAGGGGGCAAGCAAAAGGGGGTTACCACTTTTGTTTTTTAAGCAAAATATGGTTTTTAGGTTGTTTTCGAAGCTCTAGGCCTAGATCTAGGTTTGGACTTGGTTTTGGAGTGGAAATGAGAGTTTTTTGGGAATGTCGCCAGAAGTTGGGGGATGGGGCGGCGTTTATCAGAGAAATGGAGAGAGAACAGAGCGTTTTTGGTTTAGTTTAAAGAAAAAATGGAAACATTTCCTGATTTGGTTAGATTTTAGGTTTTATACTAGCTTTCGTCATTTAAAAAATGGGAAATCGCGTAATAAATCCCTCTACTCTGGTTAAATTACGCCCGTAAGGGCTTCCCCCTTTTGAAATTCCTTCCTTGGTCCCTGGCATTTCTAAATGCTTTTACAATTTCGTCCCCTGTTTCATTTGAGTCTTCTCTTCTTTTAATTTTGGCCTTCAAATTTCAGTTTGGTTCAATTTGGTCCCTCTTTTAGTATTCTTCTTATAATCATGCATTTTTAATTTCGGCCTTGCATTTTAGTTTCCTTTAATTAGTGTCTGTTTTGTGTTTATATATGTTATAATGTAGCCTTTGATGTATGTATGTTATATTAGTATGTTAATTGTTATATTTGTTTATATGTAGTATAATGCATAGTTTTTTATATAATGTATGACGTAATATATAATGCAAGGTTTTATTATATCTATAAATATATCGTTTTAACATATATAATATATAGTTTTACATATGTAATATATATTTTTTTACAAAGCATATAATATATGTTTTTATATAGATTTATAATGTATTTAATCTATAGATAATAAATATAGTTTGTTATAATATATAGTGTATACATAATATAGTTTTATAAAGCATGTATATAATATATGGTTTTAAAATATATAACATATGGAATATATATATATATATAATGTATATATATATATGTAACTTTTATAATATATAACATAGTTTCCATGTAATACATGCTTAGAGGTGGTAATTTGGGATCTTGTTTTTTATGCCTTCATTTATATTTATTTGCCATGTATGCTTATTTAAATTGTTTTTAAATTCTTGCATACTGAAATATGTTATGTTATGCGGTGTCCTTTTATTCGGGAACGAACGAGGCCAGTACCAGTCGTAGTGGTGGTGGTCCGGATGTTTCTTCTCGAATATTAGGGCCCTTAAAATATACTCGTCTAAATAACCAAATTTCAATTAATCGTCACTCTAAATTTGCAATTTCCAATATTAAATAAGCGGTAAAACTTTTGGTACCAATTTTGGGCGTTGTGGGGGTGCTAATCCTTCCCCACACGTAACCGACTCCCGAACTTAAAATCTCTGGTTTTGTTTTCGGTTTATGGTCTACCAAACCCAAGTGACCGGTGGTGACTCCAGTTTTATTTCAAAAGCGTTTTTAAAAGAAATCCCCCGTAAATTAATTTTAAATAAAAGTGGGAAACCTCGACATCTTCGAATCCCAAAAACGTCGCTACAGCATGGTGACTCCGCTGGGGAAAACATTTTGTTTTTTTTTACAAAAAAGAGTGCCAGGCCTAAAAAAAGTTGCCACTTATTTAACATTAGAAATTGCGAATTAAAGTGACAATTAAGTTGATATATGTTTATAAATGCGAGTTTATTTTAACATATTTAAAATTTGGCATATAAACCCATCCGTTTAAGTGGGGGGGGGGGAATGCTAGTGCTTTCGTGGGGATATTATTCCTCCATATGGGCCTAGTAAGTACCTTCGGGGCTCAATTACCCTATGTTTTTGTGGGAATATTTTTTCTCCGTATTGACATAGTGAAATGGTCCCTCTGAATTGAACTCGATTAAGATGAACCTATAATGGGTGATGATCGAGGGCCTTGCTACCCTTAGAAGGGGACAACGAGGACAATTCAGCTACCTTCTAGTACCAAAATTGCATGCAGCGAACATAGAAAAACCACCACTTTTAGAGCCATGCGGTTAACCTAGGTGTTTTAGACGTGATGTAAATAGGGTTGTTTATTTTCTTGCTCCGTTTGTTTATCTTCTCTGGTTTACTGCTTTATTATTTATTTTATCCGATACTGACTTATTTCCTTTGTTTCTTGTTTTTGTTTTTGTTTTTGTATTTTGCATGCATTTCATGACATAAAGGTGTTGAATTGAGGTGGTTTGCCCGATTAGAGAGATCTCATTATGGATGGGAGGTTACTTAGGAAAGAAGAAATCAATTCACAAGTCTGACTTTGGTCCGAGGTCAACCAACGAGTTCAGGGTGACAGTTTGTCGAGTGAACGCATAGTACCGGGGTACACTTATGTAAGTCTACAACAAAGTGTTCTTTACGAGTTGAAAGAAATATGGGAAAGTTGGGATCGAAGATTGAAGAATTTGTTTCGCGAGAATTATGGTGACATAACCAACTTGATGTACGTTAGAATTAATGAACCTTTGTTCCGGGCCTTATTCGAATGTTGGAATCCTACCTTTTGTTGTTTCACTTTTAATGAGGAGGATTTGATGCCTACGATCAAAGAGTATACGAAACTGCTCCATCACAAAGGTGTCAAGAAGGATTGGATCTACTCTAAACATCCGAAGTCTCAGAACTATCTGGCCAAGCTCAAAGACGTAGCTGGAATGAGTAAGGACTAGGTAAAAGGATTGATCCAGCATCGAGGAGACAGTGTAGCCTTTTCGTGGGAGTGCGTTCGATATTTAATACCCACGCATCCAAATGAGGTTATGAAGATAGACTTGTTTGCTCTGGGAATATATGGATTGATCATTTTTTGAGGGTTTTGAATATAATTGATGTGGTTGTTTTAGATGTGCTCGAGCGCTTGAAGAGGAGGGCGAACCCGACACTGTCAATCTTGGCCGAAACTTTCATTTCTTTGAATGCTATCAGAAGGCATGCAGAGGGGTGTTTTAGAGGTTGTGCACAATTACTTTAGGTTTGGACCCAAATTCATTTTTGGGAGACACCGAAGAAAGTTTTGCCCGGCGTTTTGTTTGAGGATTTCTCTCATTTGCAAGCATATATGGCCAAAGAGTGGCGCGAAGACATCGAAAAGGTTAAGTGGGGTACGATTCTTAGGAACCTCCAGGATAGCGTTATAGTGTGGTGGGTACGTTGGTTAGGCAGTATCCCTTATTTCTTGTATCGGCTCGGAGATTATAATTGGCTAATACTTTTGGGATTGTACGGAGGGATTGGTTGCGCCCCTTTATTGGTATCCAGGCAGTTTGGGTCTCATCAGTTTATTCATGTTACTTCAGTTTTGAGTCGTATTGAATTGCTTTCAAGGGGGAGCTTAAAGATAAAGTTCAAAATATATCTCGGGCTTGGGATCATTGCTATCGTATAAGGGTTGAGGAGGATCGCATGTGTATGTTCACTCCCAATTATGATTTTTTGAGACGTTGGAGGATCAATGATGAGATTCCAAGACTAGATCAAAGACCATCCATGGCATTAGAAGAACATATGAGGACAATCCCTTCTGAAGCCAACATTTTGAAGAGTGAGCTCGAGAAGGTTAAGAAGAAGATGAAAGCTTTGCAAACCGATCACGTGAGCGAGCTCTACAATGTGAGTTTGGACGTGGACATACGTGATGGGACAATCAAGGACCTAAGGAAAGAAAACGCGGATCTAAAAGAAAGAAATACCCTTTACCAAAATGATACTGTCAAGCTTCAAGCTTTGGTATAAACACCAACCAAAAAAGATTTATAACAGTTGAGAAAGAAAGAGAAAATGTCCTACGTTTGATCGAGGAAGAAAAGAAGAAGGGTAAACAAGCGATCGAGAAAGAGAAGGAAAAAAACAAGTTGATCATCGAGAAAGAAAGAAAAGCGTTTAAGAGAACAATCAATCGGGAAAGAGAGAAAGGTAAGCAAGAGAAGAAAAAAGGTAATTAAGCGGTAAATTGGGAGAAAGAAAATAGTACCGCGTGGAAGAGAAAAGCACATGACAACAAGAATCGACTACATGAGATGAAAAATTTGTATAACACTACTTTTAAGAGTCTAAATCAAAGCTGAGCCCATAATACCCAATTGAAGCAAGGATAGCAGAGTTGGATCTTTCTCTCTAAGAGTACAGTGATCAGAATGGCTTCTTTGAACTCCAGGCCAGCTAGCAAGAAAATGTGACAATTCGAGCATGGATTGAGATACCCGAGGCTACAGTTTAAGACTACTTGGGTCAGATCTTGGTCCTCGAGAAAGCGGCGGAGGACAGAGACAATTATTGGCTAATGCGACTTTGTGATCCACTCGAATGATTCAAGACCGGGATGACTACAACACAACTTTAATGGTTTAGGTACAAGAGGTAGCCCAACATGTAAGGACTCTAGCCGCGGAAACTGAAGCTCTTCGCCCTTTTAATGCCCCGGGGATAGACAAAACACCGAGATTCATTCAAGTACTTCGAGCTATTGAAGAGCTAGGAGTTAGGGCTGACGCCTATCTGTAGGAATTTGCTATTATCCGTTTTGTAATAAAGACCTCTCGTTTTCAATGAAAGTTGTCCTAGGGTGATCACCTATAGGATCAACACATTTATCTACATATATTCTCGTACATATCTCATTATCTGTGCCGTTCATTAAATTCCACCGCATATATCATGCATTAATCAATGAAATTAATTGCGAGAAATATCCTGACAGAAAGAAAGTGAAAGTTTAAATATGTGACCATTTCATGCTCGTACGGTACTCGCTTGCAAACAAGGGCAATGGAAGAAAGTATGGCTAAGGTAGAACAAGGTCAAAGGGATCTTGAAGCACGTTTGGACAGGGTTGAACAAAGCATCAGAGATTAGATCATCCAGTCGCAAGTTTCAGTTGTTGCTCAATTGACCGCTCTATTAGACAAGAAGCTTGGCAAGGAAGGGGTCTCTATTGACAGCTTGAATGATGAAGGAATAGAAGGGATCACACTTCATGAGAAGTCTTAACCAGAAATGCCAAATCCAAAAAAGAAAGTATACATCAATATCGCGGGAACATCTTCTAGCCACCATCAGGGAGTTTCTGCAAATCAGCCCTTTAATGTAGAGGCATGTCTAGATAACGAAGTGCCGGATCTAAGCATGATGAGTGAGGTACAGGAGAGGATCAGGGATGAGGTAAAAAAGAAGTACGAGGAGAGATTCTGTTTCTTTGAAGAAAGGTTTAAGACCTTGCAAGGGATAGATGAGTAAGGGAACGACGCTAGTGATTTGAGCCTCGTGGCTGATTTAGTGCTTCAGCTGAAATTCAAAGTTCCTGATTTCGATAAGTATGATGGAACCACTTGCCCCTCGGCTCACATCACCATGTATTGACGAAAGATGATAGCTTTTATCAAAGACGAGAAAATACTCATTCATTATTTTCAAGATAGTTTGACCAGTTCTATAACCTGATGGTATACTCAGCTTAGTCGAGTTATATTAAATCATAGAAGGATCTTTCATGGGCCTTTATAGAGCAATACAAGCATGTGACCGACATGACACCAAACCGAATCATGTTAGAAGTGATGGAATAAAGGTCAAACGAGAGTTTGCGTCAGTATGCTCAAAGGTGGCGCATATGGCTGCTCAGATTCAACCGCTAATCCCCGAGTATGAGATTACACCAATGTTTGTGAACACTTTGAGGGGCACGTTATTTAACCGGTTGATAAACAACAACAGCCAAAATTTTACCGACATGGTAAGAACCGGGGAATCAATTGAGATGGCTATAAAGAGTGGGAGAATTGATAGTGGAGAGAATTCTTGAAGGAACTACAAAAAGAAAGATAACGAGGTGAATGCAACAAGCACCTACACTACCTCGAAGATTTTCACTATCTCTCAACCACGATGCGCAATTGGAGGCAAACAAGGCCCAAACAAGAAAGAAACAAGACCCCCAAAAAAGGAAAATGAGAAGATGTCATTCACTCCTCTGCCAGTGTCGTATGCCGAATTATACTTACAGCTATACAAGGCTGATTTGGTTAGACCATATTGTGTCACTCTATTTGATCCACCCTACCCCGTATGGTATGATCCCAAGGCAAATTGCGATTATCACGCCAGTGTCCTAGGGCACTCAATTGAAAATTACATCGCGTTTAAAATGTTTGCTCAAAACATGATCAAGACCGGGGTATTGCAATTGGATAAACCAAATGTGGGTGCTAACCCACTAGTGAACCATGAAGGTTGGGGTGTGAATACCGTCGAAGAGGAATACACTAGAAAGGAAAAGACGATTGTGGCCGAGATTAAATCCCCTTTGAGGTGGGTATTCCAATAGTTATGCATGGCATACGTAATTAAGAGGGGCGTGGAAATAGTACAAGAAGGATGTGGCCCTTACTGTGAATATCACCAGGAGAAGGGATATGAAATCCAGCATTGTGAAGAGTTCAAGCAAGTAGTTCAAAAGTTGATGGACAATAAGGAGATCGAGTTCTTTGAAAAGGTCGAAGGAAAGAAGGAATTAGACGTGTGCACGTCAGATGACCCCAAGGTCCAATACGGGGTAGATAGGCCGTTTAAGATCTCGTTCAAGCCAAGAGAGGAATGCCCACCTCAAAGAGGAAGTTCTAAGATGGCCCCTAAGCTTGTAATCTTAGCTCCAACATTATTTCTTCTCTAAGACAATCAAAACGTTCCTTGGAGCTACGCCGCCAACATCTCAGTACCAGACGGTTCAAAACCAGAAAGAAATGAAAAGTCACATGAAGATTTGAAACCTGTGCAAGTAGAGGAATCGACGAATCTGAAGGCCGAGACAGTGAACAAGGTGGAGCATTTCATAAGAAGTGGTAGGTGCTATTCATCAAAAGCATCAAAGGCGTCGGAAGCACCAAGAGACAATGGCAAGGCTGCAATGACTGAGCCTGAGAAGATATTTGGGGATGAACCTCCTTCAAAGATAAATGAACCGGTAACGGAAACACAAGCACATGAGTTTTTAAGATTCTTGAAGCACAACGAGTATAGCATCGTTGAACAACTCTGAAAACAACAAGCTCAAATTTTAGTGCTTGAACTATTGTTGAGCTCCGAAAAACACCGTAGTGCACTATTGAACGTTTTGAACCAAACTTTCATCCCAAATAATATTTCGGTGAGTAAGTTGGATAGGATAGTGAGGCATATTGTTGCAAATAATTACATTACCTTCAGCGATGATGAGATTCCAGACGGGGGTATGGGATCAACCAAAGCATTGAATATTACAACCCTTTGTAAAGGGCATGTTCTACCGGGGGTGCTCATTGACAACAGATCCGCCTTGAATGTGTTACCGATGGCGACTCTACAAAGTTTGCCCATCGATAGTTCACACATAAATCTCTACCATAACTCTATCTGAGCTTTTGATGGAACCCAAAGGGATGTGATTGGAAAGATCGAAGTACCTCTGTTAATCGGGCCTACAGAGTACATGGTTGAGTTTATGGTGATGGATATCAGGCCAACCTACAGTTGTTTGCTAGGAAGGTCGTGAATTCATTCGGCTGGGGTCGTACCTTCATCACTACACCAAAAATTAAAATTCGTCATCGAAGGAAAGTTGGTGAGCGTGGGAGCCAAGCAAGACATTATTGCCTCTGTAACGACTGATGCTCCTTACATCCAAATGGATGAAGAGGCCATTGAGTGCTCCTTTAGAGCTTTAGAATTTGTAAATGCCACCTTTTTGGCGGAAAGAAACATGATCCCGTACCCTAGACTATCCAATTGTACCAAGATGATGGTTTGGGAGACTTTGGGATGGGGAGCCAAGAAAAGAAGGGGTCTTGGAAGGAACCTTTAAGGTTGTCTGCAAGCCAAAAGTGTCATTAACAAGAAAGACCGGTTCGGACTCGATTACAAGCCCAATTTTCTGGAAAGAAAGCTAGAATGGAAAAAGAGAGAAGAGCAAAGGAAGGACAGATTTAGGGGCAAAGATATTCCGTAGGAACCAATGACTTACTCCAACATGAAGGATATTTTCTTGTATGGCGGGATAATCAATGCCAAACAGAAGGTGCATGAGGCAAATCTAGAGAGTGACAAACTCAATGATGAAGAAAGGTTCAACGAGGCATTAGAAGGGATAGATGTTAACATGATAACTGAAGGAGGAAAGAATGGCAAGTTTCTGTCTGGAATCCGTCCTTGCTTCCCAAGAGAGAAACTCAAAAATTGGACCAGTGTGGACCTACCTGTAGTTTTTAAGTCTGAATCAAAGTAATGCTCAGAACCAACCCTACTCGCTTTTGCCCGCGAGCAGTAGGGATCTTTTGTAAAGGGCTTCTATGTTAACTTGCTTGTTTGCAATGAAAAAGGATGCTTTCCACACTTTCTCAAATGGCAAACATCATATTTATTGTATTCTTTTATTACATTTATTACTTATTATTTCATTCATTCTATAAGAATATTCATTTCTCTTCCGAATACCTATTCATTTCCAAACCATTTCAGGGTCCCCATCATTAACTGTATGAATGACTCTGAATCTAATCCCGAGATAGATTTTGAGTAGCCTTTATATCTGGAGAAAATCAATGAAAAAGAAGATGAGGCAGAATGTGAAGTCCCAGATGAATTACTTAGGTTAATGGAAAGTGAGGACGAGCAGATCCTACCCCACCAAGAAGAAGTAGAGATCCTCAATTTGGGGATTGATGAAGAAATGAGAGAACTGAAGATTGGCACCACTATCTCACCCAAGACTAGGCACGAATTGATAGATCTATTATCAGAGTTCAAGGACATCTTTGCTTAGACTTATCAAGATATTCCAGGGTTAGACACAAACATTATGGTATACAAGCTGCTGATAAGGTCAGAATGCAAGCCAGTTCAGTAAAAACTAAGAAGAATAAGGACGAACATGCTACTAAAAATTCGTAAGGAAGTAAGAAAGCAGTATGAGGCCGACTTTCTAAAGGTTGCCAAATACCTGGAGTGGGTGGCAAATATAGTCCCGGTGCCTAAGAAAGATGTGAAAGTTCGAATGTGTGTGGAGTATAGAGATCTCAATAGGGAAAGCCCTAAGGATAATTTTCCCTTACCCCATTTTATACTTTAGTCGACAACACCGCGTGGCATTCATGGTTCTCTTTTATGGTTGGTTTCTCAGGCTACAACCAAATAAAGATACATCCCGAAGACATGGAGAAGACTACATTTGTAACCATGTGGGGCACGTTTTGTTACAAGGTATGCCGCTTGTGCTAAAAAATGCTAGGGCGACTTATCAAAGAGCCATGGTGACCCTTTTCCACGACATGATGCACAAAGAAATTGAAGTGTATGTGGATGACATGATTGCCAAGTCATGAACTGAAGAGGACCATATTCAAAACTTGAGAAAGCTTTTCCAATGATTGAGAAGGTACCAGTTGAAGCTTAACTCGACCAAGTGCATCTTCGCTGTCACATCTGGAAAGCTCTTAGGTTTTTTGGTTAGCCAAAAAGGGATCAAGATTCACCCTAATAAAGTAAAAGCTATTCAAGATATCTCTACCTCAGACACAAAAAGAAGTTCAGGGTTTCTTGGGGAGATAATTATATATCCCTGTTCATTTCTCAATTAGCCGAAAAATGTGACCCTGTCTTTAGATTACTTTGGAAGAATAACTTGAGAGTATGGGATGAAGAGTGCCAAGAGGCTCTAGACAAGATCAAGAAGTATTTGACTAATGCTTCGATCTTAGTGGCACATGTTCCAGATAGACCATTAATCATGTACTTAACATTTTTTAAAAATTTGATGGGTTGCTTGTTAGGGCAACATGATGAGTCCGAAAGAAAAGAGAGGGCTATCTACTATTTGAGTAAAAAGTTCATCGATTGTGAAACTCAGTACCTACTAATTCAAAAATTGTGTTGTGCACTAGTGTGGGCTACCAAGAGGCTTAGGAAGTACATGTTGTACCACACCACTTGGTTGATATCCAAGTTAGATCCGCTGAAATTTTTGATGGAAACACCATCATTAACATGGAAGATGGCTCATTGGCAAATGCTTTTGTCTAAATACGACATTATCTATGTAAGTCAAAAAGCAATAAAAGGAAGCGCTATAGCAGACTTCCTTGCCAGTCATGCTTCGGGCGATTATGAATCCTTGAACTTTAATTTTCCCAATGAAGAACTAATGTGCATAACCGTGGAAGAAAAGGCTACTTCAGGAGAAAAGTCGTGGAAGCTTTATTTCGATGGGGCATGCAATGCCTTAGGCCATGGCATAGGGGCGATGTTAATCTCTCCAGAAAACGTCTACTATCCTTTCACAATTAGATTGGAATTCTTCTACACAAACAATATAGCTGAATATGAGGCTTGTGTCATAGGCTTACGTGCGACCATTGAAAGAAAAGTCAAGGTGCTTCAAGTTTTTGGAGACTCATCTTTGGTTTTTTATCAACTCCGGAAAGAATGGGAAACAAGAGACTCAAAGTTGGTCAAGTATTATGATCTGATCCAAGAGTTGGTTAAAAACTTTGAGAAGATCAACTTTGCTTACCTCCCAAGGGAAGACAATCAGATGGCAGACGCTTTGGCAACCTTGGCTGCAATGTTTGAGGCAAGCACCGAAGTAGAAATGAAGCCAATTGAGATGCAAATCTTTGAAATACCATCTCATTTCTATAACTTGTAAGAAGAGGTAGATGGTAACCCATGGTGATGTCCTTCAATATATCAAGTTCCAGACCTACCCCGATATGGCCAATGAAAATGGTAAAATGACCATTAGAAGGATGGCAGCATGATATGTTCTAGACGAGGAGATTTTATACAAAAGAGGAAAAGACCAAATTTTGTTAAGATGTGTCGATGCACGAGAAGATGAGAGTATCCTAGCCGAGGTACATAATGAGTTATGTGGGACACATGCCAACGGTTTCTCAATGGCTCGAAAAATTATGAGATACGGTTACTTTTGGTCGACTATGGAAATGGATTGTATCGACTATGCAAAGAAGTGCCACAAATGCCAAATATGTGCTGATAGGATCCATTCCCCACCCTTATCATTGCACGCCATGAATTCTCCATGGTCGTTCGTTGTATGGGGCATGGATGTCATTGGTTAAATTCATAGGGATGGCAACGGGGTAGAGCGGGTCAGATTTTTGGCCGCCTCGACCTCAACCCAAACTTTGGTAGTCTCTACCTAACCCCGACCCGCCCCAAGAAAAATTATTATTGCACCCGCCCTAGGACATTGAGACTAAATCTGACCCCGATCCGATACTCTTCCAAAATTTGTTCCGCTCCTTTTCAGACCTTCCCTCTTGATTTCACTCTCTGTAAATGAAAAAGGAATTAAGTAATAAAACACAAAGATAATTCAACTAAGCCAAGCAAAATAGTATTTAAAAACAAAAACAAAAGAAAAAGGTAGCAGTAAAGAAAGTGAAAGGAAATTTGAATAAAGGGTATTACCAGATCTTTTACTAAAATTTAAGATCTTTCTAGTTGTAGAGACTGTTAAAAACTAAAAAACCTTTCAAAGATGGTATTTTTGCATTGACACCCATTTTTTCTTATCATCTATCTCCAATGGACAATCTAACAAATTATCCATTGAGTTTTTTACAGAAATAAAAAAAATCAAAGTAAAAAAACCCACAGATTGAATCTAAAATAAGAAAAAAAAATAGGGAAAAACAATTGAAATAAGAAAAGACAACAATTTGATGAAAAAAACACATATAGATAACATGCAATGAAGAACAAAAAAATAAAATTAAAGAAAATGATGAATAGAAAAAATAAATTAAAGAAAATGAAGAGGGGGAGAACAGAGAGCGTTGAAGGCGGCAACAACAACAAATGAAGAGAGTTAAAAAATTTAACCTAAAAACTTATACATAGTGGCATTATTGTAAATATAATAAAACTTATATATAATAAAACTAAGCCAAAGGCATCCAATGGACATCGTTTTACTCTAGTGGTCATCGACTATTTCACTAAGTGGGTGGAAGTAGCTTCCTATGCCAATATCACAAGAGTGACAGTTTGCAAGTTCTTGAAGAAAGAAATTATTTGTTGGTATTGTTTGCCAGAAAAGATCATCACAGACAATGCTTCCAATCTGAACAACAAGATGATAACTAATGTGTGTGAGCAATTGAACATAGTGCACCATAATTCCACCATCTATCGTCCCAAGATGAACGAGGCAGTAGAAGCGTCAAACAAAAATACCAAGAAGATCGTTTCGCAGACGACTGACACTTTTAAAGATTGGCATGAAAAGTTGTCATTTGCCCTGCTCGCTTACCGAACGTCCGTCCTTACGTCATCAGGGGCAACACCCTATTCCTTGGTTTATGGTATAGAAGTAGTTCTACCTGTGAAAGTGAAGATTCTGTCACTGCGGATATTGAATGAGGTAAAGTTGGAAGAGGCCGAGTGGGTACAATCACAGTTTGATCAGTTGTACCAAAAGAGAAGAGACTAAAAGCCATTTGCCATGGCCAGATGTACCAAAAGAGAATGATGCGAGCTTACGACAAGAAGGTTCACCCAAGGGAATTTCGAGAATGAGATCTAGTGCTTAAAAGGATCTTGCAGACTTAAAAAGATTTTCGAGGAAAATGGATGCCTAATTGGGAAGGGCCTTATGTCGTTAAAAAGGCATTTTTTTAGGGGAACGTTGATTTTAACAGAAATGGATGGGAATGAGTTAAGCAATCAAGTGAACTCGGACTCGGTAAAGAAATACTATGTGTAAAAAAAAAAAGAGAAAAGAAAAGAAAAGTAAAAAAGGAGGGTTTGAGGTGAAAACCCGAAGAGAGCATCTCGAAACCAAAGAAGGGTCTGAGTCGAAGACTTGAAAGGGCGGCCCAGACAAGCCTTCAAGATTGGACATCCAACAAGCAAGATCTCCCAGGCTATCTGGCGCTTTAGTGAAGAACTTCAAGCGAGCGATATGCCTCGGTCGATGGGCTCTCGAATCATTCATACAGTCGATGTTTGGGACATTGCATCATGTTTTTTTTCTTTTTTTTCTTATGTTTGCCATGATTCTTAAATCATTCTGAATTTTTAAAAAATATTAATGAAGAATTTCTTTATGCATTCTCTTATCTGTTCTACCAAGCACCCTGCAAGTAAGTTAACGTAAATTCATGATAAGCAAAATATTTCTCGGTATTACTGTGCTCTGACCTTTCCAAGTGCAGTTGATCCTAAGACATAAATGAATCTCAAACTTTTTCTATGCACCAAGGTCCAAGCAGATGGAAGGTTTCAAGCAAGGTGATGATTAAAGTGAAAGGTTTACGAGGATGAAGTGATCTCAAGGTGAAAACCCAAAAGAAAAAGGGGGAAAGGAAAGGAAAAGGGGGAAAGGAAAAATAAAAAGTAAAAAAAAAGAAAAAAAAGGAAAGAAAAAAAGGAAAGAAAAAGAAAAAAAAAGAAAAAGAAAAGAGAAAGAGAAAGAAAGAAAAAAAGAAAAGGAAAAAAGGGAAGAAAAAATCGAGATAACAACCCGAAAAGACACTGAAAAGACAAATGGAAGACCTGAAAAGGCACTTTAGAAAGGGGGACCGAGAGTTTGAGAAAACGAGGCTAAGTTGGTTGAGCCTAAACATAAGAAGAGATACCGATGGTACAAGGAGTCAAGAAGAAGGAAGAAACAAGAGGATGGCTAAAGAAAGGACGACCGAAACAAAAGGACATTGCATAACAATGCCATTATTCATGCATCATGTGTAGATATGCATCCCTAAGTTAGGTGCATACTAATAAATATCATTGAAACACTATGTTTGCTTTAGTAGGTGCTCTCTATGCCGCTATAATGAGAAAGCAAGATATTGCCGTCTGGTTTCCCAGTCTTCGGCCTCTCGGGAAGTAGTGTAGAAATTTTTAGTACTCGTGCTATCAGAAAGCAGAGTACCATCTCAATGTTCAATACTAAAAGAACTTGAAGATTTCAAAGCGAGGAGTTTTATATAGAAGAAACGCATAAGCAAAATAGGTCTTATATATAAAAGACTTGCAGCTCCAGGATCGCGAAAGCGAAGGGTTCTGTATAGAGGGAACTTGTAGATCTGAGACTTCGAACAAGAAAAAGAGAGAAGTTATATAGAGGAAGAACTTTCAATTCGAAGAATTGGCCAGGAAGGAAGAGTTCTATGAAGAAAGAACTTATCGCTCCAAAACTTCGAAGAGAGGGAAACGAACAATCCCATATAGAAAGGATCCGTCGCCTCAAACTCTCGAATAGGAAGTATGAAAAAATTAGTGTTTATAGTCTTTGCTCTATCCTTGTTTTATTAGAATAAGCAAAGAGGGGCAGATGTAATCACTAATTTTGTCCGGGGTGGACCCGTTTTTTTTATTTCATGCTTTTATAATAATGGGCTTATATACATTTATGTTCCTACTACAAATATAGATATTGGGCTTTGTTTATTTTACATTTTATTAAAACTTTAAAACCCAAAAAAAATTTAACCACTAGTGTTATTTTAATTAAGCATATATATGTGTATTATTGTTATGTTATTATTCATTTGAAAAGGAAGCCTAAATATTACTAAGTATATGTGGTCTTATTATGGTTATTCATTTGAAAAAGAAACCTAAATATTACTAAGTATATGTGGTCTTATTATGGTTATTCATTTGAAAAGGAAACCTAAATATTATTAAGTATATGTGGTCGTATTATGGTTATTATATATGTTACTATCATTATCATATTACCGTTACTACTATGTTTATTAATGATGTTGCGGTTATATTACTATAGGAATTAGATGTTATTATTATTATGGTCATTATAATACTAATATGAAAACCCAAACAAACAACATAAATAAAAGCCTATATATAAAATATATCAAATATAAATAAAAAGCCCAAGTTTATTAAGTCTGAGTCCATTTACATAACCCAAAACAAAACAAAAAATTATTACTTATTTACATGGCCCATTAGGACCAAAACAATATTAAACCTAAGAACCCTAAAAGCTAATCTAATCACCCATTCTTTTGTTGCAGCCGCCCCATCCCAACCGCCAGATCTAGATTAGATGTGATGGTCCAGATTAAAGCAAGGAAGACCATTCAGATCACCCATGCGCTGGCCCATTCAAATTCTCACGCGCCCATGCGCGATTTTTCGGCTTCCTCACTCGCGCGTGCCACAAGCCCGGCTTCCCAGCCCCCTCACGCGCCACACGCGCGTGCAAGGTAATGACATGGATGGCGTGTCCGGCCGTCCAATTTCTGGAGTGAGCGTGCCTCCCTCCCATCATTCGAGTAGCCTTCAATGATATGCATGCACAAAAAAAGATAGGGGAGAAGTTAGAGCTCGAAATGGTAAAAAGCAGAGGAAAGAAAATAAAATGAATCAAGGCAATGACAATCCAAACAAGCCATCAGAAGTAATTGATTAAGATTTTGACTTTGCATGTAATTCAAATCTATGTATTCAGCTATATAATCAAAAGCCAAACAATTGTAAGGGGTTGATTCTGGATTTTCAAGTAATAGAGAACAACAAAAAAAATTCAGAGCTATTATCAATCTTCTTCTATTTTTCGAAGCACATATACATAGATCTAGTGTTTTAGCATTTTTACCTTCGGTGTCAGTTCGTATTCCCCTTGTTGGTTGCACTTCCTCGTCGATGATAAGTCATCCGGTCTCCGCAAGGCCGTGAGTGGTGAATCGATGGAGGGGGCAAGCAAAAAGGGGGTTACCACTTCGTTTTTTAAGCAAAATACGGTTTTTAGGTTGTTTTCAAAAGTCTAGGCCTAAATCTAGGTTTAGAATTGGTTTCGGAGTGGAAATGAGAGTTTTTTGGGAATGTCGCTGGAAGTTTGGGGATGGGGCGACGTTTATCAAAGAAATAGAGAGAGAACATAGCATTTTCGGTTTAGTTTAACTAACAAATAAACATTTCCTGATTTGGTTAGATTTTAGGTTTTATACTAGCTTTCGTCATTTAAAAAGGGGAAATCGCGTAATAAATCCCTCTGCCCGATTAAATTACGCCCGTAAGGGCTTCCCCCTTTCGAAATTCCTTTCTCGGTCCCTGACATTTCTAAATGCTTTTACAATTCCGTCCCCTGTTTCATTTGAGTCTTCTCTTCTTTTAGTTTTGGCCTTCAAATTTCAATTTGGTCCCCCTTTTAGTATTCTTCTTATAATCATGCATTTTTAATTTCGGCCTTGCATTTTAGTTTCTTTTAATTTCAGTCCTTGTTTTATGTTTATATATGTTATAATGTGGCCTTTGATGTATGTATGTTATATTAGTATGTTAATTGTTCTATTTGTTTATATGTAGTATAATGCATAGTTTTTTATATAATGTATGACATAGTATATAATGCAAGGTTTTATTATATCTATAAATATATGGTTGTAACATATATAATATATAGTTTTACATATGTAATATATATAGTTTTTTTAAAAAAGAATATAATATATGTTTTTTTTATATAGATTTATAATGTATTTAATCTATAGATAATAAATATAGTTTGTTATAATAAATAGTGTATACATAATATAGTTTTATAAAGTATGTATATAATATATGGTTTTAAAATATATAATATATGGAATATATATAATGTATATATATGTAACTTTTATAATATATAACATAGTTTCCATGTAATGCATGCTTAGAGGTGGTAATTTGGGATCTTGTTTTTTTATGCCTTCATTTATATTTATTTGTCATGTATGCTTATTTAAATTATTTTTAAATTCTTGCATACCATAATATGTTATGTTATGCGGTGTCCGTTTATTCGGGAACGAACGAGGCCAGTACCAGTAGTAGTGGTGGTGCTTCGGATGTTCCTTCTCGAATATTTGGGCCCTTAAAATGTACTCGTCTGAATAACCAAATTTTAATTAAATCGTCACTCTAAATTCGCAATTTCCAATATTAAATAAGCGGTAAAACTTTTGGTACCAATTTTGGGCGTTGTGTGGGTGCTAATCCTTCCCCACACGTAACCAACTCATGAACTTAAAATATCTGGTTTTGTTTTCGGTGTCCGGTCTACCTAACCCAAGTAACCGGTGGCGACTCCAGTTTTATTTCAAAAGCGTTTTTTAAAAGAAATCCCCTGTAAATTAATTTTAAATAAAAGTGGGAAACCTCGACATCTTCGAATCCCAAAAACGTCGCTACAAAGGGAAATAAAATAAATGGTGAATTATTACCTTTAAGGGTTATGAGGAAATCAACAATATCTAATTGAGTTGGACCAAAAACGCCATAATTATTTTCTCCATAAACAAAATTTGTTTATATTTTCTTTCTTTTATTATTCATGATTGTGGATAAAATTCCATAATGCTTCGGCTTTCGGCCAATACTAAGCCAATGATTTAAGTTGCCACATCTATGACACATAAATTCCTCTTTCTTGGAATGATATTTTGCACTATTGTCATCTTTATTGTTCCTCTTGTGGTGGTATAATTATTTTCAAAATGATCACAAAGTCTATGTCCATAACCTTGACCATGACCACAACTACTAATGTGGCATTTTTTTCTATTATAAAATCTCGCATTCACTTCAGGGAATATAGTGGAGCCAGTGGGCCTTGTAATACCCATTTTTTTGTCCGGACCACAAATTATATTCGAACCAAATAAAAATAAATTAATCCAAAGCAAGGCATGCCATACCTTGGCCATGCCCTGCAGCCCTCACACCCTGCCACCCTTGCACCCACACCCATTCCCTATTCTCCATTCTCACACTCCACTCAACCTCCCCATCATCTATTTTAAAGGCAAAAGAAATGGAAGCAAAAGAGGCCGGCCATTTTGGAAACAAAAATTGGAGAATTGAAAAGAAGAAAGCACAACACAATTGAAATAGGGGAGAGCCGGCAATTTGAAACAAATTTGGTTTGGGTATTTATTTTTTTATGTATGTTTATGGTGTATTTTTTTAATCTAATGATGTTTTATTAGTAATCTCTTATTTATTTTTAGTTATCACGTTTTATATGCTTTTATGTTCATATCTTTATATATGTTGTTAGGATGTTAGATTAATTCTTGATGGTTGTTTAATATTTGTTTTTAAATTTTCTCATATGTAAATATGTGTGTTTACTTTCATCATGATGTGTAGTTGTTTATGGCTTTTATTTGTGTATATGTACGTATGTATATATGTTTTTAGTATGCATCTATGTACATTGCGTCATATATATGTGTATTAAGTTGTGTATTACCTACATATGTTAAGTAATATATGAGAGTATATACTATGTTTCTTTTAGTATATGTTTATATAATACTATATTTATATTTATTGTTTTTGCCATATTTTTTTTGTATACGTATATGTTATATATTTTAGTATGTGTTATTTTAGATTCCTTATTATATTAGTCTTATTATTACTATTATTATTACATTTATACAGAACAATCTATTTTCTATATGTTATATATATTAAGATTATATTTTTATTATTATGTATATATACGTATAGTATTCTAATATGTATTTATTACGTATATGTTTTTGGTATGTGAAACATGTTTTATATTATTATGTATATATAATTTTTTACAACCCATATTTTACGTATAACTTTTTATATTTTATATATTAGATATATATATATATATATAAGATTTCATGTATATATTGTTGTTTGCACATATTATTATGTTATTACGTTAATTAATATTTGTGAATAAGTTAGATTAATATTTATGTATGTATGTTTTAGATTAATATTTTATTTATGTTATATTAGTATTTTATTATGTTAGTATTTATTTATATTTTTATCGCAATGTATTTATTTATATTTGCCATGTTTTTTAAGTTTGCATAACGAACATATATTTTGTCAATGCGGTGCCCTTTTATTCGAGCGTAAACGGGGCCAGTATCAGGCGTAGTGATAGTGGTTGGGCGTTTATTCTCGAATAACGGGGCCTTTAAAATTTACTCGCACATATAACCAAATTTTAATTTAATCGTCACTTTAATCCGGAAAGTTTAATATTAATAAAGCGGTAATTATTAAAGTACCAATTTTGGGAGGTGTGGGGGTGCTAATCCTTCCCCATCCGTAACCGACTCCCGAACCCGATATTTTGAAATCTCTGGTTTTCTACGGTGTCCGGTCCGCCTTGAGTGGCCGGTGGCGACTCCAATTTTAAATAAAATACGGGTTTTATAAAGTCCCACGCGGAATACAACATTTTCAAAACAAAATAATCTTTTTTTTAGCGAGAAAAAACATCGCTACAGATGGCGACTCCGCTGGGGATATTTGTGTTTTTTCAAAAAAATAAGAGAGACGAGCTTTTTTAAATAATTATCGCTTTATTAATATTGGAAATTCCGGATTAAAGTGACTATTAAAGTAACATTCGGTTATAATTGCGCATTTATTTTAACGCATTTAAAATATGGCATATAAACCCGTTTTTAAGTGGGGGGAAAATGCTAATGCTTTCGTGGAGATATCGTTCTCCCGTATGGGCCTAGCAAGTACCTTCTGGGCTCGAGTACCTTATACTTTGTGAGGATATCGTTCCTTCGTATGGGTATAAGCGAATGGGTCCCCCTGAGTTGAACCCGGTTGAAAGGAGCCTATAATGGGTGATGACCGGGGGCCTTGCTACTCTTAGTAGAGGACAGCGAGGACAATTCGGGTACCTCTTAGCACCAAAACTGCATATAGTGAGCCGTAGGAGCCAACCCTTTAGAGCCATGTGAAACTCTGCCCAATTAGTGGTCACCCTATTTAGGCTCTGGTGTCTTGTTTCTTGTTTATGTACAGTTTTTATTACTCTATTTTTGTTATATTAATCATTTTATTTGGTACTAACTCGTTTCATTTTATTCTCATCGCACTGAGTTTACATGCATCATTGCACAACATCATCACAATCTTAATTTTGCATTGCATCGATTTAGGACACATTTTGCATGCATTCATTTTCAGAATAATAAAACTAATCCTCGGGTTGCCCCATTAAATACAACAAAGATGGTCGATCTAGCACCTTACAAAGCCCCTTACAAAAGTTTGATCTTGGGGCATGTCCAAAAGCACCCCCACATCTTTTACAAATAGTGTGCCTCTAACAAGGTCCCAGTCCGGGGGCATTCTTTGCCAAGGTCCAGCCTTCATTGCCGAGTCAAACTCTTACATCTTTGACCACAGTTTTCAAAATTGCACCCAATCAAAAATAATAAGCTACCATGAACCAACACAATTTATAAACCCAACCTAGGGGGCAACAGAATCCACACTCAAAGTGTCAAATTCAAGAACAGTTTCAGACGATGGCATAGGGATGAATAAAATGTTGGGACATGCACCCAGATGACTAATTGAAACCAAGTTGAGGTTGGGGCACCGTCACATACAAAAAACCAAGACCCTGACGGGACCAGTGAGGAGTCGGGCATCCCTTTGAGGGCAAAAAAATCATATCACATTCATGCATTCATCTTGCATACGTCATACATTTAGATTAAGTGCATACACCAAAATCACCATGCATTTAAGATAGACACATGCATTTAGGCATAAAAATCATGTATGCATTTTTGCTTACAAACAGGTTCAAAAAGAGACCGAACATCCTCAACCGTGGGGGCAACCAACCTTAGTCTTAGAGGAGGCCAAACACAAAGAGGATGCTGAAACATCAATAAAAGGTAACAATGACAAGTTTTGTGAACATTTACTGATTAATGTTTTTATTCATTTTTAGGTCATATCCCTCCGCCAGTAGAGCAGCAGAAGTAGACTTTTCCAGATCTTGCCTTCGTCATTGTTGATAGGCCAACAATTTTCAGATTCTGTTTTACCGCTGATGGTGCAACAATATAGACATCCTGAAGATCTCGTTTCTCCGTTGATGGTGCAACAGATCCGAACCTTTCCCCAGACAGATCAAATTTATATTCAAGTCTTGTTTCTCTGCTGACGGTTGTATAGTTCAAGAAAAAAGAAAAATTACCAAAAAAAAGAATTGAAAATTTTTGAAAAAAAAAGAAGAAGGAAAAAATAGAAAAATCAGAAAAAATCAAAAGTCGAAAAAAATCAAAAATCGAAAAATGAATGAAAATTCAAAAGAAAATTTATCAACTTTCGTCGCATGGTCTAGTCTCTCCGCTGATGGAGTGGCTGGGTCCAAGTTACCGTCGCCCTCAGATCCTGCTCTCCGCTGATGGTGTAGCTGGTTCCAGGTCTTCATTATCGAATCCAATCCTCCACTGATGGAGTGGTCGGGTCTAAGCTATCGTCGTCCTCAGATCCTGCTCTCCGCTGATGGTGTAGCCGGTTCTAGGTCGTCATTATCCAATCCAGTCCTCCGCTGATGGAGTGACCGGGTCCAAGCTCCCGTCGTCCTCAAATCTTGCTCTCCGCTGATGGTGTAGCCAATTCCAGGTCGTCATTGTCCAATCCAGTCCTCCGCTGATGGAGTGACCGGGTTCAAGCTCCCGTCGTCCTCTGATTCTGCTCTCCGCTGATGGTGTAGCCGATTCCAGGTCGTCATTGTCCAATCCAGTCCTTCGCTGATGGAGTGACCGGGCCCAAGTTCCCGTTGTCCTCTGATCCTGCTCTCCGCTGATGGTGTAGCCGGTTCCAGGTCGTAATTGTCCAATCCAGTTCTCCGCTGATGGAGTGACCGGGTCCAAGCTCCCGTCGTCCTCTGGTCCTGCTCTCCCCTGATGGTGTAGCCGGTTCCAGGTCATCATTATCCGACCCAGTCCTCCGCTGATGGAGTGGCTAGGTCCCAGTTGCGGCTGTCCTACTTATCCGCTGATGGTGTGGTAGGGTTCCAGTTAATATTTCTGTTTCTCCGTTGATAGATCCAACTTTACTGATTTTCAAGTTTTCTTTATTAATGTTGTAGCTAGAAAACAAATCAAAAAAAGAAAAAAAAGAAGAAAAAATCAAAGAAAAATAGAAAAAAGAAAAAAAAAAGAAGAAAAAGAAGAGAAAAATAAAAAATGAAAAGAAGCAAAAGCAGAGAAAAATAAACAAAAAAGAAGAGAGAGAAAAAAGAGAAAAATTGTCAGTTTTCTGATCTTGCCTCTTCGTCATAGTTGTAGCTGGATCAGACATCAGAACTTTCACCTATCGGTCTTGCCTCCTCGACAGTGTTGCAGCTGGATCGAATTTTGAAGACCCTGTCTCTTCGTCGGTGTTGCAGCTGGGTCGAACTCCCTTTAGGTATTAGCTTATTACCAATAATGTAGCAAGTAGAACTCGATTTGGCTTCCCCAACAAACAACCCCCATTTTGAAGGCTTTGCTTCCCGAGAGTGACAAGGTGGATCAACCAAAACAAGAAAGAAGACATGCGCTGAAGAGAATGAAGATCTACCGAAGAAAGAAGACACGCGTCAAAATGAGAGAAGTTCAGCCAGATAGGACAAAAAATGGTTATTCTTTTGTCTTTGCTCTATTCATGTTACACATCAATGAGCAAAGAGGGGCAGCTCTAATACCCATTTTTTTGTCCGGACCACAAATTATATTCGAACCAAATAAAAATAAATTAATCCAAAGCAAGGCATGCCATCCCTTGGCCATGCCCTGCAGCCCTCACACCCTGCCACCCTTGCACCCACACCCATTCCCTATTCTCCATTCTCACACTCCACTCAACCTCCTCATCATCTATTTTAAAAGCAAAAGAAATGGAAGCAAAAGAGGCCGGCCATTTTGGAAACAAAAATTGGAGAATTGAAAAGAAGAAAGCACAACAAAATTGAAATAGGGGAGAGCTGGCAATTTGAAACAAATTTGGTTTGGGTATTTATTTTTTTATGTATGTTTATGGTGTATTTTTTTAATCTAATGACGTTTTATTAGTAATCTCTTATTTATTTTTAGTTATCACGTTTTATATGCTTTTATGTTCATATCTTTCTATATGTTGTTAGGATGTTAGATTAATTCTTGATGGTTGTTTAATATTTGTTTTTAAATTTTCTCATATGTAAATATGTGTGTTTACTTTCATCATGATGTGTAGTTGTTTATGGCTTTTATTTGTGTATATGTACGTATGTGTATATATTTTTTAGTATGCATCTATGTACATTAAGTCATATATATGTGTATTAAGTTGTGTATTACCTACATATGTTAAGTAATATATGAGAGTATATACTATGTTTCTTTCAAGATATGTTTATATAATACTATATTTATATTTATTGTTTTTGCCATATTTTTTTGTATAATGATATGTTATATATTTTAGTATGTGTTATTTTAGATTCCTTATTATATTAGTCTTATTATTACTATTATTATTACATTTATACAGAACAATCTATTTTCTATATGTTATATATATTAAGATTATATTTTTATTATTATGTATATATATGTATAGTATTCTAATATGTATTTATTACGTATATGTTTTTGGTATGTGAAACATGTTTTATATTATTATGTATATATAATTTTTTACAACCCATATTTTACGTATAACTTTTTATATTTTATATATTAGATATATATATATATATAAGATTTCATGTATATATTGTTGTTTGCACATATTATTATGTTATTACGTTAATTAATATTTGTGAATAAGTTAGATTAATATTTATGTATGTATGTTTTAGATTAGTATTTTATTTATGTTATATTAGTATTTTATTATGTTAGTATTTATTTATATTTTTATCGCAATGTATTTATTTAAATTTGCCATGTTTTTTAAGTTTGCATAACGAACATATATTTTGTCAATGCGGTGCCCTTTTATTCGAGCGTAAACGGGGCCAGTATCAGGCGTAGTGATAGTGGTTGGACGTTTATTCTCGAATAACGGGGCCTTTAAAATTTACTCGCACATATAAACAAATTTTAATTTAATCGTCACTTTAATCCAGAAAGTTTAATATTAATAAAGCAGTAATTATTAAAGTACCAATTTTGGGCGGTGTGGGGTGCTAATCCTTCCCCATCCGTAACCGACTCCCGAACCCGATATTTTGAAATCTCTGGTTTTCTACGGTGTCTGGTCCACCTTGAGTGGCCGGTGGCGACTCCAATTTTAAATAAAATACGGGTTTTATAAAGTCTCACGCGGAATACAACATTTTCAAAACAAATAAAAAACTTTCATTTTTAGCGAGAAAAAACATCGCTACAGACCTTTAAAACAATTTTCACGATATTGTGTATGAGGACAACTGTAATCACTAATGTTGTTTGGGGTATTAACCTGTTTTTACTTTTTGTTAATCTATGCAATCAAGGGCTTTATTTATCTATTTTAATTATGGAGTACGATTAAGACTAAAACAAACAAAAATGTTATTAGTACTATTTGTACATATTAGTGATATATATAGTTTTGCATCATTTGTCACGTTTGGTTATCATTATTATGTTCAAAGCCCCCTAAATATTACTAGTATATTATATTACTTTCATTATGTTATTTTCTTTGTTATCTTATCATCCCTCTTATTGTCGTTTTCTATTGTTTCTTATTATCATTATTATACATTACTATTGTTATTATATTATTATTATTATTAAATTTAAAATTAGAAAAGAATAAAAAAAACTATAAGTTGTATTAATTTTAAAATCAGCTCAATATATAATAAAAGCGCCCAATTGGGATTAAAACAATAACCCTAATCTGGTTTCCCCTATTCTTGCACAGCTACAAATGAGCCATGGGATCAAATCCAATCAACGACCCGGATTGAAGCTGAAGTGGCCCTCCATCTCTCCACGCGCCCACGCGCGCCTCTTCAGTGCTCCTACGTATGCATGCAACCCACGCGCCTGTCTCTTCATCTGCCCTTCTGGAATCTTCCTAACCATTGGGTCGCTGCTACGTTAGTGGCCACCCTGCCACCTCCGCACCGCCTTGCCACGTCGACGGCCACGTCAGATTCTTGCTCCCCAAGCCGAGCCTTTCTCTGGTCCCCTCCTCCTTAGCCACAGTACATGCAAAAGGACAAACAAATGTTAAATGGCAGTCATAAAAATAAAGATTTCAAGCATGCCAGGGACAAATCGACACAAATCAAAGCTGTACATGAATCCGGCCAAGAGAATTAGCAGCAACCAATAGCAAATTTTCTAGGGTTTTATTTTCCTAAATTCATGTAATATTCTGGCTTTATAAAATTGAACCAAACCAATTGTAAACCCTAAGCATCAACGGGGAGTTTCCAGGAGCAATATCAATACAAAAAGAAAAAGTCTTCAAAGGTATCATTTTTATTTTTTTCGAAGCATATATATATAACAGAAGGGGTTAGGGTTTCTTTTACCTCCGCGTCGTTTTATTTTCCCTTAGGCCGTCATATTTCCTCGGTCGATGATAAGACTTTCGTTCCTTCTGAGCCCGTATAGGTTGAATCAACAGGGAAAAGGGCGATGAAAGAGCTTTTAGGGTTTTAGTTTTTAGGGTTTTTAAACAAAAGAGGGTAGTGTTCTGGAAAAGAAAGAGTTTAGATTGGGTTTTAAATCGTGAAAAGAAAGCATTTTCTAGGGTTTTGGGCGTACGGCAAAAATTGCGATAATTTCTGGGTTTGTTCATCGGTTTCTGGGTTTGAGGATGAACACCACGGTGGTGTTCATCCCCGTTCTGGAGAAAGAAAAGGGCCGGGAGAGGGCTTGTGTTATAAGGGTTTTTTTTTTAAAAAAATTATGTGTTATATAATCGACCCTTGATTTAAAATTGGGAAAATTGTTTTTTAAGGACCTCCGCCCTAGTTTAATCACGCCCGCGGTCCTTTCGCATGGGCTAATCCTGCTATCGGTCCCTCCGCATAGGATAATTGCGCCCGAGAGGGGCTTCCGCCTTTTGTAATTCCGCCCTTAGTCCTTTAATTTCACAAATGTTTATAATCTAGTCTACTAATATGTTTTCCTTTTGGTTGGCCCCCTCAAATTTGTTTTCTGTTAATTTAGTCATTTTTCCAATATTTAACTCGAATCTTGCATTGTTATTTCCATTAATTTTTAGCTTTATGTTCGTAATGTTACATCATGTTATTGGGTTATAGTGTGGATTTGTGATGGTATGTTTGATTTGGTGTTTAATATATGTATTACATAACATATAGTTTTTATGTAATGTTTAGTTTCCATAATGGACATCCAACATATGGCTTCTATAACATATAATATAGTTCTTTAATATATAATACTCTTTTTCCAATATATATGTATGATATATTTCTTAAATATATATGTCGTGTATTATACATGTAGTATACTATATAATTAAAGTTTGTTTCTTTATGAATATATGCGTTTTAGTTTGAGCTTAATTTAGATGTTTGGGCCTTTCGTTGTTTTGGGCTTAGATTGCATAATTAGTTTTGTTTGGGACTTTTTGAGTTTGGGCTTAGGGTTAACCTTAGCTTAGTGGGCCTTGGGCCTAGCCTTTTGGGCCATGGGTTGTTAAATTAGTTTTAGATTAGTTTAGGAATTAACTTAATTAATTTAGGCCGTGAGCTCGTCTAATGGGGGCACGATCCTTAAATTAATTAAGTTAATTCTGGGATTAGACTCTTTAGAGCCTTAGTTAGATTTAGGTTCGAATTAACTTAGTGAATTTAAATTTATCATTGGCTTATTGGGATAAATGTTAAATTCATTAAACTAATTGAACATTTCTTAATCACTTTTGGGATAAAATCAATTGCAACTTTAGATTGACATTTAATTTTAAACCATGGTTAATTAACTCAATTTGTTCTAAATAATGTCCTTGGCTTATTGGAATACTAGTTTAAAATCGATTGAATTAATTATCACATTCCAAGATAATTCATAACTTATTAGGTTTTTTAGTCTTTTAGGGCTAATTAATTTAGGGATAAATATTAGATTCACCTAATTATTAATTAGAACATTAATTGGATCTTCCATAACTTGGGCCTTTTAGGTTAGGACCTTAGGTGGGCCTTCGTGTGTTTAATTTTCAAGCCCTGGTTTGACATTCATTTTATGCGTCATCATTTGGCCCATTTGGTTTACATGTTAATCTATTTAAACCATAAAAAGGGAGGTATTCATTAATTCTGATATTTGTGTCGTAACAGTCCGAGCTTAAATGATGTTGACCAAATATTTGAATTAATCCTTACCTAATCAAGGTAAAAATTAAAACTTAACCAAATCAGTACATCATGTTTTAAAATGCTTGCATCATGTATAAAGGTAACGTGCGGGATTTGAACCATAAATTAACATGGCAGTCGAGCTTATTCGATGTCGGTTTAATCTATGGTCCGATATATCGTCAACCTTATTAATTAAATGTCCAATTAATTTGAATCCACCAATCTGATTAAGCCCATTCAATTAAGGTTAATTTTCAATTAAGGTCACCGAATTAAATTCCTTTCAAATTCCGACAATTTCCTTTGATTAAAAGCAACAAATATTTTGGTACAGATTTTCGGGCGTGATAGGAGTGCTAATCCTTCCCCACGTGTAAGCAACTCTCGAACCCTTTCAAAATGAATCTCTGGTTTTGTGGTGTCCGGCCTACCTTATCCAAGTGGCCGGTGGCAATTCCAAGTTTTCAATCTTTTTTCAAAAGAATGAAGATTTTCAAAAACAATCCCCTTTAAGACCAATTTTCAAAGAATAATTTTGGGGACAACCCGTAGCACTGAACTTATGAAACCCTGCATATTGTTTTTCAAAAGTGGAAGAAACGTCGCTACAGCAACATTATTTGCGTCAAAAGTGGAGTATGTTTTTTAACATATTCCCATTAGTAATATTTTGACCACATAACTTCAATTGTGAAGTAATTCGAAACGTAGCAGAGTTATACTCGCTTACTGGTTTAAAATCTTGCAATCTCAGATGCAACCAATCATATTGAGCTTTTGATAGTAACAATTTTCTGATGGTCATATCGTTCCTTTAGATTATTCCAAAGAATAAGAGAATATTTCACCGTTAAATATTCTGATTTCAACCCCTCATGGAGGTGACGACGAAGAAGTATTATAGCTCTGGCCTTATTTTCAACAGATTATTCCAAAGATTTAATCCTCGTACGCGGCATTGTTAAACCAGTTCACAAGGTCCTTTAGAAACCTCCTTTGAGACCAATAGCCTCACAGAACGAGATGTCTAGCCAATATATTTGGATTAAACCAACAGAACATAGAACATAAATCACCATAATTTATAACAATCTTCTTGTAGATCATAAATCACCATAATTTATTATACCTTAAAATCATAATTTAAAGACTAAAATTAAAAATAGAGTTTATCGATATTAATTTTCCTGTCAAGGAAAATGGAGACATAGCAAATGTCCAACACAACTTCTCATAATCTTTTATGTCCCGTCTCTTTCTAAGCCATTTAAAGATATCATGTAAAACTAAAAACACGGTTAAAACTCAAAATCTCATTAAATAAATATTAAGTAGCAAATAACTAACCACAAACTATCGATCATGTTCCGTTAAGCAAACTAACACAAAAATGCATAAACACGTGATTTGTGGTTCCTTGGCAACAAATCTCAATAATATAGTCGAATCAGTCAAATGGTTAGGGTATGTTCGTGATTCAAAACCCATTAACACTATTTTTCTTATATATAAGAAAAATAATTAAAATAAAAACTTACCTCTTAATAGTACTCAATTGTGTAAGGGCTCAAATAGAAAACTAAATAAAATACAATTCCGCTCAAATAGACATGATGAAATAGTACAAGGACAGAAATACTTCCCAACATCAAATTCTCGTTGCTTTGTCATCAAAATCTTCTATAGAAAGTAAGGGTACTTACAACCTTCAAGACCATGTAAAAAGAATCACTGCAAGGGCTCAAACAACTAACAAGAGCCAAAGAACTGTGCGGTTGGGATTGGTATTTTGAATTTAACTCGAACATTAAATGTTCCAATCTTGCGCCTAAAGTCAAAAAATTAAAAACCAAGTTAATATATAAAGACAAAGGCAATCAATAACTTAGAGAAAATTGAGGGGAAAAAACTTATCTTTGGTTCATCCTATAATCGAATTCTTTCCAGTAACTTCTTTTGGATTCGAACGATGAAGACCTCAGTTGATTAGAGTCTCGTGCTGATAACGTGTTGTGAATAAAGTAAAGAAGAACTAGAGAGATGAACAAGAACAAAGATAAGAGACAAAGAGATAGGCTTGTATTATATTCTCAATGTAGGATTGTATACAATATTTTTTTCCGAACTCTATATTTATAGGCATAAGATGAAAACCCTAATTCCAATGGGTATTAACGCTAATAATAAAGTATATTAAAGTCTCATTTAATATATAGATATCCACCATAAATAAAGATATTCATAACATAAAAAATATATAAACAACACTCAAAAACATTACTTTAATTGTAGGGTAAAATACACAGATCATCACTCAACTATCTTCTCATTTTTATTTTGATCACTCAACTTTCAAAATTTTCAATTTACTAGCTGAACTTTCAAATTGTTCTTGTTTTAATAACTCTAAATTATTTTTATTATTATTTTCATATGACATGATATTTTTATTATTATTAAATATAAAAATAATTTAAAATAAAACATATTATTATTACTAAAATAAAATTAATCTAAAATAAAAAAACTAAAATTATATTCCAAACTCTAGTCCCCAAATTATAATCTCAAATCATAAACCTCGAAATCCTACCATTCTTCTTCAACCATGCCTTCACGGACCGGACTTTAGCGTGTGCGTCGGACTATGTTCCCATCTTACTACTAAAACCTCAAACTTTTCCTTGCAAAACACCAGTAAAATCCTAACTTAACAAAGACAAAACTCGGTTCACCAAAACCAATTTACTTCTACTCCCCACATTAGAAAACAAAATTAAATAATGTTGAGACCTGTTTTTAATAAAAGTTGAAGCGTTTAAAGCTTTAAACGTTGATGTGCAGTTTTTGAGCAAGATGGAAGTTCATCCGGCAAGGGTGTGGTTGAAGAAGAATGGGGAGAGTTTTGAGGTTCTTGGGTTGGGAATCGGGGTTTAGGGTTTGAGTATAATTTTAAATTTTTATTTTAAATTATTTTTATTTAATAATAATATGATTTTATTTTTTATTTTAAATTATTTTTATATTTAATAAAAAATGCCATGTTATAGAAAAATAATAATAATAAAATAATAATTTAAAGTGACTAAAATATGAGCAATCTGAAAATTTAATTAGTAAATTAAAAATTTTGAAAGTTAAGTGACTAAAATAAGAGCAAGAAGATAGTTGATTGAGTGATGAACGGTGTAATTTACCTTTAATTATATCTTTGTATTCAATAAATTAACGGTGCAGATAATTACAATGCTAATGAACTGGACCCACCCTCGAGACTCTTGCCTTGGTTTCTTGTTCCACTCAGGCATGTAAAAACATGTAATTGGATGTGTCTAAGGTCGAGTCCTATCAGGTTGTGTCAAATCGGATACATATTATTTTAGGTTGATTTGATGTTTTGATTTGGTTCGGGACGGATGCAGGTCAGTTTCAGGTTTGGTTCATTTCAGGTCGAGTAATTTTAAGACAGTTTTATTTTAGGTCGGGTTAATTCGGGTTTCGAATTCGTATTAAGTTTGAGTTTGGTACAAATAGTCGATATACTTTAGGTTAGGTCATTTCGAGTGAATTATTTAACGCCTTTCACGAACACGAATCATATTAAAAAATTAATAATCAATATCAGTTCTGGTCAACAACAGGTCAGGTTCAAAACAAGTCGGGTAAAATCGGATCTCGGGTCATTTTTGTCGGGTTATATCAGTTATTTGCCAGGTTAGTCTCGAGTTCGGGTTCAAGTCGGTGCAAGTCGGGTTCAGTTACTACAATATCAGGTCCAACTCGAGTTCAAGCCAACAACAATCGATTACAGATCAATTTCGGATCATCACTTCCTCGAGTCAAAACAAATTTCAACTCGAACAAATTTCAACTCGAACAAATTTCAATTAAATTTTCAAGTCGGGTCAATTTTTTATGTCCTCGATTACGGGTCTTTTATCATTAGCAAAGATGGGTCTCTTTTCTTATACATGTATCCGAAATGAAACAAAACTAAACAAAAGCAGCCAATGGAAGTGCAACCATTTTCTGATTGTCAAGCTTTAATCATTCGATTTATGACCAGTGGCGAATGCAATTGCTTTTTGGGTGGCTCGTGCTCCCTTTAAACTTTTTAAATTTTATACAATTTATTTTAATTTTTTCAATTTTTATAAGTTGATTCTTAGAATTTTCTTTAAAAATTTGTATTTGTGTTCATCCTAAAATTTTGAAACTTCAGGTGTACCCACTATAAAAAATATTTCTAAATTCGTCACCGTAATTATAACCCAGTATTATCCAATATAAGATGGGTGGAAACCTTTTGTTTTCTTGCCAGAGGGAACTAGAGATTGATAAAAGCATTATCTAATGGATTTCCCATTATCTATGGGAAAATAGTTGATGCTATTAGATATGGTGTTGAACGAGTTGAGGTTGTTGCTGGTAATCAAGTATTCCAAACAGATAGGATTATTGGAGTCTTAAAAGAGAAACAATTTGATTTGAACTTGAGTTACCTCTTAGGCATATTTTTTTAATTATCACCTAGAAAATAACTTTAAATTTAAAAGACTGTAAAATCAAACAAATATGAGCAGTTGGCTTAACGGTTCTGTCTGGTTAACTACACCTATATAACCCAATATTGAATCCTGTTAAAGGCAAGTTGGATTTAAAATTTTTCCCAACTGATCTGACGGTGACACGTGTCACCACCTAATTGGAGGATAAATTTATTAAATTTAATTTAACTTTATTTAAGATGTTTTAAAATTTTTCCAACCGATATAATGGTGACACGTGTTATTATTTGACTAGAAGATAAAATTATTAAATTCAATTTAATTTAAAACTAAATTGATAGAATATGTAAATAATGATAATCAAATGTATAATTATACTAATTTTGTTTAACAACCATGTCATTCTCTCCGTTAGGTTTTAATGTGTAGGTTATCACTTTAATAGTTATGTGGTCATATTGTCACAATTGAAAGTATGGTGGTCAAATTGAGACTAATCCCATAGTTGAATGGTCATTTGAGTAGTTTACCCATTTTAGACAAGATATATATTATAATTTTTTTGAATAATTTCTAGCTAACGGAGGAGAAGTGGATTTTTGTTCCTACTGAAACTTGAACACACAAGTTAAGAAAAAGAAGATGTTAATTGAGAATTTTAACCACATGCTCTAGATATTATTATTTTTTTATTTTTATTTTAGTTGCCCTCTAGTTTTCAGGGCTTTGTCTTGACTATTCCAGACCGATCCACATTGCAGACTTAGTTTTGGTAGGTGAGTCTCTCGACGAATATTTTTTGCATATACAACGCCTCGAACTCAAGACCTACTTAAGCGATACCAAACTGTTTATTACTTGGACCAACCGTTGGTGCTCTAGATATTATTAACAAGATATATTATACACTTAAATACGCTTAAACTCATATTACATTATAACAACGGCGATAACTCCGACCCAATAAACTAAAACCCCAAGCGCAAGAAGGCCTAAAACAACTTAAAACGACAACATGGGCAACGTTTCTTTTTGTTCAGCCAAGCCACAATGCACGGATCATGAAAGACATGCCTGCAAGGCATGCACACAGCTTCCGATCCCACTGCCAACTCTTCCAAACATATCGGACAATCCTTTCCCGACCCTTCAACCACCACTTTTGCCAGATTCTCCGCGGACGCCGCCTTCGTTGCCGCCGCCGCCTCTTCGTCTTCATTCTCATCATCCGTGTCATCGTTCCCGAAGTCAGGCACCTCGTCGACAACCGCCTCAACCTGCACCCGCATTTTCAAAACCTTGCTAGTCCCTCCTCCGTCCCTCGCAGCCACCGCCAACCGAACCGCAGAGGCCGCTACCGCTTCGACCTTCGACGGCTGAACCGGGATGCGCATCGAGTCGAACATGTCCGAAACAGCCCCGTTTCCATCGTTAATCAAGTCTTCCAAAGGGAACTTGTGGATGACGTGAGAAATAATCCTCCCCAACTCCATGGGAACTTCACTATTAACGCCGCCATTTCTGTCCACTATGATGAACGTTGCCCTTAGCTCGATTTCGAACATGGGGGAGGGCAAAGATTTACTGTCGGGATCACGAGAGGAACTACTATTGTCGCCTGCCATTATTGAGGAAGAAAATGTAACGGAACAACCTAATTTATTAAAGAGAAAGGAAAAGACAAAGTGGAATTGATAGCAGACAAGAACACGAAGACAACACTGAGAAAAGCGGCTACAACTTATCCAGAAAAAGAAAGCGGCTTACTACTTAGAAGTGAAGGAAATGAGTCGGCCCGGAAAATCAGCTGTTTTTTTTTGTATTTTTTAATTTTAGCTGTTTTGTCTTCTTTACGCGTTTTTTCCTTGCTCCTTGTCGGCCGTCTAACAAATAAAATAAAGGAGTAATTTAGTAAGAAAATCTTTCCGACAAATCTTTCGTTTTTTTTTAAATTTTTTTATGTTCAAAAATTAAATATTTAAATTTTAAGTTATAATTCTTAAATTTAAATTTTAAGTTGTAATTTTTAAATTTAAATTTTAAACTATAAATTTTAAACTTAAAAAAATACACCTTACGCCTAATTTTTTAAATTTTAGTCCTAAATTTTAAACTCTAAATATAATTTTTTTGTATGTGAGCATATATGGGGCACCGGAAAAGATAGATAATTTCTATTCAAAACTTTGATACACAAGCAAAAAGTATAAGGTTAGAGTTTATAATTTAGAATTTAGGGTGTAGGGTTTAGTGTTAGACTTTAAGGTATAAGATTAGGGTTTAAGATTTAGTTGTTAGGGTTTTAGATTTAGTAATTTAGAATTTAGATTTTAAAGAATGGTTGTATAAATTTTTTTATACAACTTGTGTAAAAAATATAACAATATTGAATTAAAAAAAAGTTTATATTTTGATACACAAGCTGTATAAAAAAGATTTACACAACCCTTCGTAGTTAAGCTATAAAATTTAAAACCTAAATTTCTAGGCGTAACACCCTAAAATCTAAACCTTAAACCATAAACTCTAAACTACAACATAAATCTTCAAACCTTAAAACTAAAAAGCTTGTGTAAATACTTGTGTATCAAAATATTTTCTTTAAAAAATAAGTAGAAAAATACTTTTGAAAAATTAATTTTGAGATCTGTTTAATTTGGTTTAAAATTAAAGTGTACAATATTATTGTCTAAAAGTATTTTTGAGAAAATAAATAATAATTTTATGCATAGTGTTATAAGTTTTGAAAAATATACATTTAAATAATTTTTAAATTCTTTAAAAACTTATGTTTTAAACGACATTTTCTACCCGATAGGTGGTCCCGAAGAGATGCCTTTGTTGTACTTGATGTCTAGGTAGTCTCGGACATGTAGCGAGATATTGTATTTAATGGTTAGCCTGATATCTATATGGTCGCAAATTATATAGGTTTAGTTATTATGTTTGTTTATTATGATTTTTTTAATGCGAGCATGAATTTAGGCGAATAGTATGATTATTGTTATTATCCTAATGCTCGTACTAGCTTACATGCTTATATTTATGATTTATATGAAGTATAATGGAGTAGATGTGTACCAGTGAGCTTTGTAAGCTCAGCGTGCAGAATTATTGTCTACGTGCGTAAGTTGGTAGATTTGATCGTGAGCTTTGGGGAGCACTACCAGTATAAGATTCCAAAAAACTGTATTTTTCAAAATACAATACTTGTATTTAGTCGGTTGGGTATTCATAAGACCTATGTGGTCGAGTCTGTAATTTTATTTTGAAATGCTATTTTGATATATGATGTATGAACTTGGAGCTCCTATTTTGTGAAAAGAATTATGTTGTTTATTTAATAATATTAAGTAATGGATGATACAATATTTTGAATAATAGTTAAATTTGTGATTTTTAAATAAAAATCTTTTGAGTCAAATTTTGAATGACTCAAATATAGTATTTCGAATTCGAATTGAGATCGAGATCAGCTTGTTACAGTAAAAGTTTGAGGCGAAAGTGTAAAGTTGGAAACAAATAGAAAATTAGACCATGGTTCAATTGTAATTAAGGATTATAGGTATCATTAGTTATGGATAAGATGAAATGACATCTGATTGGATATTTATTAAAAGATAAGGAAAAAGGATAAATATGGTGTAAATTTGTGCAGATGGACTAAATTGATTGGTTTATAAAAAATAATATCTTTCTTCATAATATAAGTGAGAAAAGAAGAAGAAGAAGTGTGGTTCATTTTCCATGGTAGAGGAATAAAGGTGAGAAAAAGAGAGAGAATTTGAGTAAGTTATGAAATATAGATTTGAACTACATTAATATATATTTTATTATGGTATGAAGTTATTTTTGAATTCTACTTGATATCATGATACATAGATTTAAATTGGTATGCATTTAGAAGAACTTTAAAATAGATTAAGAGGCTAAAGATTAAATTTGGGGAAAAACAACTCTGAATTTTTATATTGACAACAAATTTAGAAATTCACCCATATCCATACAAATAATTAGAAGGTTAGCTCTAGTCTAGTTTTGTTTAAAATAAACAGTGACTGATTTTAAATTTTGTATTAAAATATATAATTTCTTTATCAGTGAAAGGTCATAAAAAGAAGACAACAAATTTTATGAGACATCATTAGTAGTTATTTTAAAAAATCAACATAAATAGTATATGATGAATTAAAATTAGTGAATTATACAATTAAAACCATGAGCGAATCTAGTTCTTACTAGAGCAAACAAAATTGATTTCCCACTTGTGTACTGTTTTATAAAAATAATTTTTTAAATGTAGCGCAGACTACCAATTTGTAAAAGAAAATACATTACATGCATATTTAATATGCGTGCATAAAAAGAAGGCTTGTGATTAGCTAACCTTTAACGAGATTAATTAATATGTGACAACATATTTATTTTTAATTGACGGTATATTGTTACCATTGTAGTTATTTATTTTGTCTGCCCATGTATATACGATACAAAAGTTCAAATATATATAAAATGTAAAACTCAAAAAGAATCCATGTACAGTGGGCTCAATTAGGCCCCATATGCAAAGAAACCCTAGCTTTTCTTGTGCAATACTCTTTCTATTTGAATCCCTATCAACCCGACACGTCATCGGTCATGCCTTGCAAGCAAAGAAAAGGGGATTAAATACGAATCAATCTTTTCTAGCAAATCAGATCATGCAAGATCCTAGCCATCTCAGGTATGGGAAGATTACAAGAGATCATATCCAACAAGTATGGAAAGTCAAGTGATGCGCAAGGAATTCTCACTGTCAATTCACGGCAAATTTCCAATAGGATCCAAGCGTTTTCGGGTCAAGGTGTCTTCTTAAGTATTGACCGTCTTTCGATTACCTTTCCAACGCATCTTGAAACACCTCAATCGGACGTTGGGAGCTCAAGATATACTCATTTTACTGAAGATAGCGCGTGCAGAAAATCCGATACGGGTTCAATACGGGAATTTGAGTTTATTACGAATTTTCAATTATTTTATTGAATATTTGTAATTAAATTCAAGTTTAGACATTTACTTATTTGTTTTAACTCATATTGAATGTAAGGAAAGAGTTTGATGCTCAAGTAATGTCATTATTCTCTTTCCAAGAATGTTGAGCATAAGTAGGGAATATGCTTTTAGGGTTTTTGATTTAGGGTTTCTTGAAGCCTTTAAATAGGCCTCATTCCATTGTAATTCACATTCACATACACACACAAAAGTAATTGTAACACATAAATTGAAGAACAATACAAGCAGTTTATCTGAGGTATTTTTACCCAAATTTTGTCTTCATATATTTTTATTTTTATTCTTTTGTTTCCTTGAGTACTTGGTCGCGGGTAAGGAAGAGAAGGGGTACGGGTCCTCACCAAATCAAAGTTTTTGAAAAATCTTGCATCACCCAAAGGGAAGGCCGACAACACTACTGAAGCAGCAGCCTCATGGAAGCACGCCACCAGCATGTGGTGGCTGACGGAGTGTAGCAGCAGCAGCCGACGTTCAGTAGCGGCATCGACGGTGGTACCAACAGCTCGTACCCTCTTCGGCAAGCTCGAACTTGATCCCAACGTTTGCGATTTCTTAACCTTAATCTTTTATTTTATTTTTTATTATTTTTATGCATTTAAATTCATCATTTGATTTGCGTATATTTATCATGTCTTATGTTTTGTTCATCCTCATGTATTTTAACTCGGTAAAATATTAAGTTAAGTAAATCTTTAAATAATCAATATTCTTTTAAAAGGAAAGAAGTTATTAAATAATTTAATATGGATACTTTTTAGGTTAGTTTCTTTAATAAATGACTTAGATATTTTATACCTCATTTTAATTGTAAATAGTTAAATAAAACCCTAAGATAAATCTTTAAAAAGAGGTGAATAATTCATTAATTATAATGATGGTAAATAAAAACTAACTTGGTAATTCTTTAAAAAGGGGTAAATAATTATTTAATTGTAAGTAAAACTTTCTAGGTAGTTTTTTTAAATATAGTAATTTGTGAATACTTTAATAAAACCTTCTAAGATTAGTTTCTTTAAACTTCTTAGGTAACTTTTAAAAAAGTAAATAATGTGTAAATAATTAACTCTTAGGGTAATTCTTAGAAAAGTATGTAATTTGTAAATAATTAATTTTGAACATTAAATCACCCATAAAATTAAAAAAGGGCTAATAAGACATCATTTAAAAATGACCTTTCTTTGCATCACGAAAACGAGGGTATTTTCAATTAGGGTTAATTCAGTCTTCCCCTAGCCATTGTGGGAACGATCGAAACTCCTATGTGAAAGTGCATTATCAAATTTTAAGGATTAATAACTTAATCCCTTTGCGTCTAAATTGATTTGGATTTTCTCAGCCATGAGTGAGTTCGAGCCAATTTTAGAACTTCGTGGATTTTCGTATTAACCTTTGCATGCACGCATCCGGGTTATAAAGAAAATATTAGTGATCAAGTAAGCATCAGTCTCTGGGCGTGGGGGTGCTATTCCTTCCCCACACATAACCGTGCCCCCGAACTCTCTATTTGGTTAGTTTTTAGGTTTTCGGTCCGCCTAATACAATAAAAGGGACCGGTGGCGACTCCATTGTTATAGCTTGGCGACTCCGCTGAGGACTGTTTAAGAGGGCACAACTTTTACTTGATCACGAGTTATTTTCCTTAGTAATCCATTGCATTTTTGTGTGTGCATTTTCTTGGTGCTTTAAACTGTTTGCACCATAACATAAGCATTCTACTCGGGCTTTATCAAACTTAAGTGGAAGAAAATAGCTATGCCTTCGTGAGTAACCCTCCGCATGGGCTAGTGAAAGTCTTCCGGGGTCCAGAGTACTTATGCTTTCGTGAGTAACCCTCCGCACGGGCATAATAGAAATGCATCCCCTCGAGCCAAGTTCGATTCTTAAGTCTATGATGGGCCAGAATTAAACGTCTTATCCACCTTGGAGTGTGGGATAAGGGCGGTTCGAGAACCCTTTTAGATCCAAACCCGCATGAATGTTTTTCTTAGTAAGCCCACCCCATCAAGCCATGTGAAACTATAGGTTTTATTTTTCCACTTTATTAATTGCTTTACCTTTTTGCAATTTATTCTTGAATTTATCTTATTATATATACACTAACACCTTTTTAATCCTTTTAGTGCATACAGCATATTGTGACCACTTGGTATTCTGAGATATTGTGCAATCAGAGATCATGAGTATACGATTCACGTTGTCCAATTCCGGAATCCCCTGGTCGAACACAAAGGTACGAAGTGAGTTAACAGAGCTTCAACACCAACATGGAGCTAGTGTGCAGAGAGATACCACTGTAGACCTGCCAAACCAAGTACATATGGGGTTGCCTCATAACTATTTATCTGGACTAATTGCTGTTTGGGAGAGCCTAGAAGCCCAGGACCTAGCCGTGTTCACTAAGAGATATGGGTACATAGCCCTATTGCTTGGAGTAGAAATAAATGAGTCCATAATACTAGCAGCTGTTGAATTTTGGGACCCGGCTTATTGATGCTTCATCTTTAATCAGGAAGATATGACTCTCACTATTGAGGAATACATGGTCTTGCTGCGCATAGATCTAGAAAAGCCTGATAAGATATACTGGAAGGAGAAGAACTCGAGATGTCGGAAGAAATTTGCCAAGCTTACCGGTCAACATGTCGAAGAAGTGAATGTCATTGTTGATGAGAAAAACAAGAGTACTTGCTTCATATGTGTAATCACTCATTTTTTTATCGGGTTTTAGTGTTATTAGTATTATTTTAATAATAATATTATTAATATAAAATTAATGAAAAAATAATAATAATAATAAATATATTATTAAAAAAAGAAAAAAATTGTGTGGAGCAGGGTGCTCCACGTCACCCATTTTCCCACCCCTCTTGCCTATAAATACAAGGCAGGGGCAGCCAATTTGGAGGGGAATTTTCACGCCAATTTGCCACAAAATTGGCAAGGCAATTGGCTCCCCAATTGGGAGCATGGCCGGCCGCAAGGCTGGCCGGGGTTGGGGGCAGTGCCCTCGGCCCCAGTTGGTTCGATGCAACATTCGATTGGGGTCCTATTTTGGATCCGATCTAGTTAATATTTTTGGAGAGGTCGCGGTAGATCTCGGTGGGGTTCAGTCGGGGTTCGTCATTCGAGCTCCTAGTTAAGTATATTTTCTTCCCTTTTTATTTGTGTTGTAATTTTTATAATTTAATGAAGTATTAGTTAATTTAAAATTATGTTCTTTTTTACTTTGTATGTTTATTTATGCTTTAGATTAATATTTATTATGTTTTAAATTTATGTTTTATATTAATATTTTAGTTATGTTAAATTTGTTTCTTATGTGTTAGTTAATATTTATGAATGTTAGTATTTTATTTATGTTAGATTTTTTTTATAAGTTAGATTAATATTTATGTATGTATGTTTTAGATTAGTATTTGTTTATGTTTTAAATTTATGTTTTAGATTAATATTTTATTTATGTTAGATTTGTTTTTATTTATGAGTTAGATTAATACTTATGTATGTATGTTTTAGATTAGTCTTTTATTTATGTTAGATTAGTATTTTATTATGTTAGTATTTATTTATATTTTATCGCATTGTATTTATATTCGCCATGTTTTAGGTTGCATAACAGATATATAAATTGTCAATGCGGTGCCCTTTTATCCGAGCGTAAATGGGGCTAGTATCAGGCGTAGTGATAGTGGTTGGGCGTTTACTCTCGGATAACAGGGCCTTTAAAATTTATTCGCAATTATAACTGAATTTTAAACTAATCGTCACTTTAATCCGGAAAGTCTAATATTAATAAAGCGGTAATTATTAAAGTACCAATTTTGGGCGGTGTGGGGGTGCTAATCCTTCCCTATCCGTAACCGACTCCCGAGCTCAAACTGTTTTTGAATCTCTGGTTTTATGGTGTCCGGCCTACCTAAGTGGCCGGTGGCGACTCCAATTTTTAAATAAAATGCGGTTTTTTTAAACCCAACGGAATAAACGTTTTATATCCGAAAAATCACAAACACTTCGAAAATTCGTTTTTTTTAGCGAAACGGACATCGCTACAGATGGCGACTCCGCTGGGGACTATTTTTTGTTTTTAACAAAATAAAGAGAGTCAAGCTTTTTCAAATAATTACCGCTTTAATAATATTAGAAGTTCCGGATTAAAGTGACTATTAAATTAATATTCGGTTGTAATTGCGCGTTTATTTTAACGCATTTAAAATTTGGCATATAAACCTGTTTTTAAGTGGGGGAAAACGCTAATGCTTTCGTGGAGATATCGTTCTCCCGTGTAGGCCTAGCAAGTACCTTCGGGGCTCGAGTACCTTATGCTTTCGTAAGGATATCGTTCCTTCGTGCAGGCATAAGCGAATGGGTCCCCCTGAATTGAACCCGGTTGAAATAAGCCTATAATGGGTGATGATCGGGGGCCTTGCTACTCTTACTAGAGGACAACAAGGACAATTCGGGTACCTCCTAGCACCAACACTGCATGTAGAGAACATATAGAAACCCACCCCTTTAGAGCCATGCGGATAACCTTAGGTGTTTTAGACGGGATAAATAGGGTTTTTTTGTTTACCTTATTTTATTTGTCCTTTTATTTATATCCGGTACTAACTCATTTTTTGTGTTTTATTTTTATTTTTATTTTATACATGCGTTTGTTGCATTATCATTGCATCCACATTATATAGAGGCATTGATTCAAGTGGTTTGCCCCACTAGAAAATCTCTCATCATGGAAAAAAGGTGTCTTAGGAAGGATGGCATCGATCCAGTCGTGCGACATTGGTCAGAGATTAATTAACAGATCTGAGCTAACAATTTGCCAAGCATGCGTATAGTGCCAAAGTATACACACGAGACCATGATGGTGGACATACAACGAGCTACAAGGTGTGTGAATGACTTAGCTACCGAAGCCGCGACTCTCCAACCTTTCGTAACCCCGGACATGGAAGAAGCACCAAGGTTTATCAAGTTGCTCAGAGCTGTCGAGGAGCTATGAGGTAGAGCTAGGGCTTATGTGTAGAAATTTGTTTTGTAATTAAGACTTTTTGTAATAGGGACTCTTTTTGTAATAGAGACTCCTTTTGTAATATGAACCTTTTTTTGTAATCTGGACCCTTTAATTCCCATGAAAGTCGTTCGAAAGGGTGATTACCAGCGGAATCAACGCCTTTATTTGCATTCATGTTGCATATCATGACATGGTGATGATTCAAGAACAGTTCATTAAAAGGCTTTCAAAATAGAAAAAGTCTGCTTTGCCGAGAACGATAATATTACAGTATCAAGTTAGGCCGAGCAAAGACCAATCGCGAAAGAAGACGGTACGATAGTAAGGCACGTGCGACGCGGAAGATTCAGTCAGGGCCACAGAACCCCAATTTTAAATCTTCACAATTGACCATTTAAAAAAATCTCAGATTTTAAGTTAACTCATTTAAAAAAAATTGAAAATATTATTATTTTGCTTTGAAACTTCTTCCGTCATAAAACTTTCAAAATAATAATAATAATAAAAAGAAACCTAAAAGTTTCATTTTTAAGTAAGTTAAAACCTTTTGATAATAAAAAGGGGGAATTTTTAAACCAAATGATCCTTGAAAATTTTAATTTAAACCTCAAAAAGTTTTAAAGTACTCCCCTAGGATCAATAGAATCCATCCTTGTTTAGACGTACCCAGATCTATAAAAGAAAATATATTGTCAGATGTCCTTTTTAGAAGCCACAAAAATAAAGATCATGACGTCACGAGTCCATAGAATAGAATAAGAGGAGAAGACGAAGTCATCCATCATCCTGAAGACGACGTCGAGACTTGGAGCACAGGTTTTGCTTCCCGAAGGCAAGGTCTCCAGAATAAATTCAACTGTTGACTGTAATTCATTATTAATTTCTTGCAAACATACATTTTCTCTATTGAAAGTTTTTCAAAGACTATTCGAGAACCAACATCGCATTTGCATGCATTCTCGCATTTATAAGGTATTGATTCCCGAAGTGGTTCCTCAAATCTCAAAAATCGTTCATAATTGGCAAAGGGTCGTCTGGTCAGATATTAGAGGGCACGGATCCAGGGTTTTATCCCAGAACAAGATCGGAGACAATAGAAGAGGAACCATCTGAAGACTTCAGGTCAGACACGGTAAGGAGTCACGGTACTGGTAATGAGCAAAGTAAAGTGCAAGAGTTGAAAGAAGCAGAGGGAAGCCGTGATGAATCAGATGAATACTTTGACGAAAGGTAAGCGATCCATCAAACTGAAAGAAGAACCGGTTAAGGATCAGAATAGAGAGCGAGATAGTCAGAATTCTACCTCCAAGTCATCCAAATACGACAAATTGGACCCCTTTTGTGATATGCATCAATAAACAGGCGGAAGGTATGCTTGAGTCGGGCTTTCAAAAAAATAGAGCTCGGTCCAGAAGAAACTTGAAAAGAAGTATATCTCGATTCCTGTGAGGTACACCGAACTACTCCTAATGTTCATCGACAAGAGCCTTATTACCTCGGTGAAGTCTCTAGCGAAGAGACCGTCTTATCCAAGAGATTACGACACACGTGCTAGAGGCAGTTACCGTTTAGGAAGTTTAGGTCACGATATTGAAGATTGCGGGGCCCTAAGGAATGAGTTCAAGATCTTATCGCGATGAGGATTTTTGGTTTCGAAGACGGAGTTCCCCAATTCTATAGTGAGCTAACAATCACCCGAGGGGCAAAGTTGAGGAGGAATCGATATCCAGGACAAAGTTCGAGTAATACCGAAGTAGGTCACTCAAGCGAATTAAATTTGAAGATCGGAGATAGGGGTATCCCAGGAGAGGGATATTCTTTCGAGTTCAGCCAGCTCAGATAAAAGAGAGATAACTTGGATAAAATTGAATTTGCAGAATGATCATCAGAAGCTTTCGTGAGTGTTTAAGAATATCAGAATAGATGAACGGTGTTGTCCAGTTGAAAGACGACTCGAAATATTGAAAGAAGAGAAACTAGTCAAGCAATAATCAAGTCAGACTGTTATTAGGTAAGTTTGAGGAAATTGGGATTAGGTACGACAGTCTCCAAAGATGAGCTATAGAATAATTTAGCCATTCACAAGAGTTTTGGAAACAAGTTTACGACAGAGCAATGACAATTCAACACTCTTCAGTTGGAAAGGGCAACTTCTAAGCTACGAAAGACTAAGCAGGGGATGGACGAAGACCCGAAGATCAATATTACTCGAGCAGGTAAGGCGACTCAACAAGGTGGCAGGCTTTTTGAGAACATGGATCAAGTGTTGGACTATAGAGGCAAGCTGACCGGACTACTGGATGAAGTTAAGAAAGTAGGCACTGAAGCTTATCAGTAACTGTAAATATCTAATATATGATATAATGAAACCTTTTAGCCTCAATGAACGTCGTTCTATGGGGATCACTTTTGGAATCAATACCTTATTGCATTCATGTTTATATTTTAGGATTGCATTGTATTGCTCTCCACGATCCTGGCATGTTTTACATGACATTATCATTACCTTGCATTATTATTACCTTGCATAAATTTTATGAGGAGTAAGTCAAAGACCAATTAGGGTTTTATCATGGATAAAAGAATCGAAGACATTCAAAAATCAAGATTTGAGCAGTTAAAAGATGCGCTCGAGAGAAAAAGAGAAAGAAAAAGAAGTTTGATGCCTTTGATGCAAGAAAGCTCTGTTTGAACCCTGATTTGGTCGTTCCTCTGGATTCCAAAGACTCCAGATTTGAGCATGATAACGGAATAAGATGCCCCAAGATTCACGTGGCCATATTCTGCAAAAAAGAAAAGATGGGGGCTGCATTGAAAAATTGCCGATCCACTACTTCCCCGACAGTCTAGCAGGACCTACCGTGATATGATATGCTTTGGACCTAGCACCTAGTCATCAGTATCTCCAGGGTACAAAGATGAAACCTGATAAAGCTTCAAGGAATGTGCTTTGAGGTGTTTGTGTTTAGCGACCCAGGTGCAGCCTCCCGTAGATGAAGAGGAAAGTAACTTACATGCCACCTTTCTTATTTATTCTTTAATAAGATGCTCGAGAAAATGAAGGCCAGCTTTGAGGACTTCATGACATTCGGAGAAAGAAACAAACATGCACTCTAGGACCTAAGTTTAAAGACCAGACCTACCTAGGAGCAGAAGGAAAGAAAAAGATAAATGGGTACCACTTTCGAAGGTTATCGTGATCGTAAGAGAAGAAGACAGGCAGATTCCTCTGAATCACTAAGAAAAATTCCTCGAACAAGTACATATTTAGAGATATTCAGAGTATTCCATCTCGGACATATGGCCTTATTTGGTTAAGGTATATGTGAGTTCTACGCTAACGCACCGGGGCATGACACCAAGAAATTTGGGGTCGTTAATAGAAGAAATCAAGAAGATGGTTGACGAGGGAGTCATGACAAGAATTTATCCAGCAAGGAAAAACAAGAGAAGTGGCACAAGCCTACACTACCTTGAAAGGGCCGGAATGAGTTAGTACCCTGGAGATAGTTCAAAGGTCCCTACGGTTTTCTCATCATTTCACAAAGAAATTCTCAACAACAAAAAAAACTCATTGTTTGTCAGAATAACAAATCACATTTCCATTTAGAAAGCATTTTTACATTCTTGATTCTTTAAACATTTTATTTTTATAGGGTAGTTTTCCCATATGCATATACACGCATTTTTGAATGGACATACGTATATATCATTTCTATATCAGGTCCTCGAGTTTTGAATGCAACAGTACATTTGCTTCAGATCCAAAGATCAACTCTAAGTTGCATATATTTAGAAGAGATTAAATGTTATGGGGATACTGTAAATGTGAGTATCTGCTAGTTTACTTCGGCCAACAGAGGAACAAAACGAGTGTTTAGACAATGGGCAGTTCCCATTTTAAGAATTTATCTTCTCAGGCACTTGTCTTTTAAGATCCTTGAAACGAAAGTTGACCCTAAACCTCTACCCCCTGAAGGCATTCTCAGGACATTTGTGAATATGACAACGAATTTTGTTCTTTTACTTTACCAGAAGACACAGATGAGACCATACAGATTGGATACGAAGATCAGAAAATCATTAGAAGAAAGTGGTTGAAAACATGGATATGTCCAAACGAAAAACCAAAAAAGAAGATAAATGGTAATCAGAAGGCTGAAGCAATCCAGATCGAGTAAATATCAGAAGAGCTGCAGAGAGGCAACTAACTCCGAGCGAAAGATCGTATCAATACCCAGTATAGATCCGTGTTGATTCAAGGATACATTCATAGACTCGAATAAGAAGAAAGAGATTCAATGCTAAAAACCCAGAATGAGCAGTCTAAAAAAGAGAAAAAAAGAAAATAAAAAATAAAATAAAAAAAAGAAAGAAAAAAGAAAAAAGAAAGAAAAAAAGGAAGAAAAAAGAAAAAAGAAAGAAAAAAAGAGAAAAAGAAAAAGAAAAAAGAAAAAGAAAGAAAGAATATTGTATATGCTTCACACACAGATCAAACAATACAAGAACAAGACTCCAACTATGAGCAAGAGACACAAGGAATCCACATTTCAAGTAAATATCAATTTTGAAAATTAGTACAGAAGCTCGAATTGAAGCCAAGTCAATACAAGTTGGCGCGAAGATTGCCAATTTCGAAAAAGGAAATGAACTCTAGGGTGAAAACCCAAAAAATGGGGTCTAGAGTGATCCTTAAAATGAAGAAAAAAGTAGTCTGTCTGAGCCTGCTAGCATCAATATCCAACAAAAATACATTGAAGGAAGTGACCTCTATGGTGAAAACCTAAAAAATGGGCAGTCTAGAGCGATCCAAGAGAAAAAGTGAAAAAGAAAAGAAGAAAGAAAAGAAGAAAGAAAGAATAATATTTCATCTGGGCGTGCCAATCACAAGAATTCCCAGAAATGTATTCATAGTCCTTCATTCAAGAAATCTCAGTTTCAAGGAGTATTGAAGGATCAAACATTATTGAACAGAAAACAAACATCAGTATATAGCCAGAATGCAAGGCACCCTACAGTAAAAAGAAAGGAAATGAACTCTAGGGTGAAAACCCGAAAACGGGCAGTCTAGAGTGATCCAAAAAAGGGAAGGAATAATGGGCATATCCAAGTTACACAAGTACAGAAATATTGTTTCACTTAACCATTAACTAAAGGCCTACATTACAAGCCCTCAAAGACTATTCTAGTCATCCATAGATATCCAAGTTGAATGAGAATGTCTTTAGATTTCATTCCGCCTATAAAGGTTAACTTTGCTTCAAGGAATGTCAAACTTCGAAGTGCTTGATCGACGCCCAAATGAGGGAAGGATGGGGCATGGTGAGATTAAGAGAGCCACCTTAAACGGGGTAGAAACTAGGTAGGGTTGTTCCTCTCAAAAGCCTATTAGACCAGAAGAAACTATACATTGGCATATATCTCCACAATGGTCAAGATCTTCTAAATATGCGCTTCATTATAGTTGATCTCTGGCAACTTGAAGCAGATGCGCTAGGGTGTTTGATATTTCGGGGGCAAACATGTTTTAAAAGGTTTGACATTTTTTCCCAAAGTTTTGATGTTTACCATTTCCCCCAAACATTAGTTAAAAAAATGTTTGGCAATACACTTCGAATTTTGTTTACCATTCTCCAAGCATTATTTAAAAAAAATGTTTGGTCCTTAAAAAAATGTTTGGTCCTTAAAAAAGAAGAAGAAAAGAAAAAGATGTTTACCATTTGTTCCAAACAATGTTTTCAAAATGTTTGGTATCCCGTCCAAGTTGTGATTTTTGAAGTGACTATTATCTTTTCAAACAATCATTATTTTTTGAAATATACACAAGTAAATTGCCTTTTGCATTACTTTAAAAAAGAATGATGATGAGATTTAAAGCATAGGGACCGAAAGTTAGTTCCCGTCGAAGTGCTACGAGAAGATCAAGGATGAGCTCAGGGGATGGAAGCATTTTGGGCTCACCCTAGTGACTAGAAATAGATCAAGGCTCTGTATGATGGGCCAGAAAATTTAAAGTAGTGGAGCCCGTGGTTGAATGGGGCAACGCCAAGCGAAGAAGATGATAAGGGTTCTTATAAGAATAATATAAGAACCAGAAGATCATTTATGAAGACGAGTGATAACCCTGAAGACAAGAAAGCCTTCCGCACAAAAGGTTTAAAATCAGGTTCAAATGAGGATTTAAGAGCATACAGTGAAGCAGTAAATAGATGAAGAAATCTGAGGAATGACCTTTTAGGGGGTAAGACTTTAGAACAAGAAAGGGCTGAAAGAAAAAAGAAGAAAAAGAAAGAAAGAAAGAGAAAGTGAAAAAAGAAAAAAAGAATAAAAGAAAAAGAAAATGAGAAGAGAAAAAAAGAAAGAAAAAGAGGAGAAAGAAAGCATTACATTGCATGCATCATATAGATAGGGGCATGTCAATTTTTGTTTGGACAGGTACTTGAAGAATTATCAAAGAGTATTAAGAAGTGGATTTCGTTAAATGAAGAAAGAGTTTGGCAGCCATTTTCGGCGTGAGTCCCCAAATTGAAGAAAAATTGGCAGCCATTTTCGGCGTGAGTCCCCAAATTGAAGAAAGTTTTGCCAGCTACTTTCGGCGTGAGTCCCCAAAATTTAAAGAAAGATTTTGGCAGCCATTTTCGGCGTGAGTCCCCAAATTGAAGAAAGATTGACAGCCATTTTCGGCGTGAGTCCCTAAATTTGAAGAAGTTTTGGCAGCCATTTTCGGCGCGAGTCCCTAAATTTGAAGAAGTTTTGGCAGCCATTTTCGGCGTGAGTCCCTAAATTTGAAGAAGTTTTGGCAGCCATTTTCGGCGTGAGTCCCTAAATCTGAAGAAGTTTTGGCAGTTATTTTCGGCGTGAATCCCTAAATTTGAAGAAGTATTGGCAGCCATTTTTGGCGTGAGTCCCTTAATTCGAAGAAGTTTTGGCAGCCATTTTCGGCGTGAGTCCCTAAATTCGAAGAAGTTTTGGCAGCCATTTTCGGCGTGAGTCCCTAAATTTGAAGAAGTTTTGGCAGCCATTTTCGGCGTGAGTCCCCAAATTTGAAGAAAAATCGGTAGTCATTTTCGGCGTGAATCCCCAAATTGAAGAAAGATATCGGCAGCCTTAGCAGCGTAAGTCCAGAAAAATCGGCAGCTATAGCGGCGTGAATCCCTAAGTTTGAAGAAGTTTTGGCAGGCATTTTCGGCGTGAGTCCCTAAATTTGAAGAAGTTTTGGCAGCCATTTTCGGCGTGAGTCCCCAAATTTGAAGAAAAATCAGTAGCCATTTTCAGCGTGAATCCCCAAATTAAAGAAAGATATCGACAGCCTTAGCAGCGTAAGTCCAGAAAAATCGGCAGCCATAGCAGCGTGAGGCCCGTATGTTAAATCCTTCGGGTCATCGGTAAGTCCTTCGGACATGGTGTTAAGTCCTTCGGGCCACTAGTAAGTCTTTCGAGCCTGGTGATAAGTCATTCAAGCATGAAGTGGAAGCTTTAGAAGCGTAAGTCCAAAGATATCAACAGCCTTGTAAAAAAATGATGAAAATGAGATAGAAAAAAAAGAGAGAAAAGAAAAAAGAAAAAAAAAGAGTCGAAAAAAAGGAAAAAAGAAAAAAGGAAAAAGAGAAAAAAGAAAAAATCGAAGATAAAGGCTCTATATAGAAAGGGCCTATATTTTCAAGCTCCCGTAGCGAGAGGTTCTATGTAGGAAGAATCTACCGCTCCGAGGCTTCAGAAGCTGAAAGTTTTATATAGGAAGGGCTTGCAGCTCCAGGGTGAAGACTAGCAGTTCTATATAGGAAGAACTCCCAACCGAAGGAATTCACCCATGATACACAAGGTTTTATATAGGGAAAACCTATTGTGTTGAAAGCGAAGAGTCCTATATAGGAAGGGCTCTGAGCTTTACTGTCTTAGAGTGAGAGGTTCTATATAGGAAGAACCCGTAGCTCTGAGATTTCAGAAGCTAAAAGTTCTATATAGGAAGGACTCGCGACTCCAGGGTTTGAAGACTAGCAGTTCTATACAGGAGGAACTCCAGTCGGAAGAATCCATCAGTGGCGCAAAAGGTTTTATATAGGAGAAACCAGCGTTGAAGGTGAAGAGTTCTATATAGAAAGGACTCCAAGCCTTACCGTCTCAAAATGAAAAGTTCTATATATGAGGGACTCATAACTTGAGGCTTCACAGTGAAGGGTTCCATATAGGAAGAGCCTATAGTTCCAAGATCAGAAGGTGAATAAGTTCTATATAGGAAGAACTTACAAGCTTGAAGATTCAGCTAAAGAAGAGCGGAGAGTTCCAGAAGAACACGTGATTCCGAAGCCAAAGACGAGAAAGTAGGTAAAAAATGAGTGCTTTTGATCTTTGCTTTGTCCTCATTTCAAGAGAACAAGCAAAGAGGGGCAACTGCAATCACTCATTTTTGATCGGGTTTTAGTGTTATTAGTATTATTTTAATAATAACATTATTAATATAAAATTAATGAAAAATCAAAATAATAATAATAATAATAAATATATTATTAAAAAAAGGAAAAAATTGTATGGAGCAGGGTGCTCCACGTCACCCATTTTCCCACCCCCTTTGCCTATAAATACAAGGCAGGGGCAACCAATTTGGAGGGGAATTTCCACGCCAATTTGCCACAAAATTGGCAAGGCAATTGGCTCCCCAATTGGGAGCATGGCCGGCCGCAAGGCTGGCCGGGGTTGGGGGCAGTGCCCTCGGCCCCAGTTGGTTCGATCCAACATTAGATTGGGGTCCTATTTTGGATCCGATCTAGTTAATATTTTGGAGAGGTCGCGGTAGATCTCGGTGGGGTTTACTCTGGTTTTATGGTGTCCGACCTACCTAAGTGGCCGGTGGTGACTCCAATTTTTAAATAAAATGCGGTTTTTTAAACCCCACGGAATAAACGTTTTATATCCGAAAAATCACAAACACTTCGAAAATTCATTTTCTTTAGCGAAACGGACATCGCTACAATATGGGAGTTCATTTACGCCTAGATCACGAAAGATATGAAGTGTGGGAGAGTCCTTGATCTGCTCACTTTGGCAATCTACGAGTTAATGATCTTGCCCAAAGTTTTGGGTCACATCGAGATAGCCTTGGTAGATTTGTCAGTCTAGAAAAATGTGAATCCGGTCCTTGCTATTTTGGCAGAAACTTTTAGATCCTTGAACTTTTGCAAAACTCAAGGTAGATGGTGATTCCTTGGCTGCTCTCAACTTCTTTATTTATGGATGCAGAGTTACTTTTGGGGTAGCGAGAAGATAGGCAAACATCCAATGTCCCGAGACTTGGTGTCGATCAGGGAAATCACCAGAAAGCAGTGGCCGCGAAATGGAAAGCATGAACAGTGGGTAATCTTCCTCCAAAATCTCACTGATACTAATGTAACATAGAGAGCTCCATGGATGTATCCAGTTCCAATATTGTACAAGTGCGGAGGGATGGAGTGGGTTCCCCTTATAGCCTCTGGGGAACTTCCAGTTATGCTCCTTTGCTAGTACAGTGCCATTATGCTTCTTGACAGCTCATCCAGTGACGCATTGGCTACGAGAGGAAGAATTATCCTACACGGAAGTTAATTCTACTAGACGAGCCATGGATCTAGCCAAAGAGTGGAAATAGACATGCCGAATAGAGGTAGCACTATTTGCCAGTTTTGTACCCGAGTACGCCAGTTGGAGGAGGCATCGAGTTGATAACATAGGCGTACCAGTCTTGGAGAGTGCATCAGAAAACCCATAGCCTGACATCCTTCTCACTGAGCTGGAAATCTACAAGCAGGACTTTGAGAAAGAGAAAGGGAAGCTATAGGACATTGTGACTAAACTTGAAGGTGAACTCCTCATAGAGCAGGTTGAACGGGAGGGTTATCAGAAAAAAAAAAGTGAAGACTCTGTTGGCAAACCAGGAAATCTACCTAAGAGACGTGCTAGAGTTAACATAAGAGAACAATCATTTGAAGGCTCGAGAAGCACGAGCAGGTATTTCCAAGACTTTGGAGGAAGAAAAGGCACAGTTAGAGTAGATAAAGAAATAATTGAAAGAATGGCGGCGTAAAGCCCGAAAGTAGAAGGAAAAAGCAGAACAGCTCGCTAAAGAAAAGAAACACTTGGAGGAACAATATTCAGATGCACGGCACAACCTCAGCAAGTACCGAAATCTGAATCGAGAGCTCCAAGAGAAGTTGAAGGAAGAGAAGATCAAGGGAGCCGAAGCTGAATTACTCTATTTGGGAGTTCAAGCTTTGAATAAATAGCTGGAGGCTCATAAAGACCATATTCATGTCCTCATTGATGATTGGGATTATGAAAAGATCTAGTGGGCTGATACAAAGCGTGCCTTGGATGTTGCTTGCCTAGGTCGACATTTTTATATTGATAATTTGAAACAACAAATTCAGAAAGCGGTCTCCAAGGCTCGAGAAATGAGGGATCATGTTAGGGTCCTAAGATCGAGGTTCCTTCCAACAAGAGAAGATGTACATCACCTATTGGACTTCCTGGATGAGGCAGTGGAGCAGTATCAGCATATCAGCTTTTTCTTTGGGAAGGTTCAGAAGGAAACGACACCAAAAGAAGAAGTTGAGCCACCAGTATTGTAAAAGCTTAAGGCAGTGGAATAGAAGATTTTTGTACGTTTCCTTTTTTAGTCAGAAATATTGTGTACTCGGAACTTATATGATCTATGAAGTGCACTATGTTTCAGAATATCATTCGTCTTTTGCATTTGCATTCATTCCATATAACACTCTGTATTAAAATAAATAATTAACTATGGGAAGTTCAAACGCAGTTGACAAAATTACTCACTCGTACGGAACTCGTTCTCAAACTCGCAAAATAGATATGGGAAATAGAATGTCCGCCATGGAAGTCGGCTTGAAGGGTACACAGGACAAGTTAGAGAAGATTGAAAATGATCTAAAGAACGAAATTACCAATGCTCAAGAGAATACCGTGCTACAGATATCAGCTATGCTCGAAAGGAGCCTTGAAGTTCTTAAGGCCCTCAAAGATGCAAGGGCAACAACACCCTCACATGAGGCCCTCAATGGGAAGTTTCAGGTTCACATCCCTGGGACCTCGACTAATGCCTTGGTGGAGTCCGGAGCAGGTCAAGGTGATGACCAGGATTTTGAGGTGCCTAACCTCGATGAGTTGGCAAGCCAGAGCCGTTTGGATAAGAAATTAGAAGAACGCTGTGAAAAGCTTAAAGAAATAGTGAAGTCCCTGCAGGAGGTAGCATTCATCGAGGTCTAGATGCTAGAGATCTCAGCCCGGTGACAGATCTGGTCGTTCCCCCCAAGTTCAAGACACCAAATTTTGAGAAGTATGAAGGAACTACTTGCCGTTCGGCACATCTGACAATGTACTGTAGGAAGATGTCCTATTACCTTGACGATGAGAAGTTACTTATACATTGTTTTCAAGATAGTTTGTCTGGGTCTGCCGCCCGTTGGTACACTAAACTGAGCCGAGCCAATACAAAGACATGGATGGATCTATTATGCGCTGCAAGGAATGGAGCAAAGGAGCAATGAAAGCTTTCTCCAATATGCACAGAGATGGCGAGACCTGGTCGCCCAGGTTCAACCACCACTGTTGAAAACGAGATTACTCCAATATTTATAGAGACTTTAAATGGTCCATTCTATGACCGTATGTTAAACCATGCCACCGAGTGCTTCACAGACATGGTCACGAATGGAGAATTGATATTGGCAGACATAAAAAATGGGAAACTCAACGAGATATCATGAAAATATGATGGGCACCTACAACCTAAATTACTCGAACAATGGAATCTTGTCATGAGGGCAAGCTTGGCTAGAATTCACTCATAGTACTTAACAATTCGACAATAGAAGATTTTCCTGCTGTTTTGAAATCATACCAAGAATCAACCCTTTTGATTTTGCCCGTGAGCATTAGGGATCTTTTGCAAGGGCGGCTGTGTTATTTTACATGTTTAAAAGATGTATTTTTATTATATTTTCAAGTGGCAAACTTTTTTTCTTTTTTTTTCATTCATAAGTTATTCATTATATCTATATTCTACATTTTTTTGCAGGGCCCCTATTAGTGATTGCATGAATGATTCTTGAATCTAATCCCGTGATAGAGGGGAAACAAAAATGTGCTCAGGATTAATGAGAAAGATCTTAAATACAAATTTCGAGAGAATTTTCCTCTCAAACATTGTTGTTTATGGTCTTTGGATTAAGTGATAACTCTAAAACATCTACCAACTGAGGACAACTTTTCTTCAATGATATCCATGTACGATAGGAGATTTGGCATTCCTTCATTTCCCTTCACAAAAAAAGTATCCCTTGTTGCCCCTTTTTGAGCCTGATATTTTTCTTTCAATTGAACCCTAACCAAGGATCACTCCCCACACCAGGGGGAAAAAGCGATGAAAGGTGACTGGTTCTGACCATGCTATGAAGATAACAAGAATGAGTGCAAGAAGCAACATGAGCAAAACAACGTGCAAACCAATATGGGTATCCAAAGAAAGGAAAAAGAAGAAAAAGAAAAAATGTGTGAAAGAAAAATATTGAAAATATACCCATTGGAGGAAGTACCAAGTTTAAAATTACAAATTTTCAAAAAAGTATTACATGAACCATGTGTCAGTCAAAGATTCACAAAGCAAAAAAAGGAGATGAACTCTAGTGTGAAAACCCAAAAATGGGCAGTCTAGAGCGATCCAGGAAGGAAAAGAAAAGAGGAAGTAATAAAAAGCAGGGACTTCATCAAGAAAAATTGATCATTGGTTTAATCACCCTCAAACACTTATTTGGGCCTATATACCCTTTCTTTTGTAACCATGAACCTTAGCCACATTACAAGCCTTGAAAGACCATTTTGATCAAATAAGGAAATCTGATAAGAGGAGTTTGTTTTCAGAACATATTCCACCTGATTGAGTTCACCTTTTCCCAAGACTTCAAAACTTCTAATGTTTGTTTGAGATTAGAAATGAGGGAAAATGAATTTGGGGGAATGGTGAGTCAAAGAGAGCCATCTAAATGGGTAGAAAATAGGAACGCTATCTTGTCGATGGTCTTATGAATCATTTATGCTATGAATTTGGGGGCACCTAACTTTGTTTCTTGATTTTACTTTTTTTATGTTTGCCATGACTTTTTAAATTTCTTTTAAATTCTCATGAGTTTTCATTTCAAGTTTTTACCTTGTTTACTCACTAGCATTTTACAATTAAATTAACATGGATTCATGAAAGAACAAAAGATTTCTTGGTATGACTTCCAATTATAAGGATCTAGAAGTAAATGTTATCTCTCGTGTTAATGATGCATTGAAAGAATTCATTTGCTGTTGAAAACGAAGAATAATAAATGGTGTAGCCATCATGAACTAAATCAAGAGACGACTCGATCACGTTGAAGATAGCTGAGCCCAAGGTTGAATGGGGAATTACCTCGCATAAGGGGCACATGTTAGAAGAAAAGCTCATTAAAATGCAAGAGCAGGGCAGAGGTTCTCTTTACGAGCAAGCCATGATAGAATGCCTAAGTCTAGCCAGATTGAAGAGGTCGGAAGGAGTTCCTCCCATAGCCTTTAGCAGTGGGGCATCGTTACCCATGGAACGACAAGATGAGTTCACATGCGAGCAGAAAAGATGTGAAGTAGAGCTAGAAAGTAACTCGGGCAATGAAAAGCTCGGAAGGTTCAAAGTTCTGGGGCAAGACTCCTTGAACATTAGATGTCATTCCATGAAATCCAAGGTGGAAATAAGCTTTGCTATAGAGTTTCCCATACAAGAAATTCAGAAGCATTCATCAGAAGCCTTGAATAACTGCTACCAATCAAAAGCACAAAATTACCGGATTAATTTTAGAGGAGCAAACCATATTTCTTGCCATCCTTAGAAGAAGTATGTCATTTTTCAATTCGAATCCTATCCGTCCAGGCTCATGGCGAAGGAAATCCCTTATAGCCTATCCATTCAGGCTCATGGTGAATGGAAATCCTTATAGCCTATCCGTTCAGGCTCATGGTGAATGGAAACCTTTATAGTCTATCCGTTCAGGCTCATGGAGAATGGAAACCTTTATGTCCTATCCGTTCAGGCCCATGAAGAATGGAAACCTTTTTTTTTTAGCATATGGCCTGTCCATTCAGGCCCATGAAGAATGAAAGCCTTTTTTTCAGCATATAGCCTATCCGTTCAAGCCCATGAAGAATAGAAACCTTTTTTTAGCATATGGCCTATCCGTTCAGGCCCAAGAAGAATGAAACCTTCATATGAAGAATTGTTTTCTGGTTTGTCCACTGCTGCCCTGAAGGGACATACCCGTTTTAGCCGATTTGTTTCTGCCGCTCCGGAGAAACAAGTCCTTTCACCAATTGAAGTCATTGCCGCTCTAGAATGATTTAGCAATTTCGATTTGTTTTTTTCGCTCTGGAGAAATAGGTCCTTTCACCGATTGAATTCATTGCCGCTCTAGAATGAATTAGTAATTTTAATTTATTTCTACTGCTCCAGAAAAACAGGTCCTTTCACTAATTGAAATCATTGCCGCCCCGGAATGATTTAGCAATCTTGATTTGTTTCTACCGCTCCGGAGAAACAAGTCCTTTTAAGTTATTGCCGCTCTGAAATGATTTAGCAATTTCGATTTATTTCTGCCGCTCTAGAGAAACATGTCTTTTGAAGTTATTGCCGCTCCGGAATAATTTAGCAATTTCGATTTGTTTCTGCCGCTCTAGAGAAACAGATCCTCTCACTGTTTGAAGTCATTTGATTTGTTTTTGCCGCTTTAGAGAAACATCTCCTCTCACCATTTGAAGTCATTTGATTTATTCACTGCCGCTTCGGAGAAATGGGTTAAATGTTCTTTGCCGCTTCAGAAAGATGATTTTGTAGTACCTAGTTTGTTTTTGCCACTTCGGAGAAACAAGCTATGTTCAACCGACCCGACCGGACAAATCAGTGCCTTTTTGTTCTTTGCCTTATTCGCGTTTCACCGGAATGGGCAAAAAAGGGCAGCTGTAGTCACCTATTTTGTTCGCTTATGTATATACGATACAAAAGCCCAAAAATATATAAAATGCAAAGGTAAAAAAGAATCCATGTACAGTGGGCTCAATTAGGCCCCATATGCAAAGAAACCCTAGCTTTTCTTGTGCAATACCCTTTCTATTTGAATCCCTACCAAGCCGCCACGTCATCGGTCATGACTTGCAAGCAAAGAAAAGGGGATTAAATACGAATCAATCTTATCCAGAAAATTAGATCATGCCAGATCCTAGCCATCTCAGGTATGGGAAGATTACAAGAGATCATATCCAACAAGTATGGAAAGTCAAGTGATGCGCAAGGAATTCTCACTGTCGACTCACGGCAAATTTCCAATAGGATCCAAGCGTTTTCGGGTCAAGGTGTCTTCTTAAGTATTGACCGTCTTTCGTTTACCTTTTCAACGCATCTTGAAACACCTCAATCGGACGTTAGGAGCTCAAGATATGCTCATTTTACTGAAGACAGCGCGTGCAGAAAATCAGATACGGGTTCAATACGGGAATTTGAGTTTATTACGAATTTTCAATTATTTTATTGAATATTTGTAATTAAATTCAAGCTTAGACATTTCCTTATCTGTTTTAACTCATATTGAATGTAAGGAAAGAGTTTGATGCCCAAGTAATGTCATTATTCTCTTTCCAAGAATGTTGAGCATAAGTAGGGAATGTACTTTTAGGATTTTTGATTTAGGGTTTCTTGAAGCCTATAAATAGGCCTCATTCCATTGTAATTCACATTCACATACACACAGAAGCAATTGTAACACAGAAATTGAAGAACAATACAAGCAGTTTCTCTTAGGTATTTTTACCCAAATTTTATCTTCATATATTTTTATTTTTATTCTTTTGTTTCCTTGAGTACTTGGTCGCAGGTAAGGAAGAGAAGGGGTACAGGTCCTCACCAAATCAAAGCTTTTGAAAAATCTTGCATCACCCAAAGGGAAGGCCGACAACACTATTGAAGCAGCAGCCTCATGGAAGCACGCCACCAGCATGTGGTGGCTGACGGCGTGTAGCAGCAGCAGCTGACGTTCAGTAGCGGCAGCGATGGCAGTACCAACAGCCCGTACCCTCTTCGGCAAGCTCAAACTTGATCCCAACTTTTGCAATTTCTTAACCTTAATATTTTATTTTAGTTTTTATTGTTTTTATGCATTTAAATTCATCATTTGATTTGTGTATATTTACCATGTCTTATGTTTTGTTCATCCTCATGTATCTTAACTCAGTAAAATATTAAGTTAAGTAAATCTTTAAATAATCAATATTCTTTTAAAAGGAAAGAAGTTATTAAATAATTTAATATGAATACTTTTTAGGTTAGTTTCTTTAATAAATGACTTAGATATTTTATACCTCATTTTAATTGTAAATAGTTAAATAAAAGCATAAGATAAATCTTTAAAAGAGGTGAATAATTCATTAATTATAATGATGGTAAATAAAAACTAACTTGGCAATTCTTTAAAAAGGGGTAAATAATTATTTAATTGTAAGTAAAAGTTTCTAGGTAGTTTTTTTAAATATAGTAATTTGTAAATACTTTAATAAAGCCTTCTAAGATTAGTTTCTTTAAACTCCTTAGGTAACTTTTAGAAAAGTAAAAATGTGTAAATAATTAACTCTTAGGGTAATTCTTAGAAAAGTAGGTAATTTGTAAATAATTAATTTTGAACATTAAATCACCCATAAAATTAAAAAAGGGCAAATAAGACATCATTTAAAAATGATCTTTCTTTGCATCATGAAGACGAGGTGTATTTTCAATTAAGGTTAATTCGGTCTTCCCATAGCCGTTGTGGGAACGATCGAAACTCCTATGTGAAAGTGCATGATAGAATTTTAAGGATTAATAACTTAATCCCTTTGCGCCTAAATTGATTTGGATTTTCTCAGCCATGAGCGAGTTCGAGCCAATTCTAGAACTTCGTAGATTTTCGTATTAACCTTTGCATGCACGCATCCGGGTTATAAAGAAAATATTAGTGATCAAGTAAGCGCCGGTCTCCGGGCATGATGGGGGGGTGCTAATCCTTCCCCACACGTATTCGTGCCCCCGAACCCTCTACCTGGTTGGTTTTTAGGTTTTCGGTTCGCCTAATACAATAAAAGGGACCGGTGGCGACTCCATTGTTACAACCATGCTTAGTACATTTTCAATGTTAAGTGATAAATGTTTTGATTACACGTTTATATCAATGTCCATTGATAATGGTAATTATATGATGCCATATGCATTCTATGAACTGCCCAAATACTGTTTCATTTATAAAATGATCAATATATTCTCATTAATCGATGATAATTACGATATAAAAAATATTTATAATACCCAAGTATGTTTATTGAGGGCCATAGGTATAGTTAGCATTTCACGAGTCTAGCATATTGGTAGTACTTGGTGCTAAAGTTTAATAACACTCTAGTATTTATTTATATTGGTAGAATGATACCAATATTTGATAGCATCTTGATGCTAGCGTTTGATAATACTTTATTGGTAGAAAATAGTACTTCAATACTTATGCTTTGGTGGTATAACGGTACCAACCTTTGATAGCACTTCGGTGTTGACCTGATATTTTTTTTTGTTATACTTTGGGCTATTATAAATGAAAATGACTAAAATATAGATAATTAAGCATTAGTTTAATATATATGTGTTGCAATGACAACGAATGGTAAGTAAGTTAAGTTTGAGAGCTTAACAATAATGGTAAGTAATCTCCTGAAACCTAATTTTTCTTTCTTTCAAAAGTGCAGCCGCCGCTTATCATCTTCAACAACTTTTATTTTTTTCCTCTTTGATTAGTGGTCGGCAACTAATTTTAATATTGGTTGTCGACCACCAGATTTATTATTTTTTTTATTTGTTTAATTTCTTCATATTTTAATAAGAATCTCTGCTTTTGTGGCACGCGTTTTCTTTGTCCTTGTGACACGCGTTTTCCTCTGTCCTTGTGAATGTTTTTTTTGTTTTGTGGTTTGTTTCATCTGTCCTTGTGGCATGATTTCAGCATACCCTAGCGGTCGTTTGTTGCTCGCACGGAGATTTTAACGGCGCTAGTTTCTGATTATGATTTTGTCGGTGGTCATGGAAAGTTAGATCCTCACTCGGTTAATGGTTGTTTGCCGATGTAATCAGTCTTGGGTAGCGGAACATTATGCTTGATAGTTTGGATCGCTCACCACTCATTTTTCATCTGCTATGTGTCTCGATTGGATAGAGACAATGAGATTCATGAAAGCTTCTGAATTTTAATGGTATGCTTATCTCTATGAAAGTATTCACTTTTCTTTGTATATGGGTTGTAAGAGATTTTGGTCTCCTTCCTGGATGCATTGTAGTTGTGATATTTTCTATAATTTTAATAAAAATTATGTGGCTATTATAAAAAAAACAATAATAGTAAGTATTGATATGATATTAAACGAATTGAGCAAACATATCCGTTAGCTCGTATCATCTCATGTTATATCTATTCATGCATTGATGACACATTAGGACAAATGAACAAGTATGAAAGCTTGATGATATTGGCCCTGAACGGTTTATTAAAACGAGGCCCTTTAATTTACAATCTAAAAATATATAAAGTTTTTAAAAATATATTTTTATCTTAGTAAAAATATATTATATGCCCTCTTTAAAGTCATTTTTTTATTTTTTCTTGTAATTATTAAACCAAAATCTTTTGTTTTCTCCCTATAAACATTTAATTCAACTCATTTGTGGCCCCTCTTTTCTTGGGGCCATGTGCGGTCGCTCACCTCGTACATGTCCAAAACCTCCACTGATATCGACATGCATCATGTTATATTTATTTATGCAACCTTAAAGTTTAATAAGCCATGAAATTGAATAAGCCTATTTCGACGCTATTAATCTTAATTATTGCCTAACTATATTCGTACTTAGAGAGTACTTGATTGTACATACGTAGGTAGTTCGAGGAATTGGAGTAAGCTAGGTATTGTATCAAGTTTAGAAAATTCATCAAACTATCACAATAATAATATTCTACTTGAGATTTTTTATTAATTTCAGTGGCATATGTAAATGAGATAAATTTATTTTTAGAAAAATAAGGCAGCTCTAATTTTAAATTTATGTCATTATAAATGTTTTTTTAAAAGCTTTTATATGCATGACATTTCAAGTAAAAGTCGTAGATTGTTATTTGTTCTATGACATTTCGAGTTGGCTCCGTTGGTCGAATACGAAGAGGGAGTGTTACATGTACCATTTGTACCTGCATAAATGAGTGTTCTATATTTATTGGCCACGTCTCATTTTTTCTTCTAATGATCTTATTTATTACATATATCGTCTTTTCTTTTTGATCATATCTATGATTCTCTTCCTTTCATTTGCCTTTAGTTCTAGGTGAATTGCTTGAGCCAGGTTAGTTTATATTAGAATTAATACCTCCTTCATTGGCTGATGATAATGTTAAGCTTTTACTTGCAGAAAATTGACAGCTTTTTTTTTATACAAAAGGGTCTTAGTTTTATTAAAAAATATTTAGAATTATAATAAAAGTTTACATTTATAAGCGTAAACTAAACACATAATCTGGACACTTTATAATTATTGAAATAAAGACTGGCCACTTGAGATCATAGAAGAACCATACAATAAAAATTAAAAAACTCAATCTAAAGATTTGAATAAAAGATAGATACAAACAACACCATAAATCGACGATGAATGATAAAATTATCAACACTAACATAAAAAATACATATAAGTCTTATGGCACGTTGACAAAATAATCATTATCACAATTCAATTGCGAGTAAAAAACGGTAATTGTGAACCTGTATCCAAGTCTAGTCCGAGAGTTTAAAGAATGAAAGATCAACAAAATAATAAATAATAACTATCTTAGTCAGTAATCATCAAACCCAACTCTAAGATAATATAAAATAAAAATGATTAAATAACCAGAAAAATAAATAAAAAACATATCAAATGACAAAAAAAACGTGCCAAACAAACATTTTTATTCATATTAAAAACTAAAGAAGAAAAAAAGAGAAATGATTAGATATAATAAAGTAAAGAAAAAAATACGGACAGTTGATGATTAATTTTAAGACTAATACCCTAGCCGGTCAAAAAAAAAAAAAACAAGTGAATGGCGAGAGAGAATATGAAAATCGACAGTTCTTAATTCTTTTAGTGTTCACTGCATTACTTGCATTCTTACATTCATTGGCCAATCATTGTTGGATCAAAACCAGGATGATCATGATGGCAATTGTCACTCTTAACCTGACAGGCAGCATGACCCTTAAAAAAACACCCTAAACGAATTAAATTAAATATTTATAGAGCAAAACAAAAATTTTGATTTAATAAGTATAAGAAGAAAAAATAAAAAGTGACTTAAAAAGGATTCTATAATATATTTTTTAATAAAATAAAATATTTTTAAAAAATTATTATGTATATATGAGATTTTTTTAATAGTATAAAGGTGATTATAAGGTAGTATCTGTTCATATATATTTTTAATCTTTTGACAATGCACATACACTTTGTAGACAGAATGATTGAACATGTGTTTCCTCGAATAAACATTATTCGCTTTTTTACTGAGACACTTGTTAGGTTCATATATATACGAGATTATAAATTAAAGAGCATTATTTTAAAAATTATTTATATATATATGAGATTATAAATTAAAGGACATCATTTTAATAAATTACACATAACTCGTAAACCTTTGAACTGCCATTGTCGAGCAAGGTTCCTCCTTCCCGAGGAGCAAGTAACGGAAATAGCGTATTGCTTTAGGCTTATATGGTATAAATGATAAAAAAATATATGAAAAACTAGTTAATTTTTAGGCAAATTTTGGAGAATAATCTAAATGTAAATTAATATTTAAAATACTGGGAATGTTGGGTGATATTTGAAGATATACGATATTTTCTGCAGGGTAGGGAGAAGACGCCATTTGTAAATGGTGTCTTTTTTTTAATAATTTTTTTCTCTAAATCTATCATGCATGTGAATACTTTAAGTTAAAAAAATTATAAAAAACACCCATGACGCTACTAGCAGGTGTCGTGTTTACCTTCACTATTCATTTTGTCGTAATTTTCAAAATAAAACTCAAACACCTCTATTTTCCTAAAATTAATTTTAAGGGATAATATTCCCCCAATTTCCTTTAATTTTTAAAATTCATAATAAGAAATTAGTTATAATTTTTTTAATTAATTTATTTTTCATCTTTTTCTCTTTTCTATCCTCCACGCTTAGCAAAGTCTAAAGTTCACATCATTGACTGCAAAACAAGCATAAACATCTGTCATTTTCATGCATTTTAAAAGCTTTGGTTAATCATGGTTTAACATGTCGGCTTTGATTTGATTATTTCTTATTCACTATCGGGATGGAGTATCTTTATTTAAATCTTAAGTTAGGAATTGTTAATATGTTTTTATGGATATAGCTTCTAATTTGAAGTTACGACCAGGAATTTTCAGGTGACAATGTTATCTTTATTTAAATCGTAAATTAGTATAATTTAAAATTTTTTAATTTAAAAATAAATATGTTTGTATAAAATAAAATTTACACACGATTTAATTTGAGACTCCAAATTTTAAGCCCCTCTATTACTAAAATTATTTTTTTTTTTGAAAAAAATGAGCTTTTATTGTCTTTTATGATTCTAGGAAAGGATATTAACCAAACTAGCTTTGATTCAAACCTAAACTAACATAAAAATTGAGCCTTTATTGTCTTCTTTGATTTCCTATAAATTATATTCTAATGGGATTTTTGAGATATTATCTATTAGAGGAATAAAAAGAAAAAAAATGATGATAACAATAACAAACACGTTAAATAGATTGATTTGGTCCTCAAATTTATTTATGAATCACGAAGAGCCGTATTAAATGAAAATTTTATGTGGGATTTTGAATAAGATATGGAAAGAATGATATCATCAATCGACTATAATTTTATATACTAGTGAATTTCTAAACTTGTGAGTTCAGAATTTATATAAGAATTTATCGTTTTTCTAATTTCTTTTCTAACATAATAAGAATATGTGAGACTACCATTTTGATTCACCGGAAGCCAATATTGAATATTTATCCTTATCATGTGTTTACAAAGAATATTTAACCAAAGACACACACACGTGTGTGTATATATATATATATATATATTCTGTTCATCCTGAAGGAAATTAAGCATGAAGAAGGAAGAAGTTAACGGAAAACATTAACAACAAATTCTGTTAGGTTTAAATATACATTTAATATCTAAACTAGACACTTCCTCTCAGATTGATACCAAAATTTATATAATATTCTATCAATTTGATCATAATTCGAAATAAATTAATAAATTTAACTTTCTATATTTAAAAATTATATTAATTTATTCTTCTCAAAGAAATGTTATTACTTTTATGGTATAAGTTTAACACTATCTTGTTGTTTTGTTGTAGAATGTAGTTCTTCAACTGTTGCTTTGATCCGATAGATTCGTTTGGTTTGACAGTATCGTAAAAAATGACTAAATTGATGAAATTTTTAAATATGAAGGTTTTAATTTATTGAATTGTTTGAAATTAGGATCAAATTGATATAATGTATATTTTTTGGGACTAAAATTATTAATAAAAGTACCAAAATAGTGGATGAGATTAAAATTCATATATCAGTTTAAGAGTAAAAATTCTTTAGGTATCAACATGAGAGATAGTGCCTCATGCAAATACCAAAAAGTATATTTAAACCCTCTAGTTACTTTATTTTCAATTTACAAATGTAAAAAAGGGGAAAACTACACCGGTAGTCACCTAATTATCACATTTTTCCTATTTTGGTCACCCAACTAAATTTTTCATTAAAACTGTCACTAACGTTTCGTTTCGTTATCATTTAGGTCACCAACCGTTAAATATTTAACATAGATTGTGACATTACATGGTTTAATAACAATTTTAGTCCCTAAAATTATTATATATTATCAATTTAATCTTAATACGAAATAACTCATCAAATATTTGGACTAAACCCCAAATTCTCCATCCTCTTATTTTGATAAGGTGTACTTGCATAGAATTGGCAGAGCAGGGCGATTTGGCTGCAAGGGTAAGTTGCCAAGTTCTTGAAATGAAAATGTGATTTTGCTTTAAAAGTTATTACGGGAATTGAACCCCTTTACTCAACTGTTGGTTCATAGTATAAACTTGGGTAAACTATTGAAATAGTCATTTATGTTTAGGGTTTGTACACTTTTAGTCACCGATTTTTAAATTCGACAATTATGATCACTTACGTTTTTAATCTGTAAATTTATAATTATTAGAACGTTTATTGCCATTAAACGTTAACGAGAGACTGATCTAGCTGCGGAAAAAATAAGAGTAAACTACTTAAATGGTTCTTCTCCCAAAAGAATTAAAAGCCGTACAGCTTCCCCTACCTCATCAACGTCGTTCGACTCCACCATCACCACCAGTGCTCCAATGGTCCTTCTAGCAAAGTGAGCTGCCAAACCAGTCCCTTCCTTCTCCTCTATCTCTTTCTCAGCCTGAATCCACCGAAATTAACTTCAAAATTTCAAAACAAATTAGGAAAACCACTTCGATTTCTCACAGCATCTTATCCTTTAACCGTTAGATGTCCCCAATTTTAGGATATGCGCTTCCCCTCGCTCTAATGAATGCTTTCACTGTTGGAATTAAAGAGACAATGCTCCGACCTCCACCATCAGTTCAAAGCCGACGGTTAGAGCCTCTCATTTTCTTCATCTTTGGCTGCTTTCACATATGGGGTATCCAACACTCACCCCCTGAATCTAGGTAAATCTGGAACATAAATTTAGGGTGAAAAAAAATGAATAACTAGTGTCTTGAGATTTCGATTTGAATAAACGATGTCTTGATTTTTATTCTGGTCAAAAGCATAAAATTTCACAAATAAGCTGCATTGTCGCATTTTGCTTCTAGTTGATAACCGTTGTACTACAATTTTATTTTGATAGATATGAGTGTAGAGTTCACAATTATGCTAGTAGAATCGAATGCTTCAAATGCAGCACATCAAGGGATTTTGGTAAGAAATTCTGGCAGCCATTGCAGCATTGATCTTATCATAGCATACAAATGAATCAAGTGCAAGTTCCTGACATTTTTTTGCTCTCTTCTACATTTCAAGTGGTGCTTAGCAATTTAGGAAGAATATTGTCAGCAATGTCACTAATTTTCCTTCACCTCTGATCCTTCTATCATCAATTTTTGTTTTGTTTTGGAATCAAATAATACTTAGGTTAACCAATGATGAAGCCCTTGTTTTCCTAGAACAACCATATGTAAATTGCACTGGTCAGAAGAAGAGGTTTCTGGGTTTATGAACATGAAGCTTTGAGATCTCTTCCTGTAATTTTTCTGCTGCAAAATTTTAATGGAAATAATATCCTTCTTTCACTTCGGTTTGTGTGAATGTGACAAACATCCATTATTGAATACTACATTTCTTTTCGTTTTCTTTTACATTGCTTGGCTCTCAAATAATTATCATTAGAATTTTTAAACTCCGCAGCTTAACGAGTGTAGTTGAAAAATGAAACGCATTTTATTAACGAGTGTAGTGGGTGGCCGGATGGCGGCCGGAAAGGGGTTAAGATTTTTTTTTGGGTGAAAAAATAAACCTTTAAAAATTTATGGGTAAAGTTAAAAATAAATATTTTTTATTAGCGTGCACGTCATCAGGGTAACGAAAACAAACATTTGAGTGATCAAAATTTTATACAACAAAAACATAAGTGATCAAACCGATCAAATTTAAAAATTAGTAACCAAAAGTGTACAAACCTAAAACATAAATGACCTTTGCAGTAGTTTACCCTATAAACTTTTCGGCGATAGAGAAAATTATTCAAAGTTATATATTTCTATCTGATTTACAGGAGCTGTGTTCAACTTGTTATGCGGTGATACGGACGAAATGATAATGTCAAAAAATCGAAAATCATTTTGGCACGAAAGTAGCAGAGGTAAGCCCTCCCATGTCTAGTTATTTGTTGTTTTATGTTCTTGATTTTTCATCTGATTGGTTTTCAAATGTTACGTTGGATGCAAGTTCCTGACTGAGGAAGTGAAAAGAACTTTAAAGCTGCTCTCAGATCAAGTGGCTTATTGTAAACTAACCTGGTTTAGAAGTGTAACCCCTAGACCGGCCTATGTGGAAGGACCGAGTCAAAGGGGCACATCTCAACTTAAATATCTAACTTAAAAATCTGTCAAATATTCAAGTATTTAATTTGAATATATATATATATAACTACGTAAACTGATAAAGTCATCTTTATAAACATGACATATAATGATTACAGAATAGGCAACATCAAGTAATGTATCAAAAAGATCGTAACAAAACGTCATATATCTCAAAATATAGGCACATGTCACCCTGAAATAACAAAATGGTGGATGAAAACATTACAATCTATATAGAATACGGAATGTATCAATCCTCTGAGTGTCAGGTACATGGTAGTCTATCCAAAATATCTGAAAAGAGAGAAAGAGGGGGTATGAGCTAGAGAGCTCAGTGTGTTCCAATAGTGCAAGTAAAAACATTTATATCAATAGCATAGTAAAACATTTTAGTAAGACATGTTCATACGCATGCAAGTTTCCATAACTTAACTACCCTCCAACCAAACTCCATGATGCGGTTTCCTAGAACGGTATCATTTACAGGCGTTAACCCAAGCCCATTGGGCATGGGTACCATCCTAAGGGAATACCTTAGGTCCGGGCGGAATTACCCTAGCCGAAGCGTAGGAACCGAATATGGGCGGAATTACCTTAGCCGAAGCATAGGAACCTCATACGGGCAGAATTACCAGCCGGATCAGGGCTGAACCTTACGATACTTCATATCATAACCCAAGTACCCCTATTAATTAGTCCAGGCAGCATCATAGTATGTAGTAGTAAACAGTAAGAACAACACTCGATGAACGCAATTCTATACTGATAAACGGAATCATAGAACATGCTTGTCATATCGGGTACTAGGGCATATATCAATCATATAGTATAATCATGCTTACTTCAGAAAACATGCTATGTTCGTGTGAAATCAAGTAAATAATCATGTGCACATAATCGGTTTGATAGAACATATAAAACAGGTATAACAATTAGAGCTTGCGTCAAAGCTGTCTTCAACTTCTCGAAGCTGTCCTGCTGAGTATTAGTCTAAATAAATAGAACATTATTCCTTAACAGCTTCGTTAGAGGGGCAACAATGATGGAGAAACCCTCGACGAAGCGTCTGTAATTCCCAGCTAAACCCAAGAAACTACAGATCTCAGAAACATTCCTGGGTTGTTTCCAACTTACAATGGCCTCGATCTTGCTCGGATCAACCTGGATACCTCGAGCCGATACCACATGATCATGAAAGGTTACCTCGTTGAGCCAGAATTCACACTTGCTCAACTTGGCGTACAATTTGTGTTCTCTAAGGGTCTGCAGAAAAATCCTCAAATGCCCGGCATGTTCTGCCTCAGTCCGGGAGTAGACCAGAATGTCATCAATGAACACCATTATAAACTTGTCCAAGTAGGGCCAGAATACCCGGTTTATCAGATCTATAAAGGTGGCAGAAGCATTAGTCAGACTAAATGGCATTACTAGAAACTCGTAATGCCCATATCTGGTGCAAATGGTCGTCTTCGCTACATTGGATCCCTTTATCTTCAACTGATAATACTCGAAACGAAGATCAATCTTCGAGAAAACTGTGGCTCCTCGAAACTGATCGAACAAGTCATCGATCCTAGGTAGCGGGTACCTATTCTTGACTGTCAGTTTATTCAACTTTCGGTAGTCAATGCACAGCCTGAGAGAACTATCTTTTTTTCACAAAAGGACACGGGCTCCCTAAGGCGAAGAACTAGGTCGGATGAATCCTCGGTCTAGGAGCTCTTGCAATTGAATCTTCAGCTTCTTAAGCTCTTTAGGAGCCATACGGTAGGGATTCATATAAACTGGCGCAGATCCCGAATAGGTCTCAATCTCGAACTCGACATCCCTATTCAGAGGTAACTGTTGCGCGTAATAAGTGCTACGCATTTGTGCAAGTATACACGTTGCAAGTTATAGTATAAAAGATATCGTCTCCACAGGGATTGCTTCAAGAATCTAGTCTCTTGCACTGTAAAAAGTAAAAACACAAATAAATGATTATAGGAGTTTAACTAATAACTAAACTAGAAGGCAATAAAGTAAAAGAATAAATGAGAACAAATGAGAGAGATAGGCCAGGTTATCGTGAGTTGAGGGGTGATAGCCGATTTGATCGTATTGGTAAAAGAGTGCACGGGAAACTCAGTTGCCGTGGCAACTTGCACAACGGGGTTGCCTTGGCAACTAATCGATGGTTGTCTGAGCGACTAGTTGGGAAACTACTTGGGCGTCTGGGCAGCAACCTTCAAGGTTCGGCAGAGCGTTCTTTAATGGTTTCTTCTTATCCCTAAGTCGAAACTCTAGCTACTTGTGCATGCCTTGATAATACATCCCTGCGTGAATCAAGGGTGAACAACAACCAATCTTGCGCTCCTCTTAGCCGTTGAAATCCTTAACTTATTCCTAAGCCGGATTAATCTTCACCATCAATAGATTGAATAAAGATCATATTCATTCGTTTCTTGAATCTAACTCTCCCGATATTAGATAAATAGATGTAATCACGAGATCCTCTCCCAATTCACTCGCAAACAAGAATAAGAACCAAGAATGAATAAACCTTGAATAGAAAAGTGCAAACTCTTATCACCTAAACAAAAACCAATAGTTTCTCACAACCACAAAACACAATAACCATAGCCAAGTAGATTTAGTTCATGGCTAGGTTCCAAAGAAACACAAGATAAATAATCCCTAGCATGAACCCAATCGAACAAGAAAGAAAAGGATGAAGAAGGAGGCATGTCGAAATCCTCCTTGCCCTGGATGCTTGTCGAAAATTCTCTTCTCTTGCCCTCCTTGGAGTTGTCGAAATTCCCCTCTCTTGCTCTCCCTTTGGAAGTTGACGATATGGCCTTTTATTTATAGGGTTAGATCAAAGTCTTTCTTTGAGGAGGAAGTTAAGTTGGAATTAAATTATCTTTAACAAATATAATTCTTTATTATAATTATATTCCTACTAGAACTTCTCCTATCTTCTTGGAATTTAATTCTTCTTTAATCTCTTCATGGAAATCAAATTCCTTTGGGATTGGGCTTTGCTCCACGTCATCTTGGGCTTGTCTAGTCATCAATTTCGACTACCATATCACCTTTGCTCTTGTCGACAATTGCCCTGGCAACTGGCTCGGCGTCTCCTTCATGCATTGCCCTGGCAACTAGCTCGGCATCTCCTTCATGTATTGCCCTGGCAACTAGCTCTAGTCTTGCTTTGGCAAGTGATCCTGCACATACACACAAAACACACCAAAGCAGCATTTTTTCCCACAAAAACTACCAAGTTATGTAATCAAGCTCAACGATGGAAGGAAACATGGATTAATGCATGAATGGCTAATTATGCAACTAATATGAGCCTAAGTCTAACAATAATATGAGTAAAAAGGGTAAGAAAAATAGTACCTTTGAACACTTATCAGTAACCCAGATAACTCCTCGAGAAAAACATCAGGAAACTCGCTAACAGTGCGAATCTCCTTAATCTTAGACAAAGAACCTTTGGTATTCAAGAAACATGCAATGAAAGTCTGATACCCCTTTCGGATTATCCTGTCAACAGCCAAGGCAGATATGACATTAGACAGATACCCTCGGCGTTAACCAACAAAAACCATTGTCCGATCATCAGAAGTCTTCAGAACTGCTCTCTTAGACTCACAATCTAAGTTAACCCGGTGTTCAGTCAACCAATCCATGCCTAGAATCAGATCAAACTCTTCTAATGGTAGTTCCATAAGGTTGGCTGGGAAGATTTCCCCTTGAACTTTGAGGGGACATCACCGGAAAACCCTATCTACAACCACTGATTGGCCCACGGGACTCATAACTGTAACTACACTCTCTATGGTCTCAACTGGAATCTGGAGGTCTCGGGATACAGATTTTGAAACGTAGGAATGGGTGGAACCGTTGTCAAGCAACGCAAAGGATGATTGGCATACAGAAGGTGGTCTGGCCTCAGTTATGACCTCAGTTATGACCGGTCCCCCACTCTGATATGATCGGCCTCTACTATTAGTCTAGCAGTAGACCAAGAGCTCTACTCTAGTAACGCCCTAAACCCGGTGTCTAAATAGATGTCTGCGAATAGGCTGGAATCTAGGAACGGATAGGGCTGTGAAACGATGATTGGCCTACAGAAGGTGGGTGTAGACACTCTTTCTTGAAGTGCTCAGTAGATCTACAACGAAAGCAAGCACCATACATCTTCCTACACTCTCATCGGTGTAACTTACCACAATACTCACACAAAGGTATATGAGTGAACCCAAGTGAATCACCTCGACTAATAGCTGGGCCCTATGGTGCCGGGGGCCTATAACTCGAACCACCCCTTTGATATGCTGGAATGCGAGCCCTTTTATCAGGGCGCACGTGAGACTCTCCCAGGCCAGAGGATCTCCAAGATCGATCTCGGTCTCAATTTCGCCCTAGATCCCTGCCTCTATCCCGGTCTTCAACTCTACTACTCTGACTAGCTGCTAAAATCTCCATCTGTTCTGCAGTCTTAGCCCGGTTTACCAAATCCTCAAACACCTCATCATGGTGTGTAGCCACCTGATCATGTATCCCAATACGAAGGCCCTCTAAGAATTTATCGCATTTGTCCTTCTCGGTAGAAACTAAACCAGCACGGTATTTTTGCAACTCCAAAAACTGTATCTCATACTCAACCATTGTCATAGAACCCTGTACCAGGTCCTTGAATGCCTGACGTCTCTCCCTCAATAACCGCTCGCCCAGGTAACGATTCCTAAATCATTCCTTGAAGAAATCCCATGTCAATCGATCAGAATGAACGCTACTCATAATGGACTCCAACCAGGTGCGGGCATTCACATTCAGCATAGATACAACACCCAAGTATTTCTTGGATGGCTCAAAACCCATCTCATCCATTCGTTGCTCGGTGTCGTACAACCATTCCTCAGCCTCGGTCGGTGCTCCACTAAGAGATCCCGAGAAGGTCCTGATCCCGTTAGCAAACAAGGTATGGGAGATGGGGACTTTTGGAGTGACACCCGATGCTCTGACTATACCCTGAATCAGCTGAAGAAACTGCTACTCAAACTCTCATCAGTAACTCTAGTCATAGGATCGGGCCCAGAAACTATCGCTCCTCTGACCGGAGTAGTCATATTAATACCAGAAGTATATGGTGGAACCGTCGAAACTGAAGGACCATGGGGTGGGAGACTTGATAAGTGTTCAAAAGTACTATTTTTTCTTACCCTTTTTACTCATATTATTGTTAGACTTAGGCTCATATTAGTTGCATAGTTAGCCATTCATGCATTAATCCATGTTTCCTTCAATCGTTGAGCTTGATTACATAACTTGGTGATTTTTGTGGAAATAGATGCTGCTTTGGTATGTTTTTGTGTGTGTATGTGCAGGATCACTTGCCAAAGCAATGCCGAGCTAGTTACCAGGGCAATGCATGAAGGATATGCCGAGCTAGTTGCCAGGGCAGTGCATGAAGGAGACGCCGAGCCAGTTGCCATGGCATTTATCGACAAAGACCAAAAGCAATATGGATGTCGAAATTCATGACTTTACAAGCCCAAGATGACATGGAGCAAGGCCCAAGCCCAAAGGAATTTGATTGCCATGCAGAGATTAAAGAAGAGTTAAATTCAAAGAGGATAGGAGAAGTTCTAATAGGAATAAAATTATAATAAAGAATTATATTCTTTAAAGATAATTTAATTCCAACTCAAACTCCTCCTCAAAGAAGGACTTTGGCCTAGCCCTATAAATAGCAAGGAGATTTCGACAATCCATAAGGAGAGCAAGAGAGAATTTTCGACAAGCATCAAGGGCAAGGAGGATTTCGACAAGCCTCTTCCTTCATCTTTGTTCGATTGGGTTCATGCTAGGGATTAATTATCTTGTGTTTCTTTGGAACCTAGCCATGAACTAAATTTACTTGGCTATGGTTATTGTGTTTTGTGGTTGTGAGAAACTATTGGTTTTTGTTTAGGTAATAAGAGTTTGCACTTTTCTATTTCAAGGTTTATTCATTCTTGGTTCCTATTATTGCTTGCGAGTGAATTGGGAGAGGATCTCGTGATTTCATCCATTTATCTAATATCGGGAGAGTTAGATTCAAGAAACGAATGAATATGATCTTTATGCAATCCAATGATGGTGAAGATTAATCCGCTTAGGAATAAGTTAAGGATTTCAACGGCTAAGAGGAGCGCAAGATTGGTTGTTGTTCACCCTTGATTCACGCAGGATGTATTATCAAGGCATGCACAAGTAGCTAGAGTTTCGACTTAGGGATAAGAAGAAACCATTGAAGAACGCTCCGCCGAACCTTGAAGTTGCTGCCCGATCGCCCAAGTAGTTGCCCAACTAGTCGCCCAAGCAACCATCAATTAGTTGCCAAGGCAACCCGTTGTGCAAGTCGCCACGGCAACCGAGTTGCCCATGCACTCTTTTACCAAGACAATCCAATCGGCTATCACACCTCAACTCACGATAACCTAGCCTATCTCTCTCAATTGAATTCATCTTTTATTTTATTTTATTGCTTTCTAGATTAGTAATTAGTTAAACTTGATAATCCTTTACTTGTGTTTTTACTTTTTACAAATGCAAGAGACTAGATTCTTGAAGTGGCACCAATCCTCGTGGAGACGATATCTTTTATACTATAACTTGCGACGTGTATACTTGCACAATTATGTAGCACTTATTACGCGCAAACAAGTTTTTTGCCGCCGTTGCCGGGGATTGGCAATTGGTGTTAGTTGTTTTTGTTATTGCATTTTTTCTATTAGTTTTACTAACTTTTCTTTTTGTTTGTTTTATCAAAAAAAAAAATAGGTGCGCTACAAGTTAAGGGACGCCAACATGTCGGGAAATAAAAGCCAATCTATTCGAGAGATGATGTTGGAAGATATGAATCAATCCAATCAAGAGTTTCTTGCACCCTTTGATGATTACCTATACCAACCGAGAAAAGCCCAAAGAACTTATACCGTGGAAAAATCTTGTGCTATGTGTGGAGAACATCATGTGTTTGAAAATTGCCCTCACATTTTCGGTGCATATAACTACATGGAGGACCATAGAGGGAACCAGCAGCAAAATTCTTCATGGTATGGTCAAAAAGCTCAAATTTTTTTTTTTACCATAACAATTTTGTCGCAAAGAATGTATATGCCATGGCAATGTAGTCCTTTTCAAGAGCATTCCAATTCCTTGGAGGAAATGTTACTAGCTTCATTGGCTAGACTTGACGGATCAATTGAAGAGATTCGAGAGCTATCAAAATCTATGGATACGAGGATAGCTCAGTGGGATGCAACCTTAGGGGATTCAAGATCAATTGGGAGATCCACATATGTCATGGATAACATGCACCAACAATTCATTCCTAGGGATACTTGACGTCCCAAGGCAAGAGGATAAGGAGCAATACAAAGAAATCTCTCCGATGTGTGAGGAACAACTAGAACCTCAAAGTCAAGAGGATGCCAATGAGAGAGACTGCCCAACACATGATGAGCTTGAACAACAAATTGCCTCGGCAATGATTGAGGAGCCTGAACGAGCAATGCCGCGACAACACTCGGTGAAGCCGAGAACAACAATACTACAGCAAATTCGAGAGGAACTTGATGCCCGTAAGGTTACAAAGTTGATGCTTTGAGCGAATCAGAGATTGCTCTCATCTACGATTGCCACGGCAATTACACGACCACATGCAAGATCAACATACTTTGCCAATGGAATATGATCAGGTAATAGTTGAACCTTTTGAATTCTTTAAAAACTCACCTCGTCCATTGCAGGTATGTCTTGAGGAACCGAGGTTGGTAGATTTGAAGCCATCGAAATCTCTACTGATAGAGATGTTTGAGAGGCCAAAAGAAAAAGGTGTTTGGATTCATAAAGCTCTTCAGAAAATTGATTCTTCCCTTGACTTAAAGCAAAATTTGACAACTGATTGCCACGGCAATTGGCTTGAGCAGCAATTGCCACGACAACAAAGGCTACATCCAACCATGATAGAAGTCGACAAGAATGAGGTAATTGAATGGTTGAGAATGGATATAATTTTTTCTATTAATATATTTGTGCCTTCAGGAATAGTAGCAAGGTGGAGAGTATACATGGACTACAAGCGGACAAAGAAGAAAGACACATCCACCATGGTAATGCAAAAGGGAGTAGCTGGGAGCACATTGGCCCAACTCTTTTTGGGCAATATTGTCACCCGGTGGAGGGTACGGATGGACTATAAGAAATATCGGAAACGACTCTCCTCAAGTTTTCTCAGATATGCAGTAACATTAGAAGTGGTCACTTTAGGAGATGCATGAGCATGCTCTCCTCTCAGTATTTCCTTTTTCTTTTTCTTTTTCTTTTCATTTTTGTTTTTAGGAGATATTTTATTTTTTTCTTCACTATCTTTAGTTTTCAGGTTTTCTTTGTTTTCTTTTTCACAACAAGACTCACAACTACTATGCTAAGGAAATTTACTCACAAGATCCTTGCCCCGACAATCAATGAAGAAGATGCCGCGGCAACCTACATCGTGCTCTCACACAAGCTGATGCCACGGCAACCAACCCCAAGATGCCACAAGAACCAAAGCTAAAGACATCCCGCAACAAGAAAACAACCATCGCTCAAGCATTAAGACACCGACTAGAAGGAAACTAATCATCTACGATGACGAACTCTCAGAGTAAGTCCTCGTATGCATTTTTATTTTTATTTTTCATTATTTTTATGCATGTATTGAGGACAATGCCTCACTCGAGTTTGGGGGGGATTGTTATTAGTAATTACCATGTTTAGTTACATTAATCTTAAGCATTACATTTAGGATAGATAAATTGCTTGCCATGCCTTTAATTGGAACAAGAATTGCTTAGATTTGATGAATATTCAATGATGACTTTACCAATGCACTTAATTGATAGAATTTTTATTCTAGGATAACCATGGAAAAACTTAAAATTTTACTATGATGCTAAATTTGATGAAACACTGTTGTGGTTTGATTGATTTAAGGAGTTCTAGTAAACTTAGGTTGATAATTAACAAATTGGGGATTAGAATAAAAATGGATGAATGCTAGAGGTGCCCAAATTGGCTCTAGCATGTGCTAAAAAAAAAAAAAAAATTCACTAGAGGTGCCCGAAACTGGCTCTAGGATGTGTTAAAAAATTTTAACTAGAGGTGCCCGAAACCGGCTCTAGTCGAATAAATTAACCTAATTAAACTAAAAACAAAACACTAGAGGTGCCCAAAACTGGCTCTAGTTAAAACATGTTAAAAAGAACCCAATGAAGTAATTTGAAAACATATTGTTTGCATAGAATCAAAAATCAACTTGCACACAACCCCGCACACACTCACAAGCATTATAGTTTGATTCCGAGTAACTCCTCAGTTTTCCGAAAAATAAAAAGCCAATCATACTTTGTGCCCCGGTTCAGAGAATTGAAATCAAGTTCAAAGCTAAGTTTGTGAAAATTTGAAGTCTTGGCAGGTAATTATGAGTTTGCATTGCTTGAGGACAAGCAATAGTTCGAGTTTGGGGGTGTGATAAGTGTTCAAAAGTACTATTTTTTCTTACCCTTTTTACTCATATTATTGTTAGACTTAGGCTCATATTAGTTGCATATTTAGCCATTCATGCATTAATCCATGTTTCCTTCAATCGTTGAGCTTGATTACATAACTTGGTGATTTTTGTGGAAATAGATGCTGCTTTGGTATGTTTTTGTGTGTGTATGTGCAGGATCACTTGCCAAAGCAATGCCGAGCTAGTTACCAGGGCAATGCATGAAGGATATGCCGAGCTAGTTGCCAGGGCAGTGCATGAAGGAGACGCCGAGCCAGTTGCCATGGCATTTATCGACAAAGACCAAAAGCAATATGGATGTCGAAATTCATGACTTTACAAGCCCAAGATGACATGGAGCAAGGCCCAAGCCCAAAGGAATTTGATTGCCATGCAGAGATTAAAGAAGAGTTAAATTCCAAGAGGATAGGAGAAGTTCTAATAGGAATAAAATTATAATAAAGAATTATATTCTTTAAAGATAATTTAATTCCAACTCAAACTCCTCCTCAAAGAAGGACTTTGGCCTAGCCCTATAAATAGCAAGGAGATTTCGACAATCCATAAGGAGAGCAAGAGAGAATTTTCGACAAGCATCAAGGGCAAGGAGGATTTCGACAAGCCTCTTCCTTCATCTTTGTTCGATTGGGTTCATGCTAGGGATTAATTATCTTGTGTTTCTTTGGAACCTAGCCATGAACTAAATTTACTTGGCTATGGTTATTGTGTTTTGTGGTTGTGAGAAACTATTGGTTTTTGTTTAGGTAATAAGAGTTTGCACTTTTCTATTTCAAGGTTTATTCATTCTTGGTTCCTATTATTGCTTGCGAGTGAATTGGGAGAGGATCTCGTGATTTCATCCATTTATCTAATATCGGAGAGTTAGATTCAAGAAACGAATGAATATGATCTTTATGCAATCAATGATGGTGAAGATTAATCCGGCTTAGGAATAAGTTAAGGATTTCAACGGCTAAGAGGAGCGCAAGATTGGTTGTTGTTCACCCTTGATTCACGCAGGATGTATTATCAAGGCATGCACAAGTAGCTAGAGTTTCGACTTAGGGATAAGAAGAAACCATTGAAGAACGCTCCGCCAAACCTTGAAGTTGCTGCCCGATCGCCCAAGTAGTTGCCCAACTAGTCGCCCAAGCAACCATCAATTAGTTGCCAAGGCAACCCGTTGTACAAGTCGCCACGGCAACCGAGTTGCCCATGCACTCTTTTACCAAGACAATCCAATCGGCTATCACACCTCAACTCACGATAACCTAGCCTATCTCTCTCAATTGAATTCATCTTTTATTTTATTTTATTGCTTTCTAGATTAGTAATTAGTTAAACTTCGATAATCCTTTACTTGTGTTTTTACTTTTTACAGTGCAAGAGACTAGATTCTTGAAGTGGCACCAATCCCTGTGGAGACGATATCTTTTATACTATAACTTGCGACGTGTATACTTGCACAATTGCGTAGCACTTATTACGCGCAACAAGACTCTACGGGAATTGAAGGATCAACGGGGGCTAAAGTGTCTCAGAGGCAGCTGGATCGACCTCTGGATCCTTAATCGGGTCCGCAAATCTAGTGGTTCGACCTCACCCACGGGTGGGTCGTCGGCCCCTTCTGGTGCTCATATCGGAGGATCACTACAAGAAATAGAACCTAAGATCAGTTTATGACACTGGAGAATCGAACACGATTAAACATAAAACTTGGTGACATGGTCCGTTTTATAAAACTTTTGTAAAACATTTCAAAGTAATATTTTAAATGGACTCATCCACGGTCTAAGGTTTTAAAACCAAAAGCTCTGATACCAATAAAATATAACCCCCTAGACCGGCCTATGCGGAGGGAATGAGTCAAAGGGGCACATCTCAACTTAAATATCTAAATTAAAAATCTGTCAAATATTCAAGTATTTAATTTGAATATATATATAACTATGTAAACTGATAAAGTCATCTTTATAAACGTGACATATAATGATTATAAAATAGGCAACATCAAGTAATGTATCAAAAAGATCATAACAAAACGTCATATATCTCAAAATATAGGCACATGTCACCCTGAAATAACAAAATGGTGGATGCAAACATTACAATCTATATAGAATACGGAATGTGTCGATCCTCCGAGTGTCAGGTACAGGGTAGCCTATCCAAAATATCTGAAAAGGGAGAAAGAGGGGGTATGAGCTAGAGAGCTCAGTGTGTTCCAACAGTGCAAGTAAAAACATTTATATCAATAGCATATTAAAACATTTCAGTAAGACATGTTCATACGCATGCAAGTTTCCATAACTTAACTACCCTCTAACCAAACTCCATGATATGGTTTCCCAGAACGGTATCATTTACAGGCGTTAACCCGAGCTCATTAGGCTTGGGTACCATCCTACGGGAATACCTTAGGTCCGGGCAGAATTACCCTAGCTGAAGCGTAGGAACCGAATATAGGCGAAATTACCCTTACTGAAGCATAAGAATCTTATACGAGCAAAATTACCAACCGGATCAGGACTGAACCTTACGATACTTCATATCATAACCCAAGTACCCCTATTAATCAGTCTAGGCAGCATCATAGTATGCATTAGTAAACATTAAGAACAACACTCGATGAACATAATTCTATACTGATAAACGGTAATCATAGAACATGCTTGTCATATCGGGTACTATGGCATATATCAATCATATAGTATAATCATGCTTACTTCAGAAAACATGCTATGTTCGTGTGAAATCAAGTAAATAATCATGTACACATAATCGGTTTGATAGAACATATAAAATAAGTATACCAATTAGAAATCAGTCATATAGCACATAAGGAACACACCTCAAAAGTCAGGCAGGTCCGATAATCTACTAGGCACCGGGATTACGCTCCACTATGGTACTGGAACCTAGATCGACAAGGATTACGGTTACTAATAGATTCACATATTGATCGAAATAAAATACTAAGTTATGGAACCGTACGAGTGACGATGGGATCACGAGGCAGTATTGATCAGGACGAGCTGGGCTAGGTGAAGGCACGATCGGGAGATCCATGAGTACGTTTAATTAAAAGACCAATGTCAGTCCTTTGTTCTACAACTTTTCTCAAATAATTTAACTTAAGACAAATGTATGTTCAATTTCAATGTCCCATTTGGAGTCTTTCAGGTTAGAATTTCACGAAACGGGCTTCAAAATTGGACTCAGGGCATCAAAAAACATGAGATAGGGCTTTTTGAGAAAATTTGACTTTTTGGTTAAAGCCAATGTTGACGTCAATAGTTAAAGTCAACACTGACGTCATGCTGACATCACTAGTCAAAGTCAACGCTGACGTTAGCATGACGTCATTGGACCACTGGTTGACTCGGTGAGTTGTCTCGGGCGAGTTGACTCACTAGGTTGACTCGGTCAACGGGTCAAAGTCTGGTCAGGTTCGGATTTACCAATAGGCCCAGACCAGTTTGGACTGGACCAGTTCAGACAGCTTGATCTACGGGTCAGGCCGAGTCTGGACCGGCCGGCTCAACGACCACTATCCAAGGCGGTCAAGAATTGCCCCGGATGGCACGTGAAGCCCAGGCGTGACCGAAATTGCTGGAAAAGGCCAAAAATCGCACAAAACTCCCATAACTCACCCAAAATCTTGAATTTAAGCCGGGAATCATATAAAAACTTACCAAATCGAAAAAGAAAGTGATCGGGTTTGGCGTAACTCCGATGGGGTTTAACACGGTGGCGAACCGGCGATCGAAGGCATGGGTTTTGATTGGCTCATTACAACGAAGGCAACGGTTGTGCTGGACTGTCAAACGGCTAGCCACGGCGACCGGAAAAAGCAAAACCCGAAAAAGGTTTAACCCTAGGTTCAACGAACCTAAATTCCTTGATTACTAGCGATTGCAACGACAGTTGAGCGCATGGCTTTGGGGGTTTTGGTCGGTGCAAGGTGGCGATCACGAGGGTGATGGCGGTGCGGGGCAGATCGGGGCTGTTGATCGGTGGAGGAAGGTGAGGGGTCGGGGAATAAAATGGGAGGTTCTGGGTCCCTTGTTTAGGGTAGTTGATCCTAATTAATGCCATAAAGAGGGGTAGGTGAGATATTTGTATTATTTTATTATTTTAACTTTTTTTTAAGAACCACTTAAAAATAAGTGGGTATAACTTATATCCAAGAGCTTGCTTAGCTCAATTGGCTATAATATAAGTCCATGCAGCCAAGGTCACGGGTTTAAAACCCCTTGGCTGCCATCTTAATCAATTTTTTTTAACCTTCTGTGTTGTTACAAGAAGTGTCATGGATTTTTGCAGAAATAAGTTTTGATAACTTGTAGTGTTTTATTTGATACTTGATATTTTTTTTCTGTGTTGTGATTACATTTTTCAAAAAAGAAAGTGTATGCAAAATACTAATGATTAATCTCCAGAATAAGTTCTTTTCGAAATTTAATTTATATAATAAATTAGAGGCTAATACTTCATACTATAGTCTATACTCTATAGATGATGACAAAATAAAAGGTTGCTACTTTACACTATAGTCTATAGATATACGTCTGTTGCAGAGAAAGAAAAAAGGGATGGAGATTTTAGGGTTTAGTCCAAATATTTAATGAGTTATTTTGTATTAGGATTAAATTTATAAAATGTAATAATTTTAGGGACTAAAATTATTATTAACTATTAAATGTCACAATCTTCCGACATGGAAGTCGGATAAAATTAGTGCTTATGGTCTTTGCTTTATTCTTGTTCCACAAGGATAAGCAAAGAGGGTAGCTGTAATCACTAATTTTATCCAGGGTCTTAACCTGTTCTTATATTTTCATAATAAAGGGCTTTGTTTACTGTCTTTATCTATGTAATACAATTAAAACTAAAAGAAGGAAAAAGATTAGTATTATTTGCTTATTATAAGTATATATATATATAATGCTCATTATATTATTTTTGTATGAAAGGGAAAGAAAAAACCCTAAACACTATTATTATCATCGTCATTGTTATATTATTACCTATTATTATTACCGTTATTATATTGTTGTTGCCATCATATTATTATCTATTACCATTACTATCATCATTGTTATATTACTAGTATTATATTATTATCTATCATTGTTACTAAACTAAAAATGGAAAAAGACTAATTAAAGTAAATAAAGCCCACAAGCTAATAAATAAAGCCCAAGTTCTTTTATATATCGGTCCACTTACAACAAAACTAAAAAAATATAATATATATTTACATTTTGGCCCAATAAGGCCCTACATAACCCAAAACCCTAATCTGATAACACAAACCCTAATCATCACTCTATCTTTGCGCAGCCAATCCTGGACCGCCAGATCTAGGATTATGATCGAACGGCCGAGATCCACGCGAAGAATGTTCCAAAGACTCCACATGCCACACGCACAACCTCTCGGATATCCCACACTGCCATCTTAATCATCCTCTTTTTGGCCCCATACGCGACGTTTGAATTTTGTCACCATCTTCACGCTGGCAGAGTCAACGGCCTCTAACGAGCCTTGCTCTCCAAGTTCATTCTCACACTGGTCCCCTCCCCTTCTCGAACGACCACGACGCTTCAAGAGACAAGAGGTACAAACGCCAGAGATCCGTCGCCTGCAACACTGCCGTATGTCCTCCCTTCCTCTTTAGCCGCTCGTCACATGCATGGCAGAAGCACAATATCAAGGGATATCAAGAGAGACAAACCGACCAAAAAATCAAAAAACAAATCAAAATCTCAGAAAAATCAGAGGATAACCAATAGGAGTTTTTCATTTAAAAAAAGGGCACATATAATATCGGGATATAAGAAAGAAGCCCGAACACTTATAAACCATTCGGAAAAACTAGAGAATATAGAGAAAGAAAGCAGAAACCTCAGGATTTGGAGGTAACCTGTCTATTCTTTCTTTCACATTATCATTATCATCATCATCAAAAAGGAAAACATACAAATAGAAAGGAAAAGGAAAAAGAGTAGAGAGTTAAGGTTTACCCTTGAGTCGTTGATCCCCCTGCTCGTCTGTTTCTTTCTCAGGCCGATGACAAGCCTACTAGTCCTTTTGGGATCGTGCATGGTGAATTAGAGGAAAGATAAGCGAAAAGGAGTCTTGGTTTTCAAAAAACGAAACCTTTGGAGTATCTGGTTTTCAAAACAAGGGTGATTTCCAGTTTTTTTGAAAGATCTAGGTTTAGATCTGAGTGGATCGAGGGTTTAGGAGTGAAAATGAGGGTTTAGGTTTGGTGACATGGCAGAGTTTGGTTCTGGGATTTACGGCGGTGCGGATGAACACCGCGGTGGCGTTCATCCGAGTAGGAGCGTAAGAGGGAGAGTGTTTCGGTTCAAAAAAGGGAAAGGGTTATAAAACTTTATGTTTTTGGATAAAAATTGAGTTATATACTCGGTCCCTTTTTAAAATTGGATAAATTGTCTTTTAAATCCCTCCGCCCTAACGTAATTGCACCTGCGGTCCTTCCGCATGGGTAAATCCCCTCATAGGTCCCTCTGCGTGGGATAATTTTGCCCATTAAGCTATTCCGCCTTTATTATTTATGCCCGCAGTCCTTAGACTTGTGGAATCCTTGCCATACCGCCCTTTTTTATACATGTTTAATTTTGCCATAAGATTTACTTCTTTTGCATTTCAGTACTATTTTTTGGTGTTTATGCTTCTAATTTCTTGTTGATATATGTTTTATGTGGCCTGATATGTATGTATCTGTTATGTTCAATATGCATGTTATAGCATGTAGTTTATGAATGTAATGCATAGTATAATGTATAGTTTCTTTATGTATATAATGCATATAATATAATTTGGTTCCAAAATATATGGTATATGGTGATTTATAAGATCTAAAGTATGGTTTTGTAAAGTTTAGATCATATGCCTTCTTTTAAAGTGCACAATATAGTTTTACAAAGTTCATATAGTATGGTTTTTAAAAGCATATAATATATATATATATAGTTTTTAAAAGCTTATGATATATATTTCAAGGTATATAATATATCTTTATTATTTTAGCATATAGTTTTACATAATACGTAATATTTTTGTAATATATTTGCATATGGCTTTTAGTGTAGATCTAGTTTAGATGTTTGGGCTTAGGGTTAGCTTTGGCTTAGTGGGCCTTAGTTTTTGGGTTGTTAAGTTAGTTTTAGTTTAGAATTAGACAAATTAATTTAATTAGTTTAGGATCACGTGCTCGTCTCATAGGGGCATGATCTTTAAATTAATTAGGTCAATTTAGGATTAGCCTTTTAGAGCCTTAGTTAGATTAGGGTTTGAATTAATTTAGTGAATTTAAATTTACCCTTGGCTCATTGGGATAAATGTTAAATTCAATAAATTTGTTGGACATTTCTTAATTACTTTTAGGATAAAATTAACATGAAGATTAGATTTGACATTTAAATTAAAATCATGATTAATTAATTTGATTTACTTTAAATAGTATTCTTGGCTTATTGGAATACTAGTTTAAAAGTCGATCGAATTAATTATCATGTTGCAAGATAAATCATGATTTGTTAAGTTTCTAGCCTTTTCAGGGGTAATTAATTTAGGGTTAATATTAAAATCATCTAATTAGTAATTAGATCACTAATTGAATCTTCCATAACTTGGTCCTTTTAGGTCTGAGCTTTTGGTGAGCTTTTGTGTGTTTATCTTTAAGCCTTTACTTGCCACCTAGTTTATTTTCCATTCATATAGCACATTTAATTCTCATGCTAATGAATTTAACTCATGAAAGATGAGGTATCTATTAGTTCTGATATTTGTGTCGTAACAATTCAAGCTCAAAGGATGTTGACCAGATATTTGAATTAATTCTTACCGATTTAAGGTAAAATTAAAACTTGATAAAATCATTACATCATATCGTAATTGTTTGCACCATGCATACATGTGACGTACGAAAATCGAACCTTAAATTAACACGATAGTCGGGCTTAGTCGATGTCGATTTAATCTATGGTCCGATGTATCGTCAACCTTATTAATTAAAGGTCTAATTAATTAGAATCCACCAATTTGATAAAGTCTGTGTAATTAAGGTCAAATTTTCAATTGAGTAAGCCGAGTTAAATCCAATTCAAAATTTCAACAAATTCCATCTATTTGAAAGCAACAAATATTCAGGTACCGATTCCCGGGCGTGATGAGGGTGCTAATCCTTCCCCACGCGTAACCAACTCTTGGATCCTTTCATAATGAATCTCTGGTTTCCTCATGGTGTCCGGCCTACCTTACCCAAGTGGCCGGTGGCGACTCCAAGTTTTAATCGTTTACAAAAGAATGAAGATTTTCAAAAGTAATCCCTTTTAATCCAATTTTCAAAGAATGATTTTAGGGATAACCCGTAGCCTCGAACTTATGAAACACTACGTTGTTTTAAGAGAGAGAAAAAAACTTCGCTACACCAATTCAGTTTAAAATATAAAGTTTGGATACTTCGATTGGAAGCTGTTACGTGATGATGAAGATTGAAAGGGTATTGTGTTGAGGAAGATTTAGGTGAGTTTTAGCTTTTATCTAAAATCAAAGATAGAAACATGTTCAGAAACTTAAGTGTGGTTAAGTTTGAGATACAATTAAGGTGATAATAATATAGTTAGGATTTTTTATTAAGATATATATTAGGGATATATAAATAAATAAGCATATATATTTTTTAAAATATTGTAAAATATTAAGATTCTTGCAGATATTTTTTGAGAATCCTCATGGTTATTTATACAATTATGATTCGGTTATCTCCACGGTTCGGATATAGCAATCCCTGTCCCCATCCCCATTTGAGCTTCAGTGATAAAACTTCCCCGTTCCCGTCCCCGTGGGTGGTTATTCCCTATACCCGTTGGTTGGGATCCCCACTGTTTTCAGATATTCCTCGCCTAATTCCCACCCCTATATTCAAGACTACTACACTTAAAAACCCTTAAAATTTAAACAGAGTCCCTAAACCCTGAAACTAAGATTTATTGTTGCATTTCATTCTAAAATCATTAAAAAAATCTGTTACCAATCAAATACACAGTTATGCTTGTACAGAGAATAAAAACAATAAGCTATACAAAAATTATGTATTTTCTATTCCCCTATACCCCATTCATATTTAATGACGGGAAAATTTAGTGATTTTATGGATTTAATCTAGAATTATTTATTAATTTTTTTGAAAAAAATAGGGAAATGAGGTTGATCTAGAATTATTTATTAATTTTTTAATGAATTTAATCGTTGCCTCTTCAAGTTTTTGAATCGTTTTTTCATAAAACAACAATAAATTATGGGTAAAAGTATAATTATATAATTGCAACATGAAAATAATATAACATAAGAGGGAAGAACAAGTAATATAAAAGAAAAATAAAGATTAAATTTATTAAATTCTTTCGTTTAAAATCAAATAAAAGATATAAAAATTTGATAAGTAAAACTATTATTATACTAAGTGTCGCAACCCTCTCGAGCTCGATACTTTTAAAAATTTTAAAACACGGAGTCGCCACCAATCTTTTTGAAAAAGTGTGATTGGGTCACTTTAAAAAACATGGTTATTTTAATAAAACAATTCATTTATTAAAATAACATTTTTAGTCTTTGAAAACTAGAAAATAAGTTCATGTCTCTCATCCGAACGTGTGGGGGAAGGATTAAACCCTCCAACACCCAAAAATTGGCACCTTATTGATTTCAAAAAGTATTTTCAAAGTTGGAATTAGCAAGTTCACAAAGGTTTAATTTATTCATCCATTTTACGAATATAAGTCTATTTTAACGGCACTACATTTGGGCGTGCAATGAACTCCAATCACCGCCAACACTGTTAAAATAACCAACATTTCCGTTTGGTAAGACAAATACCCTCCGATTGATTTAGTTTTCGCTTTTTAACAAACCAAAGAAAGGAATAGTTGAGTTGTCATTTTTTAAAGTTTAGTGTTTAAAATCTAATAAGGAATATCTAAATTCATTTTATTTGTCAAAGATCCTAATACTAAAGTTCAACCAATCACTAAAGGCTATCAAAAAAAATTCAAAACTTTAAATTTGGACAATTTTATTTTTGAGAAAATTTCTATCACTAAAAAAACCTTCTTTGTTTTTCACTTTGCCTTAAAGATATTTTTTATTCTTTTAATTGAAATGTTTTTAGTTTTTTTAAAACTTTAATTATTTTTCTATATTTGAAAAGTCTTTTTATGTTTTTTAAACCCTTTTATTCTATTTTTGAGTTTTTTAAGACCTTTTATTTCTAAAATCTTTATGTTTTAAAGTCCTTTTTTTTTTGACTTTTCTTTGATTTTTAAGTTTTTAAAATCTTTTTATTTCCAAAATCTTTAAGTTTTTTACTTTTAAAAAAAATTCAAGCCTTTTTATTATTTTTATTTAAAAACGCTTTCTTAAAACCTTTATTTGACGCCCTCTCCATTAAAATTTTTTATTAAATCTAGGGCGCATCTACATTCACAACATCTTTCTTGCTAAGCATATCATAGCGTGATCCCTGTCCACTCCCCTTAGGACTAGTATTTTTTTTCTGTAGAAGGCGTTGGCTTTCTTGGCTGGTTCACTCTCCGCTTTTGCCTAGGTGATTGCATCCACAGGCCATAGAGAGATTCTGAATCCGTTTCCACAAGAGGTTTCCTCGTAGGCATGCTACAATCCACCATATTAGTACCATACAGCTCCTTGGAATGACCGTACTTCCCACAGGTAAAGCATATTGTCACGGGGCCATTACCCTCTTCCCAAAATACATATCTGATAGGATGTGCAGCGCCACCGTATTTATATCTCAAGACTTCCCTTTTCCTTTCCGATGTGAGATTAATGACCCCGCCTTTTCTCAGGCGTCACAATATCGTAAGTAATCCCTCATACTCAATGACTTGTCTATGACCATTGATGACAATCCCTGACAAAAAGGACTTACTTAAGTCCACCACAATTGCTAAGCAAGCGAAACGGCCACGCTTACCTTCCGCAGTGTTGTAATCTACACGTACAACCTCCCCAATCATTCCTGAAATGTATCGAGAAAGACTTTTAATGTAATATCTATATGGATCTTACCCAAGCTATAATTTTTATAGGATGATCCGCAGATGTAGAGAAGTCTCGACTCCATGGCTGGACTGTGAGATAGCTCCCATAAACCACCTAAGGTCCACCTGTAAGAACCTTGTCATGATCAGAATAAAGCACAAACTGAACAAGGAAACAATCATTATCCAAGTCGAATAATAATAGCCTTGGCTAAATTCTATAAGGATTGAAGGTGATTCAGAAGGGCTCTGTAACCAATTATTTTCCCTAATAATCTAATAATAATAGCCTTGGCTAACTTCTCATCAATCGACTTGTGAAACCGTTTCGAGAATTTGATTTCGGGTATGATTCCCTTCTTTCCAATAACAACAACATCATCAGTAACTTCCACCTCTAACTCGGTAATAGGACTGGTCTGAGAGTCGATTATCATATCGCCCATCACCATATCTCGGAAAGACAACTTCGCAGGAACTGTTGTTTTGGTCGCGCCCCCATTGCTCGTTTCAGCAGTAGCCTGATTTGTGTCTAAAGTCAAAAGATCCTAATCCTAAAGTTCAACCTATTACTAAGGCTATCAAAACAAGAAAATTCAAAACTTTTATTAAAATAACATTTTTAGTCTTTGAAAACTGAAAAATTAGGGTCGGTTATGTGTGGGGAAGGATTAACACCCTCACAACGCCCAAAAATCGGTACACTATTGATTTCAAAAAGTGTTTTCAAAATTGGAATTTGCAAGTTAACAAGAGTTTAACTTATTCGTCCATTTCACGAATATAAGTCTATTTTAACGGCCTTACCGCCCGGAAAATGAACTCTAATCACCGCCAACACTCATTGCATTAACCCGTCATTTCCGTTTGGTAAGACACCACATCAATTTAGTTTTCACTTTTTAACAAACCAAAGAAAAGATTAGGTGAGTTTTTATTTTTTAAAGTTTAGTGTTTAAATCCTAAAGAATATCTAAATTCATTTTATTTTGACTCTTTGATTTTTAAGTTTTAAAATCTTTTATTTCCAAAATCTTTATGTTTTAAAGTCCTTTTTATTTTTGACTCTTTGATTTTTAAGTTTTAAAATCTTTTATTTCCAAAATCTTTATGTTTTAAAGTCCTTTTTATTTTTGACTCTTTGATTTTTAAGTTTTAAAATCTTTTATTTCCAAAATCTTTATGTTTTAAAGTCCTTTTTATTTTTGACTCTTTGATTTTTAAGTTTTAAAATCTTTTATTTCCAAAATCTTTATGTTTTAAAGTCCTTTTTATTTTTGACTCTTTGATTTTTAAGTTTTAAAATCTTTTATTTCCAAAATCTTTATGTTTTAAAGTCCTTTTTATTTTTGACTCTTTGATTTTTAAGTTTTAAAATCTTTTATTTCCAAAATCTTTATGTTTTAAAGTCCTTTTTATTTTTGACTCTTTGATTTTTAAGTTTTAAAATCTTTTATTTCCAAAATCTTTATGTTTTAAAGTCCTTTTTATTTTTGACTCTTTGATTTTTAAGTTTTAAAATCTTTTATTTCCAAAATCTTTATGTTTTAAAGTCCTTTTTATTTTTGACTCTTTGATTTTTAAGTTTTAAAATCTTTTATTTCCAAAATCTTTATGTTTTAAAGTCCTTTTTATTTTTGACTCTTTGATTTTTAAGTTTTAAAATCTTTTATTTCCAAAATCTTTATGTTTTAAAGTCCTTTTTATTTTTGACTCTTTGATTTTTAAGTTTTTTTAAAATCTTTTATTTCCAAAATCTTTATGTTTTAAAGTCCTTTTTATTTTTGACTCTTTGATTTTTAAGTTTTAAAATCTTTTATTTCCAAAATCTTTATGTTTTAAAGTCCTTTTTATTTTTGACTCTTTGATTTTTAAGTTTTAAAATCTTTTATTTCCAAAATCTTTATGTTTTAAAGTCCTTTTTATTTTTGACTCTTTGATTTTTAAGTTTTAAAATCTTTTATTTCCAAAATCTTTATGTTTTAAAGTGAAAATTAGAAGAGCAGAGTTGGTTGTGTATCTGGAGTTTTAGATGTGCTGGTAATTTCTGAAATCTGTTATTCTCATCTTGTGCGAGATTCTGTTGATGGGATGACTGACATTCCGGTTAAATGACATGAGTTTAAGAACATATGCATGTAGAATTGTGTGTTTATGATGCTAGCCTTTTCTTTCTCCTTATGGTGGCTACCCTCCTCTTCAAATGGCTCCAAGAAGCAATTTTGGTTCTAGCTGGGAGCAGAGGCCTCATAGCTTATTGTCACGCCTTGGAAGAGGCGGGGACAATAAACTCACATCGGAAAAAAAAGAGGTATTGGGATATATAAGCGGTAACATTATGCACAAGCGAATACTGCTTCTGGGTATGGTCAATATCCACCCTCACAACAGGGTTACTCTGAACAGGCAGCTCCAAACAATGCCAGCCAGCTTGTGGTTATCAGACACAGGATTCTAGTTATGGTGGTGGCTATCAGACAACATATGGTGCCAGCACCAGCAGGTGGGCAAGCAACTTACGATCAGTAAACAGCGGCTCAGGGTACCTATGATCAATCCGGTGTTTAAGCACAGCAGAACCTGCCACCGGGTAGTGCACCTGTAGCTTATGGAAAAACCGTATCATCGTATCCCGGATATCCTCAGTACGATTCGACCCAGATGTATGCTGCACCACATTGAAGTTTTCCTCTAGTTGCGTCGGGTGATATAATGCAGTCATTAATCTATCTGGTGATGTTAAATGTGTTTGAGGCCTTTTAGCTCTCTCAGATTCTTACTGTTGGTGGTACTGTTAGGTTCCTTGTGGTTGCCGTTCCATTATTGCCATCTTAAACGCAGCTAATTTTGTGGTCTTGGTATGCTGCTGCTGATTCAATATTCATACGCCCGCCATTGAATCCTTTTTAAGAGGTAGCTCTGCACTGCACCTTAGTTATTTATGATGTGGTTATAATCGCAATGGATTGAAGGGGGCGGTCGGCTCTTGACAAATTTAAAATTCGTATATAATTTAATTCTTTTATATATTTTTATACTTTTGTCCCATTTAAAATTTTATAAGTTCACCTTATAACATAGAGTTTTGCGTCCTCCTCTAATTATAATTAATTAACATGACGTGGATTTTAATGATTACACGGGCGCTTTTTTGTGTAAAATTTACACGTTTTAACAGTCTTTGACATAATAAGATAATGGGGTAATCAGTAATGTCTAACGTTGATTGAAAGTTTAGTTGGTTATAGCCGCAACCCTTTCGAGCCTGACGTTTTGATAAATTTTAAATCACGGGATCGCCACCAATCTTTTAAAAAGTGTGATTGGGTTACTTTGAAAAACATGGCTATTTTAATAAAATAGTTCATTTATTAAAATAACTTTTTTAGCCTTTGAAAACCAGAAAACAGGTTCGGGGTCGGTTACGTGTGGGGAAGAATTAGCACTCCCACAACGCCAAAAATTGGTACCTTATTGATTTCAAAAAAGTATTTTCAAAGTTGAAATTAGCAAGTTCACAAAGGTTTAATTTATTCATACATTTTACGAATATAAGTCTATTTCAACGGCTTTACCGCCCGAAAAATAAACTCCAATCACCGCCAACATTCTTGGCGCTAACCCGTTATTTCTGTTTGGTAAGACATCGCATTGATTTAGTTTTAACTTTTTAACAAACCAAAGAAAAGATTATGTGAGTTGTCATTTTTTAAAGTTTAGTGTTTAAATCCTAAGGAATATCTAAATTCATTTTATTTGTCAAAGATCCTAATACTAAAGTTCAACCAATCACTAAAGGCTATCAAAAAAAAAATTCAAAACTTTAAATTTGGATCAATTTTATTTTTGAGAAAATTTCTATCACTAAAAAAAACCTTCTTTGTTTTCGTGCCTTAAAGATATTTTTTATTCTTTTAATTGAAATGTTTTTTAGTTTTTTAAAACTTTAATTATTTTTCTATATTTGAAAAGTCTTTTTTATGTTTTTTAAACCCTTTTATTCTATTTTTGAGTTTTTTTAAGACCTTTTATTTCTAAAATCTTTATGTTTTAAAGTCCTTTTTATTTTTGACTCTTTGATTTTTAAGTTTTTAAAATCTTTTTATTTCCAAAATCTTTAAGTTTTTTACTTTTAAAAAAAATTCAAGCCTTTTTATTATTTTTATTTAAAAAAACGTTTCTTAAAACCTTTATTTGTCGGAACTCTCCATTAAAATTTTTTATTAAAAGGTATATCTATTTACGATTTACAAAACTTCTTTTTTTTAAAATCTTTTTATTTTTTTCAAAAATTAAATCTTATATATTTTACGTTTTAAAGAAACACCCTTGTTTTAATTTAAAAAAAACTTATTTAAACAACAACATTTTTTATTTTTAGAACGAGATGGTTCAAACAAAGTTTAAAGAACAAATTTTATATTATGTTTTTTAGGATTATTATCATTTAAAAAAAAACAAAAGATCAACAAAACACTGAGAAGAAAAGTTACCAAGCACAAAATTCAATCTCCAACACCACATTGCAACCTAAAAAATATGAACAAAACCAACAAGTAAGAAATTAACCAGAAAAAAACAAATTAAAGGAGCATAAAGAAAAGAAAATTTTACCGTTAAAGAAGAAGATTCGAACTCGAACCGACCCCAATTGCCACCAGAAAAGCTTGATTCCTCTTCAAGAACTCGAACTGAAGCTCCTCCAAATTTGAACCAACTTCCACAATTTTCTAGCAAATTTCAGAATTTTTTGAATTGTGATTTCCTTGGTGAATTGGTGAAGAACACAATGGGAAATGGGTATTTATACTAGAGCTAGGGTTTGCAATTCAAGGAAAAATCGGGATTCAATCCCAAAATTGAAGCCATAATCCGACAAGGGCTTGATCCTCGGTTGAAACTCCTAAAAATCATCCAATTTGGTTCGGATTTGAAGACGAATTTCATCCTAGATTCGAGCCTAGGGTTTTGACTCTTCCCCACTTTTTTTGCAGATATCGGTGGCGGCGTGGGACGGCAGAGGACGGCATTGATGCCATTGGAATGACGGCGGCGAGAAGGACTATCCGGCGGCTTCAGCGGCGGCAGCCGCGGTGTAGGTGGGTGGCGTTGGTGCTGCGGCAGCCGCGACCCTGGGGTTTTGAGGGGGTTGTCTCGCGCGCGTGGCTGCGCCTGGCAACCCCCTTTTGTTTTACAAGTTTTTTCTTTATTTTTCTGTTTTGATCAGGGCCATTCGATTGAAATACCCCAGATCCAACGGCTCCGGTTTTAACCTGCTTATCGGACAAAAAAGGTTATTTGGGCTCTTTTGGATTTTTTTTGCTTCTAAATTAATTAAAAATGGGGTTTGTTATTAGTGGTCACTTTATGGACTCTTTATTTTATCCTTTGGGCTTTAATAATAATAATAATAATAATAATAATAATAATAATAATAATAATAATAATAATAAATGAGGTAAAAATCTAGTGACAACAGCTACCCCTCTTTGCTCATCTTTGAAACAAAGATAGAGCAAAGACCAAAAGGCACTAATTTTCATCGATTTGCTCATTGGTTCCATTCTCCTGATGGCCGAACGGATAGGCTGGTTCTATTCTCCAAGCGCCCGAATAGATGAGCGAGTTCTATTCTCCAAATGCCCGAATAGATGAGTTGGGTTCTATTCTCTGTATGCCCGAATAAATGAGCTGGGTTCTATTCTCTAAATGCCCGAACGGATAGACAGGTTATATTCTCCTGATGCCCAAATAGATAGACGAGTTCTATTATCCTTATGCCCAAATAGATGAGCAAATTCCATTCCTCAAATGCCCGAACGGATAGACAGGTTCTATTCTCCTAATGCCCAAATAGATGAGCGAGTTCCATTCTCCATATGCCTGAACGGATAGGCAGGTTCTAAAAAAGGGTTTCATCCTCCTTATGCTTGGACGGATAAGCAAGCTCTTTATATGAAACCTTCATATACCTGTGAACACTGTAGTACACAATGCAATTTATGATGATTATGCCCCTGGGGATGCCTAAAACATGAATGCATGACAATTTTTCTTTAAAGTCTTTTATTTATTTCATGTACGACGGTAACACGGAAGAAGCTGTGAACCTGGATTGTATTATCTCAAACATTTTCTCAACTATGGTAAAGAATAATTGGCATCTATTATGGCCCATCTCCTCATGAGTTCCTTTTCACTTTTTCTCACCGAATCAGACTTTGCACAATGTTATTAGGATCACAACGATCAGGAATACGAGCAACATCCCATCTTCCAATTCTAGTTGGATCCATCGATTTCTTGTTGGTAAAATTCCACCAACCATTTCTTGTAAAAGATTAAACAATGCATTCATCATTTCCTGTGGCTTCCACTCTGATCTTAAAACAGGGAAATCTTTTACTAGACGTTAAGGGCCCTCGTATAGCATTACAAGGACACCGTAGAGCATCACCCAATGGGAGTATGTTTGGGACGCTCAATGCATGGAAAATCCTCAGCTCATCGTAATTGTATCCCATAATGGTTGAGAAAGTAATCATAGATATTCATCTCTGCGGTTTCAACTTCACCATTTTCATTCTTAGTTCCTCTTTGCTTCATAGAGAACTTTTGATCTCAGCATATTTTCTCGCTCAATCCAGTTATCTTGTACTCCTGATTAAAAAGACTGACTTTTACCTTGTTATTGGAGTTGATACATCAATATTGAGTGAAAGACCTCTTCGAATGTTCTTATAAGCTTCAAGCCTTCATATGCCTCACTAAACATTCTTGGTGCTTCTTGTGATTTCCCAGATTCTTGATCTTGTAGGTCATTTCAAGTTGCATGCATAGGAGTCTTTGCAATCTAACTTGAATGTTTTTCCAAGTTAATTCCCCCTTTTAAAATTCATGCCCCAAGTTCTAAACTTGACCATGGAACACTTCATAATCCCCGTGTTTCTAAAAACTTTCAGAGTAATGCTCAAAAATTTTTTGTATGTTTTAATGATGTCAAACTTACTAATTTTCATTTCAATGCATGATACTTCATGGAAATGGAGAATAAGCGAAGAAAAAGGTCAATGAGACAAAACTTTATTAATTATGTGGCAAACAAAAGAAAGTTTACAGGAAAGGAAGATAAGTATTCAAATATCAACAGTCCAAACTTGTCCAATTAAGGCAACCAGAATTTACTTGAATGCCATCTGTGCTAAAAGGACTTCAAAAATGTAGGCGATGCGCAGAAGAATCAAGTTCCAAGGGGATCACTCTGTAATAGGCATGCCTTGCAAGTTTTCTGAGCCGTCCTTTATGGGTTTTCAACTCAGACCCTCATTTGGTTTCAAAACGCCCTTTGCGGGTTTTCATTTTGAACCCTTCTTTTTTTCTTTTTCTTTTTCTTTTTTTCTTTTTTTCTTTTTTTCTTTTCTTTTTCCTTTTTTTCTCCTTTTTTCTTTCTTTCTCTTCTTCTTTCAAACATAGTACTTCTTGACCGAATCTGAATTCACTGGATTCTGGAACTGATCACCGTCCATTTCAGCCAAAATTAATGCTCCGCCTAAAAAGACCCTTGTTACAATATAAGGTCCTTCCCATTTAGGTGTCCACTTCCCTCGGGGATCACCTTGAATCGGTAGCTTCTTTTTCAATACTAGGTCACCTTTCTAGAACTTTTTGGGGTGAACTTTCTTTTCATGAGCCCTTATCATTCTTCTTTGGTACATCTGACCATGGCATAAGGCTTTTAATCTCTTTTCTTCAATTAAGTTCAACTGGTCATATCTTGCCTGAACCCATTCAGCTTCATTTAACTTGGCTTCCATCAAGACACGTAGCGATGGTATTTCAACCTCAATTGGTAGTACTGCCTCTACTCCATATACCAACGAGAACGGTGTTGCCCTAGTAGATGTTCGTACCGTTGTTCGGTAGGCGTACAGGGTGAATGGTAACTTTTTATGCCAATCTTTATAGGTATCGGTCATTTTTGCCACTATCTTCTTAATATTTTTATTTGCGTCCTCAACTGCCCCATTCATCTTCAGGCGATAAGCCACCAAATTGCGATGCTTTATGTTAAACTGTTTGCAAACCCCAACAATCATTCTGTTATTCATATTAGAGGCATTATCAGTGATTATGCTCTCTAGTAAACCATACCGGTAAATGATCTCTTTCTTTAAAAATTTGCAGACTGTTGATCTAGTGACATTTGCGTACGAGGCTGCTTCGACCTACTTTGTGAAGTAGCCGATAGCTACCAGAATAAAGCAATGCCCATTTGAGGCTTTTGGGTGAATCTGCCCAATAACATTTATACCCCACATGGAAAACGGCCAGGGAGACGACATGACATGTAGAGACTGGGGAGGCACATGGACGTTATCAGCATAAATGTGACACTTATGGCATTTTCGGGAATAGTCAATACAATCCCTTTCCATGGTTGACCAATAATAGCCTAAGCACATAATCCACTTAGCCATAGTGAAGCCACTAGGGTGGGTTCCATATACTCCCTCGTGAACCTCCTCTAGAATCAGTTGGGCTTCTTTCGCATCTAGACATCTCAAAAGCACTTGGTCTCAACTGCTTTTATAGAGGATTTCTCCATTAAGGACATATCCTAATGCCATCTTTTTGATCATCTTCTTCTTATTTTTTGTGGCTTGTGATGGGTATTGTTGGAATTTTATGTACCGCAAGATGTCATGGTACCATAGCAAGCTATCTATTTCTTCTTCCATATCATAACAATGTGCTGGGGAATCTAGCATTTGCAGTTTGATTGGCATCATCTCAGAACCTTCACTTGCTTGGAACATAGCAGCAATGGGCAAGAACATCAGCCATCTGGTTATCTTCTCTAGGGAGATGCTTAAAAGTAATCTTATCGAATTCATTAGTTAATTCAATGACCAACTTGTAATATTCTATCAACTTTGCATCCTTCGTCTCCCATTCACCACGTATTTGGTAAATGAGCAGCGCTGAGTCTCCATAAACTTTCAAATTTCGAATCTTTCTTTCAATGGCCTCCCTCAGCCCTAATATGCAAGCCTCATATTCTGCCATATTACTGGTGCAGAAGAATTTTAAACGACTGGTAAAAGGATAATAATCCACCTCAGGTGAAACTAGGACTGCTCCGATTCCTCGTCCTAAAACATTTGCAGCACCATCAAAATTCATGATCCATGAATGCATTTGAGCTTCATCCTCTTCTACTGAGATACACATCAAATCCTCATCAGGGAAATTGAAATTTAGAGCTTCATAGTCATCACAGGCACGACTTGCCAAAAAGTCAACTATGGCACTTCCTTTTATTTCTTTCTGGCTAACATACTGAATATCAAATTCTGACAACAACATCTGCCATCTAGCTAACCTTCCAGACAGTGCAGGGGCTTTCATCATATACTTAAATGGATCCAGTTTAGAAATTAGCCAAGTAGTGTGGTATAACATGTACTGCCTTAGTCTTTTAGCTGTCCAGACCAATGCACAACATTATCTCTCAATTGAAGAGTATCGGGTTTTGCAGTCGGTGAATTTCTAGCTAAGGTAGTATATCACCTTTTTTTCCTCTCGGTCTCGTCTTGTTGACCCAACACGCAGCCCATAGAGTTTTCGTATACCGTTAAGTAGAGGATTAATGGTTTGCCTGAAACAGGTGGCACCAATATAGGAGGACTAGTCAGTTGCTCCTTGATCTTTTCTAGGGCTGCTTGGCATTCTTCATTCCATGTTCCCGGGTTATTCTTTTTAAGTAATCTAAATATCAGATCACACTTTTTTGTCAATTGGGAAATGAATCGGGCAATATAATTTAGCCTCCCCAGGAAACCTCAAACCTCTTTATGCGTTTGAGGTGGTGAGAGTTCCTGTATGGCCTTTATCTTATCAGGACCAACTTCAATTCCCTTTCTACTCACAACAAAACCCAACAATTTTCCAGACGTAACCCCAAATGAGCACTTGGTAGGGTTGAGCTTCAGCTGAAATTTTCTCAACCTTGAGAACAACTTTTCTAGGTTCTCCATGTGTTCTTCTTCAGATCGTGACTTAGCTATCATATCATCAACATATACTTCTATCTCTTTGTGCATCATGTCATGAAAAAGAGTATCCATGGATCTTTGGTAAGTTGCCCAGGCATTCTTTAAACCAAAAGGCATCACTTTATAGCAGAAGGTTCCCAAAAGTGTAACAAAGGTTGTCTTTTCCATATCTTCTGGGCACATCTTTATCTGGTTATACCCAGAAAACCCATCCATGAAGGAGAAGATAGAATGGCCCGCTGTATTATCTACCAAGTGTGGAAGTGGAAAATTATCTTTAGGACTTGCCTTATTAAGATCTTTGTAGTCAACACACATTCGTACTTTTCCATCTTTCTTTGGGACTGGAACAATATTGGCTACCCATTAAGGATATTTAGCTTCTTCAAGGAACCCAACACCATATTGCTTTTTCACATCATCTCTGATCTTCAGGAGTGTCTCAGTCTTCATTCTTCTGAGTTTATGTTTTACAGGCTCTCATCCAACCTTTATAGGAAGCCTATGCATAACAATGTCAGTGTCTAGTCCAGGCATTTCTTGATATGACCAGGCGAATATGTCCTTATACCCTTTTAGAAGCTCAATCAGGTATTGCCGAGATTTGGCTGTAATAGTGGTACCAATCTTCACCTCACACTTCTCCTCTTCAGTACCCAGATTCAAAATTTCCAACTCTTCCTTGTGGGGTAAAATCTATTTTCTTCCCCTTCAACCATTCTGAGTAAGTCATTGGGTAAATCATATTCTTTCTCATCGTCCACATTTCCAACTTCTTTAGAGCATAAAGGCACATAAAAGTTAATTTTGGAGCCAAACTCAGAGTTATTTGAACTGTTGATATCCAAAGACCTGCAAAGAAGAGTGCAAGGAATATATACCAAGGAAAAGATAAATGAATGAATGATTTGATTTTTATTTTTGGTTTGTTCACAGTTTTTGGTTTTCATGTTTTATGGTTTTTATTCATGAAAGAAAATTCGCCACACATGATTTTTGGAAAAATATGTATCTTTTATTGAATTCAAGATCAATTATTTGACATAGACCCTTCTACATAAGATCTCTAATTGCCCCCGGGTCTAAAGGCAAAAGAGTTGATTTTGGGAATTACTCTGAGTCCGTCTTAAAAACTTTAGGGATTTCTTTAGCGGTCCAATTGTTCAGTTCAGAGCTAGGGCAAATCTTGGACAAGTATTCATTTTCTCCTTCCTCGTCCATCAGGGAATTGATGCTCAGCTTCTTAGAAGCCTCGCAGAGGTCATTCTTTCCTTCCCCATATTTATCAAATAGGGCATACAGATCTAGAAAACCTCCAGATCTAAAATTGTGGCTCAGGGGCGAGTACGTCATTGGTTCCCACTCATTCTCTTCCCCTTTCAGTCTTGCCCTCCTCCTCTCTTGATGCTTCCTCATCTCTGCTTTTCTTTGCCATTTGTTGGGCTTGAATCCCAAGACAAATCTGTCCTTTTTTGTTGGAATAACCACAGGATACAGTCTTCCTTGGTGTTTCTTCCCAAACCATTTTCATATTTTAGCTCATTTTCCAAGCGTATGCTTCACCTGCATCTTGGCACAGCTTGACAACTTTGGTTCAGGTACCTTACTCCCTTCGGTGACGAATGTTGCATTGACCAACTCTAATGTCCTAAAATGACACTCAAGCGCTCCCTCATCCACCTTGATGTATGGTGCATCAGTAACTACCGATGCAATGATTTCCTCCTCTGCGCCAACCATCACCAACTGTCCATCCATCACAAATTTTAGCTTCTGGTGAAGGGTAGAGGGTACAACACCTACTGTATGGATCCATGGGCGCCCGAGCAAGCAACTATAACTGGCCTTATGTCCATGACCACAAAATCTACCTCGAACGTTGATGGTCCAATTTGCAGGGGAACTTCAATTTTCCCAAGCACATCCCTTTGGGCCCCGTTAAAGGCCCGAACTGTATTTTGATAAGCTCTTATGTGAGAGCTATCAATAGGCAACTTTTTCAACATTGCCAAAGGGAGAATATTTAAGGCCGACCCATTATCAATCAGAACATCGGGCATCATATATCCTTTAGATCTGGCAGAAATATGGAGGGGTTTGCACGATCTTCTTCCCTCAATAGGAATTTCTTCATCATTAAATGAAATAAAATTGTTAACAGCAATATTGTTGACCAACATGTCCATCTTGTCGGTTATGATATCCTTGGATACAAAAGTTCTGTTCAAAATTTTTAACAAGGCATCCCGATGTCCCTCGGAACTCAGTAGCAAAGATAACATAGAGATTTTGGCAGGGAGTTTGTGTAGCTGCTCCACCACACTATACTCACTATGCTTGAGTATTTTCAAAAATTCTTGAGCCTCTGACTCCTTCACTGGCTCATGAATTACAGGTGGCTTTCCTGAAAGAAATATTTCCCCTTCTATATTTAGCTCACTAGCAGCTTTTCTCTACGCCACATCTCTGTCCTCTACCATCGGTGGGGAATAGAGCCTTCCACTTTTCAAAAAATGGCTTACTTCGTTGACAGGTTCTTCTCCTCTTTCTTCTTCAGCCGACATGCCTCATGGGCTTGCTACTGTGCAGGCATAGCTCTAAGGAACTTGCTTGCTATCATTATAAGGGAAAAGGACAAGTGCCTTGATAATCAGTCTTGGGGTTACGCCCCTAGTAGTTTCATTAATCTTTGTCTTGGCTTTGATCACCAAGGGCTTTATTCTAGTGTATTTATTAGAGGACGACTCCTCTAATGCACACACATCCATCACACGCTTCTCGTTTTCTTTCATGAAAAATTCAATTTCTTTGTTGTTTATTTTTTCTTGGACCAGTTGCCTAAACTCCTGGCAGCACTTAATCCAATGTCCTTCTTCCTTGTGGTACTCACAATACATCTTGACTTCCATCTTCCTTTCTTTAACTTCTCTTTCCAGCATTCTAGCTGCAACCATTTGGGCCCACACCCACCTCATGGATGCTTTTATCTCGGTAATATTTTCCTTAATTACTCAGTCCTCATCTTCAATTACTGCGTTCACTCTTGTCTTCTGGTGATTTGGCAGAGGGTTTCCTTTCTCCTCTGACGTATCGAATATTAGCATGCCTGATTTTCTCAAGTCTTCCACCACCCTCTTGAACGCGGTGTAATTCTCAATGGTGTGTTCTCGAATTCCTGCATGATAGTCGCACTGTGCCTTCTCATCATACCACGGCGGGTATGGGGGCAAAAAAGGTGGGACATGCCTTGGTAGCACCATTTGAGTCTTGACTAATTCCTCGAATAATTCTGCATATGTCATTGGGATAGGCGAGATGCTTCCCTGATATCTTCGTTCTTCCTTGAGTGCACTTGTGGCAGCAAGTGTTGTGGTCATGACACTTGGCTTGCTGAAAACCACACCCTTTGAGTAATTAGGGTTGTAAACATTGGTTGCGTTGACCTCGTTGTCCTTCTTTTTATATTGCTTCTTGGTTTCTCCTCCGTCTAGCCTTCCGCTCTTTATAACCACCAAAATCAGCTCCCTACTTATTAGCATTTCCGCAAAGCTTTTGGTTGCATGATTAATCATGCGATCATAAAAAGATCTTTTTAATGTCTCTACGAATATTAGGGTGATTTCATTTTCCAACAATGGTTGTTGTACCTGAGCAGCCACGTCCCTCCATTTTTGCGCATACTGCCAGAAACTTTCATGATGCTTCTGTTTCATCACTTAAAGGACTAGACGGTTTGGGACCATATCGCTAACGTGCTTGTACTGCTCGTTAAATGCCCTTGACAAATCTTTCCACGACCGAATATTGACCCGACTCAACTGTGTGTACCAGCTAGATACTGACCCCACTAAGCTATCCTGAAAACAGTGAATAAGTAATTTCTCATCATCTAAATGTGCTGCCATCCTTCTGCAGTACATGGTCAAATGAGCTGATGGGCAAGTGGTCCCATTGTATTTTTCAAAATCAGGGAGCTTAAACTTCAGAGGAACCACAAGGTCAGTTACCAAACTCAGGTTTTTGGCCTTCATATTACCATTTGTATTCCCTTATTGAAATGACTTAATCATCTCCTCAAGCCTTTTGTAACGATCTTCCCATTTCTTCTCGTCCTTGTCTTTATCAACAATTTCGTCGAGGTCAGGTACCTCATGGATTTCTTCAGCACTCATCTTTGCTTCATTAGGGGTAAAGGACCCAGTAGGGTGAGGCAAAATCTTTAGCTTTGACGAAGCAGCTTCTTTCTGGTGGGCAAAGGCCATCCCCTAGAACTTGGGCAGTGGGTTCACTTCTTCACTACCTTCTAACGCATTTAGGTCCTTGAATCCAAACATAGCTGCAATTGAACTGATGGTTTTTTGATGTGTCAGCTCCATTTCCTTCTTCAAATCATTCTCCATCTTCTCAAGCTTATCTTGAGTGCTCTTCTAGGTTGTTTCAATGGTTGTCAATCTCTCTTCAGTGTTCATGGCTCTGGTCTGGGCTCGTGTACCGTACTTATGGGTTGTCTTAGCTATTTTGAAAATTCTGCCATGTTTTTTTATCTTTGATTAGTTTTTGTCGTGTATGAATGTATGCACAAATGATAAACTAAATTTCACACAAAAAGAAACAACACAAGTGATAAGTGTTCAAAAGTACTATTTTCTTACCCTTTTTACTCATATTATTGTTAGACTTAGGCTCATATTAGTTACATAATTAGTCATTCATGCATTAATCCATGTTTCCTTCCATCGTTGAGCTTGATTGCATAACATGGTTGTTTTTGTGGGAAAAGATATTGTTTTGGTGTGTTTTGTGTGTATATGCAGAATCACTTGCCAAAGCAAGACTAGAGCTAGTTGCCAGGGTAATGCATGAAGGAGATGTCGAGCTAGTTGCCAGGGCAATGCATGAAGGAGATGCCGAGCTAGTTGCCAGGGCAATTCATGAAGGAGACGCCGAGCCAGTTGCCAGGGTAATTGTCGACAAAGAATAAGGTGATATGGTAGTCGAAATTGATGACTAGACAAGCCCAAGATGACGTGGAGCAAAGCTAAATCTCAAAGGAGTTTGATTTCCATGAATAGGTTAAAGAAGAATTAAATTCCAAGAAGATAGGAGAAGTTCTAGAATGAATATAATTATAATAAAGAATTATATTCTTTAAAGATAATTTAACTCAAATTTAACTTCCTCCTCAAAGAAGGACTTTGACCTAGCCCTATAAATTAGAGGCCATGCCGTCAACTCCAGAGGGAGAGAGGAGAGAATTTTCGACAAGCTTCAAGGGGGAGATCTCGACAATAAGGCTTCATCCATTCTTCATTTTTTTCTTGATTCAATTAGGTTCATGCTAGGAATTCTTTACCTTGTGTTTCTTTAGAACCTATCCATGAACTAAGTCTATTTGGTTAAGGTTATTGTGTTTTGTGGTTGTGAGAAACAATCGGATTTTGTTTAGGTAATAAGAGTTTACACTTTTCTATTCAAGGTTTATTCATTCTTGGTTCTTATTCTTGTTTGCGAGTGAATTGGGAGAGGATCTCGTAACTTTATCTATTTATCTAATATCGGGAGAGTTAGATTTAAGAAGCGAATGAGTATGATCTTTATTCAATCTATTGATGGTGAAGATTAATCCGGCTTAGGAATAAGTTAAGGATTTCAACGGCTAAGAGAAGCGCAAGATTGGTTGTTGTTTACCCTTGATTCACGCAGGGATGTATTATCAAGGCATGCACAAATAGCTAGAGTTTCGACTTAGGGATAAGAAGAAACCATTGAAGAACGCTCCACCGAACCTTGAAGGTTGCTGCCCAGACTCCCAAGTAGTTGCCCAACTAGTCGCCTAGGCAACCATCGATTAGTTGCCAAGGCAACCTCGTTGTGCAAGTTGCCATGTCAATTGAGTTGCCCTTACACTCTTTTACCAAGACGATCCAATCGGCTATCACACCTCAACTCACGATAACCTGGCCTATCTCTCTCACTTGATCTCATCTATTCTTTTACTTTATTGCTTTCTATTTTAGTTATTAGTTTAAACTCCTATAATCTTCTACTTGTGTTTTCTTTTACTTTTTACAGTGCAAGAGATTAGATTCTTGAAGTGGCACCAATCCCTGTGGAGACGATATCTTTTATACTATAACTTACGACGTGTATACTTGCATAATTGCGTAGCACTTAATACGCGCAACAACAAGCAAGGAAAGAAACAATGCAAATGCATGAATACAATCGAAGGGCCATTAATTCCATAAGACAATTTGCTCATAAAAAACAATTTTTATTGAATTCGAAAAAGGTCCTTTATTACAAGAAGTTTGAAATCATAAATACATCTCAGCTCGGACTCCCAACTCCTTGATTTCTTCAACCAACCATATAAGTCTGGGTCCAATCTCTCCCGCTGGCTTAATATATTGGCGAAGGGAAACAGCTTATGTGGCTAACATCCTCACATGTCGAGCTACATCCTAAACCTGGTGCATTACAGTTTTGTCGAACTCATCTCTTTCCTTGAATCTTCTAGCATTGTCTCTAAGACGTGTGAACCAGTAATCATTTCCTCCATCGATGGCGTCTTCAAATACCAAGATCTTGGTTCTGTATTCTTGGATGATGCCCTCCATTTTGTCTATTTGTTCTTTCAAAGCTTCATTTTCATTTAAGCTAGCTTGGAGCTCGGTATAAGTTTGATCATTCTGTAACTTATTGAGAGTGTGGTTCAAATTTGCCACTTGAGCTTGTAGCTTTGCAACCATAGCCTGGTTCTGTTTTAACTGCTCACTGGTCTTATCATATGCCATCTGCAATTTCAACAAACAAACCTTGTTGTCATAAGCCTTATGCTTCCATGCAGTCACATTTTCTTGCTCCTTCTCACGGACTCGTTTACCATTTTCCTTCTCTGCATCTTGTTTCTCTTTCTTTCTCTCCTCATCTAAGGCTTGCCAGAGTTTTTCAATCTCATGCTTGCTGCGCTCTTTCTCTTTCTTCACAGCTTGCTCTATTTTTAGCTTCCACTGCTCCGGGCTCTTCTGAAGATCAGCATTTCGGACTATTGTCTGGAACTTGAGAAAATCCACTCTCTGGATCTCAAATTTCTTCTCCAAGTCTATATACAGCTTTGTCACTCGATTAACCTCCCCTTTATGCTTTTCCACATCAAGACTGGATTCGTATTTGTCCTATCGGTTTTGTTCTCGCAAAGCTTCTATCTCCAGCTTGGCCCTTCTAAGTTCTTATCTCAGAATTTCAGCTTTAGTGGGGACAACCTTTAAATGTTCCTCCAGAGTCTTGGTCGATCCAGGGGTAGATGGCATGATCTTGTCATTCATTCTTGTGTGTCTCCAAATGTCATAATCCGAAGTGAACATGCAGTGGCTATCAAACTCTATGTTCATGACATAGCAGTTGTTCCAGGAGTCACTAATTTTCTACATCTTCTGTATGTACTCTCATTGAAATTCAAACTCCGATGTACTAAGGCCAGTCGTGAAAGGAATAAACTGTCGGGATCCTTACTGTCTCGACACCAACAAAGGAGCACACCCAATTCCTCCCTATAAACCCAATAGCATAAGGTAGTTGTAATCTCCACACTTGTAAAGAACTTTAGCATGACCCATCCACAGAACTCTCCATATGATGTCTTGGTTACGGTGATCACTGAAGATTTCTACCCATTTGCTTCTCTTAACGACCGGCCAATCTTTTGCTATAAATTCTCGAAGATGAGAGAAATTTAGGGAGAACACATTTGATAGAGTCAAAGTTGGACACTCCCAAAAATGGCACACCCTCTATCTTTCGGCATACATTTAAAGAAATGAAAGTTTCAGCTAACACTGCAGGGATTGGATTAACTCCCCTCTTCAATTGTTCTAAGAAATCTAACAAGGCCACATAAATGTTTCCCAACACCTTTGGGAAAATAACCAAACCGTAAATTGCGATAGCCAAAAGATCTATCCTCTTTGCTTTATCTAGATGCACAGGGATAATGTTTCGGATGCTTGACCAAGGAAAGTTAAAACTTCCCCCTCTCTTCCGTATCAGCCCCTCGACCCATTCATCACTCATTCCAGCAAATGCAGCAAGTCTCAAATGTGGGTTTTTGTTCTTAAGGGGCTTAGCATATACCCAGCTCTTCTTTACATTAAGCAGGTTAAACATGGGCAAGTACTCCTCGAACGTGGGCATCATATCCTCCCCGTTAAAAGTGAAACAACAATACCCTAGGTTCCAAAACTGGATCAAGGCTTTCAGAAACGGTTCATCCACCTTCACATATAAGAGATATGCTATGTCACCGTAAGTTTCATGGAATAACTGCTTGGTCTTATAGTCGAAACAATCCCAAATCTCACGCAGCTCCTACATATTGTTCTGTTTGACACTGACGTGAGCATAATCTGAAGTTTCTGTTTCATGATCAACAGTGAGGCTATCTCCGAACATTCGCTGATTGACCTCAGACCAATGACGCACTTTGGCATTCTCATCCCCACTCTTTAGGAGTCTTCCGTCCATGACAAGAGTTTTTTGATTTGAGCATAAAGTTCTTTTCGAGAATCAACCCCTTCTGAATATGACATGACGAATGAATATGCAAAACAACAAAGCAAGGAAAAAAAATAAGGATTAGGAACAAGACCAAAGGAAATCCAAAACAATTTCATTGCATAAATAATTCTGGGCAGCCATTCCAACACTCCAGGATATGTCTCTACAGATTACCTTTACGAAATGATTTTGGCTTAAAACTAAAACCCTAGGTTTTCCGCATGGCTCTATTGGGGTAGGCTCTAGATTCTCAAACTTGGTTTAGTTCTAATAGGGTACCCGAATTGTCCTTGTTGTCCCCTACTAAGGGTAGCAAAGACCTTGGTTCTCACCCATTATAGGCTTCGAGCGAACCAAGTTCAACTCAGGATGACTCACTACCAATGCCTTCTTGAAGAATCAATGTTCTTACGAAGACAAAGGGAATGAGTCCTGAAGGTACTTGCTAGGCTCATATGGAGAATCAATATTCTGACATGAGCAAAGCGTGTTCCCCTCACTTAAACGAACGAGACAAGCTCGGGTGTAGAGCTTTCAAACATTTTAAATGCGTACAATAGAACTATATTCAAGTAAATGGACAAATAAATTAAACCCCTTGTGAACTTGCAAATTCCTCGTTTTTAAGAAAAAAACCTTTTTTTGAAAACAATTTGAAATCAATTCGTGGCTTGACCCTTTGTGTTTTTTTTAAAAAACAAATCCTCCTCAGCGGAGTCGCCAAGCTGTCGCAACCCTCTCGAGCTCGACATTTTTAAAAACTTTAAAACACGGAGTCGCCACCAATCTTTTTGAAAAAGTGTGATTGGGTCACTTTAAAAAACATGGCTATTTTAATAAAATAGTTCATTTATTAAAATAACGTTTTTAGTCTTTGAAAACCAGAAAACAAGTTCGGGGTCGGTTACGTGTGGGGAAGGATTAGCACCCCCACAACGCCCAAAAAATGGTACCTTATTGATTTCAAAAAGTGTTTTCAAAGTTGGAATTAGCAAGTTCACAAAGGTTTAATTTATTCGTCCATTTTATGAATAGAAGTCTATTTTAACGGCCTTATCGCCCGAAAAATAAACTCCAATCACTGCCAACACTCCTGCGCTAACCCGTCATTTCTGTTTGGTAAGACACCGCATTGATTTAGTTTTCACTTTTTAACAAACCAAAGAAAAGATTAGGTGAGTTGTCATTTTTTAAAGTTTAGTGTTTAAATCCTAAGGAATATCTAAATTCATTTTATTTGTCAAAGTTATGATATTTAAAGTGTGTTTTATTTCAAAAGGTGAAGAAAGTTTTTAAGTAAACAAGTTTCTAATTTAAGCTCAAAGATCCTAATCCTAAAGTTCAACCTATCACTAAAGGCTATCAAAACAAGAAAATTCAAAAATTTAAATTTGGATCAATTTTATTTTTGAGAAAATTTCTCTCACTAAAAAAAACCTTCTTTGTTTTCGTGCCTTAAAGATATTTTTTATTCTTTTATTCTTTTAATTGAAATTTTTTTTAGTTTTTTTAAACTTTAATTATTTTTTCTATATTTGAAAAGTCTTTTTATGTTTTTAAAACTCTTTTTATTATATTTTGAGTTTTTTTAAGACCTTCTATTTCCAAAATCTTTATATTTTAAAGTCATTTTTATTTTTGACTCTTTGATTTTTAAGTTTTTTAAAATCTTTTTATTTCCAAAATCTTTATGTTTTTTTTACTTTTTTAAAAAAAAATTCAAGCCTTTTTATTATTTTTATTTTTTAAAAAAACGTTTCTTAAAACCTTTATTGTCGGAATTCTCCATTAAGAATTTTTATTAAAAGGTATATCTATTTACGATTTACAAAACTTCTTTTTTAAATCTTTTTAAAAGCTTTTTATTTTTTTTAAAATTAAATCTTATATATTTAACGTTTTAAAGAAACACCCTTGTTTTAATTTTTTTAAAAACCTTATTTAAACAACAACACTTTTTATTTTTAGAACGAGATGGATGAAACAAAGTTTAAAGAACAAATTTTATATTATGTTTTTTATGATTATTATCATTTAAAAAAAACAAAAGATCAACAAAACAATGAGAAGAAAAGTTACCAAGCACAAAATTCAATCTCCAACACCAAATTGCAACCTAAAAATATGAACAAAACCAACAAGTAAGAAATTAACCAGAAAAATCAAATTAAAAGAGTATAAATAAAAGAAAATTTTATCGTTAAAGAAGAAGATTCGAACTCGAACCGACCCCAATTGCCACCGAAAAAGCTTGATTCCTCTTCAAGAACTCGAACTGAAGCTCCTCCTAACTCGAACCAACTTCCACAATTTTCCAGCAATTTTCAGAGAATTTTTGGAATTTTTTGAATGGTGATTTTCTTGGTGAATTTGTGAAGAACACAATGGGAAATGGGGTATTTATACTATAACTAAGGCTTGCAATTCAAGGAAAAATCGGGATTCAATCCCGAAATTGAAGCAATAATCCGACAATGGGCTTGATCCTCGGTTGAAACCCCCAAAAATCATCTGATTTGGTTCGGATTTGAAGACGAATTTCATCCTAGATTCGAGCCTAGGGTTTTGACTCTTCCCTACTTTATTTTGCAGATATCGACGGGGGCGTGGGACGGCATCGGTGCCATTAGAACAACGGCGACGAGACGGACCATCCGATGGCAGCTGCGGTGCAGGCGGGCGGCGTTGGTGCAGCAGCTGCCGCGACCTTGGGGTTTTTGGGGGGTTGTCTCGCGCGCGTGCAGCGCACGCGCCAGACGTGTAGCTGCGCGTGGCAACCCCATTTTTTACAGCTTTTTTCTTTTTTTTTCTGCTTTGATCAGGGTCATTCGATTGAAATACCTCAGATCCAATGGCTCCGGTTTTAACCTGCTTATTGGACAAAAAAGGTTATTTAAGCTCTTTTGAGTATTTTTTTGCTTCTAAATTAATTAAAAATAGGCTTTATTATTAGTGGTCACTTTATAGACTTTTTATTTTATCCTTTGGGCTTTAACTATAATAATAATAATAATAATAATAATAATAATAATAATAATAATAAATGAGGTAAATATTTAATGACAACACTAAGTCAAGTCGTCATCTTTTTATTTATTTTAATAATCAATGATGTATTTGTAGACATGAATGGACCAAGGGGTTAGAGGATCACTCTTAAAAATTTAAAATTTATATATAATTTAAAAATTATTTAAAAAACTTCTATTTATTTTCCATTAAAAAAATATTTGTGTCTCTTAAAATTTTATATGTTTGACTTTGTGTTCTTCCATATTTATATACATTTTTAATTGGGTGATTAAAAAAATCTGTTTATAAGTAAAGGAATTGAGTTACTTTGGATGTATTTTAGGTGTAGGAATGGATATTTATATTTGTATTAGTGAAGATATTGACATCACCTTCAAAACCAATGAAATCCCTCCATGTAAGATTGTAGAAGGAAAGGGTAAGATGAGAGAATCTGAGCCTCTGAAAAACACCCACCTACGTGGCTCTTCTCACACCACACCATATAGGCAATTACCTATTTACCCTCAAACTATCTGAAATTTTTTATAATCATACACCACGTTATAATCAACATGCAGAAAGGGCAAACCGGTCATTGTGAACTATTCTCTTCTTCTGCAGTGCCCGCCCAACATTCTCCTCCATGAAGAATCAGACAGTTTGATCAGTTAAAACCAAACACTACTGAAGAAAAACCCTTAGAAAAACAGAAAAAAAGGATGCAACTCTTCTCCCCTTCATCTTCCTCAGCAAAACCCAACTTTCCTCTCTTTTCCCATTCTCAAAACCCCAAAAAACCTTCGTTTAAATCACTCCCTCCCTTCAAAACTCGCCTTTTCCTCGCCCTCCCTCCATGCACTGCTACCAACTCCCCCTCTTTTCCGGTCCTGGACCAAGAAACCGACCGACAAGTCCCTCCGGAACCCGAAAAAGACACCTTCAAGAAGGTTCTTGTTGTCCGGAGGCCAGTCATGGATGTCCCCGGGGAAGAAGAAGAAGAAGATGACCGAAACGGTGGCATTTCGAAACCATCGGGTATAGACGCTGGTCTCGAGAAGTTCGCCAAGAAGATGCCTATATTCGAACCGGAGAGAGGTGATTTTTCCGGTGGTGGTGCTCAAGAGAAGCCGCTTCCGGTGAACTTGGACTTGGCATTGTATAAAGCCAGGGTTTTGGCCAGGAAGTTTCGATATGATGAAGCTGAAAAGATATTGGAGAAGGTAAAGGGTAGTAAAATGTTTGATTCATTCGTTCTTCAGCTGAGCTCAATCGAGTAGATTAATTGAATTGTCTGTATATATACATGTATTTCTAACCTTGAGCTTTAAGTTGTAGTATATAGACCGTGTAAAGATGCTTAATTGAGCTGAGCTAGAATAATTCGAAAACTCGAGTTTAGATTAGTATTGGATGGGGCTCGAGCTCGACTAGGTTCGATTACAATCCTAATGTCTACTTGGTTCTAGTGATTTTCATAGTGTTACATTGAGCATTTGAGTTGCTTATTGGGGGATTCTGATAATGGGGTTTTCTGGTTTTTTGTTGGTAGTGTATATACTATTGGCCAGAAGATGGGAGATCGTATGTAGCATTGGGGAAGATATTGAGCAAGCAATCGAAAAAGGCTGAAGCGAGAGCTGTTTACGAGAGAGGAAGCCAAGCCACACAAGGAGAAAATCCTTACATTTGGCAGGTTTTGCATTCTTTTTCTTTGATAATGTCATCATTGATCTTTTGCTATATTTGATTATAGAGTAATAATAATATGTTCTTGCCTGCAATGAATGTGGACAAGCTAAAGAATGGAACCATCTTTTGAAAATTACAAAGAAATCTCGGATTTTATGGTTTAATGAGCAAGTTCCTTGATGCTTGTACTTTTCAAGTTGAAGTTCGTGTTACATACTGTGAAACAAAACCTTTAGCATTATGATTGTCATTGCCATTGATACATTATTGGATTTTCTTTTGCAAATGTGCTCTTTTATCCATTTGAGAATTGTGAAATGGTTCTTGGGGGATGAGGGCTTGTAATTTCAAATAGTCCGGTTTGTTTGGATTCGACATATGGAAGCGTAGACGAAGCTTTTTGGTGGTTACTTATTTGTATGTGAGCAATTGAAATTTTGTTCAAGACCTTTGCCGGTTTTAGTGTTAATGTGTGTATGTTTCTCTGCTACAGCCAGCAAAGCTGGGATCCATAAATCAATATAAAGAACCACTGTTTCATTTTCTGTTGTTATGCTTCTTGTATAGAACTGAACAATTTTATTCTCTTTCAAACAGTGCTGGGCTGTGTTGGAGAATAAGATGGGAAATATAAGAAGGGCAAGAGAACTTTTTGATGCGGCCACCGTTGCTGACAAAAGACACATAGCTGCCTGGCATGGATGGGCAGTTCTAGAGCTAAAACAGGGGAATGTCAAGAAGGCAAGGCATCTTCTTGCTAAAGGTCTCAAATTTTGTGGTGGGAATGAGTATGTCTATCAAACCCTTGCATTGCTGGAAGCTAAAGCTAATAGGTACGAGCAGGCTCGGTACTTGTTCAGGCAGGCCACCAAGTGCAACCCGAAAAGCTGTGCCAGTTGGCTTGTAAGTCTTTTAGCGCGGCATACCTTGACGTGTTTCAAAAGTAAATATGCTCTAATCAAGTCTTTTTCTTATTGTCATATTCATTGAATATAGGCATGGGCACAATTGGAGGTGCAACAGGAAAACAATCGTGCTGCTAGGCTACTATTTGAGGTAATCCTTCCTAATTAACAAGAGACTCGTCACTATAGGATTTGAGCATAATTTTCAATATGAAAGCCAAATCACAACTGATTGAACTTTGAGATTTTACTGTCATGGCCAATATGTGTTTTTAATCTACAGAAAGCAGTCCAAGCGAGCCCCAAGAACAGGTTTGCATGGCATGTTTGGGGAGTTTTTGAAGCAAATATTGGCAATATTGACTTGGGAAGAAAACTTTTGAAGATAGGCCATGCACTCAATCCACGAGATCCCGTTTTACTTCAGTCTCTTGCTTTGTTGGAATATAAACACTCAACGGCAAATCTATCTCGCGTTTTGTTTAGGAGAGCCTCTGAGCTGGACCCGAGGCACCAACCAGTGTGGATTGTAAGAAATCCTTTAAGCTCTCCGAATGCTAGTTTTCTGCTTGTGTGGAAATATGGGTTATAGACTATTGTGGATCTTACAACTCCTAGATTTAGTCCGTGTTAAGTCTTCGAGGGAATCATCTTTATGTCCATTCTTGACAATGTTTTGTTTAGTTTGGGTTCCGATACACTTATCTATGAATCCACTTGAAACCTGATTCTTTGCTGATATTTTGAGCTTGCCAGGCATGGGGCTGGATGGAATGGAAGGAAGGGAATATATCCACAGCAAGGGAGTTGTACCAAAGAGCACTTTCGATTGACACAACAACCGAAAGTGCTGCTCGATGCTTACAGGTAATCGTTAATACCTAACATGATATCTGGCATACTGATATACAAGATAATCTTCTGCATGCTTGATGCATATATTTAAAGCTAATCGCCAATTGTTGTAGGCATGGGGTGTTTTGGAACAAAGAGACGGCAACTTATCAGCTGCTAGAAGGTTATTTAGATCGTCCCTCAATATAAATTCGCAGAGTTATGTAACATGGATGACATGGGCAGCATTGGAGGAGGACCAAGGAAATTCCGTGCGAGCTGAAGAAATCCGTAACCTCTATTTCCAGCAGGTCAGTGTTTGGAGAAAATGAACTTATGCTTGTTTTCTAACTTTGAGTTCCTTAGAATCCGGATGCTGTCGAGAACTTGTAATGATTTCCGTTTCTTTGGATTGCTCATTACAGCGTACTGAAGTCGTGGACGATGCTTCATGGGTAATGGGAATTTTAGAGGTCATTGACCCAGCTCTTGACAGCATAAAGAGACTCCTGAACTTGGATCAAGACCTCATCAACAAAGCAAAGGAGCCTTTGAAAGATGCAGAAGCTAATGAAAACGGCGATGATATCGGAAACGGAAGCGGATTCAATTTGGATGCTTTCATCAAAGATGCTTTATCTTTAGATCCGTCTAAGCTAGACGTTTTGATGGAGAGCTCCGGAAATTTGTCTCCTAAGAGAGTAAAACCTCCAAGGATGTGGAAATCACAGGGAAGAACCGCCATGACTTTGCCTAGACTGAGCATATAAAAGGTACAGCTGCGACTGCCGAAGCATACTCGAATATTTATTGTTATCAAAGGTGCAAAAATGGATGCTTCTTAGACACTATGAAACTGGTATGTCTCCTTCACAAGGCTACAATTCAAGACGTATACAAATTGTAGAGTATTTTGAGACTGATATCCGAATGATGAAAATGTCAGATTTGTATGTATATATATTAGTTTTTGAATCAAATAGCAGCAATGTAATGATCTATTAAAATCAAGAACAGAGATTTTAGATTTACATCATAGCAATGACCTAACAAGTTTTTCAAGCTAGGCTCTTGATCTTCAAAGCTCGACTTACGAGTAACGGGATCGAGCTCGATGTCCTTAAAGCCCAAACCTCCGTTTACCATTGCTTTCGTTTCGAGCCATCAATTACATTCGAGCCCCGTAGTAAGGCGAAAAGCAGGATTTTACATAATATCAGCTGCTCGATTCTCCTCTCTAGAAGCATGCATAAATTCAGCCTCCCAGTCCCAACGGCGAATCCAAAAATATCATCAATCCAAAAAAATATCATTAAGAAATTCATCTAACATAACTTGTATATACAATTTTTAATTTAAAAATAAAATAACAATTTAAAGTAATATGGCTACATATTAACGAAATAAATATGTATAAATAAATTATCGATATTTATTTATATTATTGTAAATAAGCATAATGTATTTAAAATTTATGTTTATTTATGAATAGAAATCCTCTGCCCCTTTCTAGTGCTCCTATTTATGTTCCACACTAAAAATTAGGTTTAAAGTTAGGGTTTAGGGAATTTGGGGTAGTGTGCATTTTTAAGGTGTAGGGTATAGGGTTTAGAATTTAGGGTTAGGGCTTGAAATTTAATTTTTTTAGTATTTTTAGTGTTGGGGCACCGAAAAGGGGCATACGAATTTTATCCTTTTATTTACTGTCATTTATAAGGATATATTTTTATTGAATATTAGCTTCAATGGCTAGTTTTTTTTTGCTTATTTTAGATGTCATAAAAATTATCACTTATTTGTTTTACTTAATTTAGTTTTATTCAAAGCTTATGGTTATGAGTTTGTCTGATCTCCTTAAAAATATTATTTAAAAAATTGAACAGATTTTGGTTGAGCAGCTTTTTATTTCATTTTATTTGTTTATTAAATAGATATAGTATAATAAAATTGAATATATTGTCAATAATATATATCACAATTTTCAACAAACCAAACACCTTGATGTAATAACAAATCTTTCATCCATCTTTTTATACACAACACTTCTCTTTCACATCTAATGTGTCAAACAAGACGATAGAGCACATTGTCCATAATTTGTTTTTATCAAATTATCAATAGTGATTGCAAATATGATATATATGTGTGTGTGTGTGTGTGTGTTTTAGATTAATGAGTTGAAATTCAAATATAAATCAAAGAGATAGTATTGTAATATTTTTATAAAAATTATCATTAATAAATAAATGAGCTTGTTCATAAACATAAACAAACCAAACACACATTTGTTTGAGTCTGCGTTTATTAAATGAACATAAAAAAATTGTTTATACTCGTTTATTTAACTTAATAAACGAAAATTATACGAATAGTTCATCGAATGTTCTGTTTATTTACGTCTTTGTAAAAATAGAAGGATAAGAATTACGATAATTTTCAAGTTTGACTTTGAGAACAATAGAACCAAAAACTTTTATAAGAACCATACAAATTAAACAAATAATAAAAAAAAATCTTCAAAAATTTTATGTTTGAGACTAAATAATAATGAGTCAAAGTTAAAAAAAATGACTAAAAAAATTAATAAAAAATAATTTTTATAGGATAGAAGAAGTATAATTTTTGGGCATAGGATGGGTCATGATCTAGGTAGGCTACCCTTAGATTCGTCAATGCCCAGCCCCATTGAAGCGTTATTTAAAAATAGTATATCCTTATTCGAGCAACTTAAAGGTTAGACCTTTATTTGAGCGGATTAAAAAAAGTAAGACCCTTTTTTAATGTTTCAAAATATTAGTTTCTTAGATAAACAATTGTTAAAATAGTATAGATAAACTACATAAATAATTTTTAAATTTTTAAGTCATATTTATTTTAGTCAACAAATATTTAAAATTTGTGATATAATCACTAAATTTTTAGTTTAGTTTTATTATGTTCATTTTTTTATAATTTTAATTAGAGAATGTTGACATATTAAATTTTTTTATGTTCACTTTTTATAACTTTAATTTCTTTTAAACTTTCACAACCTTCTTCGCAAAAGAATACAATTCCCAACAAGATTAGTATATACACGTGTATAAATACGCCACCTTGTAATGAATGATTATTATTATTATTATTATTATTATTATTATTATTATTATTATTATTATCTTTGCTTGTAGATAAAAATAACTAATTTTTTAATATAAAAAATAACTTGAATAAACAAATAAAATCTAGTTAGTATATAGGGGTGGGAATCAGACGGTTTTACCTTCTCTACTCCATCCCAATATTTGCGGTTACGATTTCGACGAATTTATATTAAATACTTCAAAGATTTTTTTGTCTCCATACCTTTTTCGTGCAGATCCCTGTGGTTTTCGGAGAATTCTCATCCTCACACAAATTAAACAAAATGACTATTTTACTAACCAAAATGATCAATTCAACTTAAATATAAAGTTTGGATACTTCGATTTGAAAGCAATTACGAGATGATGAAGATTGAAAGGATGTTGTGTTGGGGAAGATTTAGACGAGAGCTTTAGCTTATATCTAAAATTGAAGATAAAAAACATGTTGAGAAACTTGAGTATAGCTAGGTTTGAGAGAAAGTTAAAAGATAATAATATAGTTAGGATTTCTTTTATTAAGATATATATTACGAGTATATAGATAAGTAAGTATATATTTTTAAAAATCTTTTAAAATATCGAGATCCTTGCGTATATTTTTGGGATCCTTACGGTTCGATTATCCTCACGGGTCGAATATAGCAATCCTCGTCCTATCCCTATTTGAGCTTCGGTGATAATACTTTTCCGTCCCTGTCCCTATGGATGAAAAATTCGATTATTTCTTATCTTCGTCGGATCGAATCCCCATTCTACCCATATTAGTATATTTCAATTTTGCATAACTGAACTGGTATAATAATTATTGATTTTAATGCTGATAATTATTTTAATATAATATCAAAATATCATTCCATTTACAAAATTGGCAGTGCAAGTTTATGAGATAAAATTAAATGTATGTAAAATGTGTACGCGTTGTCAAAGGGTTAAAAAAAATATTACATGTAATCACCGGTATATCAAAAAAGAGTTTTGCTATTGACAACCCTAAATAATTTTTAGGGCTTAAATCCATATCATTAAACCCCTTAATTTAGCGAAACCCAACTTTTTAGACCCTACAACTTCAACCATAAAACCATAAACCCTAAATCCATTTAAATGAGTATTAATTACATTCAACAACCTAAATTAATGAAATACTACTTTTAAGAATTACATTTTATCAGATTCTATAAATAAGCATTAATAGTAAGAGTTTACGGTTCTTATAGACAATAGCAAAACCTAAAAAAAAGTGGTTGAAATTTATTTAAACAAATATTAGTTGGCTGATTTTTAATGAATAAGGATTACAGATGATGTAGTAAGTCGAGACCATATAACAATTTCTCTAGGCTTTAACTTTAAATACAACTTTGATTTCCTCCTCACAGTTTCTGCTTTCAATTGTGTTTTCTTCTCTCAGTTATTGTTTAGGCTTTCAACATGGGACTTGCTCGCACTGTCGGCATTATTGGTAATTAATGTTTCTCTTTGCATCAATAAACTTGGCAGCATTTACTTGTCTATTTTATTTTATTTTATTTTCTTAACTTTTTCTAGGTTTATATTCATTTATTTAATTGAACACTTTTTCTTTATTTATTATATCTATTTCTTTTATAGGAGGTATCATCTTTCTCGATATCTTTCTCTCACCAGCGTAATATGTTTTCTCTCACATTTAATTTAATTATATCTATTTATCATCATATTAATTTTTTTCCATTGAATTCGAAATTCTAGTTAACAAATGTTGTTTTTTTGTGAACATAAATGAAAACAGGCCAACGTTTTTTGAAATCTTAGAAATGCAGGCAATGGCGATGGAGGTTGAACCATATATGTTCCCGTGCACATTTATGAACAGTATGTTCTGGATGCTTTATAGTTTCCCCTATGTTAAAAAGGCAACATTTTGGTGTTCAACACCAATGCCGTCGGCCTTCCCATTGTGGCTTTCTACTTAATTGTATACGGTCGTTATGCTAATGCTGGACCGAAATAGGTACGTAGTACATACTAATCATTATTCTTAGCAATTATATGACGAGCACCTTTTTTTGTTTTACATTTAATGAATGGTGACTTATGTTTGAATAAATTGTGTGCAAATTTCAGCATGTTACCCGTATCATCCTTTTTGAAGTAGTTTTGTACGCAGTCATCGCCTCCGTGACCGTGTTCTTCTTGCACAACCATATAGTTCTTTTAGTTGGAATTATTGTTGGGTCACGCCGGTACACCCCATGACGTAGCGAAAAAATTATTCGGCGATCACCACCAGAGATCCATGTACGAGGAACGAATCAAGGTGAATAAGGGAGAAGAATTACCTGTTTAAAATCTGAAATTCTGACTTTGGAGAAGATGGATATTCAATCACGATTCTACGATGTCGATTCTTAAGCTGCAACGATAACGCTCTGACCTATCGTAGTTCACCCAGTTGAAACGAGCATATAAAACTCTATAAACTATTTAGAAGAGAACGAACATATAAAAACTCTCTAAACTATTTAAAAGGTTTTTCCCAAAAAAATATTAATGACTGCTAGATCTCTCAATGCCTTTATATAACATTTGTAATCCTAATTCAACTCATTTTAGAATTTCAGTATATATATTAAATATATATAATCTCAATTTACTTTAATTAAGATTTTAATATATATATATATATATTAAATATATATAATCTTAATTCAACTTAATTAGGATTTTAATATATATATATATTAAATATATATAATCCCAAATTAACTTAATTAGGATTTTAATATATATATATATATTAAATATATAATCTCAATTCAACTTAATTAGTATTTCAATGTATATATTAAATATATATAATTCGAATTCAACTTTAATTAAGATTTCAATATATATATAGATTTAAATCGAATTATATTATTTTTGTGTTAAAAGATTCATAATTACAATAATTATTTTTCTTTTAATATTTACCCAATAATTAAATTATATATATATCAAATATATATTAAATTAACTAAATCCGTGTACAACAAATTTGTACATATATAATTCGTTTAATATATGCTCATTTCAACTGCGGGTGTGACCCTGTAGGTTCATGTAATGTTAGTAGTAAATATTAGAACATTTCTAATATTACAAACAATGAGTGACATCTAGCAACATGTCATTGTCACCTAAGTTACAAGAAATCATGATTCAACTAACCTCTTTGTGATTAACTATTTTCATGTATTACATCCTTTTGTCCTTATATCTAGATTGGACACAAGTCATGAAATAGTCACACTTGTATAGTCCATCTAATATTTCTTGATATCTTGAGTAGACTATTATAAACGAATAACTATGATATCTCATATCAACTTATTCGAGCATGACCATGCAATTTCTAGTCTTATTCAATCAAGTGACCTACGATATTACTCTTATTATGTATGAGGGACAAATCTTATCTTGATCAACCATATCCCACTACATAGATTGTGACATATCCAATATCAGTCCTTATAGTGTAGTTAGTTACGACACACGTTTGACTGTATCAAAATATGTCACTCACAATGTTGAAACAATGATGATCTCAAGTATGAGGATCATACATGTAGTTATAAATATGAACAATGTTGTGACTATCACATAATAATCCAAGAAACATGCTCATAGCGGGTCAGTCCAGTATGTCATTCTCTAACACACACTTATGTATTGATTTTGACATCTCCATGTGTAAGCACTAATTTTTGTCTGAGTATTACAAATATTATTACTATATTTTAATATTATATTATTTTTGTTTATTATTATTATTATTATTACAAAAAATAAAAAATCTAATGCATTGAATGCATTTGGGATTTTCACTCCACCACCCATGCCCCTATGATAGGCCTTTCATCATCACACCGTTCTCCCCTTTTTTAACTCATCATCTTCAACCTTAAAGGCTGGGAACCATCATCTTTCTCCATTGTTATTCATTCACCAAAAAAAAATCCCCTTAACACCTCCCAAATAACCAGGCCCCTCTCCAACACAACCTCATCCTCATCCATTAGCTACCATCAGCAAAACAACCCTCATCTTCAACCTCCAAAATCTTCATCTTCAACCAATTTCCATTGTTTTCCACCCTCACCACAAAACTCCCAACACCTTCCACTTTAACTGGTGAACCAAATCCACATCCAAACTATTAAAGCAACCCATTACTTAAACATCATCATCAACATAAACTTAGTAAACCAACAACAAATTGGCAAAGAAATTAAAAAGGGGCTTCATCGTCGGCCTTGGCAGTTTCTGGCGATCGGAGGCTCTAACGACGAATCCCAACGGTGAAGGTGTTCCAGGCGGTGAGGGGAACAACATATCTTGATTCGGAGACAATCTAATGGTAGAGTATGGAGATCGGCGGTGAAAAAGTCGATGCACTCAAAGGCTTACCTATTCCCGGCTTTTGGCATTTTTCGGTGATCAGGGCCTTCTACGAACAATCTAAATGGTGAGGAGTGCCACACCCCAAAAATTGGTCTAGTCAGGATTAGGTTCCAGTGATCAAATATTTGGTACCAGTTATGTAATTTGCTCGATCTTGTACCTAATTTGAAGCAATGAAGGTTACTCAGGCTAACTGTAACAGTTTATTATTATTATTATTATAAAAATAAAAGATAATGATGTTGAGTGGGGGACCCACGGCCAATTCCTTCAAGTTGAAGGGAATTGCCATGAATTCCCCACGTTTGGGGAAACATGGAGCAACAATGGGCAAGGTGGCATGTTGCCCACCACGTGGCCAAAGCAAAAGGGCCATGCCCCTTAAAATTGCCATGGCCCCCCATATTCGTGGAGCATGGAGAAAGCATGAAAGGCCGGTATATAAATGTGGGGGGATTGTTGCGCAACAGATAGGGGAGAAAGTAGGGAACAACAAATCGATTCAGTGATAGGTTGATAAGCTCAAGTTTTTCGGTTCAACAAATTCGAATCCTCGCTATCGATTGGCTCAAGATGATGATAAAGAACAACCTTCATATCTTCTGAAAGCCAAGAATAAAGGCGCTGTTATCCGAAAGTCTTAAAACCATTGGGTTGTCGAGGTGAGTGTAGTTGTGTCAAGGGATAGACTCAGTGCCATCCCATTGCATTATTTTATGATTTTGTTTGTATTTGTTTAAGGGCTCACGTAGAGCAATCTTGTTAAGTTCGAGTGGCAAATCCGGTAAGTACCTGCATTGCTTTGATATGTGCAAATATGACTATGATATGCTACACGTATGTGACATATGAAAATAATATGGAATGTGACATGATATGTAGCTAAGGCCCATTTTGATATTTGATATGATATGACTCAAAAAATACGAACTACGTGAACTTGTGTAATTATGGTCATTGGATACAATTGGCATGCCATAAGATTATTGAGCTCGGTTAAGTAAGGGAGGACTACAATCCAAGGCTACGACCTATATGTGGGGGAAATAAGGTCAGCTGTGTAAGTGATATATCTCCAGAGCTACTGCTCAAGGGCTACAATCCACTCTCGGTTATATGTATTAGTGTACAGGGGAATCCGTGTATCCAATGGTACCTAATGTGATAGGTGTCTATAAATTGTGCTATGACAATATGAATTATGACATGAATATGTGAATATGAAAACATGAGAATAGGTGTAATAAGCATGAATTGTGAATAGCGTAATATGACTACTTGTATATTTGATCATCATGCCATTCATATTATTGATCATTTATTGTAATTGTTATAACTACCTCACTAGGCTATCTAAGCCTAACATGTTTGTCTCATGCATTTTCAGGACCTTGAGCAATTTCGAGCTCTGATCTTGTTGTTACAGTTGCAAGTCACGTTCCTGCCATATATGTATGTTATCTTTTGCTATAAACTCATGGTAAAGTGGCATATGGTCCAAATTGTTTTGTATAAGCCTTTCTATGATTGTATGATGACTTATGGTTTTGTTGTATGCTTAGAATGACTAGATTTGGATAGGTTAAAATGGTTAAAAAGTGCCTAAAATGAGCCTAAGGTGAAAACTTGCTAAATGGATTCCGATCGCCCTAAAATTTGACGTACCAATAGGGACATGGTTTAAAAGTGTACTAGTAAAATTTGGTAAATTTAGTTAAGTCACAGAACTAATTTTTTGTAAAAAGTTTCAAATTGGTTTAATTGGCTTGGTAAATTGATAGGTTCTAATAATGAAACCCTTAGAGAAATAACTGGAAAGTTTAATTTCAATTGGTAATACGAAATCGGATTAAAAACAATGATTGGTAAAAAATTACAATTCAGTCCCTAAGGTTTGGAAATCACCTGATAGGTTAATCCGAAATAAAACAGTTTTGAACAGTTTACAAAATGGTCACTAAATATTGTATCGTCTAATCATATAAGTAACTGACCTCCGTTAGTAATGAAATCTCACAGGCTAATAATTAGTAAGTTTAATTTTAGTATGATAACCTGAATTTTGGCTAAGGACCCTTAATTTGTAAAATTTACAATTTGGTCTGTAAAATTCAAAAAAAAAAAAAATTGACCCCAATTTGAGTAAGTAGTAAATATGTTAGTGTAAAAATAGAATAATAGTCAATTCGAACAAGTTTCTGAATTCCAATTTAGCTTATGATCTTCGAATATGTTTTTCGATAACACCTTCAAATCCGGTTCTCTACTAGGCCGAGGAGGGGGTGTTACAATTATGGTATCAAAGCCCATGTTTAGTCAATTTGAGGACTAACCAGTCACCTGTTATGAGTTTGTGTCTACATATGCCACCTAGGAGTTATTTGAATATGTATTTTGTGACTTGCAACTTACACGATTTAACCTGTCTATGTAAATTAGATCTAAAATGTCGGGTCCTACCTATAGAAGGGTAGTGAACGAACCTCATCCGGGCTCATCCTCAACTTAGAGGGATAATTTGAGGCCTAAAATTCAACCCGAGCGTGTGGGACAGAACGACCCACCTCACCATCCATCAATGCCACCCACTCAGTAGGCGTATCTAATGTCCATGGCGGACATGATTAAACAAGTGGTGGTGTTTCCATGACAATAACCACCTCCCCCACCTGCTGAAACCTCTCAGCCTGTTTTGAGAGCTCTTGTTGACAAACACAAGCAGTATCCTGTGTATACGTTCATCGGCCAAGAACTGGATAACCTCGAGATCATAGAATACTGGCTAGAGAACACTCTAAAAGTGCTGAATAAACAAATAAAGTGTCACGAGGAGCATAAGCTTGAATTTTCCCTGGCCTTGATAGCTGAAGAGGCCCAAAGCTGGTGAGATACAGTGACCCTCACTGTTCCTAAACATCGTGTCATGTGGGACTTCTTTCTTCAGGAGTTTCGTAAGAAGTATATCAGCGAACACTACATTACAGAAAGACACAAGAAATTCCTCCATCTGAGGCAAGGAGGAAGATCAGTGGAGCAGTACATCCACGATTTCTGTAAGTATGCAAGATATGGCGCCGAAATCATCCGTAACGAGAAGGAAAAATGTATAATGTTTATATATAGCCTTTGTGATGAACTTCGTCCACTCTTCGTTGCTCTAGAAATTGAGGACTTTCAAACCCTTGTCAATCGGGTCATCGCAACCGAAGCTTCACAGAGAGCATCTGAGAGGAGAAAGGGAAACCAGACTCGACCTGATAAGAGGTTCCGAGATGATTCCAAGTCACCAACGTCCTAGAAGAAGGGAAGACAATGGGACAAAAGTCTGCTACCTACCAACAGTTTCCTTGATTTGGGTATGTACCTCAGTTCTAGTCTACCAGAACAACTGTTACCCGCACAACTTCACTGGATAGCACGGGCGGTTCCACAAAGGGTTCCCAGATTCCCTTATGCAACTTCTGCCAGAAGAGGCACTCGGGGCAGTATCGTAGGCAATCCGGTTCTTATTACCTTTGTAGAAAGTCTAGCCACTTCATCCGTCAGTGCCCACAGAATCCTCAGGATCCTACCTCTGTAGCTTCTCAGAACATCCCATTGAAAGGGAGATGAGCAAATCAAGCACCATCTGGTTCCGCAGGGAGACCCCGTAACAACAATGCTCCTCCAGCTGGCCGTGATTCTCAGACTTCAGCTCAGATGTATCACGTCCGAGGTCACGAACAGAAAGATGACCCCGATGTGATTGCAGGTATGGTGAAGTTATGTTCTAAATTTGTTTATGCTTTGATAGATCCAGGCTCCACGCACTCTTTTATTAGTGAACCCTTGATTGAAAAGTATGCTTTAGAATGTGAACATGTTGCTTTCGAGATTCTTGTCTCAAATCCGCTAGGAGATAGTGTGGCTATTCGAATAATCTATAGAGTTTGTCCCCTAAGGATCCAAGAGATCCCATTTTCGGCCAACTTGATGGCTTTGCCCTTCTATGAGTTTGATCTCATTCTAGGCCTCGATTGGCTAGCTGAACATCAAGCGTGGGTGGATTATTCAAAGAAGAAATTATATCTTCGTGGACTCGGTAAGAAGAACATAACCTTGATAAAGTCTGAACCCGAGCCTAAAAAGAGTCACATTTATGCTATAAAGTCTAAGAAAGATTTAAAAATCAAAGACGTACCCATAGTGAAAGAATTTCTCGATGTGTTTCCCGATGAACTTCTAGGACTCCCACCCACCCGTGGAGTTGAGTTTGTGATAGAAGTACAACCTGAAACTACTCCGGTTTCCACTACTCTATATAGAATAGCTCCGGTGGAATTGAAGGAGTTAAAAGCTCAAATTCAAGACCTTCAAGATAAGGGATTTATCCGACCGAGTTCCTCACCCTAGGGAGAGCCAGTCTTGTTCGTCAAAAAGAAGGATGGATCGATACGTCTATACATTGACTATCGCCAATTGAATAAAGTGACGATCAAGAACAAGTACCCACTTTCGAGGATCGATGACCTCTTTGATTAGTTAAAAGATGCTTCTATCTTCTCCAAGATAGATCTTCGATCCGAATACTACCAAATGCTGGTAAATGAGTCTGACATTTCAAAGACTGCCTTTCGGACTAGATATTATCACTATGAATTTTTGGTGATGCCTTTTGGGCTCGCGAATGCACCTGCAACCTTTATGGATATGATGAATCATGTATTCCAGCCCTTTCTTGATAAGTTTGTGGTTGTCTTGATAGACAACATTCTGATATATTCTAAAGACTCTGCTTCTCATGAAGAACATCTCTGGATCGTGCTTTAGAACCTTCAGGAGAAACAACTCTATGCCAAGTTCAGTAAATGTGAATTTTGGCTGTCTGAAGTATCATTTCTTTGCCATATAATATCCTTTGCGGGAATTCAAGTGGACCCAAAAAAGATCCAAGCAATTCTTGATTGGATCCCTCCGAAGAATGTGGGAGAAGTTCGTAGTTTTCTGGGCCTGGCAGGCTATTACCGTAGATTCGTTAAGGGATTCTCATTGCTTGCAGCACCCTTAACAAAGCTTCTCCGCAAGGATACTCCCAGCAAAGGAGTTTTGACCAGCTTAAGCAAGTCCTTACTCATGCCCTTGTGTTAGTGAAACCTTAGTTGGGCAAAGACTTCACCGTGTACAGTGATGCATCCCACTTGAGATTAGGCTATGTTCTGATGCAAGAAGGCAAAGTCATAGCTTATGCCTCACGTCAACTCAAGCTTCATGAGCTAAATTACTCGACTCATGATCTGAAACTTGTCGTAGTTGTGTTTGCTTTGAAGATTTGGTGGCATTATCTTTATGGTGAGAAGTGTTATCTTTACACTAATCACAAAAGCTTGAAATATCTCCTAACTCAGAAAGAGTTAAACCTTTGTCAATGCCGATGGATGGAGCTATTGAAAGATTATGATTTAGTCATTAATTACCATCCCGGTAAAGCCAATGTGGTGGCTGACGCTCTTAGCCGGAAGCTCACTTCTTCTCTGAGATGCTCGAATGCTCACTTGTGACTCAGAAAGCATGGCAAATTGTTAGCTTAGCTGAGAGTTCACTCCACCATTGTATCTCGAATTAAGGCACTCCAAGAAACTGATGAGAAGTTGCAACCCCTTATTGCTAAGGTCAAGGATTGCTCAGATCCTGACTTTGCTTTGAATTCTGAAGGGTTACTGTGTTTCTGCAACCGTATTTGTGTTCCCGATGATGATGATCTTCAGAACCAAATCCTAGGTGAAGCTCATTCTAGCCCTTTCTCTGTTCACCCTGGAGCTATCAAAATGTGCAAAGATCTGAAGGAGATCTATTGGTGGTCTGATATGATGAATAAAATCACGGGCTACGTTGCTAGGTGTTTGACTTGCCAACGGGTCAAAGCCGAGCACAAGGTACCTACGGGTCTTCTACAACCCATTGAACTTCTACAATGGAAATAAGAGCGTATCACGATGGACTTCGTAAGTGGTCTACCTTTGACTCCAAAGAAAAATAATGCCATATGGGTCATTGTAGACCGATTCACCAAGTCTGCTCACTTCCTTCCAGTTAGAATAGATTTCAGCTTGCCTAAGTTCGTAGAGTTGTACATCCGTGAAGTCATTCATTTACACGATATTTTGGTATCTATCATCTCCGATCGTGACCTATGATTTGTGTCTCAGTTTTGGAGGACCTTACACGAGGCCTTGGGAATGCGAGTGCATCTTAGCACTAATTTCCATCCTCAAACTGACGGCCAATCTGAAAGAGTTATTCAGATTCTAGAAGATATGCTCCGAGCCTGTGTTATTGACTTTGGAAATACGTAGGGGAAATCCGTACCCTTGGTCGAGTTTGCTTACAACAACAGTTACCAGGCTTCAATTCAAATGGCTCCGTATGAAGCTCTCTATGGAAGGAGGTGTAGGACTCCTTTTTGTTGGACTGAACTTGGTGAAGGCAAGATGTTAGGTCCTGACTTACTTCAAAAAATTGAAGAAATGACTACCATTATTCGTGACCGGCTTAAAGCTGCCTTTGACTGACACAAGTCCTATGCTGACCTAGGCAGGAGAGATATTCAGTACGAGGTTGGTGAAAAGGACTTTCTCAAGGTATCTCCGTGGAAGAAGATTATTCGTTTTGGAAGGAAAGGAAAGTTAAGTCCCTGTATCATTGGCCCGTTCAAAGTGACCGAAAGAGTTGGACCCGTTGCTTACCGATTAGCCCTCCCTAAGGTATTAAGTCAGATTCACAATGTCTTCTATGTATCTATGCCACAGAAGTACCGATCAGACCATTCCCATATGATCGAGCCAGATTCAGTGGAAATTCAGTCCAATATGACATACGAGGAAAAACCAGTACAAATCCTCTCACGAGAAGTCAAGAGGCTTCGAAATAAATCTATACCCTTAGTAAAAGTTATTTGGAGAAGTCATTCGGTTGAAGAAGCAAAGTAGGAGCCAAAAGAAACAATGTAGAAGCAATACCCTCACCTATTCGGGTAGAATGAAAATTCGAGGATGAAATTTCTTAAGGGGGGGAGTTGTCACACCCCAAAAACAGGTCTAGTCAGGATTAGGTTCTAATGATCGAATATTTGGTACCGGTTATGTAATTTGCTCGATCTTGTACCTAATTTAAAGCAATAAAGGTTACTCGGGATAACTGTAACAGTTTATTATTATTATTATCATTATAAAAAATGAAGGATGATGACATTGAGTGGGGGACCCACGACCAATTCCTTCAAATTGAAAGAATTGCTGTGAATTCCCATGTTTGGAGAAACACCACGCAACATTGGGCATGGTGGCATGTTGCCCACCACATGGCCAAAGCAAAAGGGCCATGCCCCTTAAAATTGCCACGACCCCCATATTCGTGGAGCATGGAGAAAGCATGGGAGGCCGGCTAATTGTATATAAATGTGGGGGGATTGTTGCGCAATAAATAGGGGAGAAAGTATGGAACAAAAAATTGATTCAGTGATAGGTTTATAAGCTCAAGTTTTTCAGTTCAACAAATTCGAATCCTCGCTATCGATTGGCTCAAGAGGTTGATAAAGAACAACCGTCATCTCTTTCGAAAGCCAATAATAAAGACATTGTTATCCGAGAGTCTTAAAAGCATTGGGTTGTCGAGGTGAGTGTAGTTGTGTCAAGGGATAGGCTCGGTGCCATCCCATTGCATAATTTTATGATTTCGTTTGTATTTATTTAAGGGCTCACGTAGAGAAATCTTGTTGAGTTCGAGTGGCAAATCCGGTAAGTACCTGCATTGCTTTGATATGTGCAAATATGACTATGATATGCTACACGTATGTGATACATGAAAATAATATGGAATGTGACATGATATGGAGCTAAGGCCCATTTTGATATTTGATATGATATGAACTACATGAACTTGTATAATTATGGACATTAGATACAATTGGCATGTCATAAGATTATTGAGCTCGGTTAAGTAAGGGAGGACTACGGTCCAGGGCTACGACCTATATGTGGGGGAAATAAGGTCGGCTATGTAAGGGATATATCTCCAGAGCTACTTCTCAAGGGCTACGGCCCACTCTCTGTTATATGTATTGGTGTACAGGGGAATCCATGTATCGTATGGTACCTAATGTGATAGGTGTCTATAAATTGTGCTATGACAATATGAATTATGACATGAATATGTGAATATGAAAACATGAGAATAGGTGTAATAAGCATGAATTGTGAATAGTGTAATATGACTACTTGTATATTTGATCATCATGCCATTCATATTATTGATCATTTATTGTAATTGTTATAATTAGCTCACAAGGCTATGTAAGCCTAACATGTGTGTCTCATGCATTTTTAGGACCTTGAGCAATTCTGAGCTCTGATCATGTTGTTACGGTTGCAAGTCACGTTCCTGCCATATATGTATGTTATCTTTTGCTATAAACTCCTGGTAAAGTGGCATATGGTCCAACTTGTTTTGCATAAGCCTTTCTATGATTTTATGATGACTTATGGTTTTGTTGTATGCTTAGAATGACTAGATTTGGATATGTTAAAATGGTTAAAAAGTGCCTAAAATGAGCCTAAGGTGAAAACTTGGTAAACGGATTTCAAACGCCCTAAAATTTGATGTACCAATAGGAACATGGTTTAAAAGTGTACTGGTAAAATTTGGTAAATTTAGTTAAGTCACAAAACTAATTTTTCGTAAAAAGTCTCAAATTGGTTTAATTGGCTTGGTAAATCGATAGGTTCTAATAATGAAACCTTTAGAGCAATAACTGGAAAGTTTAATTTCAATTGGTAATATGAAATCGGATTAAAATCAATGACTAATAAAAATTTACCGTTCAATCCCTAAGGTTTGGAAATCACCTGATAGGTTAATCCGAAATAAAACAATTTTGAACAGTTTACAAAATGGTCACTAAAATTGTATCGTCTAATCAGTTAGGTAATTGACCCCCGTTAGTAATGAAATCTCACAGGCCAATAATTAGTAAGTTTAATTTTAGTATGATAACCTGAATTTTGGCTAAGGACCCTTAATTTATAAAATTTACAATTTGGTCCCTAAAATTTGAAAAAAAGATTAAAATTGACCCCAATTTGAGCAGGTAGTTAATAAGTTAGTGTAAAAAGAGAATAATAGTTAATTTGAACAACTTTTTGAATTCCGATTTAGCTTATGATCTCCAAATACATTTTCTTATAACACCTTCAGATCCGGTTCTCTACTAGGCCGGGGAGAGGGTGTTACAAGGAGAAAGCCCTGACATCGTTGAATAACATAGTCCATATCGGTGACGGTCTAACGGTGGACGGTGTAGATTTAGTGCCAGCAAGATTCGAACTTGGGTTTGTTGTCATGGAATCTTGAGTGAGTTTCGAGTGATTTTAGGTGAATGGAAAGAAAGGGAAAGTGAATGACATCGTTTCGATGGTGTTGACTGCCCAAAAGATTCACCGGAGCAGAGGTTAACGGTAGTCGTGAGGGCTGCCATGGTTTCGATTGAGAGTGTTCTTTGTTATCTGAAGAAAATGGAATGAGTCTCATTTTTTTGCTTGACCCACATGGACCTTTAAATCCGCACCAAACCCATATGGTGACCCGCTCCAGCAGCCCAACCCCGTGTGACCAGTTCACCTATTAAGTCCAAATATTTGGACTTGGTACATTTCTTCTAATTTGTAATCTTTTTATTATATTATATTTCATGGATTAGTATGTTGATTGACCTTGTTAAAGTCTTCTTTATATTTTTAAGTACTTTACTGTGTTAATATTTTTGTATTTATTCATATATTCGTACCCTTTAATATGCATTTTGTAATCTAGTTTAGTACTCGAGATCCCGATATCCTAGTAGAAGTGTCGTCTTGAGTCTTCGGGCGTCATCTCCTTTGGTATCATGAGTTGCGGGATAGGTTACTCGAATCATATTCTCATGCATTCATGCAGTTAAGGGATTAGATATTAAATTAAACTGAATTTTAATTTTCTTTACATTTACAATACGAACCATTAGGTACCAATTTTGGGCGTTGTGGGGGTGCTAATCCTTCCCCACACGTAACCGACTACCGAACCCATTTTAAATCTCTGGTTTTATTTTTTAGTGTTTGGTCTACCCTTTTTAAAATGATCGGTGGTGACTCCCAAGTCTTAGTTTAAAAATACGAGCTTTTTCAAGAATTTCCCCTTTGATCAAATATTTTATAAAAAATATGACACTTCAGATTTTTTAGTCGCTACACCATGTCAATGACAACACTTTATCATCAATCAACTACATATTAGTCTTAATGCATTGTTTTTTCCACGCCCACAATCATACTCGACTAAAGACATTTAAGAATAACCATATTATTCTAAGGACTTTATTATAATCCAGTTTATTTACGTATGCAAAATTGTAACTGAAAATAATAATGGCAATGCCTCTTTATGAATAAACAAGGTAAAAACAAATATCATTTATAATCATCTTATGATTGGTCTTTGGGCATACTCTAACAATCTCCCACTAGCACTAAGACTAATCACTCATGTATCTAGTACTAGGTGACTTAGTGTGACGATCATGCTTCTGTTGCGTCAGAGGCTTTGTTAGTGGATCGACAATGTTATCATCTGTTGGTACTCTACATATTTTCACATCTCCTCTATCTATAATTTATTGAATGAGATGGTAATGCCTAAGTATGTGTTTGGATTGTTGGTGAGATCTGGGTTCTTTTGCTTGTGCGATTACTCAATTGTTATTACAACGTAGATCTACAACATTCAATATGCTCAGATAACCCTTAGTTCAGACATGAACTTCTTGATCCAAGCACCCTCTTTTGCAGCATCACATGATGTAATATACTCGGCTTCTGTTGTAGAATCAACTAATGTATCTTGCTTTGAACTTGTCCAGCTCACAACACTTCCATTAAGGCAAAACACAAAACCCAATTGCGATCGAGAATCATCCTTATCGGTTTGGAAGCTTACGTTAGTATAAACTTTTATTCTTAGTTCTTCCTCAACTTCATATATAAGGAATGCATCCTTAGTTCTTCTCAAGTACTTGAGGATGATTTTTACTGCAACCCAATAACCTTCACCAGGATCTACTTGGTATCAACTTGTCATAATTAATGCATATGATACATCGGACATGTACATAGCATGGTATACATGATGGAACCAATGGCCGAAGCATATGGAATCTTACTCATGCACTCTCTTTCTTGAGGCATTGAAGGACACATTTCCTTCGAGAGTGAAATACCATGTCTCATAGGTAAGAATCCCCTTTTAGTTTCTTCCATACTAAACCTTTTTAGTACTTTATCTATGTATGTATTTTGACTGAGTCCTAGGAGTTGTCTTGATCTATCTCTATAGATCTTGACTCCTAATATGTATGTTTCCTCATCCAAGTCTTTCATGGAAAAACATTTTCCTAACCATTTTTAAAGATTGTAAGCTAGGTATGTCATTTCCTATTATCAGCATGTCATCCACATACAATATCGATAATATGATAGTGCTCACACTAATTTTCTTGAAAACACATGACTCATCCTCATTTTGATAAAACTAATCTCTTTGATTGCATCCTTAAAATGAAGATTCCAACTCTGAGAAGCTTGCTTCAATCCATAATGAACCTTTGTAGCTTTCATATTTTTCAACATCTTTTGGATCGACAAAATCTTATGTTGTGTCATGTACACATCCTCATCTAGTTTTTCCATTAAGGAAATCGGTTTTAATATCCATTTTTCATCTCATAATCATAAATGTAGCCATCGCAAGTAAGAACCAGATGGATTTAAACATAGCAACAAGAGAAAAGGTTTCATCATAGTCTATACCATGAACTTGACGAAGACCTTTAGCGACTATTCGCCCTTTGTATGTTTGTACATTATCATCCATGTCAATTTTCTTTTTGAAAACCCATTTCCACCCTATGGGCTTAATCCCTAGAGGTGGGTCATACAAGGTCCAAACTCGATTTTCTGACATGGAATCCATCTTGAATTCCATGGCCTTTAGCCATTTCTCAGAGTTTGGGCCCGTCACTACTTCTTGATAAGTCCTAGGCTTATCTTGATCCATGAAGATAACATTACCATGCAATGTGACAAGAAATCCATATTTCTTAGGCACATTGCATTCTCTCAAAGATCTTCGCAGTGGTTGTGTTTCCAAAATTGTTGAATGTTCCTCAAAAATTTGTGAAACTTGTTGTTGTTCAATCTCTTATTCAATGATATGTGGTTGATCTCGAATTTCATTGAGTTCAATATTTTTCCCACTTCCTTTTCAAAAAATAAATTATCTTTCGAGGAAGATTCATGTTCGAGCAACAAACACTTTGTTCTTGGTAGGATTGAAGAAATAATATCCTTTAGTTTCTTTAGGATAACTCACAAATTTACATTTATGAGATTTGGGTTCAAGCTTTGTAGACATCTTATGTTTAACATAAGCTTTGCATCCTCAAATTTTCATAAAAGACATACTAGGACATTTCCCAGTCCATATCTCATATGGTGTCTTTTGAACTGATTTAGATTGAACACGATTTAGTGTGAAAGTAACTATTTTTAGCGTATGTCCCCAAAAAGAATCTGGAAGATCAGCGTGACTCATCATTGATCGAACGATGTCTAACAATGTTAAATTTCTTCTTTTCGGAAACTCCATTCCATTGTGGAGTACCATGAGGTGTGAGACAATACCATATTCCTTAAGAAGGTCACCAAACTTTAAGCTTAAGTATTCTCCTCTTCGATCTGATTGAATAGCCTTAATGATTTTTCCTAGTTGGTTTTGTACTTTATTTTTAAATTCCTTAAACTTTTTAAGGGCTTCATATTTATGATGCATTAGGTAAATGTACCCATATCTACTAAAGTCATCTTGTGAAAGTAATGAAGTATTGAAACCCTCTTCTAGCTTGTGTATTCATTGGTCCACATACATCACAATGTATTAATCCCAATAAATCACTTGCTCGCTCACTTTTACCATTAAAAGGAGCTTTGGTCATATTTCTCAATAAGCAAAGCTCGCATACATCAAGTTGTTCGAAAACAAATGAATCCAAAAATTCATCTTTATAAAGTTTTCAAATGCATTTTTCACTTATGTAACCCAAGTGACAATGCCAAAGATGAGTTTGATTAGAGTCATTTGTTTTTGATCTTTTCGTATTTATGTTGTAAATGAAATTCTCTTGATCCAAAATATAGGGGCCATTTATTAATTGTGTCACACCATATAAAACATTATCGAGATAAAAGGAACAACAATTATTCTTAATAATTATCTCAAAACCAATCTTGTCTAAAAAAGAAATCAAAATGATGTTTTTAGTCAAACTAGACACAAAATAACATTCCTCTAAATATAAATTAAGTCCACTAGGCAATGATAAAGTATGTCCCTATAGCTAACGCAACAAATTTTCTCCATTACCAACATGTAGGTCCAACTCTCTTTTTCTCAAATTTCTACTCTTCTGTAGTCCTTATACAAGTGTACAAATATGAGAACCACAACCAATATCCAATACCCAAGAAGTAGGTGTTGAAAAATTAATATCAATAACATAAATATTCGAGGTGGATGCTCTGCTTTCATTTGCCTTCTTGACTTTTCAAGATAAATGGGTTGGTTCCTTTTACAATGACATGTCTTATTACAATAGAGACATTTTTCTTCCAGTGACCAGTCAAGGTAGTTTACACCATTCAACTTGTCCTTCACAAGGACCGATCGCAATGATAGCAAATTTCTATTTGTCATAAAAAGTCTACAACAATAAAATATGAATTTTGAGTACGTTTACCATGTTTGCTTATAAAAGGACTTTATACTCCCACTATTTTTATTTAAATTAATAACCTTCAAATATTAACGTTGAAAATACTTTCTATAAAGTTTTTCTAGTGGGCAAGGATCCAAATTTCACATTCTCTTAAGTCAACTTCGGCTTTTTCTCTTAAGATTAAGGTCTATCTAGGTAAGAAACCCTTGCTACTTACATCTCATGTAAATCCTTCATTTGGTGAACAACTCTTGTTTATAATCATCTTATGATTATCCAAATAACTAACCTTTAGGTTTCTAATCCTATTAGAGTAACCTAGTTAAGTCTTTAATTAATGTTACAACCAACGAATATCATTTGCTTATTCTTCACGTTTGGCCAAGATAGATACAAGTACCTCCCTTTAGCAGAACCTACATTGTATCGATCTAGACTTTAATGAGGGTTAACATTGGGAAGCAATAAAAGACTTAATATTTTATTGAGGGGTTTTGTGAATATTATCTCACCATTTAACATTTGATCTTATCAATTAACTAGCATGCATCTCATACATTCATTTTATCACATATATGAAAAGCAGTAAATATGAATGCGATAGTTATAGCCCATATCCTAAGGTGGCCCGTCCCAAGCCAATGGGAGAACCAAATTATTCTAAGGATAAAACACTACTTAAGCATCTTTTTGTCGGCACACACTTCTGTTCCTCTGGTCCATGCTTCTTCGTATAGATTACAATTTCAGAAACTCATTTTACATACGAGAGAGTAAGATGAGAAGAGAATTACAATAGAAGTAGAGAAAGGCCCGACACGCAGGCTGTATTTATAAAACCTTATAAATAAAACTAAATGGGCTATTGGGCTATAACTATGCATTCCAAACACCGTGCATATCAAACATAATAACGACGCATTTTGTTATTAAGGTCTTACCAGATTGTTCCTATGTAGGGGTCGAGGCCCTTGCGGGGTTTCGGCGGCCCTGTAGTCACCGACGGGGTTACCGCTACCCGATCATCGATGGAGATTTTTTTTAAAAGATTAGCATCTTAATTGCTATGTAAAAACATCATGATTTGATAACTTTTATCAACATTATCGTGTTTTTCAGGATTTTAAAATCCACAAGATTTTTATCGAAACAACTATTGTTACTTTCTCGCATAAAATCTATAGACTAACAATTTGTCTAATATGTAACTATAACCCGCATATGTCAACACTTAACATCTAAAACCCTAAAAATTCCATATTAAATATGTTAACAATTAACATATAATATTTCAAACCTTCTCGACAAAGATTCTAATGATTAACTCTTAATCATCGATCTTAGGAGCATCTTTTAACTGGATTAACAGATTAACCATGATTGAATAGATTTGCTCGTACAAATTGTTGCGACGTTTTGAAAATTATTTTTGAAAATGCTTTTTGAAAATTCTTGAAAATCGATCGAAAACTTAGAGTCGCCACCGGCCACTTGGATAAGGTAGGCCAGGCACCACAAAACCAGAGATTCGATTTGAAAGGGTTCGAGAGTTGGTTACGTGTGGAGAAGGATTAGCACTCCCATCACGCACAAAAATCGGTACCAAAATATTTGTTGCTTTTAATAGAAGGAAATTGTCGAAATTTGAAAGGAAATTAATTTGGTGACCTTAATAGAAAATTAACCTTAATTGAACGGGCTTTATTAAATTGACGAGTTCAAATTAACGTGAAATTTAATTAATAAGGTTGATGATACATCGATACATAGACTAAACCGACATCATATAAGCCTGACTGCCATGTTAGTTTATGGTTCGAATCCCGCACGTCACCTTTATACATGGTGCAAGAAATTAAAATATGATGTAATGATTTGGTTAAATTTTAATTTTACCTGGAGTCGGTAAGGATCAATTCAAATATTTGGTCAACATCCTTTAAGCTCGGACTTGTACGACACAAATATCGAAATTAATGAATACCTCCCTTTTTATGGTGTAAATTGATTAACATGAAAACCAAATGGGCCAAATGATGACAAATAAAATGAATGGCAAGTAAAAGCTTAAAGATAAACACACAAAAGCCCACCCAAAGTCCTAGCCTAAAAGGCCCAAGTTATGGAAAGTCCAATTAGTAAACTAGTTATTAATTAAGTGAACCTAATATTAACCTTAAGTTAATTAAACCTGAAAAACTAGAAAGCCTTAATAAGTTATAGATTATCTTGATGATAATTAATTTGATCAATTTTAAATTAGCATCTCAATAAGCCAAGGATACTATTTAAAATGGATTAAGCATAACTTTAAATTAAATATCTATCCAAGCCCAATTGCCAATTTTATCCTAAAAGGAAAATTAAGAAGTGTTTAACTAATTTAATGTATTTAACATTTATCCAATAAGCCAATGATAAACTTAAATTAATTAAACTAGTTCAAATCTTAATCTAACTATAGTTTCAAAAACTAAACCTAAATCTAATTTAATTAATTTAAAACTTATGCCCCTATAAGCCGGGCACACAATTTAAATTAATTAAATTAAATTAACTTAAGTATGCTAAGAAGGCCTAATCTAACTAAGACTCTAAGAAACTAAAACCCAAAATTAATTTGATTAATTTAGTGGTCGTGTTCCTATAAGACGAGCACACGATCCAAATTAGCTAAATTGATTTGCCTAATATAATCTAAAACCTTAATTAACCAAAAGCCCATTTAAACTAAGCCCAAACTATCCTAATTAACCAAACTAAACCCAAAAGGAAAAAAAGCCCAAAACATATAAATAAACATATATATTATAAAAATATATTATATAGATTTAAAAACCTAATTGTATATGTTTAAAGAAAATATATATCATATAAGTTACATAAATACTTTTTTAACCTACATATATTTAAAAGCTATATATATATATATATTATATACCATACTTTTTTAGAAGGAAAATTATATATTATATACATTAAAACACACATATCATAAACATTACATAAGAACTAAATACTAAAAAAACAAAGTAAATAATCATTCCATAAAAATGGTTACCAATAAAAAATTCACATTTTCATTGAACTAAAAAAAGATTATACATGAATAGAATAAGGAAAGAGAATACCAAAAACCCAAATCTTATACTCGATCCACCAAAATTCACATGTTGTTGTCCGGGTTGAGAAACTCGATTCAAGGGTTTTTCCTTGTGGTTCGAATGAGTGTAAGTAAGGGGTAAAAATAGTTCAAATGGGTGTGGTTCGAATGTGTGTATTTCGAATGGGTGAATAGGGGCGGTGGGGAATTGATTTTGGAGTTTTTTTGGGGCTACTTGAAACGGCTAAGTGATTTTCTTTTCTCAAACCGTGGATTCCAAATGATAATTTGGGGGAGGGGCCAAAGTTTTGGCGAATGATATGAAAAAATGGTAGTATGCTCTTTTATATATATATATATATATATGAAGGATATTTTTGGTTTATTCCTTTGAAAATGAGAACTAATAAAAATCAAGACAATGATCATCAAGTAGTTTTTTTAACCAATGGGAACGAGGCATTGATTCATCCAATGAGAACCAAGCCTTGGTGAGTAAGGAGTTGGGATTTTTATTATTTTTTGTATATATATTTTTTATTATATAAAATTATATATAATGAGCCATGAAATTTTGGGCTTAGGGTATAAGGTAAGGTTTTTGGGTATATAAAAAATGGGTAATGTGAATATATTTTATTTCGAGCATTTAATTTAACCCGAACAAAATTTATTGTCTACACAAATATCATATATTTACTATATATATCAAAAAATAACATGTATCTCATACAATTACATCACCCAAGTAATTAAAACCCGAATCGTATCGTACAAGTGGCTTTGATACCACTATTGGGCCCATAGCGCAGCGGAAAAATTATTCGGCGATCACCACTAGAGATCCACGTACGAGGAACGAATCAAGGTGAATAAGGGTGAAGAATTACCTGTTTAAAATCTAGAATTATGACTTCGGAGAAGATGGATATCCAATCACGATTCCACGATGTCGATTCTTAAGCCGCAACGATAACGCTCTGACCTCTTTGCTCATTGTTGTAAAACGGGAATAGAGCAAAGACTAAATACACAAATTTTATCCTGCTTCCTTGTTTGACGATTTGCTCCTCCGAAGCAGCATTGAACAAATACAAATAACATACTTTCTCAAAACGAAAAAAGCAATCTCGGTAGCACTGACACGTCATTCCAGAGCGGCAATGGACGAAACCGATAGCAAACGACTCATTCCTCTAAAGCGGCAGAGAGTGAATCCAAATAATTTGTTTTCCCGAAACGGCAAAAAATAAATCGGGTGACACTGGCATGTCTTTCCGAAATTACAGTAGATGAGCCAACTAACCTTCAAACGATTCATTCTTCCGAAACTGCAGTGAACAAATCCAAATAACTTGTTTTCCCGAAACGGTGAAAACAAACTGGTTAGCATTGCCATGTCCTCCCGGAGCGGCAAGGGACAAACCATATAGCAGACGACTCATTCCTTCTCGAAATGTCAAAAACAAACTGGTTAGCACTGGCATGTCCTCTCGGAGCGGTAAGGGACAAACTAGAAAGGAGACGACTCATTCCTCCAAAGTGACAATGAACAAATATGAATAACTTGCTTTCCCGAAACGGAAAAAACAAAACTAAGCAAAGATAACATGTCCTCCCAGAGCAGCAACGAATAAATCTAATGTCCCTGCATGGTAGAAGAAATTGTTTCACCGGAAGCAGCGAAAACTAATCGTGTAGATGCGTCCCTCTGAAACGGCAGTGAACAAATAGCAATTCTTCAAATGAAGGTTCTATTCCTCTTGGGCCTAAAGATAAACCATTATGCTAAAAGTTTCCATTCTTCATAAACCTGAACGAATAGGCTATTTTTTTTTACTTTTCTGACTGAAGATTCCTGAGCTATTGAGCATCTTCCTCATTCGCTCTAAAATCCTAATGTGGCGATTTTGAAATCCTTCGCCTGAAATCCTTGAGCTTTGAGTATCTGCCTCATTCGCTCTAAAATCCTAATGTGGTGAGTTTAAAGTATTTCGCCTGAAATCCTCGAGCTTTGAGTATCTGCCTCTTTTGCTCTGAAATCCTGATATGGCAAGTTTGAAATCCTTCGCCTGAAGTCCTATCTGGGCTCTCATTTTGTCGTTTACTATTCTTCCTTTGGACGTATGCGAGAAGTCATGAAAAACTGTGATGATATGAGCTAGAATGCCCCTAACCTAGGGATGTCTAACTAGATATGATGCATGAATGATGACAATTTTAAGCTTTCTTGGGCACTTTCTCCTCTTGGTCCTTTACTTTGGCCCTCTCTTACTTTCCGCTTCTCTTCTTTGCAACGACGGTACCTCATCTCATATTCGGGTTCAACCATTTATGCTCATTTCCTCTTGAGTTTTTGAATCTTCTGTTCTGAAACGTTTTTTCAAGTTTTCACTTTAGATTTGTTTTTCTATTTCTTCCTTTTCCATTTTTCTTTTTCTTTTTCCCTTTTTTTTCTTCTTCTTCTTCCTTTTCTCCTTTTCTCTTTTTTTTTACTTTTTAAGATATATTCTTTTGAAAGAGTCAAGTTAAAAGCATATTCTCTTCAAGAAAACTTGTCCTTATGAAAAGGATCGAATTGAAAAATTCTTTTGGGCTTGAGAAAAACGTCCTTAGGAAAGGACTAAATTAAGAAATTATCAAAAACATCATTATGAAAGGATCAAATTGAGAAATTTTATTTTTAAAAAAAATATCCTTATGAAAGGATCAAATTAAGAAATTTAAAGTTTTAAGAAAAAAACATCATTGTAGAAGGATCAAATTCAGATATTTGTTTTAAGCAAAACATCATCCTTATGAAAGGATCAAATTAAGAAATTTGATTTTTAAGAAAAATATCCTTGTGGAAGGATTAAATTAAGAAATTTGTTTTAAGCAAAACATCCTTATGAAAGGATCAAATTAAGAAAATTTAATTTTGAGAAAAATGTCCTTCGAAGGGATAGAATTAAGAAATTGAATTTTGAGGAAAACGTCCTTTGAAGGGCTAGAATTGAGAAATTTGGTTTTGAGAAAATATCTTTAAGGGGGATAGAAACTGGGGATCGGAAGACCTTTAGAAATCCTAATTATGCAAGTCAAAGATCTCTTTATTCTTATGAGATCTATTTCTCATGTTGTACAACTGTAGGTCCATCCTTTTATCAATCTTCAAATACCTGTGATTCTTTGTCATCCCACATCACATAGTGCCCCTCAACTTTAGGCCTTGCTGATACATTTATCTTCGAAGTAATACAGAGAAATCTCTTTGTCTAAAATGTATCAATTTGTTGGTCGTCATTCTAATGAAGAATACCTTTTTAGATTAACATATAGAAACTTGAAATCAAAATTTGATAGAAAGAAAAAAAAGAATAGGATGCCCCGGATATCAAATGCAAGAGCGTCTTGGATTCAATCCTCCGGTGATCATTCCAAGCATAGCTTGTGCCTATGAAGACTTTGAATGTTGTGACGATATTTGAAGTTGTGCAAATCCTCCCATATCACTCGGTTCATCCTTATGATTATGGTATTTACTTGATCTGCTCGATTACTATTCCTTCTAGTTCTCATCATCTTTCTCCATTCATAAAATATATTTAAGCTTTCCATTTTTTGTTTACCCTATGCAATGCGGAACATGTCATTTGAAGAACTCTAAGTGTAAGTGTATGCCTCTGATTATAATTAATATTGTGTCAGTGTCCTCAAGGATTCATCTCTGATTCTAGGGTATTGAACATATGAAGCATAGCTCATTATTAGATTTGTTATCCCCTCATAGTTCCATCAAGATGCTTTGGGACTTATTCAACTCATTCATTTCTTTTTTCCTAGGGGAATTCAACTCATCACAGTCCTTTGTCTCGAGAATAATGATAGAGCATACAACAATACCCTGAGTTACTCGGCATAGTCACGATTTGAAAACTTACTCATATAGACAAGGCTTTTGACTCTATTAGAGTAAGTGGAGCAAAGCATCCTTATTTAGCCTTTTCGCTATAGCGGAGTACCCTTCTGATTTTTTTCCCTTAAAAGCACGTTCAAGCGACTCTATTGGGTTCTTCTAGGGGATTTCCTTATCATCGAACATCATCGAAAAAATAGTAATCTTGCTTCTCTTACTATACCGACCGGAGCGGATCGAGGGGAAATCACGCTTTATTGTTATCACAATGTCCGATCGATCTCTTTCATTAGAATCAATGCCACATCATACATGTGATATCCGAGGACCTACGAGGGTAAGAAGGGATATACATATATATTATTTCAAGGCCATTGTATGTTAAGTAAAATGTATTTTCATTAGAAAGAAAATCTACAAACATGTGCCCTTACAAAAATGTCATTGCTATCTTCAGGCAAATGATAGCAACGTTGGTTCCATGCATTACTTCGAAAGAAAATGCAACAAGCAAGAAAACTTAAACGCCCAAACTCTCAAAGAAGACTGGGCGTCAACACTTCCCAAGAGTCGTGCCTATCATTATTCCTTTTCAAAGCTTCAAAAGGTCGTTCTCGCTCAAAGCCTGAACCTTGTTCTTCAATACCCCATAATTCTCCGTAGTGTGCCCCGTACTTCCCACATGGTAGTTGCACACGGCATCAACATCATAACCTTCAGGATAGGGAGGATCTTTTGGTTCGGACTGAATCGGAGTTAAAACTTTCTTCTCAATAAGCATTAAGAGCAAATCAGTGTATGACATAGGAACCAGATGAAGAACCCCAGAGACTTTGTAGACCAAGATGATTGATTATAAGAGCGGCCATAAGGCTGATTGTTTGGGTGAGACCCCACCATATGAACCTGAGAATCATGCCCCTCGTGGGCGGTTATGATGTAGGGGTCTATTATCTTCCCCTTCCTAATGGCATCCTCAATACGCTCTCCCATTATAACTATATCCGCAAAGCTGCTGATAGGGCTGCCGATCAAATGATCATACAAGACCCCTCTTAGAGTGTCCACAAACATGAGGATAATTTCACTTTCTCGAACTAAGGGCTGGACCTAAGCTGCCACGTCTCGCTAACACTGGCATACTCACGGAAGCTCTCATCGTGCTTTTGTTCCAAACTTTGTAGCAAGAGCTGATTAGGGACCATATTAGTTATGTGCTTATATTGATCAGTGAAAGCTTGGGCCAAATCTTTCCTAGACTTGATTTGGGCACGAGTTAACTGATTGTACCATCTAATGGCGGGCCCTGCTAGGGTATCTTGGAAGCAGTGAATTAGAAGCTTCTCGTTGGTGATGAACCCGGCCATCTTACGGAAAAACATGATTATATGCATAGTGCGGCAAGTCTTCCTATCAAACTTTTCGAATTCCAGAGTCTTGAACTTGTACGGGATTACCACATCTGGGACTAAACTGAGCTCCCTAGCATTTAGTCCAAAAGAACCTTATTCATCTCTTATTATCTAAAATTTCTCCTCGAGATCCTTTCGGGTGTCTTCTAATTACTTTGATAATTCAACCTTTACTTGGTTTAATGTCTCTAACTCATCAAGATCTGGGATACTACTTTCAACCCCGTGCATATTCCCGAAGGTCACACCCGATTGAGCTTGGGCAAAGGTGTCGACCTGATGAGTAGAAGATGCCCCTTGGGGAGGGTTGGATGAGGGATTGACAACAAGAGGGCCCTCAAAGATCGGGGCTTCCAAACGGTCCTCTAAGACTTAGGTTGGGTTTTCAACAACGCCTTTTCCTCTTAGGCATGATTGCATCAACTGAGAGATCTCTTTCATCATATCATGTTGGGACTTGATGGTGTCCCTTAACTCTCATTGGGTTCACTCCAACTAACCTCTCAAATCAGCCTCTAGCTTAGCAAAACTTTCCTTCATTTTCTTCTTTTGATGTCGGGTAAAATGCGGATGCAGAATCTTTGATGGCTAAAAACTACCACGAACCCCTCAATGGTCAATTTTATTTGTTTTATGAATGAATACATGCAATGTGTTGTATGAACAATAGAGAATTGAAATACAAGGAAGCATTGATTTGACGAACATTCTCATTAGACAACTTTTCATAACGAAGATCAAGTCCCGTTACAACGAGTAAAGAACATAACTGCCACATACGACACAATTGAAACTTGAATCCCTTCTCTGCCAATGACTGAGTTGGCCTTTGCTCATCTTGTGATCAGTCTTAAACTTCGAGATTCTTTAATTCATCATTACAGACTCTTTGTCCCATTATGGAAGTCTTAAATTTTGAACTGTTCTTGAATCAATACTTCATTATGAAATGTCATGAATATGCAAAAATGAACAAGACAAGACAATAAATGGTTTAGCAGTAGATAAAATGAATAACGAATATAAGGCAAACAAAAACCAACCAAAACAGATTCCTAATAACATGAGTTCTAGTTCTCTATGGTTATCTGCATGGCTCTAATCAGGGTGGGCTTCTTAGATTCTCACACATGTGTTTGGTTCTAGACAAGGGTACCCGAACCTATCTCATTACCTACTAAGGTAACAAGAACCCCAATTCTGGCCCATTACAAGCCTGCGAATTGGTTTCAGTTTGAGGGAAAGCACGACCTAATGACGTGGAGGGCTACTCACGTGTCAAAAGGCGTGGATTCTGGAAGTGAATTACTGACCCGTGAAGGGCTACTCACATGGGAATGTGGCGTTTCACTCCCACTTAAGGGACGAAGCTCGGTTATAGAGCTCAATGATCATGATGCAACACATTTCGGCGACTCCTTAGAAATTAAATGAACAATTAATTCGAAGACCACCAATTATCAAAGTCCGTTCAATTGTAGTTATATTTTCAAGAAAAGGGTCAACCTCATTACAATCTATTAAGATTCTGACAATTTCCCATAATTAAAAACAACAAATATTTTATTGGCCTAACTCTCCTTTTGCTTTATAAAAACAAAATTCGGTCCCCAGCAGAGTCACCATGCTGTATCGACGTTTTGAAAATGCTTTTTGAAAATTCTTAAAAATCGATCGAAAACTTGGACTCGCCACAGGCCACTTGCATAAGGTAAGCCGGACACCACAAAACCAGAGATTCAATTTGAAAGGGTTCGGGAGTTGGTTACGTATGGGGAAGGATTAGCACCCCCATCACGCCCAAAAATCGGTACCAAAATATTTGTTGCTTTTAATCGAAGGAAATTGTCGAAATTTGAAAGGAATTTAATTTGGTGACCTTAATTGAAAATTAACCTTAATTGAACATGGTTTATTAAATTGGTGGGTTCAAATTAATTGGACATTTAATTAATAAGGTTGACGATACATCAGACCATAGACTAAACCGACATCATATAAGCCTGACTGCCATATTAGTTTATGGTTCGAATCCCACACGTCACCTTTATACATTGTGCAAGCAATTAAAATATGATGTAATGATTTGGTTAAATTTTAATTTTACCTGGAGTCGGTAAAGATCAATTCAAATATTTGGTCAACATTCTTTAAGCTCGGACTGGTACGACGCAAATATCGGAATTAATGAATACCTCCTTTTTTATGGTGTAAATTGATTAACATGTAAACCAAATGGGCCAAATGATGGCAAATAAAAGCTTAATGATAAACACACAAAAGCCCACCCAAAGTCCTAGCCTAAAAGGCCCAAGTTATGGAAAGTCCAATTAGTAAACTAGTTATTAATTAAGTGAACCTAATATTAACCTTAAGTTAATTAAACCTGAAAAACTAGAAAGCCCTAAAAAAGTATAGATTATCTTGATGATAATTAATTTGATCAATTTTAAATTAGCATCTCAATAAGCCAAGGATACTATTTAAAATGGATTAAGCATAACTTTAAATTAAATATCTATCCAAGCCCAATTGCCAATTTTATCCTAAAAGGAAAATTAAGAAGTGTTTAACTACTTTAAAGTATTTAACATTTATCCAATAAGCCAAGGATAAATTTAAATTAATTAAACTAGTTCAAACCTTAATCTAACTATGGTTTCAAAAACTAAACCTAAATCTAATTTATTTAATTTAAAACTTATGCCCCTATAAGCCGGGCGCACAATTTAAATTAATTAAATTAAATTAACTAAAGTATCCTAAGAATGCCTAATCTAACTAAGACTCTAAGAAACTAAAACCCAAAATTAATTTGATTAATTTAGTGATCGTGTTCCTATAAGACGAGCACACGATCCAAATTAGCTAAATTAATTTGCCTAATCTAATCTAAAACCTTAATTAACCAAAAGCCCATTTAAACTAAGCCCAAACTATCCTAATTAACCAAACTAAACCCAAAAAGAAAAAAAAGCCCAAAACATATAAATAAACATATATATTATAAAAATATATTATATAGATTTAAAAACCTAATTGTACATGTTTAAAGAAAATATATATCATACAAGTTATATAAATACTTTTTTAACCTACATATATTTAAAAGCTATATATATTATATACCATAATTTTTTAGAAAGAAAACTATATATTATATGCATTAAAACACACATACCATAAACATTACATAAGAACTAAATACTAAAAAAACAAAGTTAATAACCATTTCATAACAAATGTTACCAATAAAATCATCCACATTTTCATTGAAATAAAAAAATATTATACATGAATAAAATAAGGAAAGAGAATACCAAAAACCCAAATCTTATACTCGATCCACCAAAATTCATATGTTGTTGGGGTTGAGAAACTCGATTCAAGGGTTTTTCCTCGTGGTTCGAATGGGTGTAAGTAAGGGGTGAAAAGGGGCGGTGGGGAATTGATTTTGGAGAGTTTTTTTGAGGCTGCTTGAAACGGCTAAGGGATTTTCTTTTCCCAAACCGTGGATTCCAAATGATAATTTGGGGGAGGGCCAAAGTTTTGCCGTATGATATGAAAAAAAATGGTAGTAGGCTCTTTTTTAGGGTATATATATATGAAGGATATTTTTGGTTTATTACTTTAAAAATGAGAACCAATAAAAATCAAGACCTTGGTCACCACGTATTTTTTTTTAACCAATGTGAATGAGGCATTGATTTATCCAATGAGAACCAACCCTTGGTGAGTAGGAGTTGGAATTTTTATTATTTTTTGTATATAATTTTTATTATATAAAATTATATATAATGGGCCATGAAATTTTGGGCTTAGGGTATAAGGTAAGGTTTTTGGGTATATAAAAATGAGTAATGTGGATTTATTTTATTTCAAGCATTTAATTTAACCGGAACAAAATTTATTGTCTACATAAATATCATATATTCGCTATATAAATAAAAAATAACATGTATCTCATACAATTACATCACCCAAGTAATTAAAACCCGAATCGTATCGTACAAGTGGCTTTGATGCCACTATTGGGTCACGCCAGTACACCCCATGGCACAACGGAAAAATTATTCGACGATCACCACTAGAGATCCATGTACGAGGAACGAGTCAAGGTGAATAAGGGTGAAGAATTACCTGTTTAAAATCTAGAATTATGACTTCGGAGAAGATGGATATCCAATCACGATTCCACGATGTCGATTCTTAAGCCGCAACGATAACGCTCTGACCTCTACATAGTTCACCCAGTTGAAACCAGCATATAAAACTCTTTAAACTATTTAGAAGGGAATGAGCATATAAAAACTCTCTAAACTATTTAGAAGGTTTTTCCCAAGAAAACATTAATGACTGCTAGATCTCTCATGCCTTTATATAGCCTTTGTAATCCTAATTCAACTTATATTAGGATTTCAATATATATATTAAATATATAATCCCCATTTACTTTAATTAGGATTTCAATGTATATATTATTAAATATATAATCCTAATTCAACTTAATTAGGATTTCAATATATATATTAAATATATATAATTCCAATTCAACTTTAATTAGGATTTCAATATATATATATTAAATATATATAATTCCAATTCAACTTTAATTAGGATTTCGATATATATATATATATATATATATATATATATTAAATATATAATCACAAGATTTCAATATATATATATATATATATTAAATATATAATCACAATTCAATTTAATTAGGATTTCAATATATATATTGATTTAAATCGAATTATATTATTTATATATTAAAAGATTCATAATTACAATAATTATTTTTCTTTTAATATTTACCCAATAGTTAAATTATATATATATCAAATATATATGAATTTAACTAAATACGTGTACAACAAATTTGTACATATATAATTCGTTTAATATATGCTCATTTCAACTGTGGGTGTGACCCTGTAGATTCATGTAACGTTAGTAGGAAATATTAGAACATTTCTAATATTACAAACAATGAGTGACATCTAGCAATATGTCATTGTCACCTAAGTTACAAGAAATCATGATTCGGCATAACCTCTTCGTGATTAACTCTTTTCATGTATTACATCCTTTTGTCCTTATATCTAGATTGGACACAAGTCATGGAATAGTCACACTTGTATAGTTCATCTAATATTTCTTGATATCTTGGGTAGACTATTATAAATGAATAACTATGATATCTCATATCAACTTATTCGAGCATGGCCATGCATTTCTAGTCTCACTCAATCAAGTGGCCTACGATATTACTTCTATTATGTAGGAGGGACAAATCCTATCTTGATCAACCATATCTCACTACATAGATTGTAACATATCCAATATCAGTCTTTATAGTGTAGTCAGTTAGGACACACGTTTGACTGTATCAAAATATGTCACTCACAATGTTGAAATAATGATGATCTCAAGCCTGAGGATCATGCGTATAGTTATCTATGAGCAATGTTTTGACTGTCACATAATAATCCAAGAAACATGCTCATAGCGGGTCAGTCCAGTATGTCATTCTCTAACACATACTTATATATTGATTTTGACATCTCCATGTCAATGACAACACTTTGTCATCAATCAACTACATATTAGTCTTAATGCATTATTGTTGTCCACGCCCACAATAATACTCGAGTAAAGACATTTAATAATAACTATATTATTCTAAGGACTTTATTATAATTCAGTTTATTTACGCATGCAAAATTGTAACTGAAAATAATAATGGCAATGCCTCTTTATGAATAAACAAGGTAAAAACAAATATCATTTATAATCATCTTATGATTAGTCTTTGGACATACTCTAACAATTATAGTCGATGCTTCTAGCATCATTATGTACGCCTCACATCTGGCTATCTGGAAAAAAGTTATCCCTACAAAAAGTGTGGAATACATGTCTTTCTGGCTCTCAGTCGCTAGCTTGTGTAATGGCATATGTTGGACCATTTACGGCCTCCTCGAATTCGACATCTTCATGCTGGTAAAAAAATAAAAAAAATAAATTAAAACGGATAGTATAGTAATATTGTCATTACAATAATGATAATGTGGATGATTTGCAGGTTTCCGGTGGTGTAGGAGCTATCTTTGGAGCAATTGAGCTGGGTTTGTATGCTTACTTTTACTTCAATGGAAAGAACAAAGTAAGACCAAGTGAAGAGTCATTAGATGTTTACCCTGGTGAAGCAGCCTAAAACTAAAGACCAAGTGAAAGAAGCAATTAATCGTATTTCAAAACAAAGTTAGAATTTATGTTGATTAACCCTTTCCTCTTTTTTCTAGTATTTTATTTTCAATCTTCAATTTAAAATACAAGTCTATGAACATAAAACTAATTTCCAATTTACGATTTATGTACATTAATCTAGCCTATCACTGTTTATTCTAACCCTAATTTAAATTTTGTTTTAAAATATGGTTAATTGTATGTTGAGTCTATGATAATTTTACTATTTATTTAAAAATTATCAGAAAATTAAAGGTGTGTGTCGGTGTGTAGTTTTAGTGATGTGTAACGGTGTATATCACCCGTTCTAGAATTTTCCTATATTGTATTCCTTTCCCTTTCATCTTATGCATTTTAACCTTCAAATCAGGCTCTGGTTAATGGTTATGCTTATTTCTCTTGTCGTTAATCGTTCTTGCGTTTAAGCAAAAGGCACGTAAGAAAGGAGTTTGAGTTTGAGTGTCATCAATTAATACAAGTCTATTTTAGGGTTTAGAGTTTTAAATTTAAAGTTAGAGATTTAGTTTTAGAGTTTTAAACATACATGCTTTTGTATTTTTTTACACGGTAATACATCAAATATTTTCGCTTAAAATAGTATTAGATAGGAAAAGTTTAGGCCATAAGTTAATTTATATACTTTATTTTATTTGTATTGTTTTTATCACATTATGTTAATATCAAAAATGTCATACTTTAAAAAAAATTTAAGATTCATTTCATATGTTAAAACTTTTAAAGTAAAGTCTTTTTATTTTTTATTTTTTTATATTTGAAAATTCTACTCAAAATTTTCATTGATGGTTATTATATATGTTTACTAAGTTCATAAAATTTAATTTAATATGATTGTATGAGTATAATGATGATAAATTTGGACAGAACATAACTAACGATATAAGTAATTTTTTCGGGATGCGGAAGGGTTATGAGATGGAAGCAGGAAATCATTAGAGTAATCCTTTCAGGACTAGTATCAAGTTGGGAGCGGACTATGCAGAAATTATAGCAATTAAAACAGTTTTAGAGGTGTTCATCGAAGCAAATTAGATTGGTAAAGCCGATTTAATAGTGGAATATCGGACTCGCAGGCAGGTCTAAATTGATTCAACATCTTATTACAATGACCGTCACAATGGTGACCTATCTTGATTGAGGTAGATCGATTGGTTAAAAGAATCGGCTGAATTTAGCTACACATTCTGATTTGGAGATTACAAGTGGTTGGTTTCGTTTTAAATGCCATTTTGTTTCTTGATTAGTTTTTCTTCGGCTGTTGGAGTTTCTCTTAAAAGCAGATTGCTTGTACCCTTTGTAGTCTTGCTGTTTTAAGTATTCTGTAAACTATGGGCTGTATCTCTATAATCTCAATAAGTTACATTGCTTAGCAAAAAAATATAAGGATTAAATCTTATCATACAAGGGATTGGCCATAAATATTTTTCAACTTATGTTACTCCATGTTAATAATTTATATAATATAGATATTGTTAAATTTATGTATTTATAATCTGTTTGTATCAATTTCTTAATCATTAAATTTATTATTTTACAAGTTATATTTTAATATACAAAATATAAAAAAAAATTATACAACCCTTCATTGATCGTCATAAACGTGTTGGCTTCGTTTCCCCTCTACATGTTTGCACGTGCAGTTCGATAGTGCTAAGGCCGTCCGATTACTACTTGATGCCTCCGCTGCTGACAGTCCGATCCAACTAGTGAGGACAATTGCTTTATTATGCAACCGTGTCTGACACTTAAGAGTTCACTTGGGTTCCTCGATAATGTTATATGGTGGCCGATGACATGTCTAAATTGTCCTCCTCACAGAATTATCAACTCTCGACCTACACTAGTGTCACAAGGTTATTCTGTTAGAACCAAACCATAATATATAGGAAATCTTAACCCATGATCTATCATGTCAAATCATCGAGAATAATAAACCGAAAGCGGAAGCGTACCTGAATTCATTGATAGACTGAAAACCTTGAATCCTTTGATGAAAATCGCCTAGAAGGTGGTTGTCTTCTTCCAAGAAGATAGGTTAGCCCTTGCCGTAAGAACTCTCTGGTGGGCACAAGAGTAATGCAAGTTAACATATTTTTTGGGGACCATTACCTCTTTATATAGGTGATTATTAAATCAACTATTAAGTATTTATAATTCTGCCACTCATTGAATTATAAATACATCTTATGGTATCTACACTTTTATTTCCATGACATTTTAATACCCATGATACGCCTAACATAATTGGTCACTTAATTTTGTGTCATACTTTATAATAGCATCATACATTTTACATATGTGCCCACAATTGCTAATTTTAATCCAACAATCTCCCACTTGGGCAACATATGTTTCCTAATAAATGTACAACCTTATGAGCTAAAAAATTGCTATTATATAATAGGTATTCTATAACAATCTCGTCCATCAACTATATCCATATAGGATCAAAGCAGCCTTTGCCATATTTATCATGACTAGACCCATCAATGGTCACATATACGAATATAGTCAAATGATATAGATCAATCATGGATGTGTAGCATGGAAAATTACTTGAAATGTGAACCGTACATGTCTATTTCCAACTAGTCTTCCTAAACCTTAGTGAGATCAAACTTTACTAAATTAAGAGTGTGCATAAACCAAAAGAACTTTATTCAGTAGAAAATAATCGTAAATAACTTAAAGTGAAGTAACCGAAATTGTGTCTAAAACGAATGAGCATTCTTCAAAATTACAAACACCCACTAAAACTAAATATCCTTAAATAACATTTCACCCACATGAGTAGTGTGCTCATGAAAGACCTAGGGTGACAGTTTCTTAATATGCGCGCAATTATGGAGTTTGTACCAATATGCTCTATAGACACACAACCACTCTGAATTTTCTTTAACAACTAGGAACTTAATATTTATGTGCTTTAAATTTAAAGTGTTCCTATTGTTTATAGAATAAATGAATGCATATTTATTGTCAAAAAATAACTGAAGTGATCTTTCTATTCAATCTATAATTAGCAAATCATGTGACAAAATTCTTTTGCATCAATATTCTATTAGAATCAATGTATGTAAACCTGATGATCTCTAACTTACTAGAACTCTGATATGTGAGCATGTAATTTTTGTTCTCTAAAGATATCTCATAACCCTATTGGTTGTTGTCCAATAGTTCATACTAGATTTGCTCAAATATCTGTCAAACATTCCAAAAATGTACACAATATCCGAACGCATACATACTTGAACATAAATTAGATTCTTAATAGCTTTTGCAGATGGAATTATTTGTATTTTCTAAATTTCAAGGTTACTTTTAGGGCATTGAGTAAGACTAAATTGTCTTCTTTAGCAACATGAGTATCGATTGGTTTACTCCCACTGAACTTGTAGTATATACAATTGTCAACCAAATTTATCTCAAAACCGAATGAGATAATCAATATGAAATTTATAATTTCATTAATGAGAGTCATTCTTAAGCTCATAGATGGATTTCTTTAATTTACATATCATTGATATTGTATCATAAGCAGGGTCGGAGTGTGCTACCGATGAACGATGCAGTGATCGGTGCGATAAAATTCAATTCAATGATCAGTAATATGCTTTCCCAATTATTACTAAACTATGACAATAGCCTAATTATCCAATGTGAAACAATGGTTCATCAATTAGGACCAATTTTTAACTTTTATAAGTTTTAGGGACTAAATTGCAAGTTTAGTAATTTACAGGTCCTTTAATGCAATTAACTATAAAAAATGAAATTCAGTACAATGATAGTAAGCTTGTAAATTTTCATGCTAACCAGACTTCACTTGCTTATCCAATCATATCATATAATAACTGTAACGATCATCGTATCGATACACCATCATGTCGTATTGATACGAAAATACTCAGATTCACTTCTAACTTTCATTGACCAATGCTCTTTTCGATACAGCTGGGGCTGTATCGATACGGGTTGACTAAATTTAACTTGTTTCGAAACACCCTAAGGTCGTATCGATACATTTAAATGCCCAAACCTTACTGCCAAAACTTGTATCGATACACTCTAGGCCTGTATCGATACGCTATGGTTAACTTATGCTTTCCTAGGCCAAATATGCAAGGTTGTATCCGTACAGCTTGACCTGTATCGATATGCCCTGCACTGTAATGTTAATTTTTTATCTGGTTTGTAATCGAATTAACCTGTCTAACGATGCCCAAATGCAATGAAATTTTACCAGCAATATTCAATCACTATAATCTACTAGCATGTCAAATTTTAGGGTTATCAGAATCCATTTACCAAGTTTCCCACCTTATGAGCCAAATAGGCCATTTTAACCAATTTTATGCCATTCCAAAAGGTCATTTAGTGCTTTAGGCATCTTTACACCACAACCATAAAACATACATATCAAAAGGACCATACATGACTATTCTAAGTACTTTTCCACCCTACTAGGAGTTCATAAGTTCGATATACATTAAACTTGCTTGTGACTTGTCTAACACTTCAACCTCTCTGATCTCCAACGATGAGTTCATTAACCTGAAATGTATGAAATGAAATGCATTAGGCATACTTTGCCTAGTGAGGTAGTCACAACTAAACACTTTATCAATGAAATGCATTCCAAAACATATCATGATAGTAATCATGCAATGAGTCAATAATAGCAATGCAATTATCATATTCAATAGCAATAAGTCCATATTTCAACAATAACCCTTGGATCGATTCGAGATAGTAGATACGCGAATCCCTACACCTTGCCAAAACAATGAATGGTCTAGTCCCTCCACCTCGCCAATATGACCAATATCACAACACATCCCTCTACCTCGCGAAATCAATATAGGCCGTAGCCCAAGGACCGTAGTCCACCCGTACACTGAGCTCATGAATTCTATGGCATGCAAATTGTATCCAATGTCCTTTCGAATCCAAGGTCCGGTGGCAATATCAATAATCGATGTTCAATAACAATAGCTATATTCAATGTTCTTATCAGTAATCAATGTTCTGATATCCATGTTCAATAGCAATGCCAATAACAATGGCAATGTTCAATGATCTTAATGACAATAGCAATGGTCGATGCTTCATTTACAATATTTCGATGACAATAACTGTGTCGATATCAATATACAATGGCAATAGGAATAACAATAACAATAACATTAACAATAACAATAACAATAACAATAACAATAACAATAACAATAACAATAACAATAATAAGAATAAAGATAAGAATAATAAGAATAATATAACAATAACAATAAAGAATAACAATAACAATAACAATAACAATTACAATAACAATTACAATAACGATGACAAGAGCAATGACTATGCCCTATGTCCAATGTTCAATGCTTCAATAATTCAATGACTATATCGATGGTGAATTCAATGACAATGAGCGATGGTAGTGACTATAGCAATAACAATGGTCGATATCCAATGCAATGCCTTACCTTAACTTACCAATGGAATCCACTTAAGTGGTTCAATGCAATAATCATTGAAAATAGTGTTAGCCATACTATAATCAATGAAAATGAAACTGGAAAAGGAACCTAGCCTAATCCCGAGACTCTAACTACACTCACCTCGATAATATGAAGCTTTGAAGGCTCTCGAATAGCAATTCCCTTGTCCCTAGCCCTCGATAGAGATGATGGATGCTCTTTAATCAATTCTTGAGCTAGGAAAATAATAAGAAATTGTTAGGATCGATATCGCGATATTGAAATCATTATAACGACATCATAATCAATATCTAAGCTTGTTTTAACAATAACTATGGATTATCCATGGATAGCCAAAACCTAGATTGAGATTAATCTCACGATCTCCATAGATTTCAATAATAGCTTGGGGGATTAAACTTACCTGATCGATATTAACGATTCGATGTCAATAAGTCAAAGAAAAACTAAGCTTGAGCTTAGGCTCTAATGGAGGTGCTAGCTTGCGGAAAGAAGACGATAGGATAATGATGTGCTTGCTTGTTCTTGTATTGGGTAAGACTCCCTTTCTTTCTTTCATTCTTTTAATTCCAATAAATCAGTGGCTTTCCTTCATATGAAAGAAGCTCATCAAATTAGTCTACGTGTGGGTGATTAAATTTGAAGAGGGGCTAATAGCAAGGTTAGTCCCTCAACTCTTAATGCTTATTACTTTTGCCCCCAAACTTTTAATTTCTTTAGTTTAGCCACTAAAAGGTTTTCCATACATGCAATAAGGTCCTTAAACAATAATTTGATTCATTTGGAATCCAATATCGATGCAATTGACCTTGAGGTCAAAGTCAATACAATATTTGGACCTTTTTCGTGTAGGGTTTTCGATCGTCGTATCATAATTCTGACTAGACCAAATTTTGGGATGTTACAACTCCCTCCTTAAGAAAAAATTTGTCCTTGAATTTTTACCTAAATCAAAGAGATGAGGATATTGCCTCCTCATTGCCTCATCCGGTTCCTAGGTAGCTTATCCTATGGAATGGCTCCTCTAGAGCACTTTAACTAAGGGGATAGACTTGTTGCAAAGTCTCTTAACTTCCTTTGCAAGAATTTGAACTGGTTCCTCTTCATAGGAAAGTTCGGTTGGATTTCCACTTATTCAGGTTCGATAATATGCGAAGGGTTAGAATGATACTTCCGCAACATCGATACATGGAATACATCATGGATTTTGCTCAGTTCTGGGGGTAACAATAATCGGTAGGCCACTGGGCCAACTCTTTCAGTCACCTCGAAGGGTCTAATGTATCGGGGACTCAGTTTCTTTTTTTTTCCAAATCTCAGAATCTTTTTCCACGGTGAGACTTTGAGGAAGGCTTTTTCACCAACTTCATACTGTATATCCCTTCGCTTAAGATTAACATAGGAGTTCTGTCGGTCAAAGACAGCTCTTAATCGATCATGGATGATGGTAACCCGTTCTTCAGTTTCCCGAAGTAAGTTAGGGCGCAACACCTTGCCTTCACCGAGTTTAAACCAACACAATAGAGTTCTGCATCGTCTGCCATACAGAGCTTCATACGGTGCCATCTTAGTGGAAGCTTGATAATTGTTGTTATAGGCAAACTCGATAAGAGGTAGGGATTGCTCCCATGAGCTTCCAAAATCAATTATGCATGCTCGAAGCATATCTTCCAAAACTTGAATTACCCTTTCCAGCTAGCCATCAGATTGAGGGTGAAAAGTAGTACTAAGATTAACTCTGGTACCTAGAGCTCCTTGTAATGACTTCTAGAACTGAGATGCAAAATGTGGATCTCGATCAGAAACGGTAGACTGAGGCATTCCGTGGAGTCTGCTGACTTCCTTGATATACAAGTCAGCTAGTTTGGGAAGACCATAGTCTATTTAAAATGGTAAGAAATGTGCCGACTTAGTAAAACGGTCCATAATGACCCAAATGGCATCGTGTTTAGTAGGAGACAAAGGTAAACCACTAAAAAAATCTATAGTGATTTTCTCCCACTTCCATTGCGGTATGTTGACTGCTTGCAATAGGCCAGTAGGGAAACGATGCTCAGCTTTAACACGCTAGCATGTAAGGCACTTAGATACAAATTCAACTATGGCCTGCTTTATGCCCGCCCACCAATAGAGCTCCCGTAGGTCATTGTACATCTTCACCTATCCCAGGTGAATAGAGAAAGAACTCGAATGAGCTTACATGAGAATATCAGTGCGAAGAGATTCATCATTGGGTACACAAACCCGATCACGAAAACATAAGAGCCCTTCAGAATTTATTCTAAAGAAGGGGTTGTCTTTCAATTTGGAAATGATAGCTTAAAGTTTAGGATCTTTTTTTTTGCAATGCTTGAATTCTCGATATGATGGTAGACTGAACTTGAAGTTCATCTACGAGGCAACAATGCTTCTTAAGATGAAAGTGAGCATTGATAGCTTAAAGAGCTACAATATAAGGACTTGCAATGAGTCGGTACATTAAACAACATATTAGACTCAATGATCAATAACAATACTTACCAGGAAAAAGGTTTGCGACTGAGTGTGTCAGCCACAATGTTGGCCTTGCCTGGATGGTAATCGATGACAAGATCATAATCCTTGAGGAGTTCCATCCATCTCCGTTGTTGAAGATTCAACTCCTGCTGTGATAAGAGGTACTTGAGGCTTTTATGATTGGTAAAGAGGTAACCTTTCTCTCCGTAGAGATAATGCCTTCAAATTTTCAATGCAAAGACAACTGCAGCCAACTCTAGGTCATGAGTAGGGTAATTCATTTCATGTGGCTTTAGTTGTCTGGAAGCATAATCAAAGACTTTGCCTTCTTGCATTAACACACATCCTAACTCGAGATCCGAAGCATCACTATAGACAGTGTAGTCATTTCTAGACTCGGGTTGGGTTAGAACCGGTGTATGAATCAAAACTTGTTTCAATTGATCGAAGCTTCTTTGTTGTTCCTCGGTCCAAACAAATGGAGCTTCTTTTCTTAGCAACTTGGTCAATGGGGCTATTAACATAGAAAATCCTTTGACGAATCTCCTATAATAGCCAGCAAGACCAAGGAAACTTCTTACCTCACCAATGTTCTTTGGTGGGTGCTAATCAACAATAGCCTAGATTTTCTTTGGGTCTACCTGGATCCTTGATGCCGATAAAATGTGCCCAATGAAGGTAAATTTGGTGAGCCAGAACTCACACTTAAAAAACTTGGCATATAATTGTTTCTCCTGAAGAGTTTGAAGCACAATGCGAAGTTGGTCTCGATGTTCCGTAGGGGTCTTGGAATAAATTAGGATATCATCAATGAACACTACTACAAATTTGTCAAGATAGGGCCTAAAAACCTAATTCATTAGGTCCATGAAAGCTGCTGGTGCATTGGTTAGCCCAAAAGGCATTACTAAGAATTTGTAGTGACCATATCTCGTACGGAAAGCAATTTTGGGCACATCACACTTTTTAACTCTCATTTGATAATATCCAAACCTCAAATCGATCTTAGAAAACACAGTCGCATCCTTAAGCTGATTGAATAGGTCATCAATCCTTGGCAATGAATATTTATTCTTAATGGTTACCTTATTCAACTGTCGGTAATCAATACACAACCTCATGGAACCATATTTCTTCTTGACAAAAAGGACTAGTGCTCCCCAAGGCGAGGAACTTGGTCGAATAAAGCCTTTGGTCAATAGATCTTGAATTTGAGCCTTGAGCTCCTTAAGCTCAACAGCTGCCATACGATAGGGTACAATAGAAACTGGGGCAGTTCTGAGTTGCACTTTGATGCCAAATTCAACCTCACGGGTTGGGAGTAAATTGGAGTTCATCAGGGAAATCATATACAGTGTCAACATCCAATAGCAAAGGCCCATCCTTGGCTTCCAATGTCAAAGCATACAAAGAAGGATTTCTTGAACTCATCAACATGATGCTCTCCTTGCCATGGCCTCGGAGATACAATTTTCTCTTACTACAATCTACCCACACTTGATGTTCACTAAGCCAGTCCAAACCCAATATAACATCAAACTCATGGATCGATAAAGCCAATAGGTTGGCCGCAAAAGGAATCCCTTGAATCATTAAGGGACAATTCTTACATACAAGGCTCATGGTGACACAATCACCTATCGGGTTGGTTACGGTGACCCTCTGTGCAATGGGCTCAGAAGATAATCTGTGTTTCTTAACTAGCAGATTACTTATGAAGGAATGAGTAGAACTAGGATCAATCAATGCATATAAGGAATGAGAGTACAGTTCAATGACACATGCAATGACATCAGGCTCATCTTCCTCCTCTTTGCTCCTCACATAATACATTTGAGCATGAACCTTGGATTCTTGCTTACTCGGTGCCTTGCCAGAGCCACTAAGTCTCTCTGTAGACCTTGATAAACCTTTTCTTGACCTCTTACCTCAAAAAGACTGAGTAGGGGTTGCATTACTTGCCGGTGTAGCAGTAGACTTGGTGGTATTGAGGGGACATTCTCGGATAAAGTGGCCTTGCTCACAACAATAGAAACAAGCTCCCGACTGCTTATGGAACGGTCTTGCTAGATGCCCGTTTTGACAATAATTGCAAACAGGATACTGTGACCTTTGATTTGAACCTCTAGTGCTCTCAACCGAGGCCGCCTTAGAGAAAGATTGATTTATGGACAACGGCTTCTCAATATTCCCAAAACAAGAAAGCTGTAGATAGACATTTTGTTTAGTGCCTTGATACTTTCCCATCTTGCTCCATCTAGGAGGTCGAGAATCATCTCTAACCATCTTCTCAAATTTGCCTGACCCGCTGGTTCTTTGGGCTTTCAATGATACTTCGGTGCCTTTGACTCAGTTTACCAAGTCCTGAAAATTAGTGATGCCCATGCAGTGAACACAGGGCGAAGTTCATCACTAAGCCCAGCAATAAACACGCGGCACTTCTCTTCCTCATTCTTGATGTATTCAACACCATATCGGTAATACTTGCAAAAGTCACGAATGTACTACTCGACTGGTCGGCCTCCTTACTTGAGGTGGAGAAAGATGTTGCGTCTCTCCGCGAGTTAGTAATCACTAACATACTTCTTTTGAAATTCTTGAAGGAAGAACTCCCAAGTGATAGTTTCCTCAAGAACGGTAAGAATAGTGGTCTCCCACCACTGAAGTGCTTCGTCAGCTAGCAATGCAAGGGCACACTCCAGCTTGTGCTCATTAGAACACTATAATTGCTTGTTTAAAATTCTCAATGTGTTGTCTAACTAGTACTCGGCAATCTCAAGATTATCATCATCCTGACCAGTGAAAGTGTATGCCCTGAGTGATTCTAGCTTGTCAATAGGAGCTCGAGCATATTGGAAAACTGGTGGGGTAGGTTACACTACCGTCTTGGCTCTCATAGATATCATAAATTGCTTAAACATATCAGCCATAATCCGGTAGCATTTAGCCTGCACATCAGGCAATACTGGCTCAACATTCTGAGGTGGGGGATTAGGTGGGTTTGGAGGGTCCCCCTTAATTCCTCGCTGTGTGTCGAGGAGCCAGTAACAAGCTCGTTTATATGGGCTTCGTTAGTCCTAGACATGTCTATAACATAAAGAGATCAGATTAGTTGACAAGTCACAATATACACAATATACAACTCCTAGATGGCAAAGTAACACAATAATAATACAATAGGCTTCAGTTTAGTCCTAGAATCGACTAAACTCTAGCTCTAATACCACAAATGTAACACCCCCTTCCTGGCTTGGTCGAGAGCCGAGTCAGAGTGTGCTACCGGTGAACATGCGGTGATCGGTGCGATAAAATTTCAATTCAATGATCAGTAATATACTTTCCCAATTATTACTAAACTAGGACAATAGCCTAATTATCCAATGTGAAACAATGGTTCGTCAATTAGGACCAATTTCTAACTTTTATAAGTTTTAGGAACTAAATTGTAAGTTCATTAATTTATAGGTCCTTTAATGCAATTAACTGTACAACAATGAAATTTAGTACAATGATAGTAAGCTTGTAAATTTTCATGCTAACCAGACTTCACTTGTTTATCCAATCATATCATATAATATCCAGTAACCATTTCGTAAACATTGCAAAACTTTAGTCTATTTCTTTTAACGGAATTAACTACTCTGCATCGATACACCTTAAGGCGGTACCGATACGGGTGTGCATAATTTAGAATCCATTTGAATCTGTCAAGTCCCGTTTCAATACAGCTGGCCTATATCGATCGGGTTGACCCCTTTTGACTTGCTATTTATGGTCTTATAACTGTAATAACAATCACCGTATCGATACAGAAATACTTAGATTCACTTCTAACTTTCATTGACCAATGCCTGTTTCGATACAGTTGGGGCTGTATCGATATGGGTTGACTAGAGTTGACCTATTTCAAAACATCTTAAGGCCGTATTGGTACATTTAAATGCCCAAACCTTACTGCCAAAACTTGCATCGATACACTTTAGGCTTGTATCGATACACTATGGTTAACTTATGCTTTCCCAGGCCAAATATGCAAGGCCGTATTGATACAGTTTGACCTGTATTGATACTCCCTGCACTGTATTGTCAATTTTTTTATCTAGTTTGTAATCGAATTAACCTATCTAACGATGCCCAAATGCAATGAAATTTTACCAGCAATGTTCAATCACTATAATCTACTAGCATGTCAAATTTTAAGGTTATCGAATCCATTTACCAAGTTTCCCACCTTATGAGCCAAATAGGCCATTTTAACCAATTTTATGCCATTCCAAAAGGCCATTTAGTGCTTTAGGCATCTTTACACCACAACCATAAAAATACATATCAAAAGGACCATACATGACTATTCTAAGTACTTTGCCACCATACTAGGAGATCATAAGTTAGATATACATTACTTTAAACTTGCTTGTGACTTGTCCAACACTTCAACCTCTCTGATCTCCAACGACAAGTTCCTTAACCTGAAATGTACGAAATGAAATGCATTCCAAAATATATCTTGATAGTAACATGCAATGAGTCAATAATAGCAATGCAATAATCATATTCAATAGTAATAAGTCCATATTTCAACAATAACCCTTGGATCGATTCGGGATAATGGATACGCAAATTCGTATGCCTCATCAAAATAATGAATGGTCTAATCCCTCCGCCTCGCCAATATTACAACACATCCCTCTGCCTCGCCAAATCAATATAAGCCGTAGCCCTAGGAAAATAGTCTACCTGTACACTGAGCTCATGAATTCTATGGCATGCCAATTGTATCCAATGTCCTTTCGAGTCCAAGGTCTGATGGCAATATCAATAATTGATGTTCAATAACAATAACTATGTTCAATGTTCTTATCAGTAATCAATGTTCCGATGTTCATGTTCAATAGCAATGGAAATGTTCATTGATCTCAATGATAATAACAATGGTTGATGCTTCATTTACAATATTTCAATGACAATAATTGTATCGATATCCATATACAATGACAATAACAATGACGATGACAATAGCAATGTGCTCTATGTCCAATGTTCAATAACTCAATGAATATATCAATGGATAATTCAATGACAATAAGCGATGGTAGTGACTATAGCAATAACAATGGTCGACATCCAATACAATGAATTACCTTAACTTACCAATGGAATCCACTTAAGTGGTTCAATGCAATAATCCTTGACAATAGTGTTAGCCATACTATAATCAATGACACTGAAATTGGGAAAGACACCTAGCCTAATCCCAAGACTCCGACTACACTCACCTCGATAATCCGAAGCTTTCCAAGCTCTCAGATAACAATTCCCTTATCCCTAGCCTTTGATGGAGACGATGGATGCTCTTTAGTCAATTCTTGAGCTAGGAAAACAATAGGAAGTTGTTAGGATCAATATCACGATATTGAAATCATTATAACAACATCATAATCAATATCTAAGTTTGGTTTAACAATAACTATGGATTATCCATGGATAGCCAAAACCTAGCTTGAGAATACTCTCACGATCTCCATAGATTTCAAAAATAGCTTGGGGGATTAAGCTTACTTGATCGATAGCAACGATTCGATGTCAATAAGTCAAAGAAAAACTAAGCTTGAGCTTAAGCTCTAATGGAGGTGCTAGCTTGTGGGAAGAGGACGATAGGATAAGGAGGTGCTTGCTTGTTCTTGTATCGAGTAAGACTTCCATTCTTTCTTTCATTCTTTTAATTCCAATGAACCGGTGGCTTTCCTTCATATGAAGGAAGCTCATCAAATTAGCTCACCTGTGGGTGATTAAAATTTGAGGAGGGGCTAATCGCAAGGTTAGTCCCTCAACTCTTAATGCTCATTACTTTTGCGCCCAAACTTTTAATTTCTTTAATTTAGCCACTAAAAGGTTTTCCATACATGCAATAAGGTCCTTAAACAACAATTTGATTCATTTAGAATCCAATATCGATATAATTGACCTTGCGGTCAAAGTCAATACAATATTTGGAACTTTTCCTTGTAGGGTTTCCAATCGTCGGATCCTAATTCTGACTAGAACGGTTTTAGGGATGTTACAAGCGTCATGATTATCTTGAAAAAGTCTTTCAATGAAACTTGAGAGAAAGTCTCTAAAAAATCAATGTCTTATTTTAGAGTATATCCTTTAGATACAAGACGTGCCTTATACTTATCCACATTATCATTTGCATCCCTTTTGATTTTAAATATCATTTACAACCAATTGGTTTGCACCTTCAGGTAATGAGACAAGTTCCTAAACTTTATTGGTTTGCATCCCTCTTGATTTTAAATATCATTTACAAAATCAATCCACTTTTGAGAGTTAGAACTTTTATGGTCTAATAAAAATGATTGAGTCATTTTCTATCATTCCGTTGTTATCCTTATTTTCTTGAGGAAATACAATACAATAATCTCGGATAGTATTTCTCCTTCCTATCATGGATCTCTTTAATGATACTTGTTTTTAAGGCTGTTGAGTTTATTCTTCTGAAACAATTACCTTATCTTGAATGAGAGTTGTTCAACATTGCCTTGTTGAGGTTTGGGATTTACTTCTTGATCAATGATAGGTGTGAAAACCTAAACATCATCAAAAGTGATAGTAAAAATTAAATTATAATCAAATTCCTCCTCAAAAGCAATGTATCTAACCTTATTTCTACCTCCAAACTCAACATCCTAAACGGTTATAGATCTCTCCTTAAATAATTCCTAATTGTGGGATCATAAAAGTTACAATCCATGGATCACTCAAAATACTGAAGTAGTTGCTCACTTTTGAAGTTTAATTTATTCACATGTGTCCTAACTTATTATAAAAGAATCGACCATTTGTAATTTATTGTTATTTCTTTTGATTTGGACCCTTAGCAACTTTATTCTAATAATTTTCTTGTACTTATTCTTAGAGACACTAACATAACTAAGCACTAACCATATGATTACTTTTATACTTATAATGCTTAAACTTTTTCTTCCTCTTTAGCACAATGAGAAATGAGCCCTCACATTTCCTTGACCTTTATACTACATAGACATCAAAGAAGACACAACTGATGTCATCTTAACCTTAATGTTTTGGTAAAACATTTTTTAAATTTGTCAAGAAAACCCTTAGCATGCGTAATCTATTCAGATTTGTGCTCCTAAAGACTTATAAAATGTTGTTCTTTATGATCATAAGACTTATGCGATTTGAATAACCTCACCTCTCAAAATACCTCTAATGGGTGCTTATCACAGTGAAAGGTGCAAGTTGTTCTCTCCTTAGTTTAAAGTCTATGTTCACACAACCACCAAATACTATATGCTAGTGTCTTTTCTATTCCTTGAAATTAGTTTCACTAAACATGAGTGTAGAATGTATATTACAGATATTGTGACAAAAAAGATAAATTAACTAAATATAGAAGAAAAATAAATAAATAAAATAAAAACAAGCTCACATAAATATTCACGAGTACAATAACGATATTTTAAATTAACAAATATTAACTTTTCTTTGGGCCAATTAACAAATGCATGAATTACAAAAACCCATAAACATCTTGATATTTTAAATAAATTAGGCCACTTTGGTAATATTATGTTTCAATTAATCCATTAAAATATTAGACATTCGAAGCCCAAATATGAATTCATTGTTTCAAAATATTTGTCTTAATTTTATCTTTCAATTAAATTAAAAGATAACCAAAATAATAATAAATTTGAATAAAGGTAAACCTCATATTAAGATACCAGACACTCCATTAATATCTCATCTTTGGACAAAACATTAACTTGCAAGTGATATCTTGATACAATAATCAAACATTGATCGTAAGAACATGTCAAACAGAAATCTTCCTTTGGGCCGATTTATTGCTCACATATAAAACTGAATAATTATCACATGTTTATTACCACAATTGCACATATAATAATGTTAATTATTAACTTTCTTTTGGGTCGATTAATACTAACATAATCTGACTTACATGCACAAAACCATCTATATATTAAAATAAAATAATTTTCACAATAGAGGTTAATTTGGTGAGTTAATGCTTCAATTAATTTATCTTAAAATATAATATAAATATACTGATATCCAAATTTAAAATTTTGTAACAATCAAAACTAAAATTTCTGATAACACTTAAGTTTCCGAAATAACCCAAAATAATATTGTCTGAATGGGGCTATCAAAAATCGAAAAACTAAAATCTTTGACTGTTTCTCAAAAATTCCTTAATCATGCATTTACCAAATTTAAAGTCGAATTCAAGCCATCAATCTTTAACTAAAATCCACAATTATAAGTATCATACAAATGAGTAATTCATATAATGATTACATAAAACCTTAAAATATCCATAATAACCTAATGGTCAGAATTGAAATTTTAATCAAACCGGAATGAATATACTTTAATACCAAATGCAAATATGTATATTCTGTAGATAATATTAACAACATAATTAAGCATAATGTTAAACAAATTTAAGCAAAATATTTTGTACAAATTAAACATTATTCAACAAAATTCAACCATAATTTTTAGACATAAACTGAATATAAAGCTTACCTGATTATAAAGTTTTCAAGTCACGGTAAATTTACCACGACAAAGCCCAAGTCAAACTTTTTTCTTTTTTTAATAACTAACGATTAAAACTAAAATTTTGATTAAACTGAATTGAATATATATTTTAAAGCAAATATATACCACATATTGCAAACATATAAATACTCTTTAGATTAAATAATGTATACCTGTCAAACCTAAAATTCAAAATATACGAGTGCAACTCGTCTGAATCCATTATGAAAAAAAAGCTCATAACGAATCAACAAAAAAAAAACTTTAATTGTCATAACATATAAGTGCATTTGTCTCTGAAATATGTTATGCGTTGGATTGCTAACCTTAATACATTCACGAAGAATTATGTGACGATGAAGAATAATAATTAATCAAAAATTAAAATCATAATGATTCGAAAAACAAAAACAAATTGTTTATGCATTGAACTTAGGGCAATCCAATCGCAAGAATTTAATAGAATGCTAGAAATTAATCGCAATAATATATACCAAAAGCACTGTATGCGATTTTTATTAAATTGAAACCCTAAAAATTTAAACCTAAAGTTCTAACATAATTGTAAATCCATAATAATAATAATAATAATAATAATAATAATAATAATAATAATAATAATAATAAAAAGCCTTAATTCAACATGACGAGGCTCTGATGCCACTTATTAGAACTAAACCATAATATATATAAAATCTAAACTCAGGATTTATCATGTCAAATCATCAAGAACAATAAACCGAAAGCGGAAGCGTACCTGAATTCATTGATGAGCTGAAAACCTCGAATCTTTTTATGGAGATCACCTAGAAGGTGGTTGTGATTTTCCAAGAAGATAAGTTAGCCCTTGACGTAAAAACTCTCTGACGGGGACAAAAGTAATACAAGTTAACCTATTTCTTGGGGGACCACTATCTCCTTATATAGGTGATTATTAAATCAACTATTAAGTATTTATAATTCTGCCCCTCATTGAATTATAAATACATCTTATGTATCTACACTTTTATTTCCATGACACTTTAATACCCATGACACGGCTAACATAATTGGTCATATAATTTTGTGTTATACTTTATAATAGCATCATATATTTTACATATGTGCCCACAATTGTTGATTTTAATCCAACATATTCGGCCACTGATCGATCGTGATACATTTGGTCCCTCTATTGTAAATCTGTTTGAGTCTATCCCATAGCTTGAACATCATTAAAATTCAAAATCTAAATCCATAACTATAAGTTATAATATCCTAAACACCTAAACCATAAATCCTAAACTAAACTCATAACCTTAAATCTGACAAACATGTGCAAACTTTAGTTTATAGAACTGATAATATTCTTCCGATTCATAGCTCTAGCCATAGAAAATCTTGGATGTGGAGGGATATTTCCAATGCTGCCTTCAATTCTCCATTGTCCAACGAACTCTTCCTTGATAACATTACATTACAGATGGGTGATGGAAAATCATTCGACTTTTGGAACGATCATTGGGTGGCTGGGGAATGTCTCAGGAATCTTTTTCCTAGGATTTATGCCCTCGCGTTAAAAAGGAGGGGAAATTGAAGACTTTGGTGCTTGGGAACAAGATACTTGACGTTGGGATATATCTTTGCGAAAGCTTTTATTTGATTGGGAATGGAATGTGTGGAATTCTTTTCGGTCATTTCTTCATGTTGTTTGAATCAGAACTTTCCCGGCCGATAGCGTAAGGTGACAAAATCCTCTTCCGGATGTTATACAACAAAAGAGTTCTACTCCTTGGCTTGTACTAGAAACAAGGTTGTTGATGTCATCTGCTCTAAACTATGGACATGCATTGCCCTGTATACTGTAGAGTGTTTCGTGTGGACACTCGTTCAGGGTCGTCTTCCGACAAAAGTGGAGTTATCAATGAGAGGGATTTCTTTTGGAAATCTAAATCGTTGTACCATTTTTGCAATTGATGAGGAAATAATTAATCAGCTATTCTTTTCTTGCAGATTCTCTTGGTAGATATAGAATAAATCGTGTAATCTTTGGGAGGTGAAAACGGTCTTTCCTTTAGAGGATCGAAAATTCTTAGATTGTTGGAATGGTTGCTGCCTTCATGCTCGGTTGTCACCTTTGTGGAATTTGGGCTTTTATGCCATTGCATGGCCTTTGTGGAAGGAAAGGAATGAGGTATTGTTCCAAAACAAATCTTCTGATACTAACGCTTTTTTTATTATCTAATACTCCTTAGAGTTGGTTGGTGGATTTGCGCTAAATGGCCGGATTCCGAGGGATCTCTTAATGAATTTTTGGCTTATCTGCAATTTTGGTCGAAACCATTGGTTGGAAAGGTTTTTCAAAAGGAAAATACGGTGTGGGTTGCACCATCTGGGGGTACAGTTAAATTTAATACGAACGGAGCAGTCATGGGGAGTTTTGGCCTAGCTGGGATTGGTGGCTTATTGTGGAACAACAAGGGTGAAATCTTGATTGAATTCTCTAAATCTATCAGAACTTGTGATCCCACCTCTACAGAATTGTTGGCTATAAAGGAGGCTTTATCCCTGTTTTCGACTTCAAAGTGGAGTAAAATGCATAACATTACTTTAGAATCTGATTGCTCAAATGCGGTGCTTTGGTTGTGTAATCCCCTTTCTACGCCTTATGTTTTCAAAGGAATCGTGGGCCAATGTAGGCAGCTTTGCTCTAATCTAAGATGGAATATTCAAGCCGTGGACAGATCGTGTAACCTTGAGCCTGACCGTCTAGCAAAATCAGGCATTGGACCGGTGGATCTTGTTTCCTTGGCTTAAAGTCCATGCTTATAATGAATTTGTTGCTGCTGTTCTAGCCTGGTTGACCTCGGTATGGATAGCCTTGTATAGCGTCATTAGCAGTTGGTTACCATTGCAAAGAGGAACCTCTGCTCCAAGGGTCTATTTTTGGCATGTTGGCTCGTGATTAGGGTCTGTTCAGTTTTGTCGTTTTTGTATGAATGTTTTTATTGATGAGGTGTGTAGCGTTTCATATTTGTATACATAGATAGGCACATTCTTTTTCCTCCAAATAAGTTTAAGGAGGTTTTTAACGGGGTCTCTATTTGTATAAAATTCAATCAATAATCCAATATCTCTTTTTAAAAGAAAAAGTAAAAATTCTAATTTCGATATTGGTTTTGAAAAGATAATCAAAATTCGATACAATTCCTCCACTTATTTAATACTTTATAATTTTTTGTGAAAATGTATGATTCCATTCATTAAAAATCATACACAGGGAATATTAGTACATACCTCATTAAAAACCTCCCTAAACCTAAATGAAAGAAAAGAGTACCCAAATTAATTTTAAAATAAAATAAAGCGTACTATGAAAAGACCCGGTAAAGCAATAAGCAACAAAGAAAACAACTAAAGATGCACAACATCATCTAGTAACAATGAACTAATCCAACCGGTGGTGTCACGTGAAAGATCATCTCCAAATTATCAACATCCGCACTCTTAGCCAAAGCATCGACCACTTTAATCCGGGAACGTCTTGTATGTTGAACCCGCACAATCCAATCCCGACGAGAAAGCTCATCCAAATGCCATTTAAGTGCATGAAACCCATTGTAGTCATCCTTAAGAACACTAATCGCTTCTAAACTATCTAATTCAAGAACAATTTGACAATGCCCCAATTCCCAAGCATGAACCAAACCATAAAACGCACCCCACAACTCAGCATCAAGCACCAAACATATACTGAGGAACTTCGCAAATCCGAAACACCATGCGCCATCACTATTTCGACCAACACCCCCACACATCACATAGCCATCCACAGCCCTACGAGCCCATCCGTATTTATCTTTAACCATTGCAGATCAGGGGGAGACCAATGCTCCATGTTGCCCGACACAATAAGCCCACCTGCAGTTGTCCACGCAGCCGCATCGTACCGTCCTCGCAACAAGCTGCTGTGTTCGCTCCAGCACATTGTTGTGACCCTCGATCATGCCTTCAAAAACATGGCCATTGCGCCTAAGACATAAATGCCATAATGCGTACCCAAAAACAAGGTCCCAGTTGTCATCTGTACGTGCAAATGACCCATGTTTCCCCAAATTTAGCCCAACCCACTCATGTATATCCAATGATAGGAAAATATCAAGTTTAGCCGGTTGAATCAATTCGGTCCCTACCTGCAAAGCTGGCGGACATTGACGAAATACATGTTCAACATCCTCAATCGCAACACCACATACCGTACATCGGCTACACATGGTAAAATGGCGCCGACACCGTTCCATATTTGTCATAAGTTTTTGGCGACATAGGAGCCAAAGAAAAAACTTGACACAGGGTAGACCATGAAATTTATTCACCACAAACCACACTAGGCTAGGCTCGCTATCAATTGAACCAGCCCAAAAGAAGTATGCCGATTTCAAGGTGAACCGATGATCACGCCCACCGCTCCATCCTATCGAATCCTCCTGCACCCTCGAGTTCGACCCCTTAACCGCGCCTAACCTCAAAAGGATATCTCTCGACAGCAAATTCACAAGCCAATCAAAGCGCCATTGACTCGTACAATCCACCATGCTCGCAACCGAGTTATTTCCAATGGTTGGCAGCATACTCGGATGAACATGCCGAATTAAGGGTCCAACCTCATTGAACCAAGGGTCACGCCAAAAGCCAGTTCTACACCCGAACCAACCGATGAAACAATATTAGACCGAACCAAATTTCAAACCACGTCCAACCCCTTCCATAATCGGGAACAACTCGTGGCTCGCAAAGAATTAAGAACCCCTCACCACATTGATACTTTATTATTTTTAATATTTAATGTGATTGAAATTTATTTAAATTAGGATTTTACTACAATTAAAAAAATTCTGTCTCTCGCTCAAGCTTTTTATAGAACTTTGAAATATTAAAAAATTCTATATGAATCTTTTTAAAGAGCGTCAATATTAAAAAAATTCTATATGAATCTTTTTAAAGTTAATGAAGACAAATGGTGGTTACCATTTCTTGGCAAGAGTGTCAATATTATTTTGGGAAAACTATATATTTGATACTCAACTTTATTCGTATTTTTGTTTTGGTACGCCACCTATTCAGTATGGCTCGTGGTGGGCTACCACGTCATTTCTCTCTCATAGTTAGTATGGCACGTCGATTAAAACATAAAAATCACACGTGACATGCTGACTAGGAAAGAAAAAATGATATGTCAACCTGTCACATGCGATTTTATCTTTCCTAATCAGCATGCCACATGTGATTTTCGCTCTCCTAGTAGCATGTTGTTAATTTTTAATGGCGGTGTACCAAAATAAAAATAAAATATAATATTAGGTATCATTTTACCCCGAAAAATTAGGTACTACAACAATAACGCAAATTAGGTACTACAACAATAATGCAGGAATAAGTGGGTACTATTTAAGTAGTTTTTACTATTATTTTTATCTGGTGTTAATACTCTTCTGAAATAGTTTTAATTTTGATTTTTTAATTTTTATATAGAAGATATTGTTTTTTTTTTCAAAAATTTTGAGTGTCAAGTTACACCTCTTTTATATAGCTGGTTTCACCGGTGTGCTTAGGCTTTCAACATGGGATTTGCTCGCAATATGGTCGGCATTCTCGATAATTAATGTCTCTCGTTGAGTTTAGAAAATTTTAGAGGTTTTGTATAAGATTTGCTCTTGGTTTTCGAGGAGAACGTTTTGATTTACTCCAGTTTTGACTAAATTTTAGAAATTCTATTTTATTTTATTTTATCTTTTCCCAGGTTTATATTTATTTATTTAGTTGACTACTTTTCTTTTATGTATTATATCTATTTCTTTTATAACAAATATCATCTCTTTCAGTATTTTCCTCATACTAACGGGTCACATTATTAAATTAACGGTCTCTAACTTTTAGTGACAAAAATATTATAAATAAATAAATAAAATTAATTATTTATATGTACTACGTACCCGTTTCTGCGAATCACTAGCAAAAGGCGCGTATACATTTAAGTAGAGAGACACAATGGGAGTGCCAACAAAATTGATGATGAGCACGAAAATGTTTTCGACTAGGCCACTATAAAACATCCAGACATAACAGGTCATAAAAGTGCACAGGAACAGGAACAAATATGGATCAACCTCCTCCACTGCCTTCTTTCTTAAGATTCCATAAAATGTTGGCCTATTTTTATTCATGTTCACAGAAACCAACAACTGTTAGCTAGAATTTCGAATTCAATGGGAAAAGTTAACATAACCATACATAGATATAATAAAATTAAATACGAGAGAAAACATATAACATATTACGCTAGTGAGAGAAAGATATCGAGAGAGATGATATTCCCTGTAAAAGAAACAATGGAAAAGTGCTCTAACTAAATAATAAAATATAAACCTAGAAAAAATAAAATAAAATAAAATAAAAATAGAACAGTACATGTTTCTAGGTTTATATTGAAGCAAATAAACATTGGCGAAACAGAAATCTCTATAGATCAGAATTTCTACAACTAGTTCAAAACTAGAGTAAATAAAAACGCATTCTCCTCGAAAATCAAGAATAAATTCTATACAAAAATCTCTAAAATCTTCTAAACTCGACGAGAGAAACATTAATTACCGACAATGCCGGCGATATTAGTAGCAAGTCCCATGTTGAAAGCCTAAGCAGTAACTAAGGAGGGAAGAAAACACATTTGAAAGCAGAAACTGTGAGGGGTAATGGCTGATTCCAAAGATTCCAAAGTTTTATATAAAGCTTAAGAGAGAGACAGAGAAGGAGTTTTAGCTGGAATAGAACACGTTTAAATAAATTTCAACCTTTTTTTTAATATACCGGTGTAATTATGTGTAGTATTTGTTCATATCTTTAACCTTTTGACAACGCACACGCACATAATTTTATCTCATAAAACAAGCACTACCGGTTTTATAAATTAAAGGGTATTCTAATATTATCTTAAAATAATTGTCAGCGTTAAAATCTTGAATTATTTTACGAGTTCAGTTATCAAATTGAAAGATACTAACTAGATTATTTATCCAAAAAATACTAACTAGATTTCATTTATTTATTCAAGTTATTTTTATCCACAAGCAAAGTTGGTGCATATTATTTAATAATAATAATAATAACTAGATTTTATTTATTCGTTTATCCACAAGCCACCTGAATAGGTTTAGGGTTTAATTACACTTTTTGTTACCTGTGCACTTTTATGAACTGTTATGTCTGGATAATTTATAGTTGCCTAGTCGAAAACATTTTCGAGCTCATCATCAATTTTGTCGGCCTTCTCCATGTAATTCTCTACTTAAATATATACGTGCCATTTGCTATTGATTCGAAGAAACGGGTACTTGGTACATATAAATCATTTTTCTGTTTACATTTAATGAATGGTGTGTTGGCAGGTGTGTGGTTCGTGGGTTCTTCCCACGTCTCTCACCTCCCCACGTAAAGAGTGTATGGTTGTTAGTGGGATGGTTTTGCCACTCCAATTGTGGGAGTTAAGGGGCATTAATGGTAATTAGTGTTAGTTTTGATGGGAAACTATCACTATAAATACCTCATTAGCCTAAGGTTTCTAAGCACAGAAAACACAAGCAATTCATTTTGCATAAAGTATTCCATCTAGTGAGGTTCTCGAGTGCTTAGAAGATCTTTGACATTTTAATTTTCGTGTTGCCGTGTTCGAAGTATTCGAAGGTGGTTTGAGGCGTTTCTACGGTGGTTCGACGTGCTCGACGGTGGTGCAACCGCATCTCAATTTGGAATACGGTTTTGACAATGACTGGAGGTATTTATGAATTTCGATCCTTCCGCTGCGTTTTGCTCGATTTATGTTTACATTTGGTATCCGAGCATGGTTAAATCTCTGCCTTCTCGTTTTAAAGTTTGCATGATTCTCAAAATTAAAATGCCATGTTGATCTTTAAATTCTAAATTTTTGAGAAAAAATTATGTTGCAGACGTTTGTTTTAAAATCGTTAGATTTTATTAAATTAATTTCTAAAATTTATTAATAATTTTATTAAAAATAAATTTTAGAAATAATTATTGTATGTACCTAAATTAGGAGATGACATATAACTTATCTAGTAATTAGTTATATACATAAAGTTAGGTACATAAAACTTTTAAGATTTATTGCATAAAGTATTAAGAAATAAAACTATAGAATATATATCTAGGGATCCGAATAATTTATTTAATTAGAGAATTAGTCACAACTTTAATTAAATAAAATTACGGTAAGGATCTCATAAGGATTAGACATAAAATGTTGCATAATGAATTAACAACAACTTTGAATAAAGTTTAGGGTTAATATATAGCTATGTGATTTTCATAATTTTATTTAGCTAAAGACTAGCCACGACATCTTTAGTTAAATAAAATTACTAAGGTTAAAAATCACATACGGAAAGCTTAGATATTAAATCTCATAACATAACTTATTAAGGTAAAAATTATTAGATGAGTTTTTATAATTACCTATAGGAATTATGAAAATAAATTTAATAATTTTTATATAAGGGATAGAAAAATAATTCTATCATAAAATGGATCTAATCGAATTAAAAATTTAGCCCACGGGCAATTTTTATGTCACTAAATTCATTATTTACATAATTTGCATTGGTAAATTATGACTTATGTTTGCCTCAAATTTATAGTAAGCACGTATGTCAATTAATTTTGTAGCATTACAACCTATGAATATGTCTGATAATAAAGTAGATATCCCTGAATTAACCAGTGAGAACTTTAAGTTCTGGAAGGAGGGTATTCTTCTTCAATTAAGGTGTATGGATATTGATTATGCTATAAGGAAATCTGAGCCACATATCACTGACACCAGCAATCAGGTTGATCTTGCTCTATATGAAAAGTGGGAGCGATCCAATCGCTTAAGTATTATGTTCGTTAAGAGCAAGGTTCCTGCTGATGTTCGTGGCTCGATTGAGCATTATGAGAATGTCAAAGAGCTATTAACGGCTATAGAGAAACAGTTTCAGCCTTCTCAAAAGTCATTAGCCATCTCCCTAATTATGAAGTTCACATCACTAAAGCTCACTACAGTGAAAGTGTGCGTGATCACATCAATAATATGTGAGATTTGACAGCTCGACTTAAGGCACTTGAGGTTGAAATGTCTTAATCTTTCCTGGTGCACTATATATTGAACACTCTTCCACCTCAATATGGGCCATTCAAGATCTCTTATAATACACATAAGGATAAATGGTCTATTGATGAACTTTTGACCATGTGTGATCAAGAAGAAGGTAGGCTCGTACTGGAGATAGGAGAGAGTGCACTAACGGTTACTCAAGGAAAAAGATTAGTCCAAGCCAAGCAGAAGGGAAAGGCTAAAATGCAACCCCAAGCTGACATAAAAAAAGAGTTCACGTGTTTCTTCTGTACAAAGAAGGGACACATGAAGAAGAACTGTGTCAAGCATAAGGGTTGGCTTGAAAAGAAAGGTAAATCAATCTCACTTGTTTGCTTTGAGTCAAATATGGTTGATGTTAATTATAACACATGGTGGATTGATTCTGGTTCTACAATCCATGTCTCAAATTCCTTATAGGGATTAAAAACCCGAGGGAACCAGTGGGAGCTGAGCGACACATCTATTCGGGAAACAAGATTCAATCGCATGAGGAAGCTATTGGGACCTGCGAATTAGTGCTTAGCAGTGGCTTTGTTTTAATTTTAGAAAAGACTTTTTATATTCCTAGTTTTTCTAGAAACTTAATTTCCATTTCAAGACTTGCACCCTTGGGGTATTGTTTTAATTTTTCAAATGTTGGATTCAGTTTATTTTATAAATCTGAAATTGTTGGAAATGGTGTTTTAAGTGATGGTCTTTACTCTATTGATTTACAAAATAATGCCACTCATAATGTTATGCACATTCAAACTGGTACTAAACGTTGTGTTATAAATGAAGATTCCTCTACTTTGTGGCACCAGAGATTAGGACATATCTCTATTGAAAGGAAATATTAGTAAATGATGGGATACTCAATACCTTAGATTTTACTGATTTGATACTTGTGTAGACTGCATTAAGGGCAAACAGACTAACAAGTCAAAGAAAGGTGCCAAGAGGAGTTTGACCATATTAGAAATCATCTATTCTGATATCTGTTGTCCAGATATGGATGTGCAAGGTCAGAAATACTTCATCACTTTCATAGATGATTACTCACGGTTCATGTATCTCTACATGCTTCATCATAAAAGTGAAGCGTTAGAAGCCTTTAAGGTTTTTAAGGCTAAAGTAGAGAAACAATACGGTAAGCAAATAAAGATTGTGAGAACCGATAGAGGTGGTGAGTATTATGGTAGATACACTGAGGATGGACAAGCACCTGGTCCATTTGCAAAATTTCTTCAAGACAACGGTATAGTTGCCCAATACACTATGCCAGGCTCGCCCGATCAGAATGGTGTTGCGGAAAGAAGAAATCGAACTCTAATGTACATGGTGCGAAGTATGCTTAGTAGCTCTAAGCTACCTAAGTCTTTATGGGTTGAAGCTCTCAAGACAACTGTGTATATAGTAAACCGGGTTCCAACCAAGGCTGTCCCAAAGGCACCTTTTGAGTTATTCAAAGGTTGGAAACCGAGTTTGTGACATATACGTGTATGGGGATGCCCGTCTGAAGTGAGAATATATAACCCTCAAGAAAAGAAACTGGACCCAAGGACCATTAGTGGGTATTTCATTGGATATGCCGAAAGGTCCAAAGGTTATAGATTCTATTGTCCATCTAATAGCACTAGAATTGTGGAATCAAGAAATGCAAAATTTATTGAGAATGACTCAATCAGTGGGAGTGATCTATCTCGGGATTCAATAACCGGGTGTTGAACAACCGATCAATGATGTTCCACAGCCTGCTGAAAACACTCCAGTAGATCAAGTGGTTCAAGAAAATCCAAAAATTATTGAACAACCAGTTGAACAACATGATCCACAAGAAAATGTTGGTTCAACTTTAAGGAGGTCTGTTAGAGAAAGAAGATCAACAATTTCTAGTGATTATTTTGTGTATTTACAAGAATCTGACTATAACGTTGGAGCTGAAAATTACCCTGAGTCATTTTCAACTGCCATGAGCTGCAATGAATCAAAATTATGGTATGATGCTATGAAGTATGAGATGAATTCTATGAAAAGCAACGAAGTTTGGGATCTTGTACCGTTGCCTGATGGTGTAAAAGCCATTGGATGTAAATGGGTCTTCAAAACAAAAAGAGACTCAAAAGGCAACATAGAAATATATAAAGCAAGACTTGTTGCTAAAGGATTCACTCAGCGAGAAGGAATTGATTACACTAAAATTTTTAGTCCAGTATCTAAGAAAGATTCCTTACGCATTGTGTTAGCATTAGTAGCTCAATTCGACCTTGAGTTACACAAATGGATGTGAAAACTGCCTTTCTTAATGGTGACATAGAGGAAGAGGTATACATGAAACAACCTGAAGGATTTTCCTCTAGTGATGGTGAAAATTTGGTTTGTAAGTTAAAGAAATCTATATACGGATTGAAACAAGCCTCCCGTCAGTGGTATTTGAAATTCCATGAGGTTATCTCTTCATTTGGTTTTGTTGAGAATATCATGGATCAATGTATATACCAGAAGGTCAGTGGGAGTAAAATTTGTTTCCTTATTCTATATGTGGATGATATTTTACTTGCATCAAAAGACATGAGTATGCTACATGAGGTGAAACAATTCCTTTCTAAAAATTTTGATATAAAAGATATGGGTGATGCATCTTATGTCATTGGCATTAAGATTCATCGTGATAGACATAAATGTGTCTTAGGACTATCTCAAGAAACCTATATCAACAAAGTTTTAGAAAGATTTCGGATGAAAGATTGTTCACCTAGTGTTGCTCCTATCGTGAATGGGTGATAAGTTCAATTTGAACCAATGCCCAAAGAACTAATTTGAGAAGGAACAAATGAAAAACGTTCCATATGCTTCTGTTGTTGGAAGCCTGATGTATGCTCAAGTCTGTACAAGACCTGACATTGCATTTGTCTTTGGGATGTTGGGAAAATATCAGAGTAATCCGAGTATGAACCACTGGAGAGCTGCAAAGAAAGTTTTGAGATACCTCAAAGGGACAAAGGAATACATGCTTACTTACAAACGATCTGACCATTTGGATGTGATTGGCTACTCCGATTCAGAATTTGTTGGCTGTGTTGATTCACGTAAATCAACATTAGGTTACATATTTATGTTTGCCGGCGGAGCTATATCTTGGAGGAGTGTCAAGCAGACATTGACTGCCACTTCCACTATGGAGGCCAGTTCGTTTCGTGTTTTGAGTCTACCTCACATGGAGTATGGTTAAAGAGTTTCATTTTTGGGCTGAGACTTATGGATTCAATCTCTAGGCCAATAAGGATGTATTGTGACAATTTAGCTGCTGTCTTTATGGCTAAGAACAACAAAAGTGGAAGTCAAAGTAAACATATCGACATTAAGTATCTAGCCATAAGGGAACGTATTAAAGAACAGAAAGTGGTCATTGAGCACATTAACACTGAGCAGATGTTAGCTGATCCTTTGACTAAGGGCATGCCACCACATAAATTTAAGGATCATGTTGTCACTATGGGACTTGTTCCCACTTTGTACATTTCGTTGTAAGAACGATTCTGTTGAAACTCTAATAAAGTTTGATATTTCTCATATATGTTGTGTACACATTAAATTAATTATATCGAGAAATGTCACTAAAGTTTGGACCTAGAATAAACATCGGGTTTATTCATTAAGTATATGGGCTAAGGCGTTGAAACATGATGTATAGTGATATATGGAAGATACTGCTCATATTATAAGAGGAAATGTCGCCATGATTCATGCATTATGTTTCTATTTTAAGTACTCATGGACAATACGAACCAAGTGGGAGAATGTTGGCAGGCGTGTGGTTCGTGGGTTCTTCCCACGTCTCTCACCTCCCCATGTAAAGAGTGTATGGTTGTTAGTGGGATGGTTTTGCCACTCTAATTGTGGGAGTTAAGGGGCATTAATGGTAATTAGTGTTAGTTTTGATGGGAAACTATCAGTATAAATACCCCATTAGCCTAAGGTCCCTAAGCACAGAAAACACAAGCAATTCATTTTGCATAAAGTATTCTATCTTGTGAGGTTCTCGAGTGCTTAGAAGATCTTTGGCATTTTAGTTTTCGTGTTGCCGTGTTCGAAGTATTCGAAGGTGGTTTGAGGCGTTTCCACAGTGGTTCTACGGTGGTTCGATATGCTCGACGGTGGTGCAACCACATCTCAATTTTGAATACGGTTTTGACAATGGTTGGAGTTATTTATGAATTTCTATCCTTCCGCTGCGTTTTGCTCGATTTATGTTTACATGGTGACTTATGTTTGAATAAATTGTGTGCAAATTTCAACTTGTTGGCCGTATCGTCATTTTTGAAATGGTTTTGATAATAGTCATTATCTTGGTGGCTATGCTCTGCTTCAACAGCCATAGAATTCTTTTCGTCAGAATAATGGCATCGTCGTGTACGCCTCACATCTCTCTCGTGTACGCCCTCCTCCACTTCGACATCTTCATGCTGGTAAAACGGATAATTTAGTAATATTGTGATTATAATAATGATAACGTGGATCATTCTCAGGTTTCCAGTGGTTTAGGAGCCATCTATGGGGCAATTCAGCTGGGCTTATATGTTTACTTTTACTTCCATGGAAACAACGTAAGACCAAGTGAAGAATCGATTGTCTCAATAGTGGAGCAGTCTGAATATTCTAGACCCTTTTCTACTGGAAATAGATTGTTTGAGCCTACTGTTTAGATGAGATTAATTATGTGAATGAACTATTTGAATTTGTTGTTTTTAGAGGGTTTGATGCTGCCTGCTTTGTTTTGCTCTTCTAGGTTCTAAATATAAACAGATCGGTGTGCTTCGATTTTGTTTTACGTAATCTGTATAAAGAACAACCATTCTTTTGTTTTTACCAACTTGAACAGATCAACTCGAAAACATTTCAAATAAAGTTTGAATGATAAAAAGATTTTTATTTCAAGGGAAACAATAAACACCAAGCGAAGAAGCCATTAGAGGTTCAGCTCTCTAATTACCCTTGAGGAGCAACCTGAATAGGTTTAGGGCAAGAGTTTTTTCTTCTTCTTAGGTTTGGGGTTATTGAATAGTTTAATCCAATATTAGTAGGGCCGAGTGTTCAATCGTCGAGTTGAGTCAATTTTTTTTTGAGTTAGTCTGTTCAATAGTTTTATTTTATCATTTAAATTTTATTTAAATTTTTTTCCGAGTTGAATTTATTAAAAATTAATTTTCTGAGTTGAATAGAATTTTGCTAACTCCTAATATTGGCAATGAGTTGAATTAACTTCTTATGTTTAGGGCTTATGGTATGCTTTATTTGGATATTTTTCTAGTAAAAATCTCCCTTTTTATTTCTTTTTGCCCGTTCTCATGTTTTTTTTCTTCACACCAGCAAAATTTAATCCAATTAATTTTTATTATATTAATATGTGCAATTTGTTACACTTAAATCATTGTAACAATTTGCGATTACCAGTTTATTAATAAGAGAAGAAATCAACTTAGAAAGCCAATAATATCATATTTGGTAAATAATTGTTTGAGTCAAAATTATAAATTTGAATAATTTTTAGATATTTGATCAATCAAATCTGTTAATTTAGATGTTTGGTAAATAAAACATTAGAATAGCAGATTGTGATTAAAACTAAAATGAGCTTTTTGAGTTAGAAGTTTAGATAAAATAATTATAAATACTCTTTTGTCTTTGATGATTAAAAAAATCTCTAAATAACATAAATGTAATAACTAATAGAATTAAAAATAATTTTATAAACAAAAAGTTTATATATACATTTAAATTTAATAATTATAAAATTATATTAAAAAAATAATTTCACAAAGAAAAATTAATATGTACATCTTTTTCATTTATGTATAATATTTTTATGTGCATCTAAATTGTTTAGTTGGTTGGGTTAGTTTCTACCCAATCTTTTTCCTCTTTCATAAGAATAAAAGTGAGCTTTGGAGGTTTAAGACTAATAATAATTTTTAATTCATAAATAAATAATATCTTTCATTTATGTATAATAGTTTATGTATTTTAAAATACATTTTCTCATATAAAAGTGAAAGTAATAAAATAATGACATATATACTTTGGGTAATTATTCTATACACAAGAGCTTGTGGAAATTTTATTTACACAAGCGCCTTAGTTTTAGGGGTTATGGACTTCGTTTAGGGGTTTAAGTGTAGTAGTTTTGAATTTAGGGGATGTTGATAGAATTTTGGGCTTAGGGTTAAAATTTAGGGTTTATAGGTTAAAACCTAAAGTCCTACCCATATTACCCTAAAATCTAAATCCTAAACCTAAACCCTAAATCCTAAATTCTAACCATAAACCATAAATTGTAAACCCCTACACTAAAACCCTTAAACTATAAACTATAAACTATAAACTAAGACCCTAAACCCTAAAATTGAGGCACTTGTAGAAAAAAAAGTTTTCACCGTCTATGTATAGGATAATAATCCATATACTTTTAGTAATACATAAGTTTTCTCATATAATTAGTAATGGGTTTATTTACGATACTTACAATCTAGGGAAGAGAGAAATGCTCCTACTAGGTTAAGATACCCTAATGATGAAAACTTTTGTAGGAAATATAAAGAATTAAAAGTGTAGTGAATTTTGTAGGAAAAATATTTGGTTAAACCGAATAAAGGTTGAAAATGAGATTTGCTTGAGGCGTGCACTATACATTGTCCTTAAAGATATTTCATGGTGAAATGTACTCTCAAGGATTCAACAAGCACTTCTGCCGAAGTAAGCAACAGAAGGAGTAAAGAATCAATGAATACTAAGCTTCAAAACGTGTTTAAATGAGAGAGCAAAAAAAGTGAGTAGAATTTACTTTTGGCATCATTTTGAAGGCATATGTGCATGGTATTTATAGTACCATGCATGCCCAAAAAAGTATTTAAAATAGGAGAAATTATATCATGGGTCTTTCCCGCCACATCATCCATGAGACCAACTAATAAAAACTATCTATTTCATTAATTTTTCCCATGTCATCTTTTTACCAAATGAATCTTCACTTGGCGAAAACTGTTTTTAAATTTGATGACAGTAAATATTAGTGGAGATTCACTTGGTAAAAAAAAATGACATGGAAAAATTAATGAAATGGTGGTTTTTATTGGTTGGTCCCATGAATGACGTGGCAGGAAGGACACGTGATATAATTTCTCTTAAAATAGGCATTTGTTAAGGGCAAATCTGTCAAAAAAATGAATGGTTAAGAATAAAAATACTTTTATTTTAAAATGAATGGTTAAAAATAAAGATACTTTTATTTTAAAATGAATATACTTTCACTTTAAAATGGATGGTTAAAAATTGATTTTTAAAAATAATAAAAATGGATTGGACCTCTAGTTTATGCATAGGGGAAAATCGGTCAATTTCAATTGAATTGAACTTATTGGGCAAACCTCGTGTGCACACAACCATAATCATATTTTTCTCTCAAAATATCAATATCAAATCTTTATATTTAAACAAAAAACAAGTGATATACAAGAAAGACATGAGATTAAATATGATAAATAATCTTATATTTTTACAACAATTTTTTTTGCAAGAGCACAAGTTAAGTAATTGTATAAAAATTTACAACGAAATACTTGCAATGGTGGATTTACGTGTAATGTTGGGTGGGCCCATGCTCACCCTAAACTTTTTAAAGTTCACACATTTACCTTCAATTTTTTAATTTTTATGAATTAGTCCTTAAAATTTTGTAATATTAATGACTTATGCCCACCTTGAAATTGTGATATTTTATGTGTTTCCACCCTGAAATATATTTCTGGATCCGCCACTGAATACTTATAAATGTAAGTATTTCGATTCTCATGCTCATAGGGATTTGTGTAATTATTCTTTAAACGATTTGCTAAGTTCATCATATAAATCACAACTATAAATCTAGTCCATATTGGAATTATTAGCATAATTGAAAAGTGAATGTAACAACCGCAAATGGGGCTAGTAGAGTTTTAAGAATTTGTGTGGATTTAATTGATTTAGAATAATAAGTTTCGAGCCTAAATTGAAGGAACTTGGAACTTTAAAGCTCAGATTTTAAGGAATTGATGACCAATATGAAGATGGAATAAAGTTTGGTGACAAAAGTGTGTACTCCCAAAAGTTCCATGGCCATGGGTATGCCAATTATATCAGCTATAAACGCACTTCGGGGGGAAGGGGATCAAATTTTTCTCCCTATTTCTCTCCCACACCTTTAAACTTCAGATCCCGATATACCTCCGCCCGACCATTCATTTTTGACAACTAAAGCATCATCATGTTCATTACATCATTTCGAGTCCATCAGTACCAACGACATCACCATCAGAGTTACAGTTAGGCTGGGTGTACCGTCGAAAATCTTGAAAGGTTAGTATTCGAACTTTGAGTTTGAATTTTGAAAAAACGAGGCCACCACCGTGTTCAGGAGGTCGAAAACTATCGTCTTCCAAAGTTTGGTGGCCAGCGGCCACCCACAGCCACCACACTCATTGCACTCTCTGGTGGGTGAGAGTGGGCATTGTTCTGCACAATGAATAGTGACAGTGGATATTAACAATGAACAGTAATGTGACCGAGAATTGACTTTTCAGAGACCCTACCTGAGGAGTTTTCGACATCTTGAGTCTAATTTTAAAGTCTGTTTTGCCAAATTCTATTATTGCGTTTAAGTTATGTTTCTGATGTAATTCACATTTCTATGTATTCGAGATATCAAGGGACATCGAATCTGATTTTGAGAAAGATCAAATGGAGCTCAAAATTAAGGTAATACTTTACTACCTCTTGTATATTGTACAAAACTTGATGGTTAATAGGTAATTGTTACCTCCTCAAAAGTACTGTTTTTATGCCTATTTTACAATTCCTTTGGTTGCTTTTGAGTACATTTAGTTGTTAATATCATGCATTTGCATAAGGAGTTAGGATTTGTGTCTATGCTAGTGTGAAGGGTGGTTTGTTGGCATGACTACAGGCACAACATAGTAGATCAGCGCATGAAGGAAACGATGCCAAGAAGGATGTTGAGTAGCTATTGAAAGAGAAGGACCAAAAATTGTGAAGCACAGGTTGGCAGGAAAAAGGTGTTTGTGTAACCCTCTCGACCCAGCCTAGTCGCAAGACCGAACCGAGCAAGCTACACAGGGTTTATCGAAGTAAACTGTGAAGGTTTACCTCGACAAATGACCTTTTTTTCTTTTATCTTCTCTAGCTGCAATATTATTATTCTAAGTGTACATGCTGGCAGTGGGTGAAATTACAACTCAATCGAGCATCGAATCGACATCCAATTGCATCGATTTACAATTAGGGACAAAATTGCAAATCTAAAAAATTAAAGGGACTTGTTGAGAAATTAAAGTTACCAATATTTAGTTAGTCAGGGTTCATGCTCACATGTCAAATTTCAGCTCAATTTGACCAACCAAACTCATTCAATTGCATTCACAACATTTAGGGACAAACGTAAGAAAATAGAAACATCAGACAACTCAAATAACTAACTTAACTGTTGGGAGTATCGATACAGACAACCCCTATATCGATACGTGTTGACTTCGAATTTTGTACCATTTAAAAATATTTAAAAAATTGTCAGCCCGTATCGATACAACCCTTAGGCGTATCGGTACACGAGATTCCAATAACCAAGTTTCAAAGCCCGTATCGAAATAGGTTCTCGCGTATCGAAACGCTACCCAAAATTTGCCTTACCCTGTATCGATACACCAACCCTTGTATCGAAACACTAAGCCTTTTTTAGCTTAGTTGTATCAATACATGGACCCGCATATCGATACGCCTGGACCCAAAATATCCATTTTTGTTGTTTAAACACACTTTGATGCAACAAATACTTCCTAAGCATGCTTCTAACACATAACCAACATATTCAAAGATCAATCCTCAACCAAAAACATCAGAATCATCAACCATACATGTCATCTTGCATCAAAAGGAAACTATAGGCATGCTTCCTATTAAACAAGTTAAGCAAGATACCAAAAACCAAACCAAGGTAAATGTCAACCATAAGAGGCCATTTACAAGTTTAAAACAACAATATAAACTTGCTCAAACAGGGAGTTAAACAACTTCTCCCAAAACATTAAAGGAATCCCCCATTGCCCTTATTAAACACAGTCTACTTTGGAAACATACTTTCGGGTACGAAGTCCTTGGAACACTTTCACTTGCTTGCTGCCTTCAAACGTTTAATTCTCTATAGTGATGGACAAAGAGAGCGTAAGCACACTAGGCTTAGTGAGAAGTGCTCAAACACAACACACCATCAATGCATTTAAAACCGGTTACAAAACTACATTGAAATCTCATTTCAATCCACGTTTAAATCAACATTTAAAACATCATGCCTTGAAACCATGCACTTTAATCTTTCAAAAACCATCTTATTAAACCATATGCAACATGTATCATAAACTAACAACAACTTACATTGCTAACCTCAATTTAAGCCTTCCCATGCATAACACGCCATATGCAAAGCTTAAAGAGAAAACATGTATAAATCCACATTATACAACACATGATACATCAACAATTATATTGGCTCACAAATGATCTTCAACAAGTTCCATTTACAAAACATATCATCGGATACACGGATTCACAAGTGTTCTCACAACATTTCATACATTCTCACCAGCATCTCAAGGTTCACACACGGGAGTTTTCGGTACGCAATATAAACCCCTCAACGGTTGTGACACCCATGGTGGAGTATTTGGTACACCGTATAAACCCCTCAACACCACTAATCGGTAGATGTATAACCTACTAACGAGAGTTTTTGGTACCATAAACCCCTCAATTGTTAGGGTACTTGGACGGAGTATTCGGTACGCAATATAAACCCCTCTACGTCCAAGGCGACTTATTTTACAGTGCATTCAATCCTATAGCCGGCTAACTATATCCGATTACATTTTAAAACCATTTCCATACCATCACTTGCCAATATAATTCACAATTAACCATGAACCTCACTGTTTTTAAAGCAATTTACCAAAAGACAACAAAGCATCAACCCATGTTTCACAAGTATAAACCATACTTACGAGGATCATTCACCAATGCATCATTCATCAATATATTATCAAAAATAGTTGATAACATACTTGGAAACATGCTTTACAGTAGGAACCGTGTAATTCAAAAAAAGTGCATAAATCATTTCGTAAAAGCACGACCGAGAGAGAAATCCTTTATACTTACTTTCGAGTTGAAACGAATGTTTCAAACTAAGTTTAAACTCCCATAAACCACCTTTTAAACCATTCCAAAGCTGAAAAACATGTTCTCACTCACCCACAATGCAACACCTCGCTTGCCGATGTACAACACACCTCTAAAGCTTCCGAAGCGATTCTTCAAGCTTGAGGATCAACCTCCCTTGATTTAACCACACAAAAACATGGGATTCAATTCATTAAAATGCATTCACAAATCCATCAACAACAGATCACAAAGATTCCCTTCAAACACTAGCCGAAACCTTCCTAAAATTACCGAAATCAACATCCAACATCTTCCAAACTTAACCCAGCCAAAACCTACTGATTTAACCCATAAATTAACATCAATTAACATCTAAAAAGAAGAAAATGTTTTTTGGCTGGAGAGAATTTGGGAGAAAGTTGTACAGAGAAGTTACGTAACTTTTGTTTTAATGAAATAACTTCCAATTAAACTCTCCCCACCAACTATATTAATTAAAAACACTTTAAAATAAGCCAATTAAGGGATAAAGTCTGATATTAGAGTTTGGGGTGAATAGCTCCTTAAAGATTCAAAGTTCTCATCCTTTTACAAAACAATCACTAAAAACAATTTTACAAAGTTTACAATTTGGTCACTAAATCAAAATGTTTGACTCCCAAATACCATTTTCCAAAATTGACTTTACCAAACCCCTCTATATATTTAAAAATGATTTAAAACTATTTCCCCATATTTTTATCACCTTCAAAAATATTAAATCTCGATTTAATCCTGAAACTGACTCGAATCTCTAATTCTGGCCCACCAGACCCTTAAACTGGTCCAAAAACCTCTAGGCCCAAAATCGAGGTGTTAATACTCTCACCACTTAGGAAATTTCATCCACAAAATTTTACCTGGCGGAAAAAGGTAAGGAAATTGCTTCTTTATGTCATCCTTCCTTTCCCACGTGGCTTTCTCAACACCTCGGTGTCGTCACAACACCTTGACCAACTCTATGGTCGTACCACGAAGAACCTTACTATCCACATCTAAGATATTCACCGGTTCCTCATCATAGGTCAAGTTCAGATTCAACTCAATATCCTCAACAGGCATCACCTGCGAAGGATCCGATCTATACTTCTGGAGCATCGATACATGAAAAACATCATGTATCTTTTCAAGCTCAAGTGGCAACCTCAATCTATAAGCCATCGGACCAACGCGTTTCAACACCTCATAAAGTCTAATGAGCCTCAGGCTTAACTTGCCCTTCTTACCAAACCTCATTTCCTTCTTCCAAGGCGAAACTTTTAGAAATACGCGGTCACCAACCACAAACTCTATTTCCCTACGCCTCAAATTCGCATAAGACTTTTGTCGATCCGAAGTATCTTTCAACCATTCACTAATAAGCTTCACCTTCTCTGTTGTCCCTTTAAGCACATTAGGCAAAGAAACCAACTTTTCTCGCGCCTCCGCCCAACAAAGAGGCATCCTACACTTCCTACCATACAAAGCTTTATACGGTGCCATTTGTATACTTGTTTGATAACTGTTATTATAAGCAAACTCCACCAAATGCAACTATTTCTCCCAGGTTCCTTGGAACTCAATAACACAACATCTCAACATATCCTCCAAGACCTGGATCACACGTTCAGACTGACTATCCGTCTGAGGATGATACGAAGTACTAAAACTCAACTGTGTACCTAAGGCTCAATGAAAACATTCCCAAAACCTCGATGTAAACTACGAATCTCTATCCAAAACTATGGACTTAGGCACACCGTGCAAACGCACAATTTTGGTGATGTACAAATTCGCCAACTTATCCAACGTATACGTAGTATGCACAGCAAGAAAATGCGTACATTTCGTAAAATGATCCACAATTACCCAAGTGGAATCCTTTTTAGTCAGTGTCAAAGGTAACCCCGACACAAAATCCATGGTGATTCTTTCCCACTTCTATTATGGTATCCTCAACGGTTGCAACAACCTGGAAGAAAATTGATGCTCAGCTTTAACTCCCTGACATACCATACACTTAGCAACAAACTCAGCTACATTCTTCTTTAAACTTACCCAATAGTACTTATCCTTCAACCCATGATACATCTTAGTACTACCAAGATGCATAGCGAAAGGACTACTATGCGCTTCGGTCAAAATCATACACCTTAACTCATCATTATTTGGCACCATTATCTGATCTTTAAAGCAAAAAACATCATCATCATTGAAACAAAAATCCGTCAAATTACCTTTCGCAATGTCAGTAACATGCGGTACCAACGAATCATCAAGCAACTGCTTCTCCTTAATCAACTGTGACAGAGATGGCTTTACTTACAACTTAGTCAACAAACCACTATCTCGTGTCACACTCAACCGCACAAACATCGCCTGCAACTCCACCGCAACCTTTCTACTCAAAGAATCGGCTACAACATTAGCTGTACCCGGATGATACTCAATCGTCAAATCATAATCCTTAAGCAACTCTAACCATCTGCGTTGCCTAAGATTCAAATCCTTTTGACTCATCAAATATTTCAAACTCATATGATTCGTGTACAAAACACACTTTTCATCATAAAGATAATGACTCAAAATCTTCAAAGCAAACACAATCGCGACAAGAGCAAGATCATGGGTAGGATAATTGCACTCGTGCACCGTCAATTGCCTGATGCATAAGCCACAACTTTCCTTTCTTGCATTAACACACAACCCAACCCAACGTAAGACGTATCACTATAAAGTACAAACTCCTTCCCCGATTTAGGTTGAATCAAAAAATGAGCTAGCATCAAGGCTTTCTTTAACCTCTCAAAAGCTTGTTTCCCTTCCGCTGTCATCTCAAAATGAACATTCTTTTGCACAACTTCGTCAAAGGTGTAGCAACCTTTGAAAAACCATCAACAAACCTACGACAGTATCCTGCCAAACCAAGGAAACTATGAACTTCCTGCATCGACTTAGGTGACTTTGTAACACCCTTTCCTTGCCTAATAGGGAACCGAGTCAGAAAGTGTTACAAAAAACATATCCGAAGTTCAGAAATTTAATTAGAATATTTTATTAATCTCTTTTGAGACTTAACGAAATAACTTGTTGACAACTTACTCAATTTGTGGTAAATTTTAAACTTTTTCAAACTTTTTCAAACTTATGGACTAAACTATAGATTTTACAAATTAAGGGTCTTTATCCGAAATTCATTTTACTAAACTACAATTGCACTTACCAATTATTAGCCTATGAAATTTTGTTACTAATAGAGATCATTTACCTATCCATTTAAACCGTATAATATTCAGTGACCATTCTGTAAACTATTCAAAACTGTGATCCATGCCTTTTAATAGAATTAACTACCTCTATATCGATACACCTTGGTGCTGTATCGATACGAATATGTACAGATTCAAATTTAGACTTGAATGACTAATGCCCTATATCGATACCACTAAATATGTATCGAGACATGTTGACCAAAGTTGACCTTATTTAGTAGACCCTATTTCGATATAGCTGAGCCCGTATCGATATTGGTTGACTGATGTTGACCTATTTCAATACACCCTCAGGCTGTATCGATACACTTAAATGCACAAACCTCACTGCCAAAATCTGTATCGATACACTTTAGACCTGTATTGATACGCTATGACTGACTTGTTTTTTACTAGGCCAAATATGCAAGGCCGTATCGATACAGCTTGGTCTGTATCAATACACTTGTACTGTAATGATAGATTTTAGCTAGTTTTTACTCGAATTAACCTACCAATCTACTTCCAAATGTAATGAAGTTTTACCAGCAAGTTTTTAATCAACATTTCTAACAATATACAAAATTTTAGAGCGATTCGAATTCGTTTGCTAAGTTTTCACCTTTTAGTACCTCTAAGCCAAACTTAACCAGTTTTGCTATTTTACAAACATACCAAAATTTACCTCTATCCCCTTAGAAACTCTTAGGCCATTACACATATATCAAAATAGACAAACATAACATGTCCAAGCCTTATGCCACCTTACTAGGAGTTCAAAGCAAAATGTAAGCATACATGAGATTGACGAGAGTGACTTTCAACTTCAACCACACGACCAAAGCTCGGATTCCTTCAAGGTCCTGAAATGCATGAGACACACAAATGTTAGGCTCACTTAGCCTAGTGAGGTAGTTATAACAAATGCATAATAAGTTCTTTAACGGCATGAACGACATGTAAGCATGATTGAATGGCTTATATATATCATTAACATATGTAAATCATGCTCTACATCAACGCACAATAATTTCACATATCAAATGTAAAATATGTATTCTTCATTTTCCTTGGACCTAGCAAGTTGTGGATACGCGGATTCCCTTATACACCAAACCATATCGAAAGTAGGCTTTAGCCTTGAGCCATAGCTCTAGTGTCCCTTACACAATCCACCCTTTTCTCCTTGCATATAGGTCGTAGCCCCGGACCGTAGTCCAATCCCTTACATGATGAGCTCAAATAACCCTATGGCATGCCAATTTTATCCAAGGTTCACAAGTGTCCAAGGTTGTTTATTTCATTATAAAGCTTACTTTATGCCCTTAGGCCATTTCATATAATTTATACCACATATCAATTCCCATGTATGCCAATGTTAACATTAAACATTTTTTTCACATATAACATTTAACGATTGATTCATGAGACACTGGAATGTATCGAAGCGATAGGATGACCTTACCACATTTATCACATGAAGTTCGTACTTTGTAAGCTCTACTTGAGCTATCCAAATGAAGACACAATATAAGCACAAATCAAATGCAAACGAGATGGCAACTAGCCGATCCCGAGACACAACTACACTCTCATAGCAATGGAAGGCTTCAAGGTTCTCGGATAACGATTCCCTTGCCTCTAGAAGGGCTTGGTAATGGAGATGATGAAGATGGCTTGTCTTCCACCACTTGAGCTAGTTCAAAATTAGAGAATTATATTAGAGTAAAAAATAATGATTCATAAATGTTCTTCAAGCTTACTAAAGCTTGTAGACAATATCAAAATAAAGAAATTGACTTTCTAACACATGGGCTTAGCATGAACATTCAAGGCTTAGATCTTGAAATTAAGCTCTAAGGATTGAAAGAATCATCAAATTGATATGGGGGTTTTACTCACCAAGTTACAAGCTTTCAAATGGTATATTGAAATCAAACAAAGATCAAAGATTGGATTAAGGTGCTTGCTTGAGCTTAAGCTTGAAGATAGAAATGGTGGTGCTTGCTTATCTTGGTGAAAAGGTAATGAAAGTTGAAAGCTAATACCTCGAGTAACTATAGTAATACATTTCATTCCCCTTTTCTTCCCTATTAAGCTTAACTGTATAGCTTCTTGTCTCTGATGGTTGCCTCCCAAGCAACCAATTAAAAGATTTCCTAGCTTGGGAGGAAACCTTTAAAACAATTTTAACATTCAATCATTTCTTCTTTTCCTTTCTCTAATACAAGCCATCATCTTTTCCTAAGAAGGTAACCAATTTCACATGGGAAGAGACAAGCAAGGAGGTGACTCGCACCTCTAATTTGTATAATTAAGAGGGTGGTCCCTCAACTTTTCAAAGTTTGCACTTTTGCCCCCAAACTTTGAACTTTCACAATTTGGTCGCTAAATGACTTTCATTCCTTACAAAAAGGTCCAACAACTGCAATTAAGCCCAATTAACTTCCATTACTTCAAAATTGGATGCAAAGATCGAGCACTTACATTATTCAGGCATAGCCGGTACAAAATTTTTTGATCGTCGGAACCTAATTCTGACCATACTGATTTTCGAGGTGTGACAACTATCCCCCTTAAGAAAATTTGTCCTCGAATTTTCATGCTAACCGAAAAGATGAGGATTGTTAGAGTATGCCCAAAGACCAATCATAAGATGATTGTATTGATATACTTTTTTTTACCATGTTTTTGAATAAAGGCATTGTCATTATTATTTTCAGTCATATTTTTGTGTCTTAAATGAACTGAAATATAATAAAGTCCATATAATAATATAGTTGTTATCAAAAGATCCTTATCTGAGTATTATTATGGGTTTGGATAATAATAATACGTTCGAGTCTAACATATAGCTGATTGATGACAATGAGTTGTCATTGACATAGAGATGTCAAAATCGATATATGAGTACGTTGTTAGAGAGCAACATATTGGATTGACCCGCTATGAGCATATGTCTTGGATTATTATGTGTCGGTCATAATATTGCTCATGGTGGTGACTGCATATGTGATCCTTAGACTTGAGATCGTTACTATCTCAACATATATTGTCATATGTTTTGATACAGTTAAACATGCTACTTGATTGGTCGCACTATAAAGACCAATGTTGAACATATCACAATATATGTAGTAGGGTGTGAATGATCAAGATAGGATTTGTCCCTTCTACATAATAGGAGTTATATCACATGCTTGATTGAGTGAGACTAGAAATGCATGGCCATGCTCGAACAAGTTGATATGAGATATCATAGTTGTTTGTTTATTGTAGTCTACTCTAGATATCAAGATATATTAGATGGGCTATACAAGTGTGACTGTTCCAAGACTTGTGCCTATTCTAGATATAAAGGAACAAAGGGATATAATACATAAAGAAGCTAGTCACGAAGATGTTATGTCGAATCGTGACTTCTTGTAACTTATATGACCATGATATATTGCTAGATGTCACTCATGGTTTGTAATATTAGAATGGTTCTAATAATTGCTACTAATGTTACAGGAACCTACAGGGTCACACCCAAGGGTTGAGTTGATATATATTTGATATATATGTGTAATTTTAATTATCCCAAATTTGTTAAATATATATTAAAAGAATGTAATTATGATTATAATTCTTTTAATAGATATAAAATTCAGATTAAATTACCCTAAGGGTTAGGGTAATTGCATATAAAATAAGAGGTGTGGTCTAGCAACCGTTCTTCTTGCTTAGACGAGATATTCTCAAGAACAGTTTTTGAGGAAAGAAATATTTTGTAATACCCCAAAATTTACTAAGTTTATTAAGGGTCATTTATTACTAAGATAATAGCTTAAAAGCTAACTTAGTGACTAAAATGACAAAAATGCGAAAGTTGGGATTTCTTTAATTATGGGTTTTGGAAAGGAAATTTCTAATGTTTAAAGGTATCATGTGATAGATAGTTAATTGAATAAGGTATTCTTAAATTTTGGTTGAATACCAAGGAAAATTGGAATGGAAATTTAAGTTTAAAAGTTTAGTGACCAAAATGTAAATTTTAAAAATTTTATGGCTAAAGTATAAACTTTGGAAAAGTTTGGGGACTAAAGTTGTAATTTCCCAAAAGTTAAGGGGTTTATTTCATAAACAAATAGATCTCCTAAGGGTGTGAATCAAATGCGGAATTTTTTGGTTCTATCTGATACTTCGATTATTGGAAAAATCGTAGTTAAAGTTTAAGTGGAATTCGGATACCCAGATCGAACTGGAAAATTTTGAAGTTTTAACATATGATAGAGAAAGGTTATAAAAGTCATTTCCAAGTGTTGGAAATATTTTTAGTTCGATTCAAGATGAATCCTACAGTTTATTTCTGAGTAAAGGATTATTTATCAATATATTGGATCGAATGAAAATTTTGGAGACTGATCCAAAAGATATGGAAAAATTCATAAAATATTATTTTATGAATATTTTATTATATTTGGTTGGATTTCAATTAGATATAGTTGAATTTTTACAAGAATGGCAAACTAGTAAATAAAAACTAGTTGGAGGGCAAATTGATCATTTCGCCCCAATGGCAATTTTGAAATATTTAAAAAGTTATAAGGGCAATTTTGGAAAGAGAAAATGGAATATTAAATCTTGGCCCTTGATTGATGATAAAATCAATCTCAACCATTGGATAAAAATGGCAAAATTGTAATTTCCAAGCTCAATTCATTTAATAGAAGTGTGTGTAAAATAATGGTAAAAAGATGAACCAAATGTTCATCTTTTCTAGCCAAAAACGTGAGGGCTATGGATTCAAGTTTAATTTAGGGTTTGTGATGTTGAAATAATAATCTAGTAAGCTTGAATTGTTGTTTGGAAGCAAAACACTAAGTTAAATTGTGTAGGGACCATTTCAGAAAATTGAAAAGTTGAAGGACTAAATCTGAATTTTTAGAATTTGGAGTGTATTTATGTTATTAATGATGTTAGAGGTAAGAAAATGAAGTTAGAATGCCAAATTGATGTTGAATTGAATTAGTGACCATTTTGACAATTTGTCAAAGCTAAGTGACCAAATCTAAATGGAAGTTTTGTATGGGGGCTAAATCTGATTTTTAGTTGTAATGATGGAATTAAGGTAGTAATGTTGAATTGAGGACTAAATTGCAAAGTTAAGAAGCATGAATCCTTATCTTTGCATTTTAATACCTATTTCGGTAAATAAGGAAAATTAGGGAGAATTATTGTGAATAATTATTTGGTGAAGAATGTGATGAGTTGGTGGTTTAAATCTAGTGATTTGACTAAATTGAAAAGTAGAGAAGAAAGGAGAAGTTAGTATAAAAGTTGAAGTTGTTTATGGAAGTTGTGTAGAAAAACTGGTTTATGGCAGTAACTTTGAAAACTCACCATAAATTCTACAAAAATGGTTAGAAGGTGAATTTTATATCGATGTAAAGATTTGTTCGTCTAGTTTCATTTCCAACAAACGGAAACTGATTTCGAGTTCCAAGTAAAGAGATATGAATTTTTAAGTGGTGAAAGGTCAGAAAACAGTATAGCAGGTTGTTCCGAAATTCAATACTGGAAATTGACTTTGAAAATTCGCCATAATTCGTACAAGTTGAATTTGGGATATTAATTTATATGGTTGAAAAGATTATTGAATCTAGTTTCTTTCAGAACAAACGGAATTGAATTTCGAGTTGTTGATTATTTTATAGAAATATTTCTTGGGAGGTACTGCAAACAGCCAGAAAATGAGAATTGATACACTTTGTATCTAAGGTTGATTAGTAAGCTTGAAAAGGGTTAATGGAAGTTCAAATTGGTCACTAAGGACCATAATGAGTTTTTGAACAATACAAGGAAGAAAAGAAAATGTTTGGAGATTTTGTATTCGAATGATTATATTGGACAATATGTAACATATTGTTAGATTGGGATCTAACAAATATTTTACTTATTTGAATTATGAAGTTAAGTTCGAATCAAGGGAGGTTCAAGGTACAATGAAGGAAATGATCGAAGAGTACTTAGTGAGGCATACTAATACATGGCCCAGGTGAGTGCAATGCATACATAGATGTTTTATACATCACGGTAAGACTTGTGATGAGTCTACCTGGTTTATATATTGTCATGATAATTATGTCATTGTTCATACATTTGACATACTTTAAATATGTCAAAGGTTGAAAATAAATGCATTGATCACTATTTATTGATGATAATTTACTATTAATGTTATTCGGTTATGAACTGCTTCATGTTAATATAAATTGATATACATTGCCGTAGATGAAATATTTGATGATATAAAGCCCAAGTATGATATAGAGGTTCAAAGGTATAGTTGGCTAGCCATAAAGTCATAAACAGCTGCATAAAGATTCTAAGCACTTCAGGTAAAGTGCAAATTTTATAAATACTCATTGAGGAGTATACTCATGCATGGTATGAGTATACGAACTTATTACGGGTGCTAAGCACTTCGGAGTAATTTCATAAAAAACTCAATGAGGGATATATTGTATACTCCGGTAAGTATCCAAAAGCACTTCGGTGCTAAGCACTCCCGGTAGAGTGCAAATAATATACATACTCAAGAAAGTTTGGGTATGGGGGATGACTCGTGTACATAGAATCTCTTAATTCGATACCTTGGGCTAAGTAAACTAAATTGAAATAAAAAAATAGAATGATAAGCTTAAAAGTTTGCAGACAGAGTTGGAAAAAGGTATTGGTAAGCATTGAAAGCTTACGGATGGAAATGGCACCAATATTGGTAAGATCTAATCTTATCACTTTGATATACATATATGCTATTACATATTTAATTATGTTAATGAGCATGTAATGGTAAGGTGATCATATGCATTATTAATAATTAATATTGAGATTGATATTATGACAATTGCACTTAAATTTGAATTATTGCCTCACTAAGTAAATACTTAGCGTGTAACTGTTTTACACGTGGGAAAGAAGAAATGGTTGGAGTAAGGAGCATATACAGACATCATCAATCAATAACAGGTACATCAGTATCAGTAAGATATCTTTTGATACTATTTGATATTTACTAGTTGGCATGTATATTAAAAGGGTATGCCTGCTCCGATAGAATTTGTATTTTATTTGGTATCTTGATGAATTTTAAATCAGGCAGTTTTTAGGCAGTTTTATTAATTATATCAAGACAAATTAAATTGATAAGTTGCTGCCTAAACATAAATTCGATCTGAAGATGAAAATATTATTTTTAAACTTTACGCGAATAACTAGATTTGTAAATAAAAACTAAATACTTTGTAACATTTTTAAAGAAACAAATTTTTACCGAGTTACAAATGTAAAGGATTTTACAAATATTTTGTAATACTCGTATTCATCTATGAATACGAGAAAAGAGTATTATATTTATTGATATTAGAGCTGCAAGTTTAGCCGATTCTCAGCCTAAATGAAGTGGTTTTATGTTAAAAAGAGTATACATGCCACTAGGATATCAATATTACTGATCTAATGTTTTTACGATTTGATTGATGTCGCTCCTTACTAATGTAAATTGGGAGGAATTATAAGAAATATTTGAGTCAAGAAAGCGTGATGAACTGGTAAATTGGAAGCTTTGGAAGGAATCAAGAGTAATAACAATAAGGCTAATAACAACCCTTCGGATAAATCTGAACAAGAAAGGGGCACTGGTACAACAAGAAGTGCATATGCCAGATTAAGGAACTAAAAAGTTTAGAAACACCTGAATTGAAAGAAAAAGCAGATTAAGGCCCAGTGATTGTTGATTTATAACTGAATAATCTAAGGATTACACTGGACGGATACCGAGAAATTGGATAGAGCTATTTTGTTGCTTCGAGATTTAAGCTAGATTAGAAAACCATCTGAATTTGCTTCATAGCCAGGATTGAACATATCAGTTCGAGTTTATAACATTAGGACTGATAAAGATTGGGATGATTCGAAAATCATAGAAGGTACATCTCATCTTTTTGGATAAACCTGTATTGATGTTGATGGGTCCTAGCTTTACAGATTCTTATATAAGTACGAGGTTGAGTGGTGAATGAGATATCCTTATAGAACCCATTTCAAGTAATATAGCGGTCACGAATTTGTTGGGTTGTAATGTAAGGGAGAGCTGAACATGTGGAATTGCTTGATAAAAACATAAGAAATAGAGTTCCCGATAAACTTAATAGAATTATCTTTTGACGAGTCTAAGATGCTTGTGGGCATGATTTGGTTACTTCCTACCAGGTCATGATGAATTGTCGCATAAAGTGATTAATATTGAAAAACATGGAAGGCACAAAAATAGTAGTAGTTGATAAAAGGGTAAACCCCTTTTCTAATGTAATTTCAGTTTTTTATTAAGGAAATTGTTGTTCTAAGGTTGCTAAGTTTTCTTAGCAAAAGTAGTAGATGCTCGGGCTGTTGAAGTTAAATTGAAAAATAACTCGACTATCCAAAAATATCTGGATGTATTCCCAGATGAGTTACTCGGAATTACCTCTAGATTGAGAGGTGAAATTCAAAATAAAGATGTTACCAGGCATTGTGCCTAAATTAATGGCCCCGTATAAAATGGCTTCGACTGAACTTCGAGATTTAAAGGTACAAATTGCAAGGAATGTTAGGTCGATATTTTATAAAGTCAAGTGTGTCATCTTGAGGGCACACCATTGTTAATTGTGAAAGAGAAAGACTGATTTCTATCAGCTCGAGAAGGTAATAGTAAAGAATAAATATCTTCTTCCGAAGACTGATGATCTTTTGATTAGTTAAAAAAAATCAAGGAAGAAGAAATTCTAAATATAGCTTTTCGGACTCGGTATGAATACTATGAGTTCGGGATGATACCTACGGCATTTATAAGCCTAATGAACCAAGTATTCTAATTTTTCTTGGACCAATTTTTGGTAGAATTCATTGAGTATATTTTGGTCTATTCAAAGGAAAAAGGAAGAATAAGATGCCCATTTTGCATTGTTCTTCAGACCTTTCGAGAAAAGAAGCTATATGTTAAATTGTTAAAGTATGAGATTGGCTGTCTAAAGCTATTTTATCAGTTATGTGGATTGGGCAATGTGTATAAGAATAGACCTCAAGAAAGTACAAATTATAGTTGAATGGAAACCTCTAAAAACTGTTTTAGAGGTTCAGAATTTCTTGATGATTGTATCCTCATTGACCAAGCTATTGAGGAAAGAAATGTCGTTCAATTGAACAGATTAATGCTAAGAAATCTTTGAGACATTAAAAGAGATCTTAATAGAAGCCACAAGATGCAGTACAAACCAGAATCGGGTAAAGATTATGTGGTGTATAGCGATGCTTCTTATAGCGATTTTGGGATGCGTACTTATGCAAGAAGGAAAAGTAATGGTCTATGCTTGAGACAACTTAAGATATATGAGAGGAATTATCTTACTTAGAATTTGGCGCTAGCAATGGTTGTATTTGCTTTAAAAGATATAGCGTCATTATTTATACAGTGAACGATGCTATATTTGTATAGGTTATAAAAGTTTAAAGTATATGCTTACTAAAGAATAGTTAAACTTGACGCAAAAAAGCTGGATTGAGCTTTTTAAGAATTATGATATGGTCATTGACTATCATCCAGAAAAAACTAATGTGATAGCTGACGCTCTCAGTCGAAAGACAATTGTTGCCTTAAGAGTTATGAATGGAAGATTGGCATTAAAAGAAGATGGTTTTTTGATTGTCAAGTTAAGAATAAAATTTACCATATTGGATTAAATAAGATATATTTAAAGAAAGGGTGAAAATGTTGTCAAGGTGCAAACAAGTGAAAAAGAGTGAAACTGAAAACTTGGAAGTTAGGTTTGATAGATATTTGTATTATCAAGGAAGAATTTCTATCTCAATGATGGAAACTATATGTTGACCCTAAAAGAAAAGATATTTAATATGAAGTTAAGGACAAAGTATTCCTTAAAAGTTTCACCTTGGAAGAATGTGTTATGGTTTAGACAAAGAGAAAGTTAAGTTCAAAATTTATTGGGCTATAAGAAATTCTGAAAGGAGTTAGTCTGATAGTTAAGTTTAATAGTTGGCTTTATCTTTGGAAATGAACAAGATTCATAATGTATTGATGCTCTGGAAATATTGATTACACCCCTCACATGTTGTTACTCCGGAGAAAATAGAGATTCATCCGGATTTAAACTATGAAAAAGAACTGGTGAAGATCTTAGCACATAGAGTCAAAGAACGAAGAAAACAAGACAATCATGTTTGTTAAAGTTCTTTGACAAAAAAATCACAAGGTTAAAGAAAAGATTTGAGAGAAATAAGAAGAAAATAGTTTCCTCACCTTTTGGAACCAAGTAAGTATTGAAAAATTCGAGGACAAATTTTCTTAAGGGGGAGAGAATTGTAATACCCCAAAATGTAATAAGTTGATTAAGGGTCATTTAGTACTTAGATAATAGCTTAAAAGCTAACTTAGTGACTAAAATGACAAAAATGCGAAAGTTGGGATTTCTTTAATTATAGGTTTTGGAAAGGAAATTTCTAATGTTTAAAGGCATCATGTGATAGATAGTGAATTGAATAAGGTATTCTTAAAGTTTGGTTGAATACCAAGGAAAATTGGAAAGGACACTGAAGTTTAAAAGTTTAGTGACCAAAATGTAAATTTTGAAAATTTTATGGCTAAAGTATAAACTTTGGAAAAGTTTGGGGACTAAAGTTGTAATTTCCTAAAAGTTAAGGGTTTTATTTCATAAATAAATATATCACTTAAGGGTGTAAATCGAATGCGGAGTTTTTGGTTCGATCTGATACTTCAATTATTGGGAAAATCGTAGTTAAAGTTTAAGTGGAATTCAGATACCCGGATCAACCTGAAAATTTTTGAAGTTTTACCATATGATGGAGAAATGTTATAAAAGTCATTTCCAAGTGTTGGAAATATTTTTAGCTCGATTCAAGATGAATCCTACAGTTCATTTCTGAGTAAAGGATTATTTATCAATATATTGGGTCGAATGGAAATCTTGGAGACTGATCCAAAAGATATGGAAAAATTCATAAAATATTATTTTATGAATATTTTATTATAGTTGGTTGGATTCCAAATAGATTTAGTTAAATTTTTACAAGAATGGCAAACTAGTAAATAAAAACAAGTTGGAGGGCAAATTGGTCATTTGGCCCAAATGGCAATTTTGAAATATTTAAAAAGTTATAAGGGCAATTTTGGAAAGAGAAAATAGAATATTAAATCTTGTCCCTTGATTGATGATAAAATCAATCTCAACCATTGGATAAAAATGGCAAAATTGTAATTTCCAAGCTCGATTCATTTAATAGAAATGTGTGTAAAATAATGGTAAAAAGATGAACCAAATGTTCATCTTTTCTAGCCAAAAATTTGACGGCTAGGGAAATAAAGAGAAATTTTTTCCAAGCTCGATTCAAGCCCCAAAACTCGGTTTTCAGGTAATCTCTTCGACTACAAAGCTGTTCTACTCTTCAAGCTCTATCTTTTGATATCAATAATTCATGGAATCCATGCTTGATTGATAAGAATTTACATGAGAAAGAAATTAGGGTTTATGGATCAAATTGGGGCTTTTGAGATTTTATGATTCCATGATTTAATTCAAGTTGAAATCAAGCTAGTGTGATGTTAAAAATCATGATATTGAGTTGGGATTTAAGTTTTACATGTTTTGATTATTATGAAGATGATTAGGGTTTATGGATTCAAGTTTAATTTAGGGTTTGTAATGGTGAAATAATGATCTAGTAAGCTTTAATTGTTGTTTGGAAGCAAAACCCTAAGTTAAATTGTGTAGGGACCATTTCAGCAAATTGAAAAGTTGAATGACCAAATCTGAATTTTTATAATTTGGAGTGTATTTATGTTATTAATGATGTTAGAGATAAGAAAATGAAGTTAGAATGCCAAATTGATGTTGAATTGAATTAGTGGCCATTTTGACAATTTGTCAAAGTTAAGTGACCAAATCAAAATGGAAGTTTTGTGTGGGGGCTAAATCTGATTTTTAGTTGTAATGATGGAATTAAGGTAGTAATGTTGAATTCAGGACTAAATTGCAAAGTTAAGAAGCATGAATCCTTATATTTGCATTTTAGCACCTATTTCGATTAATAAGGAAAATTAGGGAGAATTATTGTGAATAATTATTTGGTGAATAATGTAATGAGTTGGTGGTTTAAAGCTAGTGATTGGACTAAATTGAAAAGTAGAGAAGTAAGTATAAAAGTTGAAGTTGTTTATGAAGTTGTGTAGAAAAACTAGTTTATGGCAGTAACTTTGAAAATTCACCATAAATACTACAAAAATGATTAGAAGATGAATTTTATACCGATGTAAAGATTTGTTCGTCTAGTTTCGTTTCCAACAAACGGAAAGTGATTTCGAGTTCCGAGTAAAAAGATATGAATTTTTAAGTGGTGAAAGGTAGAAAACAATATAGTAGGCTGTTCCGAAATTCAATACTAGAAATTAACTTTAAAAATATGCCATAAATCGTACAAGTTTAATTTGGGATATTAATTTATATGGTTTAAAATCTAATTGAATCTAGTTTCTTTCAGAACAAACGGAATCGAATTCCGAGTTGTAGATTATTTTATAGAAATATTTCTTGGGAGGTACTACAAACAGGCAGAAAATGAGAATTGATACACTTTGTATCTAAGGTTGATTAGTAAGCTTGAAAAGGGTTAATGGAAGTTCAAATTGGTCACTAAGGACTATAATGATTTTTTGAACAATACAAGGAAGAAAAGAAAATGTTTGGAGATTTTGTATTCGAATGATTATATTGGACAAAATGTAACATATTGTTAGATTGGGATCTAACAAATATTTTACTTATTTGAATTATGAAGTTAAGCTCGAATCAAGGGAGGTTCAAGGTACAATGAAGGAAAGGATCGAAGAGGACTTAGTTAGGCATACTAATACATGGCCCAGGTGAGTGCAATGCATACATAACATTATACTTAGATGTTTTATACATCACTGGTAAGACTTGCGATAAGTCTACCTAGTTTATATATTGCAATGATAATTGTGTCATTGATCATACATTTGACATACTTTAAATATGTCAAAGGTTGAAAATAAATGCATTGATCACTAGTTATTGATGATGATTTACTTTTAATGTTATTCGGTTATGAACTGCTTCATGTTAATATAAATTGATATACATTGCCATGGATGAAATATTTGATGATATAAAGCCCAAGTATGATATAGAGGTTCAAAGGTATAATTGGCTTGCCATAGAGTCATAAATAGCTGTATAAAGATTCTAAGCACTTCAGGTAAAGTGCAAATTTTATAAATACTCATTGAGGAGTATACTCATGCATGGTTTGAGTATACGAACTTATTACGGGTGCTAAACACTTCGGAGTAATTTCATAAAAACTCAATGAGGGATATATTGTATACTCCAGTAAGTATACAGAAGCACTTCAGTGCTAAGCACTTCCGGTAGAGTGCAAATAATATACATACTCAAGAAAGGTTGGGTATGGGGGGATGACTCGTGTACATAGAATCTCTTAATTCGATACCTTGGGCTAAGTAAACTGAATTGAAATAAAAAAAATAGAATGATAAGCTTGATAACTTGCAGACAGAGCTGGAAAAAGGTATTGGTAAGCATTGAAAGCTTACGGATGGAAATGGCACCAATATTAGTAAGATCTAATCTTATCACTTTGATATACATATATGCTATTTACATATTTAATTATGTTAATGAGCATGTAATGGTAAGGTGATAATATGCATTATTAATAATTAATAATTAATATTGAGATTGATATTATGACAATTGCACTTAAATTTGAATTATTGCCTCACTAAGTAAATACTTATCGTGTAACTATTTTACACGTAGGAAAGAAGAAATGGTTGGAGTAAGGAGTATATACGGACATCATCAATCAATAACATGTACATTAGTATCAGTAAGATATCTTTTGATACTATTTGATATTTACTAGTTGGCATGTATATTAAAAGGGTATGCGTGCTCTGATAGAATTTGTTTTTTATTCGGTATCTGGATGAATTTTAAATCAGGCAGTTTTTAGGCAGTTTTATTAATTATATCAACACAAATTAAATTGATAAGTTGCTACCTGAAAATAAATTCGATTTGAAGATGAAAATATTATTTTTAAACTGTACGCGAATAACTAGATTTGTAAATAAAAACCAAATACATTGTAACATTTTAAAGAAACAAAATTTTACCGAGTTACAAATGTAGAGGGTTTTACAAATGTTTTGTGATATCTTTGATTCGTATTCAGCTATTAATACGGGAAAGAGGTATTACATTTATTGGTATCAGAGCTACAGGTTTAGCCGATTCTTGGCCTAAATGGAAGTGGTTTTACGTTAATAGAGTATACATGCCACTAGGATATCAATATTTCTGAACTGATGTTTTTACGATATGATTGATGTCGCTCCTTACTAATGTAAATTTAGAGGAATTATAAGAAATATTTGAGTCAAGAAAGCGTGATGAACTGGTAAATTGGAAGCTTTGGAAGGAATCAAGAGTAGTAACAATAAGGTTAATAATAACCCTTTGGATAAATCTGAACAAGAAAGGGGCACTGGTACAACAAGAAGTGTCTGTGCCAGATTAAGGAACTGAAAAGTTTAGAAACACCTGAATTGAAAGGAAAAGCAAATTAAGGCCCGGTGGTTGTTGATTTATAACTGAATAATCTAAGGATTACACTGGATGGATACCGAGAAACTGGATGGAGCTATTTTGTTGCTCCGAGATTTAAGCTAGATTAGAAAACCATCTGAATTTGCTTCATAGCCAAGATTGCACATATCAGTTCGAGTTTACAACATCAGGACTGACAAAGATTGGGATGATTTGAAAATCATAGAAGGTACATCTCATCTTTTTGGATAAACATGTATTGACATTGATGGGTCCTAGCTTTACACATTCGTATATAAGTACGAAGTTGAATGGTGAATGAGATATCCTTATAGAACCCATTTCATGTTATATAGCGTCACGAATTTGTTGGGTTGTAATGTAAGGGGGAGATGAACATGTGGAATTGCTCGATAAAAACATAAGAAATAGAGTTCCCAATAAACTTAATGGAATTATCTTTTGAGAAGTCTAAGATGATTGTGGGCATGAATTGGTTACCTTCCTATCAGGTCATGATGAATTGTCGCATAAAGTGATTAATATTGAAAAACATGGAAGGCACAAAAATAGTAGTAGTTGATAAAAGGGTAAACCCCTTTTCTAATGTAATTTTAGTTTTTTATTAAGGAAATTGTTGTTCTAAGGTTGCTAAGTTTTCTTAGCAAAAGTAGTAGATGCTCGGGCTGTTGAAGTTAAATTGAAAAATAACTCGACTATACAAAAATATCTGGATGTATTCCCAGATGAATTACTCGAAATTACCTCTAGATTGAGAGGTGAAATTCAAAATAAAGATGTTACCAGGCATTGTGCCTAAATTAATGGCCCCGTATAAAATGGCTTCGATCGAACTTCGAGATTTAACGGTACAAATTGCAAGGAATGTTAGGTCGATATTTTATAAAGTCAAGTGTGTCATCTCGAGGGCACACCATTGTTAATTGTGAAAGAGAAAGACTGATTTCTATCAGCTCGAGAAGGTAATAGTAAAGATTAAATATCTTCTTCCGAAGACTGATGATCTTTTGATTAGTTAAAAAAAATCAAGGAAGAAGAAATTCTAAATATAGCTTTTCGGACTCGGTATGAATACTATGAGTTCGGGATGATACCTACGGCATTTATAAGCCTAATGAACCAAGTATTCTAATTTTTCTTGGACCAATTTTTGGTAGAATTCATTGAGTATATTTTGGTCTATTCAAAGGAAAAAGGAAGAATAAGATGCCCATTTTGCATTGTTCTTCAGACCTTTCGAGAAAAGAAGCTATATGTTAAATTGTTAAAGTATGAGATTGGCTGTCTAAAGCTATTTTATCAGTTATGTGGATTGGGCAATGTGTATAAGAATAGACCTCAAGAAAGTACAAATTATAGTTGAATGGAAACCTCTAAAAACTGTTTTAGAGGTTCAGAATTTCTTGATGATTGTATCCTCATTGACCAAGCTATTGAGGAAAGAAATGTCGTTCAATTGAACAGATTAATGCTAAGAAATCTTTGAGACATTAAAAGAGATCTTAATAGAAGCCACAGTACCAGTACAACCAGAATCGGGTAAAGATTATGTGGTGTATAGCGATGCTTCTTATAGCAGTTTGGGATGCGTACTTATGCAAGAAGGAAAAGTAATGGTCTATGCTTGAGACAACTTAAGATATATGAGAGGAATTATCTTACTTAGAATTTGGCGCTAGCAATGGTTGTATTTGCTTTAAAAGATATAGCGTCATTATTTATACAGTGAACGATGCTATATTTGTATAGGTTATAAAAGTTTAAAGTATATGCTTACTAAAGAATAGTTAAACTTGACGCAAAAAAGCTGGATTGAGCTTTTTAAGAATTATGATATGGTCATTGACTATCATCCAGAAAAAACTAATGTGATAGCTGACGCTCTCAGTCGAAAGACAATTGTTGCCTTAAGAGTTATGAATGGAAGATTGGCATTAAAAGAAGATGGTTTTTTGATTGTCAAGTTAAGAATAAAATTTACCATATTGGATTAAATAAGATATATTTAAAGAAAGGGTGAAAATGTTGTCAAGGTGCAAACAAGTGAAAAAGAGTGAAACTGAAAACTTGGAAGTTAGGTTTGATAGATATTTGTATTATCAAGGAAGAATTTCTATCTCAATGATGGAAACTATATGTTGACCCTAAAAGAAAAGATATTTAATATGAAGTTAAGGACAAAGTATTCCTTAAAAGTTTCACCTTGGAAGAAGGTGTTATGGTTTAGACAAAGAGAAAGTTAAGTTCAAAATTTATTGGGCTATAAGAAATTGTGAAAGGTGTTAGTCTGATAGTTAAGCTTAATAGTTAGCTTTATCTTTGGAAATGAACAAGATTCATAATGTATCGATGCTCTTGAAATATTTATTAGACCCCTCACATGTTGTTACTCCGGAGAAAATAGAGATTTAGCCGGATTTAAGCTATAAAAAAGAACTGGTAAAGATCCTAGCACATGGGTCAAAGAACTAAGAAAACAAGACAATCCTGTTTGTTAAAGTTCTTTGACAAAAAAAAATCATAAGGTTAAAGAAAAGATTTGATAGAAATAAGAAGAAAATATAAGAAAATAGTTTCCTCACCTTTTGGAACCAAGTAAGTATTGAAAAATTCGAGGACGAATTTTCTTAAGGGGGAGAGAATTTTAATACCCCAAAATTTACTAAGTTGATTAAGGGTCATTTAGTACTAAGATAATAGCTTAAAAGCTAACTTAGTGACTAAAATGACAAAAATGCGAAAGTTGGGATTTCTTTAATTATGGGTCTTGGAAAGGAAATTTCTAATGTTTAAAGGTATCATGTGATAGATAGTAAATTGAATAAGGTATTCTTAAAGTTTGGTTGAATACCAAGGAAAATTGGAATGGAAATTGAAGTTTAATAGTTTAGTGACCAAAATGTAAATTTTGAAAATTTTATGGCTAAAGTATAAACTTTGGAAAAGTTTGGGGACTAAAGTTGTAATTTCCCAAAAGTTAAGGGTTTTTATTTCATAAATAACTAGATCACCTAAGGGTATCCGAATGGCAAAGTAGTAAATAAAAACTAGTTAGAAGGTAAATTGGTCATTTGGCCCCAATGGCAATTTTGAAATATTTAAAAAGTTATAAGGGAAATTTTGGAAGGAGAAAATAGAATATTAAATCTTGGCCCTTGATTGATGATAAAATCAATCTCAACCATCGGATAAAAATGGCAAAATTGTAATTTCACTATTAAATGAATTTAATATTCATTTAATAGATATATGTGTAAAACAATGGTAATGTTCATCTTTTCCAGCCAAAAACGTGAGGGCTAGGGAAAGAAAGAGAATTTTTTTCCAAGCTCGATTCAAGCCCGAAACTCGGTTTTTAGGTAATCTCTTCGACTACAAAGTTGTTCTACTCTTCAAGCTCTACCTTTTGATATCAATAATTCATGGAATCCATGCTTGATTGATGAGAATTTATATGAGAAAGAAATTAGGGTTTATGGATCAAATTGGGGCTTTTGAGATTTTATGATTCCATGATTGAATTCAAGTTGAAATCAAGCTAGTATGATGTTAAAAATCATGATATTGAGTTGGGATTTAAGTTTTACATGTTTTGATTATTATGAAGATGATTAGGGTTTATGGATTCAAGTTTAATTTAGGGTTTTTGATGTTGAAATAATGATCTAGTAAGCTTGAATTGTTGTTTGGAAGCAAAACCCTAAGTAAAATTGTGTAGGAACCATTTCGGCTAATTGAAAAGTTGAAGGACCAAATCTGATTTTTTTTTATAATTTGGAGTGTATTTATGTTATTAATGATGTTAGAGATAAGAAAATAAAGTTAGAATGCCAAATTGATGTTGAATTGAATTAGTGACCATTTTGACAATTTGTCAAAGTTAAGTGACCAAATCAAAATGGAAGTTTTGTATGGGGGCTAAATCTGATTTTTAGTTGTAATGATGGAATTAAGGTAGTAATGTTGAATTGAGTACTAAATTGCAAAGTTAAGAAGCATGAATCCTTATCTTTGCATTTTAGTACCTATTTCGGTAAATAAGGAAAATTAAGGAGAATTATTGTGAATAATTATTTGGTGAAGAATGTGATGAGTTGGTGGTTTAAAGCTAGTGATTGGATTAAATTGAAAAGTAGATAAGTAAGGAGAAGTTAGTATAAAAGTTGAAGTTGTTTATGGAAGTTGTGTAGAAAAACTGGTTTATGATAGTAACTTTGAAAATTCACCATAAATACTACAAAAATTATTAGAAGATGAATTTTATACCGATTTAAAGTTTTGTTCATCTAGTTTCGTGTCTAACAAACGGAAACTGATTTCGAGTTCTGAGTAAAAAGATATGAATTTTAAGTGGTGAAAGGTCGAAAACAGTATAGCAGGCTGTTCCAAAATTCAATACTGGAAATTGACTTTGAAAATTCGCCATAAATCGTACAAGTTGAATTTGGGATATTAATTTATATGGTTGAAAAGCTTATTGAATCTAGTTTCTTTCAGAACAAACGGAATCGAACTCTGAGTTGTAGATTGTTTTATAGAAATATTTCTTGGGAGGTACTGCAAACAGCTAGAAAATGAGAATTGATACACTTTGTATCTAAGGTTAATTAGTAAGCTTGAAAAGGGTTAATGGAAGTTCAAATTGTTCACTAAGGACCATAATGAGTTTTTGAACAATACAAGGAAGAAAAGAAAATGTTTGGAGATTTTGTATTCGAATGATTATATTGGACAATATGTAACATATTGTTAGATTGGGATCTAACAAATATTTTACTTATTTGAATTATGAAGTTAAGTTCGAATCAAGGGAGGTTCAAGGTACAATGAAGGAAATGATCGAAGAGGACTTAGTAAGGCATACTAATACATGGCCCAGGTAAGTGCAATGCATACATAACATTATAAATAGATGTTTTACATAACAAATATTTTACTTATTTGAATTGTGTCATTGATCATACATTTGACATACTTTAAATATGTCAAAGGTTGAAAATAAATGCATTGATCACTAGTTATTGATGATGATTTACTATTAATGTTGTTCGGTTATGAATTGCTTCATGTTAATATAAATTGATATACATTTCGATGGATGAAATATTTGATGATATAAAGCCCAAGTATGATATAGAGGTTCAAAGGTATAGTTGGCTAGCCATAGAGTCATAAACAGTTGTATAAAGATTCTAAACACTTCAGCTAAAGTGCAAATTTTATAAATACTCATCGAGAAGTATACTCATGCATGGTTTGAGTATACAGACTTATTACGGGTGCTAAGCACTTCGGAGTAATTTCATAAAAACTCAATGAGGGATATATTCTATACTTCGGTAAGTATATAGAAGCACTTCGGTGCTAAGCACTCCCGGTAGAGTGCAAATAATATACATACTCAAGAAAGGTTAGGTATGAGGGGATGACTCGTGCACATAGAATCTCTTAATTCGATACCTTGGGCTAAGTAAACTGAATTAAAATAAAAAAATAGAATGATAAGCTTGAAAGCTTGCAAACAGAGTTGGAAAAAGGTATTGGTAAGCATTGAAAGCTTGCGGATGGAAATGACGCCAAATTGGTAAGATCTAATCTTATCACTTTGATATACATATATGCTATTACATATTTAATTATGTTAATGAGCATGTAATGGTAAGGTGATCATATGCATTATTAATAATTAAAAATTAATATTGATTGATATTATGAAAATTGCACTTAAATTTGAATTACTGCCTCACTAAGTAAATACTTAGCGTGTAACTGTTTTACACGTAGGAAAGAAGAAATGGTTGGAGTAAAGAGCATATACGGACATCATCAATCAATAACAGGTACATCAGTATCAGTAAGATATCTTTTGATACTGTTTGATATTTACTAGTTGGCATGTATATTAAAAGGGTATGCATGCTCTGATAGAATTTGTTTTTTATTTGGTATCTGGATGAGTTTTAAATCAGACAGTTTTTAGGCAGTTTTATTAATTATATAAAGACAAATTAAATTGATCAGTTGCTGCCTAAAAATAAATTCGATTTGAAGATGAAAATAATATTTTTAAACTTTACGCGAATAACTAGATTTGTAAATAAAAACTAAATACATTGTAACATTTTAAAGAAACAAAATTTTACCGAGTTACAAATGTAGAGGGTTTTACAAATGTTTTGTGATATCTCTGATTCATATTCAGCTATGAATACGGGAAAGGAGTATTACATTTATTGGTATCAGAGTTTAAGGTTTAGCCGATTCCTGGCCTAAATGGAAGTGGTTTTATGTTAAAAAGAGTATACATGCCACTTGGATATCAATATTACTGATATGATATTTTTACGATTTGATTGATGTCGCTCCTTACTAATGTAAATTGGGAGGAATTATAAGAAATATTTGAGTCAAGAAAGCGTGATGAACTGGTAAATTGGAAGCTTTGGAAGGAATCAAGAGTAATAACAATAAGGTTAATAATAACCCTTCACATAAATCTGAACAAGAAAGGGGCACTGGTACAACAAGAAGTTCCTGTCCCAAATTAAGGAACTGAAAAGTTTAGAAACACCTGAATTGAAAGGAAAAGCACATTAAGGCCCAGTGAATGTTGATTTATAACTGAATAATCTAAGGATTACACTAGACGGATACCGAGAAATTGGATGGAGCTATTTTGTTGCTCCGAGATTTAAGCTAGATTAAAAAACCATCTGAATTTGCTTCATAGCCAGGATTGCACATATCAGTTCGAGTTTATAACATCAGGACTGATAAAGATTGGGATGATTAGAAAATCATAGAAGGTATATCTCATCTTTTTGGATAAACCTGTATTGATGTTGATGGCTCCTAGCTTTACACATTCGTATATAAGTACGAAGTTGAATGGTGAATGACATATCCTTATAAAACCCATTTCAAGTAATATAGCGGTCACGAATTTGTTGGGTTGTAATGTAAGGGGGAGGTGAACATGTGGAATTGCTCGATAAAAACATAAGAAATAGAGTTCCCAATAAACTTAATGGAATTATCTTTTGAGGAGTCTAAGATGATTGTGGGCATGAATTGGTTACCTTCCTATCAGGTCATGATGAATTGTCGCATAAAGTGATTAATATTGAAAAACATGGAAGGCACAAAAATAGTAGTTGTTGATAAAAGGGTAAACCCCTTTTCTAATGTAATTTTAGTTTTTTATTAAGGAAATTGTTGTTATAAGGTTGTTAAGTTTTCTTAGCAAATGTAGTAGATGTTCGGGCTGTTAAAGTTAAATTGAAAAATAACTCGACTATCCAAAAATATCTTGATGTATTCCCAGATGAATTACTCGGAATTACCTCTAGATTGAGAGGTGAAATTCAAAATAAAGATGTTACCAGGCATTGCGCCTAAATTAATGGCCCCGTATAAAATGGCTTCGACCGAACTTTGAGATGTAAAGGTACAAATTGCAAGGAATGTTAGGTCGATGTTTTATAAAGTCAAGTGTGTCATCTTGAGGGCACACCAGTGTTAATTGTGAAAGAGAAAGACTAATTTCTATCAGCTCGAGAAGGTAATAGTAAAGAATAAATATCTTCTTCCGAAGATTGATGATCTTTTGATTAGTTAAAAAAAATCAAGGAAGAAGAAATTCTAAAGATAGCTTTTCGGACTCGATATGAATACTATGAGTTCGTGATGATACCTACGGCATTTATAAGCCTAATGAACCAAGTATTCTAATTTTCCTTGGACCAATTTTTGGTAGAATTCATTGAGTATATTTTGGTCTATTCAAAGGAAAAAGGAAAAATAAGATGCCCATTTTGCATTGTTCTTTAGACCTTTCGAGAAAAGAAGCTATATGCTAAATTGTTAAAGTATTAGATTGGTTGTCTAAAGTTGTTTTATTAGTTGTGTGGATTGGGCAATGGGAATAAGAATAGACCTCAAGAAAGTACAAATTATAGTTGAATGGAAACCTCTAAAAAATGTTTTAGAGGTTTAGAATTTCTTGATGATTGTCTCCTTATTGACCAAACTATTGAGGAAAGAAATGACGTTCAGTTGAACAGATCAATGCTAAGAATTCTTTGAGACATTAAAGGAGATCTTAATAGAAGCCACGGTACCAATACAACCAGAATCGGGTAAAGATTATGTGGTGTATAGTGATGCTTCTTATAACAGCTCCTACGCCTAATGGACCTAGAATAAGTCATTTTAGACCTAAAGTATCCCTTTAGGTAGGCTCTTACACCTAATGGGCCTAGGGTAAGTCCTTGTGGACCTAAGGTATCCATTTAGGTAGGCTCCTACATCCAATGGGCCTAGGGTAAGTCCTTCTAGACCTAAGGTATCCCCTTAGGTAGGCTCCTACGCCCGATGGGCCTAGGGTAAGTCCTTATGGTTATAGTTTTTTTAACTACATATCGGTGTTCGGTTAGAGCGTAGTTAGGTGATACTAAATTTTCCTGTCTCTCTCTTTGCCCTCGTCGAAATTCTACAGTTCTCTAAAACATTCTGTCTATCTTTCCTGAACTGCATTTGATGGAATACACTAATTGCTCTAGCTCAATTCCCTTAATTTATCTCTCTTCTGATTCTCTGGTCTATAGACTTCTAATCTGGTACTCAAGTGATCAAATAAAGAACAATTTTGTTATCTTCATGTATGGTGACTTTATGAAGTTCTAAGTCATAAGTGGAATCCGTTGATGCCAGTGTCAATGTCATGTGTATCCATATACCTGCTTGTGCCTATAGTATCACTTGGTAGTTTTGTATTACTGAGGTTTTTCTAATGCTCACGCTGGTTTTACTATCGCATGTTAAAAGAGACTAAACACATTACAATACGACATCATATATGAGAGTTCCTTCGGCGTTGCTTTTGGAGTACGGTATACATGGATTTATGGGGCATGTAGATCACATCTTATTTTTTTATTATTATTATTAGATTCTGAACCTCGATTTTATAAGTATATTCTTGAATTCTGATTTGATGCTTGATTGATTTCTGAATTTTTAATTTAATTCAGAAATTTGTTTTATAATTTTAAATGGTTTGACAAAATTTGTTTTATTTAGAATTTTTTTACTGTGGGTTGTTCCGATGACCTGAATGTGACACCTCGAATTAGATCGGATCATCTGTATCGGTTTGGGTGTTACAGTGAAGCATAAAGGAAACAAGAAATTAGATGCAATTAAATTACAAAAACTTTAGAATCGATTTTTTTTTATCGAAAGGCCAGCTTCATTCAACAAGGAGACAAATAAAAATAGGTAAAGGGAACAAATCAGAACAAAGAGAAAAAAAACACAAAAACAAACAGGAGAAAAGCACAAACACAGTGCTAGCAAAAGCTTCAAAATCGAAGCAACAAGAAAAGAAAAAACACAAATAGGACTGAGCGTTCGATCGAATCGAGTCGAGTCAAAAAATTTTGAGTAATTCGAGTTGACGCGTCATATTTTACAACTCAAATTTTATTTTAAATTTTTTGACTCGAGTCGAGATTATAAAATTTGAGTCCAGTCGAGTTTTCGAGTTCCTATACAAATTTTAATTGTAATCATTTATCATGTTATGGTACAATTTGATTCTAATTTAAACGATTTTCTCTAATCATATAAATTATGCATATATATTTTTTCATATGTGACATATATTTCTTCGGATTTTTTTATATCGGCATATGTATATTAGAAAAAGTTGAGGGACTCAACTCTAACTTAAAACCAATCCACTAATTATTAAAAATTTTGAGTTTTTCGAATTTTTATTTTACAACTCAAACTTTATTTGAAATATTAGAGTCGAGTCAAATTGAGTCGAATTTTTTCGCCTCGAGTCGAGTAAAATTTTTTAATTTTTTTGAGTCGAGTCGACTTTTGCTCACCCCAAACACAAATGAACAACAACAAACAAACCACGTGAACAAACAGAAAAAATACAACCAAGAAGACAAGAGCTTCCGGAACCAACAGGGACCGAGGAGCATGAAGGAGCCAGCATCGTCTCAACATCCGCATGACTGATTGGGGGACGTTGTTGATAACTCGTAAGGAAAAATGCAGTGACAATGCCAAACCAGTTATCGCGTCAGGATTTGATAGTTGTCGATGACTGATGGACATAAAGAAGGAAGAGAGGTTGGAGGAACCAAGTCGTTGGTCAAACGTCGGTGAAAACAACGAATCAACCCACCAAAAAAGAGAGGAGGACATGCACAATCGAAAAACAAAAACAAAATGTTCGAGGAACCAAGGCGGAAAAGAAAACCAGGAAAAAGAGAGGAAGTTCTCCTTTACACTCTGTCCACACCTCCACCTCACTGTAGAGGGCTAGAACAAAATTACGGCCGTCAAAAAAAGGCTTTCTATAAGCAAGCTAAAACGAAAAGCACTGAAATATTGATCAAAACAAAAGGAAAGAGAGCCAACCCATAGAAACGAGAGCACGGGAAAAAAAATAAAATAAGGAGCAATACTAAGGGAAGGAGGTTAGTCGCCGGAGGTCATAGCGTTTGGTCACCAAATGGAAGCAGCAAAAAGTTCCTTTAAGGAAAGGAGAGAGAATGTTTAGGGAGTTTTTAAATTGTCAAATTTTATGTTTGTAGATTTAAAAAAAAAAACGTTTCTCAAAAAGAAAAGTTCGATCACAAAGAAGAGATGGCTAAACTATTGAGCCAAGTTAGAAAGTAGGGATGGGCTAAGGGGGTTGGAGGGCCCTTAAAAAATTAAAATTTATGTACGATTTAAAGATTTTTTTTAATTTTCTATGATTTTTTATTAAAAATCTATTTTCGTCTTCTTTAAATTTTTATAAATTCGCCTTTTAAAATTTTATAAATTCTCCCCTCTAATCTAAAGTTCTGTGTCTATACTAGAGACCTCTCCCTTGCTTGCACTTTTTATAAGCAATCTAAAGTTCTGTGTCTCCACTGAACCATGGTAGAGACTTAATATTTTATAAATTCTCCCCTTTAATCTTAACCACTGAACCATAGTAGAGACTTAATATTTTATCGACAAAAATAATATTTAATAACGCAAAAATGTTCATCTATCTTCTCAACTTTTTCGTCTCATCTTTTGCACTTTTTTTGTTTGTTTTATTTTCTCATGATATTTTGATTGGGTTATATTTTGATGCACAAGCTGTGTAAAAAAAATATACAATCCTTCTATAAAATTTAAAATCTAAATCTCAAACCCTAAGCCTTAAACTCTAAACCTCAAACCATAAACCCTAAACCCTAAACTCTAACCATAAACCTTAAATTCTACACCCTACAAACTAAACTCCTAAAACTAAAGGACTTGTGTAAACTAAAGTTTACACAAGCTTGTGTATCAAAGTATTTTCCTTCTTGATTTTCAATTTACGATTTATGTACATTAATCTATTATTAAACATGGAAGGAATTTTAATATGAATGTTAATTCATAAAGATATAAACTTATTCTAACCCTAATTTTAATTTTGTTTAGAAATATAATTAATTGTATGTTGAGTTTCTAATAGTTTTAATATTTATTTAATAATTATTAAAAAAATAAATAGTGTATAGTGAGTATCGTTAGTAAGATGTAGTGGTGTGTGTCATTCTCCTGTATTATATCCCTTTCCCTTTTATCTTCACTTTAACCTTCAAACCAGGCTCTGGTCATTGGCTATGCTTATTTCTCTTGTGGTTAATCGTTCTTGCGTTTAAGCAAAAGAATGTTATTAAAATATAAATATATTTTAACAGTTTTAAAATTATTAAAAAAATTAAATTTTAGAATTTAGAGTTTAAACAAATATTCATGTATAATGTTTTTATACCGATAGTGCATCAAATATTTTCTCTTAAAATAATATTAGATAGGAACATTTAGGCCGTAAGTTAATTTATATATTTTATTTTAGGGTAAACATCACCATTGGTCACTAAACTATTCTCATTTGTCTATTTTGGTCACCAAATTGTTATTTTGGGCAAAATAGTCACTAATCTTATGTTTTTTTTTCTATTTTGGTCACCCGCTATTAAAAAACTAACGGAAAAACCAATAATTTTGTGACCAAAACAGGAAAGAATCAATAGATTGGTAACCAAAATAGAAAAAAAACAAGATTAGTGACCAAATAGGAAAGAAAACATAACATTAGTGATAATTTTGCCTAAAATAATAATTTAGTGACCAAAACAGAAATCGAGAAAGTTTAGTGACCAATGGTGATGTTTACCCTTATTATATTTGTATTATTTTTATCACATTAGGTTAATATCAAAATATGTATTTTTTTAATAGGTATTTTTTTTTTTTTTGCTAATTTTTTTGAATACATAAACCACCACTTTATTAATCACATAGCATTACAGCAAAAGCTGAAGATCAGCTGGAATGGAGCAGAATCAGTTTGCAGAACAACAATTGATTCTGGTCATTCTTGACACCCATTCAGCGACAACATTACATTCCTTACGAACATAAGAAAACAAACAAGAGTCAAAGAAAAGCTTTTCAGCGCACAAATCTTTTTCAATAGCAGCAGTAGCCCAAACAGTTTGCTTTCCCAATTGCAATCTTTTCATCAGCTCTTAATTGTTAGATTCCAAGATAATGTTCCCAAGACCATTATTCCGGGCTAAGTTCATTCCCATGTGAATGGCCAACGCAACCTGTAAACAGATGCATCAATTGTCACTTATTTCAGAGCAAGAGGTGATTAACGAGTTGAACCTGGTGGGATCAGTACACAAGAGGTGATTGACGTTAACCACTATGGTTGTTTCAGTGCAAGAGACACTTATTTCTTATTGCACAAGAGGTGCTAACGAGTTGAACCTGGTGAGATCAGTACACAAGAGGTGACTATAACGTTAACCACTATGGTTGTTTCAGTGTAAGAGGCACTTATTTCTTATTGCACAAGAGGTGCTAACGAGTTGAACCTGGTAGGATCAGTACACAAGAGGTGACTGACGTTAACTACTATGGTTGTTTCAGTGCAAGAGGCACTTATTTCTCTTTGCACAAGAGGTGCCAACGAGTGAACCTAGTGGAATCAGTAAACAAGAGGTGAACTGACGCTAACCACTATGGCTGTTTCAGTGCGGAGGCACTTATTATTTATCGCACATAGGTGCAAACAAGTTCAAACATAGTGTTATCAGTTCACGGAGGTGACTGACGTTGCGCACTATGGTTGTTTTGGTGCAGAGGCACTCAATATGTCTTGAAGTCTTAGCTGGGTCGTCATAGTTAAATCAGTACACAAGAGGTGTCTGACGTTAATCACTATGGTTACCTCAGTATTGAGAAGCTGACTACTTGTAAATCGACGATGCTTGCCTGGAAATCATATTGCAAACAGTGCAAAGAGGTGTCTGTCGTTAACCAAAATGATTATCCTAGCATGATGTCGCTCGAGAAGTAACCACTATGGTGTTCATTTACGTTCAGCGCAGAGGCGCTTGTTGTGTTTAAAAGAAAAATGTTGTTGGTTTTGTGGCACAATAGTGGCTAACTTCATCAATGGAAAGTTAGTCTTTGCAGGTCACAATGGTGCCTCTAATTAGCGAAGGAATTCTTTCTATTCAGTAGATGAGGACGTCGACAAGATGGTGCAAAGAGAAGCGAGACAAGTTGTACGTTACGTTGGACAACATTAAAGCGGGTTGGCTTGTGAAAAAACGTGCTTTAAATTGCTGGGAAACAATATGCATGAATTATAGAGCAAGGTTGTTCGAGTAGGCGTTGGTGTACGTTCACTCGGTAAATGGTGAATGCGGAAGGCAATGTGTGCCAACCAGGTATCGTTCGAGACTTGTGTAAATATGTTATTACTGATGTATTCGCTTGTATGTCTTGTAGCACAGGCAATACAAAGAAAGGAAAAGAGGCAAAGTACATTTTTTGTATCACAATGGCAACTAGAGACCATTTTACGACGTCAAGCAACTAAGTGCAATATGAGCATACACTTAGGCGCTTGAATGGATAAAGTGATGGCGATATTGTGACACATTCTTTGCTTTGAAAGTCTCACTATACGGGGGGACACAGTTGGTGAATGGGCTTAGTGCCAAAGAGCAAGCCATTGTGTGGCGAGTCATAGTTCTCTTTCATATGGGCAGGTATGCTATTTTTGTTTTGTAGGTCGATGGCTAGATCGTGAGACTCAAAGATACTACAAGGCACACGTTAGTTGAGTCAGTGATTCGCTACTTGTGTTTCGCTCGAGCCACAATCAGAGTAAAAGTGTGGGAGCATGAATCTAGCACTTAATTTTACAAACATTAAGAGGAGGGACAGCCCAATAATGAGGTTGAGGCGAAGTCACCCTAGGTGATCGCTCCCTATGCAAGGTAAATCATGAGATTCCGAGAATGCACTCTCGGCCATCTTCTAGACTTCAATGGGGCTTGCATTACTTCCCGAGATAAAAAGGTTATTACGCTCTTTCCAAATCTGCCAACATAGGAATGAGATCAAATGGAATCCTTCCACAAACTTGGTTTGCTTACAAATATCACAAATCTTGCTCCACCATCGGCAAAAACCTGAAAAACCCTCACTTCTTGGACAATAACTAAACCCTGAGGCTCTCCACACTGCTTGAGCAAAGGGACAAAAGAATAAAACGTGTTCAATACTCTCGTCAGCAGATGAACATCTTGGACAGGATGGAGAAAACCTTTTTTAGCCTCGAATGAAGATTGCCATTCGTTGCCAAAGCATTCTGACATATTCTCCATAAAAGGACCTCAATTTGGGGGGAATTTTAAGCCTCCAGATTGAAATCCATAGGTTTTTGCCTCTCCTTGGATCATTACTTGAAGAGGGAGAGTCACTGCCGGTATTCTCACACATCAACCGGTGATAACCCGATTTGACAGAATAAATCCCATTCTTATTATCGTGCCATATCAATTCATCCTTGATATTTGGTCCTCCAATTAAGATTTTCAAGATATTCTTCGAATCTTCCTCGGAGAAAAGTTCGGTAATCTTGTTTTGATTCCATTCGCGTTCATCCGCTGTTAAAAGATTAGAGATTAAAGAGTCAACATTAAGATGGGGTCTCTCCGATCTCACCATAAAGGTTGGGTTGTCCGAAATCCATCTATCATTCCAAATATCAATATCCTTTCCGTTGCCAAAATTCCAAAGAGAGCCGTTTCGAATATCTTTTTTGCTAATACTGTGAACAAAGCTCGTGAATTAAATAGCCCTTGCTTCGAATATTCAATTCTCGTCGAATTTTCAGCCCAATCCCGACGTAGTAACTCATGGATAGCATCCACAAGTGCACTTCCCCGCCAAGGCATTAGATTCATGCATAAGAACTTTGGCCACTTCTCGTCTCACTCCCCCTACAGCTGCCATATTGTCACTTGTTCGTACTGCACCGTCAGAATTAACTATTTGCTAATAATTTGACAAAACTTGTTAAAAATTTTAAAAATATATATCAATGAAAATTCAAAAATTAAAAATCCTTTATTTTAAAATACAGAAAAATCATATTTGCTGGTGAAAATGAAACAAAACACAACTAAAAAGGATTCCAACGAGAAGAACACTGCCCGTCAGTCGTCATTTGATGCTTTTCTACCTCAATGAAAGCAGAACTTTGGGAAATCAAATAGATGGCTGGAAGCTGGAACAGAACATCTACAAGAGTTTCGCAAGGCATTGAATAATCAAAACTTAGTAAGTGTATTTATCATTGCTTACATACATACATATATAACTGATAATCCATTGCTGACACACACTGTTAATTACAGTAGCTGAAATATCAACCTGGTATCATATATTACATATTGATTCACTATATATTCAAACCAATGTCTTTGATAGGTCTCTTACTTGTTGAACTAATCCTGAAAAGCGAGAACAGCTCAACCGAGATCCTTGCAGCGAGAACTACGAACAACCCATGAAAACAGCATCATGTCCGCTAGATTTCATGAACTTCTTCAACAAAAGAACCAAGATTGCAATGGTAAGTCCAACAGCCGCCAACGTAAACAAGCGATCCTCAGAAGATCTTTGAACCCTCATCTCCGGCCTTTGCAGCGTCTGATGACTTGGTTCCGTGGCAGGAGTGTCTCTCACTGCTGCCCTCACTCTCATTTCAGGGTTGCCAGGATTAGCATTGGCTGGAGCCAGAGGCTCTTCTTCAACGGCCCTGTCATGTTCTGTTGGATTCAGTGGTCCATTCTCAGCACCCATATTAACGGAATCCTGCTGATTAGCCTGAACTTCTCCATCGCTGTTGGCAGGGTATTCTTCCGAGTCCTGTGAAGGGCTGAGTTGAGGAACAGGGGGTGCCTTGCTCAACATATATTCATGAATCTGTGCCACCAAAGATATTTTTAAACATAGAACCAAAATCACCTAATTCAGATGCAATTTATGCAAAACATACCTCATCGATAAGTTTTTGGCGCTCAGGAGTCCCGAATTTGGGTGGAGCTTCACGAGATTTGATGGCAAGGGCATGTCGTTCTTCCTTCTTATAATCTAGAGAACCTAAGGCACCATTTGGGCTGGTGGGCATGAAAGCAATCAGTGCCACTAAAGCAGTCCTCACTATCAACACCAACAACCAGATTAGCCAGGTTTTATCTAAATTTTGTTCGAGCGAGAAGTGAATGTACATATATGCATCAAATAATCAAAGTTGAAATTAGATTTTCATCATTCAATAAGCCTCTAGTATCCCATAAAAATTGGAGGCAATGTGTAGTTTCTCAAATTTCACTAATTAAACTTTTCTAACAAGGCATCAGTTCCTAAATAATCACACAAAACCTTTTGGTTCCAATCCAAAATACAGAAAAAAAGGGAAAATGAAGTACATGCCAGAATGAAGGGATAGGAAACAGTAATAATGTAAGCATATCGGTTTAAAATTTCAGAACGGTCAGAGAAATGGTTGCTTCTAGGCTAGGTCAGCCAATCACCTTATTCAACAAAGTAGGGAGGAGCTATAAAGGTAGACCACAGATCGATTAGGAGAATTAGAAGTCTGAAATGTATCTATTTTTGCTTTGATTTTTTTACTTACAAGTAAATGCAAATGAGATTCATATCAAGAAGAAATGATACTGGACAGCTCTAGTAGCATTGCCTAATGGAGTTGGATACACTTCCACAGTAATATTTCTGGTGAAGTTTGGTACTGGTGGTCGATGAACGGGACAATTAGAGTTGATTTTCAAGCGCTGAAGAGGATTACTAAGAAGGTCATGGAGGTTTGTTAAACTTGTTTTGTGTGGCAAATGAGAACTATGTCAATTCACTAGTTGCTAGTAAGATTTTTGTGAATACTTTAGAAGAGCTTCATCAAATAGCAGTGTAATCAAAATCACAACAAACAAATACTTTTTCATTACACTCGATATCCCGATCTCATTCTCATATACAACTTATATCAAGATTATGCGTTTGCATTCAAGAGAAATGAATACTAACCACTCCAAGATGGCTGCCAATGCTCTGGGTGGTGATTCGATATACTTAAGCAAATTTTGGTTTGGGTTTCGAAACGCCCATTCGGCTGAAAATTAGTCGGGCAAAGAAACTTACTTGTTAACACATCAATTACATAATTAACAACAAAAAAATGATGCATATATGTGTACATGTTTGTATGTATTTATAAAGCGAGCGCTTACAGTCAGCAACATAAATGAAGGGGGCTTAAATGGGTACTCAGCAGGCAATTGGATCCTTCCATGATAAATCCCTCCTTCAAATTCAGAATCCCTGGGCCCCCTAATTGCAAATTGCCATTCAAATATATTCTCCTGAAATCCGATCCCAAAGAAGAAAAGAAAAACTCAATTTATAATGAAAATCCACAATAATCTTATAAATCAACGAACAATTTACCTCTTAATTGGAAAAAGAATCAAAACATTCTCAAAATCAACAAACAACTCCACGCTCCATCCACGATCTTAATCATCAAATTGAAACTCAAAAAAGCCCTAAAATTTGAAATTTGGGGGGGGGGGTGGGAAGAAAAACAGACCTCGAGAGGGAGGCTCATGAAATCATCAGAAGGATTGGATTGCATCTCCTTAACCTCCTGTAATATCCTCTTCACCGCCGGATTCTTGAGGTTGTACTTGTCTTCAGCCATTAGATCAGGATCTGATCGAATAAAAAACCACCACAGGCACAGCCGCCGCCGCTACCACCTCCGTTCCGATCAGCTGACTAACCTCGCTCGTACATAAAATAAGTATATTTCGAGAGTTTAAAATTGGGGGGGGGTGATCTGAGACAAAAGAGTATATATTTATTCGTCGGCGAGAAGAGAGAGAGAGGGGAGTTCGGAGCTGAGTTGTTGACTCGACACGTCTTGTGATGCGTGTTTCACGACGTGGCAGTATTTTATTAGATAGTAGGAATAGCATTTTCTGCCTATTGGTTTCGGTGACTCTTTTTAATTTAATTTTTTTTTTAATTTCAAAGAGAACGTTCTAATTCCAATATGAATTTAAGAAAATCGTATGTGTAATTCGAGTTTAAGATGACTTAAATTTAAGAAAATTTGAATTTAAAAAAATAAATTTCAAAAATATTTAGTCTAAAGTTACTTATAACATTTTAATTTTAATATCAATATGCTTTGAACCAGAATACGAATTTATACATTTATTATTCTGATCTCAGTAGGAACAATTCTCCTTTCTCTTCCCTAAATAAAAATTGTTAAATTTTTTTTATACATTCAACAATAAACTCAATAATAATATTAAAAAATCTAAACTATTTATTTTATGACAATTTATTGATAAATGTTATATGATTATACTACGATTTTAATAATATAATAATTAATAAATGGCAATAATTAGAAAGACCGAACATTATTCATAACATAATAGTAGAAATATATGTATTTTATGAAAACAATGTTAATTTAAACATGAGTTTAGGTACACAAATTCACAATTTGACTGAGATGGATTCACCAAATTAAGCAGTAAGATTTGGAAAATAAATGTTTCAAAGAATTGTCTTTTTTTTAAAGGGTTAAAATATATTTATTTCAAAACTTTGTAACGTGTATTGTTAAAAATTTCTCCTAAATCCTAGACGAGGAAAAAGAGTGCGATGCCACAATACATCATTCATCGAATCAGAATACAGGACCCTGCCATTGCACACTAACACAGTACAGGAAGCCCATATAATCTGCAAATTAGCTAGCCAACATCATTGAAACAAAACCCATGCTAATGAATCAGTAAGACAAGAGTGATGGTAAAATAGTTTATGAAAAACCAACATCAACACTGAGCAACTGTGAGCAATGCATGGGGAGGAACTCGGTCTCAATCTCTCCACCGATGTCGGCAGCTCGGATTACAGCAGACGTAGAACATTGGGATAACTTCCTTCCCTCTTGCAGTTGCCTGAATAGGGACCGGAAACGAGAATAATTTCTTGCATTAGCGAAAACAAAACCAGAAATGCATTATCACAAGTGACAACCCTAAAGCCATACAAAGGAAAAACACAGAGATTATTATAATCAAAGATTATTATAATGCATAGACTCTTTCTTTAAATGCTCACTTTTAGTTAATAAATATACCAAATTGGTTTTCCCATAGGCAAGCAAATGCTACTGAAACAGAAATAATATAAACTTAATCATGTAGGAAGATCACCAAGAAGTAGACTGCTTCTCTATGTTTGCATTTTGTGCAAATGACGTTTTTCGTCCGACGAAGAGTCGGGTCGGCCACCACATCTTGCGGTATTTGAGCAAGCTCCCAGGCTGAGTCATGATGCACCTTATCTCTGTAAACGCGGACGTTGTACTTATCAGCAGCTTCCTGCATACACGATAATAGCGCTCAAAACCCAAAATTGACAAATTCAGATACTTCTTTATATGATATAATTATTTATGTTTTCCAATACAAGATAGAGTTGAATGTTAAAGAAGAACCTTGTGACCGCAACTGCGGCAGGCGTAGAGGAGAGTCTTCTTTTCCCTGTCTTGTTTGGGCCAAAGAAGATTGTTGCTTCATATTGAACCAGAAACAAAATGGAGAAATGTGAAATGTAGTTGCAGAAGAGAATGAAGCGGGGGGATGGAATACATGAGAGTGTGAAGGAAAAACGTACCACTCTTGGCAGAATGTCATGGAACTCATCATCTTGTTCGATCAGAAATTGGGGCAAAGAAACTCAAAGAACAAGAAAAGAAATTATCAGAGTTTGGAATGTTTAGTTTGGCGGGGTCTTGGCTCCTTCGTTTTGCTTTCTTCGGTTTTAAAGAAGAAAATCTGTTGCCTGGCCCAATAAGTCCGTTTCCAATTTTATTTTATCTGCATATTTTTTCGTTTTAATTTGACATTAAATAAAAAATCAAAATCAAGTGAGGGTTAATTTTCATAATTTATATATATATATAAATATATTACAATTGTGCACAAGATAAAACAAAAAAAATCTTTTTATCGTTGTTATTACGAGGAACAAAATTTAATTTTTTTCTACGACATAATCATGTGTGAGATTTTAAATATAATTATTTAATTTTAAGCGTAAACTTGTGTTCCAGTTTAAATTTAGATTTTTTAATATTAATTAAAAATATAAATAAAAAACACTCATTGAAAATTTGAGTCAAGTTTCAAAGAATTCTATATGTTTGATAACTCGAGCTCAAGTAGGATTGTAATGAGAAGATACAGATCGCGAGTTATTCGAGTCTAACTCAGTTAAAGCTTAGTCAACATTTGATTTTATTGGATTCGACTTGAGCTCAAACTTGACTTGAGTTCTTAACGAATCGAGTCGAGCTATTCGATACCCAACTCGAAAAGTTCGTGAGCTACTCGCAAATAAAATATACTAAATTTCTTAAATTTTTAAAATTAAAGTGAACTCAAATGTATGTTGCTGAATAATAAAAATAGTAAAAATAATAATAATAGTTATTATTATTATTATTGAGAATGTAAGTGAGACGAGATAAATTGAGTTACTCAAGTCCGATTCAATTAAAGTTCGATCAATATTCGACTTGATTGGATTTAACTCGGGTTTTTAACGAGCAGAGTCGAGCTCAACACTATTAGGCTCGGCTCGATCTTAAGTTCTTACCGAACTGAATCGAACTCCAAACTACTCAAACTTGATTCGGCTCATTTACACCCTTAAGGTCAAAGGGCTTTTTCTCATCAAATTCTATTAGTTTTCAAACTTTTTATTTATATTCCTCTCATGAATACACATTAATGAAATTATAAAGGATTTATAATTGCATTAATAAAGAATTTATTTTATTTTATTTTGGCCCTATTTAGAAATTAGCGGATAGCTAATAGCGGATTACATTAGCTGATAGCTGATTGCATTAGTTGATTTGACTAGCGGTGATTGTATAAAAGTGTTTGGTAACATTAACTAACAACTGTTTGATTATTTAAACAAGCAAAATGACATATAAGGGCATTATTATATACGAAGCTTGTTTGAATAGTTTATTAGTTATCAATATTTTGTATTACTGTTCAAAAATATATTTTATATCTATTAATATTAATTAGGATATGAAAAATAAATTTTTTAATATAACAATACTAAGCATATTTGAAGGATCTATATATTAATTTATTGTTTATATAATTATTTTTAGTACGATTTAATTAATTATTAAATATAAATAAAATATAAATGTGTGAGAATAAAAAGAAAAAATAAAAAGTATTACTTTACAAATGTCACAATATAAATACGTGGCGATGAAAAATTAAAATAGAAAAGGTTAAATTTAGGTTATTTGGAGATTTTTAATAAGTGTTAAGGGTAAAAAGATCTTTATAACTATTATGTCAAACCGCTACTTTCAAAAGCTCTTATTAGGAGCTTTTTTAAAATTAGAGGTTTCACTCCAATCCGCTATTCAACAAACATTCAAATTAGCGAATTTGACCAGCCAAACCTTTAATATTAGCTCAAACCTCTAATTTTGGTTCAAACCACTATTTACCAAATGGGGCCTTTATCTTGCTTAGAATTAAAAAAATGTATATATATATATATATATATGAATTTCTATTTATTTATTGTTGATTTTAAAAGATTAAAAGTAAAATAAATTTTAAAAACTAGTTATAATCTAATGTCTAATGTTAGTGTTGATGGTAGGAGTGAGTATTCGATTGAGTCAAACTAAAAATTTCGAGTTAGTCGAGTTGATGAGTCATATTTATCGATTTAAACTTTATTTGAAGTAGTCGAGTTGATCAGTCCTATTTTATCATTTAAACTTTAGTTGAAAATTTTCGCGTCGATTCGAGTTGTTTTGATCAAATTTAGTTGTAAAATTTTATAATATTGTGGTTTTTGATCAACCGTGAGAAACATTTGTGGTAAACCTATATTCTAATTTTCATATAACAAAGATTTTTAATCAGATAAACAAAATTTTAAAGGATTTGAAATTACTCACACAATGACAAGCATTCGAACAAAATTGACTCTCTTTAAAGATAAAATTATTTATAAGTCAATCCCTTCAAATGCAAATATTTTTCTAAGTGATTTGGTACTCAAAGAGACCATTTTGGTCAATGAGTACCGGTACAGCTCTATGCGTACCGTTATGAAATTTCAACATTATTTGTTTAAATGGTTAAGGAGTATCGGTACGGTCCATAACGTACCTATAGCAGCTAATAAATCCGAAGTTTCCCACCTTTTCTTGAAAAAAATTGATTTGGGGGAAATTTGAAAAAGCTCGTAATTTTAAATAAAACTAAAAGAGTCGTCACTGGTCACTTAGATAAGGTAGACCGAGCACCAAAAAGCTAACCAAAGATTCAAATGGGTTTAGGAGTCGGTTACGAGTGGGGAAGGGTTTGCACCCCCACCATGCCCGAAAATCGGTACCTAAAGGTTCGTATCATATTTACTAAAAAAAATAAAACTTGATCTAATTTAATATCTAATCACTAAAAGTGCCTGCATGCATGTCCATGTGATTCAACCATATAAAAGAATCTCACAATTCAATACCCAAAGAAAATGATATCCGGAGACCCAGGACGACACTCACAATGGGATAATGAAAATTTGAGAACTAACTAATACAACGAATATAAAAATGCATGAACAATTAAAAATATGCTAACATGATGAAGCACAATAGCATGCTTAGAATAAATAAAGGGTGATAAAATAAATACATAGGCTTAAGGACATTTGTAGGACCTTTAGATCATATTTTGACCAAAGTAGGATCCAGAATCCTAAATTACCCGGAGTAGCACCTTTACAGTGAACTCGCCGCACAACCACAATGATTTCTAAAAATATATTATTTTTTATTCAAACTCGTCGTAGCATGCTGGTGAGTTCTTATTTTTTTAAAATTATAATCTTGTTTAAATCTAATCAGGTGATTAACCTAATCTTAAACTGAACTCGCCGTAGGGGCAAGGCGATTTTCAGCTGGGTTAGCGGTCGTAACATCTACACAATGAAAACCGTAACTTGAAAAAATGACTGTTAGTCAATGGGTATAAAATGGAACTCACCGTAGAGACACGACAAGTTTCATTTTCTACTCGTTGCCCAATGATCATTTTTTTTTCAAGTTACGGTGTTATGTTGTGTAGTATAAATAGGAAGTTTGGTGTAGAGTGTTGAGCACCTAAATATTCTTCAACATCCTTAGTTTAAGCAAAGCAAGTGAGATTGTTGTAGAGCCCCAGAATCAAGGACGCAAAAAATTTCGGAAGATTCAAGGTAACAATTTTTGATATTTTATGCTTTGTTGTTTGTGAGTCTTTTTTAGTAAAAATATTTATTATTCGATTGTGTTGTTGCGGTTTAAGGTTTTTTGGCGAAGAATTCGAAAAAATAGCTTTGTTAAGATGTGAAGAACAACACATCACGTACATCATGACCTTATTGGTAATAATTGTGTTTATAGAGGGAGGAGACACGATTTCGGCCCCAGTTGCTATAGAACGAGCTGCCATGAACATAAATTTGTGGATTTCTTGAGACAACCAGATTTAATTACCCAACAAAGATTTGTGGCTTTAACATCGTGCCGTAGTTGATTAATGTGTTGGTGGAGCGTTAGACACCGGAGACGCACACCTTCTACATGTCGTGCGAGGAGTGCAAAATCTCCCTCAAAGATGTTGCTATGCATCTTGGTGTTTCAATTTCGAGCTTGCCCGTCATTGTGTGCAACGGCTATATTCTAGAATCTCTTTGTGTGAATCATTTGGGGGAAGACACTAGAAGGGCGGGACATAGATAGCAAACATGTGAGGATGACGTGGCTCAAAAATGACTTTTGAGTGAATAGAAATTCCACAGTGGCGGAAGTTACAAATGCTACTCGAGCATATATATTGCGCCTTCTCGGTGGGATGCTAATGTTGGACAAAATGACTTCCCACGTGCACACACAGTATCTCCCGTTCTTGAATAATACATTCGAAGGAAAAAGATTCAGTTGAAGATCTACAATATTAGTTTTCCTCTATCGAGAGTTGTGCAAGGCATCAACCTGAACAATCGTCAATCAAAGATTTGTGCATGCCGATAATAGTGGGTGTTCGGTGTATACATATGTATGTATGTATTGATGTATGTATGGATGTATGGATAGATAGATGGATGGATGGATAGATGGATGGATCTATGTATGTATGTACGTACGTATATATGTATGTATATATGGATGGATGCATGTATGTATATATGTATGTATGTACATATGGATGTATACGTATGTACGTATGTATGTATATATGTACGTACGTATATATGTATGTATGTACGTATCTATATACATACGTACGTACCTACATACATACATACATACATACGTACGTATCTACGTAGGTATGTATATACGTATGTAGGTACGTACGTACGTACGTATGTAAGAACGTAGGTATGTAGGTAGGTAGGTAGGTATGTAGGTATGTATGTATGTATATATGTACGTATGTACGTATGTATGTGTGTATGTACGTACGTATGTATGTACGTATGTATGTTATTTGTTTTATGCAAATGGAGACAAAAAAGAAAAAATGACATGTACGATACAAGATAAATCCTAGAAGTGAGAATGAAGATTAACCTCTATTGCCAAGATTAGGTAATGCAAATTTGAAATTTGTATCCCGTATTTGGTTTTTGTTGGTAGTTGAAAAATCTTATTAATTTATATGCGAATGTTTTTCTTTAATGAACGAATTGTTACAGTTAATATGAATGACATATTTGGATGTTGATTATCAATGTCGTTGCTACATTTCGCGATAGTTGAGATGTTTTATGGCAATCGTGTCCTTAGGTAGTTCAGATAGCAACAGTCTATGCCGATTGATCCCCTCATCATGGATATATTTGAAGTGTTGGATGGACGTGGTAAGAGTGAATTGGATTGGCCAACCAAACATTCGACATACATAGGAGAGTGGCTTGGAAGGTCAAACACGTTGCCTTCCGTTGTTCCTATTCGAACGGATGATTTTAATTTCTCAATTTTTGAGTTCCATTAGTGGTTTGCCACAAACAACAAACTATACTTGGTGATCCAAGCTGAACATGATGCTTTACTTGTTATCCGACAAATACAGGAAGGATCGACTAAGTCGTCATTTGGTGCAAGGCGATCCGAAGGCAGATCCGGGGGAGGAGAGATAGAGGTAGACGTGGAAAAAGACAGGCTGAACCAGAACTGAAATCGAAACTAGAACCAGAACTTATATTGCATGCATATGATGTCGGTAGTTTTGTACCGTCATATGGGTCTCTGAGTTAGGATCAAGTTGTTTTCATGACACAAGGGTCATGACATTTGCATATTCCATATGAAGCAGGCGTATGGAGAGGTATTCCTGGTAATTGGGCGAGTCAAGGACAAGGAATTGTAGCACAAGTGCAAGGTTCTACAGGTAATATTTTTGAAGGTGTTTATGTGTCTAAATTTGTGGTCCTGCAAGCTCAATATCATGATATGCAACATCATGATATGGAGTCCATGACATCATTATTGTCGACGACGTCAATATCAGATCTTATATTTTCCGGTGGTGTAAGGGGAACTGGTCTGAGTATGTTCAGTCAACTACGTTGTATGACTCCATATCATGAAGATGAGACAAACTAGGAAGAAAGTGGGAATGTCAGAGGATGAGGTGTTGATGATGATGACGACGATGAACAAACCCTGATTTAGCCACGAATTCGATAGGGGTCACATTTCTATGACCAGTCGCACTTAAGACTCCGACAAACCCTAAGGCCCAAGAGAGGAAGAGGACCAAGAAGAAAAAATATTTGTTCTTTTGTTTTTAATTAAATTATTTTGCAGGACTTGTTTTTTGTTTAATTAAATTTAGAAAAATGTAATGCATTTTTTTAGATATTGATGAGAAATTGATTTTGAAAGTAGTTAAAATTGGCCTTTTAATTTGTAGTAATTTAAAATATTAGTTATATAAGGTGTAAAATGTTAACTAGTTTAAAATAAATTTACTAAATTTATCGTAAACAATGTTGATAAAGAATGGTTATAAATTTATTACATTTATTACACTATGCCATTATGGTAAAAACATGTGGTAAAAAAAGGAAGCACCCATACGGAAGTACATATGAAATTGAATACATATAATCGTTTCCAATAGCACAAAACAATTAAAATTATATTTCTCATGATCAACTACATCTTTATGAAGCAGTTTACTGCTTCATCCCGATAAGAAGATCATATTAACTCTTATAAAGTACTATTTTTTATGCACATTTCACAATACTTTTGCTTGTCTTTAGGTATATATGTTTGCATTTAGTGGTTAAAATCATGAATTTGCATTAAGGATTTAGGAGTTGTAATTTTGCAAGGGTGAAGGGTTGTTTTGATGGTGTTGATGCAGGATATGAGCAGAGCAGGCTTGGCAGAGCAATGCAAGAGCAAGAAATGTAGAAGAGAATTGCCAAGTCGTAGTTGGCAAAGTTGGTCTAGAAATTGCCAAGCTTGGTTGGCAAAGAATTGAAGTCTGATGCCCGTCAAAGTAGCCGTTGAACCAAGCACATGTCAGCCCTAAAATTTAAAAGAGGATAACACGCTTATCTTGGTGTGTAATCAAATTTCAAACTCACTCTAGGGTTTTCACGATTGCATGTGGTGACTATTTTTTGTGTGAAATGTCATTTCCTGTATAGATTCAGAGTCACCACTGGACACTTGGTTCAGGTAGACCGGACACCGGAAAACAAAACCATAGAAAAGTTTGGGTCTGAGAGTTGGTTACGCATGGGAAATGATTAGCACCCCCACTATGCCCAAAATTTATACCTAAAGGTTCGCATCATATTTATGAAGGAAAATAAAAATTCAGATTAATTTAAATTTTAATTCCTAAAATACATGTATGCATGACAATTTAAAAAAGTCACCTCGATATCCATGGTAGTCAAAAGAGATGACACTCGGAGAGGGGGATGCCACTCCCAATAGAATATTGGAATAATAAGGCCTAAAACTATATGCAACAGTTATATGCATGATCAATTAATTCGAAACAAAATATTAAATTACAACAATATGTAAACGAAATTGTAAGTAAAATTAAAATGTAACATAAACATAAGCATTATTTAACATTATATTATTACACAATTTACTAATGTAATTAAATATGATATATTATACACAATGATAAAAAATATAATAACAACAATAATAACAAAATAACATAATAATAACAACAACAACAATAATAATAATATAATAATAATATATAACATAACAATTAAAATAACATAAAAATTAAAATACGAGGGACCAGATTGTAAAACAAATTAAATTACGAAGGACCAGTGGCATAATTATACCATGCGACAGAGACAAACTAAAAAAAGCTTACGGGCAGAGGGACTTATCATGTAATTTTCCCATTTTATTTAATTATTCGGACTAAATTAAGAATTTTGAAGACATAGGGGGACCAGAAATGTAATTAGACCATGTGGTGGAGACAAAACGAAAGAATTAAAGGGGCGGGGGACTAAGTGTGCGATTTACCCATTTTTTGTGTTTATAACCTAAAAATCTAAGCAGATTCTATTTCTCCCTTTTTTTTCTTTGAAGCTGGCCGACTCTCCCCTTCCCCACTCTCTATTTTTCATTTTTAAATCCCCTTTTTACGTTTAGAACTCAAACCCCCTTAGATCCGGTTTGAATAAAGGTGGTTCAGAGTTTGCCATGCTCACCGGTGGTGATTCGAGATCGAATCGAGATAAGTTGTCCCCTTCTTTTTTTACTTTTCTTGTATTTATATTATAATGGAAAAGATAAGAAAATATACCTCTCTTTTTTACTTCGAAACATGGATATGAGATTTTGCCTTGTTTATTTCTTGTTCGAAGAAAGTCTGGATCTAGATTTTTATATGTTTTTCTTGCTTTTTTATTTCTCGTTCGAACCCCTCCTTTTTTGTATTAAAAAAACCTCCCCTTAGATTACATATGCATGGGTTTTATACCCATTTTTACACATAAAAATATGAAAAAAAACCCTCATTTATGTTGATTTACCCGAATGTCATAATTTTCAGGATAATAATCCTTATTTTCTTTACTTTTTCACATATTTGGGCGGTGGAGCAAGGTGTCAGGCGGCGGCCAAGACGGTGGTGGGCTAGGGTGGCACGCGTGGCGATCACACGGGTGTTGAAGAGCCGTGCATGGCGGCCACGCGCGGGGAAATGAAGGGTCGACTGCAGATGAAGGGTTAGGGTATTAGGTTATTATTAGTTTAGGGTTTTTAGGTTATAATTGGGTAAAGGGTATTTTGGTAATTCGGGTTAAATGGGTATTGGGTCGGGTTATATAAATGGGCTATTGGGTCAATTGTTTGTAATTGGGTTAAATGGGTTTAGTTTATGGGTCCGGTTATTTGTAAGTGGGTTTGTAATAATAAAGGAATTTTTGGTTTTTGGATCTGATATTTTAATTTGGGTTTAAGCCTAGGACAAAAATGGGTTATTACAGTTGCCCCTCTTTGCTCATTGTTGTGTAACAGGAATAGAGCAAAGACAAAAGAATAATCAATTTTGTCTGGTTGAGTTTGAGTTTTCTTTTCTATGAACACCGTATGCTCGTTGGTTCTTCCAAGTCGCTCTCGGAGGCGAAATCTTCAAAACAATATGATATGTTGGGGAGACATAATCTTCAACTGGGAATTCGAGGTTGCCAGTTCTTCCTATATAGAACCGTTCCCTCATCTTCTATTTGGAGCCTTGGAGAAACGAACTCTTCCTATATAGAATTCGGTTTACCTTTGGTAAAATCTTCGGGCTGCAAGTCCTCCCTATATAGAACTTTTCACCTTCAATTATCAAAGCTGCAGGTTCTTCCTATATAGAGCCTTCTGCGTCCTAGTGGGTTCTTGAGAGTTCTCCTTATATAGAAATCCCCATCTTAGAATCCTGAAGCATGAGTTCTTCCTATATAGAACTATTCACTTTGAAATCTTGGAGCTGCGAGTTCTTCCTATATAAAACTCTCATTTTTTCTTTTTTCTTTATCTTTTCTTTCTTTCTTTTTTTCTTTTCTTTTCTTTTCTTTTTCCTTTTCTTCTTTTCTCTTTTTTTTTTTCTTCTTATTATTTTTTCTTTCTTCATTTTTCTCTTTTCCCTTCTTTTTTCCTTTTTCCTCTTTTATTATTTTTCACTTCTTTTTTCTCAATCTAGAGCGGTGAGTTTTTCCTATATAAACCTCTCCGTTTTGAAGTATTTGAGCTACATGTTCTTCCTATAGAACCTTTCGCCCCAAAGTGTTAGAGGTGTGAGTTCTTTCTTTATAGAATCTTTCACTTTCTCTAGGTGGACTTTTTTGAGCTACAAGTTCTTCCTATATAGAACTTCTTGCCCTAAAATCTTGAAACTATGAGTCATTCCTATATAGAACTATTTTCTTTGAAGTCTTGGAGCTACGAGTTCTTCATATATAGAACCTTTCGCTTTCTGTGGAGTGGACTCTTCGAGCTGCAAGTTCTTCCTATATAGAACTTTCTCCTTGGAGTATCCGAGTCATGAGTTCTTCCTATATAGAACTTCTTACTCTGAAGTCTTAGGACTACCAGTTCTCCCTATATAGAATTTTTGTCCTGAAGTCATGAGTTCTCTCTATAAAATTTTTCTTTAACAGCGGCACTCTGTTCTCGGATGGCGCAGGTATCAACAATCTTCATTGCTTTCAAAGGACTCTTAATTCCTTGTTAAGATCTGCTTCCTTAGCTGCAAAGTAAGGTCTTATCTTCTTCTGTTCCTGTGAGTACTTGATAAGAAAATAGACAAGACACTTGAATAGTATGAGTTAGCAAGCTTAAATCTTAGTCTTAAGAAGACATCCTTATGAAAGGATTAAGTTAAGAAACTTTGATTTTAAGAAAAATGTCCTTATGGAAGGATCAATTAAGAAATTGCTTTTGAGAAAAATATCCTTATGGAAGGATCAATAAAGAAATCTATATTTTAAGAGAAATATCCTTGTGGAAGGATCAATTAAGAAATTGATTTTGAGAAAAATATCCTTATGGAAGGATCAATTAAGAAATTGGATTTTGAGAAAAATATCCTCATGGAAGGATAAATTAAAAAAATTGAGTTTGAGAAAAAATGGTATCTCGCTTTGAGACTATCAGGATGCCCCGATTTCTAATCGCCTTGGCACTAAAATAAGGTTTAACATTATGCCCGAAGGTCTTACTGATGGCCCAAAGGATTTAAGAAATGTATTTACGCCAAGAGGCTACCAACATCCCTTAAAATGATGCCCTGGTTTCTATCCGTCTTGACATCAAAAGAAATCCATCAAAGATGACGGCTCAAAAATCTAAAATAATGATTTCTTGCTTTGAGACTGCTGGCTGATCTTTCTATTTTTTATTTGGAAAACATTGGAATAATCATATCATTGTGGGTGACACTCAAGCACATGTCTTCTTGATCGGTGCAAAGGTGCATAAGGTTCTTGTCAAAGTCATCTTTTTGGAAACTACCTGTTCAATTTCATGTACAAATGCTTTTCAAGTAATATGAGAAAGATGATGCATGAGCATACTTTATGATGCAAAGATGTATATGTTCATGTGGAATGACATTCTCAATATTGATGAGGATGCAAAGATGCATGCAATTCTCATTTAAACTTCTTTGTTCAGCTTGATATTCTTGTTACCATTGATTCAGTAGGCTTTGTCTTGGGACTACAACCCTTCATCATTCTTATACCCCTAATAAGAATTTGCCCCAAAAAATCTATTGTTCACCATCTAGTTAATCTTTCAAGTCAAGTGACCTCGGTTGGTATCATCTCTTTACTCAAGAAAGTCTTTTTATTTCTTCAATAATCAAATTCTTTTGTGGACAATGATGCCCCATTAACCGTAAAAGACAATTTATTGTCTCATGTCATGCAATGCCCATTGTCTATGCCCGGTTGATCATTAGTATTAACAACCTTACATCTAGAAATTCATCTCTAAAGCAATATAAAGAAATCTTTTTGGTCAAAAAAGTTAGTTTGTTAATCGGTATTTTAATGAAAGGTGCCTTTTTGGATTAGTATACATGACCTTGAAACCAAAATCTTAATAAATAAAAAGAATAAGAGCCCTGGATATCAAGTGCAAGGGCGTCTTAGATTCAACCTTCCGGTTATCATTCCAAGCATAACTTGTTTCTATGAAGACTCTAAGTGTTGTGGCGGTATTTAAAGTCGTGCATTTCCTCTTAAATCACTCGCTTCATCCTCATAATTATCGCGTTGCTACAGAAAACTGCTCTTTCTTGATTCTCATTATTTACTCTATTCAAAAAGTGGACTTGCTTAACTGTTGGAGTGCAAAAATATCATTCTAAAAATAAAATTCTAGGTGCATGTGTATGTTGTCAGTTGTACTCTTTATTGAACATGCCTATTATCAGGCTTTGGATATGCCTATTACCAGGATTTGGATATGCCTATTACCAGGCTTCAGATATGCCTATTACTAGGCTTCAAATATATTAGCGCTTTTTCTTTCTTAATTTCTTTTACTTTTATCTTCTATGTACACTTATATTTCAGTTATTAGTTACAATCAATTAGTGCCTAGAAGATCATTCTTAGAATTTCAATTTCAGGCAACTCTAGATGGTTAAACTTTGGAGCTTTTTTCATCATCGAATGTTATCACAGGAGTAGTAGTCATGCTTTGCTGCCCATAGTCTATTAGGGAGGAAATCACACTTTATCGTTATCACAACACTTAATTGATCTCAGAATCAATGTCGCACCGTGCAATTGAGATCCAGGGATCTACAAGGGTGAGAAGAGGTATATACATATATATGGTTTCAAGGCCATTGTATGTTAAAAAAAGGCATCTTTCATTGGAATAAAAATCCCCAAACATGACACACGCCCTTTTACAAAAGGGTCTTTGCTATTTCTGGGCAAAAGCAGCAAAGTTGATTCGATGCATTACTTCAAAAGAAAATTTTCAAATGCAAGGAATCAGCAAATGAACATCCAAATTGGGAAATCAGCATCTCCCCAAAACTCACATCTGTCTTTTTCTTTTTTAAAACTTCAAAATACCAGCTTCAATCAGTCCTTGAACCTTGTTCTCCAAAGCTCCACAATTCTCTGTTGTGTGACCTGTACTTCCCGCGTGGTAGTTACATGTGGCATTGACATCATATCCTTCAGGGTAGGGGGATTCTTTGGCATGGACTGCATAAGGCTCAACAGCTTTCTTTCAACAAGTGTTGGGAGTAACTCACTGTAAGTCATAGGGATCGAATGAAGTATCTTTGTATATCGTGAAGACCGATTATTTGAGTGAAAAGCCACCATATGAACATGTCGCGATCATTTTTTAAAATCGAAAGTGTGGAAAATAGCCTGGCGATTAATTCTTTTGAAAATCAAGATTTTATTCATTTTAAGCTATTAAATCTTGAAAATTAGGGTTTTTTCATATTAAATCCTTTATTTAATTTTGAAAACCAATTTGGAGTAGCCACTGGTCACTTTGGTAGACCGGATACCATGAAAACAACCAGAGATCCATTTTAAAATGATTTGGGTTCGGGAGTCGATTACGTGTGGGGAAGGATTAGCACCCCCCATAAACGCCCGTTATCGGTACCTTATTAATTCTACGTGGCATTTTCGCATTTTGAGCAATAATTTTAATTAATTTGATCATTAATCGTTAACTAAATTTCATTTCGTATGGGAGTATCCTTTTGTAAGAAAATACATTCTTATACGAATATAAGTTTTTGAAATATCCAGTTACGTTAGTAAAATTCAACTTATATTCAAAAATGTATCTCAACACAAAAGGTTTAAATGCATGACAAATTATTTTGTTGTCAATTTTAACCATAAACCTAATATGGGTTCTAATTCATTAATTAATTAAAAGGACTATGAATATTATTAACTTTAGGGTTTATGTAATAACATCCAAACGATTGGGCACTACCCATTTTAGGCCCTAAATTAATAATATTCCTAATATTAATGTCACTAATTACTTAATCCAAATTTTAATTTTATTTAATTAACTATGTTTAATTATCATATTCTAGGTTAAAATGAAATATTAAATATTTCACCAAAACACCCATTTGAATAACATCACATTGCAATGTGATACTAATCAACTTAGGGCATTAAAATGATCATTTAATATCCATTTATTTCTACAATGATCTATCCTATCAAGTTAATTGATTCTAATTAAAGAAACTTAGTCCTAAAAGGCTCTAATTAAATATGCTAAGTGACTTTAATCTCCCTAAACAAATACACTGCATGATTATTTAGAACATGCATCATTCAAACAATTAAATAATAAAGTAATTAAAATAAAGAAATTAAACTGCTTATGATCAAATTGCATTAAATTGGAAACTGGAAAACTGAATTACAAAGAACTAGTTACCAATTTGTAGAACGGGGAAACTGAATAGCCATAACCTAAACTTATTAAACCCTTGACCCAAACCCATTAACCAGATGGCCCAACAATTATATAACCGGCCCAATCCTTTAAAAACTGACCCAATCAGTCGGGTCTAGGGTCAGATTGCGGCCCTATATCTGAACCCATTTCAAAGAGCGCAGATCCCCCTTTTGACCCGGTGCCAAAACGGCACCGTTTTAACTCGACCATAAATAGGCCATTTTCGAGTTGAACCAGTCATTTGAAACATCCTCACTCTCTCGCTTCTTTCTCTTTCTTGTTTAATTCTCTTAACTAAAACATCCCAAAACCCAGAAAACCCTTTATTTCAATCAAAACACCTTGTTCATCCCAAAACCAACCCGTGTTCTTCATTTTTCCTTTGTTCAATCCTCAAAAACACAAAAACACCCACACTTTCTTGTTTTTTCGATCAAACTTCGAAATTTCTTAAAACCTCTTCACCAGTTCTTCATCTTTCCTAGATTCAATCTTCAACCACCACCACCGACCAACCCAAACTTGTTTGCCGGTCACCAGAGGCGACGCCGGCCTTCGACCGTCGTCTCTGGCCGTCGTCTTCGGTCATCTCTTCTGGTGAACCTTAGACCTTCTGACCACCGTTTGAACATTTCAGCTATCCATAACCTCCCTCCGGCCATCGTGCTCCACCACCAGAGCAATTTCTAGCCACCGCCAAAACCCTAAAAAACCAAAACACTCTTTTTTCATCATAAACCTTAAACTAGTCCTTGATTCAGTAGAATCGACCCTCTTCACCTGTCCTAAACTACTTACCCGAAACCAGAAACTCCTAGCCTATCATTTTCAACTCCTCCTTGAAATCATAGCTCTCTTCTGACGCCACCCTCAACTCCGGTAATATTCTCAGTGACAAAAATTGAGATAAGTACTCGAAACCTCCTTAAGTTTCATATTTGTTTCTCTGTTCTAGATCTAGGGCTTTTTAGATTTTAGACACTGTTTTGTTACTATTTTTGTGCATTTGAGGCCTGAATTAGATGTTTCTATTTGTTTTATTGCAGGAAAAAAGAAAGAATAGAAGTGGAGATAAAGCTCTAGATGCGTGTCTACAACTCCAGCGAACCTCCGGTGGTGTTGAAGCTACTCCGATCGTCTTCAGGCGACTTTTCCCTTTTTTGGTGACCTTTGGAATCCTTTCTTTCTCTCAATTATTACTACCTTTAATGATGTATTAATGATTAGCCACTAACTATTTTTTCTCTCTCTTCGCAGGTATTTATATTGGTCGGGGGGTGACGTCAGCTGGGGAGCCGATCCTTGTGAAGGGCATTCTGACCAATACTAGTTTGACACGTGGTACTACTTGGAGGGAAAAAAAAACACAAGTGGGCCCTTTGTGTTTCTTTCACCGGCTTAGTGTAGATGAGCATGAGAATATTACTTATTTTGGGCTTATAAATTTGTAAATGGGCCTCTCCAGATTTGTAGAGAAGAATTATGATGCAAATAGACTTTTATTCTTTGATTTGGACCATATGAATAGATTTGAAGGCTGTAAAAAATATTTTGTTTATTATTATTATATCGTATTTTTATTTATTTTTATTTGGATTTTTTATAGAGAATTATACGTATATAAAATACATGGATAAAATTGGGGTATTACTGCTGCCCTTCTTTGCTCATTGCTATGGAACAAGAATAGGGCAATGAATGAAAAAGACACGAATTTTTTCCAAAATATCTGACCATCGAAGCTTGAGGTTGTTCTTCTGATTATGAAGTTCCTTAATCTTCTCTCTTTTGTCAATCCCTCTCTGTAAAGATATCAATCAAGCAAGTCCTCATTGTGAACTTCCTCACCCAGGGATTCTTCAATGAACTCTTCTCATTAGAAGCTCTTCTTTGCTGGGAAAACTTTCCTTATTAGGAGCCCTTCTTTGCTGGGCAAACTCTTCTCATTAGGAGCTCTTATTTGCTGGACGAACTCTTCTCATTAGGAGTTCTTCTTTCTTCCTTATTTTCCTGTCAAAACAGGCTAAAATATTTGAATGAGGGTTAATATGATCCTAATTTCTATATGATGCATGAACCACGTTTCATTGAGATTGGTTAGACAGCTTCTGCTCTTTAGAGAATCGATCTAATTCTTCTTTGCTATGCTCTTTCATCAGCTCTCAGTTTTGCCACTTCATCTCACATTCAGGGTCGACTTTCAGAACCTCATTCTTGCATTTTTGGCCCTTTTCTCTAAAGCGCCCTCTCGGGTTTTCACTTTAGTTTGTTTTTCTCAAAGTGCCCTTTTCAGGTTTTCACTTTGATTTTTTTCTTTTTTTATTTATAGAAAAACAAAAAACTACAAACATTCTCACTCAATCTGAGAAAAGCTGACAAACAACAATGGTCCCATGTATGGAGACACTATCACCCTTCTATCCCAATACTCTTGCTAGTATGGGATTTAGTATCATCTTCACTTTATACACTCTTCTTCAATATCCCAGAGTGTTAAAGTTTTACCTACATCTTTCAAAACATAGAAATACCAAGAAATTATCCATTTTTATTCATTATATCAGCCATTTCATGCTGCTTTGGAATTTAAGAAAGCTCGGAAGAGAATTCATGAATTTTATTGAAGCTTATATATAAAAATACAATTGAGTTCCAAAAGAAGTCATGGCAAACTGAAACAACAAAGTCAAGAAACAAAACCAGATCTTTGGGCATCCATAGCATGAAGGATACAGCCACCCCATCGACGAGATGTAATCTTGAGCTTGAACCCTTGTCCAACAGACTTCGAACATTGTCAAGATGTATACAGATGTGAAATCCCTTCCAAAATACTAGATGTCCAAGAGTTTTTGATTGCTGGATGCCTATATTGAACATTTTTGAGTCGCCCTTTATGGGTTTTCAACCCAGATCCTCCTTTGGTTTTAAGACGCCCTTTACGGGTTTTCATCTTGAACCCCCATTTTCTTTTATTTTCTTTTTCCTCCTTTTCTTTTTTTAACCTAAGGCACCCTTTCGAGTTTTCACCATATATATTTCATTTTGCGAAGCGCCCTTTTTGGGTTTTCACTCTGCTTTTTATTTTCTTTATTTTTTCTATCTCTTTTAAAATTCTTCAGGCATAATATTTCTTAACCGAATCTGAGTTCACTGGCTTGTGCAACTCTTCACCATCCATTTTAGTTAAGATTAATGCTCATCCGGAGAAAGCCTTTTTGACAACATACGGCCCCTCCCAGTTAGGCATCCATTTCCCACGGAAATCTCGATGTATTGGCAAGATCTTTTTCAGCACTAGATCACCCTCTCAAAATTGTCTAGGATGAACTTTCTTATCATAGGCCCGCACCATTCTTTTTTGGTACATTTGGTTGTGACATATAGCTTTCAGTATTTTTTCTTAATAAGATTCAATTGGTCAAACCGAGCCTGTACCCATTCTGCCTCTATTGGGAGCACCGATTCTGTTCTATAGACTAAGGAATAAGGTGTTGCCCCAGTAGAGGTTCTTACCGAAGTTCGGTACGCAAACAGAGAAAATGGCAGCTTCTCATGCCAATCTTTGTAAGTATCTGTCGTCTTTGATATGATCTTCTTGATGTTCTTATTTGCTGCCTCCACTGCCCCATTCATCTTAGGGAGATAGGCCACAGAGTTGTGATGAGTGATTTTGAATTGCTCACATTCCTCTGCTATTACCTTGTTGTTGAAGTTGGTGGCGTTATTAGTAATAATTCTGTCTGGTAATCCATATCGACAGATGATCTCTTTCTTCAAGAATTTACAACTGTAGATCTAGTGATATTAGCATATGAAGCTGCTTCTACCCATTTGGTAAAATAATCGATGACCACAAGGATGAAACTGTGTCTATTGGAAGCTTTAGGGTGAATTTGCCCACTAACATCCATGCCCCAGACTGCAAACAGCCATGGTGAGTTCATTGTATGTAAAGGTACTGGCGGAGCATTTATTCTGTCAGCATATATCTGGCATTTGTGGCACTTATTAGCATATTCAATGCAATCACCCTCCATAGTTGTCCAATAGTAGCCATATCGCATTATTTTCCTGGCCATTACAAAGCCATTAGCATGCGTCCTACAAATTCCATCATGCACTTCTGTTAAAATTTCTTTGGCTTCCCGAGCATTGACGCACCTTAAGAGGATTTGATCTTTGCCCCGCTTATATAAGATTTCTCCACCAAGCACATATCCTGAAGCCATCCTTCTAATGGTTCTTTTGTCATTATTATTTGCCTTCTCGGGGTAAATTTGGTATTTAATGTACTATAAGATATCGAAATACCAAGGATTTCCATATGCTTCTTCTTCAATGCCGTAACAATGAGTATAGGTGTCGTAACTTTGCATTCGAATTGTCATCATATCTTCAAGTTTGTTGGACAAAAATACCGAAGCCAGTGTAGCTAGGGCATCAGCCATTTGGTTATTTTCTCTGGGGATATATGTGAAAGTGATTTCTTTGAATTCTTTTATTATCTCAAGGATCAACCTTCGGTATTCGATCAACTTAGAATCCTTTGTTTCCCATTCTCCACGGAGCTGGTAAATGGCTAGTGCAGAATCTACATATACTTTCAAATTCTCTGTCATTCTTTCAATAGTAGCTTGCAAACCCATTACACAGGCTTCATATTCTACCATGTTGTTGGTGCAAAGAAATTCCAACTTGCTTGTGAAAGGATAGTGTACGTTACTTGGGGAGATTAGCACTACCCCAATTCCACGCCCTATAGCATTAACGGCCCCGTCAAAATATAACTTCCAAATCTCATTCTCTAGAGCTCTATCATCCTCCGTAGAGATACTCATCACGTCTTCATCTGAGAAATCAAAATTCAAAGGCTCGTAATCCTATGAAGCATGATTGGACAAGAAATATGCTATAGCACTTCCTTTTATTGCCTTTTGGCTTACGTATACTATGTCAAATTCTGACAACAACATTTGCCAATGAGCCAATCTCCCAGTCAACGCTGGTGCTTCCGTCAGAAATTTCAATGGGTCGAGCCGAGATATTAACCAGGTTGTATGATATAACAAGTACTATATTAATCTACGAGTTACCCAAACCAAGGTGCAACATAAATTTTGAATTGGCGAGTACCGAACTTCGCATTCTGTAAACTTTTTGCTCAAATAATAGATAGCTCTTTCTTTTCTTCATGTGTCATCATGTTGTCCCAGTACACACCCCATTGAGTTTTCATAGACCATCAAATAAAAGATGAGTGGTCTATGTGGAACCGGTGCTACTAGTCTTGGAGCATTTGTCAAGTATTTCTTAATTTTGTCAAGATTCTTTTGGCACTCCTCATCCCATACTGTTGGATTGTTCTTTTTAAGCAGCCTAAAGATTGGGTGACATTTATCAGTCAACTGTGAAATAAATCGGGAAATATAATTTAGCCTCCCTAGGAATTCTCGGACTTCTTTTTGTGTTCTTGGTGGTGGTAAGTTCTGAATTGCCTTTACCTTGTCTGGATCAATTTCAATCCCTCTTCTTCTAACAACAAAACCCAGGAGTTTTCCTGATGTGACTCTAAAAGTGCATTTATTCAGATTGAGTTTCAACTGGTACTTCCTCAATCTTAAGAATAGCTTCATTAAATTATGGATATGCCCCTCTTCAATCCGGGACTTGGATATCATATCATCCACGTATACTTCAATTTCCTTGTGCATCATGTCGTGGAAAAGACTCACCATGGCTCGCTGGTATGTTGCCCCAACATTTTTTAGTCCAAAAGGCATCACCCTATAACAATATGTTCCCCCATAAAGTTATAAATGTTGTATTTTCCATATCCTCGGGGCTCATCTTTATCTGATAATATCCTGAAAATCCATCCATGAAGGATAACCTTGAATGTCCTGCCGTGTTGTCAACCAGGATATCTATGTAAGGCAAATGAAAGTTATCCTTCGGGATGGCTCTGTTCAAGTCTTTGTAGACTACGCACATGCGTACTTTTCCATCCTTTTTCAGTATTGGGACTATGTTAGCCACCCATTCTGGATATTGAGCCACTTTAAGAAAACCAGCATCAATCTATTTCTGTACTTCCTCTTTGATTTTTAATACCATCTCCGACCTTAATCTTCTAAGCTTCTGTGGAACCGGTTTACATTCTGGTCTTATAGGCAATTTATGTACAACAATATCAGTATCCAACCCTGGCATGTCTTGATATGACTGTTGCGCGTTTTAAGTGTTATACAAACGGTGCAAGTATACACGTCGCAAGTAACAAAGTGATATGATAAGTATAAAGTATCGTCTCCACAGGGATTAGTTTGGGCCATGTTGCTTAAGTTATTGCACTGTAAAAATAAAAACACAATTGATAGTAGGAGTTCTAACTAACGATTAAAGTAAAAGAGAAAGTAAATAAAATAAAGATGTAAACAAAGGAGAGAGAGTAGGCCAGGTTATCGTGAGTTGAGGTGTGATAGTTGGAAGGATCATCTCGGTAGATGAGTGCAATGGCAACTCAGTTGTCGTGGCAACTAACACGGTTGGGTTGCCTGGGCAACTAGTATAACGGTTGCTTGGGCAACTGCTCGGGCAAACTGAGTGGTAACCTTCAAGGCTCGGCAGAGCGTTCTTCAATGGTTCCTCCTTATCCCTAAGTCAAAACTCTAGCTAATTGTGCATGCCTTGATAATACATCCCTGCGTGAATCAAGGGTTAACAACAACCAATCTTGCGCTCCTTTTAGCCATTGAAATCTTAAACTTATTCCTAAGTTGGATTAGTCTTCACCATCAATTGATTGAATAAAGACCGTGCTCATTCATTTCTTGAATCTAACTCTCCCGATATTAGATAAATAGACGAATTCACGAGATCCCCTCTCAATTCACTTGCAACAAGATTAAAAACCAAGAATGAGAAAACCTTGAATTCAAAGTGCAAACTCAAATACCTAAACAAAATCCAATCGTTCTCACAACCACAAAAACACAATAACCCAAGCCAAATAAGATTATTTCATGACTAGGTTCAAAAGATATACAAAGAATAATCCCCAACCATGAATCTAACTGAAACAAAGAGGAATAAGAAGAAATCGCACAGCCCCTTTGGAAATTCTCCTCAATTGAACCTCTTGAGTCTTGCGGCTTGGTCCTCTATTTATAGGGATAGGTCAAAGTCTTTCTTGAGGAGGAAGTTAAGTTGGAATTAAATACTTTTAAAGAATATACTTTTTTATTATATTTAAATTCCTTCTAGATCTTCTCCTATCTTCTTGGGATTTAATCTCTCTTTGACCTCTTCATGGAAATCCAACTCCTTTAGGATTTATCTTTTCTCCACGTCATCTTGGGTTTATCTTTCTATTAATTTTGGCTGGCACATCAGCTTATCCTTTCTTGTCGATAATTGCCCCGGCAACTGGTTCGGCACATCCTTCCTGCATTGCTCTAGCAACTGGTTTGACATATCCTTCCTGCATTGCTCTGGCAACTGGTTCTAATCTTGCTTGGGCAATTAGTTCATGCACACAAAAGCACGCCAAAGCAGTATCTTTTCCACAAAAATCACCAAGTAATGTAATCAAGCTTAACGGTGAAAAGAAATATGAATTAATGCATGAATGACTAATTATGCGACTAATATGAGACTAAGTCTTACAATAATATGAGTAAAAAGGGTAATAAAAATAGTACTTTTGAACACTTAACACACCCCCAAACTCGAATTATTGATTGTCCTCAAGCGATGCAAAACTAACAATTACTTGCCAAGACTTTAATCATAAAAAATTTTGCTTCATACCTGTTTTCAATCCTCAGAACCGTGGCACAAAGTATGATCACCTTTTAATTTTTCGGATAGCACAAAAATTACCCGGAATCAAACTATAATGCTCGATACAATGTGTGTGCGTAGTTGTGTACAAGTTGATTTTCATGATTCTATGTGAACAATAGGCTTTTATCAATTTAATTACCGGGGTATTTATTTTTATTTTCACTAGAGCCAATTTCGGGCACCTCTAACGAAGTAAGCAATTTCTCATTTTATTTTATTCGACTAGAGCCAATTTCGGGCACCTCAAGCGATTCTTTAATGTGCATTTACTACTAGAGCCAGTTTTGGGCACCTCTAGCGATTCTCTAATGTGCATTAACTACTAGAGCCGGTTTCGAGCACCTCTAGTAAGAAATTAACTTTTAATTTTCAAATTTACCCAAATTTTAAGCAACCTAAGTTCACTACGTTTCTTTTAATCAACAAGTAACAACTGTGTAACAAAAAAATTTCAGCATCATAGTAAAATTCTAAGTTTTTTTTATGCAATCCTAAAATTAAAGGTTCTTTCAATTGAGTGCAGTGGCAAAAATTCATCATTGGATATTCAACAAGTCTTAAGCAATTAAATCCAATCAAAGGCATGGCAAGTAACATATGCAACCTATATGCAATTCCTAAAGATGAATGCAACTAAACTAACTACAACACCCCCAAACTCAAGTGAGGCATTTTCCTCAATGCATGAAAATAAACTAAAATGCAAATGGGTTAGTCGAAAAGGTAGTCACCTCGAATAATGAGTTTCTTTCGGGCCATTCTCTTGATTATTTTGCTTGAGCGCGGTGGTTGCTTCCTTGTGGCTGGTGGGGGAACCGATTCCTGTGCTGGGGCTTCCTCATCGTCCTCGTCATCCTTTTCCTTAATTTCATCAGCTTTGCGTTTGTGCTTGGAGGATGTGAGTGGACTTTATAGGTGCAATGGAGGACTCATCCTTGTTCTGTGTAGTGGTTGCCGTGGCGTCATTAGTCTCGGTTGCTTGGGCATCCTTAGTGTCTGTTTTTGTGGCAACTATTGGGGCAGGCGCTAGGGTAGTTGCCGAGGCATCCTCTATTGCGGTTGCCGTGGCATCTTTTGCTGTGGTTTCTGTGGCAAGAAGTTCGACAGGGAAGATAGGGAATGGCACTCTACTGTCTGCGTATTTCTCCAGGATGACTTGTGTGATGGCATTGTTGTGGTCCTTCATGTACCGCATAAACATCAGTTGGCAAGCTTCGATTTGTTCTAAGCGGTGTGCCAAGGGGTGGAGAATTGCTTCAATTTGATCCATATTCACCGAAGTAGAGCCAGTTGCCTGGACATCAAGAGTTGTCGAGGCAACTTTGGTTGATGGCAAAGGATTTGCCACTTTTGATGCTTGATCACTTTAAAGATGAATGGATCAAGGCTGGGGTTCTTCTTGGGCGGTGGTATAGGCGAAACCTTGCTCTTCCCATACTTTCCGGTTTGTAAACTTGACATGATATCGCTTCTCAATGAGTGGTGATGCAAATCTCTAGAAAGAAGGCTTAAGTGCTCGTGAAAAACTTGCTCCGGGCATGATTTTGAGATTTTTTTGTCCATGGGTTTGTGGTTCTTGTGGGCTCTTTATTGGAAAAACAAAGTAAAATAAGAAAGAACTTAAGAGTTCAAGGCTAGGAAACTTCTTATCCCTTGAAACTCTTATCCTAAAAATAATCATAAAAAGATAATTATGAAAATAAAGATATAGATAAAAATAAAGCTTGAGAAGGGTCACTTGTGATATTTCTTATAGTCCATCTGTACCCTCCATCGAGTGACAATGTTGCCCAAAAAGAATTGGGCCAATGTGCTTGCAGCTACTCCCTTTTGTGTTACCATGGTGGAGGTATCTCTCTTCCTTGTTCTCTTGTAGTCCATGTATACTCTCCACCTTGCTACTATTCCTGAAGGCATGAATATATTAGTAGAAAAAGTTAAATCAACACCCAACCATTTAATTGCCTCAATCTCATCGACCTCCAACATGGTTGGATGTAGCTTCCGTTGTCGTGGCAATTGCTGCTCAAGCCAATTGTCGTGGCAATCAGTTGCCAAAATTCGCTGTAAGTCGAGGGAAAAACCAATTTTCTGAAAACCTTTACGAATCCAAACACTATTTTCTTTTGGCCTCTCAAACATCTCCATCAATAGAGATTTTGATGGCTTCAAATCTACCTTCAAGACATACCTGCAATAGACTAGGTGAGTTTTTAAAAAATTTAAAAGGTTCAACCATTACCTGCTCATATTCCATTGGCAAAGTATTATCATCTCGTTGATCTTGTATGTGGTCGTGCAATTGCCGTGACAATTGTAGATGAGAGCAATCTACAGATTCCTGCTTCAACATCAACGTTGTAACCTTCTGGGCATCAGCTTCCTCAGAATTTAATGTAGTATTGTTGTTCTCAGCTTTACTGAGTGTTGTCGCGGCATTGCTCTGTTCAGGCTCCTCAATCATTGTCGAGGCAATTTGTTGCTCAGGCTCATCATGTGTTGGGCAGTATCTCTTATTGGCATCCTCTCGACTTGGAGGTTCTAGTTGTTCCCCACATATCGGGGAGCTCTTTTTGCAGTGTTCCTTGTCCTCTTTCCTTGGGACTTCAGTATCCCAAGGAATGAGTTGTTGGTGCATGTTATCCATGACATATGTTAATCTCCTCGATCGATCTTCCGCTTCTCTCAAGAGTACATCCATCCTGGCTATACTCGCATCCATGGAATTTAATAGCTCTTGGCGAGGACTATATTGCCATGGCATATCTGTTGCAATGGCACTTGGTTGCTGATAAGGACTACATTGCATGGCATGTCTGTTGTTGCGGCAAAATTTTTATGGTAAAAAAATTGAGCTTTTTGATCATACCATGAAGAATTTTGCTGCTGGTTCCCTCTATGGTCCTTCATGCAGTCATATGCATCGAAAATGTGAGGGCAATTTTCAAACACATGATGTTCTCCACAACTAGCACAAGAGTTTTCCACTGTATAGGCTCTTTGGGCTTTTCTCGGTTGGTATAGGTAATCATTGAATGGTGTAAGAAATTCTTGAGTGGATTGATTTCTATCTTCCAACATCAACTCTCGATAGTTTTTCTTTTATTTTCCCACATGTTGATGTCCCTTAACTTGTAGCGCACCTATTTTTTTTGATAAAACAAACAAAAAGAAAAGTTAGTAACACTAATAAGAAAAATGCAATAACAAAAACAAGTAACACCAATTGCCAATCCTCGGCAACAGCGCCAAAAATGTGTTGCGTGTATTGAGTGCTACGCAAACGGTGCAAGTAATAAAGTGATATGATAAGTATCGAGTATCATCTCCACAAGGATTGGTTTGGGCCACTTTGCTTAAGTTACTGCACTGTAAAAATAAAAACACAATTGATAGTAGGAGTTCTAACTAATGATTAAAGTAAAAGAGCAAGTAAACAAAATAAAGATGTAAACAAATGAGAGAGATAAGGCCGGGTTATCGTGAGTTGAGGTGTGATAGTCGGAAGGATCGTCTCGATAGATGAGTGCAATGGCAACTCAGTTGCTGTGGCAACTAACACAGTTGGGTTTCCTGGTCAACTAGTATAACGGTTGCTTGGGCAACTGCTCGGGCAAACTGGGCGGCAACCTTCAAGGTTCGGCAGATCATTCTTCAATGGTTCCTCCTTATCCCTAAGTCAAAACTCTAGCTAATTGTGCATGCCTTGATAATACATCCCTGCGTGAATCAAGGGTGAACAACAACCAATCTTCCACTCCTCTTAGCCGTTGAAATCCTAAACTTATTCCTAAGCCGGATTAGTCTTCACCATCAATTGATTGAATAAAGACCATGTTCATTTGTTTCTCGAATCTAACTGTCCCGATATTAGATAAATAGATGAATTCACAAGATCCTCTCCTAATTCACTCACAAGCAAGACTAAAAACCAAGAATGAGCAAACCTTGAATTAAAAGTGCAAACTCAAATACCTAAACAAAATCCAATCATTCTCACAACCACAAAAACACAATAACCCAAGCCAAATAAGATTAGTTCCTGGATGGGTTCGAAAGATATACAAAGAATAATCCCCAACCATAAATCTAACCGAAACAAAGAGGAAGAAGAAGAAATCGCACAGCCCCTTTAGAAACTCTCCTCAATCGAACCTCTTGAGGCTTGCGGCTTGGTCCTCTATTTATAGGGCTAGGTCAAAGTCTTTCTTGAGGAGGACGTTAAGTTGGAATTAAATACTTTTAAAGAATATAATTCTTTATTATATTTAAAGTCCTTCTAGATCTTCTCCTAACTTCTTGGGATTTAATCTCTCATTGACCTCTTCATGGAAATCCAACTCCTTTTGGATTTATCTTTTCTCTACGTCATCTTTAGTTTATCTTTCCATTAGTTTTGGCTGCCACATCATCTTATCCTTTCTTGTCGACAATTGCCCTGGCAACTGGTTCGGCATATCCTTCCTGCATTGCTCTAGCAACTGGTTCAACATATCCTTAATGCATTACTCTGGCAACTGGTTCCATCCTTGCTTGGGCAATTAGTTCCTACGTACAAAAGCACACCAAAGCAGTATCTTTTTCCACAAAAATCACCAAGTTATGTAATCAAGCTTAACGGTGAAAAGAAACATGAATTAATGCATGAATGACTAATTATGTGACTAATATGAGCCTAAGTCTAACAATAATATGAGTAAAAAGAGTAATAAAAATAGTACTTTTGAACACTTAACAATGACCAGGCGATGACATCTTTGAACTCTCGCAACAAGTCAATCAGTTCTTGTTTGGTTTTTAGCGAGAAAACAATCATTATCTTCACATCTCTTTCGACTTCATCTATTCTGAGATTCAGAATTTCTTTCTCCTCTTTGTGAGGTAAGATATGCTTGTCTTATTTTTCCACCAACCTTAGTAATTCTTCCGGGATTTCACACTCTGTTTCATCTTTGACCTCATTGACTTCCATTAGACACACTAGTCTCTCAGGATCTACCCCAAGATTAGGCTTAGGATCATTCATGTAATTAATAATTGAAGATGTGCAAAGAAAATAATAATATACATTTGGAAAGGATTTGAAAAACAAGAAACATGTTTGCCATTTGTGAGTCAGCATGAAAGCATCTTTATTAAAATGAACTGATATGATGATCCTTTTATAGATAATCCCTTACACCCGCGGACAAAGGTATAAAGTGGTTCATGGTATTTACTCTATTTTGAACCTAGATAATAGAGAGATCTTTAGCTGTCCAGTTGCTGAGCACTTCGCCAGGGAAGCATGGACGGATCTTCTCCAGATATCTACCAGGCTAAGCCCCTTCAAAGATTCCTCTAACAAATAGCCCCTCCAATTCATTGCCAAAGATTTCTTTCTCATGCAGCCTAGCAGTTTCCCAATTGACCTCTTCGAGTTGTTCTTCCACATTTTCAAACCCTCGGGATTTAAAAATATTGGTTAAGTTTGGGAAGGTCATTGGCTCACAAAATGTTTCTCTTCCCAAGAGTCGGGCTCTCCTTTGACTTTCTCTTTTCTTCGAATCTTTTTGCCTTTGTTTAAGGTTCGGCTTAAATCCAAGACCAAATTGGTCTTTCTTCATTATCACCGACTTGGGTCGAAACATCCCTGAAGTCGTTTGCCAAGTCCTTTTCCAGTTTTCGCTCCCTTTCCAAGCGTCTCTCGGATTGTCATTTTGGTATAGTTTGACAATTTGGGTCACGGTATTGGCTTCCCTTCAGCTATGAATGTTGTGTTAATGAACTCCAAAGCTCTAAACGAGCATTCCATGGCATTCTCATCCGTCTCAATATATGGCGCATCAGTAGACACTAAAGCAATAATGTCTTCTCAGCTCCCACATTGACTAATTTCCCTTCTATCACAAATTTGAGCTTTTGATGTAGGGAAGACGGTACTGCCCCTACGAAATGGATCTAGGGCCTTCCAAGCAAACAATTGTATGTCAGCTTGATGTCCATTACCACGAACTCTATATTATAATCTGAGGGCCCAATAAATAGCGACACCTCCATATTTCCTTGGACATCCATTGTTGTACCGTCAAAAGCTCTTACAATATTCTTATATGTTTTTATATGTGAATCATCAACTGGCAACCTTTGTAGGGTAACCATAGACAGGACATTCAGTGTCGACCCGTTGTCAATTAATACTCTTGGCAAGACATAGCCCATGCAATGTGTGGTGATGTTTAAGGCTTTCACGAATCTCATTCCTCCCTCGGTATTTCATCATCAGTGAATGTTATGTAATTGTCAGTAGTAATATGATTTACTATCCTGTCTAGCTTGTGCACGGATATGTCATTTGGCACAAACTTCTGATTGAGCACCTTTATTAAGGCATTACGGTGCCCTTCAGAACTTAACAGCAACTCTAAGACAGAAATCCTAGCTTGTTGTTTCTTCAATTGCTCGGCAATGTTGTATTCACTATGTATCAGAAATTTCAAAAACTCTTGAGCCTATTCCTCAGTTACTGGATCATTTATTTTTGGGGTAGGTTCTTTCCCAAAAACTTTTCTCAGGGGCTACCATAGCCTTCCCTTTTACCTTCTCCGCTTCCTTTGATGTTTCAAGAGAATAACATCTACCACTACGGGTAAAGTGTCCCACTTCATTTATTGTTTATGTACTACTTTGCTATTCCTTCTTCTCTTATGGTACTGAATTTGTCTTTACTGGTGATTTTACTTCGTTTGATGTTTTGCTTTCCTCCGGTATAGCTTATTGGCCGCATAGTTCCCGAAACTTTATGAGTACTTTTGAAAGCAAACAGCGTGGGTGGCGTAATCACAATCTTGGGAGTCACTTCTAGCTTTACACCAGACGGGCTTTCGACCTTAGGCTTGATAGAAACAACCAAGGGCTTATGGATTCTGTATTTGGCTCCAAAAGACTCAGAGGTGCATACAACCACTTCTTTCCTCTCCCCGACCTTATCAAAGAACTCTATTTCCTTGTTGTCCATCATCTTTTGTATCAAACTTCTGAACTCTATGCAATGTTGAATTTCATCGTCATGTTCTTGATGATATTCATAATATACATCACACTATACTTCTTTTTCAACCCACATACCTATTTCAATCATCCCAACATTATATAACTGTTCAAATACCCACTTTAACGGAGATCTAATTTCTGATACATTTGTTCTACTCTTTTTGGTTCATCCTCTTCCTCGATTACATTCACCCCTTGCCCACCGTGATTCAACAATGGATTCACTACAACATTAGGCTCATCAAATTTTAAAATCCCATTGTTGATCAGATTTTGTACCACATTTTTTAATGCCGTACAGGTCTCGATTGTGTGCCCCGGTATTTTGGCATGGAATTCACAATGGGCATCAGCTTTGTACCATGGGGATAAGGAGGTTGCATAGGGGTTAAATGATATGGCCTCACCAGATCTACTTCATATAACTGTGGGTATAACTCAGCATATGTCATTGGTATCAGTGTAAAGTTGATCTTATCATTCCTAGGGCTGCGAGAATCTTTCTTATTTGAGTTTTGGGAACCTCCTGATGCAGAACTAGGTGAAGTAATAGTTACATTCTTTGGGGCCTCACATGCCCTGGTGTTATTTACCTCGTTATCTTTTCTTTTTGAAGTTCCTACGGGAGCTCTCCCCACTCTCAATCCTGCCACTTTTAATAGCTGCTTCAATTAGTTCTCCTGTCATCACTATATCAGCAAAATTCTAAGTAGCATTATTGATCAATCTATTAAACAATGGACCTCTTAATGTCTGCACAAACATGTGGGTAACCTCACTCTCCAACAACGGAGGCTACACTTGCACTGCAATGTCTTTCCATCTCTGGGCATACTATCAGAGCATCTCATTACTCTTATATTCCATGCCTGACAGCATAACTCGATTGTGGACCATCTTCGTCACATGTTTATAGTGCTCAGCAAAGGCCCCAGAAAGATCCTTCCATGAATGAATATTTGCGCAACTCAACTGTGTATACCATCGCGCTGCTAAACCAGCCAAATTGTCTTGAAAACAATGTATTAGCAACTTCTCATCCTTCAAATGCGCAACCATTTTCTGACAGTACATTATAAGATGAGTCCTTGGACAGGTGGTCCCATCACACTTCTCGAAATCAAGCACCTTGAACTTTGGAAGAAGAATCGGATCACATACTAAGCTCATTTACACTACACCCAGTCTTGTCCCATTTACTCGCTGCATCTCCAACAAGTGATCCTCTAAAGCTTTGCAGATTTCCTTGTACTTCCTTTCAATCTTCGCATGGATCTTTTCTATCTCATTCAGAGTGTTTAGGTCAGGAACTTCCTCTCCACTTCCAAAATTATCCCCAACGTGTATTGGTTGACCGGGTGTAGTTCCTGTCAGATTAATATGGACCTTCTTTGTAGGAGGAGGTCCCTCTGGCCGCACTCTAATGTGAGATGTTATTTCAGCGTGATCATCCTCTTCATTAGAAGTAGCCTCGTGCATTTTAGCTTTTCTGGACTCCTTCGGCCCCAATAGTGCAGTGAGCTGATTGATTATCTCTCTCTGAGCCTGAGCGAAGTGGTCCTTCAAAGATTACTCTATCCTATCAAAACAGTTTTGTGTTTCCGTGCGATCATTTTCCAAACTTGTAAGTCTATCCTCTACAATCATTGACTTTGAGCACATACGAGTTCCGTATAAATGCGGAATGGTTGCAGTTGTAAATCAAACTATCACAGAACCTATTTGTATTAAAAATTTGCAAAATGTAATGCCATGAATGAATGCATGAATGTAGAAAGAAATCGGATCCAGGAACTAGTTTTTAAGAAACATTCATTAATTGAAAGGTTCAAATACAAGAAAAGATAATTTCTTTTACATAAAACTACTAGCCCTAACTCCTAGATTGACTAATTCATGAAGCAGACGAGTAATAACGTCTCTATGCTCCAACTCGATATCCTCTTGCTCCAGCAAACTAGTTGATTGTCTTGACAATATCTGCACATATGAAGCAATACCCCAAACTTGTCTCTTGAAATTTACTAGCTCATCATTTTAGCGGCGGACGGTGCTCTGAGCCACTTCGTATTTATCCTTCCATGCTCCAATTTCTTGGTATAGTGCTTCCTCGTAAGCTGTGAGCTTCACTTTCAAGCCTTGCACTGCATTCTCCAACTCTGATATCTTCTTCTGTGCTCCCTCAGTTTCTTGCTCCATCTTGATCTTGTCCTTATTATGGTATTTTGTGTTCATCTGCTCTAATTGTGATACTTGAGTCATTAATTCAAAATTTGGTGCTTGTTCTTCTTCTATCTTCTTATTTGATTTGCTGTTGGATTCCTTCAGCTCTTTAGCCTTCCTTTCATACATCTTCTTATAGTCGCTCTTCTTTTTGGTCATATCATGCAATTGTTTTGCTTATCCCACCCTTTTGTTTTGCTTTATAGTTGTCATGACTCTCCTAAAAATCTTTCAAATCTTGATTAATCTTCTTGTTCTCTTCTAACAACTCATTTCTTTACCTTCGTGAAAATTTACTTGTAATTTTTTCATTGTTAGCTCATTATTGAGATCACTGATTCTTTTCTCATATTTCTTCAAATCCAACTCACGGTCATGTCACAATTTTTCCAGTACCGATGGTGTACTTTTATCAAACAAAGTGGATGATCCTATGTCTTCTTGTCCCTTTCGAGGCAAATTATCATTTACCCTTTGAGCTCTCCATTCTTCGTACCTCGGCATTACCTTGAACCTCTGATATGGCTGTACTATTCTTGGTTCTTGCCATGACCTTGCAGTTTGAGTTACCTTTTCTTTGTAGTCATTGGTTTTGTGCAGATATTCAAAACGGGCCATACCTGCAGTGGCTGGGATGAATTACCTCGAAGCAAATTGTCTTGACACCAATAAAGTGCAGTAAGAGGTCCCTCCCTAAATTCCTGGTAGTGGGACCCAATCTCTATCTCCACATCGATATAAGAAAGACGTTCCCTTACCCAACCATGGTGCCTTCCAAACAATATCAGCACCCTTCATTTCTTTAAAGTGTTTTTTCCATTGTTCTTCGCTCTTTTTCTCTATCAGGCAGCTAGCCAAATGCTCTTCTATTGGTGAATAAGTGGTGAGATACCTGAGCGCTCTATATGGCGTATCTCATTCGTGTCCTCGAAATCATATTTCCAAAAGTTGCGCGCAACCCCAAAATTTTTCCTTCTCCAGATTTCTTGCATGCAATCAATGATCTGTATGTTTCAGTCATGATAGATGGCACTGGATTCACTCCCTTCCCTAACCTTTCAAATAGTCCCACTATAGATGGATCCATGTGTTCAGGAGTTCTAGGGAACAATACTAACCCGTATATGCACATAGCATATAAACTTCGCATCCTTCCAGACTCATCTCCTGTCAGAATTAACTCTTTCAAAACCCTCCAATTCAGATGTTGTTTGTCCTTGTTCTGATCAGTACTGTCACTATTTTCCAACCATTCTTTAGTTTTCCCAATAATCATTCCCAATTTCTTTATAAATCCCGAATTATAGCTTGGCCTTGTATAAACCATGTCGCTTTTAACCCTGGGGCAATGTAGTAATGCCTCATACTCTTCAAGTGTCGGTGTCAAATCTACTTGTCCAAAGGTAAAGCAATTATAAGATGGATTCCAGAATTAGGTCATTGCTTTGAGAAAACCCTAATTTATCAGGGTGTATAACAGCAAGGCGATATCCTCGAAATCTCTCTGAAATTGAATTTTTGGTTCATCCAAGTTCCTGCAAAAAACCAAGATACAAGAAGTTTGCTACACCGGTGGTTCAAGAAAGATTTCACTCCAAGTTTGAAAGCCGGAAGATTTGCAAAGAACAAGGCTTTGAATACTCCAACTCTCATCAAGATTTCAGATTTGAACCATTCTTCTTCGAAAGGATTGCACATCAAAAGTGGCAAATCTTTTGCCATCAATCGGAACCGGGTAACATCTCATGGGTAAGAGAATTCTATGCTCACTAACCTAACCCAGATAATCCTTATGTTTTTGTTCGTGACAAGGCTATACTCATAAGTCCCGAAAACATCAACACTTTTTACGGGCTCTACATTGAGAATGACGAGCATCAAGCCTTTGTTGATCAACTCACGCCCAAGCAACTCGACAAGGTGCTTCAAGAACTCACTCTACCGAGAACTCATTGAACGATGGTAAATACAAGGGCACGGTAAATCGCCTTTGGCTTAAAACTGAGGCAAAATTATGGAATAAGTTTGCTAAAACTTCCTTAATGCCCACCACACACAATACTACCGTTGATACACCTCATCTTTTGCTCATACATTCTATATTGCATAATCGCATCATTAACATTGGACAAATTATTTGTGATGAGATCTTTGTATGAAGCACAAAAGACAAGGGTTCTCTTTTCTTTCCTTGCATAATTTCCAACCTTTGCAAGGAGATGCATGTCCCAAGTGATTCCACTGATGAAAAGGCCCTACCAAAGTCCGGTTGGAATCGAGCACAAATTTGAAAGCTAATGGGAGAGGCACCGGTAAAATCCCCAACGCCTTCAATTACCGCAGCAACTCCTGCCGCCTCGGCAACACCTAATGCCCTGGCAACTCAGCCAGCAACCCTAGAAAAACTTGAAGCACTCTTACAACCGTTGGCGAACCACCTTAGGCAAATTGAAGACCGGCAACTAATGTTCATGCGGTACATTAAGGATCACAACAATGCCATCACCCAAGTCATCCTGGAAAAGTACCCGGACAGTCGCGTGTCGTTCCTAATCTTTCCTGCCAAAATCCTTGCCACGGCAACCAATAAAGTAGTCACCACGGCAACCGCAACAGATGATGTCACGGCAACCTACACCGCGCCTGCCCAAGCAGTTGCCCCAAAAATCAACACTGAAGATGCCACAGCAAACAAAGCTAAAGACGCCCCAGCAACCACTGCAAAAGCCAAAGGTAAAGCACCTATGCTCGAATCAACTCGTACTGAATCATTGTCTGATTTTTCAGATTCAGACGAGTCTTCTATTGCGCCAACAAAGACCACACCAATCGAATCCTCCGAGCCCAAGCGAAAAGCCAATGACATTGATGAAGGGGACGATAAGGACAACCCCGTACGAGGATCGATTCCACCATCGGCAACAAGGAAGCAACCACCGCGTTCAAGCAAGATAATCAAGACACCGACCAAAAAGAAACTAATCATCCACGATGATGAACTCTCGTAGTAAGTCCTCTTTTGCATTTTACTTTTCTTTATTTTTCTTTGTTGCATGCATTGAGGACAATGCCTCACTCGAGTTTGGGGGGGATTGTTATTAGTTAGTTACCATGTTTAGTTGCATTCATCTTAAGTATTGCATTTAGGATACATAAATTGTTTGCCATGCCTTTAGTTGGAACAAGAATTGCCTAGATTTGATGAATATCTGATGATGACTTTGCCAATGTACTTAATTGATAAAAAAATTTATTCTAGGATAAACGTGGAAACACTTAGAATCGTACTATGATGCTAAACTTGATGAAACACTGTTGTGGCCTGATTGATTTAAGGAATTCTAGCAAACTTAGGTTGATAGTTAAAAAGTTGGGGGATTAGAATAAAAGTTGGATGAATGCTAGAGGTGCCCGAAATTGGCTCTAGTATGTGCTAAAAAATTGATCGCTAGAGGTGCTCAAAATTGGCTCTTGTATGTGCTAAAAATTGATCGCTAGAGGTGCCCGAAATCGGCTCTAGTCGAATAAATTAATTAACTTAAGAAAACTAAAAACAAAACACTAAAGGTGCCTGAAACCGGCTCTAGTTAAAACATGTTAAAAGAACCCAATGAAGTAATTTGAAAACCTATTGTTTGCATAGAATCCGAAAAATCAACTTGCACACAACTCCGCACACACTCACAAGCATTATAGTTTGATTCCAAGTAACTCATAAGTTTTCCAAAAAATGAAAAGCCAATCATACTTTGTGCCCCGGTTCTAAGAATTGAAATTAAGTTCAAAGCTAAGTTTGTGAAAATTGAAGTCCTAGTGGGTAATTATTAGTTTGCATTGCTTGAGGACAAGCAATAGTTCGAGTTTGGGGGTGTGTTAAGTGTTCAAAAGTACTATTTTTATTACCCTTTTTACTCATATTATTGTTAGACTTAGGCTCATATTAGTTGCATAATTAGTCATTCATGCATTAATTCATGTTTCTTTCCATCGTTGAGCTTGATTACATAACTTGGTGATTTTTGTGGAAAAAGATATTGCTTTGGTATGTTTTTGTGTGTCTGTGCAGAATCACTTGCCAAAGCAAGGCTGGAACCAGTGCCAGGGAAATGCATGAAAGAGATGCCGAGCTAGTTGTCAGGGCAAGGCATGACGGAGATGCCGAGTTAGTTGCCAGGGCAATTTTTGACAAGGAATAAGATGATATGATAGTCGAAATTGATGACTAGATAAGCCCAAGATGACGTGGAGCAAAGCTAAATCCCAAAGGAGTTTGATTTCCATGAAGAGGTTAAAGAGAAATTAAATACCAAGAAGATAGGAGAAGTTCTAGAAGGAATTTAAATATAATAAAGAATTATATTCTTTAAAGATAATTTAATTCCAACTTAACTTCATCCTCAAAAAAATACTTTGACCTAGCCCTATAAATTAAAGGCCATGCCGTCAACTCCAAGGGGAGAGAAGAGAGAAATTTCGACAAGATCAAAGGGGGAGATATCGGCAAAGTGGCTTCAACCATTCTTCATCTTTTTCTTCTTTGTTCAATTAGGTTTATGCTAGGAATTCTTTGTCTTGTGTTTCTTTGGAACCTAGCCGTGAACTAAATCTACTTGGCTAAGGTTATTGTGTTTTGTGGTTGTGAGAAACAATTGGATTTTGTTTAGGTAATAAGAGTTTGCACTTTCAATTTAAGGTTTACTCATTCTTGGTTCTTATTCTTGTTTGCGAGTGAATTGGGAGATGATCTCGTAACTTCATCTATTTATCTAATATCGGGAAAGTTAGATTCAAGAAACGAATGAGTATCGTATTTATTCAATCTATTGATGGTGAAGATTAATCCGGCTTAGGAATAAGTTAAGGATTTCAACGGCTAAGAGGAGCGCAAGATTGGTTGTTGTTCACCCTTGATTCACGCTGGGATGTATTATCAAGGCATATACAAATAGCTATAGTTTCGACTTAGGGATAAGAAGAAACCATTGAAGAACGCTTCGCCGAACCTTGAAGTTGCTGCCCAGTCGCCCAAGTAGTTTCCCAGCTAGTCGCTCAGGCAACCATCAATTAGTTGCCAAGGCAACCCCGCTGTGCAAGTTGCCACGACAACTGAGTTGCCCTTGCTCTTTTACCAAGACGATTCAATCGGCTATCACACCTCAACTCATGATAACTTGGCCTATTCTCTTTCATTTGATTACATCTTCTTCTACTTATTTGCTTTCTAGTTTAGTTGTTAGTTAAAACTCCTACAATCTTCTACTTGTGTTCTTTTACTTTTTACATTGCAAGAGATTAGATTCTTGAAGTGGAACCAATCCCTGTGGAGACGATATCTTTTATACTATAACTTGCGACGTGTACACTTGTACAATTGTAGAGCACTTATTACGCGCAACACCTCTTTCTTCTTTCTTTTTTTTCTTTCTATATTTTTTCTTTTTCTTTTTTTCTTCTTTGTTTCTTCCTTTTCTTCTTTTTCTTCTTCTTTTTTCAGGCATAATACTTTTTTACCAAGTCTGAGTTTATTGGGTTGCTTAACTCTTTCCCGTCCATCTCGGCTAGGATCAATGCTCCTCTGGAGAAGGCCTTCTTTACAACATAAGGCCCTTCCCAATTAGGCATCCACTTCCCTCGAAAGTCCTTTTGGTTAAGTAAGATCTTTTTGAGCACCAGATCCCCCTCTTGAAACTCTCTAGGGTGAACTTTCTTGTAATAGGCCCGCATCATCCTTTTCTGATACATTTCGCTATGGCAGATGGCCTTCAACCTTTTCTCTTCAATGAGGTTCAATTGATCAATTATGGCTTGTATCCATTCAGCCTCGTCCAACTTCACTTAGTTCAAAATTCGGAGCGACAAAATTTCTACCTCAATGGGTAATACTACCTTCGTGCCATATACCTTGGAATTATCCCGGTGGAGGTCCTCACAGAGGTATGATAAGCAAACAGGACAAAAGGTAGCTTTTTATGACAATCCTTGTATTTTTTCGTGGTTTTTGCTATGATATTCTTTATATTCTTATTTGCCGCCTCCACTGCTCCGTTCATCTTGGGGCGATAAACAGTAGAATTATGATGTACAATTTTGAACTGTCCACACACCTCAGTGATTATTTTGTTATTCAAGTTGGAAGCATTGTCGGTGATGATCCTTTCGGGCAGACCATAACGACATATAATTTCTTTCTTGAGGAACTTGCAAACTGTCGCTCTTGTGATGTTAGCATATGAAGCAACTTCTACCCATTTGGTGAAGTAATCGATGGCTACTAAGATAAAGTGATGCCCATTAAAAGCTTTCGGGTGTATTTGACCAATAAAGTCTATTCCCTAGGCAGTAAAAGGCTAAGACAAGTTCATGACGTGAAGCAGTACTGGCGAGGAATGTATCTTATCGGCGTAGATTTGTCATTTATGGCACTTCTTTGCATAATTGATGCAATCTCCTTCCATTGTTGACCAGAAGTAGCTGTATCTCATGGTCTTCCTAGACATCGAGAACCCACTAGCGTGGGTTCTGCATAAACCTCCATGGACCTCTGCTAAAATAGTTTCAACCTCTCAGGCATTGATGCACCTCAGCAGTATCTGATCTTTGCTTCTTTTATACAAAACCTCTCCATCAAGGACGTACCTTGATGCCAACCTTCTAATAGTTATTTTTTCATTATCGTTGGTGTCTTTTGGGTAAGTTTGGTATTTGATGCATTGGAGGATGTTATAATACCATGGATTGCTATATTTTTCCTCCTCCAAACCATAGCAGTGGGCCGGCACCTCAAAAGTTTGCATCTTGACAGGCTTTATCTCGGCTGTCCCATTTACTTTAAACACGGCTGCCAAAGTGGCCAAAGCGTCATCCATTTGGTTGTCTTCTCTTGGCAAGTAGGTGAAACTAACTTCTTCAAAATTTCTGACCAAATCTTGGATTAAATCATAATACTTGATCAGCTTTGGATCCCTGGTCTCCCACTCTTTTCGAAGTTGGTAGACTACCAAAGATGAATATCTGAAAACTTGGAGCACATTGATCTTTTTCTCAATGGCTGCTCGGAGTCCCATGACACAAGCTTTATACTCGGCTATATTGTTGGTGCAGAAGAACTCCAGCCTACTAGTGAAAGGGTAGTGATCCTCTTCAGAGGAATTAATACTGCCCCTATTCCATGGCTTAGGGCACTCGGCGCCCCGTCAAAATAGAGCCCCCATCCCTCTTTCTCGGCAACAAATTTCCCTTTAGTTACACCACAAATCAAATCTTCATATGGAAAATGGAAATCCAATGGTTCATAGTCATTCGAGGTGCGAATTGCCAGAAGATCTATTACGACGCTTCCTTTTACCGCTTTTTTTTTTCACGTAAACGATGTCAAACTCTGACAAGAGCATTTGCCAGTGGGCTATCTTCCTGGTCAATGCCGGTGCTCCATCAGAAATATCAGCGGATCCATCCGAGAAATCAGACAGGTGGTATGATACAACATGTATTGTCGTAACCGCGTAGTGGCCCATACCAAGGCACAACATAACTTTTGAATTGGCAGGTACCTCATTTCGTAATCCGTGAACTTTTTGCTCAAATAGTAGATGGCCCTTTCCTTCTTGCCTGAGTCATCGTGTTGCCCAAGTACGTACCTCATAGAGTTTTCAAAAATTGTCAGGTACAAGATCAATGGTCTATCCGGCACTAGTGCTACTCGAATTGGGGGATCGTTCAAATACTTCTTGATCTTTTCTAGTGCCTCTTGGCAATCTTCATCCCAGGCCCTCGGGTTATTCTTTTAGAGTAGTTTAAAGACAGGATCACACTTATTAGTCAACTAGGATATGAACCGAGATATGTAGTTTAACCTTCCTAAGAAACATCAAACCTCATTTTGTGTTTGCGGTGGTGAAAGCTCTTCAATTGCTTTCACCTTGTTGGGGTCAATCTCGATGCCCCTCTAACTTACCACAAAACCTAAGAGCTTCCCTGATGTGACTGTGAAGGTACATTTGGCTGGGTTAAGCTTTAACTGATATTTCCTTAACCTTCGAAAGAGTTTTCGCAAATTCTGGATGTGCTCCTCCTCTATCTTAGACTTGGCTATCATGTCATCCACGTACACCTCGATTTCCATATGCATCATGTCATGAAACAAGGTCACCACGGCTCTTTGGTAAGTTGCCTCGGTATTTTTTATTCCGAAGGGCATCACTTTGTAACAAAACGTGCCCCACATGGTCACAAAAGTGGTTTTCTCCATGTCCTCAGGGTGCATTTTGATCTGATTGTATCCCGAGAAGCCATCCATGAACGAGAACCAAGCATGCCCTGCGGTATTGTCTACTAAAGTGTCAATATGGGTCAAAGGAAAGTTGTCCTTGGGGCTTGCTTTATTAAGGTTTCTATAATCCACGCACATACGCACTTTCCCATCTTTCTCTGGTACCGGCACGATATTGCTACCCATTCTAGGTACTTAGAGACTGCCAGAAACTCTGCCTCAAACTGTTTCTTCACCTCTTCTCTGATTTTCAGTAACATATCTGTTCTCATTCTTCGAAGCTTTTGCTGAACGGGCTTGCATTCTGGCCTAATGGGGAGCTTGTGCATTACAATGTCCGTATTTATGCCTAGCATGTCATGGTATGACCATGCAAATACTTCTCTAATTCCCCCCAGCAATTCCACTAACCCTTGTCTAATTTCTGGTGACAGGGTGCCCCCGATCTTTACTTCTTTCCTTTCTTCATCAGTCCCCAAGTTTAGGATTTCTAGCTTCTCTTGGTGTGGAAGGATTTGCTTTTCCTCATCGGCCATCATTCTTAACAGCTCTTCGGGAATCTCATCATTTTCTTCCTCTACCTCTGCCAAGTACATGGGTCATTCAAAGTCTACTTTGGGATTAGGTTCCACATTGTTCATACAGTTTATATTAAAGGGCCTGCACGATTTTAAAAGTGCGTATTGGAAAAGAATGGGGTAGTTTATGACGTAAATAAATTATTAACTAATAGATAAATGAATAGGTAAATGAATGAATGGAATGAATGCCATGTTTTCCATTTGAGAAAAGAAAAGGTAGATATATTTCATTGCAGATGAACAGGACATAGTTGCCCTTTTTACAAAAGATGTTCGTTACTTCCAGGCCAAAGTAACGGAGTGGTTCTAGGCATTACTTTTATTGGTTCCTATTGAGTGTCGGCACGACCCTAAAGGTCCAGTTGTTTAGCTCTTCCCCTAGGAGGCGCGAACGAATTCTGGCCAAAAATTTGTTAGGCTTGCTCCCGTCACCGATCATGTTTACATTCATTTCTTCTAAAGCCTCGCTGATCAGCTCTTCTTGGAGGCGCCTTTCACCTTCTTGGTTTGCCTCTTCGATATCCTCCTTCGAATTTCGAAACAACCCAGATACAAAGATCCCTTTGAAGTTTGAATAGGTTATGGGAGCCCAAGGAATGTCTTCCCCTTCAACTTGGCTTTCCTTTGTTCTTGTCTCTTTTTCCACTCTTGCCTCTTTTGTAGAAAATTGGGCTTATAGCCAAGTCGAAAGTGGTCCACCTTGTGAATCACACTAATAGGACAAAGACGCCCTTTTAGATTCTTCCTTAAACCTTTGTTCTTTCTTGCTCCTCTTCCCAAGGTTTCGAACACCATCATTTTAGTGTAGTTTGATAGTTTGGGGTGTGGAACTTTGCTTCCTTCGGCAAAAAAGTAGCATTGATAAGTTCCAAGGCTCTTAAGGTGCACTCCATCGCTTCTCCATCAGTAGGGATGTATGGTGTATCCGGAGTCACTAAAGCGATGATGTCCTCTTCTACGTTCACTGTTACTAATTTCCAATCGGTGACAAACTTCAATTTTTGATGGAGCGAGGATGGAACGGCGCCGACCGAATGTATCCAAGGCCTTCCTAACAAGCAATTGTAAGATGGCTGGATATCCATGACCACAAAATCGACCACATATTCAGTGGGACCAATAAGCAAAGGTACTTCTATTTTCCTGACCACATCTCTTTGATTCCCGTCGAAAGCTCGTACCGTAATATGACATGGCTTCATATGTGAGCTACCGGTTGGTAGTCGTTGTAGCGTGGCTAATGGCATGACATTCAATGCAGAGGCATTGTCGATTAATACACCTGGCAGCACATAATCTTTACAGTGGGTAGTAATGTTCAAGGCTTTGACGGACCTTGTACCTTCCCTTGGAATCTCATCATCACTAAAAGTAATGTGATTAACGTTAGTGATGTGACTGACAATCTGATCTAATCTCCCAACAGAAATGCCTTTTGCAACGAAGGTCTCATTCAAAACCTTCAACAATGCATCTCGATGCTTTTCTGAATTCAGTAATAGATCAAGCACTGATATACGAGCTGGTTGTTTCCAAAGTTGATCGACGACATTATACTCAATGTGCTAAAGAAATTTTAGAAACTTGTGCTTGCGTTTCTGTGACAGGCTCCTTGATCTTTTCAGGTGGGTCTTTTTCCAACAATTTTTCAGGTCCTACCCCAGCTTCCTGGACTTTCTCCTTAGGATCCCTCAAGTTTTCTAGAATATAGCACCGACCACTTCTTGTTAGATGCCCTACATCACTTACTTCTCTGCCACCTGGTTGAGCGGGTTCCGTTTCCATCATCCTCTTTTCCTCTTGTGCACTGGACAATCCCTAGATTGTGACGCTCGCGGCGTAATTCCACAGAACCATCTTGGTGTCTTTAAAAGGAAAAGACTTTGGGGTAGCAATTATGATTTTGGGAGCCACTTTTGGTTCACCTGCCTCATTTGTCCTGAGACCGAGGACAAGCGGTCTATTCGCACTGTATCTGGTTTCTTGACTCTCTGATGCACAAACTTCAAACTCTTTCACTCTTTTCCCTTTATCAAAAAACTTTATCTCATTGTTATCCATCATAGCTTGAACCACATGACAGAATTCTTCACAATGTTGAATATCATGATCTCCTAACTGATGGTACTCACAGTACATGCCACATCCTTCTTTGACCAACATCATCCCCTGATTGATGAGACGTGCCATGTACAACTGTTGAAAGACCCATCTCAAGGGAGACTGGACTTCAGACATGCTCTTTTTGGCTTTCTCGGTGCACTCATCTTCAATGGCATTTACACCCTGTCCCTCGTGGTTCAGCAACGGATTGTTGGCTGTATTGGGTTCCCCTAATCGTAACACCCCAGTTCGAATTAGATTTTGGACAAACTTTTTGAAAGCTATACAATTCTCGATTGAGTATCCTGGGACATCAGCATAATACTCACAGTGCTCCTTAGGGTTATACCAAGCCGGGTACAGTGGGTTATAAGGGGTAACGTGGTACGATCGAACCAAATCGGCCTTGTATAACCGTGAGTATATTTCTTTGTAGGTAATTGGAAAGGGTGTGAAACACCTATCATCTATTTCCTTCTTAGGTCCCTTATCTTCTCTCTTGCTGATGTTTCTGGAATTCCCTGCTAGAGCCTGCGGTTGGGAAATGGTGAAGTTCTTTGTCTTTTCAAAAGTATTGGTTTTATTCACTTCATGGTCCTTCTTCTTGAACTGCTTCTGTGAATGATCCTCCACATCGATCCTTTCGCTCTTGATGACCGCTTTAATGCGTTCGCCGGTCATGACCATCTCTGCAAAGTTACTAATAGGGTTAATGATCATCCAATCATAAAGTGCTCATTTTAGGGTGTCTACGAACATAGGGGAGATCTCATGTTCATGAAGTGGTGGTTGGACTTGGGCTGCCACATCATGCCACCTTTGAGCATATTCACGAAGGGTTTCATTGCGCTTCTATTCCATGCCTTGCAACAGTAGTCGGTTGGGAACCATAACGGTTACATGCTTATACTGATCAGTAAAGGCTTTCGCCAGATCTCTCCACGACTTGATCTGAGCCCTGGTCAGTTGGTTATACCACCTTAGAGCAGACCCAACTATGCTGTCTTGAAAATAGTGAATCAAGAGCTTCTCGTTACTGGTAAAACCGGCCATCTTCCGGCAAAACATTACTATATTAGCAGATGGGCAGGTACTTCTGTCAAACTTCTCAAAGTCTGGAGCCTTGAACTTGTATGGGATCTCCACATTAGGAACCAGGCTGAGTTCCCTAGCACTTAACCCATAGGGGTCATCCTCGTCTTCCTTTACTCAGAGTTTTTCCTCTAGGTTCTTTCGAGTGTCTTCTAGTTGCTTGGAGAACTCATCTTTCATTTGATTCAGCTTTTCTAATTCATCAAAATCTGAGATGCCGTCTCTAATAACCTCAGGATTTCCGAAGGTCACCCCTAGTTGAGTTTGAGCTGCTGTACCTGCATGAGGGGCAGATGCGCCTTGTATAGGGTTTGACGAATAATCAATGAGCAGAGCATTCCTGACGGTTTGGGCATAAAGGCGATCCCCTGAGTTTTGGGCAGGGCTCTAGATTGTACCCTTATCTCTTGACTCCTACCTCAGATGAGCTTGCAACAGTTGCGATATCTCCTTCATCATGTCTTGCTGGAACTTGAGAATGGTATCTCTCAATTCTTGTTGGGTTCATTCCATTTGACTACGTAAATCGGCTTCTAGTTTCGCAAAACCTTCCTCCATTTGCATTGTTCGTAAACGGGTATGATATAGATGTGGAATGATGGTAATTTTAAAGAACTAAAATGCAATCTTTTTTTTGTTTCTGAAACAGAAAGCTTTTTAGTCAATTATATGTTAACAAAACAAAGAATGCAAATAAATGAATTATGCATGCATGCAATGAGAAACACTGAGTCTGGCAAATATCATCGTTAAACGACTTTCATTAACAGAAACATAGTCTTGGTACAATAATCCAAAGAAAGCCAACTAAACATATGGCTTCATGGTGGTATCGAGGTCGATGATCTCTCTCAAAATCCAAACAATCCTCTCTCATTATTCAGAGTCGTCGTCGACACAATCATGAAGTTTAGTAGCTTCTTATGCCAAGAGCTGTATCTTCTGGGCGACTCCCTGCATTCGAACCATCCATTGCGCTAACTCATGTTCTTGTCTCCAAATGGTGTAGGCAGCGAATTGTAATTGCTCCAAACTAGGCATCGGGCGTACTTGAATCGCTCCCCTAAAGCTTGCCACATGATCCTTGAGCCGTTGAACCTCAGTTTCCAAGTCTTCAATACGAGCCTCTAAAGCCTGGTTGTTCGTCTTGCTTTCATTTAACTTGCTAGTCGAACCTTTGTGCTTGAAAAGAGATTTTTCCAAACACTTAACCGGATCCTTCAAGGCTTCATTTTGACGACATTCTTTCTCGAGCTGCCTAAAGTGAGAAGAGTGCAAGTTCTTCATTTCTTGGGTTAAAGTCAGCACGTGGTCTCTGTTCTCGCAATACATCCTTTTATAATTCTCGACTCTCGCCTTCTCCTCCCTAAGTCGGAGCTCTATCCCTTCGCTTGATTCACCTTCGACAACTCTCTTGCTTTTGTTTAGCCTCTTGAGTCGCTGAATTTCTTCATTTTCCAGCTAGAGCTCGAATTTCAATTCATCGTTTCTCTTTTGCAAACCTTTAACCACTCCCTCAAACTGTATATTCTCCAACTCAAAGTCAAATTTCTCCTGGCGAGCTTTCTCCTCAAGCTTGAGATATCTTTCCTGCTCATTTTCAAGTTGTTTTCTCATCAACTCGACTTCAGTAGGAAGTGTGGCTAACCTCTTCTATGGTCCTTTTTCTATCGGGATTCAACAGGGGAATGTTGTCATTGGTGCGGCTGAATCTCTAAGCCTCGTACTCGGGAGTGGTCATGTGGGTAGCACTCATAACTATGATCCGTCTCACATTGTTCCAGGATGAAGAAACATCATACACCACTGCCTTGTAGCCCTTTTCCTTCTCATAATTCATGTTGAACTCATTCAAGCCCTTGGTAGCTGGAACAAACTGCTTCGATCCATACTATCTCAAAACCACGAGAGGAGTATATGCATTGTGCCCCCAAAGTCCAAGTAATGGCACCCAAGAGTGTATCCCACACCTGTAGAGGATACTTCTTGCAGAAAGCCATGGGGCCCTCCAAACTATATCTTCCTCCTTCAGGTTGCTAAGAACATCTTCCCAAACTTCCTCAAATCTTCTGGTGGGCCAATCTTCCTTTCGCAGAAATTCTTCTAAAGGTGAGAAACTGCTATGGTAGAGAGGCTTCGAGAAATTAGCATCTGACCACAAGAAACTATAGAACCAGACTGTCAAAAGCTGTGAGCAACCATGAAAAAGACCCCCACCATGGTCCCGACAAAACCTCAGAGATCAGAAAGTTTCATCTAAAATCATAGGCACCGGATTGGTTCCACCACTCAAATGGTCAAACACGTCTAACATTGTCGGGTCAACTAGCCCTCGCGCCCGGGGAAAGAGCACTAACCCATAAATTAACAATGCGAAGATATCTCGTTGAACCCGGCCTACTGGTGTAGAGAAGCCAGAGCTAGAATCCCATCCCATTTGAGATACTCCTTACCATTCCAAGTAATGACCTGGTTCTCGACCCATGATTCCAACATGTCCGAGAATCTCTTGACCTTTCCCCGGAAGGCTTTGTTCTTACTAGGCTTCGAGTATACCCGAGTCTCGTCAATCTTCTCACAGTTTAAAAGGTCTTAATATTCTTCAATCGTAGGAGCCAAGTCGAAGTTACCGATCATGAAACAACTGTAGGCGGGGTTCTAGAATCTCACCAAGGCTTGCAGCAGTGCCTGATCCACCGGATCATCTAGCAAATTTGCAATGTCACCATATTCCCTTCTGAAAATGCACCTTGTTTTCAAGTCCCAACTATTCCAAACTATCTTCAGCCCGGAAGTATCGTTGTATTATGTATTCATGGATGTCTCTACTGCCAACGTTGACCTAAATCCGACAGGAATACTGTCTCCTTCATGCAACTATTCCCCTTCGGACCATATCTGTACGTCAGAGTTCTTTTCATCATTGTTGCAAACTCTTTATGATATGACGATAATATACAAAACAAAAGGACAGCAATGAAAAGAAAGAAAAGACAAGAGTTAGTCATGAAATAGAAACACGAAAGTAAGAAAAGATAAACACAAACAGTTTACACAAGGAAAGAAACTTAACCATATGAATTCTAGTTCGCTAAGGTTGTCTGCATGGTTCTAATAAGGGTGGGCTTTTTAAATTCTCACATATGGGTTTAGTTCTAATTAAGGGTACCCGAACCTATCTTATCTCCTACTAAGGCAATAAGAACCCAATTCTGGCCCATTATAAGCTTGTTAATTAGTTTCGATTCGAGGGAAAGCACGACCCGATGACGTGGAGGGCTGCTCATGTGTCAAAAAACGTGGGTTCCGGAAGTGAATTACCGATCTGTGGAGGGCTACTCATGTGGGTATGTGGCATTTTACTCCCACTTAAGGGAAGAAGCTCGGGTATAGAGCTTAATGATATGATGCAACACATGTCGGTGACTCCTTGGAAATTAAATGAAAAATTAATTCAAGGACCAACAATTATCAAAGCCCATGCAACTCCGATCACATTTTAAAGGAAGAATTATCCTAGTTAAAATCAATTAAAATCCCAATAATTTTCATTATTTAAAAGCAACAATTTTTCTTTGGCCTAACTCTCTTTTGTTTCTAAATAAAACGAGTCCCCAGCGGAGTCGCCATGCTGTAGCGACCTTTTTTTTTCCTTTTTGAAAAAAAAGGAAATTTTGCCGTGTTAAGGGCATTTCTTTAGAAAATAAGTCGGCTACTAATTATCCCTAAATTATTAATGAAAATATTTTGGAAGATTTGAAATTTCTTTTGAAAACTTTAAATTTTCCAAAAAGATGAAAACTCTGAGTCGCCACCAGCCACTTGGGTAAGGTAGGTCGGACACCATAAAACCAGAGATTCTTTGTGAAAGGGTCCGGAAGTTGGTTACGCGTGGGGAAGGATTAGCACCCCCATCACGCCCGGGGATCGGTACCAGAAAATTTATTGCTCTTAAAAGAATGAAAGTCATTGAAATTTAAATTGAATTTAATTTGAAGTTCTTAAATAAAGATTAAATTTGATAGCATGGGCCTTATCGAATTGGTAGACTCAAAATAATTAAACATTTGATTAATAAGGTTGACGATGTTTCAAACCATAAATTAAACCGACATCGAATAAGCTCAACTGTCGTGTTAATTTATGGTTCAACCTCCGTACGTCACCTTTATGCATGATGCAAACATTTAAATATGATGTAATGACTTTGTTAATTTTTTTCCATTTACCTCGGGATGGCAAAAATTAATTCGAATATTTGGTCAACATCCTTTAAGCTCGGATTGTTACGGCACAAATATTAGAATTAATAAATACCTCCCTTTTATGATTTATGTTGATTAATGGTGTCATTAAAATATAAGATTACATGAATTTCAATTAATGTATGCCAAGTAAGGGCATAAATGTAAACACAAAAAAATAAAGGCCCAATTTAACATATAGCTCAATTGTATATCTAGCCCTAAAAGACTAAGAAACCCAATCTTATGGCGACTAAATTGTAATTTAATTCTAAATTAAACTTAAAATTGATTTTTCTCCTAAAGTAATTTAAGAAATGTTCAATTAATAAAATGAATTTAACATTTACCCCAATAAGTCAAGGATAAATTTAAATTCACTAAATTAATCCGAACACTAATATAATTAAAGCTTTTTAAAAACTAAGACTAATTTAATTCTACGATCGCGCCCTTGTAAGTCGGGCACACGATTTGTTCGAATTAATTTGACCATTCCTAATCTAAGCCTAAAAGGAACTAACTAAGTCATACAATCTAAGCCCAAAGCATAAAGCCCAAACTATTGAAACTAAACTCAAAAATCTAAGGCCCAAATTATTATTATATAATGAAAGCCCAAAAGGTTTAAGATACATTATATTAAAATAATATAGCATATATATATATATATAATATCATTTCAAAAAACATGCATTGAAATAAATTATGATTTAAAATTATAACATGTATATAGAAAAAAACCTATAATTTAAAAGTATACATTAAAGTAAATCATGTGTTAAAGTTATATTATAAATAAGTAAAAACCTACTATTTAAAAATATATTATTCATTTTACCAAAATTTTTTATATACTTTAAGCCATAAACTACATATATATATATATATTTCATTTTTATATAACATTATTATATGCTTCAATAACTATATATGTATTTTATGTACCAAAGAATGTATACATTATATTCTTCAAAATTATACTTTTAAAAAATGTGCATTATTTCTAAAAACACGTATGTACTATTTTATAAGATTATATTATGTATTTGAAAACTATGTGTTATAGGTCCTATATATAATATCTTTTACAAAATCCTATCTTATTCTTTAAAACTATTATATTGAAGGTATCTATTATATAAAAACAAAACAATGATATATTAAAAATATCCATTATAAGTATTAAAACATTTTTATTTTCTGTTTTCATTATTTTTCTTACAAAGTTCCATTTTTATCCTAAAACGTATCATAAATTAAAACATTCACAATATTTTACTAATCTCTAATTAGCCAACAAATGCATATTAGACGTAGAATTATACATCGCGTCTCTGATTATGCTAAACCTAAGTACATATTAAATTCCTAAATTACATTTTGTTCGAACTAATTTTACCCCTAAAATTACCATCACAACTTAACAAAATAACGTAAAATTAAATCGCAAATATTAAACGTAAATGTGCAAACTTTAAACAAACAAAACAATAAATAAAAATACTTAATTAAAAACTAGAAAGATGACCTGATTATAGAAAAAATAAAATACCAAGGCAAAATTAAAAGAAATGATAGGGACGGAATTAAAAATTTTGAGAAAATACGAAGGACCCTAGGGGTAATTTAAAAAGGCAAAATGGCTTCCCATGGTAATTATCCTACACGGAGGGACCAATTGTGTAATTGGACCATGCAAAAGACCTTCTGGCGTGATTATTTTAGGGCGGGGGGACTAAAAGTGGTATTATGCCATTTTTAAAATTATAACGTTATATATACCCTTTTTATCCGAACTTCGAATCCTTTTCGGCCATTTTTTTGTGTTATAACAATTCCCCCCCCCAAAAAAAACGCTCTGAACATATTCTTCATGTTCATCTAGGTTCATCATGAACCCAGATTCTGGTGACCTACTCCGCTGTGTTTTCCAAAAATCGGCCACTCCCCAGCCGTTTTCTAGAAACCGACAAACTTAAACCGGCCCAAAACTTCCTCGCTCTCAACCAGAGCCTAAATCCTAACCCTATTCTAACAAAATCAACCCTTTCCCAGTTAAGAAACCCAAAAGCTGAATCAGACGAAGGCCTTTTGCCGCCCCGTGCTTCCACTGTTTCACCATACCTAGCCTTGAAGAGGCCCCAGCTTATCAATGGAGGAGCGTCGATCAGAGGAAACCGAAACAACGCGAGGAATATCTACATGGGTAAAACCCTAACTCTATTTTTCTCTCATTATATATATATATATATATACATGCATATAGATAAACTAAAAAAGAAGATATACCTCGAAAGGCTGCTTTTTTTGTTTATTGCTTCTGGGTTTTTTGTTTTAACTACCGTGATTACAAATGATGCATTACATGCTTATTTCTTATTCTGATTGTTCATTGCCCTATTGCCTATGATTTACAAGTTTAAGCAAACTTTAAATGCCATTACTGTGGATGATGATGCTCTTACAAGCCCCTCTGTTTTTTATGTGTTTCTCTGGCTCGGTGGTTGAGGGTCGGCATAATTCCTAGCATCGATAGAGGCCGTCTAGGGCGTGGGTCACACTCGAGCGTGGAAGTTGGGGAGCTAGGGCGTGGGTGCGTGGGAGCTGAATAGTTGCGGACGTGAGGAGCACGGGCGCCTAGGGATCTGGGCCGTCATCTCGGGCTTGATCTAGACCGTTGGATCATATTTGATCCAACGGCCAAATGCTAGCGACTGCAAAATGGATAAGAGGGGATCAGATTAGTGTTAGGGTTTTTGTATTCGGTTTGGGCCAAACATGCCTTTGTATTGTTATTATATATTTTTTTGGGTTTTAAATATGTAATGGACCTGGATATTTATAAACATTTGGGCTTATGTTTTTTATTTAATATGTTTATACATATATACCTTTATACTTATATAGTTTATTATATTTTTAATTAATTAACAGCCCACATTATAGTAAACCTAGTAATAACCACATATACATTCAAACGTTAATACACACGTACGTATATACAATTATACATACAATATACGTTCATAGTTAATTATTAATGGCATTGGAATAACAAATACATACATATGCACATTCACATTAAAACAATCATAAACACGCATAATATACTAATAACAGATACATATATATTACATGCAATTTGGACAAACAACACATATACATTCATGTTTTAAATAGACATTCATAATGAACACACACTTATGATATACATTGTATACTAACACACATGAGCTCATTTTATAATTACCTAATAATAGGATAAACATATATAAGCCCATTATTGAAAAATAAAAGAACGGTTAACCCCGACCAACATTAGTGATTACACCAAGGATTACACAGATCCTGACTTTGCTATGAATTCTGAAAGCTTGTTATGTTTCTACAATCGTATCTGTGTGCCTGATAATGATGATCTCGGAATTAGATTCTGAGTGAAGCTCATTCTAGCCCTTCTTTGTTTACCCGGGAGCTATTAAGATGTACAAAGACTTGAAAGAGTTATATTGGTGGTCCGATATGAAAAATGAGATCACAGACTACGTGGCTAGATGTCTGACTTGCCAATGAGTCAAAACCAAGCACAAGGTGCCTACTGGTCTTCTGCAGCCTATCGAGCTTCCACGTGGAAATGGGAGCGTATTACGATGGACTTTGTAAGTGACCTGCCTATGACATCGAAGAAGAATGATGTTGTTTGGATCATTGTGGACCGATTTACTAAGTTCGCTCATTTTCTTCTGGTGAGAATGGATTTCAGTTTGCCTAAGCTCGCGGAGTTGTATATTCGTAAAGTTATTCAGTTACATGGAGTCCCTGAGTCTATTATTTCCAATTGTGACCCCCGATTCGCAGCTCGGTTTTGGAGGACATTACACTAGGCCTTAGGAACGCGAGCGCACCTTAGCACTACTTTCTATCCCCAAACCGATGGCCAATCTGAGAGATTTATTCAGGTAACTCTAAATCCTCCTTTGAATTATATGTCTAAATATAAATTCCAACCTTGATTCTTCCTTATAGATTCTAGAAGTTATGCTCTAAGCTTGTGTCATCGACTTCGGGGGAGAAATCCCTACCTTTAGTCGAGTTTGCATACAACAACAGTTAGCAAGCTTCAATTCAAATGGCCCCATACGAAGCTCTATATTGAAGGAGATATAGAACTTCTTTTTGCTGGATCGAACTCGGTGAAGGCAAAATGATAGGTCTTGACTTACTTTAGGAAATCAAAGAAAGGACAACCATTATCTATGATCGGCTTAAGGCTACCTTCGATCGACAGAAATCATATGTTGACTTGAAAAAAAGAGATATCCAGTACGAGGTTGGTGAGAATGACTTCCTCAAAGTATCTTCGTGGAAGAAGATCCTTCGTTTCGACAAAAAAAGGAAGCTAAGCCCCCGTTTCATTGGCCCATTCGAAGTGACTGAAAGAGTTAGACCTGTAGCATACTGATTAGCTCTACCCGAGGAGTTAAATCAGATTCACAAAGTCTTCTACATATCTATGTTATACAAATACCGTTCAGATCCTTCCCACGAGATCGAGTCAGAGTCAGGGGAGATTCAGCCCAATCTGACGTACAAAGAAGAACCTGTACAGATCCATGCTCAAGAAGTCAAACAACTTCGTAACAAGTCAGTGCCCTTGGTAAAAGTTCTATGGAGAAGTCATTCTGTTGAAGAGGCAATGTGGGAACCTAAAGAGACCGTGCGAAGGTAGTACCCACATCTTTTTTCCTGAAATGAAAATTCGAGGATGAATTTTCTAAAGAAGGGGAGTTGTCACATCCTAAAATCCGGCCTAGTCAGAAATAGGTTCCGGTGATTGAAAATTTTGAATCTGCTGTGTTACATGTTTGTAATGGTTGACCTTTGTACCCCTCTTTTGTAATGAATCACAATTTGGTCCTATTTGAGTGGATGAACTTCTTTGTGCGAAATTCAAAGCCAAGATGCAAATTCTAAGCTAGGTGTATCGATACGATCAAACTAGTATCGATATGGCCCAATTGTCAATAACTAACTTATTTATTTGGACATGAGTGTACCAATACAGTCACGAGCGTATCGATACGGTTCCCATGTTCTGAATCTGTTCGAAGTCGAAATTGAAGGGAAAGTAAGCAAGGTGCTTACTTACCTCCTTGCTTGACAATTCCCATGTGAAATCATTAGAAAAGTGATTATATCAGGTGAACAGAAGTGATTAGATGATGACCTTGAATTGAGCAAACCCTTGCCCAAGGGAAATGCTTTCATTGGTCCAAACTTTGGTGGGCAATCATTAAAAGGATTAATGTGGGTTTTTTATATGAATAATAAAGAGAGAATCCTTCATTCTCTCATCTTTCTATCTTTAAACCTCCCGGTGAACTAAACCCAAACTTTGCTACCAAATTAAGCAAGATCATCCATTGTTGTCTTCGACCTCTAGCTAAGCAAGCACCTCGGTTTGTTCTTCATCCTTTGCTCAATTTTAATACACCGTTTGAAGGCCTCCGACTAGGTGAGCAAAACCCATCAATTGATTTGATGATTCCAAACTTCGTTGAAGTTTAATTTTAAAAATAGGTTTTCTCGGTTCGTGTGGAAACCTATAAATTAGGAGTTTGATTTTTTAATTCGATGTTGTCCCTAAACTCCGATAAGTTCAAAATATGTTTTTGAATCCTTAATTCAAACTCTAATACAACCCATAATTTGTGTTAGCTCAAGTGTTGGAGAAAGACTCTTTGTCATCCTCGAAAGAAGCTAGGCACATCGAAATTTTGATTCGTGTGCCTAATAATCGAGGTGAGTGTAGTCGTTTCAAGTGATAGGCTTGGTGTCATCCCGTTGCATTATTGTGGTTTGTTGTGCATTGTGTCAAAGCTCAAGTAGAGAAATCGGCTATAAATTAGAATGGTAAGGTTTGGTAAGCCTTGTGTCATTTTAATATGATTATGGATACATGTGACATATGATCCGATATAAATGAAATATGAAAATGATATGTTGAAATACGAACAAATATGTTATATTATGTGAAAATGATATGGCTATGTGATGATTCGATGCACACATATACAATGATATGTTATGGAGCTACGGCTCACTTTCATTTCTGATATGTTATGGACTACGGGCACAAAGGTAAGAAGATACAATGATATATGTGAACTCGGGACATTTGTGAGTTTTGGATACAATTGGCATGCCATAGGGTTATTTGAGCTCGTATAAGTAAGGGTGGACTATGGTTTGGGGCTACAACCTATATGTGGGGGAGATAAGGATGGACTATGTAAGGGATTTATCCGGAGCTACGGCTCAAGGCTACGACCTATTTTCTGATATATGTGTTGGTGTAAAGGGGAATCCGTGTATCCATTTGTTACATTGTCCAAGGGAATTAATATGTGTTTAATTATGCTATGTTTATGTGAGAATTTGATAAACGATCCCAAATATGATGCCTAATTATGTTACCATGCTATTCTTGATGATAGATTGCTATGCATGTCATGTTATTTTGTTATGCTTGTTATGACTACCTCACTAGGCTATGTAAGTCTAACATATGTGTGTGTCTCATGCATTTCAGGATCTTGAGATTTCCCGAGCTCGATCGTGTAATCTCCCAGTTGCAAGTCACTTCCGCAAGTTATATGTATGTTTACTTTCGTTACCGAACTCCTAGTAAGGTGGCATAAGGTATAGACATGTTGAAATGACTTATTTTGATATGTTTGTATAAGCCTAAAATAACCTAAGTGATGTATGTGTAAAATGGTATATTTTGGGGTTGATAACCTAGTTAAAATGAGCTTAAATGCACTAATTGGTAAAATCTTAGCAAAGGGATTCGAAATGCTCTAAAATTTGACATGTGATTAGAAATATTATTTTAAAATTGCTGGTAAAGTTTGGTAAAATTTGAATAACGTTCGGTTGGGTAATTCAAATAAAAACCAGTAAAATTCTGTCATTACAAGTCTAAACGTATCGATACGGATGATGGCGTATCGATACGATCATGCATAATTTGGCTAAAAGAAAACATGGCGTATTGATACGATTAGGGAGTATCGGTATGGATTTTGGTCACTGGAATCTGGATAGGAAAAAGGTATCGATACGGTCATATAGCGTATCGGTACGGGGTCAATGCGGTCAACGCATGTCGATACTGGGCTAGCTGTATCGGTACGAGTTTGACGTCCTTCAAATCTGGAAATCTGAAATTAGGCTCAGCGTATCAATACGACTCTTAGGGTATCGATACGATGTTAGTTAATTCTGTTATGAAGAATAAAAAAAAGTTTTAGGCAGTTGCAATTTGGTCACTAATAATTATACAGTCTAATTAGTCAGGATACGATATCTGATAGTAATGAAACTTCACGGATCAATAATTGGTAAGTGTAATTACAAGTTGGTAGTAAAGAATCTGGATTAGGGTCTCTAATTTGTAAAGTTTACGATTTTGTCCTTAAATTGAAAAAGGTTAAAATTGACCCCGATTCTAATAAAACTAGTAACAAACAAGTCTGATAAGTCTTGTAAGTGACTAATAAAATACTCCAAACAAGTTATGAACTTTTGACTCTGTCCTCCGACCTCTGAGTAAGTTTCCGATAACACCATCCGACTCGGTTCCCTACTAGACCGGGAAGAGGGTGTTACATAAAGAAAAACACAAAAAAAATCTTTTAAATCCATTATAATGTATCAACTAGTAGGATATTGTAATTGATCCATAGATCTTTTTGGCCATATTAAGACTATGAGCTTGGGTGGAAAACAATATGCATTTGTCTTAGTTGATGATTACTCTAGATTTACTTGGGGTTCTATTTTTAAGTAATAAAGATGAAGATTTAGAAAAAATCATCACGTTTTCAAAAGCAAAACAAAATGATGTTGATTACTCTATTTCACATGTTAGGAGTGACCATGGAACCAAATTTCAAAATCTTAATTTTGAAGAGTATTGTAACTCTAGTGGAATTAGCCATAATTTTTCAGCATCTCGCTCCCCTCAAAAAAACGGGGTTGTTGAGAGGAAAAATAGAACTTTATAAGTAATGACTAGGACCATGCTTTGTGAAAACACTTTGCCAAAATATTTTTGAGCGGAAGCCACAAACACCGCTTGCTATATTATAAATCGTGTAATGATTATGCCTCTTTTAAAGAAAACTCTATATGAGATTTTCAAAAATAATAAGCCTAACATTAGCTATTTTTAAACTTTTGGATGCAAGTGTTTTGTTTTAAATAATAGAAAAGATAGTTTTGACAAAATTGTTGCTAAAAGTGACGAGGACATTTTTCTAGGACATTCTTTAAAATCTAAAGCTTATAAAGTATTTAACAATAAAATTTTAGTGGTTGAGGAGTCAATACATGTTGTTTTCGATGATAACCCCTTATAAGGAAGGATTTTTGTGATGATGATGCGGGAATCTTAAATGCTAATGATGGTGATAGACAAGGACGAACCACCAAATCGACCTCAAGAAGTTTTGAATGAGCTATCTCTAGAGGAAAGGGAGATCTCATACTCAAGGGAGTTCAACTATGTCAAAGGTGGTGAAATCTTGGGTGATCCATCCAAAGGGGTAACCACTAGACCCTCTCTTAGAAATACATGTAATTATGTTGCATTTAACTCATACATAAATTACCAACATGAGAGTTAGTGCCTAGTTCAGGTACCAACTTGGTAGCAAAAAATCTTTAGGTGGCAGCTCGGGAAAAGGTACCTAGTTCAGGTACGAAAAATGTTTTTAAGCCATAAATGAAATAGGATCGAAATTATATAATATATTTAAGGGGTTTTGGGGAAAAATATTGGTGGCAGTATAAAGGAATCAAAGAATTGATAGAAAAAACAAATTTGCAAAGAGTTGTAGTCATAAGACTAAATTGAATAAAATACAAAATTGAGAGATTAAATAGCAAAGAAAGAGGAAATTTGTTTTCCACAAATGGAATTGAAGTTACATAATTATTCAAGTTATATTTTTATCATTCATACTTTATTTGATTTTTTTAGTCTAGTTCAAAACATTCGAGTCGAGTAACATTGAGCTTATAAAATTCGAGTTGAGTCAAAAAATTCTAACCTAGTGATGGTACTTACCTTTCACCGCCAAATGTAATGTTTATTTGTATATTTTATTTTTGGGTAAACTACCTGGATGACCACCCAACTATTTAATTGGTCCTATTTTGATCACCGGCCGTTAAAATCTAACGGAGAGGTGACGTGATCATTAAAGTAAATTTCGTATAATTATACATTTGGTCCATGTTAAATACTTATTATATCAATTTGGTTCTAATTTTAATTCAATTCAATAAAATTAATCAATCAATCAGATCCTAACACGTGTCACCACCCGATTAAAGGAAAATTAAAGAGAGAAATATGGCCTTTGTAAGGTTTGAACCTAAGACCTAAGATTGGCTTTTACCACTGCACCAACTACTCCCTAGTAATATAAACCACACCATTCTATATATATTTTATAATGAAGTAAATGTTAGGGAAAAAAATAAAATGTTTGAGAGGGGACTCGAACACGAGTCACATGAGATATGTAAAAACACATATATCACAAAAGTCAAGCATTTTTTTCACATTTATTTTAATGACTTCATATATATATATATATATAATATTAAATCAAGTTCTTTAATTTAATTAATAATTTTAATTTTTTATTAAATATCTTAATTCAATGATTATATATATTATATTAAAACATATAATTTTGTTAATTGATAAATTTAATTCATTTTTTTGATAGTTGATAATTTTATTAAAAAAATATTTTATAAACTCTATGTTTCTTTAATGAAATATATCATTGTTGGTAAAATTGTCCGGATAATATATATTCATTTTAAATCATTCTTTAACAATACTTTAAATACAATTAAAATGTTTTCATTTTTAATTTAATTATTTGAATTGCTTTAGTGGTATGCGTGTTTTTACATATGTTATGTGACCTAGGGGTGTTCAAAAATACTCGGCCCGAACCACCCGACTCGTCGACCCGCCTACCCGATTGAAAATTACTGGTATTTATTTGGAAATACCCGAATTTTTCGAGCCTGGTACCTAACCAGTAATTTTTCCCGGGTAGTTGGGCCGGGTTAGGGTCAGAATTTTTTTATAATCGGGCACCCGACCCGTAATTTTAATACTTATATATTTTCTATTTTAAATTCTACTTTTATTTTATGTTTCTTACTATTTTCTCTCAAATTAATTTTAAATTCCTAACTTTTTTATACTTGTATTATATACTTTTAAGTTTTAAAATTTTCAAAAATAATTATATTAATTTGTCAATATGAGATTCGAAAGAAAAATCATGTTCGAGATTAATATTTTTAATACCTTCTTTTATCGATAAACATTAATACATATATATATATATATCCAAATATTTATCTCTTAAAACTAACCCTAAATCAATAATTTTTGTGTTTGAAATATATATCATGAAATTTTATGTATTTCCTATATTTGTTTTTCAAAAAATAGATTTAAAAATATATAAAAAAGTGAACCGGGTACTCGATAACCGATTTTACAAGTACCTGAATTTTGCGGGTACCCGATTTGCGGGTACCCGTATTGTATGGGCCGGGTAACGAGCCGAGGTTTCACTACCTGAAAATATCGGGCACCCGAATTCCCAGGTTTGAACACCCCTAATGTGACCTATGTTTGAGTTCCCCCTCAAACATTTTTACTTTTTTCCCATCATCATCATCATCATGTTGTTTATATCTATAAGGAGTAGTTGACGCAATGGTAAATGCTTAGTTTTCCCCTTGGAGGTCATAAGTTCAAATCCCACTAAGGCCACATTTTTTCTCTTTAATTTTCCTAAATTCATCCAATCGGGTGATGACATGTGTCGTTATCTGATTGATTGATTATTTTATTTAATTAAATTAAAATTAGGGCCAAATTGATATAATAGGTAACTAATAGACACCAAATATGTTATTATACAAATTTTACTTTAACTGACACATCACCACTCCGTTAGATTTAAACGGCCAGTGGTCAAAATAAGACCAATTAAATAGTCTGTTACAAATTTTATAGATTATTTTTTCTTTAATTCATATACTTTTACGGGTAATTATAGTATGCATTGGAGGTGGAAACTTTTTGTTTCTATAAGTGTCTTAATTTTAGGTTTTAGAGATTCAATTTATGGTTTATAGTTTATGGACAATTTAGGGATTGTGATTAGAATTTAGAATTTAGGGTTAGAATATAATGTTTATAGGATAAAACCTAAATCCTAACCTTTAAACCTTACATTCTAATCCCTAAACATAATCCCCTAAACCATAAACTAAATTCAAAAATACTAAAACTAAGATGCCTAGGGACGCAGAAAGAATGTCTCTATAGGTATTGGCACATTGAGGCACGAGAAGCCCACCCAAACGTGCATTTTTTTAGAGGTGTAGGGGTGCAACGCTTCTGAGGCTTTAAGAGGCACTTTTGGAGGAAACTTCAAGAGCCACTAGAGCTTTTCATTTTCAATCTCTTATCTCTCTTTTCTTTTTATTTTAGATTTCTTCTATCTTTTTGTGACACGAGTGATTGTAAAATAGTTTGTGAAAACAAACATCAAGACTGAGTTACGATCATTACTTTGTCTTATCTTGGTTAATACCTCACTTAGGCTATATAAGCCTAATGCATTCATATCATGCATTTGCAGGTTTTGGTCTTCTATTTGCTGATCGTGTGTAGATGTTGCAAGTCACATCTCGGATTTCATATAATGTTTAATACCTATGTTAAGAACTCTTAGGATGGTGGCAATTGGAATTGTCTAAGTTTAAATGAAAAATGCGCTAATAGTGTTTCATCTTTAAATGGATTTGTAAAAGGCATAATATGTCTATATAGTTGTTTGTTGGTTGTACCCTATTGTTATGTCATTACGATAATGTCTGATTTGGTTGATAGAAGTGCTACATAATGTTATGCTATTCAATTATTTGCTTGCACTTTAAATTAAGTTGCAAGATGATCCAAGGGAATTCTGCCTTGCTTGAGTTACGATAGGCTTAAAGAGTTGTTTGTTTGTATGACTGAAATGTTTTTGTATGATTAACAAAATGGGGATGATGAATGAGCCGTAAGATAGTTATGTCAAAATGTTTAAAACGGTCACAGTAAGACAATGGCAAAATAAGACTAAAATTGGTTGTTAAGTAAATTATAATGCTTGCAAATGATTTCTACTAATCGAAGTTGTTTAGTCAATTGAGCTTAAGTTTCGAAAAAGGAAATGTTTACTCGTGTTATATGACGATCGAATATTGCTTGGGTTCCAAGATAATTCCCATTTCTATTCGAACCTTTGTTTCTGAGACAAGTTGGAGTTATAATTATGTATAAAGAATAGATGTAAATTCAAGACCAATTTCTTCTCTTTGTTTTGAATGTCTATAGATTAGCAAGTTATATGGTTTGGTGCTTGTTCGAATGGATCTTTGGAATATGAGTTCATAGATTTTGCTTTGTTCGATGTATTTATGTGTATGCTTGAATTGAACAATGGACGATTTAAGAAACAATGAGAACCCAAGGAGGCTACGGATAGGATATACTCAATATCTCTTGTAATAAGCAATCTATAAAAATGACGGATTATGCTTGAAACATTGGGTGATCAAAAACTTTCAATTAGGATAGAATATGCTTATTGCCATTTATGTCATGGATTGCCTGATTATAAGATTCCATGGTTGATAAGTTTCATGTCAAGTAAAACATACCATAAGAAGCTATGTTCCATAAACTATGTGACAATTGTAATATGATTATGAAATAAGGTATAAATCGGTAAATTACTTGTTTGATATGTAAATCATGTATGTATGTATGTACTTAGTGGTTAAATAAAAGAATCTATCTTAGAACCCTTCCAAATTCTTTGCCATGTCGTTAAGCCTATGATTGAGAACTTATGATTAATTTGAATGATTGATGATTAAGATCCTTAAGATAATAATAGATTGAAAGAAAATTTTTTGTTATCTTGTTTTTAAATTACCCTGAAAGTTTGATTGTATGTGTCATGTTTCACAAAATTTCGATTTTTCTTCTAAACCGGGCTGAGGGTGTTACAGTTAGAATATAATGTTTATAGGATAAAACTTAAATCCTAACATCTAAACCTTACATTCTAATCCCTAAACATAATTCCTTAAACCCTAAATTAAATTCCTAAATAATAAAACTAAGATGCCTAAGGGTGCAAAAAGAATGTCTCTATAGGTATTGGCACATTGAGGCACGAGAAGTCCGTCCAAACGTGCATTTCTTTAGAGGTGTAAGGGCGCAAAGCTTCAAGGCCTTAAGAGGCACTTTTGGGGGAAACTTCAAGAGCCACCAGAGCTTTTCATTTTCAATATCTTCTCTCTCTTTTCTTTTTATTTTCGATTTTTTCTATCTTTTTGTTTAAGATCTCCTACTTTGTTACAAATTATAACATGAAGTAGAAAAAATAATGGACATAAAAGAGATCGGAGGGAAAAAGGTTTGAATATATTTATGTTTAACACATACTACCATATGGTTAATTCTCACATAAACTAGGGCTGAAAATTTTGGCTGAACATCCACCGACAATTATGTCATTAACAAAACAGTACAAGAGAAAGAAAACATTAAAATATTAAAATCAAACTGTTTAGAAATAATTTCCTACTTTACTTTTTAAGAACAATGGTAAATTGGCTGTAAATTTCATTCACAAATTCACAATTTGACTGATATGGAATGACCAAGTTAAACAGTAAGATTTGGGAAATAAATGTTTCAAAGAATTGCCTTTAATTCTAGGCTAAAGTTAGTTAGCCGGCCAACATCATTGAAACAAAACCAATGCTAATGATTCAGCAGAAAATGCAATGGAAATAGATCACAATGGAAAGATACATGTCAATTGCATGGCCTTCAATCTCAAAGCTCCCTTGTATAACAGTAACACGAGTGATTGTAAAATAGTTTGTGAAAACAAACATCAAGACTGAGCAGTTGTGAGCACGGGGAGGAAATCCATTTCAATCTCTCCACCGATGTTTGCAGTTCGAATTACAACAGACGGAGAACAGTGTCATACCCTCCTCCCTCTTGCAGTTGCCCGAACATAGACCGAAAACTAGAACAAGTTCTTGCATTAGCATAAACAAAACTAAAATGCATTAAAAAAAAAGATAAAAGAGAGAGATCCTCCTCATGCTATGCATTAACTACACTGACAAATCACATTGCAAAATCTTAATCAAAGAGGACTGATATAAGAAAATAAGATGTAATGCAAACACACCTTACTTAAACTCTCATTTTTAGTTAGGTAATAACAGAAACTTAAGCATGTAGCAAGATAGACCAGGAAGAAGATGGCTTCTCCGTGTTTACAGTTTGCGCAAATGACTTTAGTCCGAGGAAGAGTCCGGTCGGCAGCCACATCTTGCAGTATTTGAGTTCCCTTCCTGGCTGAGTGATGCACCTCATCTCTGTAGACGGGGCAGTTATCAACCACTAACTGCATCACTGCTGCAGGTAGTGGCCGACAACGGCCGCGTCTACAGAAAGTGGCTGATTATTTGAGGAAGTGGTCTCAATACTGCAGTAGTTCTCTAATATTTTGTGCAAATCTTAGTGTTCAAAATCCAAAATTGACAACTCCCTCAAATACTCTGCATTTATTTTCTATGCTAGAAATATTAGTGAGAAACAGAGGAAAACACCCACACAAACGGAGTTAGGGTTTTATGAGAACACTTAAAAAACGGAAAAGTATTGTTTAGTTTGAACGAGATATCTTAGAAAAGACGCTTAGATTGAAGCCTTATTTGTATACCACCATAATTCTTTATGAATTCCAACGCAAGATAGTGCTAAATATATAATAAAAGAAGAAGAACCTGGTAATCGCATTTGCGGTAGGCGTAGAGGAGAATCTTGTTTTCCCTGTATATTTTGTTTCGGGTAGACGAGATTGTTGCTTCATCAAACCAAAAACAATAGAAAAAATTAGGCGCAAAGAAAAGTGGATGTAATACAGAATTTCATGGTACTCATCTTGTTCCATTAGAAAAATCAAATAACAACAGGAAGAAATACGTGTTTAGGTTGTTGGCGGCTCTTAGCTTTTGCGCTTTGTTTTCTTCGGTTTTAAAGGTGACGTGAGAAATTGAAAGAAGAAACCCGATATTTCTTTTAAGTGTGTTCCCCTGTCAAGCTGTTGTCCGGCCCAATAAGTACCGATGCCAATTTTATTTTAGGGTTAACTAACCACCTAAATATAGAGGTGGTTTCAATTTAAATGTCATAATTTTAATTGTGTTAGTTTAACTATTTAGGTAGTATCAATTAAGACACAAAACATTAAAATATAACGGAGAGAGTGACGTGACAGTTAATAAAAATTTATATAATTATATATTTAATCCATAATAATTATATATTCTATCAATTTAATCATAATTTTAATTTAATATATATCTTAAACGGTAGTTCACAGCTCACCGACAATTCCCCAACAGTGAGATCAAGATGAGAAGCGACAAAACAAGAAAGAATTAAATGTAATCACAACCGATCCTACCACATGGATATGCCAATAGTCCAAACCTTCTTCACTTGTCCCATATCCAACATTGGTGGGTGACCGCATGGTTCTGATCATTTCCACAGTCTCTGGTAAACACCATAATGATTAATAATTAATTTATTTTATTAAATTAAAATTAGGATTGAATTGATAGAATATGTAAATATTATGAACTAAATGTGTATTTATAAAAAAGTTTGTTTGATCGTCACGTCACCCTCTCTGTTACGTTTTAACAGTTGGTGACTTGATTGATATTACTTAAAAAATTTATTTTATTAATTTAATTTACTTTAATAAATTAACAAATAAATGAACACGAACAACTAAATGAACATAATTTCTTGTTCGTATTCATTTGTTAAGAAATGTAGCTTGTTCGTGTATGTTCATGTTCGTACGTTAAATTGATAAATGAACGTAAATGAACACAAACGAACGAACATAAAATAATATATGTGAATAAATTTAAACGAACAAACATATGTGAATAATTTAAAAAAAATAAAATACTTTTTTATGAAAAATAATAAATATAAATGGACATAGTGTAAATAAATTTAAACGAAATAAACAAACGAATTATCGAAACGTAAATGAACTAAAGAGCCCTTTGATCGTGTCCGTTCATTTAATTAAACGAAGAAAAAATCTTGTTCATGTTCGTTTGTTTAATAGATAAACGAACTTCTCGTTGAACGGTTTACAAACAATTCACTTAACGTTTGGTTCATTTACAACCCTACTTTTTATCGTTGTAATTATGAAGAACAAAGATTCAATTTTTTCTGCAACAAATCATTTGTGAGATTTTAAATGTAATTTTTTATATTTAAGCTTAAACTTGTATTCTATTTTAAACATAGGACAAGCGTGAAATTACATACGAGGGCACCAATGAAGTAAATGAGACAAAGATTGGACTCCTAAATCTTAGCTATGAGAACTTCAAGATGGAACCGAATGAAAACATCACGAAGATGTTCAATTGATTCTTTGTCATCGTCAATGGGCTTAAAGGCTATAGAGAGGTCATTATGGAAGACAAGCTTGTTCGAAAGCTTATCTATTCTCTTCTTGAGTTATGAGACAGAAAGAAGACCTCCATCATTGAAGCTAAGGATCTCAAGACCTTGAAGCTTGATGCACTTTTGGGTTCTCTTCTCACTCATGAAAAAAGGAAGAGAATAGGAGAAAAAGAAGGAAGAGAAGATGATGGAGAAGAATAAAGTGGAGAAGAAGAAGATGAGAATTGCTCTCAAAGCTTCATAAGAAGAGAACGATTCTGGTGAAGAAGAAGATAAAGATATGGCTATGCTAGCCAAGAGATTTTCAAGGTTCATGAAATCCAATTGGGGAAGAAAGTTCCAACGGAGAGAGAGTTTCATGAACAAGCACAAAGAAGAAGAAAATAACCAAATCGTTTGCAATGAGTGCAAGAGGTCGAGACACATTAAGTTTGATTGTCCCCAACTAAAGAAGAAGAGCTTCGGGAAGAAGAATACGCTCAAGGCTCATGTTGCTACTTTGGAAATGCCCGAATTTTTCGGGCTGGGTACCCGACCCGTAATTTTTCCCGGGTAGTCGGGCCGGGTCAGGGCCAGAATTTTTTTATAACCCGACCCGATCCGATAATTTTAATATTTATATATTTTATAATTTAAATTCTATTTTTATTTTATGTTTCTTACTATTTTTCTCAAAAATTAATTTTAAATCCCTAACTTCTTTTTATACTTGTATTATATACTTTTAAGTTTTAAAATTTTTAAAAATAATTATATTAATTTGTCAAAATGGGATTCGAAAGACAAATCATGTTCGAGATTAATATTTTTAATACCTTCTTTTGACGATAAACTTTAATACACATACATACATACATATCCAAATATTTCTCTCTTAAAACCAACCCTAAATCAATAATTTTTGTATTTGAAATATATATCATCAAATTTTATGTGTTTCCAATGTAGTTTTAAAAAATAGATTTAAAAATATATAAAAAGTGAATCAAGTACCCGATACCCAATTTTATGGGTACCCGAATTTTACGGTACCCAGTTTTTTATGGGCCGGGTAACGGGTCGAGGTTTCACTACCCGAAATTTTCGAGCACCCGAATTTGAATTTGAGCACCCCTAATGTGACCTATGTTTGAGTGCCCTCTCAAATATTTTTACTTTTTTCCCATCATCATCATAATAATAATAATAATAATAATAATAATAATAATAATAATAATAATAATAATAATATAATAATAAATAATAATAATAATAATGCAGTTTATATCTATAAGGAGTAGTTGATGCAATGGTAAATGCAATAATAATAATGCAGTTTATATCTATATGGAGTAGTTGGAGAAGTTGATGCAATGGTAAATGCAATAATAATAATGCAATTTATATCTATATGGAGTAGTTGATGCAATGGTAAATGCTTACTTTTCCCCTTGGAGGTCTCAGGTTTAAATCCCACTTGGAGGTCTCAGGTTTAAATCCCACAAAGGCCACATTTTTTTCTCTTTAATTTTCCTAAATTCATCCAATTGGGTGATGACATGTGTCGTTATCTGATTGATTGATTAATTTTATTTAATTAAATTAAAATTTGAACCAAATTGATATAATAAGTAACTAATAGAGACCAAATGTGTCATTATACAATTTTTACTTTAACTGCCACATCACCACTCCGTTAGATTTTAACGGCCGGTGATCAAAATAAGACCAATTAAATAGTCTGTTTCAAATTTTATAGATTATTTTTTCTTTAATTCGTATACTTTTACGGGTAATTATACTATGCATTGGAGGTGAAAACTTTTTGCTTCTATAAGTGTCCAATTTTAGGGTTTAGAGATTTAATTTAGGGTTATAGTTTATGGACAATTTAGGGATTGTGATTAGAATTTAGGATTTAGGGTTACTATAATACCCCAAAAAATAGGACCTAGAATCTTTGAGGATAATTCAATTGTGACTAGAATTGATTGAAATGAATTTGAGATTAGTCAATTAGGAACATTAGGACTCAATTTGAAGTTGTATGCAAATAGACAGCCAAACTAGAAGGACTCAAAAGAATGCATGACAAGATATTTTGATTGCATGCAAAAATTTTAATAAATGAAGGGTATGTACACTTGTCTAGTATTGTTTGAGGCATGTGTAAGGAGGAGGAGAATGGATCGGCATTTTGGAGGAAGAAGAATACATCAAACTATCATCTTCTTTTCCTTTCCACACCAATGCCGAATGCATAGACTAGAGAGAGGAAGAATTTAAGCTTAACTACTTCAAGGTCTTAGCACCATAGGTCGAATAGCTCTAGGAGAAGGGTAAGCATCAAATTTTTTTCTTTAATTCAGTTTTCAAATTTAGAAAATGTGAAGAATTTTCTCAAATACTATGAGTTACTAGATTCATTGTGATTTGAATTCATACTAGGAATTTGTAAACAATAGACATGTTGAACACCCATGACTTTGTAAAGTTGTAAAATAGTTTGGATGTTAAATAGCTCGATAATAAACCATTGTATGATTCTATGGTATGGATTGAAGTTGAAATTGTTTGTTAAGGCTGGTCGATACAAAATATGATTGTTTGAGCATGTACATGCATAAGTGTAAAACGAGATTGTTATAGGAACCTATAGGGGCTGTTTCGATGAAATGATATATATATATATATATATATAGTTGAATACGTGAGAACTAGATTGATATGCTTATAAAGGAATAAAGTTAAGAGCTGTTTTTGGTAATTTAAATCAGGGGAAAATTAGTTTAGCTAGTAAAGGGACTGTTTTATGTATGAACAAACATGTTTGGGACTGTTTTTGATATATCCAGAAATACAATAGAGCTGTTCGAATGAATGAATGTATATATGTGGGAAAAACTCTGTTTCGAGTGCATTTAAATATGTGTTTATGGAAATGGATTACTTTAGTACATTAAAAGAACTTGTTGGACCGTTCTGTAAGTACTTGTATGAATGAAAACAGTTTTGAACATGTAAATGCATGTATATGTGATTTGAAACTGTCTTGTAAGAGAATAATGAAAAAAGGGATTGTTTTGCTTGAATCGAATGATTGAGGAGTTGTTTTGATGTATATATTAAAAGTATAAGGGACTGACTTCACACCATTAAGAACTGTTTTGAGATACATGCTTGTGTGAATTGTGGATTGATTAGGCATGAAGATAGATGATAGTGCACTGTATTGAACATATACATATATGTATATGAATTTGAGATTGTTTTGAATATTTAGGAACAAGTGAGGGCTGTTTATAATGCTGGAACAACAAGAGATTATTTTGTACTAAAATAAGGGTTGATTTGCAAATTGGAAACATGTGTTGTTTTAAAATAGAATAAAGGCAGTCTTGTACTTGTTTATGTATTGTTTTGCAACTTGGTTGGGGGCTGTTATGTATAAATTAAATCTGGGAAATGTTTTACAATGAAATGGGAATGTTTTAGCATGGTTAAGGGACTGTTTTTGTACTTATGTGGACTGTTTGAACGTAGAGAAACGTTAAGGGTTGTTTTAAAGTAATTAAGCATGTATGCTAATGCAAGAACTATTTTACAATAATATATATTTGTTAATGGACTGTTTATGAATATATAAGTAGATATATACATGTTAGAGATTGTTTTGCATTGATATGAATGTCAAGGGACTGTTATGTGGATATCTAAATGGATAAATGAATAAAAGGAGACAGTTTTGCATTGATTTGAATGGTGGGGACTGTTTTGTGCATTATATATGTATACTTGTACGTGTATATATGTAATTCTGGACTGTTTTGGGACATCTAAAAATACATTAGAGGATCATCTCAAGTATGTATATGTGTAAATGATCTGTTGGTAAATGGATGGAATTGGTAATAATGACTTGGGATGAGGTACATGTAATGATAAGGATGTTAATGCTAAGAGGGAGCTAGGAAAAGACTTGACTAATTAACAAGTATGAATGTGGATTCAGGTATCCCGTAACGTCGGGATAAGCAATGAGTGTAGTTATACATTCGGGATGAAAAGGTGTCATCCTAATCTTGTTAATGATTATTATGTTTTAAATGTATACATGGTTGCATAAAGCTCAAGTAGAGCACATAGGGGGGGACATACATTCATGGGCATCTTTGTAAGTTCTTGTTTAATGCTTGCAAGTTATATGCACTTTTACTTGCTATGTTTCGATGTATGAAAGTAATGATAAGCTATCTCTGATTAAAGCTTGAAGCAAACTTCTGATTTAATATACCATAAGATTTTAATAAAGGAATTGAATTACAATGTTGAAAGGTTCTTGAATTATAAACTTTAAGGAGCTAAAGGGCTCATCTTATATTATAAGATACTAAGAAAAGAAACAAATAAGCTTGCTTGTGTCATAAGATACCCTCCTAACTTTAAAGTATAAAATACGTAAGTTTCCTATTCAATGGAAGTCCTTGGACACTTTGGCATAGTACATGATATATTTCGGGACTACGGTCCATGAGCTACGGCTCAGGGGACGCCCCTTTATATATGTGATATATTGGCAACAATAGGGGATAACGGGGGAGATGATATATTTCGGGACTACGGTCCATGAGCTACGGTCCAAGGAAGTTACGGATAGGATATACTCAATATCTCTTGTAATAAGCAATCTATAAAAATGATGGATTATGCTTGAAACCTTGGGTGATCAAAAACTTTCAATCAGGATAGAATATGCTTATTGCCATTTATGTCATGGATTGCCTGAATATAAGATTTCATGGTTGATAAGTTTCATGTCAAGTAAAACATACCATAAGAAGCTATGTTCCATAAACTATGTGACAATTGTAATATGATTATGAAATAAGGTATAAATCGGTAAATTACTTGTTTGATATGTAAATCATGTATGTATGTACTTAGTGGTTAAAGAAAAGAATCTATCTTAGAACCCTTCCAAATTCTTTGCCCTGTCGTTAAGCCTATGATTGAGAACTTATGATTAATTTGAATGGTTGATGATTAAGATCCTTAAGATAATAATAAAATTTTTTGTTATCTTGTTTTTAAATTACCCTGAAAGTTTGATTGTATGTGTCATGTTTCACAAAATTTCGATTTTTCTTCTAAACCGGTCTGAGGGTGTTACAGGTAGAATATAATGTTTATACGATAAAACCTAAATCCTAACCTCTAAACCTTACATTCTAATCCCTAAACGTAATCCCCTAAACCCTAAATTAAATTCCTAAATAATAAAACGAAGACGCCTAAGGCCACAAAAAGAATGTCTCTATAGGTATTGGCACATTGAGGCACGAGAAGCCCGTCCAAACGTGCATTTCTTTAGAGGTGTAAGGGCGCAAAGCTTCGAGGCCTTAAGAGGCACTTTTGGGGAAACTTCAAGAGCCACCAGAGCTTTTCATTTTCAATCTCTTTTCTTTCTTTTCTTTTTCTTTTCGATTTTTTCTATCTTTTTGTTTAAGATCTCATACTTTGTTACAAGTTATAATATGAAATAGAAAAAAAATAATGGACATAAAAGAGATCGGAGGGAAAAAGTTTTGAATATATTTATGTTTAACACATACTACCAGATGGATAATTCTCACATAAACTAGGGCTGAAAATTTTGGCTGAACATCCATCGACAATTATGTCATTAACAAAACAGTACAAGAGAAAGAAAAATTAAAATATTAAAATCAAACTATTCAGAAATAATTTCCTACTTTACTTTTTAAGAACAATACCAAGTTAAGCAGTAAGATTTGGGAAATAAATGTTTCAAAGAATTGCCTTTAATTCTAGGCTAAAGTTAGTGAGCCGGCCAACATCATTGAAACAAAACCAATGCTAATGATTCAGCAGAAAATGCAATGGAAATAGATCACAATGGAAAGATACATGTCAATTGCATGGCCTTCAATCTCAAAGCTCCCTTGTATAACAGTAACACGAGTGATTGTAAAATAGTTTGTGAAAACAAACATCAAGACTGAGCAGTTGTGAGCACGGGGAGGAAATCCATTTCAATCTCTCCACCGATGTTTGCAGTTCGAATTACAACAGACGGAGAACAGTGTCATACCCTCCTCCCTCTTGCAGTTGCCCGAACATAGACCGAAAACTAGAACAAGTTCTTGCATTAGCATAAACAAAACTAAAATGCATTAAAAAAAAAGATAAAAGAGAGAGATCCTCCTCATGCTATGCATTAACTACACTGACAAATCACATTGCAAAATCTTAATCAAAGAGGACTGATATAAGAAAATAAGATGTAATGCAAACACACCTTACTTAAACTCTCATTTTTAGTTAGGTAATAACAGAAACTTAAGCATGTAGCAAGATAGACCAGGAAGAAGATGGCTTCTCCGTGTTTACAGTTTGCGCAAATGACTTTAGTCCGAGGAAGAGTCCGGTCGGCAGCCACATCTTGCAGTATTTGAGTTCCCTTCCTGGCTGAGTGATGCACCTCATCTCTGTAGACGGGGCAGTTATCAACCACTAACTGCATCACTGCTGCAGGTAGTGGCCGACAACGGCCGCGTCTACAGAAAGTGGCTGATTATTTGAGGAAGTGGTCTCAATACTGCAGTAGTTCTCTAATATTTTGTGCAAATCTTAGTGTTCAAAATCCAAAATTGACAACTCCCTCAAATACTCTGCATTTATTTTCTATGCTAGAAATATTAGTGAGAAACAGAGGAAAACACCCACACAAACGGAGTTAGGGTTTTATGAGAACACTTAAAAAACGGAAAAGTATTGTTTAGTTTGAACGAGATATCTTAGAAAAGACGCTTAGATTGAAGCCTTATTTGTATACCACCATAATTCTTTATGAATTCCAACGCAAGATAGTGCTAAATATATAATAAAAGAAGAAGAACCTGGTAATCGCATTTGCGGTAGGCGTAGAGGAGAATCTTGTTTTCCCTGTATATTTTGTTTCGGGTAGACGAGATTGTTGCTTCATCAAACCAAAAACAATAGAAAAAATTAGGCGCAAAGAAAAGTGGATGTAATACAGAATTTCATGGTACTCATCTTGTTCCATTAGAAAAATCAAATAACAACAGGAAGAAATACGTGTTTAGGTTGTTGGCGGCTCTTAGCTTTTGCGCTTTGTTTTCTTCGGTTTTAAAGGTGACGTGAGAAATTGAAAGAAGAAACCCGATATTTCTTTTAAGTGTGTTCCCCTGTCAAGCTGTTGTCCGGCCCAATAAGTACCGATGCCAATTTTATTTTAGGGTTAACTAACCACCTAAATATAGAGGTGGTTTCAATTTAAATGTCATAATTTTAATTGTGTTAGTTTAACTATTTAACTATTTAGGTCAATTTAAATGTCATAATTTTAATTGTGTTAGTTTAACTATTTAACTATTTAGGTAGTATCAATTAAGACACAAAACATTAAAATATAACGGAGAGAGTGACGTGACAGTTAATAAAAATTTGTATAATTATACATTTAATTTATAATAATTATATATTCTATCAATTTAATTATAATTATAATTTAATATATATCTTAAACGGTAGTTCACAGCTCACCGACAATTCCCCTACAATGAGATCAAGATGAGAAGTGACAAAACACAAGAAAGAATTAAATGTAACGCCAACCGATCCTACCACATGGATATGCCAATAGTTCAAACCTTCTTCACTTGTCCCATATCCAACATTGGTGGGTGACCGCATGGTTCTGATCATTTCCACAGTCTCTGGTAAACACCATAATGATTAATGATTAATTTATTTTATTAAATTAAAATTAGGATTGAATTGATAGAATATGTAAATATTACGGACTAAATGTGTATTTCTAAAAAAAAAATTGTTTGATCGTCACGTCACCCTCTCCGTTAGGTTTTAACAGTTGGTGACTTGATTGATATTACTTAAAAATTTTATTTTATTAATTTAATTTATTTTATTAAATTAACAAATGAATGAACACGAACAACTAAATGAACATACTTTCTTATTCGTATTCATTTGTTAAGGAATGTAGCTCATTCGTACGTTAAAATGTTAAATGAAAGTAAATAAACACAAACGAACGAACATAAAATAATATATGTGAATAAATTTAAACGAACAAACATATGTGAATAATTATTTTAATGAAAAGTAAAATACTTTTTATGAAAAATAATAAATATAAATGGACATAAGTAAATAAATTTAAACGAACATAAACAAACGAATTATCGAAACGTAAATGAACTAAGGAGCCCTTTGTTCGTGCTCGTTCATTTAATTAAACGAACAAAAAATCTTGTTCATGTTCGTTCGTTTAATAGATAAACGAACTTCTCGCCGAACAGTTCACAAACAATTCACTGAACGTTTGGTTTATTTACAACCCTACTTTTTATCGTTGTAAATATGAAGAACAAATCTTCAATTTTTTCTACAACAAATCATGTGTGAGATTTTAAATGTACTTTTTTATATTTAAGCTTAAACTTATGTTCCATTTTAAATTAAGATTTTTTTTTAAATTTTAATTAAAGATATAAATTTAGAAGACACTCATGTGCACCTTGAGTCGAGCTCAAGGGTTCTTTTTCATCAACTTCTATTAGATTTGAATATGTTTTGCTTATTGGGTAAACTACTGAAATGGTCACTTACGTTTAGTAAATGTATATTTTTTATCACCGATTTCAAAAAATAAATATTATGGTCATTTATGTTTTCGTTGTGTAAACTTATGGTCACTCAAATTTATGATGCCTATGAAGGCATATGAGTTACTAGTGTACTAAATTTGGTTTTAAGCTGGAAAAAAAGCCTCCAAACTAAGCTCCTCAAGCCATCTTCTTCCCAAGCTCCTCTGAGGGATTTCCAACCTCTTTCACTTCAAGAAAATGTTGTAAAACGAGCTACAACATTGCTCGAAACTTAAGATATGCTAAAGGAAGAACTATTCAACAAGAAAGGGAGTTAAATACTACAATCCTGTCAAGCTGTTGTCCGGCCCAATAAGTACCGATGCCAATTTTATTTTAGGGTTAACTAACCACCTAAATATAGAGGTGGTTTCAATTTAAATGTCATAATTTTAATTGTGTTAGTTTAACTATTTAGGTAGTATCAATTAAGACACAAAACATTAAAATATAACGGAGAGAGTGACGTAACAGTTAATAAAAATTTATATAATTATATATTTAGTCCATAATAATTATATATTCTATCAATTTAATCATAATTTTAATTTAATATATATCTTAAACGGTAGTTCACAGCTCACCGACAATTCCCCAACAGTGAGATCAAGATGAGAAGCGACAAAACACAAGAAAGAATTAAATGTAATCACAACCGATCCTACCACATGGATATGCCAATAGTCCAAACCTTCTTCACTTGTCCCATATCCAACATTGGTGGGTGACCGCATGGTTCTGATCATTTCCACAGTATCTGGTAAACACCATAATGATTAATTTATTTTATTAAATTAAAATTAGGATTGAATTGATAGAATATGTTCATGTTCGTGTATGTTCATGTTCGTACGTTAAATTAATAAATGAACGTAAATGAACACAAACGAACGAACATAAAATAATATATGTGAATAAATTTAAACGAACAAACATATGTGAATAATTTTATAAAAAATAAAATACTTTTTTATGAAAAATAATAAATATAAATGGACATAGTGTAAATAAATTTAAACGAAATAAACAAACGAATTATCGAAACGTAAATGAACTAAGGAGCCCTTTGATCGTATCCGTTCATTTAATTAAACGATGAAAAAATCTTGTTCATGTTCGTTCGTTTAATAGATAAACGAACTTCTCGCCGAACGGTTTACAAACAATTCACTGAACGTTTGGTTCATTTACAACCCTACTTTTTATCGTCGTAATTACGAAGAACAAAGATTCAATTTTTTCTACAACAAATCATGTGTGAGATTTTAAATCTAATTTTTTATATTTAAGCTTAAACTTGTGTTCTATTTTAATTAAGATTTTTTTTTAAATTTTAATTAAAGATATAAATTTAAAAGACACTCATGTGCACCTTGAGTCGAGCTCAAGGGTTCTTTTTCATCAACTTCTATTAGATTTGAATATGTTTTGCTTATTGGGTAAACTACTGAAATGGTCACTTATGTTTAGAAAATATAATTTTTGATCATCGATTTCAAAAAATAAATGTTATGGTCATTTATGTTTTTGTTGTGTAAACTTATGGTCACTAAAATTTATGATGCTCATGAAGGCATAAGAGTTAGTAGTGTACTAAATTTGGTTTTAAGCTGGAAAAGAAGCCTTCAAACTAAGCTTCTCAATCCATCTTCTTCCCAAGCTCCTTTGAGGGATTTCCAACCTCTTTCACTTCAAGAAAATGTTGTAAAACGAGCTACAACATTGCTGGAAACTTAAGATATGCTAAAGGAAGGATTCTTCAACAAGAAAGAGAGTTAAATACTACAATCTCGTTCTTCCTCTTCAACCCCCACCGAACTCCTATTGTTCCAACCTCCACCAAAAACCATCCATCCTTTCCTCAAAATGTAGATCCTTGGATGTTGAACAACTTGCCTCAAACCCAAAATCTAGAAGCCATGCTTTGTGAAATCAATGGTGATAGAAAATAATCAAAGGATGAACCACAAGATCCACCTCAAGAAGTTATGAATGAGCTATATCTAGAGGAAAATAAGATCTCATACCCAAGAGAGTTCAACTAAGATAAACCTATAATTGATTTTGATATAAACAATGACTAATTTGTAAAAGGGAATAAATTTTTAAAGACTCACAAATTGACAAGTATTCGAACATAAAATAATTTGTAAGTCAAAAACTTAAACCCCAAAGTTTTTTTAAGTGTTTGGTACTCAAAAATAGCCCATTTGGTACAGGAGTACCGATACGCCTAAGGTCGTATCGGTACGAGTTTTAGCTACTAGAAAATTGTTTTATTTATCATGGATATCGGTACGCCCTTTAAACCTGTAACTAAAATTGCTTTTGAGTATCGGTATGACTTCATGCCTACTAGTATGGGATTTAAAGATTATATAAATTTTTGCAATAAATTTTTGACAGTTGCTTGTCAGTTTTATTGGAACCATAAGTTTTGAAAAATAGTTATGTATATTGATACCCATATAGGCGTATCAATACGACTTTTTGAAAAATGGACCGTACTGATACCCTTTATAAAAATACATTGTGTATCGATATGGCTTCACGCGTATTGAGACCCCTTTATTGCAACAACTCTTTCTTCTTAAACCAGGTACCGATATCTCCCCCGAGTATCGATACCTAGTGTTGGCAAATAACATTTATCGCGAGAAAAATGCAGCCCAACGACTATAATCAATATCCCAACTTCCCAATCAAAAAGGAATCAATGAATGAGTATAAAATTAAATCTCTAAAGCTTTAAAAAAACCTATTCAACAAGTCTAAATCATTCAAGCACACATCCAACAATCTTTGAGCCTTTATTGTAAAATCTTCTAAACCCACTTGAGTGATCTTATTTGCAATCCTTTTATTCAAGTATGTGGGTTTTAGTGAGCCTAGAATTATGCAAACAATTTACCTTATGAGGAATTTTCAGTTTGCTTTATTTGTATTTCTCTTTGTGAGAGTTCTTAAGATTTTGGGTATAAATCTTAAGGAAATTGTAAGGTTATCTCCTTAACCTCAAAAGGAAATCAAATCTAGTGGATTTGAGAAATCTTCTTGTGGATAGCTAAGGTAGTGGATGTAAACCTTATTGAGAAGGTTAAACCACTCTAAATTGTTTGTGTCATTCTTTCTTTGCTTCCACAATTTTTTAAATTGCCATTTCACCCCCGCTAGGCCATCTTGCATTGATTGTTCATTCCAACAATTGGCTTTACATCCTCTTGAATTGATCCTAAATTGTTCAGTCAATCAACACTTCGAGCCACAATCCATCTCCAAACCACCATTCTTCAATGGGGCAAACTAACCCTATTGGAAGAATAGGATGAAGCTCCTCATCAAGTCAAATGACTACTTCGTTTGGGGTGTAGTGGAAGATGGGCTGTAACACCCCCAACCCCGTTTAGAAGAAAACCAAAATTGAGAATGTCACTATAATAAAATTTCATGAAACATGTCACATACATTCAATCTTCATGTGTATTTAAAAATAGGTTAAAAAATTGTTTTTCCTTTACACCTTTATTACCGTAAAGGTCTTACAAAATAATCAAGTAATTTAATTATTTAACAATCAATATCATACAAGCTCCAAAATCAAATAAACATCAACCTATGTTACAACTTCATACCAGCAACTTGAATAGTGATAGTTATGACATGATCAATTCAACAATCCTGATAGATCCAACCTATGCTACAACTTCAAACCAATCTCAATCATGAAATTGTTGCCAACACATAAACTCACGACATACATAACTTTTAAAACATAGTTTATCTGATTTCAAATACAAACAATCTTTAAAGCATACATACCAATATATATATAATTATGCCTCAACAACAATCTACTACATACTTTGTACATCCCAGATGGTTCTATTCATTTCCATACTTTTTAAAGCCATTCCATAAACTTTAATATACAAACAAATCTATCCAATTCACCATTATACATGTATATACAAGCTATAATAGTTTAACCTACTTTTATAATCATATACATTAGACCAACACATTTTATTAACATGGGTGTCGCAACCCTTTTTTAGGAGAAAGATTTTGACGTTTTGGAAAATTTTATAAAATCACGGAGTCGCCACCAATCTTTTTTGAAAAGGTGTGATTGGATCACTTTTAAAACAATGGTATTTTGATAAAAATGTTTTATTTATCAAAGTTACATTTTGGTCCACAAAAAATAGATAAAACAGGTTCGGCGTGTGGGGAAGGATTAGCACCCCGACATCGCCCAAAAATTGGTACCTTAATTGATTTCAAAAAAGCATTTTTAAAAACTGGAATTTGCAAGTTCACAAAACTTCGATTTATTTGTCCGCAAAATGAATGTAAATCTATTTTAACGGTCTTATCGCCCGGGAAATGAACTTTAAATATGCCAACACTTCTGGCGCTAACCCGTCATTCCCGTTCGATAAGACATCGCATTAATTAAGTTTTCACTTTTTAAACAAATCAACAAGACAATTAAATGTGTTAAAGTCTTTTAATTAAAATCTAGAAGTAAATAATCCTAAAGAAATGTCTACATTCCTTTTAATTATTAAGATTTAAATATAATTAAGTGTATTTTATTAAAAATGAAGAATATTTTACAACATACATGTCACTAATCTAAGTTCTAAGTCCATAATCTTAAAGTTTAACATATAAATGTTTGCATAAAGACAGAAAATAAAAAATAAGTAATTATTCAAAATTAAATAAATAAAGGAATTACATATTCTAAAATCTAAATCAGGGACTAAATTGAAAGAAAAAAAAATGTGAAAGGTAAATTTGAAAACAACTTAAAACTTGGTGACGAATTGAAAGGAAAAAGGAAGAAATTGAAACAATTGAAAACTGGAGAGCTACGGCGTGAGATCCGGGAAAGTAGGGCGCAGGTTATACTCAGGTTCGGGTCGGGTCAAACGGGTTAGTATAAATGGCAATTATAAGAAACATGTTTCATTTTATAATTCCTCCCCAAAATGAATCAAAATTGGCTTTGTAAAATTGTCTAAAGATATTCATCATGTTCTTCATGAATTGAAAAATACGGTGGTGGTTCGCCGTGCCAGCCGCCTTCCACCGGTCGCCGTTGTCGGCGCCGAAATTCCCAGATTCTGGCAAAAATTTCTAGATTCTGGCGAAGTTTCCAAATTCCGACGACGTTTCAAATCGAAAAAAGGTAAAAAAATTATTTTCTTCTTTATTTAAACTAAAATTGAAAGTACATAGATAGGGAAAATTACCAGAAATTGCTCCTTTATTTCTTTTGAATGCCGATTACAATTTTTTTCTCCAACAACTTTCGAATGTTGTTATGCTTACTGTAATTGTTGTGTGTAATTCTTGTGTGATTGTTCCTGTCGTTTACAATGATTTACAGTCCTATTTATATTACAAGAATTGCCTAAATCCTAAACCTAAATCTCTGATTTCTTCCCCTCTGATTTGCTTGATTCTTGCCATGGCACCGATTTGGGGATTCTGGTCTTCTAAATTTCCTTTTGCATATGTAATCGTAACTTGATTCTCTCCAAGGCTTTGAATTAGGGATTTTAAATCCCTATTAATTTTATCTTGACCTGTTTTTGCCCCTATTTAGGGATTTAACCCCTTTTGTTCTTCTGTTTGTATGTTTCTGATGACTTGAACGGCGCCGAAGAGGAACAATCGAAGCGAGTGGAGCATCGGAGAAGATGAAGTAGATGGCCGGAGCTGAATCGTCGCACGCGTGGCTGCAACACGCGAGTGGTGATCCGCGTGATATACTCCGGAGTAATCTGGGCCATTGGATAGCATCCTGATCGTGCGGCTGAGATGCTGAGGCGCTATATCATCTCCAGCTGGCATGATCTCGACCGTTGGATCTACCCTTTGATCCAACGTTCCTGCTTCAGCTGCGCGTAAGGAAGAAGATGAGAGTTAGGGTTTTTTGGATTATAAACGGGCCTGCCGGCCTATTGTATATTGGACTTTCATTTTTTATATTTGAATTAAATGGACCTTTTATTTATTTTAAATTATAATTGGGCTATCTACTTTATTATGTTTTGGGTTTTATTATATTAACTACTAACTATATCCTAATCTAACAATTATAACGCACTAAATACATGTCACCTAAACAACTATAGTACTAACATTAATATCTAATACGTTAAATACATTACTATATACTATATGACACCTAACTACATTATTTGTAACATTAATACTTACTACCTAAACATATTAACTATTACCAATATTATAATTACAATACACTAATACTAAATTAACAATTAAAATAAAGGTGAAAATCTAGTGACAACAGCTGCCCCTCTTTGGTCGTTTTGGTGAAACAAGAATAGAGCAAAGAAAAGAAGACACTGATTTTCACCGATTACCAAACCGTTTGTGCCTGAGAAGACAGGCGAGTTCTATTCTCCTTGTGCTCGAATAGATAAGCACACTTCATTCTCTAAATGCCCGAACGAATAGGCGGGTTCTATTCTCCTCATGCTCGAATAGATAAGCAGGTTATATTCTCCCCATGCCCGAATAGATAGGCGGGTTCTATTCTCCTCATGCTCGAATAGATAAGCAGGCTTTTTAGAAAAAAGGGTTCCATCCTCCTCATGCTCGGATGGATAAGCAGGTTCTATTCTCCTCATGCTCGAATAGATAAGCATGTTCAAAAAAGGGTTCCACCAGGTTCTATTGTGCTCGAATAGATAAGCAGGTTCTATTCTCCTCGTGCCCGAATAGATAGGCGGGTTCTATTCTCCTCATGCTCGAATAGATAAGCAGGTTCCATTCTCCAAATGTCCGAACGGATAGGCAGGTTCTATTCTCCCCATGCTCGAATAGATAAGGAGGTTCTATTTTCCTCATGCCCGAATAGATAGGCAGGTTGAAAAAGGTTCTATCCTTCTTATGCTTGGATGGATAAGCGGGTTCCAAAACCTGACAAAAACAAATGCAAATGATCCAATTAAGATGCATATGCCCCTAGGGATGCCTAGTCATGAATGCATGTCTTATTTCTTTTGCTCTTTTTCTTAAAGTTTTTCTTAATTAACACAAAAGAAAACTTGAAGCTCCAAGAAACTCAGATTATATCATCTCAAACATTTTCTCAACTATGGCAACTGATAGTGTGTCTGCTTTGGCCCATCCTATCAGAAAAGACGATTCTCCAACACTAGTTGGCTTCACCAATTTCTTGTTGTTAAAATTCTATCGTCTATTCCTTGGAAAGTAATCTTCACCATTGCCTACTTCATTTTCCATACCATAGATTATTCATTCCTTCCTGTGATTTCTGTTTAGATTTTTTTAAGACATGGAAGCTCTTTGCTGCTAGGATACCCTAGAGCGAAACTCCATGGGGATGTGGGAAATGCATCAGTTTTCCATCATCAACTCAGAGTCACTGTATGCTTCAATGATTGACTAAATAATCATAGATAGTCATCTCCATCACTTCTGTTTTACCATTGTCATTCTTAGTAGTTCCTTGCTTCATATGACCTTTGCACATTTGCCCACTCAATCCAGTTATCTTGTACTCCTGGTTGGAATGACTGACTTCATCATCATATTCTTCAACACTCTTTTATCATTGTAGTTGGTACATCAATATTCAGTGACAAGCTTCCTAGAATATTGATGATCTTCTAATATCTCATAGCCTTAGCTATTTACTCCAATGTCTGTAAAATTGTTCTAAATGTTGTAAAAAGCAAAATATCTCATGTGAGCAACTCTATTTTGCAGCATGCTTTCTTAAGGAAAAGTCAAAGCATCTCTTGAGGCTTTCCGCCAAGGTTTGTAGCAAAACCTATTTCCATCTTGTATTTCCTTATAAGTTTTGCTGCTCTTTATGCCCTAAGCTCCAAATTTGACCATTGAATACCTCATAGTTCCAATACCCTTCTAGACAAATTTCAAAGTATTGCTAAAAAAATCTTATGAATATTTCAAATGATGTCAAATTTTCATTCCAATGCAAGATGCTTTATGAAAGGGTATCAAAAGAAAGAAAATGTCTAACAACAAAACTTTATTGGTATTGTGGCAAACACAAAAAAGGAATTACAAAGAAAGGAATAGACATTCAGATATCATTAACCAAAACTTCTCCTATCATGACTTCATAAGATGCCTTGAATGTCCACCATGCTGAGCAGACCCCGAAAATACTGATTATACAGAAAGATATGAAGTTTCCCAAGCCAATCTCTGAGGAAGGTCTTATTTTAAAATTGTCTCAGCTGTCTTTTTACGGGTTTTCAACTCAGATCCTCATTTGGTTTCAAAACGCCCTTTGTGGATTTTCATTATGAACCCCTCATTTTCTTTTCCTTTCTCTTTTTTCTTATTTTTCTTTTTTTCTTTTCTTTTCTTTTTTTCTTCTTTCTTTTTCTTTTTTTCAAACATAATACTTCTTAACCGAATCTGAATTTATAGGGTTTTGGAGTTCGTCTCCATCCATTTATGCTAAAATTAACGCTCCTCTTGAGAAAACCTTTGTTACAATATAAGGTCCCTCCCAATTCGGTGCCCATTTTCCTCGAGCATCGCTTTGAATTGGCAGCTTCTTCTTCAACACCAAATCCCCCTCTTGGAATTCTCTTGGGCGAACTTTCTTCTTATGAGCCCTTATCATCCTTTTCTGATACATTTGCCCATGACATAGTACTTTCAATCTCTTTTCTTCAATTAAGGTCAGCTGATCATATCTTGCTTGAACCCATTCTGCTTCATCCAACTTTGCTTCCATTAGGACACAGAGCGATGGTATTTCAACTTCAATGGGTAGCAAGGCTTCTACTCCATACACCAGTGAGAAATGTGTTGTCCCAGTGGAAGTTCTTATTGCAGTTCGATAAGCGTATAAGGCAAACGGTGGCTTCTCATGCCAAACTTTATAGGTATCAGTCATTTTTGCAATTATCTTCTTAATGTTCTTATTCGCAGCCTCCACTGCCCCATTCATCTCCGGGTGATATATCACAGAATTATGATGCTTAACATTGAACTACTCACAGACTCCACTTATCATCCTATTGTTCAAATTTGAAGCATTGTCGGTGATGATACTTTCAGGCAAGCCGTATCGACAGATGATTTCCCTTTTCAAAAACTTGCACACCGTGGATCTGGTGACATTTGCATACAAGGCTACTTCTACCCACTTTGTGAAATAATCAATGGCTACTAGGATAAATCAGTGCTCGTTTGATGCCTTAGGGTGAATCTGACCGATGACATCAATGACCCACATGGAGAACAACCAATGGGCTGTCATAACATGAAGAAGTTGAGGTGGAGTATGAACCTTGTCAGCATAAATTTGGAACTTGTGTTATTTGCGAGAATAGTTGATACAATCACCCTCCATGGTTGACCAATAATATCCAAGTCGCATGATTCTCCTGGCCATGGTGAAACCACTAGGATGAATTCCACAAATTCCTTCATGAACTTCTTCTACAATTAATTGTGCATCTTTTTCCCCCACACATCTTAGAAGCACTTGATCACGACTTTTCTTGTATAAAATCTCTCCATCATGGGCATACCCTGATGCCATCTTCCTGACCATTTTCTTTTCATTCCCTGTAGCTTGGGACGGGCATTGCTGGAATTTTACATATTGCAAGATGTCATGATACCATGGCAATCCATCCACTTCTTCTTCCACATCATAACAATGAGCTGGAGAGTCAAGCATATATAATCTGATGGGCATCATCTCAGAACCTTCATTTGCCCTAAACATGGCGGCTAAGGTGGCTAAAGCATCAGCCATTTGATTGTCTTCTCTGGGGAGATATTTGAAAGTGATCTCATTTGTGATATCCCAACAACTTTGCATCTTTTGTCTCCCATTCACCACGTATCTGATAAATAACTAAAGTAGAGTCCCCAAAAACTCTTAAAGCACAAAATTTCTTTCTTATAGCTTCTTTTAAACCCATTATACAGGCCTCGTACTCCGCCATATTATTAGTGCAGAAAAACTTTAAACAATTGGTAAAAAGGTAATAATTTCCTTCCGGTGAAACCAGAACTGCCTCTATACCTCTTCCTAATGCATTTGTTTCACCATCAAAGTTCATTATCCAAGATTCTGCGGGAGTCTCCTCATCTTCTAAGATACACATCAAGTCTTCATCATGAAAATTAAAGTTTAATGTTTCGTAGTCATCACGGGCATGACTTGCCAAAAAGTCTGCTATGGCACTTCCTTTTATCGCTTTTTGGCTCACGTACTGGATATCAAATTCTGATAATAACATCTGCCATCGTGCTAACCTTCCTAATAAGGCAGGAGCGTCCATCATGAACTTCAGTGGGTCCAACTTAGAGATTAGCCATGTAACGTGATACAACATGTATTGTCTTTGCCTTTTAGCTGCCCAAACCAGAGTACAACACAGCTTTTCAATTGTCGAATATATGGTTTCACAATCGGTGAATTTCTTGCTCAAGTAATATATTGCGTTTTCTTTTATTCCAGTATCATCATGTTGTGCTAACACACAACCCATGGAATTTTCATAGACCGTTAAGTACAAGATCAATGGTCTCCCTGAAACAGGTGGTACTAATACTAGAGGATTGCTCAGCTGTTCTTTGATCTTTTCCAAGGCCGCTTGACATTCTTCACCCTAAGTTCCCGAGTTATTCTTCCTGAGTAACCTAAACATTAGATCACACTTATCAGTTAGTTGAGAAATAAAGCATGCGATGTAATTTAATCGTCCCAGAAAACCCCAAACTTCCTTTTGTGTTTGAGGTGGGGAAAGTTCTTGCATAGCTTTTATCTTATCTGGATCGATCTCAATTACTCTTCTGCTTACAATAAAACCCAATAACTTTCCCGATGTGACTCCAAATGTGTATTTGGTCGGATTGAGCTTCAATTGGAACTTTCTCAACCTAAGGAAGAGTTTTTCTAAATTGACCAAATGTTCCTCCTCGGATTGAGATTTGGCGATCATATCGTCGACGTATACCTCTATTTCTCTATGCATCATATCATGGAAGAGAGTGACCATGGCCCTCTGATAGGTTGCCCCTACATTCTTAAGTCCAAAGGGCATCACTTTATAGCAGAAAGTTCCCCATAACATTACAAAAGTTGTATTTTCCATGTCTTCTGGGCACATCTTGATCTGGTTATACCCGGGGAAACCATCCATGAAAGAGAAAAGTGAAAGACCAGCTGTGTTGTCAACTAAAGTATCAATATGTGGGAGCGGGAATTGTCCTTTGGGCTTGCCTTGTTGAGGTCCTTGTAGTCAACACACATTCGTACTTTTCCTTCCTTCTTTGGTACCGGGACAATATTTGCCACCCATTTTGGATACTTGGCTACCTCAAGGAATCTTGCATCATATTACTTCTTTACCTCACCCCTAATCTTGAGGAGTGTTTCAACCTTCATTCTTCTGAACTTTTGTTTTACAGGTTCATATCATTCCTTTATAGGGAGCCTATGTATGACGATGTCTGTGTCAAGGTCGGGCATATCTTGGTACGACCAAGCGAAGATATCCTTGAAATCTTTTAAAAGCTCAATCAGACTTTGTCTGCTTTTGTCTATGATGGTAGTACCAATCTTCACCTCTCGCTTTTCTTCTACGGTTCCGAGGTTTAATATCTATAGTTCCTCTTTATGTGGTAGAATCTGCTTTTTCTCTTCTTCCACCATTCTGAGCATATTACTGGGTACATCATATTCTTCCTCATCATCAATATTTCCAATTTCTTCCAAGCATAAAGGTAATTCGAAGTCAACCTTGAAGTCAGACTCGGATTCATTTATGTTAATGATATCTGAAGACCTGCAAAGGAAATAGGCAAAAGATATATACAAAGGGAATAAACAAAATGAATGGAATATTTTTTATGCTTTTAGCTTTATGGTTTTTATTTGGTTTTGGTTTATTTATGAAGAGAAAGTTTTCCACACAAGATTTAAGGAAATGCATCTTTTATTGAATTTAAATTAAATGTTTAACATAGGCCATTTACATAACTTCCCTATTGTCTCCGGGCCTGGAGAAAAGAGGTTGGTTTTGAGAATTACTCTGAACATGTCTTAAAGACTACAAGAATTTCTTCAGCAGTCCAATTGCCAAGCTCAGAGCAAGGGCAGATCATTGACAGGTACTGGCTCTCTTCCTCATTGTCAATCACAGCATTGATGCATAGCTTTTCAAATGCTTCACACAGAGTGCTCTCTCCTTTTCCTTCCTCACTGGTTGAGGTATTTGGATCCAGCATACCTCCAGATATAAAGTTGTGACTCAGGGGAGGGAAAGTCATCGGCTCCCATTCAATTTCCTCTCTCTTCAATCTAGCTCTTCTCCTCTCTTGATGCTTTCTGATTTCAGCACTTTTTTGCCATTTGTTGGGCTTGAAGCTCAAACTGAACCGATCCTTTTTCGCTGGGATTACTATGGGATACAACCTTCATTGATGTCTTCTTCCAAGTCCTTTTTCCGATTTTAGCTCCTTTCCCGAGCGTTTGCTTTACCTGCATTTTTGCCCAGCTTGATAATTTCAATTTTGGCACCTTGCTTCCTTTGGTGACAAAGATTGCATTGACTAGCTCTAATTTCCTGAAATAACACTCGAGCGCACCCTCATCGATCTCAATGAAGGGTGCATCAGTGGTTAATGATGCAATGATTTCTTCCTCTACACCAACAGTTATTAATTGTCCATCTATCACAAACCTTAGCTTCTGGTGTAAAGTAGATGGGACCGCTCCTGCTCCGTGAATCCATGGATGCCCAATAGGCAACTATAGCTAGGTCTTATATCCATGACCACAAACTCAACGTCGAAGGTCACTGGTCCAATTTGCAAAGGTACCTCAATTTTCCCCAATACCTCATTCTGAGTTCCAACAAATGCTTTAATTGTATTTTGATAAGCTCTCACATGAGAACTATCTATTGGCGGTTTCTTCAGTTTAGCTAGTGTCAGAACATTTAGCGATGGCTCGTTGTCAATAAGGACACCTGGTAACGTATGTCCCTTGCTTCCGGTAGTGATGTGCAAAGCTTTGCAAGATCTCGTTCCTTCACCAGTATCTCTTCATCATTGAAAGAGATGAAGTTGTTAACGGCAACGTTACTGACTAACATCTCCATCTTATCAGTTGTGATCTCCTTTGATACGAACGTCTGATTCAAAATCTTTAACAAGGACTCACGGTGGCCCTCAGAACTCAGTAGCAACGAAAGCATAAAAATTTGAGCCAGAAGCCTATGGAGTTGCTCCATGACGCTATATTCACTGTGTTTTAAGATCTTCAAGAATTCTTGAGCCTCAGATTCCATTACAGGCTCATGATATGTTGTCCGTTTTTCCTTGAAGAAATCTCTAACATCTTCTTTTTCAGACTCCTCAATAGCAACCTTCCTTTGCGCCGAATCTCTGTCCTCTGTTATTGGTTGGGAATAGAGCCTTCCACTCCTCGTAAAATGACTCACCTCATTAACTGATTCTCCTTTCTCTTGAACAGATGTTTCTCTCGGGCCTGTTACTTCAAAAGTGTAATTCCAAGGGACTTGCCTGTTATCCTTGTAGGGGAATGGCGTTGGTGTCTTAATATGAGTCGTGGGGTCACATTCCTTGTTGGCTCACCAACTCTTGTTTTAGCCTTAATCACTAAAGGCTTCATTCTGGTGTAGTCTCTTCTAGAGGATGACTCCTCTGATGCACACACATCTAGCAAACATTCTATGTCTTCTTTCTCAAAGAACTCAAGTTTTTTCTTATTCATCTTGTCCTGAATTAGTTGTTTGAACTCCAAGCAACAATCAATCTCATGTTCTTCCTTCATGTGGTACTCACAGTATGATTCTTTCTTAATTTTCAATTTCTGAGTTCCTTCTTTCAGTATCCCTACTGCCACCATCTGAGCCCATATCCACCTCATGGGAGCCTTAACTTCAGCAACATATTCCTTGACCACCTTATCTTCCTCCTCAATGATTTAGTTTACTCCTGCCTTCTGATGATTTGGCAGGGGGTTTTCTTTATCTTCTGACATATTGAATGATAGTATCCTTGATTTTCTTAAGTCGTCTACCACTCTTTTGAACGTAGTGCAATTTTCTATGGTACGCCCCCTAACTCCTGCATGATATTCACATTGTGCCTTCTCATCATACCATTATGGATATGGTGGTGAGAATGGAGGAACATATCTTGGCAGCACCATCTAGAATTTGATCAATTCAGCAAATAATTCTGTGTATGTCATCGGGATAGGAGGAAAATATGGTTTTGAGCTCCCTTGATACCTTCGTTCTTCTTTTGGAGGATTTGTGACTGCTGGAGTTGTGTTCGAGATATTGGATTTGTTGAAGACTACCCCTTCAAGTAGCTGGGGGTTATAGACATTAGCAGCATTGACTTTATTATCTCTTTTTTGTAGGGTTTCTTAGTTTCCCCACTGTCCAACCTTTCATTTTTCATCACTGCAAGTATCAATTCTTCGTTTATAAGCATGTCCGCAAAACTCTTTGTAGCATGGTTGAGCATACGATCATAGAAAGATCCCTTTAATGTCTCCACGAACATCAGGGTGATCTCACTTTCCAGTAATGGTGGCTGGACTGGGGAGCTACGTCTCTCCATCTCTGTGCATATTGGCAGAAGCTCTCATGGTGTGTTTGCTCTAATCCTTTCAGAACTAAGTGAGTTGGTACCATATCTGAAACATGCTTGTACTGCTCACTGAAGGCTTTGGACAAATATTTCCATGATCTGATGTTGATTCGACTTAGCTGCGTATACCAGCGCGCAGCTGACCCTACTAGACTATCCTGGAAGCAATGGATAAGCAGCTTCTCGTTTTCCAGATACACTGACATATTCCTGCAATACATAGTCAAATGTGCTGCAGGGCATGTTGTTCCATTGTATTTTTCAAATTCAAAAACCTTGAACTTTGGTGGCGCTATCAGATCGGTCACTAGGCTCCAATCCTTGGCATCCATTCCTCCATATATACCTCCTTCTTGGAAGGATTTAATCATTTCTTCCAATTTCTCATAGCGATTCTCCCATTTCTTTTCAGCTTTCACTTTGTCGGCAATTTCATCGAGATCATGCATCTCAATGACTTCCTCAGACCCTATCCTCCTATCATTCCGTGCTGAGGTTTCAGGAATATGTGGAGAAATATTAACCTTTGAAGATTGAGCTATACTTGGATGAACAAAGGCCATCCCCTGAAATTTTAGCACAGCATTTGTTTCTTCACCAGTTTCCACTGCATCAGGGTCCTTAAAACCTAGCATGGCTGTAATTGAACCAACTGTCTTTTGGTGAACCAATTCCATCTGTTGTTTCAAATCTGTCTCTAGCTTGTCTAACCTATCTTGGGTACTCTTGTGGTTGCTTTCTTAAGCCATCATTATGTCTTCTATTGCTCTGACTTGAGACCGAGTACTGTACTTGTGGTTTGTTTTTGCTATTTTTGATTTTCTGTCATTTTTATTTAAGTTAGACTCTTATTATGTCATGTATGCATGCATAAATGTAAACATTAATGCAAAGAAAACTTAATAAACACAAAAGAATGAAATGCAAATGCATAGATGCAAGCGAATGACCAACAATTCCATGAAACAATTTCTCAAGAAACAACTCTTTTATTGGATTAAAATGGTCTTTATTACATCAAGTTTTGTTTACAAATACTTTTCAGCCTGAACTCCCAGTTCTTTGATTTCTTCAATGAGCCACATAAGCCTCAGTCATACTTCTCCTGCTGGCTTGATGTACTGACGAAGAGCTGCAGCTTCAGTGGCTAGCATCATCACATGTCGAGCCACATCTTGTACCTAGGTCATGACAGTCCTGTCAAACTCATCTCATTCTTGGAATCTTCTAGCCATGTCCCTATGACATGTGAACCAATAGTCATTATCTCCCTCAGTAATGTCTTCAAGGACCAGGATCTTTGTCCTACATTCTTGGATGATTTATCCATTCCTTCAACATGTTTCTTCAAGGCATCATTCTCACTTAGACAAGCCTGGAGCTCAATATAGGCGCGATGGTTCTGAAGTATGCGCAACGAGTGGTCAGATCATCTATTTTGGCTTGTAACTTAACAACACAAGCCCAACTCTGCTTTAGCTCTACACTGGTTTGGTCATATGCCTTCTGCAACTCCAATAGGCGAATCTTGTTATCATGGGCTTTCCTCTTCCATGCGACCGCGCTTTCTTTATCGCTTTCATAGACCCGTTTGCCATTTCCATTTTCAGTTGCCGACTTACTCTTCTTCCTCTCTTCCGCAAGGGCTCGTCTGCATTTCTCAACCTCCCTCATTCCTCAATCCTTTTCTTTCCCTACAGCATGCTCGATTTCTTGCTTCCACTATTTGGGAGTTTTTCTCAAAATAGCATTCTTAATAGCAGTCTAGAACCTGAGGAAGTCAACCCTTTGGATTTCAAACTTATTTTCTAGATCTTCATACATCTTCACCACTCGCTTCGTTTCCCCTTTGTACTTTTCAACATCGAGGCCTGACTCAAACTTGTCTCTTTGGTTCTGCCTTTGCAAGGATTCTATCTCCAGCTTAGCCCTTCTTAGCTCTTCCCTCAAGATGTCAGCTTTTGTAGGGACTACCTTTAAGTGTTCCTCTAGAGACTTGGCCTGTCCAGATATAGGTGATATGACTTTGTCATTCATTCTCGTATGTCTCTAAATGTCATAGTCCAGGGTGTACATGCAGTGGCTATCAGATTCTAGCTTCATGTGATAACAATGGTTCCATGCATTGCTAATTGTCTGAACCTTTTGTCTGAGCTCACCTTGGAACAAAAATTCTGATGAGCCAAGACCGGTAGTGAATGGAATGAACTGTCGAGACCCATACTGGCGTGATACTAGCAAAGGGGCACATCCAATTCCTCCCCCACAAACCTAGCAACATTAGGAAGTTGAAATCTCCACATTTATACAAAAGCTAGGTGTGACCCATCCAAGGAACCCTCCATATGATGTCTTCGTCACGACAATCCCTGAATATATCAATCCATTTGCTCTTCTTAACAACAGGCCATTCCTTTTCCAAAAATTCCCGAAGATGTGAGAAGTTTGGGGAAAACACATTTGATAAAGCTAATGTCGGGCATTTCTAGAAATGGCTAAGGGCCCAAACTTATAGAAGTGGAATACATCCTCCAAAACGAACACCTTCAACATTCCGGCAAGCATTGAGGGAAATGAAGGTTTCAGCAAGTACAGTTGGTACCAAATTGACTCCTCTCTTTAGTTGTTCAAGGAAATCAAGTAGTGCCACATCAATGTTTCCTAGAACCTTCGGAAAGATGACTAAACCATAAATTGCAATAGCTAGAAGATCAATCCTCTTTTCTTTGTCGGGGTAGATCGAGATTATACCTTTGATGCTTGACCAAGGGAAATTAAAGGTACTTCATCTCTTTTGTATCAACCCTTTAACCCAACCATCACTCATACCAGCAAATGCCTGAAGCTTTGCATGTGGGTTTTTGTTTTTAGGTGGCTTGGCATAAACCCGGTTCTTCTTTACTTTGCACAGGTTGAAAAGAGCCAAGTACTCCTCGAATGTGGGCATCATGTCTTCTTTATTAAAAGTAAAGCAGCAGTATCCCGGATTCCAGAACTGAACCAAGGCTTTCAGTAACTGTTCATCAACCTTCATGTATAAGAGGTAGGCTATGTCACCATAGACTTCATGGAACAATTGCTTGGTTTCATAATCAAAATGTTCTCAGATTTCTTGCAATTCTTGCACATTGTTCTGCTTGATGCTGATGTAGGCATATTCTGAAGTCTCTCTCTCATGATCAGCTACTAGACTGTCTCCAAATGTTCATTGATTCACCTCGGACCAATATCGAACCTTTGCATTCTTGTCTTCACTTTTCAAAACTCTCCCGTCCATAACAAAATCTTTTTAAATTTGAGCAATGATTTTGAGAATCAACCCCTTCTAAATATGTAATGATGTGGCATGAATGATTATGCAAAACAAAAAGACAATGGAAACACAGATTAGAATCAAGAAAACACAGAGATTTCAAAAATAATTCTAGGCGGCACATTCCAATACCACAGGACATGTCTCCCTTTATTACTAAAACCCTAGGTTTTCTACATGGCTCTATTGGGGTGGGCTCTAAATTCTCAAACGGTTGAGTTATAAAAGGTACCCGAGCTGTCCTCGTTGTCCCCTACTAAGGGTAGCAAGGCCCTTGGTTCTCACCCATTATAGGCTTCAAATGAACCAAGTTCAACTCAGGATGACTCACTTCCTATGTCTTCTCGAAGAATCAATATCCTTACGAAGACATAAGGCATATGAACCCGAAGGTACTTGCTAGGCTCATACGGAGAATCAATATTCTGACATGAGCAAAGCGTTTTCCTCTCACTTAACAAATGGGTGGAGCTCATGAATAGAGTTTGTTTGCAACATTTTTAAAATGCGTAAAATATAGTTACATTAATTAAACGGACGAATAAATTGAAACCTTTGTGAACTTGCAAATTCCTTTTTTTCTAAGAATATTTTGAAAACAATTTGTGGCCTGACCCTCTTTTGTTTTTTAAAAACAAAAATTCCCCAGCAGAGTCACCAAGCTGTCGCAACCCTTTTTTAGGAGAAAGGTTTTGACGTTTTGGAAAACTTTATAAAATCACAGAGTCGCCAGCAATCTTTTTTGAAAAGAGTGTGCTTGGATCACTTTTAAAACAAGGGTATTTTGATAAAAACATTTTCTTTATCAAAGTTACATTTTGGTCCACAAAAATAGAGAAAACAGGTTCGGGGGTCGATTACGTGTGGGTAAGGATTAGCACCCCCACAACGACCAAAAATTGGTACCTTATTTGATTTCAAAAAAGCATTTTTAAAAACTGGAATTTGCAAGTTCACAAAACTTCGATTTATTTGTCCGCAAAATGAATGTAAATCTATTTTAACGGCCTTATCACACGGGAAATGAACTTTAATCGCCACCAACACTTCTGGCGCTAACCCGTCATTCCCGTTTGATAAGACACCGCATTAATTATGTTTTCACTTTTTAAACAAATAAACAAGACAATTAAATGTGTTAAAGTCTTTTAATTGAAATCTAGAAGTAAATAATCCTAAAGAAATGTCTACATTCCTTTTAATTATTAAGATTTAAATATAATTAAGTGTATTTTATTAAAAATGAAGAATATTTTACAACATACATGTCACTAATCTAAGTTCTAAGTCCATAATCTTAAAGTTTAACATATAAATGTTTGCATAAAGACAGAAAATAAACAAATAATTAAATAAACAAATAAGTAATTATTCAAAATTAAACAAAATAAAGGAATTACATATTCTAAAATCTAAATCAGGGACTAAATTGAAAGAAAATAGAATGCAAAGGTAAATTTGAAAACAAATTAAAACTTGGTGCCGAATTGAAAGGAAAAAGGACGAAATTGAAACAATTGAAAACTGGAGAGCTGCGGCGTGAGATCCGGGAAAGTAGGGCGCGAGTTATACTCTGGTTCGGGTCGGGTCAAGCGGGTTACTATGAATGGCAATTATAAGAAACATGTTTCATTTTATAATTCCTCCCCAAAATGAATCAAAATCGGACATTCATCGTGTTCTTCATAAATTGAAGAACACGGTGGTGGTCTGCCATGCCGGCCGCCGTTGTCGGCGGTGAAATTCCCAGATTCCGGGGAAAATTTCCAGATTTTGTCGAAGTTTCTAGATTCCAGCGACGTTTCGAACCAAAAAAAGGTAAAAAAATTCTTTTCTTCTTTATTTAAACTGAAATTGAAAGTACATAGATATGAAAAATTACTAGAAATTGCTCCTTTTATTACTTTTGAATGCCGATTACAACTGTTTTCTCCAACAACTTCCGAATGCTACTATGCTTACTGCAATTGCTGTGTGTAATTCTTGTGTGATTGTTCCTGTCGTTTACAATGATTTACAGTCCTATTTATATTACAAGAATTACCTAAATCCTAAGCCTAAATCCCTAATTTCTTCCCCTCTGATTTGCTTGATTCTTGCCATGGCACCGATTTGGGGATTCTGGTCTTCTGAATTGCCTTTTGCATATGAAATCGTAACTTGATTCACGCCAAGGCTTTGAATTAGGGATTTTAAATCTCTATTGATTTTATCTTGACTTGTTTCTGCCCCGATTTAGGGATTTAACCCATTTTGTTCTTCTGTTTGTATGTTTCTGATGACTCAAACGGCACCGGCGAGGAACAATCGGAGCGAGTGGAGCATCAGAGAAGATGAAGTAGATGGTCGGAGTTGAATCGTCGCACGCGTGGCTACCACGCGCGAGTGGTGATCCGCGTGATATACTCCGAAGCAATTAGGCCATTGGATTGCATTCTGATCGTGCAGCTGAGATGTTGAGGCGCTATATCATCTCTAGCTAGCATGATCTCCACCGTTAGATCTGCCCCTTGATCCAACGATCCTGCTTCAGCTGCGCATAAGGAAGAAGACGGGAGTTAGGGTTTTTTTGGATTATAAACGGGCCTACCGGCCTATTGTATATTGGACTTTCATTTTTTTATATTTGAATTAAATTGACCTTTTATTTATTTTAAATTATAATTGGGCTATCTATTTTATTATGTTTTGGGTTTTATTATATTAACTACTAACTATATCCTAATCTAACAATTACAACACACTAAATACATGTCACATAAACAACTCTAGTACTAACATTAATATCTAATACGTTAAATACATTACTATATACTATATGATACCTAACTACATTATTTGGAACATTAATACTTACTACCTAAACATATTAACTATGTTACCAATATTATAATTACAATACACTAATACTAATTTAACAATTAAAATAAAGGTGAAAATCTAGTGACAACAATGGGCAGCCTTATACTAATCAACTTAAACTCTTAAACAGCTCAAAAACCATGAAAATAGTCCATGTAGAACTCATACATGTATTACAGGATAGTTTAAACTTGCATTTACGTTTAGATCCCTCAAATAATTCAATAATGTTAGATATACATTTAGGAGGGCAACATTAAGTATGTGTACATTTTTATACAGTCGGTTCAATCCAATTTTCCATGTATAGATTCAATCGTGATAAAATAGCTCACAACATGTTCATTGTTATTTAAAATAGTTTTTTAACACACACATACAATTGTATATTCCAAAACAAACCAAACATAATTGTTTACATGCTAATAGTCCACAATTTAAGAGTATGTGAACATATATATATACATTTAAGAGTGGTCCATAGGTTTCAATCATGGCACCTCCTATTATAAGCGAGACTTACTTTTCAGGATATCTAAAACACATCGTAACATATAACTATTTATCTCATAGGTTATCAATACATTTCACCACTTATTCTTGTAAGTTTAAGCTTGGTACTTATCATAAATTAACCGCCCTACAAATGAGGGGAATTAAAGATCAATTACAAGATTTGAGTAATTTACACATTACTACAATGAAGCTATGAATAAGCTTCTATACATATACTATGCCACCATCTAGAAAGTTCAACAGAGGGAAATCACATTCGACTAAGAACTTTAGAAGTGACTTGCAACACTTGACCACGATCAAACTCAAGGCTTCATAAATCCTAAAAATGTATGACAATGAATGCATTAGGCTTATATAGCCTAAGTGAGGTAGAAATGAAGATTTACAACATAAAATCCATGATATTAATTGCGACAAATCAAGAATACAATCATAAGTTAGCTTTTGATCTTGAAGCTTTAAAACTTAGCTTATACAAGCTTTATTGAGGATCATAATCCTTTAATTATTAACTGAGTTTTCTTCCAATCCTTCATCACATAACATACTTTATCTTGTAGAAGTCTTCTCAAGACTTATCGGATTACTTATTACAATTTTCAGATTTCTTGTTAGTTCTTCTCTGAATGTTTATCAAAGTTCGTTTCAAAGCTTGATGCCTCATACAGGCCCATATTCACCTCATGTGAATTCTTATCATAAATGAGCATTACTCCATAATTTATTAACATTGCCACCAAGGCATTTCTTTCAATAAACACATGTTCAGCTTTATTCAAATCTTTTGATCATTTGCCTTGGAACACATTTGGACATAAGTAACTTTGGTCTGTGTTACACATAGCTCAAAGCACCAAGCAATGGCTTGTGTCTGATCATAACATTCCTAGCTTCTCTTCACTATCCAACTAAACTGTCTCCAATCTCCTTACATCTCCCCCGTTACCTCCTATTGTCGCCAATATATCGCATATAATAAAGGGCGTTCCCCGAGCCATAGCTCATGGACTGTGGTCCCAAAATATACCATGTACTATGCCAAAGTGTCCAATGACTTCCATTGAATATGTAACTTAAATATCTTATCTTATGTTTGAGATTAGGGGGAGTATCTTATTGTACAAGTAATATTGTTTGTTACTTACTTAGTGTCTTATGTCAAGCATTGCTTTTAGTACTTTAAGCTTATTAATTCATAAGTTGTAGGGTTAGGAATAGTTATTCTTCTTTAAGTCTTACGGCAACATTGTTCAGAAGTTAGCTCTAATGCTTTCTATAAAATACATAATCATCCAATACAGACATATCATAGCAAGACACAAGCATTCATATAATGCAATCATAAAAATGTTTACCCAAGATGCCATGCTACGAATGCTCTCATATGTTGTGCTCTATATGAGCTATATGCATATGTGTTAAGTGTTCAAAAGTACTATTTTTATTACCCTTTTTTACTCATATTATTGTTAGACTTAGGCTCATATTAGTTGCATAATTATTCATTCATGCATTAATTCATGTTTCTTTTCACCGTTAAGCTTGATTACATAACCCGTTGTGCTTCCATTCGATTCATGTTTGGGGATTATTCTTTGTATATCTTTCAAACCCAGCCATAAATTGATGTAAATTGGCTAGGGTTATTGTGTTTTATGGTTGTGAGAAACGGTTGGATTTTGTTTAGGTAATAGAGTTGCACTTTTAATTCAAGGTTTACTCATTTTTGGTTTTTATTCTTGTTTGCGAGTGAATTGGGAGAAGATCTCGTAAATCTATCTATTTATCTAATATCGGGAGAGTTAGATTCAAGAAACGAATGAGTATGGTCTTTATTCAATCTATCGATGGTGAAGACTAATCCGGCGTAGGAGTAAGTTTAGGATTTAAACGGCTAAGAGGAGCGCAAGATTGGTTGTTGTCCACCCTTGATTCACGTAGGGATGTATTATCAAGGCATGCACAATTAGCTAGAGTTTCGACTTAGGGATAAGAAGAAACCATTGAAGAACACTCTGTCAAACTTTGAAGTTTTCTGCCCAGTCGCCCAAACAGTTGCCCAGTCAGTTACCCAGGCAACCGTTCTACTAGTTGCCATGGCAACCCAACTGTGCAAGTTGCTACGGCAACTGAGTTGCCGCTGCACTCATCTACCGAGACGATCCTTCCAACTATCACACCTCATCTCACGATAACCCGGCCTACTCTCTCATTTGATTACATCTTTATTTTATTTAATTGCTCTTTTGTTTTATTCATTAGTTAGAACTCCTACAATTATCAATTGTGTTTTTACTTTACAGTGCGATAACTAAAGCAAAGTGGCCCAAATCAATCCCTGTGGAGACGATACTCGATACTTATCATATCACTTTATTAATTGTGACGTGTATACTTGCACCATTTGCGCAGCACTCAATACGCGCAATAAGTTTTTGGAGCCGTTGCCGGGGAGACAAGGTTCGGAATGACACCGTGCCATCCAAGACAAACATAACTATGCTCACCTCTTATCCTGAAGTTACGGGATACTTGAATCCACATTTACTCCTACTTCCGACTAATCCTTTTTCTTCTACCTTTCCTTATCATGATTTGCACCTCATACAGATTAACAAGTCATTAGGGCTAATCCAATTCTTCATATATATATATATACCTACAAGTCAGTCCAACATGTATACACATAAGTGCAAGTTCAAAATAGATCCCAAATACTTTTAAATTCATGTAATCTAATCCATGCATTTGCATACATGCATATATATACACCAACAGCCCTTATCATGGCTATATATATATTCAAAACAATTTTATACCTCTCAAACAATCCTTTATCTTTTAGGTTCTCAAAAACAATCTTTTAACCTTTACATCAAGCCAAAACAATCCAACACACTTGTATATATGCATATACATGTCAAAACAATCATACATGCTTTCATGATTAACAAAACAATCCAGTTATTTATGTTTATGTTAAAACACTTCAAAAACAGTCCTTTATTACTTAAATTATAATAAAACAGTCCCTAAGTTCATCAAATCAGTCCATGTGTTATATATATATATATACACACACACACACACAAAGTTGCCCAACTAAACATATACATTCAATTTTCACATTAGAACAGTCCATATTATTTGCTTATATACTCAAACAGTCCAGGATGTGTTTAGATATATTTAAAACATTCCAAAATTTCACATCTATGCATAGGATATCAAAATAGTTCATTAATCCATATATCCCTACAAAACAGTTCCTATTATGTTCGTTTGTACTCATATACTTACAAGGCATCTTACCAACTTTCCTATCAATGTAAACTAGTCTTTGATATTTATATTTTCACCTTAAAACATTCCAAAATTTTTAATTCCACATGGCCGGCTTGTTCTCCTCATGGCATCACTATTGATTGCCATGTGGAATAACCATTAATTTTTATTATTTTATCATGAAACCATAAGACTTTCTTAGGAATTCATTTTAGTCCTTCTTAACATTAGCTATTTATATTTTCTTTATTTCGATTTAACCCCTAATCCATTCAATTATCAAAGCTAAAGATATCTTCAATCCAATTTAAACACAACCAAAGTCATAACATACTTTTAGGCTATGTTTTGAGATATTACAATTCCTCCCTCCTTAAAAATTCGTCCTCGAATTTCTTTAACGACGATAATTTCACAATATCACACTCAGAATATTTGCATATATTATGAATATCAAAATAGAGTATGCATATCATATTTGTTGCAAGTCACCAGTACTGAACAAAATTTGAACTCCTAGGTGGCATAGTAACTTAAAACTATATGACAACCTCTGATTTAGTCCGAAGATCAACTAAACCATGCTCTGATACCAAATTGTAACACCCTCAACCCAGTTTAGAAGAAAACTGAAATTGAGAATGTCACAATAAGAAAATTTCATGAAACATGTCACATACATTCAATCTTCCCGTGTAGTTAAAAACAGGTTAACAAATTGTTTTTCCTTTACACCTTTATTACTATAAAGGTCTTACGAAATAATCAAATAATTTAATTATTTAACAATCAATAGCATACAAGCTCCAAAATCAAATAAACATCAACCTATGTTACAACTTCATACCAATAACTTGAATAGTGATAGTTATGACATGATTGTAGCGATGTCTCCAATTCGCTAAAAATGAGGTTTTCGAAGTGTTTGTGGTTGTCTTTCAGGTATTAAAATATTCATTCAGTGAGGTTTTAAAAAAACCGTGTTTTATTTAAAGAAAGGGAGTCGCCACCGGCCACTGAGGTAGGCCAGACACCATAAAACCAGAGATTTGAAAACTATTGGGTTCGGAAGTTGGTTACGGATGGGGAAGGATTAGCACCCCACACCGCCCAAAATTGGTACTTTAATAATTACCACTTTATTAATATTAAACTTTCCGGATTAAAGTGACGATTAAGTTAAGATTCGGTTATAAATGTGAGTATATTTTAAAGGCCCCGTTATCCGAGAGTAAACGCCCAACCACTATCACTACGCCTGATACTGGCCCCGTTTACGCTCGGATAAAAGGGCACCGCATTGACATTATATATTCCATTATGCAAACTTAGTGAGCAAAATGTAAAACATGGCAAATAATTTAAATACAATACAAATAAACATTAACATAATAGAATACTAATTTAACATAAATAAAATACTAATCTAAAACATACATACATAAATATTAATCTTACTCATAAATAAAAATAAATTTTACATAAATAAAATGCTAACATTCATAAATATTAATTAAAACACAAATAAATATTAATCTAATACATAAATAAAAACGAATCTAACATAAATAAAATATTAATTTAAAACATAAATTTAAAACATATTGAATACTAATCTAAAACATAAACATACAAACTAAAAAATAAGAATACAATTTTAAAATAACTAATACTTCATTAAATTATAAAAATTACAACACAAATAAAAAGGGAAGAAAATATACCTAACTAGGAGCTCGAATGACGAACCCCGACTGAACCCCACTGAGATCTACCACGACCTCTCCAAAAATATTAACTAGATCGGATCCAAAATAAGACCCCAATCGAATGTTGGATCGAACCAACTGGGGCTGAGGGCACTGCCCCCAACCCCGGCCAGCCTTGCGGCCGGCCATGGCTCCCACGAATTGGGTGCCAATTCACTTGCCAATTTGTTGGCAATTTTTGGCATGAAAATTGTCCAAATTGGCTGCCCCCAATGCCTTGTATTTATAGGCAAAGGGGTGAGTGGTTTGGGTGACGTAGAGCATGCTGCTCCACGCAATTTCTTTTTTTTAATAATATATTTATTATTATTTTTATTATTATTTTTCACTAATTTTATATTAATAATATTATTATTAAAATAATACTAATAACACTAAAACCCGGTCAAAATGAGTGATTACAATTGCCCCTCTTTGCTTGTTCTTGTGAAACGAGGACAAAGCAAAGATCAAAAGCGCTCATTTTTTACCTACTTCCTCGTCTTTGGCTTCAGAATCATGTGTTCTTCTGGAACTCTCCGCTCTTCCTTAGCTGAATCTTCAAGCTTGTAAGTTCTTCCTATATAACTTCTTCCCCCTCCGATCTTGGAGCTACAGGCTCTTCCTATATGGAACCCTTCACTGTGAAGCCTCAAGTTATGAGTCCCTCCTATATAGAACTTTTCACTCTGAGACGGGTAAGGCTTGGAGTCCTTCCTATATAGAACTCTTTGCCTTCAACGCGGCTGGTTTTTCCTACATAAAACCTTCTGTGCCACGGATGGGTTCTTCTGACTGGGAGTTCCTTCTGTATAGAACTGATAGTCTTCAAACCTGGGAGCCACAAATCCTTCCTATATAGAACTTTTAGCTTCTGAAATCTCGGAGCTACAGGTTCTTCCTATATAGAACCTTTCACTCTAAGACAGTAAAGCTCGGAGCCCTTCCTATATAGGACTCTTCGCCTTCAACACAACGGGTTTTCCCTATATAAAACCTTATGTGTCATGGGTGAATTCCTTCGGCTGGGAGTTCTTCCTATATAGAACTGCTAGTCTTCACCCTGGAGCTGCAAGCTCTTCCTATACAAAACTTTCAACTCCTGAAGCCTCAGAGCGACGGATTCTTCCTACATAGAACCTCTTGCTACGAGAGCTTGAAAATATAGGCTCTTCCTATATAGAACCTTTATCTTCAAATTTCTCTTTTTTTTTTCTCTTTTTCCTTTTTTCCTTTTTCTTTTTCCTCTTTTTCTTTTTCTCTCTTTTTCATTTTTCTCTTCTTTTTTTTCTATCTCATTTTCATTTTTTTTACAAGGCTGTTGATATCTTTGGACTTACGCTACTAAGGCTGCCGCATCATGCCCAAAGGACTTACAATGGCCCAAAGGACTTATCACCATGCTCAAAAGACTTACTGGTGGCTCGAATGACTTAACATCGTACCCGAAGGACTTACCGATGGCCCGAATGATCTAACATATGGGCCTCACGCTACTATGGCTGTCGATTTTTTTGGACTCACGCTACTAAGGCCGCTGAAATCTTTCTTCAAATTTTGGGATTCACGCCAAAAATGGCTACCGACCTTTCTTCAGATTTGGGGATTCACGCTGAAAATGGCTACCGATCTTTTCTGGACTCACGCTGCTAAGGCTGTCTATTTTTTCTGGACTTACGCTGCTAAGGCTGCCAAAATCTTTCTTCAATTTGGGGATTCACACCTAAAATGACTACTGATCTTTCTTCAGATTTGGGGATTCATGCCGAAAATGGCTACCGATCTTTCTGGACTCACACTGCTAAGGCTGCCGAAATCTTTCTTCAAATTTTGGGGACTCACGCCGAAGGTGGCTGCCAAACTTTCTTCAAATTTTGGGGACTCACGCCGAAGGTGGCTGCCAAAATCTTTTTTCAAATTTTGGGGACTCACGCCGAAGGTGGCTGCCAAACTTTCTTTAAATTAGGGGACTCAAGCAGAAAATGGCTGCCAAAGTTTCTTAAAATTGGGGACTCACGCCGAAAATGGCTGCCAAAAATTTCTTTAAATTTGGGGACTCACGCCGAAAATGGCTGCCAAAAATTTCTTTAAATTTGGGGACTCACATTGAAAATGGTTGCCGAACTTTCTTTAAATTAGGGGACTCAAGCCGAAAATGGCTGTCAAAGTTTCTTAAAATTTGGGACTCACGCCGAAAATGGCTACCAAAGTTTCTTAAAATTTGGGGACTCACACTGAAAATGGCTGCCAAATTTTCTTAAAATTTGGGGACTCACACCGAAAATGGTTGCCGATCTTCTAGGACTCACGCTCCTATAGCTGTCGAAATCTTTCTTCAATTTGGGGATTCACGCCAAAAATGGCTACCGATCTTCTAGGACTCACGCTACTATAGCTGCCAAAATCTTTTTTCAATTTGGGGATTCACGCCGAAGATGGCTACCGATCTTCTAGGACTCACGCTACTATAGCTGCCAAATTTTTTTTTCAATTTGGGGATTCATGCCAAAAATAGCTACCGATCTTCTAGGACTCACGCTGCTATAGCTGCCGATATCTTTCTTCAATTTGGGGATTCACGCTGAAAATGGCTACCAATCTTCTAGGACTCACGCTACTATAGCTGCCGAAATCTTTTTTCAATTTGGGGATTCATGCCAAAAATGGCTACCGATCTTCTAAGACTCACGCTGCTATAGCTGCCGATATCTATATGATGCATGCAATGTCGTGATTTCTTCTTCTTTTTCTTCTCTTTTTCTTGTTTCTTTTTCTTCTTCTTTTTATCATCATTTTTCTCTCACTTTCTTTTCTTTATTTTTCTTATTTCTTCTCTTTTTTTGTTCGCTCTCTTTTTGTCCTAAAGTCTTACACCCTGAAAGGTCGTTCCTCGGATTTCTTCATCTCTTTACTTCTTCATTGTATGCTCTTAAATCCTCATTTGAACATGCTTTTAAATCTTTTGTGCAGAATGATTTTCTTATTTTCGGGGTTATCACCCATCTTCATAAATGATCCTCTGGTTCTTATATTATTCTTATAAGAACCATTGTCATCTTCTTCGCTTGGCGTTGCCCCATTCAACCACGGGCTCCACTGCTTTGAATTTTCTGACCCATCATACAGAGCCTTGATCTATTTCTAGTCACTAGGGTGAGCCAAAATGCTTCCATCCCCTGAGCTCATCCTTGATCTTCTCGTAGCACTTCGATGGTAACTAACTCTCGGTCCCTATGCTTTAAATCTCATCATCATTTAAAGTAATGCAAAAGGCAATTTACTTGTGTATATTTCAAAAAATAATGATTGTTTGAAAAGATAACAGTCATTTTGAAAATCACAACTTGAAGGGGATACCAAACATTTTGAAAACATTGTTTGGAACAAATGGTAAACATCCTTTTCTTTTCTTCTTCTCTTTTAAGGACCAAACATTTTTTTTAAAAAAATTAAAGTTTGAAGAGTGTTAAACAAAATTCGAAGTATATTGCCAAACATTTTAAAAACTAATGTTTGGGGGAAATGGTAAACATCAAAACTTTGGGATAAAATGTCAAACCTTTTAAAACATGTTTGCCCCCGAAATATCAAACACCATAGCGCATATGCTTCAAGTTTCCAGAGATCAACTCTAATGAAGCGCATATTTAGAAGATCTTGACCATTGTGGAGATATATGCCAACGTATAGTTTCTTCTGGTCTAATATGCTTTTGAGAGGAAAAACCCTACCTAGTTTCTACCCCGTTTAAGGTGGCTCTCTTAATCTCACTATCTCACCATGCCCCATCATTCCCTCATTTGGGTGTCGATCAAGCACTTCGAAGTTTGACGTTCCTTAAAGCAAAGTTAACCTTTATAGGCGGAATGAAATCTGAAGACATTCTCATTCAACTTGGATATATATTGATGACCAGAATAGTCTTTGGGGGCTTGTAATGTAGGCCTTTGGTTTATGGTTAAGTGAAACAGTATTTATGTACTTGTGTAACTTGGATATGCCTATTATTCCTTCCCTTTTTTGGATCACTCTAGACTGCCCGTTTTCGGGTTTCCACCCTAGAGTTCATTTTCTTTCTTTTTATTGTAGGCTGCCTTGCATTCTGGAAATATACTGATGTTCGTTTTCTGTTCAATAATGTTTGATCCTTCAATACTCCTCGAAACTGAGATTTCTTGAATGAAGGACTATGAATACATTTCTGGGAATTCTTGTGATTGGCACGCCCAGATGAAATATTATTCTTTCTTTCTTCTTTTCTCTTTTTTTCTTTTTTTTCACTTTTTCTCTTGGATCGCTCTAGACTGCCCATTTTTAGGTTTTCACCCTAGAGGTCACTTCCTTCTTATGTACCTTCAGATCAATGTATTTTGGTTGGATATAGATGCCAGCAAGCTCAGGCAGACTACTCTTTTTCTTCATTTTCAGGATCACTCTAGACTGCCCATTTTTGGGTTTTCACCCTAGAGGTCATTTCCTTTTTCGAAATTGGCAATCTTCGGGCCGACTTGTCTTGACTTGGCTTCAATTCGAGCTTCTATACTAATTTTCAAAACTGATGTTTTCTTGAAATATGGATTCCTTCTGTCTCTTGCTCATAGTTGAAGTCTCGTTCTTGTGTTGTTTGATCTGTGTGTGAAACATATACAATATTCTTTCTTTCTTTTTCTTTTTTTCTTTTTTTTCCTTTTTTCTTTTTTATTCCTTTTTTCTTTCTCTCATTTTTCTTCTTTTTTTATTTTATTTTTTCTTTTCTTATCTTTTTTCTTTTCTTTTTTTCTCTTTTTTAGAATGTCCATTTTGGGTTTCTAGCATTGAATCTCTTTTTTCTTATGAATGTATCCTCGAATCAACACGTGTCTATACTGGGTATTGATGCGATCTTCCGCTCGAAGTTAATTGCCTCTCTGCAGCTCTTCTAATATTTACTCGATCTGGATTGCTTCGGCCTTCCGATTGCCATTTCTCTTCTTTTCTTTGGTTTTTCGTTTAGACATATCCTTGCTTTCAACCACTTTCTTCTGATGATTTTCTGATCTTCGTATCCAATCTGTCTGGACTCATCTCTGTCTTCTGGTAAAGTAAAAGAATATCATTCGATGTCAAATTCACAGATGTCCTGAGAATGCCTTTAGGGGGTAGAGGTTTAGGGTCAACTTTTGTTTCAAGGATCTTAAACGACAAGTGCCTGAGAAGATAAATTCTTAAAATGGGAACTGCCCATTGTCTAAACACTCGCTTTGTTCCTCTGTTGGCCTAAGTAAACTAGCAGATACTCACATTTACAGTATCCCCATAACATTCAATCGCTTCTAAATATGTGCAACTTAGAGTTGATCTTTGGGTCTGAAGCAAATGTACTGTTGCATTCAAAATTCGAGGACCTGGTATAGAAATGATATATACATATGTCCATTCAAAAATGCGTGTATTTGCATATGGGAGAACAAAACTACCCTATAAAAATAAAATGTTTAAAGAATCAAGAATGTAAAAATGCTTTTCTAAATGGAAATGTGATTTTTAATTCTAAAAATATATGTTTGAGAGTTTTTTTCTCTTCTTTTTTCTTTTTTCAAAGCATTGAGCATTTCTTTGTGAACTGATGGGAAAACCATAGGGACCTCCGGACTACCTCCCGAGTACTAACTCATTTCGGTCCTTTGTAGTGTAGGCTTGTGCCACTTCTCTTGTTTTTCCTTGCTGGATCAATTCTTGTCATGACTCCCTCGTCAACCAGCTTCTTGATTTTTCTATTAACGGCCCTAAATTTCTTAGTATTATGTGATAAGTGTTCAAAAGTACTATTTTTATTACCCTTTTTACTCATATTATTGTTAGACTTAGGCTCATATTAGTTGCATAGTTAGCCATTCATGCATTAATCCATGTTTCCTTCCATCGTTGAGCTTGATTACATAACTTGGTAGTTTTTGTGGGAAAAGATGCTACTTTGGTGTGCTTTGTGTGTGTATGTGCAGGATCACTTGCCAAAGCAATGCCGAGCTAGTTGCCAGGGCAATGCATGAAGGAGACGCCGAGCTAGTTGCCAGGGCAATGCATGAAGGAGACGCCGAGCCAGTTGCCATGGCAATTGTCGACAAGAGCAAAGGTGATATGGTAGTCGAAATTGATGACTAAACAAGCCCAAGATGACGTGGAGCAAAGCCCAAACCCAAAGGAATTTGATTGCCATGCAGAGATTAAAGAATAATTAAATTCCAATAAGATATGAGAAGTTCTAGTAGGAATACAATTATAATAAAGAATTATATTCTTTAAAGATAATTTAATTCCAACTTAAACTCCTCCTCAAAGAAGGACTTTGGCCTAGCCCTATAAATATGAAGGATATTTCTACAATCTAGAGAGAGAGCAATAGGGAATTTCGACAAGTCCAAGGAGGGCAAGAGGAGAGAATTTTCGACAAGCATCTAGGGCAAGGAGGATTTCGACAAGCCTCCTCCTTCATCCTTTTCTTTCTTGTTCGATTGGGTTCATGCTAGGGATTATTTATCTTGTGTTTCTTTGGAACCTAGCCATGAACTAAATCTACTTGGCTATGGTTATTGTGTTTTGTGGTTGTGAGAAACTATTGGTTTTTGTTTAGGTAATAAGAGTTAGCACTTTTCTATTTCAAGGTTTATTCATTCTTGGTTCTTATTCTTGTTTGCGAGTGAATTGGGAGAGGATCTCGTGATTTCATTTATTTATCTAATATCGGGCGAGTTAGATTCAAGAAACGAATGAATATGATCTTTATTCAATCTAATGATGGTGAAGATTAATCCGGCTTAGGAATAAGTTAAGGATTTCAACGGCTAAGAGGAGCGCAAGATTGGTTGTTGTTCACCCTTGATTCACACATGGATGTATTATCAAGGCATGCACAAGTAGCTAGAGTTTCGACTTAGGGATAAGAAGAAGCCATTGAAGAACGCTCTGTCGAACCTTGAAGATTGCTGCCCATACGCCCAAGTAGTTGCCCAGGCAACCATCGATTAGTTGCCAAGGCAACCCCGTTGTGCAAGTTGCCACGGTAACTGAGTTGCCCATGCACTCTTTTACCAAGACAATCCAATCGGCTATCACACCTCAACTCACGATAACCTGGCCTATCTCTCTCTCATTTGAATTCATCTTTTCTTTTACTTTATTGCTTTCTAGTTTAGTTATTAGTTAAACTCCCATAATCCTTTATTTGTGTTTTTACTTTTTACACTGCAAGAGACTAGATTCTTGAAGTGGCACCAATCCCTGTGGAGACGATATCTTTTATACTATAACTTGCGACGTGTATACTTGCACATTTGCGTAGCACTTATTACGCGCAACAAGTTTTTGGCGCCGTTGCCGGGGATTGGCAATAGCGACTTTGTTTTTATTTTCTTGCACTTTTTTTTACTTTTCTTGTTTAAAATTCAAAGGGCTAACAAACTTTGGTTTTGCATTGGTATATGACCAGGGCGAGACCGACTTCACCAGAATATCCCTTTGATCCAGAAATCGAACGAACCTTACAAAGACTTAGACGAAGGATAAGAGAAGCAATGGCAAATCAAGACGGCAATGTGAATCAAGATGTTCGAGCAGGAGGAGGAGTGATTCTTGCACGAAACAAAACTATTCGACACTATCTTGAAGAAGATCTTGATGGACTTAACCCAGGAGTTGTCGCACCTGAAATTGAAGCCGACCACTTTGAGTTGAAATCGGTAATGTTTAATATGATCAACACAATTGGTCAATTTGGCGGCTCAGCAACTGAAGATGCACGGCAACATCTGAAATCTTTCCTCGAGATTTGCAACTCGTTCAAGATACACGGAGTCACCCCCGATGTCCTACGATTAAGATTATTCCCCTATTCACTGAGGGATAGGGTGAAAGCATGGTTGAATAGTATTCCTGCCGGATCCATAGCATCTTGGACTGATCTTTGTCGTGATTTCCTTGCTAGATTTAATCCTACAAATTTAACTGATAAGCTTTGTAACGACATTACTTCTTTTCGGCAGGCAGATGATGAATCCATGTACGAGGCTTGGGAGCGATATAGAGAACTTCTACACAAATGCCCCCTACACGGATTCCCGATGTGGACTCAAGTAACAATGTTTTACAACGTCGTGAATACACCAACAAGGATGATGCTAGATGCCTCGGCAAACGGCATACTCCTAGATAAGTCGCCGGAGAAAGCAATGCAAATCTTAAACAGGCTGGCCAAGAATGATTATCAATTCCCATCTACTAGAAGAGGAGGAGTTAGACGCCAAGCCACAATACATGAACTAGGATCATCATGTTCAATTTCGGCACAATTGGCCACTTTAACCAAGATGGTCCAGAACATGCAAAAACCAAACAACACACATGAAGTCAAGGTAATGGATTCTTTTTGTGAGTTATGTGGTGATAACCATAATTCTTCTGAATGTATGCAGAATCCGGAATCCAGCTTCTATGTGGGGAATTACAATCGGAGCAATAACGTGATGTCCAATACATACAATCCAGCTTGGAAGAAGCACCCGAATTTTTCATGGAGTAATCCCAACAATGCTCTAAACCAGAACAATCAGAATGCACAAGCATCGGGATTTTTGCAGAATATGCCACGGCAACAGATGCCGCAGCAACAACCGACGACATCTAGTTCTTTGGAAAATTCTCTAAATGCTTTTATGATGAAAACTGAATCTTATATGGCTGAGAATAGTAATTTCATAAAAAGAACTGATGCTTTTATTAACAGGACCGAGATGAGATTGCAAAACCAAGAGGCGGCAATCAAATCATTGGAAAATCAAGTCGGACAGTTTGCTCAAATCTGAATACTAGACCACAAGGAGGTTTACCTAGCGATACTGAAGTCGCAAGAGGAACTGGCCATGAGAAATGTAAGGCAATCACCACCATAAGTGGCCAACAACTTAGAGAGGTTCAAACCCGCTCGTCAAACAAAACTCCACAAAAAGATCAAGACAAACTTAGCGGCAAAGCCTCAGATGCTGAACCAGGAATTGTCGCGGCAACCGGCAATAAGCATGCCTCGGCAACCGACGATAAAGATGCCTCGGCAACTTGCGATAAGCACACCTCGGCAACACCAGTTGATAACGCCTCGGCAACTCCAGATGTCCCGGCAATGCCGTCAATCAGGTTTCAAACCAATGAAAGGATCGAAGATATCCGACTTCCACCACCATTCCCACAAAGGTTGAAGCGACAAAAGCAAGAATACCAATTCAAGAAGTTTCTTGATATCCTAAAGCAAGTCCACATCAACTTGCCACTGGTGGAAGCAATTGAACAAATGCCAAACTATGCCAAGTTTCTTAAAGACATTGTGTCCAAGAGAACAAAGCTAGGAGAGTTTGAAACAGTTGCTGCAACAGAGGGATGCATGGCAATGTTGCACAATCGTATGCCACCTAAGTTGAAGGATCCTGGAAGTTTTATAATACCCTGTTCCATTGGAAATCACTATATCGGGAAAGCATTATGCGACCTTGGGGCTAGCATAAACTTGATGCCTAAATCAGTTTTCCAGAAACTAGGAATCGGGAAGGCAAGACCTACAATAGTTATGCTACAACTAGCCGACAGATCCTATGTGCATCCAGAGGGAAAAATCGAGGACATACTGGTAAAAGTTGATAAATTTATTTTTCCCGCTGACTTTATTGTTTTGGATTGTGAAGCAGAATAAGCATGCACCTATCATTCTCGGGAGACCATTCCTAGCAACAGGAGAACCTTGATCGACGTTGAAAAGGGAGAACTCACAATGAGGGTGAATGACCAGCAGGTCAAACTAAATGTGTTCCAAACACTAAGGCATGCCGATGATCCAGAAGAATGCCAACTACTTCACGCCACGGCAGAGTTTAACTTCGATGAGGAATTTAGTTGCATCGGAAACTACATTGCCGATCAAGAGGAACCTGTGGAGTATGAAGAACCGATCGATGAGGAACAACAAGAAGAGGCAAATTGGCTAGCCAACCGACCAGGTACATACTTTGAACCACTGGATTACTCAGGTAAGGAAGGTAAACTCGAAAAACCCTCTATTGAACAACCACCGATTCTTGAGTTGAAACAATTGCCAGAGCAACTAAAATATGCATACTTAGGAACCGATAATACATTTCCTGTAATTATTTCTTCTAAGTTACAGTGAGCAGGAAAAGAAGCTGATCAAGATGTTGAAGATACACAAAAAGGCAATAGAGTGGAAAATTGCCGACTTGAAGGGAATTAGCCCGGCAGTATGCATGCACAAGATCTTGTTGGAAGATGATCACAAACCTTCAATTGAGGCCCAGAGGAGACTGAATCATGCCATGAAAGGGGTTGTAATGAAAGAAATCATCAAGTGGCTTGACGCCGGCATTATATACCCTATTACTGATAGTACGTGGGTAAGTCCGGTACAATGTGTACCGAAAAAGGGAGGTATAACAGTGGTAAGTAATGAAAACAATGAACTCATTCCAACCAGGACTGTGACCGGTTGGAGGGTTTGTATGGATTATCGAAAGCTAAACAAAGCCACCAGGAAAGATCACTTCCCATTACCCTTTATTGATCAAATGCTTGACCGTCTTGCAGGTAAACCCTTTTATTGTTTTCTTGATGGTTATTCAAGTTACAATCAAATTGCCATAGCACCAGAATATCAAGAAAAGACAACATTCACATGCCCATACGGTACTTATGCCTTTCGAAGGATACCGTTCGGATTGTGTAACGCCCCGGTAACCTTCCAAAGATGCATGATGGCGCTCTTTTCAGACATGGTCGAAGACTTCCTTGAGATCTTCATGGATGATTTTTCAGTTTTTGGTAATGACTTCGATGGCTGTCTCGGCAATTTAGAGAGGGTGTTAGCAAGATGCGAAGAAACGGATTTAGTCCTCAATTGGGAGAAATGCCATTTTATGGTAGATGAAGGAATAGTGCTCGGCCACAAGATTTCATCCAAGGGAATTGAAGTAGACAAAGCCAAGGTGGACGTGATCGAGAGATTACCCCCACCAAGTTCGGTTAAAGGAATTCGAAGTTTTCTCGGACATGCAGGTTTTTACAGGAGGTTCATTCATAATTTTTCTAAAATCACTAAACCCTTGTGTAATCTGCTTGAACAAGATAAAGTCTTCAATTTTGATGATTCTTGCACCCAAGCATTCGAAACCCTAAAGAAAAAGCTTGCCTCGGCACCCATTATCGTTCCACCAGATTGGACGCTACCTTTTGAGCTCATGTGTGATGCAAGTGATTTCGCGGTAGGAGCAGTCCTAGGCCAACGCACAGGTAAGACCTTCCATGTGATATACTACGCTAGTAAAACTCTTAATAGCGCTCAAGTGAAATACACAACAACGGAGAAAGAGTTACTAGCTGTAGTTTTTGCATTTGACAAGTTTCGATCCTATTTGATTGGTACAAAGGTAATTGTTCATACGGACCATTCGGCAATCAAATACTTATTTGCTAAAAAGGATGCTAAACCTCGTTTGATTCGTTGGATATTACTTTTACAAGAATTTGATATTAAAATTAAGGACAGGAAAGGAACAGAAAATCAAGTGGCCGATCACTTATCACGTCTTGAACGCAATAGGGAAGAAGACGCGGATCTTGAGATATGCGATGCATTCCCGGATGAACAAATTTTAGTTGCCTCGGCAAACCTTGACGCCTCGGCAACCAAAGATGCACACGCCTCGGCAACCCTTGATGCTGCAGCAGCCTTTGAAGCGCACGCCTCGGCAATTTTGGGAGCAGTCGCCACGGCAGCACATGCCTCGGCAATACCCTGGTACGCGGATTTAGTTAATTTCCTTGTTTGTGGTATTTTTCCTTATGGCATTACTCACCAAGGGAAGAAGCGGTTCCGCCATGATGCTAAGCATTACTTTTGGGACGAGCCTCTTTTGTTTAAACAATGTGCAGATCAGGTTATACGCAGATGTGTCCCTGAAGAAGAGCAACAGAATGTACTCCGGCAATGCCATTCTTCACCCTATGGAGGGCATTTTGGAGGAACTCGTACCGTAGCCAAAGTGTTGCAATTCGGTTTGTATTGGCCAACATTGTACAAAGATACCCAAGACTTTTACAAGCAATGTGATCATTGCCAGAGGACGGGCAATATCTCTAGACGACATGAGATGCCACTCTAGAACATCATCGAGGTGGAATTGTTCGATGTATTGGGGATCGATTTTATGGGACCTTTCCCATCTTCATTCGGAAACCTCTACATTCTACTTGCCGTTGACTACGTGTCTAAATGGGTTGAGGCAGCTGCAGTTCCCAACAACGATTCCAAGACCGTGCAAAGATTCTTGCAGAAAAACATATTTACACGGTTTGGGATGCCGAGAGCAATTATCAGTGATGAAGGCAAGCATTTTGACAACAGGCTAATTGCCAAGATGTTGCAACGCTTCGGCATATCACACAAGATCGCCACGGCATATCACCCACAAACCAACGGGCAAGCAGAAATTTCCAACCGGGAATTAAAGGGTATACTCGAGAAAGTCATAAATCCCTCAAGGAAGGATTGGTCATTAAGACTAGATGACGCACTTTGGGCATATCGCACTGCATTCAAAACACCCTTAGGTATGTCCCCCTTCCGACTTGTCTATGGCAAAACATGCCATCTACCGGTGGAAATCGAGCACAAGGCGTACTGGGCAATCAAGACCGTGAATATGGATTGGGAAAGTGCCAGACAAAAGCGTTTGATGGATCTCAATGAGATAGAAGAATTTCGTGCACTCGCCTATAACAATGCACGAATCTACAAGGAGAAAACAAAGCGATGGCATGACAAAAAACTATTGCCACGGCAATTCACGTCAGGGCAACTAGTTCTCCTATTCAATTCTCGGCTAAAACTTTTCCCGGGAAAGCTGAAATCAAGATGGTCGGGACCATTCGAAGTCATCAAACCATTCTCCCATGGTGCCGTGATAATCAAGTCCATCTCTGACAACCATGAATTCAAAGTTAATGGACAAAGATTGAAGCACTACAATGGTGCCCATGTGGAACGTAACAAGGAAGTGGTCAACCTAGGAGATGCATGAGCATGCTCTCCCTTTTGATATTTTTATTTTTATTTATTTATTTTTATTTTTATTTTTCGATTAATTAGTTATTTTATATTTTTTAATTTTTTATTATTTTATATTTCCGATTATTAGTAGTTTTTAGGATAGATTTTTTTTTATTTATTTAAGTTTAAGAATCCTATTACACATCTTTATTTATTTTCTCTATTAGTTTATCTTTAATTTTAATCCTTATTTGATTTGTCATTGAATTGTAGGAAAAGAAGTTCAAGATAAAGAAGGAATTCTAAACCAAGTAGGAAAACATCTTCAACAAGGAAACTAATGGGCTGAATCTAAGGCTTATATAAAGCCTCCAATTCATCCTAACCAAAACCCCTTGTCGACAACTTATACCAAACCCTAAACCCTTTTTCGTTTTCCCCTAATCCCACCCACCTATCTTTTCTATAAAACCCATCACCCTTAACCTATTCCTACTTTCTATCTTGCAACTTTTTAGTTTCTTTTCTTTTTTTTTCTTTGTTTTTACTCACAACCAAGATCATCCATGGCATCCAAGATTAAACTTTTAGTTCATCCAAGTTCCTCCAAAGAACCAAGATACAAGAAGTTTGCTACATCGGTGGTTCAAGAAAGATTTCAATCCAAGTTTGAAAGCCGGAAGATTCATGAAGAACAAGGCTTGAATACTCCAACTCTCATCAAGATTTCGGCCTTGAACCATTCATCTTCAAGAGGATTGCACATCAAAAGTGGTAAATCTTTTGCCATCAACCGGAACCGGGTAACATCTCATGGGTAAGAGAATTCTATGCTCACTCACCTAACCCGGATAATCCTTATGTTTTTGTTCGTGACAAGGCCATACTTATAAGTCCCGAAAGCATCAACACCTTTTACGGACTTTACATTGAGAAGGACGAGCATCAAGCCTTCGTTGACCAAATCAATCCCAAGCAACTCGACAAGGTGCTTCAAGAACTCACTCAACTGGGAACTCATTGGAACGACGGTAAATACAAGGGAACGGTAAATCGCCTTCGGCTTAAACCCGAGGCAAAACTATGGAATAAGTTTGTTAAAACTTCTTTAATGCCCACCACATACAATACTACCGTTGATATACCACGTCTTTTGCTCATACATTCTATTTTGCATAATCGCATCATTAACATTGGAAAAATTATTTGTGATGAGATTTTTGTATGCAGTTCAAAAGATAAGGGTTCTTTTTTCTTCTCTTGCTTAATTTCTAATCTTTGCAAGGAGATGCATGTCCCGAGTGAGTCCACCGATGAAAAGGCCCTACCCAAGTCTGGTTGGAATCAAGCACTAATCTGAAAGCTAATGGGAGAGGCACCGGGAGATTCTTCAAGGCCTCCAATTGCCACGGCAACTCCTGCCGCCGCGGCAATCCCTAATGCCCAAGCACCTAACGCCAGGGCAACTCGGCCATTAACCCCGGGACACTTTGAAGCACTTTTGCACCCATTGGCAAGCCACCTAAGGCAAATTGAAGACCGGCAACTAATGTTCATGCGGTACATGAAGGAGCACAACAATGCCATCACCCAAGTCATCCTAGAAAAGTACCCGGACAATCGCATGCCGTTCCCAATCTTTCCCGCTGAGATCCTTGCCCCAGCAACCAACGAAGCAGTCGCCGCGGCAACCTAGATCGTGCACGCACAAGATGATGCCACGGCAACCAAAGCTAAAGACATCCCGGCAACCACTGCAAAAGCCAAAGGTAAAGAACCTATGCCCGAATCAACTCCTACGGAATCATTTTCTGATTTTTCAGATTCGAACGAGTCCTCCATTGAACCAATAAAGACCGCACCAATTGAATCCTCCAAGCGAAAAGCCATTGACATTGATGAAGAGGATGATGAGGACTACCCCGTACGAGGATCGATTCCACCACCGGCAACAAGAAAACAACCATCGCGTTCAAGCAAGAGAATCAAGACACCGACCAAAAGGAAACTAATCATCTACGATGATGAACTCTCAGAGTAAGTCCTCGTATGCATTTTTATTTTTGTTTTTGTTTTTATTTTTTTCGTTATTTTTATGCATGCATTGAGCACAATGCCTCACTCGAGTTTGGGGGGGATTGTTATTAGTAGTTACCATGTTTAGTTACATTAATATTAAGTATTACATTTAGGATACATAAATTTCTTGCCATGCCTTTAATTGGAACAAGAATTGCTTAGATTTGATGAATATCCGATGATGACTGTTGCGCGTAATAAGTGCTACGCAAATGTGCAAGTATACACGTCGCAAGTTATAGTATAAAAGATATCGTCTCCACAGGGATTGGTGCCACTTCAAGAATCTAGTCTCTTACACTGTAAAAAGTAAAAACACAAGTAAAGGATTATAGGGGTTTAACTAATAACTAATCTAGAAAGCAAATAAGTAAAAGAATAAATAAGATCAAATGAGAGAGAGATAGGCCAGGTTATCGTGAGTTGAGGTGTGATAGCCAATTGGATTGTCTTGGTAAAAGAGTGCACGGGCAACTCAGTTGTCGTGGCAACTTGCACAACGGGGTTGTCTTGGCAACTAATCGATGGTTGCCTGGGCGACTAGTTGGGTAACTACTTGGGCTTTTGGGCAGCAACCTTCAAGGTTCGGCAGAGCGTTCTTCAATGGTTTCTTCTTATCCCTAAGTCGAAACTCTAGCTACTTGTGCATGCCTTGATAATACATCCCTGCGTGAATCAAGGGTGAACAACAACCAATCTTGCGCTCCTCTTAATCGTTGAAATCCTTAACTTATTCCTAAGCCGGATTAATCTTCACCATCAATAGATTGAATAAAGATCATATTCATTCGTTTCTTGAATCTAACTCTCCCCATATTAGATAAATAGATGAAATCACGAGATCCTCTCCTAATTCACTCGCAAACAAGAATAAGAACCAAGAATGAATAAACCTTGAAATAGAAAAGTGCAAACTCTTATTACCTAAACAAAAACCAATAGTTTCTCACAACCACAAAACACAATAACCATAGCCAAGTAGATTTAGTTCATGGCTAGGTTCCAAAGAAATACAAGATAAACAATCCCTAGCATGAACCCAATCGAACAAGAAAGAAAAGGATGAAGAATGAGGCTTGTCGAAATCCTCCTTGCCCTAGATGCTTGTCAAAAATTCTCTCCTCTTGCCCTCCTTGGACTTGTCGAAATTTCCCTATTGCTCTCCCCTCTTGGATTGTCGAAATCTCCTTGCTATTTATAGGGCTAGGCCAAAGTCCTTCTTTGAGGAGGAGTTTAAGTTGGAATTAAATTATCTTTAAAGAATATAATTCTTTATTATAATTGTATTCCTACTAGAACTTCTCCTATCTTCTTGGAATTTAATTCTTCTTTAATCTCTGCGTGGCAATCAAATTCCTTTGGGTTTGGGCTTTGCTCCACGTCATCTTGGGCTTGTCTAGTCATCAATTTCGACTACCATATCACCTTTACTCTTGTCAACAATTGCCATGGCAACTGGCAGCGTCTCCTTCATGCATTGCCCTGGCAACTAGCTCGGCGTCTCCTTCATGCATTGCCCTGGCAACTAGCTCGGCATTGCTTTAGCAAGTGATCCTGCACATACACACACAAAGCACACCAAAGCAGCATCTTTTCCACAAAAACTACCAAGTTATGTAATCAAGCTCAACGATTGAAGGAAACATGGATTAATGCATGAATGGCTAACTATGCAACTAATATGAGCCTAAGTCTAACAATAATATGAGTAAAAGGGTAAGAAAAATAGTACTTTTGAACACTTATCACACCCCCAAACTCGAACTATTGCTTGTCCTCAAGCAATGCAAACTCATAATTACCTGCCAAGACTTCAATTTTTACAAACTTAGCTTTGAACTTGATTTCAATTCTTCTCTGAACCGGGCACAAAGTATGATTGGCTTTTTATTTTTCAAAAAACTTAGGAGTTACTCGGAATCAAACTATAATGCTTGTGAGTGTGTGCGGAGTTGTGTGCAAGTTGATTTTTCGGATTCTATGCAAATAAGAGGTTTTCAAATTACTTCATTGGGTTCTTTTTAACATGTTTTAACTAGAGCCAGTTTTGGGCACCTCTAGTGTTTTGTTTTTAGTTTTCTTAAGTTAATTTAATCGACTAGAGCCGTTTTGGGCACCTCTAGTTAAAAATTTTAACACATCCTAGAGCCAGTTTGGGCACCTCTAGTGATCAATTTTTAGCATATGCTAGAGCCAATTTTGGGGCACCTCTAGCATTCATCCAATTTTTATTCTAATCCCCAATTTGTTAATTATCAACCTAAGTTCACTAGAATTCCTTAAATCAATCAAACCACAACAGTGTTTCATCAAATTTAGCATCATAGTAAAATTCTAAGTTTTTCCATGGTTATCCTAGAATAAAAATTCTATCAATTAAGTGCATTGGCAAAGTCATCATCGAATATTCATCAAATCTAAGCAATTCTTGTTCCAATTAAAGGCATGGCAAGCAATTTATGTATCCTAAATGTAATACTTAAGATGAATGTAATTAAACATGGTAACTACTAATAACAATCCCCCCAAACTCGAGTGAGGCATTGTCCTCAATGCATGTATAAAAATAACGAAAAATAAAAATAAAAATGCATACGAGGACTTACTCCGAGAGTTCATCATCTTAGATGATTAGTTTCCTTCTAGTCGGTGTCTTGATTCTCTTGCTTGAACGCGATGGTTGTTTTCTTGTTGCCGGTGGTGGAATCGATCCTCGTACGGGGTTGTCCTCATCGTCCTCTTCATCAATGTCAATGGCTTTTCGCTTGGAGGATTCAATTGGTGCAGTCTTTATTGGTTCAATGGAAGACTCGTCCGAATCTGAAAAATCAGAAAATGATTCCGTAGGAGTTGATTCGGGCATAGGTGCTTTACCTTTGGCTTTTGCAGTGGTTGTCGGGATGTCTTTAGCTTTGGTTTCCGTGGCATCATCTTGTGCGTGCACGATCTAGGTTGCTGCGGCGACTGGTTCGTTGGTTGCCGGGGTAAGGATCTCGGCGGGAAAGATTGGGAACGGCATGCGATTGTTCGGGTACTTTTCTAGGATGACTTGGGTGATGGCAGTGTTGTGCTCCTTCATGTGCCGCATGAACATTAGTTGCCGGTCTTCAATTTGCCTTAGGTGGCTTGCCAATGGGTGCAAAAGTGCTTCAAAGTGTCCCGGGGTTAATGGCCGAGTTGCCCTGGCATTAGGTGCTTGGGCATTAGGGATTGCCGCGGCGGCAGGAGTTGCCGTGGTAATTAGAGGCCTTGAAGAATCTCCCGGTGCCTCTCCCATTAGCTTTCGGATTAGTGCTTGATTCCAACCAGACTTGGATAGGGCCTTTTCATCGGTGGACTCACTCGGGACATGCATCTCCTTGCAAAGATTAGAAATTAAGCAAGGGAAGAAAAGAGAACCTTTATCTTTTGAGCTGCATACAAAAATCTCATCACAAATAATTTTTCCAATGTTAATGATGCGATTATGCAAAATAGAATGTATGAGCAAAAGACGTGGTATATCAACGGTAGTATTGTGTGTGGTGGGCATTAAAGAAGTTTTAACAAACTTATTCCATAGTTTTGCCTCGGGTTTAAGCCGGAGGCGATTTACCGTGCCCTTGTATTTACCGTCGTTCCAATGAGTTCCTGGTTGAGTGAGTTCTTGAAGCACCTTGTCGAGTTGCTTGGGATTGATTTGGTCAACGAAGGCTTGATGCTAGTCCTTCTCAATGTAAAGTCCGTAAAAGGTGTTGATACTTTCGGGACTTATAAGTATGGCCTTGTCACGAACAAAAACATAAGGATTATCCGGGTTAGGTGAGTGAGCATAGAATTCTCTTACCCATGAGATGTTACCCGGTTCTGGTTGATGGCAAAAGATTTGCCACTTTTGATGTGCAATCCTCTCGAAGATGAATGGTTCAAGGTCGAAATCTTTATGAGAGTTGGAGTATTCAAAGCCTTGTTCTTCATGAATCTTCCGGCTTTCAAACTTGGATTGAAATCTTTCTTGAACCACCGGTGTAGCAAACTTCTTGTATCTTGGTTCTTTGGAGGAACTTGGATGAACTAAAAGTTTAATCTTGGATGCCATGGATGATCTTGGTTGTCAGTAAAAACAAAGAAAAGAAAAGAAAAGAAACTACAAAGTTGCAAGATAGAAAGTAGGAATAGGTTAAGGGTGATGGGTTTTATAGAAAAGATAGGTGGGTGGGATTAGGGGAAAACGAAAAAAGGTTTAGGGTTTGGTAGAAGTTGTCGACAAGGGGTTTTGGTTAGGATGAATTGGAGGCTTTATATAAGCCTTAGATTCAGCCCATTAGTTTCCTTGTTGAAGATGTTTTCCTACTTGGTTTAGATTTCCTTCTTTATCTTGAACTTCTTTTCCTACAATTCAAAGACAAATCAAATAAGGATTAAAATTAAAGATAAACTAATAAAGAAAATAAATAAAGATGTGTAATAGGATTCTTAAACTTAAATAAAAAAAATCTATCCTAAAAACTACTAATAATCGGAAATATAAAATAAAAAATCGAAAAAAATATAAAATAACTAATTAATCGAAAAATAAATAAAAATAAATAAATAAATAAAAATAAAAATATCAAAAGGGAGAGCATGTTCATGCATCTCCTAAGTTGACCACTTCCTTGTTACGTTCCACATGGGCACCATTGTAGTGCTTCAATCTTTGTCCATTAACTTTGAATTCATGGTTGTCAGAGATGGACTTGATTATCACGGCACCATGGGAGAATGGTTTGATGACTTCAAATGGTCCCGACCATCTTGATTTCAGCTTTCCCGGGAAAAGTTTTAGCCGAGAATTGAATAGGAGAACTAGTTGCCCTGGCGTGAACTGCCGTGGCAATAGTTTCTTGTCATGCCATCGCTTTGTTTTCTCCTTGTAGATTCGTGCATTGTTATAGGCGAGTGCACGAAATTCTTCTATCTCATTGAGATCCATCAAACGCTTTTGTCCGGCACTTTCCCAATCCATATTCACAGTCTTGATTGCCCAGTACGCCTTGTGCTCGATTTCCACCGGTAGATGACATGTTTTACCATAGACAAGTCGGAAGGGGGACATACCTAAGGGTGTTTTGAATGCAGTGCGATATGCCCAAAGTGCGTCATCTAGTCTTAATGACCAATCCTTCCTAGAGGGATTTACAACTTTCTCGAGTATTCCCTTCAACTCCCGGTTGGAAATTTCTGCTTGCCCGTTGGTTTGTGGGTGATATGCCGTGGCGATCTTGTGTGATATGTCGAAGCGTTGCAACATCTTGGCAATTAGTCTGTTGTCAAAATGCTTGCCTTCATCGCTGATAATTGCTCTCGGCATCCCAAACCGTGTAAATATGTTTTTCTGCAAGAATCGTTGCACGGTCTTGGAATCGTTGTTGGGAACTGCAGTTGCCTCAACCTATTTAGACACGTAGTCGACGGCAAGTAGAATGTAGAGGTTGCTGAATGAAGATGGGAAAGGTCCCATAAAATCGATCCCCCATACATCGAACAATTCCACCTCGATGATGTTCTGGAGCGGCATCTCATGTCGTCTAGAGATATTGCCCGTCCTCTAGCAACGATCACATTGCTTGTAAAAGTCTTGGGCATCTTTGTACAATGTTGGCCAATACAAACCGGATTGCAAAACTTTGGCCGCGGTACAAGTTCCTCCAAACTGTCCTCCATAGGGTGAAGAATGGCATTGCCGGAGTACATTCTGTTGCTCTTCTTCAAGGACACATCGGTGTATAACCTGATCTGCACATTGTTTAAACAAAAGAGGCTCATCCCAAAAGTAATGCTTAGCATCATGGCGGAACCGCTTCTTCCCTTGGTGAGTAATGCCATAAGGAAAAATACCGCAAATAAGGAAATTGACTAAATACGCATACCAGGGTATTGCCGAGGCATGTGCTGCCGTGGCGACTGCTCCCAAAATTGCTGAGGCGTGCGCGTCACAGGCTGCTGCGGCGTCAAGGGTTGCCGAGGCAACTAAAATTTGTTCATCCGGGAATGCATCGCATATCTCAAGATCTGCGTCCTCTTCCCTATTGCATTCCAGACGTGATAAGTGATCGGCCACTTGATTTTCTGTTCCTTTCCTGTCCTTAATTTCAATATCAAATTCTTGTAAAAGTAATATCCAATGAATCAAACGAGGTTTAGCATCTTTTTTAGCAAATAAGTATTTGATTGCCGAATGGTCCGTATGAACAATTACCTTTGTACCAATCAAATAGGATCGGAACTTGTCAAATGCGAAAACTACAGCTAGTAACTCTTTCTCCGTTGTTGTGTAATTCTCTTGAGCACTATTAAGAGTTTTACTAGCGTAGTATATCACATGGAAGGTCTTACCTGTGCGTTGGCCTAGGACTGCTCCTACCGCGAAATCACTTGCATCACACATGAGCTCAAAAGGTAGCGTCCAATCTGGTGGAACGACAATGGGTGCTGAGGCAAGCTTTTTCTTTAGGTTTTCGAATGCTTGGGTGCAAGAATCATCAAAATCTAAGACTTTATCCTGTTCAAGCAGATTACACAAGGGTTTAGTGATTTTAGAAAAATTATGAATGAACCTCCTGTAAAAACCTACATGTCCGAGAAAACTTCGAATTCCTTTAACCGAACTTGGTGGGGGTAATCTCTCGATCACGTCCACCTTGGCTTTGTCTGCTTCAATTCCCTTGGATGAAATCTTGTGGCCGAGCACTATTCCTTCATCTACCATAAAATGGCATTTCTCCCAATTGAGGACTAAATCCGTTTCTTCGCATCTTGCCAACACCCTCTCTATATTGCCGAGACAGCCATCGAAGTCATTACCAAAAACCGAAAAATCATCCATGAAGATCTCAAGGAAGTCTTCGACCATGTCTGAAAAGAGTGCCATCATGCATCTTTGGAAGGTTGCCGGGGCGTTACACAATCCGAACGGCATCCTTCGGAAGGCATAAGTACCGTATGGGCATGTGAAGGTTGTCTTTTCTTGATCTTCTGGTGCTATGGCAATCTGATTGTAACCTGAATAACCATCAAGAAAATAATAAAAGGGTTTACCTGCAAGACGGTCAAGCATTTGATCAATAAAGGGTAATGGGAAATGATCTTTCCTAGTGGCTTTGTTTAGCTTTCGATAGTCCATACAAACCCTCCAACCGATCACAGTCCTGGTTGGGATAAGTTCATTATTTTCATTGCTTACCACTGTTATACCTCCCTTTTTCGGTACACATTATACCGGACTTACCCACGTACTATCAGAGATAGGGTATATAATGCCGGGGTCAAGCCACTTGATGATTTCTTTCATTACAACCCCTTTTATGGCATGATTCAGTCTCCTCTGGGCCTCAATTGAAGGATTGTGATCATCTTCCAACAAGATCTTGTGCATGCATACTGCTGGGCTAATTCCCTTCAAGTCGGCAATTGTCCACCCTATTACCTTTTTGTGTAGCTTCAACATCTTGATCAGCTTCTTTTCCTGCTTAGGCTGTAACTTAGAAGTAATAATTACAGGCAATGTATTATCGGTTCCTAAATATGCATATTTTAGTTGCTCTGGCAATTGTTTCAACTCAAGAATCGGTGGTTGTTCAATAGAGGGTTTTTCGAGTTTACCTTCCTTACCTGAGTAATCTAGTGGTTAAAAGTATGTACCTGGTCGATTGACTAGCCAATTCGCCTCTTCTTGTTGTTCCTCATTGACCAGTTCTTCATACTCCTCAGGTTCCTCTTGATCGGAAATGTAGTTACCGAGGCAACTAAATTCCTCGTCGAAGTTAAACTCTGCTGTGGCATGAAGAAGTTTGCATTCTTTTGGATCATCGGCATGCCTTAGTGTTTGGAACACATTTAGTTTAACTTGCTGGTCATTCACCCTCATTGTGAGTTCTCCTTTTTCAACATCGATCAAGGTTCTCCCTGTTGCTAGGAATGGTCTCCCGAGAATGATGGGTGCATGCTCATCTGCTTCACAATCCAAAACAATAAAGTCAGCGGGAAAAATAAATTTATCAACTTTTACCAGTATGTCCTCCATTTTTCCCTCTGGATGCATATAGGATCTGTCGGCTAGCTGCAGCATAACTGTTGTAGGTCTTACCTTCCCGATTCCTAGTTTCTGGAAAACTGATTTAGGCATCAAGTTTATGCTAGCCCCAAGGTCGCATAATACTTTCCCGACATAGTGATTTCCAATGGAACAGGGTATTGTGAAACTTCCGAGATCCTTCAACTTAGGTGGCATACGATTGTGCAACATTGCCATGCATCCCTCTATTGCGGCAACTGTTTCAAACTCTCCTAGCCTTGTTCTCTTGGACACAATGTCTTTAAGAAACTTGGCATAGTTTGGCATTTGTTCAATTGCTTCCACCAGTGGCAAGTTGATGTGGACTTGCTTTAGGATATCAAGAAACTTCTTGAATTGGTATTCTTGCTTTTGTCGCTTCAACCTTTGTGGGAATGGTGGTGGAAGTCGGATATCTTCGATCCTTTCATTGGTTTGAAACCTGATTGACGACATTGCCGGGACATCTGGAGTTGCCGAGGCGTTATCAACTGGGGTTGCCGAGGCATGCTTATCGCAAGTTGCCGAGGCGTCTTTATCATCAGTTGTCGAGGCATGCTTATTGCCGGTTGCTTGCGGCAATTCCCGGTTCAGCATCCGAGGCTTTGCCGCTAGGTTCGCCTTGATCTTTTTGTGGAGTTTTGTTTGACGAGCGGGTTTGAACCTCTCTAAGTTGTTGGCCACTTCGGTGGTGATTGCCTTACATTGCTCATGGCCGTTCCTCTTGCGACTTCAGTATCGCTAGGTAAACCTCCTTGTGGTCTAGTATTGATTTGAGCAAACCGTCCGACTTGATTTTCCAATGATTTGATTGCCGCCTCTTGGTTTTGCAATCTCATCTCGGTCCTGTTAATAAAAGCATCAGTTCTTTTTTGAAATTACTATTCTCAGCCATATAAGATTCAGTTTTCATCATAAAAGCATTTAGAGAATTTTCCAAAGAACTAGATGTCGCGGTTTGTTCTTTGTGGCAACTATTGCCGTGGCATATTCTCACTGAAATCCGATGCTTGTGCATTCGATTGTTCTGGTTTTAGAGCATTGTTGGGATTACTCCATGAAAAATTTGGGTGCTTTTTCCAAGCTGGATTGTATGTATTGGACATCACGTTGTTGCTCGATTGTAATTCCCCACATAGAAGCCGGATTCCGATTCTCGCATACATTCGAAAGAATTATGGTTATCACCACATAACTCACAAAAAGAATCCATTACCTTGACTTCATGTGTGTTGTTTGGTTTTTGCATGTTCTGGACCATCTTGGTTAAAGTGGCCAATTGTGCCGAAATTGAATCTGATGATCCTAGTTCATGTATTGTGGCTTGGCGTCTAACTCCTCCTCTTCTAGTGGATGGAAATTGATAGTCATTCTTGGCCAACCTGTTTAAAATTTGCATTGCTTCCTCCGGTGACTTATCTAGGAGTATGCTGTTTGCCGAGGCATCTAGCATCATCCTTGTTGGTGTATTCACGGCGTTGTAAAACATTGTTACTAGAGTCCACACCGGGAATCCGTGTAGGGGGCATTTGTGTAGAAGTTCTCTATATCGCTCCCAAGCCTCGTACATGGATTCATCATCTGCCTTTGCCAAAAAAAAAAAGTAATGTCGTTCTGAAGCTTATCACCAAAATTGTAGGATTAAATCTAGCAAGGAAATCACGACAAAGATCAGTCCAAGATGCTATTGATCCGGCAGGAATGCTATTCAACCATGCTTTCGCCCTATCCCTCAGTGAATAGGGGAATAATCTTAGTCGTAAGATATCGGGGGTGACTCCGTGTATCTTGAACGAGTTGCAAATCTCGAGGAAAGATTTCAGATGTTGCCGTGCATCTTCAGTTGCTGAGCCGCCAAATTGACCAATTGTGTTGATCATATTAAACATTACCGGTTTCAACTCAAAGTGGTCGGCTTCAATTTCAGGTGCGACAACTCCTGGGTTAAGTCCATCAAGATCTTCTTCAAGATAGTCTCGAATAGTTCTGTTTCGTGGAAGAATCACTCTTCCTCCTGCTCGAACATCTTGATTCATATTGTCGTCTTGGTTAGCCATTGCTTCTCTTATCCTTCGTCTAAGTCTTTGTAAGGTTCGTTCGATTTCTGGATCAAAGGGATATTCTGGTGAAGTCGGTCTCGCCCTGGTCATATACCAATGCAAAACCAAAGTTTGTTAGCCCTTTGAATTTTTAAACAAGAAAAATAAAAATAAAGTGCAAGAAAATAAAAACAAAGTCGCTATTGCCAATCCCGACAACGGCGCCAAAAACTTGTTCTTGCGTAATAAATGTGCTACATAAATGTGCAAGTATACACGTGTCAGAAGTTATAGTATAAAGATATCGTCTCCACGAGGATTGGTGCCACTTCAAGAATCTAGTCTCTTGCATTTGTAAAAAAAAAAAACACAAGTAAAGGATTATAGGGTTTTAACTAATAACTAATCTAGAAAGCAAATAAGCAAAAGAATAAATAAGATCAAATGAAAGAAAGATAGGCGGGTTATCGTGAGTTGAGGTGTGATAGCCAATTGGATTGTCTTGGTAAAAGAGTGCACGCGGGCAACTTTCGGTTGCCGTGGCAACTTACTGTGGGGTTGCCTTGGCAACTAATCGATGGTTGCACAGGCGACTAGTTGGGCAACTACTTGGGCTTCTGGGCGGTAACCTTCAAGGTTGGCGGAGCGTTCTTCAATGGTTTCTTCTTATCCTAAGTCGAAACTCTAGCTACTTGTGCATGCCTTGATAATACATCCTGCGTGAATCAAGGGTGAACAACAACCAATCTTGCGCTCCTCTTAGTTGTTGAAATCCTTAACTTATTCCTAAGCGGATTAATCTTCACCATCAATAGATTGAATAAAGATCATATTCATTCGTTTCTTGAATCTAACTCTCCCGATATTAGATAAATAGATGAAATCACGAGATCCTCTCCCAATTCACTCGCAAACAAGAATAAGAACCAAGAATGAATAAACTCTGAAATAGAAAAGTGCAAACTCTTATTACCTAAACAAAAACCAATAGTTTCTCACAACCACAAAACACAATAACCATAGCCAAGTAGATTTAGTTCATGGCTAGGTTCCAAAGAAACACAAGATAAACAATCCTTTTCTTTCTTGTTCGATTGGGTTCATGCTAGGGATTGTTTATCTTGTGTTTCTTTGGAACCTAGCCATGAACTAAATCTACTTGGCTATGGTTATTGTGTTTTGTGGTTGTGAGAAACTATTGGTTTTTGTTTAGGTAATAAGAGTTTGCACTTTTCTATTTCAAGGTTTATTCATTCTTGGTTCTTATTCTTGTTTATGAAGTGAATTGGGAGAGGATCTCGTGATTTCATCTATTTATCTAATATCGGGAGAGTTAGATTCAAGAAACGAATGAATATGATCTTTATTCAATCTAATGATGGTGAAGATTAATCTGGCTTAGGAATAAGTTAAGGATTTCAACGGCTAAGAGGACCTCAAGATTGGTTGTTGTTCACCCTTGATTCACGCAGGGATGTATTATCAAGGCATGCACAAGTAGCTAGAGTTTCGACTTAGGGATAAGAAGAAACCATTGAAGAACGCTCTGCCGAACCTTGAAGATTGCTGCCCAGACGCCCAAGTAGTTGCCCAACTAGTTTCCCAGGCAACCATCGATTAGCTGCCAAGGCAACCCCGTTGTGCAAGTTGCCACGGCAACTGAGTTGCCCATGCACTCTTTTACCAAGACAATCCAATCGGCTATCACACCTCAACTCACGGTAACCTGGCCTATCTCTCTCTCATTTGAATTCATCTTTTCTTTTACTTTATTGCTTTCTAGTTTAGTTATTAGTTAAACTCCCATAATCCTTTATTTGTGTTTTTACTTTTTACAGTGCAAGAGACTAGATTCTTGAAGTGGCACCAATCCCTGTGGAGAAGATATCTTTTATACTATAACTTGCGACGTGTATACTTGCACATTTGCGTAGCACTTATTACGCGCAACATTATGCTCCAGCGCCTCAATGTAGAACTCACATATACCTTGACCAGATAAGGCCATATGTCTGAGATAGACTACTCCGAATATCTCTAAATATGTACTTGTTCGAGGTATTTTTCTCGGTGATTCGGAGGAATCTGCATGTCTTCTTCTCTTACGATCACGAGAACCTTCGAAAGTGGTACCCATTTATCTCTTTCTTTCATTCTGCTCCTAGGCATGTCTGGTCTGTTAAACTTAGGTCCCGGAGTGCATGTTCGATTCTCTCTCCGACTGTCATGAAGTCCTCAAAGCTGGCATTCATTTTCCCGAGCACCTTATCAAAGAAGAAATAAGAAAGGTGGCATGGAAGTCACTCTCCTCTTCATCTATGGGAGGCTGCACCTGGGTCGCTAAACACGGACACCTCAAAGCACATTCCTTTAAGCTTTCATCAGGTTTCATATTCGTACCCTGGAGATACTGACGACTTAGTGCTGGGTCCAAAGTATATCATATCACGGTAGGTCCTGCTAAACTGTCGGGGAAGTAGTGGATCGGCAATTTTTCAATGCATCCCTCCATCTTTTTTGCAGAATATGGTCAAGTGAATCTTGGGGCATCTTATTCCATTATCATTCACAAATCTGGAGTCTTTGGAATCCGGAGGAACGACCAAATCAGGGTTCAAACAGAGCTTTCTTGCATCAAAGGCATCAAACTTCTTTTTTCTTTCTCTTTTTCTCTCAAGCCCATCTTTTAACTGCTCAAATCTTGATTTTTGAGTGCCTTCGATTCTTTTATCCATGATAAAACCCTAATTGGTCTTTGACTTACTCCTCATAAAATTTATGCAAGGTAATAATAATGCAAGGTAATGATAATGTCATGTAAAACATGCCAGGATCGTGGAAAGCAATGCAATGCAATCCTAAAATATAAACATGAATGCAATAAGGTATTGATTCCAAAAGTGATCCCCATAGAACGACATTCATTGAGGCCAAAAGGTTTCATTATATCAGATATTAGATATTTACAGTTATTGATAAGCTTCAGTGTCTACTTTCTTAACTTCATCCAGTAGTCAGGTTAGCTTGCCTTCTATAGCCCAACACTTGGTCCATGTTCAGACTAAGCCTGCCACATTGTTGAGCTGCCTTACCTGCTCGAGTAATATCGATCTTCGGGTCTTCATCTATCCCCTGCTTAGTCTTTCGCAGCTTGGAAGTTGTCATACTTACTTTTCAACTGAAAAGTGTTGGATTGTCATTGCTCTGTCGTAAACTTGTTCCCAAAACTCTTGTTAATGGCTAAGTTATTCTATAGCTCATCTCTGGAGACTGTCGTACCTATTCCCAATTTCCTCAAACTTATCTGATAACATCCTGACTTGATTCTTGCTTGACTAGTTTCTCTTCTTTCAATATTCTGAGTCGTCTTTCAACTGGACAACACCGTTCATCTATTCTGATATTCTTTAACACTCAGGAAAGCTTCTGATGATCATTCTGCAAATTCAATTTTATCCAAGTTATCTCTCTTTTATCTGAGCTGGCTGAACTCGAAAGAATATCCCTCTCCTGGGATGCCCCTATCTTCGATCTTCAAATTTAACTCGCTTGAGTGACCCACTTCGGTATTACTCAAACTTTGTCCTGGATATCGATTCCTCCTCAACTTTTCCCCTCGGGTGATTGTTAGCTCACTATGGAATTGGGGAACTCCGTCTTCGAAACCTAAAATCCTCATCTCGATAAGATCTTGAACTCATTCTTCAGGGCCCCGCAATCCTCAATACCGTGACCCAAACTTCCTAAACAGTAATTGCCTCTAACACGTGTCGTAATCTCTCGGATAAGACGATCTCTTCGCTAGAGACTTCACTGAGGTAATAAGGCTCTTGTCGATGAACATTAGGAGTAGTTCGGTGTACCTCGCAAGAATCGAGATATACTTCTTTTCATTACTTGCTTCTCAAGTTTCTTCTAGACCGAGCTCTATTTTTTGAAAGTCCGACTCAAGCATACCTTCCGCCTGTTTATTGATGCAGATCACAAAAGGGGTTTAATTTGTCGTATTTGGCTGGCTTGGAGGTAGAATTCTGACTATCTCGCTCTCTATTCTGATCCTTAATCGGTTCTTCTTTCGGTTTGATGGATCGCTTACCTTTCGTCAAAGTATTCATCTGATTCATCACGTCTTCCCTCTGCTTCTTTCAAATCTTGCACTTTACTTTGCTCATTACCAGTACCGTGTCTGACCTGAAGTCTTCAGATGGTTCCTCTTCTATTGTCTCCGATCTTGTTCTGGGACAAAACCCTGGATCTGTGCCCTCTAATATCTGACCAGACGACCCTTTGCCAATTATGAACGATTTCTGAGATTTGAGGAACCACTTCGGGAATCAATACCCTATAAATGCTAGAATGCATGCAAATACGATGTTGATTCTCGAACAGTCTTTGAAAAACTTTCAATAGAGAAAATGTATGTTTGCAAGAAATTAATAATGAATTACAGGCAACATTTGAATTTATTCTGGAGACCTTGACTTCGGGAAGCAAAACTTGTGCTCCACGTCTCGACGTCGTCTTCAGGATGATGGATGACTCCGTCTTCTCCTCCTATTCTATTCTATGGACTCGTGATGTCATGATCTTTATTTTTGTGGCTTCTGAAAAGGACATCAGACAAAGGCAGACAAGATCTTTTCTTCTATAGAGATATGGGTGCAAACGAATAATACGTCTAAACAGGGATGGATTCTATCGGTCCTAGGGGAGTACTTTAAAAATTTTAGGGATTAAATTAAAATTCTCAAAGATCATTTGGTTTAAAAAATTTTCCCTTTTTTATCAAAAAGTTTTAACTTACTTAAAAAATGAAACCTTTAGGTTTCTTTTTGTTATTATTATTATTCTAAAAGTTTTATGAGGGAAGAATTTCAAAGCAAAATAATAATATTTTCAAAAAAAATTTCTTTTTTTTAAATGGGTTAAATTAAAATCTGAGATTTTTTAAAAATGGTCAAATGTGAAGATTTAAAATTAGGGTTCTGCGGCCCTGACTGAATCTTCTGCGTCGCACGTGCCTTACTATCGTTCCGTCTTCTTTCGCGATTGGTCTTTGCTCGGCCTAACTTGATACTGTAATATTATCGTTTCTGGCAAAGCAGACTTTTTCTATTTTGAAAGCCTTTTAATGAACTGTTCTTGAATCAACACCATGTTATGATATGCAACATGAATGCAAATAAAGGCGTTGATTCCGCTGGTAATCACCCTTTCGAACGACTTTTATGGGAATTAAAGGGTCCAGATTACAAAAAAAGGTCCATATTACAAAAGGAGTCCCTATTACAAAAAAAATCTCTATTACAAAAAGTCTTAATTACAAAACAAAGTTCTATACATAAGCTCTAGCTCTACCTCTTAGCTCCTCGATAGCTTTGAGCAACTTGATAAACCTTGATGCTTCTTCCATGTCCGGGGTTACGAAAGGTCGGAGAGTCGCAGCTTCGGTAGCTAAGTCATTCACACACATTGTAGCTCGTTGTATGTCCACCATCAGGGTCTCGTGTGTATACTTTGGCACTACACGCTTGCTCGGCAAATCGTTACTTCGAATCTGTTGATTAATTTCTGACCGATGTCGCGCGACTGGATCGATGCCGTCCTTCCTAAGACACCTTTTTTCCATGATGAAAGATTTTCTAATCGGGCAAACCACTTGAATCAACACCTCTATGTAATGTGGATGCAATGATAATGCAGCAAAAGTATGTGTAAAATAAAAATAAAAATAAAACACAAAAAATGAATTAGTACCGGATAAAAATAATAAATACATAAATAAAAGGACAAATAAAATAAGGTAAAAAAAACCTATTTATCCCGTCTAAAGCACCTAAGGTTATCCGCATGGCTCTAATAGGGTGGGTTTCTATGTTCTCTATATGCAGTGTTGGTGCTAGGAGGTACCTGAATTGTCCTTGCTGTCCCCTACTAAGGGTAGCAAGGCCCCCAATCATCACCCATTATAGGCTCCTTTCAACCGGGTTCAATTCAGGGGAACCCATTCGCTTATGCCTGCACGAAGGAACAATATCCTTACGAAAGCATAAGGTACTCGAGCCCCGAAGGTACTTGCTAGGCCTACACGGGAGAACGATATCTCCATGAAAGCATTAGCGTTTTCCCCCCACTTAAAAAAATGGGTTTATATGCCATATTTTAAATGCGTTAAAATAAACGCGCACTTATAACCAAATTTTAATTTAATCATCATTTTAATCTGGAACTTCTAATATTAATAAAGCGGTAATTATTTTAAAAAGCTCGACTCTCTTTTTATTTTTTTTAAAACAAAAAATGATCCCCAGCGGAGTCGCCATCTATAGTGATGTCTCTGGTTCGCTAAAAACGAGGTTTTCGAAGTGTTTGTGGTTGTCTTTCAAGTATTAAAATATTCATTCCGTGGGGTTTTAAAAAAACCGTGTTTTAATTAAAGAAAGGGAGTCGCCACCGGCCACTGAGGTAGGCCAGACACCATAAAACCAGAGATTTGAAAACTATTGGGTTCGGGAGTCGGTTACGGATGGGGAAGGATTAGCACCCCCACACCGCCCAAAATTGGTACTTTAATAATTACCGCTTTATTAATATTAAACTTTTCGGATTAAAGTGACGATTAAGTTAAGATTCGGTTATAAGTGCGAGTATATTTTAAAGGCCCCGTTATCCGAGAGTAAACGCCCAACCACTATCACTACGCCTGATACTGGCCTCGTTTACGCTCGGATAAAAGGGCACCACATTGACACTATATATTCCATTATGCAAACTTAGTGAGCAAAATGTAAAACATGGCAAATAATTTAAATACAATACAAATAAACATTAACGTAATAGAATACTAATTTAACATAAATAAAATACTAATCTAAAACATACATACATAAATATTAATCTTACTCATAAATAAAAATAAATTTTACATAAGTAAAATGCTAACATTCATAAATATTAATTTAAAACACAAATAAATATTAATCTAATACATAAATAAAAACGAATCTAACATAAATAAAATATTAATATAAAACATATGGAATACTAATCTAAAACATAAACATACAAACTAAAAAATAAGAATACAATTTTAAAATAACTAATACTTCATTAAATTATAAAAATTACAACACAAATAAAAATGAAAGAAAATATACATAACTAGGAGCTCGAATGACAAACCCCGACTGAACCCCACTGAGATCTACCACGACCTCTCCAAAAATATTAACTAGATCGGATCCAAAATAAGACCCCGATCGAATGTTGGATCGAACCAACTGGGGCCGAGGGCACTGCCCCCAACCCGAGCCAGCCTTGCGGCCGGCCATGGCTCCCACGAATTGGGTGCCAATTCACTTGCCAATTTGTTGGCAATTTTTGGCGTGAAAATTGTCCAAATTGGCTGCCCCAATGCCTTGTATTTATAGGCAAAGGGCTGGGTGGTTTGGGTGACATGGAGCGTGCTGCTCCACGCAATTTCTTTTTTTTTAATAATATATTTTTTATTATTTTTTTATTTTTAACTAATTTTATATTAATAATATTATTATTAAAATAATACTAATAACACTAAAACCCGGTCAAAAATGAGTGATTACAATGATCAATTCAACAATCCCGATAGATCCAACCTATGCTACAACTTCATACTAATCTCAATCATGAAATTGTTGCCAACACATAAACTCGCGACATACATGACTTTTAAAAAAACATAGTTTATCTGATTTCAAATACAATCTTTAAAGCATACATACCAATATATATATAATTATGCCTCAACAACGATCTATTACATACTTTGTACATCCCATATGGTTCTATTCGTTTCCATACTTTTTAAAGCCATTCCGTAAACTTTAATATACAAACAAATCTGTCCAATTCACCATTATAATGTATATACAAGCTATAACAGTTTAACGTACTTTTATAATCATATACATTAGACCAACACATTTTATTAACCTGGGCAGCCTTATCCTAATCAACTTAAACCCTTAAACAGCTCAAAAATCATGAAAATAGTCCTTGTAGAACTCATACATGTATTACAGGATAGTTTAAACTTGCATTTACATTTAGATCCCTCAAAAATTCAATATTGTTAGATATACATTCAGCAGGGCAACATTAAGTATGTGTACATTTTTATACATTCAATTCAATCCAATTTTCCATGTATAGATTCAATCGTAATAAAACAGTTCACAACATGTTCATTGTTATTTAAAATAATTCTTTAACATGCACATACAATTAAGAGTATGTGAACATATATATATATATACACACACACATTTAAGAGTGTTCCATAGGTTTCAATCATGGCACCTCCTATTATAAGCGAGACTTACTTTTTAGGATATCTAAAACACCTCGTAACATATAACTATTTATCTCATAGGTTATCAATACATTCCACCACTTATTCTTGTAAGTTTATGCTTGGTACTTATCATAAATTAACCTCCCTACAAATGAGGGGCATTAGAGATCAATTACAAGATTTGAGTAATTTACACATTACTACAATGAAGTTATGAATAAGCTTCTATACATATACTATGCCACCATCTAGAAAGTTCAACAGAGGGAAATCACATTCGACTAAGAACTTTAGAAGTGACTTGCAACACTTGACCACGATCGAATTCAAGGCTTCATAAATCCTAAAAATGTATGACAATAAATGCATTAGGCTTATATAGCCTAAGTGAGGTAGAAATGAAGATTTACAACATAAAATCCATGATATTAATTGGGACAAATCAAGAATACAATCATAAGTTAGCTTTTGATCTTAAAGCTTTAAAACTTAGCTTGTACAAGCTTTATTGGGGATCATAATCCTTTAATTATTAACCGAGTTTTCTTCCAATCCTTCATTACATAACATACTTTATCTTGTTGAAGTCTTCTCAAGACTTATCGGAGTACTTATTACGGTTTTCGAATTTCTTGTTATTTCTTCTCAAAATGTTTATCAAATTTCGTTTTAAAGCTTGATGCCTCATACAGGACCATATTCACCTCATGTGAATTCTTATCATAAATGAGCATTACTTCATAATTTATTAACATTGCCACCAAGGCATTTCTTTCATAAACACATGTTCGGCTTTATTCAAATCTTTTGAACATTTGCCTTGGAACACATTTGGACATAAGTACTTTGGTCCGTGTTACACATAGCTCAAAGCACCAAGCAATTGCTTGTGTCTGATCATAACATTCTTAGCTTCTCTTCACTATCCAACCAAACTGTCACCAATCTCCGTACATCTCCCCCGTTACCTCCTACCATCGCCAATGTATCACATATAATAAGGGGTATCCCCCGAATTGTAGGTCATGGACCGTAGTCCCGAAATATACCATGTACTATGCCAAAGTGTCCAAGGACTTCAATTGAATATGCAACTTAAATATCTTATCTTATGTTTGAGATTAGGGGGTATCTTATTGTACAAGTAATATTGCTTGTTACTTACTTAGTGTCTTATGTCAAGCATTGTTTTTAGTACTTTAAGCTTATTAATTCATGAGTTGTAGGGTTAGGAATAGTTATTCTTCTTTAAGTCTTATGGCAACATTGTTCAAAAGTTAGCTCTAAAGCTGTTTATAAGGTACATATAATCATTCAATACAGACATATCATAGTAAGGCACAAGCATTCATATAATGCAACATAAAAATGTTTACTCAAGATGCCATGCTATGAATGCTCTAAAGAATTCTTCTTTAAGTTCGATGGCATTTTTTAGTCAGTAGTATTATTTTAGTGGCATCTTGTGTAGTTTACCCAAAAAAATTAAATTTAAATATTTAAATATATAAAACATTTAAAAATAAAATAATAATAAAATTTTAAAATATTTCATGAAAAATTCTTTGGTTATCTCTCATTCAACATGCGTCTACAACTTATTATACCAATACTAGGGATGTAAAAAGCTTACCCGACCTGAAAACCCAACTGAAACCGGCTCGAGTCAGAACCTGGTTTGACTTGAAGACTTGTTAACCCGAACCTGATCTGTAACCAACTGTTGTTGACCCGAACCCGAATTGGACTTGTTACTGCAGTAACCAAACCCGACCTGCATCCGACCGAAAATGGCTCAAACCCGAATTGGACATGTTACTGTGGACCCGAACTGCAACCGACTGAAACGAACCCGAGACTGACCTGGCAGATAACTGATTTTACCCGACTAAATTGACCTAAGACCCGATTTTACCCGACATGTTTTCAACCCGACCTGTTTTGAACCGATCTGTTTTCAACCCGTCCTGTTTTTGAACCCGACCTATTTTGAACCCGACCTGTTAATTGACTCGACTTGTTTTGAGCCTGACCTGTTGTTGACCTGAACTGATATTGACCTGGCTTGATAGTTGATAATGATATTTATCTAACATCTGAAGTAGTCTATGATTTGATGAATTTAAAGTTTTGATAAATGTAAAGTGTTAAGTGTTGATAAATGTAAACTATTACTTTTTTAAATCAATTTAAAATGTTAAATAATATTTTTATTATATATACATATATAATCAATTATTTATATATATATGGAAGATTAGATTTAAGTATTCTTTTGACACTAAATAGTATATACTTAGTAAAAATTAAGATTGAATTTATATATATATAAAATCAATTAAGTTAATGGTAAGTAAAAATTCAATGTATACATAGTAAATACTAAATAGACCAAAGACATTCATTTTTAATTTAGTAAAAATTCAATATATACTTAGTAAAAATTCAATATATACTTATTAAATACTAAATAGACAAAAGATATTCATTTTTAATTAACTTAGTAAAATTTATACTAAATACTAAATAGACAAAAGATTTGTCAAATTAACTTAGTAAAATTTATACTAAATACTAAAATCCATACTTAGTAAAAATTTAAAATATACTTAGTAAATACTAAGGCATTCAATACAAAAATTTGTCAAATTAAGAAATATGTTTCTATTCTTGTAGACAAAAGACATCCATTTCTATTTATCTCTAAAGTAAATTACACCATAACTTAACTTGACCAAACTTTAATGGATAAAGTTAGAAACTGATTGAGTCTTTGTTTTTTATTTTTGACAATCATTGTTTGAGTCTTTGTTGATTACTTGAGTTGATAAAAACAAAATAAGTAAACTTAAAAATTACAAATGAATTAGCCACCAAATGTAAGTAAAATTATAATTGAATAAAACATAAGTTTATTACAACATAAAAATGTATAACTTAGTAAACATTAAACTTACAAAAGTACAAACTTTAAACACAAGTTTGTTGGGTGAAAATTTAAGCTCTCGGATCTTATAGCAAAGTTTTACGAGACTAAAAGCTCGAGTTTGCTACCAGAAATTTCGCCATCAAGCTGGCAAAAGATCTAATGCTACCAGCAAGGTTAATTATGGGTAACTTGCATAGCTAAGAAACCAGCATAATTAAATTAAAGGCAACTAATTAGATAAGGAAAAAAACTACCAAGTAAACCAGCAACCACCAACAGACACAATTAGCAAACAACAACAACAATTAGCAGTAACGTCAAGTGAGTAACAGCACCAACAGTAGCTAAATTGCAAAACAGTGAACATTATTAGAAACACTAATAGAATCAGACATTTAAACATTTGCAAAGTTAAACAAAATAAACACCAGGAATTTAGAAAATAAAAACAAAGATAAACACCAAATGTAAGTAAAATTATGCATGCCTTTACATCATATTTCACTACTTAGTTGACACCCTAAGCATTAATGTGCTTGCTTGGTTTGAATGAGCCCTACAAAAGAAAACAGAATCAGTCACATTTTTTTAAAAACAAAATAGAATCACAAAATAAAGCATAAAAGGCTTTATCTTAATTAGGAAGTGAATATTCACCAAGATTAGAGATTGAAGAATCTTACACAACAGTAAGATAATCGCCATCCATTTCCTCAGGTTCAAAACCATACAACCAATTACGGGTTGTTACAAATATCTCAACATTTTTAGGCAAAATTTTAGCTCACAACTTGTTCAAAATCTGACCCCCCCCCATGCTAAATGAAGATTTGGAAGCAACTGAAGTTATTGGAATGGCTAAAACATCTCTAGCCATCTGTGAAAGTACAGGAAAATAAATAGATTGTGATTTCCAATACTCCAAAATATCAAAATCGGCATCATCAGTACGAGGTAGAAGGGGCAAAGTAATGTAGGAGTCAACATCAGATTTTCGACTCCTAGAAGCAGCTAAATTGGCATCAAAGTTCTAGCATTAAAAAAGATAAAGGTTAATCAGTAAACTGTAAGTAAAACAAAAAAATTAATTAAATGTAAAAACAGAAGCCTAATTGAAATTTAAGAGAATAAAGACTAACCTGAAATAGATTGGATTTTTTAAATGTTCGAGGCTGACTGGAACTTGACACACTTGTACTTTGAGATGAGTTACTTTAGACAGAAGAATTAGAAGAAGAACAGAGTACAGCTTTTGAATAATATATATACAAATTAACAAACTCATTGTAAACAAGGCTTACCCTCCTTTCAACCTCAACATATAGAGAACACCGTACAACTCCTTCAGAAGTTGTAATTTATATCGAGGATCAAGCAAAACAGCAAATGAGAGAATCGTTGAGTGATCAGACTAATATTTCTCATACAATTCAAGCATAGGTCCTGCCATTGCAGAAATGCCCTCACGGGGATCATTGTGTGCATCACACAACAGCTTCTCAATGGCAACAACATTAGCCAAGTACAAGTTAGAAGTGGGATACTTGGATCCTAAAAACAGAGTAGTAATTTCAAAAAATGGCTCAAGGAAATCACAGATTAATTGAGCAGTTTCCCACTCAATCTCACTAATAATATCCAAATCATTTTCCCTGTTAACAAACAAATTGATAGCTAATTTAGCATCAATTGCCCTACGAAACATTGAGTAAGTGGAATTCTATCGAGTAGGAACATCCAATATCAACTTACTAGAAAAAGCAGAACCACAATCTTTAACAACTAATTCAAAGCTACAAAGTCTAGCATCAGAAGAATCAATAAACTTAACAATTTCGCGCAATTTAATAACAGACGAGTCAATTACCTTCAAACCTTTTTGAATTATCAAGTTCAAAATATGGGCAGCACACCTTATATGAAAGTACTTACCATTGCATGGAAGGGGAGAAATGGCATGCAAATAATCTTTGAGACGCTTAAGCATTTTCTCATTTGCAGAAGCATTATCAAGAGTTATGGTAAAAAGCTTTGAGACGCTCACATAACATTTTTTCATAAACTTATAAATAGACTCACCATCATGGGGTGGGGGAAAACGATGAAAATTTAGTATTTTGGATTGAAGTTTCCAATTATTATCAACATAATGTGCAGTCAGAGCAAAATATGAACGTGAAGTGCAAGTAGACCATCCATCACATGTAAAACAAATACGACTTGAAACAGAATGCATTGAATCAAGTAGCAATTTTTATGTTGCTCATGCTTTAACATGCAATGCTTAGTAATAGTATACCTCGAAATATCTTTCACATTAGGATTTAGATACTGATGCAAAGCCCTAAGTTTTTCATGCTCAACCACACTCAAAGCATAACCATGACACATAATAGCTTCAGCAAATAAATCACAGTATCTTTTCTGATCAAAAGAACTTTTCGTACTACTATTGGGATTAGTAGCAAGAAAATCCTTGTAAGCTAGGCATTTTTCAGTATGCCTTTTAGGGTTAGATGTGCCAACATAAGAATCTGCTTTATAGCTTTTGGATTTGCAATACTTACATTGCGCAAAAACACCTTCAGGTTGCTTAACGAAGGTATAGTGATCCCAAACATGAGAAGTTCTTCTCCCAAAGTCCACTGAATTTGCAGCTGTATCCCTCCTCTTAGGGGTACGAGCTATTCTAGACAGTTGATCATTTATATCCACTTCAAACAAACAAACAAACATGTATTAGTGATTGACAGAAATGATACAAATATAATTCTTAAATTAAAAAAAGGAATATACCTCTTTCAACAGGATACTCCAACTCATAAGAATCAACATCCATAGCTGTGATAAATACTGAAATGTAAACAATGTGATTTGTTGTTAGAGACTCAAAAAAATAGAACAAATAACAAATCTACAAATCAACAAACAAACCCCTAAACTCAATGGTATTAATCCTTGTACGTGGCATTGTTAAACCTGTCCACAAGGTCCTTTAAAAACCTCCTTTGACACTAGTTGCAGCGCAGAACAGGATGTCCAACCTATATACTCGGATTAAACCATTGAAACAGAACATAGAACATCTAAAAACCCAGAACCCAGAAAAGACAACAACAAAACCCACAATTAGAAATCATAATAGACAGCATATATACTCGGAGTAGACAACACAGTCATATACAAAAGACATAACATATATGTAGAAAGAGTGAAACAAACCCACAAATAGAAGATCGAGAGTCTGAGGGAGACCAGATATATACCTGAGAAATTAGAGAGAGAACACAGTTAGCAAAAATCATAAATGAACACAAACAACAAAAAATGTAGAAATCGAAAAAAAGGAACTAAGTGTTACTTACCCAAACCAACTGAGAAGCTAAGAGATTTGGACCATAGAAGTTGAAGGGGTTAGAGCAGAACAGAAACAGGTTTGGGATGAGTTTGGGATGAGAAGTTGAAGGGGTTAGATGAAAAGATTTTAAGAAGTTGAAGGGTAAAATATAATTGATTTAGAAGGATTGAAAAGGGAAAAGTGGAAGAACAGGACGTTGTTCTTCAAAAACTTTAGGTTTTGATCGAACAGAAATAGGTTTGGGATGAGTTTTGATGTTTGTATAAGATCTGGAATGGGTTAGAGGAGAACATAAACAGGTTTGGGATGAGTTTGGGATGAGAAGTTGAAGGGGTTATATGAGAAGATGAAAAGATTTTAAGAAGTTGAAGGGTAAAATAGAATCGATTTGAGGATTAGGGTTTGGAAGGATTGAAAAGGGAAAAGTGGAAGAACAATAGGTTGTTCTTCAAAAATTCTAGGTTTTGATCGAACAGAAACAAGTTTGGGATGAGTTTTGATGTTTGTATAAGATTTGGAAGGGTTTGATCGAAGAACAAAGGATGAGCTGGGTTAAAGTTCAAGTGTTTGATCAAAAAAGGTTTGAGATTTCTGGGAATATGGTGTTTTTTCTAGAGAGAAGGCAGAGAGTTTAGAGTGAGAATGAGAGTGGAAATATGGGCAGAGTTTTGCCAAGAGAAAAATGAAATGATTAAAATGGATTCGACCTGATTTTTGGGGTATATATAGAATGTCGGGTCGGGTAAAAAGATCCGCGCGTTTTTAAACGGGTCGTGCCTTACTATTCAGATGTTGCTCCGCTGGCACTCATGTTTTAAATTTGTTTCAATTTGGTCCTAATCACTTTTAAATTGAGCTTAAAAGTTTGGACCTTATTCGATTTGGCCCTTAATCGAATTGGTCCTTATTAATGTATATGTATTAATTTGTGTATATATATATGTATATGTATGAATGTATATATATGTATATGTATTAATGTGTATATATATATGTATATGTATTAATGTATATATATGTATATGTATTAATGTGTATATATATGTATTAATATATATCTATATTTATATGTATTAATGTATATATATATATATATATGTATATATATATATATGTATATGTATTAATGTATATATATGTATATATATGTATAAATATATATGTATATGTATTAATGTATATATGTATGTATGTATGTATGTATATGTATTAATGTATATATATGTAAATGTATGTATGTATATGTATTAATATATATATATATGTATATGTATTAATGTGTATATATATATATATGTATATGTATATGTATTAATGTATATATATGTATTAATATATATGTATATGTATATGTATTAATATATATATATATAAATGTATATATATATATATGTATATGTATTAATGTATATATATATATGTATTAATATAGATGTATATGTATTAACGTATATATTTATATATGTATTAATGTATATATATGTATATATATTAATGTATATATAAGTATATGTATGTATATATATGTATATGTATGTATATATATGTATGTATATGTATTAATGTAATGTATATATATGTATATGCATATGTATATGTATTAATGTATATATATATATATATATATATATATGTATATGTATATGTATATGTATTAATGTATATATATATATGTATTAATATATATATATATGTATTAATGTATATATATATATGTATTAATGTATATATAAATGTATTAATGTATATATATATATATGTATATGTATTAATGTATATATATGTATATGTATAAATATATATATGTATCAATGTATATATATGTATATGTATTAAAGTATGTATATATATATTAATATATATGTATGTGTATGTGTATTAATATGTGTATATATATATATATGTATTAATATATAGTTTAGGGGTATACATACATGCATACAAATTAGTATATATATGTATATGTATATGTATTAATGTATATGTATTAATATATATATATATATATTAATGTCTATATATATGTGTGTTTATGTATTAATGTATATAATATGTGTATACATACATACCTACATTATTACATACATAACATAAATACATAGATAATATACATACATATATAGTTTAGGGGTATATATACATACATACATACATATATATATAGTTTAGGGGTATACATACATGCATACATATTACTACATTATACATACATACTAACATACATATATAGTTTAGGGGTATACATACATGCATACATATTAGTACATTACACATACATACCTACATTAATACATACATAACATAAATACATACATAACACTTAACATACATACATATATAGATAGTTTAGGGGTTAAGATTTGAGGTTTATGGATATAGTTTAGGGGCATACATACATAAAATACATACATCATATATATATATATATATATATTAATGTATGTATATATACATATATGTATTGATGTGTGTATATATATTATACATACAATATACATATACATATATATGTATATATATATGTATTAATGTATATGTATAATATATACATAAATATATATGTATTAATGTATATATATACATATATGTATTAATGTATATATATATTATATACATACAATATACATATACTTTAATACATATATATATATATATATGTATGTATGTATTATGTATATATACATATACATATACATACTAAAACTTACATGTAAATTGTATGTATATAAATAATATTATATATATATATATATGTATACATATATATGTATGTATATATATATACATATACATGTATATTGTATGTATAATATATATATAATATTATGTATATATACATACATACATACATACATACATACATACATAGTATATACATATATATACACACATATACATATACGTATACATATATATATGTATGTATATATACATATACATACCAAAACTTACATACATATACATATAACATATACATACTAAAACTTACATATATATGTGTGTGTATATATATATACATACATACACATATATACAGTTATACATACTTACATATATATATAAATATATATGTTTATATATCATGTATGTATATATATAATATACATATATATATACATACATATACACATACATACACACATATACAATTATACATACTTGCATACATATAAAAATATATATGTGTATGTATGTATATATATATATATACATACACACGTGTTTATATATATATTAATATATACATATATATACATATAGTAAAACTTACATACATACATATATTTTATTTTTAGTCCAAATTGACCCCTATTCTTTTTTTGTTTGTAATTTACTCCAAATGTTTATAATTTTAATTTAATATCTTTGTTCATTATAGTCCCTAAAACTTTGTTTTTATTCCAAATTGACCTCTATTCATTTTTTGTAATTTAATCCAGTGTTTTTAATATTATGATATTTTTATTCATAATATTAACTAAAATTTTATTTTTCACCAAAATTTACTATTATTAATTTATATTTTTTGTAATTTACTCCAATATTTTAGATATGAATCATTTGCTGGTATTTTTGTTCATTCTAGTCCCTAAAACTTTAATTTTAGTCCAACTTGACCCCTATTCATTTTTTTGTAATTTAGTCCAATGTTTATAATTTTAATTTAATATTTTTCACCAAAATTGACCCTTATTAGTTTATAATTTTTTTAATTTACTCTAATATTTTAGAAATGAATTATTCGATATTTTTTGTTCATTCTAGTGCCTAATATTTATTTTTAATGTGATTTGTGTTCGTGAAAGGCGTTCAATAATTAGCTTGAAATGAATGACCAACCCAAAGTCTATCGACTATTTGTACCAAACTCAAACTTAATACGAATTCGAAACCCGAATTAACCCGACCTGAAATGAACCCAACCTAAAGTCAACTCGAACCCGAATTAACCCGTCAATTAACTGTTTTGACCCGACCTGAAATGAACCCAACCTGAAACTGACCCGCACTCGACCCGAATCGAGTCAAAACAGAAAAATGACCTGAAATGACATGTATCTGATTTGACCCGACCTGGCAGAACCCAACCTGAAACCCATCTGATTACCTATTTTTACATCCCTAACTAATACCATAAGGCCATAAAAAATATTTTAAATTATTTTAATTTTTATATCATAAGTTATAATTATTTTTTATTTTTTAATATTCCTTGAACATAAGGTCATAAAAACACGAATTCAGAAACTTAGAAGGTAAGTGTGTCTTATATACTGGATTATTATACGAAATTAGAAACATAGACGCAAAGTAAGTGTGCTTTATAAGGCCATAAAAATATTTTATATTTTCAACTCAAATCGATAAATAGCAGTAGACTCAGGGTGGATCTTGATAACCCAGATTAAAAGGACCTATTTAAAAATTTTAATAATCTTAAAACTTAAGAAGAAATTTTAAAAAATTTAAGTGGGGCTTAAATTAAAAATATTCAAAACTTTTGAAATGTAATTAATTTAAATTTTTTGAAGGGGTCAAATTAAAATTTTTAAATTTTTTTAAAGGACTAAATATTGAATCTCCAAATTGGGGGGCAATACGAAGCTCCGTCTCTGAGTAAACTCAGACTAATAAGAGATAGTTGAAGACTTTTTCCATCACAGTGTTTAAAAAAAATTTAGTTTGTACCAAGGTATTCACCGCTCTCACTAAAAGGTAAACAATTGACCATGAAATGTGCTTTATTCCATTGGTAGGAATCAAACTCCTGACCTCATGGTTAAGGGATGAGGTGAGCAACCACCACACCATATCTCATGGTTAAAGTATTCAAAATTTTTAAATACTTTTTAAGTATTTATTAATTAGTGATTTATAATTTATCATTTTTATAGTTTGTGATATATTTTTAATTTTTTTAAATCAATAGTTTTTTTATTTTTTAGTAATTTAATTTTTATTTTATTTTTAGTATTTTTTATTTATTTTTAATAATTCAATAATTTCTTATATTTAAATTTAGGCTTAAGGGCTACTTTTGTCCATATACTAGTCTCAATTTATCGATTTCGCCCTTATGGTATTTTCGCATCAATTTGGCCCTTGAAGTAATCGAATTGCATCATTGTTTACCCCTTGACTGACACTCTAACCCTAATTTTAAAACCTCAAACCCTAAATCCTAAACCCTAATAAAAAATTTTGTCAATTTAAAATGATTATAAAACATAAAAGTATTCCTAAACCCTAAACGGTGATATAAATTGCAATTCAACTACTCCATGGGCCAAATTGATGTGAAAATTCCATATGGGTGAAATCGATAAATTGAGACTACTACCGGAGTAAAAGTAGCCCTTAAGCCTTAAATTTAAAATAATTTCAAGTTTCTTAAGCCACTTTTGCCCCTGTAGTAATCCCAATTTATCGATTTCTCTCATATAATATTTTCACATCAATTTAACCACTGAAGTGGTCGATTTGCATCATTGCTTGCCCCTTGACTCACGAAAGTCAACGTTGACCGTTACGGTACTGACGTGGTAGTCTACGTTTGAAGATGACGTGACATAGGGGGAAATTGATATTTCGAGCAAGTTTGAGAGTAAAATTGATTTTCTTGTTGAGTATGAGGGCAAAATTAATTTTTTTGGAGAATAAATATGAGTTTAAGAAAATATTAAAATAACATAAAATTAATAAAACATTGAAAATGTCTTATTAATATATGACTAAAAATAAAATAAAAATATCTAAAATATTTAAAATAAGTAAAAAAATATAAAAGTAAAAAATCATAAGCTAATAAATTATAAATTATTTAATAATTAAAATTTAAAAATATTTATAATGTAAAAATTATGAAAACTTTTATCAAAAAGTTTAGACTATTTTGGTTTTCTTCCCCTTAAAAGAATGTAAGGGAAAAGAATCTTAAAATAAAATTCATGTGATTCTCTCAACCGAACAAAAATCCTCTGTCTTTTTTGTACTCCTATCTATGCTCCAATACTAAAAAATTAAACTTTGCACTATAACTCTAATTTTTAAATCTCAAACCCTAAAAATAAGCCCTTTACTTGATTAATTAAATTTATATGCATACTTTTACGTTTTATAATCACTTTAGATTGATAAAATTATGGTTTAAGATTTAAGGTTTGATATTTAGAATTTGAGATTTGGGGTTTGAGATTTAAAAATTAGGGGTTTAGAGTTTAGAGTTTATTTTCAAGTTTTGATTTTTGAATAATTTATAATTTAATAGCTTATGATATTTTAATTTTAGATTTTTTAATTTTTTTATTTTTTAGTCATATAATAATAAAACATTTTTAAATGTTTTATTAATTTTTATATCATTTTAGTATTTTTAATATTTTCTTAAATTCGTATTTTTTGCCTAGAAACCAATTTTGCCCTCGTACTCAACTAGAAAATCAGTTTTGCCTCTCTGCCATGTCATCCTTAAACGTGGACTGCCACTTCAGCATCATTGATCTCCACATCAGTATCATTGACCGCCATGTCAACACCGTAACGGTCAACGTTGGCTTCCGTCAGTCAAGGGACAAACAGTGAGGCAATTTGACTAGCTCAGGGGCCAAATTGATGCGAAAATACGATAGGGGCGAAAACAATAAATTGGGACTAGTACAAGAGCAGAAGTAGCCCTTAACCCAATATAAATTAACCCAGGAACTTTATAAAAATTCTAATTAAGCCCTTGAACTTTCTAAAAAAATTAATTTAGCTCATCTGTCATGTCATCATCTATCGTGGCCTGTCATGTCACCATTGTTGACCAGGCGTCAGAATTGTCAGCACTATAACGATCAACATCGAATTTTATTAATTAAAGGGTCAAATTAATTTTTTCTCAATTTAAGCGTCACATTAGGTGTACAAAAGTCACATTGATTTTTTTAAAAAGTTTAAGGGTCTCGAATCCATTAAACTTAAAATTTTAAAACTGATTATAATATAATGTCTTCCATTAGTATTGATAGTACCTATCTTTCACCGCCAAATATAATGTTTGTTTTGTATTTTGTATTTTATTTTCTATTTTGATGTGATCGAAAATACCATATGTTTAGATTATAAAATAGTAAATTACCGTGGATACTGCTTTTTGCTGTTTTTTTATTTTGATCGCTAAATGTTAAAAAATAATGTTTTGCTTCATTTACGTTATTAATGTGTTACATTTTAATCATTGAATTATTAATTTTTATTATATTAATGATGTGACACGCGTTAACAAAAATGGCTTAATTTTTTATTGAAACCTAAATTTTATTGACACAATGTCAAATTGACCCACCTAAAAAATTCTTCTTCTATTTGATTTATTTCCTTCTTTCTCAACAAAAACACTTTATATCTCCATTTGAACCCGAAATCGACAACGCTTCCTCAAATCAACAGAACTTGAGGTAAGAGTTTGAAGAGATAAATTAAATTTTTAAAAATTTTGAAGGCTTAACTTAAAATTTTCATAAATTTTGAGGGTTTATCTAAAATTTTAAAAAAATTGATAGATTTAATAAGACTTTTTAAGAATTATGGGAAGAGATTTAATTAAAAATATTCAAAAAATTTAAGCTTAATATAAATTTTTAAAAATTATAAGAAAGCCAAATTAATATTTTTTAAAAAATTTAAGAGCCAAATAAAAATTTCTCAAATTTTGAGGGAGGGCCATGGCCACCCCTAATCCTTGCTGAGATACGCTCCTGGACTTCGCCTTACTCTCATTTTTTCTTTATCGACTCAAATTCTCTCAAATGCTTCAAACATAGCCTCAAATATCTACATAATTCTTTTCATCGTTGTGATTAACCTTTTGAAAATTTTTGTACTTGACTTAATTCGATCGAATACTCATTCCTAATACTAATAGATAATTTTTCAGATCAAAGTGTTTTTGAATTAAAATATTTTTCAAAAACTAGAAGTTAAAATTTTTAACTTCGGACAAAGGCATTTTTAAATAAAATTGCATATTTGTTCCTATTCATATAACCATATTTTTATATTTAAAAAATAATGTTTCAAATAAACATTTTATATTTTTAAAAGTAGTTTGTGACAGCACTACTAAATTCAAAATTACTTTTCTGAAACACTAAACTAACCCTAGGTTGAGATCCAAATTCACAACTAGACCGAGATGGAATGACTAAGTTAAGCAGTAAGATTTGGAAAATAAATGTTTCAAAGAATTGTCTTTAATTCTAGGCTAAAGTTAGTGAGGTGGCCAACATCATTGAAAGAAAACCCATGTTGATGATTCGGCAGAAAATGCAATGGAAATAGATTACAATGGCAATATATATATATATATATATATATATATCAATTACATGGCTGCCAATCTCAAAGCTCCCTTGTATAACAGTAACACAAGACTGAGCAGGTGTGAGCATGGGGAGTAACTCGATCTCAATCTCTCCACCGATGTCCGCAGTTCGGATTACAGCAGACGAAGAACAGAGTCATACCTTCCTCCCCTCTTGCAGTTGCCTGAACAGAGACCGAAAAGGAGAACAAGTTCTTCCATCAGCAGGAACAAAACTAAAATGCATTATCATAGCTCTAAAGCTATATGAGGAAAAACAAAGGAAAACACAGAAACTTAAGCATGTAGGAAGTTAGACCTGGAAGAAGACGGCTTCTCCGTATTTACAATTTGCGCAAACGACGGATTTGGTCCGAGGAAGAGTCGGATCGGCCGCCACATCCTGCAGTATTTGAGTGCGCTCCCCGGCTGAGTGATTCACCTCATTTCTGTAAACGCAGTAATTATCAGCCACTTCCTGCATAGACAATAATAGTCATAATCTTAGTGTTTAAAACCCAAAATCGGCAACTTTCTCAAATCCTAAAAATCTTACAAAAGACGCTTAGATTGAAGCATCTATTTGTATGTCATGATACTGTTAATTATGTATGAATTCCAGTGCAAGATAGTACAAAATGTTTAATAAAAGAAGAACCTGGTGATCACAGTTGCGGCAGGCGTAGAGGAGAATCTTGTTTATCCGGTCTTCTTTTGGGTAGAGAATATTGTTGCTTCATTTCAAACCAAAAACGAAATAAAATAATGTAGGTGCAAAAGTGAATGCAATACAGTAAAGAGCGAAGGAAACTGATAACTGACCATTCGCGGCAGAATTTCATGGTACTCATCTTGTTCGATTAGAATTTGGGATAAATAAAATCAAGAAGCGGAAGAAGAAAAACAATGAGTTCTGTATGTTTAGTTTGGCGGGCTCTTGGCTCCTGCACTTTCCTTTTTTTGGTTTTAAAGTTGCTGTCAGGAAATTGAAAGAGGAGAAGCGATATTTCTAGAAGTGGGAAGATCATCTCTAATCCGATTGTGCGATATAATTAGTCCATCAAACGAAGTGAAATCTCGGCCCTAATCTGCCCCATTCATGCCCCTGGTCTACTTTCATAATCTATTTCTAATCTTATTTTATTTGTATTAAATTTTAAATAAATTATTATAATGACTACTTTCGTTTTATAAGGGTGTATTCTTCTCATCGAATTCAAAAGAGCAGTGTTTTGGTTTTTGATCATTTAAAATGTTAAAGATTAATAGTTTGATGACGTGACATATTATTAAAATAGATTAATTTTTAATTTAACTTTTAAATATTAGATAAGATATTAATTTAATCATTAAATCTAATATAAGTCTCCTCCTGACGATTAATGGATTTCAAAATTTTCAGTCCAATCCTTTTTAGCTTCCTCAATGCGAACTCAATGTTCATTTCATCAAAAAAATACATCAAACTCTATAATCTATTGTCTTGCTTGACAATCAAATGTACATCCAAAAATAAAATAAAAAAAGTCGAACACTTTTAAAAAACTACCTCATGTATATTTATTTTTAGGGTAAACTACTCCAGTGACCACTGAACTATTTGGGAATACTTATTTTGATCACCGAACTAAGCAACTCATCAATTAGACCACCAAACTTATTAAATTGAGCTATTTTGACCACCGCCGTTAAAAAACTAACGGATGGGTGACGTAGCAGTTAACGAAAATTTGTAAAATTACACATTTGATCCATGTTATTTATCTATTATATCAATTTAGTCATAATTTTAATTTAATTAAATAAAATTAATCAACTAATTAGATGATGACACGTGTCACCACCTAGTTAAAAGAAAATTGAAGATGGATTAAACAACCTAGGGGTGAATTGAACACGAGAGAAATGAGTGTTAAACCCACACCTTTATTATTGTACGAACCTACTCTTAGTGATATGCAGTATTTTATATCTTATAAAAATAAAAAATATTAGAAACATACCTAAATCTTCGATGACTAAGAATCCCACATCAGAATACTCTTCAATAATTTGCTTCACTTTCCTCTGCATAGATCCGCTCTTTACTTTATTTAAAAACAAAACCCTAAATTGTAACAATTTCAAAAAAAACACAGAATCACCTCGAGGTGAGAAGAGCAATCATTGAGCAGCTTCTCCGAATCCGAAGAGAGAGCTTCACTCTCAACTTCATTTTTATTGCTACCATGAATCTTTGAGAGCTCACTTATTCGGCTGAAAACAATATTAAATTTTAGGGCGGAAACAAGAAATAGAAAATTATGCTTAACAATTTGCTTCACATTATTAAAAAGATAGGAAAAAACCTGCGGATAGATTGAAGATTGAGAGGTTCTGCTGCAGAAGAAATCTCCATCGGCTCCGCCATATATGTATATAAAAGGGTGTATTTCATATCACCAAGAGCAGGTTGGTGTAGTGACAAAGGTGTGGATATAACACTTATTGGTCCTAGATTCAATTCACCCCAAGGATGTTTCATTCATCTTCAAATTTCCTTTAACCAAGCCTGCTTGGAGGGAAAAATATATTAAGTATTAAATAAAAAATAATTTAAATTTTGAATAAATTTATCCAATTGGGTGATGACACGTGTCATCATCTGATTGGTTAATTAATTTTATTTAATTAAATTAAAATTACGACCAAATTGATATAATAGTTAAATAACATGGACCAAATATGTAATTTTATAATTTTTTGTTAACTGTCACGTCACCCCTCTATTATCTATCCGTTAGTTTTTTTAGCAGTGGTAGTTTAAATAAGTCAATTTAATGATGGTTTGATTGACGAGTTGCCTAGTTAGGTGGTCAAAATAAGTATACTCAAATAATTCGGTGGTCACTGGAGTAGTTTACCCTTATTTTTATCGACTTTTATGATATTCTTAACAACTATTATGATTATGTATATATATTTTCATAGGACCATTCAAGTTTTCACAAAACTCTAATAAATGTGTATCAAATAAATTGGCATCGTCCCGACCCAGGGTGGTTTTGCCTAAATGTCGATGGAGCTGTCTCCCTTTCCTCGGGTATTGGAAAGATAGGTGGTATAATCCGCGACCATGAAGGCTCTTAGATTCTCGGAATCAACAGACATATAGGAGTCATGCAACCACAACAAGCTGAACTCTGGGCAATATATATTGCGATGCAAATCACCTGGGACCAAGGCATTGAAAGACTAATGATTCAATCTGACTCACAGGTGGCAATTAAGTTAATAAATCAAGCTGAGGCAAATATAAGCTCGATATCTCTGGTATGTGCAATTGTCAAGCTTCGAGAGAAACTATGGACTACATTATTCCTACGGGCTCTTGCGGATGGAATGGCGAAATGTGCCGATTCTACTCATCGATCCTTGATGCTCTTTGACACCACCCTTCAATCTATGTTACAGCTTTTAGAAGAAGATAATTTAGGCCCAGCTTAGTTAATAACGTTTTAGTCTCTAGTTAAATGTAAGACTTTTGGCTAATTTATCATTTTAATTCGAGAAAAAATAAATTTGACTACTCATGTTTTTAATACATATATAGTGAGAAAAAATGGGTTATATTTTGATATACAAGTTGTGTAACCCTTCATATTTAAGTTATAAAATGTAAAACTTAAATTCTTAACACTAACACCCTAAAACCTAAAACCTAAACCCTAAACTCTAAATTCTAATCATAAATATTAAACTCTATACCCTAAAACCATAACCTAAAATCCTAAAATTAAAAATTTATACAAGCTTGTGTATTAAAGTATTTTCTTAAAAAATTATTGTTAGTGTATCATAAAATAATTTTATATGAATATAAAATATGACAAATTATTTATTCTTGATTTCATTTAGTTTGTCCGATGTGAACAAAAATTGTGCACGGTTTTGAATTTTTCTCGTTATCGTGATTCATGACATTGATACTTGTTTCGAAAAAGACTTATTATTTAACTCTGATTCTTAGCAGATAAAATATTAAAAATGTCAATTACAAATTAATAATTTGTGTCGATAATATGTATTAAAAATTCAATCAATCATATAAAACAAGTGTATAATATTTCTCAATATATATATGGGTAATTATATCATGCACTAGAGGTGAAAACATTTTTTCTCCACAAGCGCCCTAATTTTAAGGGTCAAGAATTTAGTTCAGGATTCATAGTTTAGGGGTTTAAGTTTATGTGCTTAGAATTTAGGGATGAGAATTTAGGGATTGTGGTTTGAATTTAGAGTTTAAGGTTAGAATACTAAAATCCCTACTATATTACCCTAAAACCTAACATCTAAACACTAAACTCTAAATTCTAACCATGAACTCTAAATTTTAAACCCTTAAACCTAAACCCTTAAACTATAAATCATAAATTAAATCCCTAACTCCTAAAATTAAGGTGCTTGTGAAAATAAAATATTTCTATCACCACTGCATTATATATTTCCCATATATATTAAAAACTATTAAATGTCAAATGTTTAAAATATCACACCTAAAAATATATACTAAAAAAATTAAAAGTATATAACTAATGTTCATATAAAAAATGGTAACGTATACATAGGGTAGCTTTCTAAATTTTTTGGTTTTTTGCTTTTATATACATTAATTGTTAAACAAGACATGAAATGTGTGAAATTTAAAACATTTTACGATAAAATGAATATTATATTCATGTTTAGTAGGTCAACAAGAGCGAACGAAAAATTTTGCGTTGAACGGTCATTGTGGACAATTGCGATGACAATCAATGGTGACCAAAAATTGATGGTGAGCAACAATCTAACTGTGAGAGACTTTGTTCAAATTTAATGGCTAAACTGATATTTTATTTAAAATTTATGGGACAAATTAATATTTTATCTAAAAATTTTACAAAAAATATAATCAATAACTAAATTAAATATAATTGAGATACTAAATTACAAAAAAAAAATTATTTTCTACAAATAAATTAAAATTACATAATTATTCAATCATATTTTATCATGCAAATTTTATTCACCTCATATCATATAGTAAATATCTTCCATCATCAATATCAAATGTAATGTTTGTCTTCTTTTTTTTCAAAGTTGCATGGTTGTATTTCTTGTATGATCATATTTCCCTTATTCAACTATTAATCTCTATGATAGTTTTGAGAGAAATCTACCGGTGTGTGGTTAGTCTATTTGAAATTTTATAAACTATTCTTTCCCAAGATTATAAATTTATATTGTATTTCCTATTTATTTATTTATTTATTTATTATTATTTGAAGAAAATAAAAACTTAAAGCAAGTGAAATAAAATAAGAAACAATGTATAACTATAAGAGAAGGGATGCAAAAAAAAAAAAAAAGAATTCAGGGGCAGGGGATTTCTGATGAACGCTCAATTATTCCCATCCGTTAGCGATTTAGGCGAGAACGGCCATTTGATAAAAAGTTAGAATTTCTAGCTTTTCCGAAACGGGATTTGGTGCCTAACCGCCTGTTTGAAGCGCTCTCTTTGTTTATTCGGAGGAAAAGCTGTGCCGAAGTGCCCTGTGTATCAGCAGTAAATTTGATATATTGTAAATTGAAAATGAGCATTTAATTCAAGTGTCTATGTTTTTGTAAATTTGTGATGAAGATTCTGGTTCGGGTTTATAGCAATTGGCTGACCATTCGTTCGGGTCTAAATTTATGTATGCGACAATGAGTATACGGATATATAACCTGCAAGGACTAAGAACTCTATAATCGTAGGAAAAACCTTTCAACATATTTATGTCCAACACAAACTACTATGTTCTCAAGAAGATGGATAATTCTAACATAAACTAGAAGCAGCTAATGTCAATCATGTCATCAACAAAACAGTGCAAGAGAAAAGAAACAAAATAGGGATTTAAACCTTCAGCAAACTTATTTTGGGGGCTTAGTCACATAAGCTTCAGTGTGGTGTACTGCCATCTCTCATTCAGCGCTTTCTGCTATGCCTCGAGCTCTTCCTTCGACTGCTCCGATCATCGGAATCTGAGTCTGAATCAGAAGACTCGGAAGATGAGCTGTACCTTCTACGCCTTCCCTTCTTCTGCTTTTGTTTCTTCTTCCTCCTCCGCCTCCTCCACTCTTCCTCGGACTCGGATGATGAGCTGTAATCTGTACTACTCCCCTCCGATGAATATTCTAACCCCGTAACAGATGATGCATCAGTGTCAGTCTCAAAAACTGAAGCCTCACTATCACTACCCGTACCGGAATCTGACTGATACTTCCTTTTGCTTTTCTTAGACCTATCATCATCCTTCTTATCCTTTCCATCTGAGATGTCCAAATCATAAGAGATCGAAAGCTTCATCCTCAGTTTCGGGTTCTTAAGCTGCTGAGTACGAGAGGGCCGTGACATGTAAACCCGTTCGTTCTTGCATTCATATGTCCAATGCCCTGCTTGGAAACATTTTTGGCACTGGGAAGCACCCATACTAGTAGACGTCGATGCCTTGTCTTTCCTTTCACCTAACCTCACCGCCTTCTCTGTACTCATCAAATACATCTGCCTCTTTGCTTCCCTCTTTTCCTGCCATCTGCTAGGCCCTTCTTCCTTCTGCCCGTAAGCATTAACGTTCCTAGCCGCGGCAGCAGCTGCCCTTTCAGCCTGAGCACGACTGAGGCCTTTGGCAGCACTCAGTGCTGCAGCCTTGATTTTGTCAGCAGCAGCCTGAGTTTTTTCCTCTTTGTTACTCGACATCTTTTAAATGCCAACAAATAAACCAGATTACGCCGATATATAGATTACCCTATCTCCAACAAAAGAAATTCAATCCAACCAAATATTCAACACCCTGTAATCAATTGTAGACAAATAATCTAATCGAGGGACTGTATACAAAGAATTCAAACTCTGCAAAAATTAAAGAAAAAAAAAAGAGAACTTCAAAAGCAGTTACGAAACCCTAACTTCAAAGAAAGAAGTTGAATAAAGTTCGTTTCTTTACTGTTAAACCTCAATCGAACGATTAAGGAACCTGAATCTAAACATCAAAGGCAGAAAACCCTAAAAATTAAGAGGAGAGAAGAGCGCACCAGAACTTCTTGGCGGCCGAAGATCCAAAATGAAGGCAAAGAGGAAAGTTTTCAAAACTTCTATTTAAATTAGCGATGCGATTCTCGTCTTTTCACTTTAACGAAGTAAATTTGTGTGACGGAACCTCGATTTGAAGGCGGTGGGGGTTTATTTTGGCTTAATATAAAAATAGGCGTTTAAACTATATATTTTTTTAATTTTAAATGTTTATTTTTTTAATAAAAATATGGGACTAAAATCTTAATGGTTATAATTTTAAATGTTCAATTGTTTAAAAAATTATTATTTATTAAAAATGTGACATATTTTTTAATTTAAAAAAATTAAAAAAGAACAATAACTTTAAAAAAATCAAAATCCGCTAAAAAATTTAAAAAAAATAAACCTCTAAAACTTAAAATTATATATTTTTTAAATTTTCGTCGTTGTGTGCCACTACTGTTGTCGCCGGACACTACCGTTGCCGTCGTCAGAGGTCACATCTCATTTTTTTCAACCACTTATCGCTAGTAAATAACGGGAGGCGTGTTAATTAGATGGCGAACGTGAATTGTTCTAGTCGAATGATGTCTGATTGACACTTTTATCGGCGATGGGTGATTGGAGAAAATGGACGGTAACCACCGACAATGACAGTGGTGGTGTTCAACGATGACAACGGTTGCAATTTGAGGAATTTGTGAAATTTAGAAATTTTGAGTTTTTTAATTGTATTTTTTAATTTTTTAAATAATAATAAAAAGCATGTCATGTTCACGTTCTTATTAGTTAACATTTTTTTAAAATGGTCGGGCTTTAAAATTGTAATGCTTAAAATTTTGGCCACGTATTTCTATCAAAAATATTTTGAGCACCTAAAGTTCAAGCAAATATAGTTTGAGCACTTAATTTTTAAATAAGCTTTTTTTAGATAAAATACAGTATAAACCTTTTTTTAGATAAAATTAGGGGCGAGCATTGTCGGGTACCCAGTTCATTCGGATACCTCATTGTTCGGGCCGTGTCCCGACCCATCACATCTGGGTACCCAGTTTATTTTTTTTAATTCTAAATTTTTTAAAAAAATCACATATTAAACACAAAAATATTTTTTAAAAAATTTAAACTTAAAACTTAAAAGTATATAATACAAACATATAAAGAATTTAGGGATTTAAACTTAGTTTTAGAGTAAAAATATTAAGAAACTTAAAATAAAAATATATATTAAAATTTATCGGGTCGGGTCGGGTACCCAGTAAGGGAAAACTTTTGGCACGTGTCTCGAAAAAATTATCAGGACGGGTACTCAGCCCGGTCGGGTAATTTTTTTTATAAGATTACCCGACATTTTTAGGTTCAGGTCGTCGAGTCGGGTCAACTGAGTTGGGTATTTTTACCCACCCTTAAATAAAATACACTATAGGTCATTTAGTTATAAGTTTAGAACTAATAAATAGCTATTTTAAAAGTAACAATTGAGTTACTCAATTATAGATTTATAAATAGACATGTCACTTTTGTTCTAAAACATATTATTCTTCTTTTAAAAGTAACAATTTAGTCACTTTATTATAGGTTTAGAAACAAACAAACCACTCAATTAAAATTTTACAACAAACAAGTTACTTTATCATTAAAATTGAAATAAGTGTATGATATAATGACAATTTTTAGTCCACAAAACTTATGCATTGTATTAATTTGGTCCTAATTCAAAATAATTCAACAAATTTAACCTTTCATGTTTAAAAATTTTGACACTACACCTTTCTGACATACCCTTCGACCACTTACCACACTCAATGTTAATTTGGTATGTGTTATTGAAGTATTTCGAATTGTGACCAAATTAATAGAATGTACAAGTTTTGAAGACTAAAATTGTCATTATACTAAGCTTTTGTTTCAATTTTAATGACATGGTGACTTGTTTGGCAGAAAAATTAATTGGGTGACATGTATATTCCTTTTAGAATAAGAATAACATGATTTTTCTTTTAGAAGAATGCTTGTTCCTAAATATACAATTGGGTGACTCAATTATTACTTTTAAAAGAAAAGTGACATGTTTGTTCCTAAACTTGTAATTGAGTGATTCAACTGTTATTTTTAAAAGAATAGTGTTACGTTTGTCATTACATCTAACTAAGTGCCATCTAGTGTAATTTATCCCTTTTTATACATCTTTATCTGAATTTGAATTAGATGTTACATGGAGCTAAGTATAGAGTGTTTTTTTTTTTAAAATGATGCACAAGCCTTTTAATTTTAGGGTTGAGATTTACCTTAAGGCTGTGTTTGGTTCGCGTAAAACTAATTCTGGAATTCATTTTCCATGTTTTACGGTGTTTGGTTCGCGTAAAACTACCTGGTCAATGCAATTTAATTTACAGGTCAACATTTTTCTCTTTACAATTTTTGTAGTTGGTTTTACCGTCTCATTTTCGGTAAAACAAACTACCCTCTTCAACTCAAAACAACATTTCTCTCTTGTCGTTGGTATCTCTCCCTTGTTGGCACCGACGTCAACATCTCTCCTTCAACGGCGATGGCGACACGACGACGATAACTTAGGTAACATTCGTTCATCGCCTTTATGTTTGTTGTTCTTTTCCTTTCGTTTATATTCTCAATAATTTTTTAAAATCCCCAATTTCTTGCCCTAATTTGTCCTCTTCCTGTCTTTTATAATTTGATGCTTAGATCTTTAGATTTTTGTTGTAACTCTTGTATTTCTTTTTTTTTCTTTCTCCATTTCACTTAAAATTGACCACACAAAGAAACCGAGAGCAATGGTGTCATCTCTATGTTTTGGTGGAGCCGTTTCGATCATATTGGAGATCCCATAGGGTGTTGTTCTTAGTCTTATTTTCATTTTGGTTGCAGTACTATTTTTTGAGGTTTGTGTGGCATCTTAGTAATGTAAGTGAATATGTGAAAGTTTAGTTGATGGTTCTCTGTTGTCTTCTTTTTCATTTTGCAAGCTGTGAGTTTAATGCCTTTCAAATTATGATTTAGATGTTTGAAAATGGAAGATGATCATAGTTCACAGTATGGCAGATCAATAGGGATAGATTCTTCAAATGATCTGATCTGGTACAAGAATGGTTGATTTTCATTGCATTTAACTTATTTACTTTGTATCACAGTTGCTTTCAAATGTTGTCACAAGTTAGATTAAACCTTTTATTGGAATATTAAAATTATTTTCTAGGTAATAAACCTTGTTGAGGAAAGGTTAATATATAGGCAAAGTCCAAATGACCCAATATTTTAAATTTTTTGAACTTTTGGTCTAAACTAAGGAGACTCGTTTTGTAATGATAGCCTGTTGTCCAAGGCCATAATTGTCGACCCTAAGAATGGTTTCTGGCTGGCTGCGACCTTGACATTGAGAATGTAGTCTTTCACAATTCTTCATCTATATGTTTAGGTTATACTTTTCTAGTTCAAGCAAGCAGGTGATTCTCGCGTATGAGTATTGGCTACCACACAAAGAAACTAGATATGTACTGTTTCCATCTTGTATATATGCTTGGGTATGAAAATATTTCTTCTACTATGTTCATTCTTAGGCACTTTTGTGTTTGCTGGTAAATGATTTTTTTATTTTCATTCAATAGATAGAGAGATTCTTGTTGGGTGTGAAAATATTTCTTATACTATGTCCTACCTAATGAATACATTTGCTTATATACTTACAAGCAACTTTCCACCACTCCATTGACCAGTTCGTTGGGTTTGGTAGTTGTCATCCTCGGACTGTATATTCTTCTTTGGGACAAGAACAAAGAGATGTAGATCTGTGCATAAAAAATTGCTCAACAAACCAAAGATATCAAGGAACAAGAGGCCCGGTTACATGATGTAATATTTTTTTATTTCCATTGAGGTCTGTTGGAAAGAGTTAGTTAAGATTCTTGTTAGTACTAACTCAATCGGATAGTTTCTAACAATTCTTGTATAAAATTTGAGTTGGTCTTCATTTTTAAGATCATTATAGCTTATATCAATAAAATATCACGTATATTTTCTTTTAAATTATTTGTAGTTTCTTAGTATTCAATTGCATTTTGTTGACCAAGACAAATGGATACTTGTGCTTGCATATCGTGGAAAAGAACAAATTCATAGTTATCTTTATTAACTTGTTGAGTACTCTATTTTAATTTGTTTAATTTTTTGATGTATTTATAAAAAATAAAACATCATATTATATATTTAAATTTGTAAAACATAGAAATTTATAATGTGAAAAAATCAATAAAATTTATGAGTTTGTTTCACTGAAAACAGATTTTAGAAAATGATTTCAGAAAAAAATTACCAAACAACGAAAAATGAATTACACAACATCATCCAAACACCAGAAAATACTTTTCAGAATCTGCAAAAAATATAATTCATTTTACATAATTTATTTTCCGTAGTCTGTTTTACATGAATCAAACGGGCCCTAAGATTTAATGTTTATGGTTTAAAATTTAAGTTTAGTGTTTAAAATTTAGATTATAGAGTTTTTAAGGTTTTAGAGTTAGGAATTTAGGATTTGGATTGTATAGTGTAAATATGCATATTTGTGTAAAATAAATTTACACGGCATTTTTTATTCACTTTATTTTTATTTTATTTAGTTGAATTCGAACCTTGAAAACACATCATTGAGAAAAAAGAACCACAAATGAATATAGATCATAAAATTCACATTATTTTATTTTATTTGCTCGAATTCGAACATTTAAAAGACATCATTAAGAGAAAGAGTCAAAAATTCTGAATATATATCATAAAATGAACATATACTATACCAAAAATTTAAATTTTATTCTATTATTCTATTAAATTGAATTTTTCCTTCAAATATATCATCTAACTAAATTAACCAAAACTTTATCAAAATTGAACTCTATAAAATCAATAAAAGAAAAATTATATAAGTTTATTAAATATTAAATTAAAATATAAACAATATTGAAAATTTTTCGAGTAAGTGGAATTTATGAGTCTTGTTTTACTACTCAACTTGTATTTGAAATTTTTTATTCGATTCGGGTTTATGAAATTCGAGCTGAGTCAAGTTTTCTAGTTTCTATATAAATTTAAGGGTAAACTACACCATTGACCAGTGAACTATTTGGGGATACCTATTTTGACCACCGAACTATCGAACTCGTCAATCAAACTACCAAACTTATTAAATTGACCTATTTATAATCACTGCCGTTAAAAACTAACGGATGGGTGACGTGGCAGTTAACAGAAATGTGTAAAATTACACATTTGGTCCCTGTTATTTATCTATTATACTAATTTGGACCTAATTTTAATTTAATCAAATTAAAATTAATCACCCAATTGTATAAATTTACTTAATTTTAATTTAATTTATTTAATATATTCGTGTCACCACATGTGTCATCATTTGATTAATTTTAATTTAATTAAATTAAAATTAGGACCAAATTGGTATAATATATAAATAACAAGGACCAAATATGTAATTTTATACATTTCTATTAACTGCCACATCACCCATCCGTTAGTTTTTTAACGGCGGTGGTCAAAATAGGTCAATTTAATAAGTTTGGTGGTCTGATTGACGAGTTTGATAGTTCGGTGGTCAAAATAGGTATCCCCAAATAGTTCGGTAGTCACTAGTGTAGTTTACCCTAAATTTAATTGTAATTATTTATAATGTTATAGTACAGATTAATTTCAATTGAAACGACTTTCTATGAGATGTTCATCCTGGGTGACACGGATTCAATTTGCTATGTCTGCAAAGTGTGCGTGCATTGTCAGATGATTAAGAATTTATATGAACAAATAGTATCTTGTAATTACCTTTAGACTATTAAAAACGATTTTCGATATCTATATACAATATACAAATATATTTCTTCATAGTTTTCACATATGATATACATATATCATGCAGAGTTGAGAGATTTGACTGAAACTTGAAAATCGATCCACTAATTACTAAATATTTATAATTATTCGAGTTATTACAATTCAAATCAAATCAAGTCGAGTCGAGTTTTACTCTCGAGCCATGATTTCACAATCAAGTACTGCCGATTTGCCAAACAACGATCCATGGTCCCTCCACTCATACCTTGATATTGTCTTCCTTTGATCGAAACTTGACAGTGTTGGTATCATTGTTCGAAATAGAGAATAATAATCACTAAAACATGTAAAAGAGTGAATTACTATTTTTAACCCCAAACAGTTGTAAACCTCCAGCCTTTAGGGGATCTATTTTTATGAAAAATCTCCATTTCTACACTTGAGATTTTGCATCAACCCTTTATTTCTTCTCAAGATATCTGCTTCTATTTTTCCCCTCGGCAATACATGGATCATCCGAAGACTGTATTCTGTTTTCTCATGACCCTTTTACATGTTTCTACCGCTTCCACTCGCACTTTTCTTTCGAAAAATTGTGATTTTCCAGCCATCTATAACTTTGGCGCCTCTAATTCCGATACCGGTGGCCTCGCTGCCGCCTTCATTCAGTTTAAGCCACCTAATGGGAATACCTTTTATGGCAAGCCGGCCGGAAGAATGTGTGACGGACGACTCATCATCGATTTCACCGGTACTAAATCAATGACTCTCTTTTTTTCAATTTTAAAGTGGTTAATTCATATTGTTAATTTTACAATCAATGTTTGAAAAAACATATCAAAAGTGAAATTGGTTCAACCAACTGATTTATTAAGGTTAAATGTTAACATAAAATTCAATAGGGTTAAATTTCCAACTCTCATTAGTTACAATAACTTTTTTATTAGAACAAAGAAGTAAAATCGATTTTTTTTTTAGTTTTTTTTTTCTCTTGTTTTTTACTAGTTCAACTAATTTGAAGTGATTTACGGTCAGTGTTATGAAAAAATGCTTTTAATTTGTGGTAAAATAAATCTAACGTCACTAAATTATATGTTTGGTAACTAACATATCAATTCTTTCTAAAAATTATAAATAAGTCACTTAATTTAAATATTGTTACGAATAGATCATTGGTAGTTAAAATTGAAACATGCTTCTAAAGTGAGTTTGGTATACTAATGATTTTAGTCTTTAAAATTTATACATTTTACCAATTTGATCCTTATTTGAAATAATTCAATAAATTTAACCTTTCATATTTAATTTTTTTTATCAATTTATTCTTTTTTACAATGATGTCAAACCAAATAAATCTAATAGATTAAAACAACAATTGAATAACTGTATTATGCCATAAAGCAACAACAAGTTAAGTTAAACTGATAAAAATTAATTTTTTTAAATCTATTAATAAAAACACTTTTAAAATTAATAGGAAAAACACTTTTAAAAAATAATGCAAATCACAACCTTAGAAGATTCTCAAGTGGGTCATATACAGTAAAACCTCTATAAATTAATAATATCGGGATCACATAATTTTATTAATTTAAAGATGTATTAATTAATCGATAAATTAATAATTTTATTAATTTAAAGAGATTTTTTTGATTCAAGGAACCTACATTATTCTTCATGAATAAAACATATACATTGTATTGACTAATTGAATGATGTTCATATACAATGTGACTAATTAAATATAATGCATACCCTTAAAAAAACAAAATTCATCGTGGTACGTAGTACTAGTTAAAAACTTAATGCAAGTTCATGTATGGTATGGAAATCAACCACTGCAAAAACAACATCAAACATTCCTAATTAGTCAATCCAAATCAAAACAAACCAACCATGGCATCACATCTAAAAAGTGTTCAAAAATCAACCATGACAGATCAAATGTACCACGCATATAATTTTTTGTTGCAGCATGAGAACACAACACCAGAACTTTTGGATACAGTAAGAAAAGTTAGAGATGAAATACATTTAGATTTAACTTTTAAAAAGAAGCAAACAATAATAGAATCATATTTTTTATCAGCAAGAAAATATGATTTTATTAAGGGAAATCATACAATCTGAGACATGGCCATAGGCCTCAAAAAAACATCCCTAAGCCTAAATAGAGGAAAAGAGTATCATATGACCATGTATACAACAAGTAAACAAAACACCGAAACAACACCCTGAAACACAAACACAAACACAAACAAATGTTCAAACCAAAAAGCAACAACACTCCAATGTCAATCTCAACAGCATACGCCCAAAGCCAAAAACAACTCCAATCACCCAACACACCCTAACTCCAACATCTCTCGCAACCGAACCATACCACCCACGGCCACAACCTCTCACAACTTCACACGTTGCAACAAAGCATTACCACGTTGTCCTAGTTATACTTGTAATTTTATAGAATTATTGATTTATAATATTAAAGAGACCATAAATTTATATAAGGATCTTTCAGAAAATTATTATCTTATTAATTTATGGAAATTATTAATTTAGACTTTAGGTTCAAGTCGAGACTGAAAAAAATTATTATTTTAGAGAGGCTATTAATTTATTGAATATTAATTTATAGAAATTTTACTGTGTATAGAACTAAAACAACCCTCCAATTTTTACTCCATCGACCATTTTAATCTGGTTTTGATAATATAGTTTACAATCAAATCAATAATTTTTGAAATAATATTTCCAAATCATTTGTAATCCATCTTAGTTAAAATCAATTTGGATTAGGTCAACTTTAGTATCTCCTTCATATGTACACATTTCTATATATAATTTAGTTTACTATATATATGGGCAGCTGAGAGTCTGAAGGTGCCATTCCTAAGCTCATACTTGAATTCACTGGGAATCAATTTTAAACATGGGGCGAATTTTGCGACGGCGGGTTCTACCATCACATTTCCGACCGACATTATCCCCAAAGGTCGGACCAGTCCGTTCTACCTAGGCCTACAGTGTTTACAATTTGCCCAATTCAAAATCAGATCCCAAATTATTAGAAGCCAAGGTAAGTAATTTTGCACTTACATTTATTTATTCTTTTCTTTTTACAATCCAAATGGAATTATTAGGAGACTCGTTCATTGATTCTTATCAAAACGTTAACAAGTAATAAATTCATTATGTTGATGATGCACATGCATATTAGATGCATCACTATAATTTGACATAATAAGATTCAGGTTTAATGGTAAAAATTTTAAAAAATAAATTAAATTCTCATGAAAAATTTACACCCAATTGATCAGTTACAACTGAAAATTTTATCACTCAAATCTTTCTTTAGCATTGATGTGACTAATGGATCCTATGACGATGACACATGTCATCCATATGAATGAATTATTTGATTATTTTCATTTGATGTCAAGAGCTTAATTGAGTACAAATAGGGATGGTCATTTGACCATATTTGATGGATTCTGATTCGACCTAATATTATAGGGTCGGGTGTTTTTAAAAAAATTATGTTTGGGTCGAATTTAAGTATATTTTTTAGGATAAAGTCGGGTCGGGTCGGTTATAGGTTTAAAGTGAAAAATACCTTATCCGACTCTAAATAATAGTTTAATTTTATTTTAAATATTTAAGTATAATTGTTACAATGTCTCTCTCTTTATGTATATATATTTCACTTATCTCCATATTTTATCTAATAAAAGTGGAATAATTATTATAATGCTCCCCCTCTATTTTTATTTTTTTATTAACTCCTTATTTTATCGAATAATAATAAAAATTGATATTTTTTTATTTATGACGGGTCGAGTTGGGCTCAGGTTTTTACTCTAGAATTCGGGTTCGTGTTAGGTCGGGTGGAACATCATAAAATGTCGGGTTGGGTTTGAATGGAGGTGTTAACTTTTCGGGTCGGGTGCGGATCGGCCAAAAACCCAACCCAACTCGACCTATGGACATCCCTAAGTACAAAGTATAAAAAAATTTAAAAAATAAATTTATTTTTTTTTTCAAAATATTTAAATCATAAAACTTATAAAAGCATTACAAAAATTATAGTATATGTACCTAGAAAATTAGAAAAATATAACATTATGAAAATAGTAAAAAAATAAAACAATTTAAAATGTTTACTAAAGCTAGCATTTGTTAGGAGATTATTTTCAGGAGATCGAAAATTTTCATGAAACAAATAAGATTTGTGTGATTTACTTGAAAAAAAATTTTGGATCTTTGTAAAATTTATAAACTATAATATCAAAAAATACCCCAATATTTGACTGAACAATTACTTTTGCTCTTATTCTTTTTTTGAAGTAATTTAACCCTTAACGTTTTATTTTGAGTCGAAATAGCTCATCCGTAGATAAAAATTGATAGTCAACTAATGGTAACCAACTTGAAATGACTTGACAAAATTACACATCAACAAAACAAATAATTTTATATTTTATATAATTTTATAAAATTATTTTAACTGGTGTGACATTCTTTCAAGTCAACGCTTTTGTCTATATGGCACTGTCGTGTCATGTACTGCCATATAGGTTTGTCACGCCATTTTAAGCCATTTACCGTTATAATTGACTAATAATTTTCGTCCATAGAAGAGTTATTTCGATCTAAAATAAAACTTTGAAAGTTAAATTATTTAAAAAATATAGGTCAAAATTACTATTCATGAAACGTTTTTTTTATTCTTACGCATGTTCGTTTTCATCTTTAATTTATGTGATTGATATGGTATTTGTTTGACAGGGGGAGTTTATGCAGAACTAATGCCAAGGGAGGAAGATTTTGGCAAGGCATTATACACTTTTGACATTGGCCAAAATGATATCATGAATGCTCTATATCTTAACATGACCCTACCTCAAGTTATCGCCACCATCCCCGATATACTTAACCAATTCTCAAAAAATATCAGGGTAACTTCTTTAAACATCCAAATATGTAACTAGAAAATCAAAATTTATTAGAGTTTGTGATTTAAGTTTCCATTTAGTCTGATCTGAAAAAATTGCAATATAACATGATTGTTGAAGAAATATAATTAAAAGAAAAGATGGTGAAATGTGATGGAATAAGAATTTTTTTTTTTGACAATTCTAAATCTAATTCTAATCTTACTTAGAGAACGAGAACTATAGAGGAAGAAATGGGACACTCTTAGTGGGTTTAAAATCTATGTCCTAAGAGAATATAAGAAACAAAGATGAACAGCTTGGTCAACTAGCTAAATTCTAATCAATATTTATTTAAAAGTACTTGGAGTAAGTTTCGAGTTGGAGTAGTCTACCGAAATTCTGATTTAGTCCGGTCCGTACATGACTATACTCAATGTCAAACCCAAGTGAAACATGGGAGGGGCCTATGCCTCCAATTTTTTGGTTTATTATAATCTTAGGTCCCTACAAATTTGAATGTTAGTCAAATTAATCTTTGACCCTCAATTTTTTTGGTTTAAATACTTCATAGGTCCATATGCAACTTGCCCCCTCAAGATACTGTTCTAGTTTCGTCCCTGACTATACTTTCTATATTAGCATTTGATTAGAAGTAGAAAATTTAATTGGAGTAGATTTCTTGTTACATAAGTTTTATTTGTAACCCTATAAATAGATAAAGCAGTTTAGGATTTTATTGGTGCAAGAAAGTGAGCCGGTATTTACTTTCGCAATCTTTCATTTCCCTGTGATTTGTCCTGTTTGAAGTTTTTCAATATAATTTTTGTGTGTCTCGTTTTATTATGCGATAGTTTGTTTTTCGTTATCCTCATCGTATATTTATACCGACATTAATTCCTTGATTCATCATATACATATAATGAAAAGGGTTCAACTAATTTCCATCAATGCATTGCAGGATCTATACAATTTAGGAGCAAGGTCGTTTTGGATTTACAACACAAGGCCAATCGGCTGCTATCCAGTAATTCTAACTATTTTCCCAGCAGCTGAAACAGACTCCGCGGGTTGTGCAAAGGAATACAATGAATTGGCTCAAGATTTCAATGCCAAGTTAAAAACGGCATTAGATCAATTACGGACCGATTTACGTCTGGCTACAATCGTTTATGTAGACATCTACTCCGCTCTATACAACTTATACACTGACCCCGCCAAGAACGGTAACGAATACCGAAACAACACCATTTCATTTCAGCTTAAGATCGATGCATGCCGACCGGTTTTTTGTTTCGGAATGCTTGCAGGATTTGAGAGTCCTCTTGTTGCTTGCTGTGGACATGGAGGTAAGTATAACTATAGCATGGCTGTTGAATGTGGGCAGACAATCACTGTTAATGGCACAGACATTACAGTCGGATCGTAAAATTAATAAATTTAACCCTCATTATTTATATATTCATTCAAGTTTATCACATTTTAAATTAAATTTAACCCTCAAAATTTCTTTCTTTGCTTGTTTGTCCCGTGCTTTTGGATCTGCAACAAACATGGGGCATTCGAACATCTAAGAACCCTTTAACGACATAATGGGAACCAAAATTTCATGAAGACCAGTCCTTTGAACATCGACTTGTTTATGAACTAAACCGAACTCATGAGAGAACCAAAATTACACAAAAGATCACCACTTTGAACAAAAAATCTCCATTATCCTTCAAAACCATGAAAATACCAACTTCAGTTCTTCACTTGATTCATGCACTAAACCACAAAAATTACACAAAATCAGCCATTTTGAACTAGTTTCCCCTTTTTTCCCTTCAAAACCAGTAAACACCCACTTCAATTTTCTCCATTCTTGACTTCGTTTATGAACTAAACCAAACTCTTATGTGAACCAAAATCACACAAAAGATAAGCCCTTTAGACTAAAATCACAAAAAGATTAACATCTTGAACCAACAAATTTCTCCCTTTAATTGTTTTCTTCTTAAAAAACAGTGAATACCCACTTCAGCTTTCTTCATTCTTGAACTTGTTATGCACAACATCAATGTCTTATGTGAAAGAAAATTGCAGAACAAAAAAATCAAAGTCTTGAAAAAGGGTTCTTTAAAACAATAAATACCCTTTTCAGTCCTTAATTTTTTATGCAAAAAGAAGAAGATAAATAAACAGAAAGTATAGATACAAAGAGATCTAGGGTTATCTCTTGAAAAGGAAGAAAATATTGTTATATTTTATCATGAAACTAGCATAAGAAATTGATGTTTCCTTGAAGAAGGAGAGCATGGAAGTGAAGGAGACTGAACCGACTTTGAGAAATAGATGGGAATCAGAGTGTTGAAACCTTGTTGTAAGAATATCATAAATATAAACCTACTCATGTATCTGAAAAATGTGATTTTTTTAAATGGATTTATTTAGGAAAAAGTGACTAATATTATTAATATTTTAATTATGACTAAATTGAATAAATGTATAAATAACGATGATTAAATTTATTAATTTTTTTCAAATTATGACTAAATTATTTGAATGTAAAAATTTGAAGGACTAATTGTGTTATTATACAAAAAATTTAACAGTCACGTTTTATTTTTAACGAAAGTTAACGGTTTAGTGCCCAAATTGAATCAAAACTAAAAGTTTAATGATAACATTAAAGCAATTAAAAGTTTGGTTACCAAATTGAATAGTTGATCAAAGTTTAGTAACTATTTGTGAACTTTACCCAAAAAGTATTTTATATTTTATATAATTTTATAAAATTATTTTTTGACTGATGTAATATTTTTTCAGGTCAACACATTTGTCAATATGATATTGTCATGACAGCGTGCACTGTCATATAGGTTTGTCACGTCATTTCAAGCCATTTACTGTCATTTGATTCACAGTTTTAATCTGAAGATGGGTCATTTTGACCCAAAATGAAACGTTCAGGGTTAAATTGTTCAAAAAAAAGAATATGGGCGAAAGCGACTATTCAGTCAAACGTTGGGGGTATTTTTTGACTTTATGCCATTTTTTAGTAATATGTATATCCGTTTTACGGTCCATGTTCAGGGTGCGAGGCTGCCTCTCTAAATAATGTTTTCAAAGTTTGAACTCTCGTCCTCTCTTTAGGAGTGCAATATGCTTTATCAATACACCCAATTCTTATTGGTTGGTCGGTCGATAGATTTAGGTTTTTTTTAATATTTAATGTACGGCCGGTCTATAACTCTTATGTAATATCAGTAAATCATAATAACATATCGCATCATTAAATAATAAATATTTTTTTGGAGAACCAATAAATAGATATTCATAAATTTGTTTTCACAAAATCGGAAGTTCGTTAAAAATATTATTTTCCTACCTTCTATCATGAATCACTGTCTATGGAATTTAGGTTTCTATAGGATTCTATTGGGGTTTATAATCCAAGATTTGAGTGGTCCTATTGAGATGACTTGATGAATTCGTGGAATTTATAAAATGAGTTGTTCAATGTTCTTGATGAATTTATATATCAAGTTTTGGATGATTTTTGTGAGATCGATCTTGATAAATTCAACGCAGTTAAATTTTAGATGAACTTATTAAATGTTTTTGATGACTTCATAGTCATGATTTCAATGGTTTATATTGCGATAGATTTGACGAAATCATCAATCATCTACTGTGGAAGACATTAAGAGATCTTTTTAGAGCATTAATCAACCTTTCGAAATATATTTGTTTTATTGATCTGTCACAATTTTTTATTGAACTTAAAATTGATGTGTCTTAAGATTACTTTTATTTGAACAAGTCCAAAATTTGTTACTTGTTAAGAGAAGAACTACTTATTCCGGCACGTCTAGTTCAATACAACAAATATTAGTGCTTATAAAACAAATTTATCTATTGCTCTTCTATCTTCTTCCAACAAACCCTACTTGTTTGCATCAATGAAAGATTATTGATAAATTGTTGGTAATACAAAGAAATTTATTCAACTTGATGGTTGCGTTATGAAGTGAATAAATGGAACTCTTTCATTTGTTCATTTGAAGATAAAACACGCACTCCAACGCGGTTATTGTTCGGCCTTGTAGGTGTTTATCATTTTTTATTAAATAAAGAGGTATTATATTTTCATATTAGAATTCGAACCTATACAAAATAAAATAATATGAACATTCATAGTTACTAAGCTAATTAGTAGATCTCTCTGTGTTCATTATGGTTTCCCATTAAATATAATTTCAAAAGATAGGTAACACAAGAAAAGGTTGGGCATCAAAAATTATATTAACCTAATTTTACATATTTACTATACTTTCAATACATATTCAAATCATACCATTTGCAAATAGTAACTTTTCATATATATATATATATACACACAAAACTAAATATTTACATATTGAAATTATATATTTGTGACTAGAAATACATATATAGATGGCCAAAACCCCACAAACATTTGATATTTACCAAATAAAAACAGTGAAATGAAGCAACGTATAACTATAATAGATATAATAAGTGATACTTTTTGCATTCAAACAATACGATACAAATTCAACAATCAATTGGCCTAAAGAATGAGAACCTGGGTCCTTCACACAATACAACGACTGATATTCAAATCATGACATTGCAAATAGAACAAATTGGATCGAAAGAGTCACTTTCATAACAAAACTCTATAGTACTTGATTTAAATTAGTCGATCAATAAATATGATACCCCTGAGTATAAACAAAAAAATGATGGGAAGTGACTACAACGATTCCGCAAGCTTAGTACTACTTTCATAGACCGTGAAGAGCAGAGTCAGAACTAAAAGTACCTAAAATCAACGTGTTCTATATAAAGGTTCTCATTTAACACAAAAAAACAGCAGCCCCTACTCAAATTCTACACCAACGCCAAGGAGTTGCCCAAAACTATAGCCACAGGACACTCTCTCAGGACTTGGAATAAGTAGCTGAATATATAGGTACTCTCTGGTCATAAATTGCTCTTGAACTCCAAAAATTAGCCAAATACCCTCAGAAATTGGAACAAATAGCTAAATCCATGTTTTCTATAGAGATCATCCTTCAATAACACAAAACAATACAACAGCCACAAACAATTCCTAAATCCAAACATAAGCCAATTCTTGCCAGCAAACATGACATAAAGAATTCTAATTACTGCTGGTAAAAGTGTGAATTCTGATCAAAACTAAGAAACAAAAGAATATATGAGCATTTGTCAGGAGGAACTATCCCGAACCAGCTTCAATAGCAACTGCTAGGATTCACGACCTACACCATTACCAACCTCTAAAAAAACCCTGATCATTAGACAGTATTCAACAACAATTCAACGGCTTTATTCCTTAATACTCTACTAGATAAGAATGCTCAATAAGCACCGAACCATGAATCTCTCCGATCTAAAAATGAAAATAATAAAAACTTATCCTGTGGGAAATGCATGATCATCCCCCAACTTAAAAGTCAAAATTTCCAATGCTCTCCTTCATACTTAGACATGTTCATAAAAATGGGAAACCATATTAATTGACTAGAACTTGAACATATTGAGGAAAAGAAAAATGAAAAGCAACCAAAACTCAAAGCATGTTCTTGACACTGATAAGCTCACAGAGGCAAATCTCCTCTAACAAAGAGAATAAAAAATCCCAAAATAACAATACAACTAAAAGCGAGATATAGTAAAAATAAAAATACCAAATTCCATTGCAAAAAAAGAAAACACTAAAACAGCTAGATCTTTTACCATTAAAAGTTTACTCTTCTTCATTGGCAGACTCTCCGCCCTTCTTGTTGTGCTTCCTTGCATACCTCTGGTTCCTCAAGAACTTTGGATCCATCTATACATCAACAAGAAAAATCGCATTTTTTAAAAAAATAAATCAAAATTTCAAATTTACTAAAAAAACCAAATAGAAGAAGAAGAAAAAAAGATACCCCTTTGGTGGAAGTGTGGCGATGCCTCTTGGGTTTCTTGATGCCGTTCATGTGAGCCTTGTAAGATTGGTTGTGGGCGGTGTGATTCTTTGACTTCGCCATCTCTGCACGCCCAAATCCAAAAATACCAACGAAAACAAACAATGTTAATATGATTTGTTCAATAAATTATCGATTTCTTCACAGAAAATTGATCTAAGCTAGTACCAAAAACCTGAGGCTAAGAAGAAGCTGCGGCTCTGGCAACGATTGTTTTGGCGGAGGAAAGTTAAGGAAAAGTTTGGCCCTTTTATTTGGAGAAAGTTTGAAACCCTAATTAACCAGTAGATGATGAAAAAATGCAGGTTTCGGGCCTTTTCGAGAGTCAGCTTAAAGCCTTCAACTCATATATTGGACTTAATTTTGGATGCGCGGGCTCAATAAATTTCAACGATTTTTTTATTTATTTTTACCGTCCATGTTTTAAAGGCTAAACAACAAAATAAATAGGCTTAAAACACTTTTTTCCCTATAAATTTTACCTATTTTTTAATTTGCCCCTTAAATTATTTTTTGTCCACTTTTACTCCTTAAACATTTCGTTGTTACTTATTTTGCCATATTTCGTTATTACTACCATTAAAAAAATTCAGTCAATCAAATCTCGTCACATCATCTCCTCATTGACTAAGTCAATCCTCCTGGTTTTAATTAAAAGATAAATGACATATCAAGTTTGTCAGGTTTGTTTCTTGTTCAATTTAGTCACTGAAAAGTTTATTTTTACCTAAAATTAACCCCTATTTGTTTTTAATTTTTATAATTTAGTCCAATATTTGTTATTATTAATAATATTATTTTATTTAAATTTTAATATTTAATAAAAATAAATTAAATCAATTATATTTTTTGGGAAAATTCGAATTAATTTTGCTAAATTTGAATTGTATTTTTGAGCAAAAACTAAATTATATTCGAATCATATTTCAATTATATTCGAATTATTAATTCTTTGTAATATTCGAAATATATTTTTTTGAGTAATTTCAAATTATATTCGAATCATATTCGTATTATATTCTAATCATGTTCGTATTATATTCAAATCATATTCAAGTTATATTCAAATCATGTTCGTATTATATTCGAATCATATTCAAATTATATTCGAATCATATTCTAATTCTATTTGAATCATTAATTCAAATTTTGCTATATTCAAAATATATTTTTTGAGCAAAATTCAAATTATATTAGAATTCTATTGGAATCATGTTCATATTGTATTTGAATCATATTCAAATCATGTTCGTATTATATTCAAATCATGTTCGAATTATATTCGAATCATATTCGAATTAATAATTCAAGTTTTGCTAAAAATGAATATAATTCAAATTTAGTAAATTTTGAATTAATAATTCTATTATAATTCGAATATGATTCAAATATAATTTTAATTTTGCTCAAAATATAATTAATATATAAGTGAAATATGATTCAAATTTTGTTCAAAAATATAATTCAGATATAAGTGAAATATGATTTGAATTTTATTCAAAAAATATAATTCAAATTCAACAAAATTTGAATATAACTGGATATGATTCGAATTCGAATTTTGCTAAAAAAAGAATATAATTCAAATTTTGCTAAAAAGAATATAATTCAAAATTTGTTCAAAAAAGAATATAATTTGAATAAGTAATTATTGGGATCAATTTTAGGTAATTTATCTTAAAAAATTACTAATTTAATATTAAAATATTTAAGTTAATTTATTTTTTATTAAATATTAATATTTAAATAAAATAATATTATTAATAATAACAAACATTGGACTAAATTAAAAAAAATAGAAACAAATAGGGGTTAATTTTAGGTAAAAATAAACATTTTAGTGACTAAATTGAACAAGATACAAACCTAACAGACTTGACATGCCATTTACCCTTTAATTAAAACCAGGCGGATTGACTTAGTCAATAAGGAGATGATGTGGCGAGATTTGATTGGCTAAAATTTTTTTTAACGGTAGTGATAACGGAATGGAGCAAAATGAGTGACGATGAAACATTTAGGGGGCAAAACGTAGTTTAGGGGGCAAGTTGGGAAAAGTGTTTTAAGCCAAATAAATATCTAAATTATATTTTTTTAATAGGTGCTTAAAATATTTTTTAATTAAAATATGTCTAAAGTTTCATTTTTTGCTGAAATAAATGTCTAAACTATTTTTAGCTAAAATATGTGCCTAGAGTTTTAATTTTAGTTTGTTTTAAAGCAATTGATGCACTTACTTAGGTATCTATTTCAACTAAAATTTTAAGCACTTATTTCATCCAAAAATAAAATTTTAGACACCTACTTGAAATAAAAAATACTTTAAACAACTATTACAAAATAAAAACATAATTTAAACACTTATTTTATATTTTAAAATTAAAATTCGATCCACACGCTAACTTTTCGGTTAACAAATTTGTTTAATAAGGGGTTTGTGTGAGACAAAAAAAAAACCTAATTTTTTCGCTGCCCAATCTCAGCGCCACGGTCTCTTTTTGTTCTCTTAATCGGTAGTCGGTAATTAATCTTAATATTAATTCTCTATCATTAGTTTTATTGTTTTTATATACTTTTATATTTTAATAAAAAAATTGTCTTTGTAGCACACGTTCTCTCTGTCTTTGTGATACGCATTTTCTTTATCTTTTGTGGTTTGTTTCATCCGTCGTTTTGGCATGATTTTAACATACATTAACAGTCAGTTGGTGCTCGTATAAAGACTTTCACGGCGCTAGCTTTCTTATTATGATTCTATCGGTGGTCATAGAAAAATATATCCTTAATAGGTTGATGGTTGTTTGTTGATATAATCAGACCTGAGTAGCGGAGCAATCTGTCTGAGAGTTTGGTTCACTCACCACTCTTTTTTCACCCCGTAAAGCGTCTTGTTTGATTAGAGACAAAGATATTCAATAAGGCTTCTGAATTTTGACGTATGCTAATCTCTACAGAAGTATTTACTTTTTCTTGCACCTTTGAGTTTTTTGTATGACACTCTGGTAGACTAGTCTCAATTATTTCTCTTTTTTGAATGAGTTGTATTTATAATATCTTTTATGGGTTTTAATAGAATTAAGTTATCATTGTAAAAAAAACATTTGTTTCATAAATGTGATGAAGCATTTTTTATGTGTAATCATACCTCAATACTTATATATATAAATAGAATTTTGATATAGACTCTTTAAAATCTATTTAATACAGTCAACCATCTTTAGAGCATGTAATTAAAGGTTTCAGTTAGCACATTTCCCTTCTCGTAGGCTGTGGGTTCAAGATCTCGTAGGAGCAAAATTTCTTTTCCCCTCCTTCGAGGTAGAATTTGTTCAATATATATATATATATTCTTCCCCTCCCTCTATGTAGAATTTGTTCGATATATATATATATATATATTTAATACAAGCTTGCACATTTATAGTATAAAATTTAATTCTTAATCATAAGCCCTAAAAACTAAATTAAAATTAAAAAGTTTACCTATTTTCTTAATTTGCCCCCTAAAATATTTTAGACCACTTTTGTCTCCTAACGTTTTCGTCCTTACTTATATTACCTCTACAATTAAAAAAATTTGTCTTGACCAAACACGCCACGTCATTTTCCTTATTTGTTTTTAAATTTTAAAATAAAATAAAAATATTTAATTATTTAATTATATTTTCCAAAAAACGCAAAATGTCCCCGTCGTTTTCTCCAATTTTCCAAAAATCTTGGATACACTCATTGATGTCTGAACAACTTGTCTGGGGCTGCTTCCATTATGAAGAAATTCCACTTTCTCATGTTTTTCCTCTAAAAAATAACATGTATTCACCAAGCAAACGCCGTGAAATAGACTTGATGAAACTGTAAATGAATCTGTTTTACCAAAATTACATATAAAGAATTTCTCTATATTATCTTTTGTTTTGGGTTTTTTTTAACATTTTTGGGTAATTTTATTGATTCTCTTTACTAGGATAATGAGTGACTACAAGGTCGAGATGATCAACGATGGCATGCAAGAATTTTATGTTGAATTCAATGGACCAAAAGACAGTAAAAAGATCGCTCCTTTAAGTACTCTCTCTCTTTTTCTTTAATTTTTCATCTATTTTCGTATTTTATCTCTTTACTTTATTCTCAAAATTTTAATTCTGAGTTTTCTCATTTATCTAAAAAGTTATGTTCTTTTTCTCATTTATCTGATTATTTTTGCTGCGTTTTTTCTTTTCTTTTTGATGATTTTGAAGATTAATATTTATGTATATATTTGTGTTTTCTGGCTTATTTGTTCTTACCTGAGCTGCCACTTTTGTATTTTTTTTAGTTGTTTGAATTTTCTAAATGAGGATGGGATTTGCTGATAGATTTTGTTTCTGGGAATTTTTAGACTGGAGTTAAATAAGGATGATTATTTTTTTCTTCACATATTATCTAATATGAAATTGAGGAAGAAGACAATAAGGGAAGAAAATGGGGACATTTTGTGTATTTTGGTAAATATAATTAAAGTAATAAATATTTTAATATTATTTTATTTTAAATTTTAAAAATAAATAAGGAAAATGACGTGGTGCATTCTGATTGGTCAAGACAATTTTTTTTAATAGTAAGGGGTAATATGGGTAAAGACAAAAATGTTAGGGGGCAAAAGTGGTCAACAAATACTTTAGGGAGCAAGTTGGGAAAACAAGTAAAGTTTAGGAGGGAAAAAGTGCATTTAGCCAAAATTCTTAACTATATGCCTTAAATGCTAAACATTAAACTTAATTCTAACTCCTAAAATCTAAATTCCATAAACTGAACCCTTAATCCATAAAATTAAAAGACTTGTGTAAACAATTTACGGTATCAAAGTTTTTTCCCTAAAAAAATATAATGACAAAAAATGCATATAATGTTTGACTTGATAATTACTTTAGTCCCTATTTTTTGAAATATTTTAATCCTCTATGTTTTATTTCAGGTCAAAATAGCTCATCCATGGATGAAAAACGATAAATAGCTTGAAATAACGTCATAAACCTAAATAGCAGTGCACGCTGACATAACATTGTCATATGGACAATGATGTTGATTTGACAAAATAACATATCAGTCAAAAAATAATTTTATAAAATTATATAAAATATAAAATTATTTTTCTGTTGACGTGTCGTTCTATCAAGTCATTTCAAGTTATTTATCGTTAACTAACTAACTAACGTTTTTCGTTCACAGATGGACATTTTGACATAAAATGAGACATTAAGGGTCAAAGTGTTTTAAAAAATAAGGATCAAAATAACTACTATTCAATCAAATATTAAGAAAATTTTTTGACATTAGGAAAAAATGACATCAGACTTTTCAAAACGAGGTAGAAAAAATAACATGTAGTCCGAAATTTTAAATCTAAAAAAATACAAGTATTACATTTAAGCAAATTGAAGTAGAGGTACTAATTGCGCATGTTTTACTACTACATGGGTGAAATACATAATTTAACCTAAATTATCTAGTTTTATATACGTTTATGATATTTCAGTTTCAACTTTATCATAATTTTTTTAAATAACTTTATTATAATTTCAATATCGCTTTGTCAAAGTGAGAATTAAAAATGTTTCACAAAAAAATTAAATTATTATCACAAGTTTTTTTATAATATTTTATAATTAGGTTAAATATTATATGATTTTTTTTAAAAAAAAACTTTAAACATTCGAATGACATATACTTTTTTGATGAAACATGATTGATTAAATTTTCATGTGGTCCCAATTGCATGACCGGATAATAGTAACAGAAGAAATCTATGTCATCAATTTTCCATGGGATTTAACAGTGTTATCAATTTAGACCCACTAATAAGATTATAAAAATAAAAAGGGTTAAATCATGTCAAATTTAAATAAAAATGATTAAATACCAAATTGCAGCCTAATGAAAGGACTAAAACCATAATTAGACCTGGACTTTTAAAATAACGTTCTATATATTTTTTTTATAAATCTTAAATTTAATCCTTATTTTACTCAGAGAGGAGGGGGAGAAGACTCTAAAAGAATAAATGAGAGTGTTATTAGTATGTTTATTATAATTTTTAACCTAAAAGAATACGAAGGAATAAAAATGAGTAAATTAATCAATTGCTAAATGTACTTGCTATTAAAATAACATATTTAGAGATGCTCTGATAAAAAAATATTTAGAGATGCAATCCATAAGATTGAGCTGTGTAATGCAATAATGTATGTAACTCATGCATTAGCCGGAAAATGACACTCACATGTATGTATAAGTATTAGGGTAAACCAGTAACCACTAAATTAATTGGGGTACCTATTTTGATTACCGAACTATCGAACTCTTTAATTAGATTATCAAATTTATTAAATTGACCTATTTGACCACCGCCGTTAAAAAACAAACGGACGAGAGACGTGGTAGTTAACGAAAATTTGTAAAATTACATATTAGTCCCTGTTATTTACCTATAATATCAATTTAGTCTTAATTTTAATTTAATTAATTAAACAATCGAATGACGACACATGTCATCACCCGTTTGGACAATTTATTTTATTTAATATTTAACATATTTATTTTCCTCAACCATGCCATTACACCTTTATGCTATTACCATTGCACCAAACCATTTGTATTAATATAAATTACACATTTTTATATATATCTTATAATACAATAATTGTTAGGAAAAAAAGTAAAAATGTTTGAGAGGAGATTCGAACTTAGGTCATTTGGGATATGCAAAAATATACAAACTGCTAAATTAAGTCAAATTTTTAGTAAAAAATTAAAATATATTTAAAGTATAGTTAAAGCAAGATTTAAAATGAAAACAAAATTATAATTTTTATATTTTTAGATTAAATTGAGTACTTTATTTTTCTCACATTTAGTTTAATAATTTCATATATATAATATTAAACGATTTTTAATTTAATTAATATTTTTTAGATTTAAAATGTATATATTTAATAAAAATCAGTTAATATATAATCATTGAATTAAGTGGTTTTTATTAAATATATACATTTTAATATATAATAAATTAATTAAGATATTTAATAAAAATAAAAAAATATTAATTAAATTTAAAAATCGTTTTAATAGTATATATATGAAATTATTAAACTATATGTGAGGGAAAAAATATTCAATTTAATCTAAATATATAAAATAATTATATTAAATAAAATAAATTAAAAATTAAAATAAATTGTTCAATCGGGTAATGACACGTATCATCATTCGATTGGATGATTAATTTTAATTAATTAAATTAAAATTAAGACCAAATTGATATTATAGGTAAATAACATAAACTAAATATGTAATTTTATAAATTTATGTTAATTGGCACGTCAACCCTCCGTCTCCCATCCGTTAATTTTTTAACGGTAATGGTCAAAATAAGTCAATTTAATAAATTTAGTAGTTTTATTGAAGAGTTCAGTAGTTCGGTGGTCAATATAAGTACCGTAATTAGTTCAACGGAGACCGGTGGTGTATTTTAACCTTTATTATTATTTCACTTTGTTTTTCAATTCAACGCCTCTTAATGCTGACAAAGCTTATACGTACATTTCTTTCTTTCTTTCCCCTTTAAAGATCCAAACTTTGGACCTGCCATTGCAATCGAGGAGCCATGTTTTTATTCGATTGGTTTTATGGGATTCTTGCATCTCTGGGTTTATGGCAAAAAGAAGCCAAGATTCTGTTCTTAGGACTTGACAATGCCGGCAAGACTACCCTTCTTCACATGCTGAAAGATGAGGTAATTAATAATGGGATTTCTTTGTTTTTTCTGGGTTTTTATTTTTTCTTTTTCATTCACGGTGGTTTTTGCAGAGATTAGTTCAACATCAACCAACCCAGCACCCAACATCTGAGGAATTAAGTATAGGCAAAATCAAGTTCAAAGCTTTCGATTTGGGTGGCCACCAAATCGCTCGCCGTGTCTGGAAAGATTACTATGCTAAGGTAATGTTTTTGTTTTAATTTATGAAAAATGGTATTTGATTTTGTTAGATCTTCATTTCCTTCATGATTTGCAAGGATTTCTGATTTTCTTGTGCATCTACTGAATCTTTTTGATTGCAAAGAACAGTGCTGATCAATTATAGATTTAGATTTGATTCCTTTCTTTTTCAGTTTTGGCTCATCTGATCCCTGAATTTACAAGGATTTCTGTTTTTTTTTTCTTGTGGTTTTTGTTATATACTGTATCTGCTTGAATCATTTTCCGAGTAATCTATTTGGTTACATTTTGTGGCTAATTCTGCCTTTATAATCCCAAATAAAAGTTTCATGGTGTTCTTCTGATTCATGGGTGAATTATTGATCAGCTGTTTCCGATTTCTTTTCTCGAAAGGAAGTATTTTATCCTTAGTTGTACTCATTGTTTGATATCTCCCAATGATAATCAATAGCTTATAATCATCTTGTTTTGCAAATTCCTTTCTCTTGTTTCATAACTCTTTGTTTTGCTTTGAACCACTCGTGTTTAGCTCAAATTCGGACCCTCAATGTTTTGAAAGTTTTAGAAAGATTGTAATTACATACATTGGACTATATCTGTCCATGGGTCGAATCGAGTCCAAGCAGGCATTGTATGTGAAACGATGATGCTGAAAAATTGTACTTTTTATGTGGCGAGCAGGTCGATGCAGTGGTATACTTGGTGGATGCCTACGACAAGGAAAGGTTTGCAGAGTCAAAGAGGGAATTAGATGCCCTACTATCGGATGAGTCACTGGCCAATGTTCCATTTCTAATTCTAGGCAACAAGATTGACATCCCGTATGCAGCTTCAGAGGATGAGCTTCGCTACCATCTCGGGCTCACCAATTTCACAACCGGCAAGGGCAAGGTCAATCTTACAAACTCTAGCGTTCGACCCCTTGAGGTTTTCATGTGCAGCATTGTTCGCAAAATGGGATACGGCGATGGCTTCAAATGGGTCTCTCAATATATTAATTAGATTAATTCAAAGGATTTTATTGCTCTGCCGCTCTATTCCTGCATTTGTTTTTGCTTTGTTTAGTGTACTCTTAAGCCGAAAACGATGTTTTTTGGGGTTATATATGAAACTGCCATGTTAATTTTGTTAATATATATAGCTTGAATTCCAAGAAATTCGAATTATTATCTAGTTCAACATAAACTTATACAGGATGTGACTCGTACAAAAATAGTTATATACATACATCGAGGTTAGCTAACACACATGTTTACCAAATGTTAACTTAATTCTAGAGTAGGATACATTTGCAACAAACTAGATACTTACAACATACATGCTCCGGTTTTACAGAGAGTTACCATACTTAAGAGATAGATTAATCTTAATGTTCTAATATACATATGGAGCTACCACGTTGTGAGGCTCGACTTTTCTTCGATCCTCTACTTTCCACCGTCTTTGAGTTCCATATCGGAAAGAGGGCCAAGAAGGCTTTTGTATTCCAACTGCAACATAAAACAGAATGTTGTTGGTAAATTGATGTACGAGATAGAGAACTATTCTTTCAGACAATTTCACATACCGTTGCTAGGTCGTGAGCCAACTTCATTCTCAGGTATTCTTTCTGTGCTTGCTTTGAACGGAACATAGATTGAACTCGTACGACAGCTTTCTCGACACGCTCTTCAGCTTGTTTTCGGCTGTTTCTGTAGTATGCCTCTTCTGTGAAACATTCGTGCGTTTGCTCTTCAACTGCTTCATCTGTGTTTATTTGTAGTCCGCGGAAACCTTTTCTCCTTAGTCGCCATCGCAGGATTGCTTTCTCAATTACACCAACTGACCATACAATCTTAATGTGCTGCCTCCTTGCTTGGAAGCCCCGGAAAGCAGCCTGCATTTAAATTTTCATGCAATGTCAATTGTGGAAGAATCTTTTTCCCATTCTAAGCAATCCTCACTTCAGCAAACGGGAAGAACCAGAGAAATAATAGTGAAGTCAGACAAAAGATGTACGGCCGAATTTTGTTTAAGAAAAAGAGAAAATCAATTTATGAACTTTTGCCAATATGAGAAACTTTGAAATTTTTAAATGCTAGTTTAGTTGGTCCAATTGAAGAGAAATCATGCCTGTTTACAGTCACCAACCATAAAAAACTATATATAACACACGCAAACACAATATCAGTAAGAAGGAAAGGGAGAGCATTTACTTGGATTTTGATAGCCTGGCGACGCATATTAAGGAAATCTTTACGCATTTTCCAAGTGCGGAACCTATACTGGATGCGGGCAGCAGCAGCCATTTTTCTTTTGGCCTCATAGTTGCGAAAGGCATGTTGAATCTTCATAGCAGCAATTATACTTCTTGCTTCCTCCTCTTCATTGTGAGACTCAACTGCTTTAGCTCGTACATTGAAGGAGTGCACTCTGAAAGCATTGTGTATGCGTGCAGCCGCATCAGCTGCTGTCCTATAAGCTGCTAAAGTTTCCCTCAAATATAGTTCATCTTCGTTAAGGTTAACGAGGTTTGCTGCCTCTATTCTACTGGTTTGGAGAGAGCCGCTAGCGTTTCCAGCTAGTGCCATGTCATTGAAATGTGCCACTAGAGCCTCTTCTGAAAGATAAGCAGCTAGTCCATCATAACCATTCAAAGATGCAAGATCAGCAGCAGTGCAACCACTCGGATTTTGGGTGGTGGGGTCTGTCACCAAATTTGGCTTTGCCCCTGCAGATAAAAGAACAGCAACCATTTTTTCCCTGCAATGGAAGGGTTTTGAAATCAGATGAATAATTCAGAGCTGCTTGAAACAAATTACAGAGAGAAATAAGATCATGTCCCAAGATTTCATGACAACAGAAATTATTAACAATACCAAAAAACACATACTGGCCACGATATGCTGCCCAATGAAGAGCTGTCCATCCATGTTTATCACGAAAATCAAGTGACAAGCCAGACCAGGAAAATAGATAAATAGCCCAGGTATAACCAAGAATGGTACACAAATGAATCACCCCTTGACCTTGAGTATCATATTCGGTTGCTTTACTGCCAGAAATTATTCTTTCCAACAGCCAGTCCTTTAGCCTGTTCTTTAAAGCAATTTCGAATAAACTATCTTTTGCTTGTGTAAATGAAGCTCTATTTTCTTCAATTGACTTAATCAAATACGTCCAGCTATTAGATATGTTGCTAGTCCTTTGATCAAACTTCCTAGCCTCCTTCAAAGAATTTGGTGACACTTTACCCGAAAGAATATTAAGGCTCTTGGAAGTTGAGAAGAGCAAATAAGCAAGCCTCATCTGCAACCGGAACTCCTCCCACCTGGACTCATCTTCTAGAGGAACTACTGGGTCATGCAAGAAAGGAGCACGGTACTCAAAATTAAGAACTTGGCTGATGGGTTTACGTCCATCAAGACTCATGTAAAGTTTCACAAATCCTGGGGCATGTTGTGATAACAAACAGCGATAAACCCCAACTTGAATAGTTTCTGCCGGGTAACATATGTCACCGCATACACAAAACAAATTGGACTTAGTGAGATGTTGATAAGCTTGATGGAAGACTCCAGTGACTAAAATCTGCAAAAATAATAGATAAATAAATGTCAAAACACATTAAAACAACCAAAATTTATGCATGTTAAGGTGAATAGTTCTCTAGCATCTATCCCACGAAAAAGGTACTAATCGTTGCAGCAGCAATGACAAAGGTGATTCCTAACGACCAGAAAACTGAGAGAGAACTTCTTCAGAGAAAAAAGAAAAACCTTAGTCTTTTCGGTTGAATAGGCCCATGCAGGTGATACTTCAGTTATGTTAAATATTTGCTCTGGCGAGGTGAATGGATCGTGACCAGATGAACTCAAAGATTCTAAAACAGGGTCACCCATTGTACATGGTGATTCGGTCAAAGTGTTGTTTATCCACTTTCCAAAACTGTCCTGACTTTGTAAACCATCATTGACCAAAAGGTCCAATGGTTCACCTGTACCTATGGCACTAGAGTCCTCACTCTGCACTTTACAATTTACTTGGGCACCTGATATCTGAGAACAAACAGCCACTGTGCTGTTGAGGTAAGCAATTTTACTCTGAGCAACTGGCTCAACCAAATTGTCAAGCAGTGAAATATCTGTTGAAGAATTATAGGCAGATATGGGGCCACCCTACAAAAGTGAAGCAACTTGAGTGGTTATCATTTATCAAGCATTAAGAGAGTAGTACAAAATCAGAAAAGAAGAAGAAGAAGAAGAGAATATTCAATTGATCTTAAAGAGAAAAGATCACTTAAATGTAAATGAAAATAAACATACAAAGATAGTAGATGGATATGAAGAGGCCACAAGCAGATGCTTCCACACATGCAAAACTTATATATCTATGTAAGATAGCACATATATGTCTAGACTCTAGAGAAGTGTAGCATATATTAAATATTATGGAGATCTAAAAAACAGTACAAAAGTTGATCTGTTAACTTTCTGTCTTCTGCACAACTTAAATGATATTTTTGTGTATTAGATGCATGCAGAAAATTATTTAATAAGATAAGATGAGATACAATATGCTTCTTTTGCCTAAGAAGACAATCAAAGCTAGTTGCCATGTCGGTTAAACAAAGAAGAATGACAAAAATAAATAAAAATGATCTCTTCTTCAGGAGGAATACAGAAATAGGAACTTAAGAGCTTTGAACTGGTTTTCTTACATCATATGAGAGGCCATTAACTGTTGTTTGGTTCCATTGGTCAAAGCAAGTAGAATTCTTGTCTGCCATCACAGCACAATAAGTCAATAATTCAGTAATTAAACTAGGGGTCCTACTTAAACTATAAACTAGTCTGTTACCTCCAACAGGTACAGCTGAGCCGTTAGTATCATTTGTCGCCAAAAGCTCATCCCATTCAAGCGTATTAATCTCATGAAGAGTCATTTCATGATTTGCCTTAATGCTATCACTGGGATCTGTTAACTTTCCAGAACAGCAATAGATGAGAAGATGATGTATTTATAAGCAGAATAAACATTACAACAGAGATATCCTGTTACTGACTTTTTCTTTTTGGCTTGTTGAATACAATTACGTTATTGTTTTACAAAATTTAATTTCTAGAAAATTCAACTCTCACCTTCATAATATGCATTAGTAGCTCCAGAATCAAAGTCCTCAGTAAGAAGCGAAGGAGTAGACTGATCAGTTAAACAGGAATTTGAATTCACAGGTGTGGCTGGAGAACCCTGCAACTTCAACGTAAATCAGCAATGGTCAGTCAGGTCGTTATCTGATTCCGAGACATAAAGAACACAACAAACTGCTAATATTTGGAGACAGTGTCTCCAAATTTTCATTTTCAATACCAACCTCCTTTGTTTCACGATAGTGAACAAGAACTATGTTTTCCAGAGTCCTGAAGCAAAAGAAAATATACTTGAAGATCAGGCCAATAATAATCAGCATTAACACACACAGCAACTTGAGATAAAGAGAAAGAGTTTCATAATTTTTATTTTAGATCTAATAATGTGGGGACTAGATAGGCGAGGTTATAAATTACATACTTATCAAGCAGCCAGTAACACCTGCGAACAAAAGTTGGATTATCGTGCCCATGTGCATAATATACATGAATCCTTTCTTCATTACCAACCTAGAAAGAAAAATAAAATGAAATATCAATGATCCATGCTTTCTCAAAATAATTACATGTTGACCATTCAAAATCATGGGAGATAAAATGCAAGCATTTAAAGAGAGAAGAATACATCTAAATTTAAATTTAAAAAGAAAAGAAAAAAAGGAAGGAGCAAGTTTACACATAGATGGAGCAACCCGAAGATTCTATACAAGTGAAACTAATTCTCTAAACCACGGAGATATGAGATAGGACAATTTAAAACATAAAATAATCTTAGCGCACAAAGAGAACACCGTATGCACGAGTAAAGTTTATGGAAAAAGTGGGATCTTACAATATTTGCCATAACATGTTATGCATATGTACATATATATAATACAACCAAATGATGTATGTAAAATAGGACAATTACAGAAACCAAGAATTTGAATCTTAAAAAACCAGAAAAATCTGTAATAAGCTGTATAGATAACAGGTTGTGCCATTTATAGGACCTTATAAAGCAAGAAACTCTCACTTTTAAGTGTTCATGAGCTTCTTTAACAGTCTTTCCATCCTTTTTCTTTTTCCAGTTATGACCGTCTTTTCTGAAGTTCCTGAGCATCCTTCTGTCGAACAATACTACAGTACCACCTACAAAATCAAAGATACAATTAATGATTGTTTAGGCAGATTTTTTCTTATTCATTACTTTTAACTATAAAAGGCATAAAGGTCATTTGAAAGCAAAGTTAAAATTTCCTCGAGCCATAAGTATTGAAACTTAGACATTCTCTTCCAACACAGTGAACTCTGGAAATCAAAATGAAATACTGCATCAAGTTAAACAAATAAGCATTCATTTGGTTGATACCTTTTACATTTTGATATTTTTATGCAACTTTTTTGCACCCAAACAAAAGGTATAGAAAGCCAAATGGAAAAAAAAATACATGAATAGAAAACAAAAGCATCAATCAAACTGAGCCCAAATTTTATCTCAAACATCCATTTAATTCTCATATAAACTTTGCAGAACTTAAAGAATGGAAAAACTCAGGCATTTATTTCTTTAATCAGACTTTTCAATATTGAACATGGAATAGATTCTTGCTTCATGAAAATCTAGGAAAACAAGAAAAATGGGGGGAAAAAGGAACCAAGTATCATGAGCAGTTACTTTTGGGCAAGTTCACCGGCTTCACATGGATAGTGAAGTATTTGTGGTTGGAAAGTATAGCATGAATTTCATTTGGACGTAACCATCTTGACTTTGCTTCTTCAAACATAGTTTGAACATCCAAATCTGTCCAATAGAAATTAAAATTAGCAAAAGAGAGACACACACGCATAAGTGACATATACATGAAGCATGATAGTATCCTAATTACTTGAACAAAAATAACACTTCATCAAGCTAAAACTAACTTCACAAAACAGTTTGTGCAAATTATTTTATGCGAATTTCGTATTTTTCTTGAAACAAGATCAACTACACATCTAGCTCTCAAAGAGCAAAAAAGATGCTCCTACAGAACTCAATTCTTCAATAACTAAGAACCAAAAAGTAAGAAATTACTTACAAAAAAGCTAATAATAAAGAGTTCTAACATATTTTACAAAACAATTCCTAGAGTGAGAAGAATAACATCAGGAAATTACTAAAACATAATGAGATAAAAGAGAAGATAGATTCCTCTGAACGGTACCTTCCAACGTATGGAATCCATGAATCTCGGTGCCGGCGAGTCGCCCCGAACCGCCACCATCCATTGCCGAATCGGAGAGAAATTTGGATTTAATTGAGAAACAGATTAGCCTTAAAACCTAACAAAACCTTTGTCAAAGCGAGCTTGGAAAAAGGAAAAGGGAATAGACTTTTTTCAATCTTGGTGTTAAAATAAAGAAATAAATACTGGTGAAGGTTTAATCAATCAATCCATTTAATTTAATTAGTTATTTATTGCAGAAAATAAAAAATTAAGAAAGAAGCGTGTTTTTAAATTTATGTGGAGGACCTGACAGGATCGTCTGTTTTGGTCAAACAATTGCTGTCGGAACGCTGACCCCACTCCTAACAACGAGTGGTTTCAATCTTTCCGCTTCTCATTTTCTTTCCTTCTTTTATGAAAAGCACCAAACTAAACTTGTTCAGGGTGCGATAGAAAATATTTTTTAAAATAAGTTTATTTTAAAATTTAAATATTTAATAATATTATTAACTTTTAAGAAGATAAATATATTTTTTAAAGATGATATTGTAGGTAAAATGATTAAGTAGAAAAGACCTTTATCATCTCACATGGTCGGTTAATCATACTATTTAGCTTAAATAGTTGATTAATCGTTATAACAGTTACTAAATTTTGTTAACCGTAACCTAATCGTTAAAAATGTTTAACTGCTCATTTTTTTAACAGTTCAGTTATAGGTAAACATGAAACTCATTATAAAAATTTTAACATGTTCACAACTTCTTTTGAGAATAAAGAAATTATCCATCCGATAAATATTATATTAAAATTTTTAGAAAAATGTAAATAGAGATATTTTAAATACAAACTTTATATTTAGTTAAAAAAGTACATATATGTTAACTATTAACTATCATTTGTAGTGGTTCGATTAACCAAAACTCTTTGCCTTAACGGTTAGATTAATTAACTTCTAAAATGTAACCTTTTACCTTAACGATTACGGTTAATAATTACAATTTATTCTACACACCTCTAATCTCACATAATTCTTGTAGTTTAAAATATATATTTAAATGATACTTCAAATTTTTTAATATTATAATTCTGATCATCTTAAACTATGATAAAAATATAAGAAATATTTATCTAAAGTTGGCATGGTTGAATATGAAATTTTCAAACGCACAAATAATTTATAACCATATAATTATGTCTTGGTAAAAAAATATAAAATTACAAATCGTAAAATAAATATATCATTGTATAACAAATGAGTGTTAAAAGAATAATTTTAGCTCTGAATAAATATTTCAAACGCAAAACTCAACATTTTAACTTTTACTTTTGAGTTCAAAAATGTTTGCAAACGAGAAATTATATTATGGGTTATTCTCGCCACGTCATTCATGAGATCAATCAATCAAATACATTTATTTTATTAATTTTTCTATTTCACATTTTTACCAAGTGAATCTTCACTAGGTAAAAACTATTTTTAAATTTAATTTACAGTAAATATGAGTAAAAATTCACTTGGTAAAAGAGTGAGATGAAATAATTAATAAAATAGATGCATTTGAATGGTTGGTCTCATAAATAACGTGGCGGAATGACTCATAATATAATTTCTCGTTTGCAAACAAACATTTTCTCCGAACATTATATGTTTGATATTGTTTATAACTCAAAAAATACTTTTCAAAACAATATCCAACAAAGTCTTAATAATTTTATATCTGAAAAAATGCAAATATACATAAATATACACAAAGTCTTAAAATATATTATAGTTATTATTATATCACATGCCTAATATGTAATAAGATTTGGTTTGACATGCATGCATTTGGCCCAGAGCCTAGAAATGAAGCGATGTCGGCCAGGGACGTCCCTCTCGGTCCCGACCTCGACCTCCGCTAATGTGAATAGAACCTAGTATCAGAATGGCAGTCGCACACATTTACTTTCTGCATTGCATGTTTGGTCGATCACTTTTTTTGTTCTCGAATATCACGCTAACATTAATATAAACACAACATAACCATCAATGTCTACAAAAAAGCCGGTCATTAGCTAGTTTTAAGTGTCAAAGTTATTATAATAAACTAGAGTTCAATTAATTTTATTTATAAAATGTGTGCGTTATGATAAAATTAAAAAAATATATATATATAAAAATATTATCTTATCATCACCTAAAATTTATCATAACAAATGCCATATAGCATCTTTCTATACTATTCAAAATAATTACCATAAGAAATGCAATATAGTATCTTTCTATGATATATTCAAAGAATCATCTTTTTCTTTAGTCAAACCATAACTTGGATTTAGCCATCGAAAAGTCCTTGACCCAAAGGTCTAAAGCTTGAGTGCAATGAACTATTAATCACCACCCCAACTATGAAGGTCGAATGAGTACAATTTCACATATTTTACACCACATTCGTTTTAGCTGAGGTATATATTAGTATAAATTTGATGAGTATTAGATGAGCGTGGATGTCAAAAGTCATACTAGCCGTGGATAATGAGTAGGTGATGAATTTTGTAATACCCTAATTTTACCCGGGTATGAGTATATATATATATATATATATATATTTTCTCTTAGTAAATATAATAAATAAATATAATAAAACCTAATAACTAAATAATAAATAGTCCATATCCAAAAAGGTCCATTCATACAATACAAGTCAGTTACATATATAAAAAGGGTCCATTTACATGCAAAATACCCGAAGCTCAACTAAACCCCCAAACTACATTCAATTCCCTCTCATTTTAATACCCAAACAAACACAAAATATCAGAATTTAAGTTTTCTCGCCTAAAAGCCACCATGTGTCAGCTCCCTACTCGCTCAATTCAATAGCCACAGATTGTGTTTTTTTTTCCGTTGACATCATAGCTGTGATGTCATACATGACGTCATCATTTGATCACCTATAAATAGTGAAGTGAGAGAGTGTCAGATCAAGGATGAGCTATTAATAACTACCATTAATAATAAAAATAATAAATATATTAAATAAAAAAGAGAGAAATATTACCCTCGAAATTCGAAGCGGCCTAAATTCGAAAGAGGCTGATCGTCGTCGTGGGAAGCCAAGGAGACGTCGGGAATGCGAATAGACGTTGAAAACTGAACCGTCAGGAACTGAACCACCACCGAATCGTCATCACCATCAGAAGGTATTCCTACTCTCGAACTGTTTCATTTCCTGCAAAAACAGAAGCAAATAGAGTCAAATTTACATATATACACCAAAATCGAAAGCATAAAAAAAGAAATAAAAAATAGTGATTGAAGTTTGTTTTGTGAAGACCGGAGTAGTTTATGAAACGACGGAGTTGAAAAAGTGGTTATGGGCAGATAGCGTAGGTTGGTCAGAGTTGGGTGGTCCCGATAGATTTGGATTAGATCTAGGGTTTAAGATGTTGAAAATCGAGTTTTTTTTGGGATTTTGTTCTGAATCGATGACGGCCAGAAAAGGAAGAAGATGACCGAAAGTTCCCGGTGTCGCTTGCGGCGGTCGACAAACAGTTTTGATTGATCGGACATAGGCGGATGAGGATCTAAGGGCGGCGATAAGGGCAGAGTTTAACCGGTGTTCATTGTGTGCTTCGAAGAACACCAACTAAAAACCTTTGGTTTTGATTTGTTTTGTGGGTGAATATGGGAAATGCATGTGTTAGGAAGAAAGATGGTAGAGTATTTCGAGTGTAGTGAGAGAGAGCAAATCCAAAAAAAAAAGAAATAAAAATAAAAATGAGAGATCTGGAAGTGCATTTAAATAGGCAAAGGGTTCAGGCCTAGAGGCTCGCGAACCCCCGCGATCAGCCCGCGCATCCCTGACTGGGCCCGCGCCCTTCTTTCGCGCTTCTTGTACTATGGCTCTTGAATTTTAATAAAATTCAATTCGGTCCTTGTTTCTTTCATTTCAAGTTTTATTTCCTTTTTAATTTAGTTTTTAAATTATTTAAATGTAATGTTTAATTAATTGTTTGATGCATATTTTAAATAACATATAGTATATTTTGATAGATAATTAAATCATTTAGTCTTTGATATAAATTGACTAGAGCCTTTAAATTTAGGGTCTTTAATTTAATTAAATAATTAAAATAAGGAGATAATTGTAGAAAAATAAATGGGTATCAAAAGGGAAACTTTAAAGTCCTAAGTTGGATAGTGCCTCATTGTAATGAGATGTTATCCAATGAGGCTTTTTAGTTGAATATTTGGTATTTATTTAAACCTAGAACATGATAATTAACACATAGATAATTGAATTAAGGTTAGGTTTAACTAATTAGATTCATTAATTAAAATAGGAATATTATTCGATTTAGGGTTTAATATGGATAGTGCCAAAGCAATTGGGTATTATCTCAAAAACACCCTAAATTCAACAATATTCATAGTTTTTTAAACAAATTTAATTAATTAGAGCCTTTTAAGTTAGAACTTAAAATTAACAAGAAAATAACTAGACACGCATAGAAAACCTTTTATGTTGGGATATATTTTTGAATATGAATCGAAGTATCCTAAAGTAACTGGATGTTTAAAAACTCATATTTGTTCAAAAATGTATTTCCTTATAAAAGGATGTCTCCATTTGGAATTTAAACCCATTTAATGATTAAGGATTGAATTAATTTTAAATTGTTATTCGAAATGCCAAAATGCCGCGTGAAATTAAAAAGGTACCGATAACAGGGTGTTTGTGGGGGGTGCTAATCCTTCCCCATACGTAACCGACTCCCGAACCAAAATTTAAAGAAATGAATCTTTGGTTGTTTTTATGATGTTTGGTATACCAAAGTGACCGGTGGAGACTCCAAATTGATTTTCAAGAATAAATAAAAGGAAAATATTTTTATGCGATTAATAAAGTGAAAAGCTCGATTTAATATCAAAACCTAATTTTCAAGAATAAATAAAAGAAAAATATTTTATGCGGTTAATAAAGTGAAAATCCCGATTTAATATCAAAACCTAATTTTCAAGATAAAATGAACTAAAGGCAAAATCCTAATTTTCAAACCCTAATCGTCAGGCTATTTTCACACCTCAGTTAAAAATGGTCACGATAGCTTGGCGACTCTGCCGGGGAAATTAACTAAGAGTCAAGCCTAATTAATTAATTTTATGTGGCATTTTGGCATTTCAAACAATAATTTGAATTTAATTTCTCCAATAATTATTGGATGGATTTTCAGAAAGAATGGAGGTAGCTTTTGTGTGTGATATATCTATCATTCATGCATAAGCCTTCTACCTGAGATTTTCACCCTTAAGTGGGAGCAAGACATGATCCGACGTGAGGCTCTCCACCTCCGAGTTTGGAATTTTGTCTTTCTTCCGGTATACCAACCTTATGTAACGTGAGGAACACACCTCCGAAAAAGGGGCCGTATACTCCTGAATCGATGTCTTGTTGTCGCAGTAGATAGTAATGACAATTCGGGTACCCAGAGTCTAGAATGAAACTCACATGCTGTAATTTAGAAGCGTACCCCACTAGAGCCAAACAGGGACATAGAACAGGGTGCTACTGTTTTAAATACACTATAATGAAGGAAAAGCTGATCTCCAGTGAGAAAGTGAAGAGCTAAAAAGAAGGCAAAAAAATTGAAAAGTGTCATACAACATCTGAAAGACCATCTTGTATAACAACCCCTTCCCGGCCTGATCGAGAACCAGGTCGAGTATGTTACCGATAAACAAAATGAAGATCGGTGAAATGATTAAATTAAATAATCGATAATTTAACGATGTCATGCTTTATAAACAGTTCATTAGTATTACAATGATTTAACAAAATAATACGAGACTAAATCTGTCCACTTAGGGTCAAGTTTTAAACTTTTACAAGTTTTAGGGGCTAATCTGTAAATGATATAATTTAGAGGTCCTTCATTGGAATTAGTATTACTACAATGAAATTCAACCTATAACAAGTGATCATACAAATTTCCATGTCAATCAGAGTCCAATTACCCTTTCAATTTAGGCCTGTAATATTTAGTGACTAACTTGCAATGTTTCAAAAACTATTTCCTAATACTTATAAGAGATTTACCTGTCACCATACCGATACTCAGGAGGCCTTATTGGTATGCCATGAACAATTTAAGAATTCCAGATTTGAATGGTACAGACTCGTATCGATACAGCTGGAGACCATATCGGTACGAGTTGACCAAGCTGACTCGTATCGATACACCCTAAGACCGTACCGATACCTTTAATTTTTCCATATTCCAGTGACCAAAATTCGTATCGATACGCACTGTAGAGTATCGATACACCCTCTTTTGACTAGTGCTGACTAACCAAATATGCAATGCCGTATCGATACGCCATCACCCGTATAATGATAGATTTTATCTGGTTTTTAATCAATTTGACCTATCAAACGATGTTCAAATGCAATGAAATTTTACCAAAATTTCACATTCATTCGAATCCGTTTACTACGCTTTCACCCTTTTAGGCCAAATATGCATATTAAACCACTTTTATCCAATTCCAAAAGGTCATTTGGAGCCATATAACCTTATACAAAACAGGGACCATGCATACATATCAAAAGGACTATAAACAACTAGTTTAGCTACTTTTCCACCATACTAGGAGTTTGTAAGGACAATATACATTACTTTCGCCTTGCGATGTCTTGCCAAACTTCTAACCTGCTCCGATCTTGAACCGATAACTTGATTAACCTGAAATGCCTAAGATGAATGCATTAAGAATACTTTGCCTAGTGAGGTAGTCATAACCAATGTAAACAACAATAGGAAATGCAACAACTCATGCTTTAACAATCTCAATGCTATGCTCCATTTACAATATCATTTAAATCATAGTTCAATATTAATCCTTGGATCAAATCAAGATAGTGGATACACGAATTCTTATGCCTCGCCAAATCAATAAATGGTCTAGTCCCACTGCCTCACCAATTGACCAAAATCACAACATCCCTCAACCTCGCCACAATAAAGGCCGTAGCCAAGGACCGTAGTCCACTCGTACCAATGAGCTCATGAATTCTATAGAATGCGAATTGTATCCAATGTCCACTCGAATCCAAGGTCCGATAATTTAAGCCAATAACAATATGTTCAATAATTCAATGTCAATGATAGTGGTTCAATGGTCAATGCCCTATGATCAATAGCAATATAATGATCTTTCCGATGGCATGTCAATGGTCAATATCCAATAATGTGATGACAATAATCAATATTCTATAGTTCAATGGCAATTGTCGATGCTTCATGATTCAATGACAATGTTCCATGTTCAATGACAATATTTGATACTCAACGTTTCAATAATTCAATATAAAAGCTCACCAAAGCTTACCAATACAATCTCATATGAGATTTAATGCAATTTCCCTAGACACAATGTTAGCTATACATAGTCCAATATCAATGAAATCGAAATAAGGCACATAGCCTAATTTCGAGACTTTGACTATGCTCACCTTAATTCCGAAGCTCCTACGGCTCTCGGATAGCTATTCCCTTGTTCCTAGCCTTTGTTGGAGATGATGGACTAGCTTTCTCCACTTCTTGAGCTAGGATACAACAATAGGAAATTATTAGGTTCAACAAGATGATATCAAAATCAATATAACGATATCAATAGGTTAAGGGTTTTAGCTTACCCAATCGAAATAGCAATTAGCTATGACATTCTCATGGATTAGAGCCTTAGAAATTATAGGTTACTAAAGATGGCCAAAGCTTTAACTTGGAATTACACACAACCTATCCATGGAATTGATCAATAGGTTAAGGGTTTTAGCTTACCCAATCAATGAATACTCAATAAGATTGATAAATCAAAGAAATATTAAGCTTAGACTCAAGGTCCAATGGAGGTGCTTACTTGTTCAAGTGGGAGGTTGAAGATGACAATGAAGGGATGTGGTTGCATAGTTTCTCAATCGGGTAAGTCTCTTTCTTTACTCTTTCTTTATTTGATTTGTTACTCGAAAACTTTCCTTCAAAGGAAGGAATGTGATCTGCATCTCCCAGATTAAAAGTAATTAGGCTTGAGTGGGGCTAACTGCAAGGTTAGTCCCTCAACTCCTAATACTTAGCAGTTTTGCCCTTAAGCTTTCAATTTTTCACATTATGGTCACTAAAGACTTTTTTAATAAATTCATTAAGGTCCTCAATCGACAAATTGACTCAATTGAGGTCCAATTTCATTGTAATTGGCCTCATGGTCAAAATTAATACAATATTTGGAACTTTATGGCGTAGGGTTTCCGATTGCCGGGTCTCAATTTTGTCTAGACCGGTTTTAGGGATGTTATAACTCTCACTCTTAAGAAAAATTCTTCCTCGAATTTTTACCTGAACCGAAGAGATGAGGGTATTGCTTCTTCATTGTCTCCTCAGGTTCCTAGGTAGCTTCTTTAACGGTGTGGCTCCTCTAGAGCACTTTGACTAACGTCAGAATTTTGTTGCGAAGTCTTTTAACTTCTTTTGCAAGAATCTTTACTGGTTCCTCTTCATAGGATATATTAGGTTGAATCTCAATAGACTCAGGCTCAATGATATGCGAAGGGTTAGAACAGTATTTCTGAAGCATTGATACATGGAACACGTCATGAATTTTGCTTAATTCTGAGGGTAACAATAACTGATAAGCCACTAGGCAAGCTTTTTCGATAACTTTAAAAGGTCCAATGAACTGGTGACTCATTTTCCCCTTTTTACCGAACCTCAAAACTTTCTTCCATGGTGAGACTTTGAGGAAGGCTTTCTCGCCAACTTCATATTGGATATCCCTTCGCTTAAGATCGGCATAAGCCTTTTGCTAGTCAAAGGCAACTTTCAAGCGATCATGGATGATGGTAACCTGTTCTTTGGTTTCCTGAAGTAGGTCAGGGCCCAACATCTTACCTTCATCGATCTCAGACCAACATAGTGGAGTCCTGCAACGTCTACCATACAACGCTTCATATGGTGCCATCTTAATTGAAGCTTGGTAGCTGTTGTTGTAGGCAAACTAAATGAGAGGTAGGGATTTCTCCCACGATCTGCCAAAATCAATGATACATGCACGTAGCATGTCTTCCAGAATCTGTAGAGAAGGATTCAATAACGACATGCATTTTTAATGATTCAATGGAAGGAATTTTCAATAATTACCTGAATTACTCTTTCTGACTGGCCATCAGATTGAGGGTGAAAAGCAGTGCTAAGATTAACTATAGTGCCTAGAGCTCCTTGCAATGTTCTCCAGAATCGAGAAGCAAATCGTGGATCTCGATCGGAGATAATAGACTGTGGCACTTGTTACCTCCTCAAAAGTATTGTTTTTAATGTCATTCTTACAATGCTTTTACTTGCTTTTGAGTACATTTAGTTGCATTTAGATGTTAAATTCATGTATTTGCAAGAGTTTAGATTTTTGTCTACGCTATTGTGAAGGGTTGTTTTGCTGACAATTTTGTAAGTTTTGGCATAACAATTGGCAGAAAAGAGCAGCGCATGGAGGAATGCAAGAGAGAATGCCGAGGTGCTGTTGGCACAGAAGGACCAAATAATTCCAAGCACCGGTTGGTAGAGAAGAGGCATTTGATGCAAGACCAAGCACAAGGTAGGATAGGATAAGTTCTTTGAATTTTGAATTTAAACGCGCAAGGGATAAACGATATGATCTTCTTATCCAAATCTAAATGCGAGCTGATCAGGCTAAGGCTGACATTATACTGCCATTGTCGTTTGGCAACCAGGACTTTGAAACTGAAATTATTCACTTTTTCCTTGAGAGATAGAGCCAAGACTTGGCTCAATTCCTTGCCACCTGGCTCAGTCACCTCATGGGGAGACCTATGCCAGAAGTTTTTGACATATTTCCAGCCGCCAACACTCACTACCAAGCTACAAGGTGAGATCATCACATTCAGGCTTGCTGATGATGAGACTTTATATGATGCCTAAGAAAGATTTAAAGATCTGTTGAGAATGTGTCCTATGCATGGATTCCCAAATTGGACCCAAATAAAAACCTTCTACAATGGATTGAATGCACAATGACAGTTGTTGATGCTTTGGCAACCGGTTCATTGCTTGACAAAAACTACACATAGGCTGTTGACATCTTTTATAGGATTTCAACCAATGACTTTGAATATCTTGTTGCCAGACTTGGGACCAGAACTAAAACAAGTGGGAAATTGAAGATTGATGAACTTACGTCCATCCATACCGAAATTTCTAACCTCGACAACATGGTGAAAGCGTTGCAAAAGAACAATGAGTCCCAAGAAGTTAAAGCATTAGACCCATTTTGTACCATCTGCAGAGAGAATCATCATTTGGATGAATGCCCTATCAACCACGAGTCGGTAAATTTCGTTGGCAATTTTGGTCGTTATTATAATACTAACTCCAATAGTTACAATGTAGGTTGGAGACAACACCCTAACTTAGCTTGGGGAAATCAAGGAGGCAACTAATACAATGCCTAGTGCCAGAATGCCCAGAGGCAGAATAACAATGCCATGCCAGCATTCAATCAGAATGCCATGCCACAAAAAGCCTAAAACAATTTCCAGGAAGGGCAGAGACTTAACCAAGGAGGCACTCTCGCGGAATATATGGAGATGAGTGATGTAACAGTCTAGATTTTGGCAGCATCAATGAGAAACTTGGAGGTTCAACTTGGGTAGATTGCCAACGCACCCAGTAATCGACCCTAAGGAACACTACCAAGTAATACGGAGGATGCTCGGCACAAGGAAAATGAACAATGCAAAGCTGTAACTCTTTAGAGTAGTAAACAATACGAGATGGAGAAGTCTGTCAAACAGCCAACTGATTATCAAATTGAAAAGCCTATGCCAGTAGATGATCTCAAAGAAGTAGAGAAGACGTGGAAACAGAAACAAATGATGCCAGACACGATGCCAGAATAGATGCCAAACACGATGCCAGAATGGATGCCATATAGACTGATGCCAGAACCACTTTGGCAAAGCCAATGGATCTAGTATTTGTTTACCCGCCGCCACCATTTCCAGCAAGGCTTCAAAAGCATAAGCAAGATTAGCAGTTTAAGTGATTCTTGGAAGTTCTTAAGTAGCTGCAAATCAACATATCATTGGTAGAAGCTCTTGAGCAAATGTCCAACGACGTCAAATTCATGAAGGATATCTTGTCAAAAAAGAGGAAGTTGTGAGACATTGAAACTGTAGCTTTCACCTAAGGATGCAGTGCCATGATCCTAAACTAATTGCCACCAAAGCTAAAAGATCCAAAAAGTTTCACTATCCCATGCACCATTGGAAACGAATTAATGGGCAAGACATTGTGTGACTTAGAAGCCAACATCAACTTGATGCCAGTGTCAGTTTTTAGAAAGCTTGGCATAGAAGCAAGACTTACCACGGTGACACTTCAGCTGGCAAACCGATCCTATGCACATTCCAAGGGTAAGATTGAGGATGTGTTGGTAAACGTAGACAAATTTATTTTTCCAACTGATTTTATCATTCTAGATTTTGAGGCCGATGTTAATGTCCCAATTATTTTGGGTAAACCATTCTTTTCCACGGGTAGGACTTTAATTGATGTTCATAAAGGTGAGTTAGCAATGCGCATGAATGATCAATATGTCACATTTAATGTGTTTCAAGATCTTAAATGCACATATAAACCTGAGGAATGCCAAGCTGAGGAGATGACGGAGTCTGTTTTTACTTTGGAGATGGCACAGTTATACTAGGATACAGATTCTGATGCCAGCGAACTAGTTGGCAATAAAGAGACACGTGTTGGATCTAAGGAATCAGTTTTAGAGGCTGAAGATGTGAGCTATTTTGAACCATTAGAGTTGTCCGACAGAGAACTTAAGGCACATAAACCATCTATTGAGGAGCCACTAGAATTGGAGTTAAAACCATTGCCAGGCCATCTAAAGTATGCTTATCTAGGTAACCACTCGACTTTACCAGTAATCATAACTACTGATGTCACTTATTATCAGGAGGAAGGATTGCTGAAGATTCTAAGCAAACATAAGCAAGCTTTGGGTTGGACCTTGGCCGACATCCAAGGTATAAGCCCAACTATTTGCATGCACAAGATTATTTTGGAGGAGTACCATGGCAAGAACATTGAAGGCCAGAGAAGGCTAAATCTGAGCATGAAATAGATAGTGAAGAAAGAGATCATAAAATGGCTTAATGCTTGGATCATTTATCCCATTTTCGATATCTCGTGGGTTAGCCCGGTTCAATGCGTGCCAAAAAAGGGTGGCATGAACGTGGTACAAAATAGAAAAGCCGAAATGATTCCCTCAGAACGATCATGGGATGGAGACTGTGCATGGATTACCAAAGGTTGAACAATGCCACAAGGAATGATCACTTTCCATTGCCTTTCATCGACCAGATGTTAGACAGACTGCAAGTAAAGCTTTCTACTATTTTTTGGATGGTTATTCAGGTTATAGTCAGATAGCCATCGCCCTTGATGATCAAGAGAAGACCATATTTATGTGTCCATATAGGACATTCACCTTCAGACGGATTCCATTTGGGATGTGTAATGCCCCGACAATGTTTCAACATTGCATGTTGTATATTTTTTTCAACATGATAAAGCACAACATAGAAGTATTCATGGATGAATTGTCAGTGTTTGTAAAAACATTTTAGGAACGTCTTCAGAGTTTGGAGCAAGTACTGAGGAGATGCATAGAGACAAACCTAGTGTCAAACTAGGAAAAATACCACTTCATGGTGAAGGAGGGCATTGTTCTCGGACACAAGGTAACTAAGAGAGGGTTAGAAGTTGATCAAGAAAATGTGGAGGTAATCAAGCAATTGCCACCTCCAACGAGTGTCAAAGGTATAAAAAGTTTTCTAGGACATGCAAGTTTTTACCGACGTTTTATTAAAGACTTTTCTAAAATTTCTAAACCTTTATGCTTGTTGTTAGAACATAATGCCACTTTTTTATTTAATGATTCTTGTTTAAGAGCATTTCAGGAGCTTAAAGAGAAGCTAATCAATGCCCTATAGTTGTGGCACTGGATTGGAATGAGCCTTTTGAGCTCATGTGCGATGCCAACGACTATGTCGTCGGAGCAATATTGGGAAAATGGCGTGGCAAAGTTTTCTATGCCATCTACTATGCTAGCCAAACACTTAATGGAGCACAACTGAATTATTCCACAACCAAGAAAGAATTTCTTGTTGCTGTATTTGCTTTCAATAAATACATATCTTATTTAGTTGGTAACAAAGTTGTGGTGTATACAAATCTTGAAGTATCTCTTAACAAAGAAGGATGCTAAGCCCAGACTAATCCGATGGATGCTTCTCCTATAAGAATTCAATCTCGAGATCTAAGACAAGAAGGGCAGTGAAAACTTAGTGACTGACCACATCTCACGATTAGAACATCACCTTGAATATGGTAAGACCACTGCCATAAGAGATGGATTTCCTAACGAGTATTTGCTTGCAGTTAATGCCATGCCATGGTATGCTGACATAGTCAACTACCTGGTAAGCAGCATTCTACCACCAAACTTGGCATACAATGCCAGGAAAGGATTCTTGTGAGAAGTGAGGCAATACTATTGGGACGAGCCAATTTTGTTCAAACATTGTGCTAACCAAGTGATCCGCCGGTGTGTGCCAGAGGATGAGCAACCTAACATATTGCTTTTATGCCATGCCGCACCATATGGAGGTCACTTTGCTGGGAGGAAGACTGCTGCCAAGTTGTTGTAGTCATGATTCTTTTGGCCCACCCTATATAAGGATGCCCATGACTATGCCAAGGCATGTGACTGATGCCAACGGAAAGGAAACATCTCTGGCAGACACCAACTACCGCTCCAAAACATTATGTCGGTGGACTTATTTGACGTATGAGGGATATAATTTATGGGTTCTTTTCCCCTATCATTTGGTAATATATATATATTCTCATGACTGTTGACTATGTATCGAAATGGGTCGAGGCTATTGCTCTGCCAACAAACGATGCCAAGGTCGTTGCCAAGTTTTTGTACAAGTACATTTTTACTCAATTTGGTGCCCATAGAGTGATCATTCATGATGAAGGTACCCATTTTAAATGTAATATGATCTCTAAAGCTTTGTGCAGAAATGGAATTCAATAGAGGATTACCATGGCATGTCATCCACAAACAAATGGGCAAGCCGAGATTTCAAACAAAGAGATCAAGAGCATTCTTGAGAAGATTGTAAATCCAACAAGGAAAGACTGGTCCTTGAGACTAGATAAGTTCTTGTGGGCTTATAGGACTGCCTTTAAAATTTCTTTGGGTAATTCACCATTTAGACTTGTTTTTGGAAAACCATGCCATCTGCTAGTAGAACTTGAACATAAAGCCTACTGGGTCATCCGAACACTTGACATGGCATGTAGAGTTGCTGGAGAAAAAATGTTACTGGACTTAAATGAGTTGGAGGAATTCAGAACACAAGCCTATGAGAATGCCAAAATATACAAGGAGAAGGCAAATCGCTAGCATGTTAGTAGGATAATGCCAAGCTAGTTTGCGGTAGGCCAACATGTTCTGTTACTTAACTCACGACTTAAATTGTTTCCAGGTAAACTCAGATCAAGATGGACGAGCCCTTTTGAAGTTGTGAAACCCTATATCCATGGAGCTATGGACATTAAGAAATTTGAAGACGGAAGAAATTTTTAAAGTGAATGGCCAACGTTTGAAGAACTATTTAGAGGGTGATCCATACAATGCCAAAGAGGTTATCCTCTTGGCAGAGGTACCATAACATCATCATGATTTTGAACATTTGTAAATATTAGGATTATATATTTTCTTTTTTATCTTTTTCTTTCTTTGGTTATTTTTTTCTTTTACCTCGTAATTTTCCTTAACTGCAATGCAAGGTTTTTTTATTGAGTATGTGTAGACTTGGTATGCCATGAACAATGCCAAAGTTAGATTTGGCATGAGACGAGATGATGAGCGAAATTTATGTGCCAAGCAGAGTGCTAGCATTAAGCCTTTGCATGCGACGGTTTGGAATATTGGAAGAAGAGGTTTACCCTAGCTTGATTAAATCCGGCCCATTAAGGAGAGAGATTATTTTCTTTGAGACTTAACCTTAGCCACCCAAAATTTATGTTGAATTTAACCTTCAATTAATCACCTTATCACTCCACTCTTTTAAACTTATCCTATCACTTACACCTTATCACTTTACCCCTTATCAAATCAAACCTTTTTATTTTCCATCATTATCCCCATTAATTTCGACCACTTTTATTACACCCATTAAAACACTCAATCTCTTTACTTTCTACCTACCCTAGCCGTTTCAAGAACCAAATCTCTCTCACTTTTTCCCTTTCTTTTTCAAGCAAGAGACCAAGAAACATATTCTTCCTTCTTCTTCTTCTTCCTTTGTTCGAACCATTCCAAACTTTCTTTTTGTTCCAATGGCTTCCTCATCGATTACTCTCTAAAGGTTTTTCAACGAGGAAATTCGGAAGAAGTTTGAAGCAAACTTTGCTTTGAGATCCCTTTGATACGAGAAGCAAAGTTTGAAGTACTGGCTGGCAGAGAAGAGGCATTTGATGCCAGGCCAAGAAGTGGTTGAACCCGAAAAATAGGACTAGATCAAGCTACGAAAAATAGCAATTGGATCAATCTTCGAAAAAATAGCTGATAATTGGTGCCAAGCTTGGTTGGGAGAACTATGCCAAGCCTGGTTGCCAAGCAGCGACGACAGTATGATGTCAACTTTAGCTTGATCAGCTCGCATTCAGATTTGGATAAGAAAATCATATCCCTTATCCTTTGCGCGTTTAAATTTAAAATTCAAAGAACTTATCATCTCATACCTTGTGCGCCTATTTAAAGAACCAATCGAGCAAGCATTGGACACGATGAATCAGAGATGATCAATGACCGACTGTACCAAGGAGACGTGGTTGGACTCACTTAAACGAGAGCCTGGATCTTGAAGGGCTGCGTCGAGAGACCCTTTTCTCGCCCATTCTCTTTGTCTTGTTATTTTATTTTTTTAATGATGATGTGTTTGAAAAACGATGAAGGTTTTATGGTTGATACCCTCACCATGTACTAATTTAATAGTTGGTGGGGAATATTTGCGTTAAATGCTATTTTTATGTTATGTTTTTGATAATGGAAATGCTTCGGCATTGTTTTTTCTATCTGGCATACTTTAATGTTTTCTAAACACTGTGCCAGGCGAAGAGCTGGCACTGTTGGCCTATTATACCTCAATATCTTAACAGACTTGGGTGGCAACGAGAGAAGGAAGTGAAACCTACCCCTTAGGAGTATAGATTGGATCTTAATCAAATTGGTTTATGAAAAAACATTCACTATAGGGATATAGGGGTTTTTACATGATTAATTTAGGGCAATGACCATCGAGAGAGGCTTTGCTAATTTGAATCTGCTCCATAAACAATGCAAAGTCATGACATTATTGGAAGCTGGCATGGCACGAATAACGTAAAAACCAGGCATCCCTTGCCAATGCTCATCATTCATTTGACACACTTCTTGCCAAGCTAGTTTATTTTACTTTTCTTGCCTTTACATTATTTTCAAAACCACTTTTAATTCAAACAATATTTTCCCTCAACAAGTAAACTTTCAAAGCAATCAAATTCCAAGTAAGTCTCTGTGGGATCGATACTCAGCTTACTGTTGTATTACTTATCGACTGTGTATACTTGCACGCAAAAGACTCAATCTTTGGCATTGTTTTTACCACATTTCCAATATATTTTCTGCCCATTTTCCCAACACTTATTACGAGTCAACAACACTCCATGGAGTCGGATAACTTCTTTGATGTGCAAGTTAGCTAACTTTGGAAGATCGTAGTCCATTCTAACCGGTAAGAAATGCACTGACTTGGTGAAACGGTCCACAATGACCCAAATAGCATCGTGTTTAGCAGGAGTTAGGGGCAGACCACTGACAAAGTCTATTGTAATCTTCTCCCATTTCTATTGTGGTAATTCAATAGGTTGCAATAATCTGGTAGGGACACGATGCTCAACCTTGACACGTTGACACATGAGGCACTTAGATACAAAGTCAATTATAGCTTGCTTCATGCCTAGCCACCAGTATAATTCACGAAGGTCTTTATACATTTTCACAGACCTCGAATGAATAGAGAATGAACTTGAATGATCTTCCTTAAGAATATCAACACGAAGTGACTCATCATTAAGCACACATACCCGATCACGGAAGCATAGGAGTCCTTCAAAATTGATTCTGAAGTCGAGATTATCTTGAAGCTTAGAAACAATAGATTGGAGTTCTGAGTCTTGATCTAGTAGAGCTTTGATTCTTAAAATAATAGTAGGCTGAACTTGAAGTTCAGCTATGAGAAAATGTCATTTTCGAAGTCAAAAGTGAGCATTAATAGCTCGAGAGGCTACAATACAACGGTTTGCAATGAGTCAAATTGCTACAATACTTACTAGGCGAAGGTTTGCAGCTGAGTGCATCAGCTACAACGTTGGCGTTGCTCAGATGGTAATCAATGACAAGATCGTAATCTTTGAGGAGTTTCATCAATCTTCGTTGCCGAAGATTTAGCTTCTTTTGAGTCAAGAGATATTTAAGGCCCTTATGATCGGTGAAGAGGTAACACTTTCCTCCGTAGAGATAATGTCTCAAGATTTTCAATGCAAATACAACTACAGCCAGCTCTAGATCATGAGTGGGATAATTCATCTCATGTGGCTTAAGTTGTCTCAAAACATATGCAATGACTTTGTCTTCTTGCATCAATACACATCCTAGCCCGAGATGCGATGCATCACTATAGACTGTGTAGTCATTCCTTGACTAGGGTTGGGTTAGGATCGGGCGTGAGTTAAAACTTGCTTCAGTTGGTCAAAACTTCGTTATTTTTCCTCGGCCTAGACAAATGTGGCTTCCTTTCGCTATAGCTTAGTCAATGGGCCTGCTAACATTGAAAATCCTTTGACGAATCTTCTATAATAACCAACAAGACCAAGGAAGCTTCTCACCTCACTATCATTCTTCGGTGGGTGCCAATTAAGGATGGCTTGGATTTTCTCCAGGTCTACTTAGATGCCCGAAGCTGATACAATGTGCCCTAAGAAGGTAACTTCGGTAAGCCAAAACTCACATTTGGAGAACTTGGCAAACAACTGCTTCTCTCAGAGAGTTTGAAGCACAATACGAAGGTGATCACGATGTTCAGTTGCATTCTTGGAATAGATTGAAATGTCATCGATGAACACCACTACGAATTTATCAAGGTAGGGCCTGAAAACCAGGTTCATCAAATCCATAAAGGCTACCAGTGCATTAGTTAACCCGAAGGACATCACCAAGAATTTGTAGTGGCTGTATCTTGTACGGAAAGTAGTTTTGGGTACATCACATTCCTTAACTCTCATTTGGTAATACCTGGACCTTAAATTGATCTTGGAAAATATAGAAGAATCCTTAAGCCAATCGAATAGGTCATCCATCCTTGGTAATAGATACTTGTTCTTAATGGTTACCTTATTCAACTGTCGGTAATTGATGCATAGTCTCATAGAACCATCCTTCTTCTTTACAAAGAGAACTAGAGCTCCTCAAGGTGAGAAACTCGGTTGGATGAAGCCTTTATCAAGCAAGTCTTGAATCTGGGCTTTCAATTCTTTCAGCTCGACGGCTGCCATTTGATAAGGTGCAATGGAAACTAGAGCAGCTCCGGGTTGTACTTCGATGCTAAACTCTACTTCACGGGTTAGAGGTAAACCCATAAGCTCATCAAGGAAGACATCAGGAAATTCATATACAGTGTCAATATCTAGTAAAAGAGGTTTGTCCTTGGCTTCCAACGACAAGGCATACAATGAAGGGTTTCGAGAATTCATCAGAGCAATACTCTCCTTGACAAGGCCTCGAAGATATAACTTCTTTTTACTATAATCTACCCAAGCTTGATGTTTACTGAGCCAATCCAAGCCTAGTATGGCATCAAACTCGTGGATCGGTAAGGCCAATAAGTCATCCGGAAATAGAATCTATTGAATCGTTAAGGGACATTTTTTTGCACACAAGACTTACAATGACACAATCACCCAAAAGGTTCGTTACAATGATTCTCGATGCTACGGGTTCACAAGACATTATATACTTTTTAACTAACCAGTACTTATGAAGGAATGTGTAGAACCAAGATCCATCAATGCATATAAAGAGTGAGAGTACAGTTTAATAGTACCTGCAATAACATCAGGCTCATCATTATCCTCCCGGCTCCTTACATGATACATACATTCAATTTCTATCTATTTGATGATTTCCCCGAGCCACTAGGTTTTCTTGTAGCTCCTGATGATCCTTGCTCGATTCCTTGCCTTAGAAGGATTGGGCAGGGGAGGCAACATTTGTCGGTGTAGCTGTAGACTTGGTGGGACTAAGAGGGAAATCATGAATGAAATGCCCTTGCTCACCACAATAGAAACAAGCTCCAGTCTATTTACGACACTAACCCTTGGATGTTGATTTTGGCAATAGTTGCAAACTGGTTTCTGTGAACTTCAATTAGAGCCTCCAATGCTTTCAACTGAAGCCGCCTTGGCAAAAGATTATATCACGGTTTGGGGCCTCTCAATATTCCAGAGCGGGAAGGCTGTGAGTAGGAATTCTTCTTGGGGCCTTGGTACTTGCCCTTCTTGTTCCACTTAGGAGGCCGGGAGTCATCCCTGAATCTCTTTTCAGATTTGCCCGACCCACCGACCCTTTGAGCTCTTTGTGCAACTTCAATGACCTTAACTCTATTCGCAAGATCTTGGAAGTCGGTGATGCCTAAGACAGTAAATATAAGGCGTAGCTCATCACTAAGTCAGAAAATAAACATTCTGCACTTCTCTTCCTCATTCTTGATGTACTATACACCATACCTACTTAATATTCCCAGAACTGGAAGGCTGTAAGTAGGAATTCTACTTGGGGTCTTGGTACTTGCCCTTCTTGTTCCACTTAGGAGGTCGAGAATCACTCCTGAATCTCTTTTCAGATTTTCCTGACCTACCGGCCCTTTGAGCTCTCTGTGCAGCTTCAATGGCCTTAACTCGATTCACAAGATCTTGGAAGTCGGTGATCCCTAAGGCAGTAAACATAAGGCGTAGCTCATCACTAAGTCAGACAATGAACATTTTGCACTTCTCTTCCTCATTCTTGATGTACTATACACCATACCTATAGACTTGCAAAAGTCATGAATGTACTGCTCGATAGGTTGCCCACCTTGCTTTAGATGGAGAAAATTGTTGTGCCTTTCTACAAGGTAGTATTCGCTAATATACTTCTTTCAGAATTATTTAAGAAAGAACTCCCAAGTAATAGTTTTTTTAGAGACGGTAAGGATAGTGGTCTCCCACCACTGAAGTGCTTTCATTAGCTAGCAATGCCAGGGCGCACTCTAGCTTGTGCTCGTCTGAACACTGCAGTTGTTTGTTTAAGACCTCAGAGTGTTGTCCAACCAGTACTCAACGATCTTAGGATTATCATCATCCTGACCAGTGAAGGTGTAGGCTCGATGTTGTGCCATCTTATCAATAGGTGACAAGCATCGTATTTGTCAAATAAATATGTCTTATCCTCAAAATAATATGAATAAAAGATGTAGTAAAGAGAAGAATGGTCAATCCGTAGGGACTAAGGAGCTTCTGATGTCTGGAGGTTTTGATTCTGACTGTTGCGAGTAAATAAAGTGAATGGGGGGTTTGATCAAGAAAGCTAGAAAATAAGGTAAAAACTAGTTTTGAAAATCGAAAATAATGAAAGTAACTTTGAAGAGAAAACTAATTAAATGGAATATTCTCAGGCTTAGCTTAGCCTTAATTCAATTTGATCATCGGAAAAGATATTTTCACCAGATACACGCTGGTTACAGTCTACAAGGCCCAACCCTTGTAACTTACTTTTCACTTTTGTAACCAACAATCCAAAGGCAATCTTTGGAATTCGGTTCTTACTTGGTCTAACCACAACTATCGTCGCTAGCGCCAATGTAGTTAAGTGTTTAGAAAGGCCCGACTCAGATCATGTTGTCTCAATGAGAAACAAATCCGATCTCAATTTCCTTTAGCAAATATGTCGCTAAGTGTGTTCATAGGAAGTCGAATACAAGCTGATCCTTCCTCCCAACTTTAAATCAGAACAACATTCAAGCCAACGTTCGCTTTTTGAAATGAAAGTGTTAAGATTTTTAAAAGAAATGTCGATTGTCTATCTTAGTTTCCTGAAAATTGAGAATGTTATCCGAAGATATTAAGTGTTTTTCCATTCTCACAAAATGAATTGAGGCATCGCTTTAAGCCTTTGGCTAATTGGGAAATTAGCTAAGTATGATTATGGTAAAAATCATACTTAGCATTTTAAAAGAAAATAAATAAAAACTTAAAAACAAGAACGTAAAGAAAAGGGAATTTTATAAAACTTCAAAAGCACGAACAAACTAAAAAAGAGAGATGATTTTCTAGCTTATGCCAAAGGGGTATTTATAGTATTCTGAAACCCTAAAAATAACCTAGAAATGATAAAAGATAAATTTTAAAAATATTCAAATTTAAATTCTAAAAACAAAAGATAATTCCAAGTTTGAAAATCAAAACGCATCTGATTTGTTTAATCGTCCTTGCCGACTAGACCTTTGGAAGCTGCTGACTAGATCTTCTAGAAGCTGCTGACTTGATGCCACGACAAACTTCATGCCCAGACTCATGCCCACAGGCCCAGTCTTGATTTCAAAAAAATATGTAGAACTCTGCTTTTTAGTTGTAATTTTCCAAAATTGTTGTCTTGCACAAAAAACACACAAAAACATCCAAATCAGCAATATGAACTAATCATTAAGGACATAATTAAAGATAAAATAGTACCCAAATTAACCACTTATCAATAGGAGCCCGAATGTGTTGAACAACGGGTGCAGCTGGTTGCACAGGCTGTTCAGCTTTTATCGAGTTCATAAAATGTTTGAACATGTTAGCCATGCTCCGGTAACATTCAGCCTACATGTTGGGCAACTCTGGCTCGACATTCTAGGTAGGGGATTAGGTGGATTCAGAAGATCTCCCCCTTATCTCCTCGCCATGGGTTGAGGAGCCGGTCGTAGGCTCATTTACGTGAGCTTCATTAGTCTCAGACATATTGTTAACTCGGGTGAGTATTGGTAAAAGGGTCAAAAGATGTATTGGGAAAGTGATAAAAACAGTGCCAAAGATTGAGTCTTTTGCGTGCAAGAGTACACGGTTGACAAGTAATACAACAGTAAGTTGAGTATCAATCCTACAGAGATTGACTTGGAATTCGGTTGCTTTGAATGTTTACTTGTTGAAGAAAAATGTTGTTTAAGTTGAGGGTGGTTTTGAAAATGAAGTAAAGACAAGAAAAGTAAAATAAACCAACGTTGGCAAGGAGAGTGTTAAATGAATGGTGAGCATTGGCAAGGGATGCTTGGTTTTTACGCTACTCGTGCCATACCAGCTTCCAGTAATGTCATGCCTTGGCATTATTTGCTGAGCAGATTCAAATTGGCAAAGCCTCTCTCGATGGTCATTACCCTAAATTGGCCATATAAAAACCTCTATATCTCTATAGTGAATGTTTTTTTCATAAACCAATTTGATTAAGATCCAATCTATACTCCTAAGGGTAGATTTTAATTCCAAAGTAAGTTCATATACTTGAACATCTTCTCGCGAAGCATCTCGCCTTAGTATCCAGTAACTTGATCGTTGCCACCCAAGTCTGTTAAGATATTGAGCTGCAATAGGCCAACAGTACTAGCTCTCGCTTGGCACAGTATTTAGGAAACAGTAAAGTATGCCAGATAGAAGAAATAATGCTGAAGCATTTTCATTATTAAAAAACTTAACATAAAAATAGCGTTCAACGCAAATATCCCCCACCAACTATTAAATTAGTTCATGGTAAGGGTATCAACAAAAAAACCTTCATTGTTTTCCAAACACATCATCATTAAAAAAATAAAATAACTGGACAAAGAGAATGGGCGAGATGGGGTCTCTCGATGCAGCCCTTCAAGATCCAGGCCCTCGGTCAAGTTGGTCGAACCGCGCCTCCTTAGAGCAGCTGGTCGTCGATTGTCTAAAAAAATCCTCTCTCAATTGTTTGCTCAATCGGTCTTTAAATAGGCATGCAAGGGAGACTAGGATAAGCTCTTTGAATTTTGAATTTGAATGCTCAAGGGATATGGTCATCTTATCCAAGTTTGAATGTGAGCTGATCAAGCTAGGGCTGACGTCATACAGTCGTCGCCACTTGGCAACCAGGCTTGGCATAGTTTTGCCAACCAAGCTTGCCACCAATTATTCGCTATTTTTTTAGAGATTGATCCAATTGCTATTTTTCCGCAGCCTGATGTGGTCCTATATTTTCGGGTTCAACCACTTCTTGGCTTGGCATCAAATGCCTCTTCTCTGCCAACCGATACTTGGCATTGTTTGGTTCATCTGTGCCAACAACATATTGGTATTTTCTCTGGCATTCGAATCCGTTTACTATGTTTTCACCTTTTTAGGCCAAATATGCATACTAAACCACTTTTATCCAATTACAAAAGGTCATTTGGAGCCATATAACCTTATACAAAACATGGACTACGCATACATATCAAAAAGACTATAAACAACTAATTTAGCTACTTTGCTGTAAGGACAATATACATTACTTTTGCCATGTGATGTCTTGCCAAACTTCTAACTAGCTCCGATCTTGAACCAATGTATGAGATGAATGCATTAGGCATACTTTGCCTAGTGAGGTAGTCATAACCAATGTAAACAACAATAGGAAATGCTACAACTCATGCTTTAACAATCTCAATGCTATGCTCCATGTACAATATCATTTAAATCATAGTTCAATATTAATCCTTGGATCGAATCAAGATAGTGGATACACGAATTCCTACGCCTCGCCAAATAAATAAATGGTCTAGTCCTTCCGCCTCGCCAATTGACCGAAATCACAACATCCCCCCACATCGCCACAATAAAGGTCGTAGCCAAGGAACGTAGTCCACTCGTGCCAATGAGCTCATAAATTCTATGGCATGCCAATTGTATCCAATGTCCACTCGAATCTAAGGTCCAGTAATTTAAGCCAATAACAATATGTTCAATAATTCAATGTTAATGATAGTGGTTCAATGGTCAATGTCCTATGATCAATAGCAATACAATGATCTTTTCGATGACATATCAATAGTCAGTTTCCAATAATGCGATGACAATAATCAATATTCTATAGTTCAATGGCAATGTTCGATGCTTCATGATTCAATGACAATGTTCCATGTTCAATGACAATAGACGATACTCAATGTTTCAATAATTTAATATGAAAGCTTACCAAAGCTTACCAATACAATCTCTTATGAGATTCAATGTAGTTTTCCTAGACACAATGTTAGCTATACATAGTCCAATATCAATGAAATCGAAATAAAGCGCCTAGCCTAATTTCGAGACTCCGACTAAACTCACCTTAATTCTAAAGCTTTTACGGCTCTTGGATGGTAATTTCCTTATTCCTAGCCTTTGTTGGAGATGATGGACTAGCTTTCTCCACTTCTTAAGCTAGGATACAACAATAGGAAATTATTAGGTTCAACAAGATGATATCGAAATCAATATAACGATATCAAATTCAACATCTAAGTTCGAAATAGCAATTAGCTATGACCTTCTCATGGATTAGTGCCTTAGAAATTCTAGGTTACTAAAGATGGCCAAAGCTTTGACTTGAAGTTACATACAACCTATCCATGGAATTGATAAATAGGTTGAGGGTTTTAGCTTACCCAATCGATGACTACTCAATAGGATTGATAAATCAAAAAAATACTAAGCTTAGACTCAAGGTCCAATGGAGGTGCTTGCTTGTTCAAGTGGAAGGTTGAAGATGACAATGAAGGGAGGTGGTTGCTTAGTTTCTCAATCAGATAAGTCTCTTTTTTCACTCTTTCTTTATTTGATTTGTTACCCGAAAGCTTTCCCTCAAAAGAAGGGAAGTGATATGCATCTCCCACATCACAAGTGATTAGGCTTGGGAAAGGCTAACTACAAGGTTAGTCCCTCAACTCCTAATGCTTAGCCCTGTTGCCCTTAAGCTTTCAAATTTCACATTATGGTCACTAAAGACTTTTTAATAAATTCATTAAGGTCCTCAATCAAAAAATTAACTCGATTGAAGTCCAATTTCAATGTAATTAGCCTCACGGTCAAAATTAATACAATATTTAGACCTTTATGGTGTAGGATTTCCGATCGCAGGGACCCAATTCTGGCTAGACCGATTTTAGGGATTTTACAACTTGTAAGTTTTGAAGAGGCACTAAAATGGTGGACAAGGAACTAAAATGCAAGTTTTAGGAAGCCACCCAGAATATCCAGGGGAAGAAGCATGAAATGATTAATTTCAGAAACCAAGTGTAAGAAATTGCCTAGTATGTACAGATTTTGTCAAATTAAGCTAGGAACCTGCAATAGCACCCCAACATCGACATCGAGCTAGGACAGACTCTAACTTAGAGGCTGAACAAAGTGGTCAATCTAGGGCAAGATACTTTCTGCAATTTGATTGTCTATTTCTTGCATTTGACCTTTTGGCTAATGAAAGTTGTGCTAACGACTAGTCCTTGAAATTGATACCTTGTGCATTCATGCATTACATTCCTTAAACAATGCTTTTTTCGAATAACATCACGTTTTTTTCAAATAACATTGCATTTGCATTTAACATTGCATTTTTCAAATAACATTGCATTCTTTGGAAGTAAAGAAACCAATATTCTGAGAAACATAGACAATAAGTTGTTAGGGTCAGGCAATCATAGAAGGTTTTTGAGGACCGCTTGGTTGGATATAAGCAAAGAACTGACTAGTCATAGAACAATATAGTAATTCGAGCTGCCACTTTGCTTGAAACCAGAGAAGCTGGAAAAAGAATATTTCAGATAGAATTACTGATATTTATAAGCAAGCATGTATCATATCTCACATGAGGAGCCAACCTAAATGATTCTCACTGAAAAAATTAAAAGACAAAAAGGTAAAAAAAGAGAAAAAATTAAAAGACCAAAAAGGGTTAAAAATAAAAAAGAAAGAAAAAATGAGCAAATTCAGATCATATAGTCGGGGCATCTGCGAGAAATCTAGTAGATCTAAAGAAAATGATGAAGTGTTTGACTTTAATGCACTTGTGAGTTTTGAAGATGCTAAGGTGAAGGTAATCCAGTAGATAGACATGGAATGACTGAATAAAGCCAAATTTTGGTGTATATGCCAAAACTCTTGTTGACCGTTGATTCAACAATATTTTGAGGACATGATGATTCTAGCAAAGTTGAGGGATAACATAATCTTTCTACGAAGTGAAGAAAACTTAAAATTTAGTTGAAGATCAATTTTTCCACAAAAATTGACTACAAGAGAAGTAGAGAGCACATAAACACAAGAAGAGGTCAAATAGTTTAGAAGATGATTAGTCTTAACTAAATGCCATATTCATATTCGTCGCTCTATCTCGAGCAGAATCACCTTTTGATGACAATGCCTCAAGGTTTTGTAAGTCCTTTCATGGTATGGTTTTGAAACAAAGTTAGTGATCTCATCAAAACTGATCATTTTTTAGAATGGAGAACCTCGACTCTACAAAATACCATTGTTTTGCTAGAAGAATGGAGCTATAAGAGATAAGGCAGAATTTGCAGCAAGCTTTTGTGTATAATTCGCTAAGTTCGGGGTCTACCAGAATCATAGTAATGTGGACATCTATCTTCAACATTTCCTTTACTGAAGAATACCTCAAAGTTAGATGCTCAAGATGCTCACGTCGATGGAAAATCAAAGACTAAGCTGGATCTCATTCATGTTTCTTATTGTAATGACCCGTTTACAACCAGACCCGACCCAAAACCCAAACCAAACCCGGTTCAGACCCGAACTGGACCCGGATCTAAACCCATTAACCTGGCCCAAAAACTAAAAAACCCTAAATAGTCATAAACTATCGCGCCGCCAGTGTTGCTGTCGTTCATCCTCGCCGCCGGCCGCCTTCTCCGGTAACCCATCATGAACCAAATTAACCTGAAACCCTAAATTTATCTAAACCAAATCAACCAAAATGAAACATCCTTAATCTGACAACTTAAACCAAACCCTGCCACCCCTCCCATACTTGCACATACCACCAGATCTGTTGAGCCATGCCCTGTTACCCTTAAATCCGGCTCTCCCATCACCATATTTGCATCAGATTAAAAATATGTAAGGGTTAGTATAGATTTGGATATAAAAACCGAATCAAAAATCTTGTAAAAGGGGGGGTCCTTTTTTTAGTTCGAATATCAGAGAGAAATAGGGTTTTTTTGAGAAAAAAATTGTAAGGAAAATCATTTTGAAAAAAAGAAATTTTAAAGGTAAAAAAATATCTGTTGAATATTTTTTAGTTTTAAATCTTTTTTTGTTTTATTCGAATCACATAAAAAAGGAAGGAGAAAGGTTAGGGGCTTACCTGGCCGGCTGAGTGTCGCCGTGAGGCTGTCGGTGAACGGCGTTGAAAATGAAGAACGACCGCCGCCCTGGTTTGATTGTTGAGAGGAAAGGAATGAGGGTTTCTAGGTTTAGGTTAGATATTAGGTTTTTTATCGGTTTTGAATGATATAATCACCCTTCTTATGTTTGAAATCGATCAGGCAAAACAGCGTCGTTTCGCCATACCCCGACCCGCGCAGTGACCTGAATCCGGGGAGGATCCGCGTTTTTTGGTTTAAGGGCAAATTACGCGCGTAGTCCCTTCCTCTTCTCCCCGCTTTCACTTCTATCATGGAATAATCCCGCCTCCAGCCCCTATATTTGTTATGCACTTTTAATCTTGCCCATTTGTGCTTTATTTGTATCCTTTATTTTGCATTTTGTTTCGGTTTAGTCACTGAAATGTAGGCTTTAATTTCCAGCATTATATTTCTGTTAGTTTATATTTAAGCTCATATATTTTGCATCTGTTTTAATTTAGTCCATTAATATGCATCATTTATGCCATGCAATTTAATATTGTTGCATTTTAACCCTTAATTTTCATATTCATGTTGTTTTATGTATATTAGTGTAAACCATGCATTATTATTATTATTTGTTAGATTCGTTTTATTTATGTGATTGATATTTATGTATTTATGTTAGATTAATGTTTTATTATGTTAGCGTTTATTTATATTTTTATCGCAATGTATCTATTTATATTTGCCATGTTTTTTTAAGTTTGCATAACGGATATATATTTTGTCAATACGGTGCCCTTTTATCCGAGCGTAAACGGGGCCAATATCAGGCGTAGTGATAGTGGTTGGGCATTTACTCTCGAATAACGAGGCTTTTAAAATCTACTCGTATTTATGACCAAATCTTAATTTAATCGTCCCTTTAATCCGGAAAGTCTAATATTAATAAAGCGGTAATTGTTGAAGTACCAATTTTGGGCGGTGTGGGGGTGCTAATCCTTCCCCATCCGTAACCGACTCCTGAACCCGACGTTTTGAAATCTCTGGTTTTTACGGTGTCTGGTCCACCTTGAGTGGCCGGTGGCGACTCTATTTTTAAATAATACGATTTTTCTAAAACCCCAATGGAAAACATTTTTTTAAAATACCCAAAAGACCCCAAACACCTTAAAACCTCATTTTTTTAGATCGCTACAGATGGCGACTCCGCTGGGGATATTTTTGTTTTTTTCAAAAAGAAATGAGAGTCAAGCTTTTTAAAGAATTACCGCTTTACTAATATTAGAAGTTCCGGATTAAAGTGACTATTAAATTAACATTCAGTTATAATTGAGCGTTTATTTTAACGCATTTAAAATTTGGCATATTAACCCGTCCTTTTAAGTGGGGGGAGAAACACTAATGCTTTCGTGAGGATATCGTTCCTCCGTATGGGCCTAGCAAGTACCTTCGGGGCTCGAGTACCTTATGCTTTCGTGAGGATATCGTTCATTCGTATGGGTATAAGGGAATGGGTCCCCCTGAGTTGAACTCGGTTGAAAGGAGCCTATAATGGGTGATGACCGGGGGCCTTGCTACTCTTAGTAGGGGACAACAAGGACAATTCGGGTACCTCTTAGCACCAAAACTGCATATAGTGAGCCGTAGGAGCCAACCCTTTAGAGCCATATGAAACTTTGCCCGATTAGTGGTCACCCTATTTAGGATTTGGTGCTCTATTTCTTGTTCATGAACAGTTTTAATTGCTTTATTTTGTTTACCATTTGTTTCATTTTATTTGGTACTAACTCGTTTCATTTTATTCTCATCGCATTGATTTCATCTGCATCATTGCACAACATCATCACAATCTTGATTTTGCATTGCATCAATTTAGGACACATTCTGCATTCATATACATTCGTTTTTAAAATAAGAAAACTGACTCTAGGGGTGCCCTATGATAGTGATACTGGATAAAGTAGAAGATCAGTCAGCTCAGCATCCATACGGAACCCGATACAAAACAAAGATGGTGAACGATGAAAGATTGAAAAAATTAAGCAAGATCAGAAAGAATTGCAAGCGAACATAGACAAGCAGGTTGAGGAACAGTTGGCGAGAGTCCAACAGGATATAAGGGAACAACTTGCAAAGTCACAACAGGACATGCTGGGCCAAATGGCACAAATGCTGGGATTAAAGCTTCCCGAGCTTGGAGAGGCCTCTGTTTTAAATCCCACTGCAAATCCTAAACCCACTGTTGGGGACGAGGATCTTATGTACCCTCCGGGGTTCACATCCGTTCAAACCAGGATACAACCAGAAACTCAACCCAGGTGATCATTTCTCGGGGAAAGTCTCATCTACATCAAACCGATACTTCGATCCCTATAAATCAGCCATCTGCATCAGAAGTTAAGCCCGAGGGCAATCAAGCTGGAAATTTTATCTCAGAAATAGATCATTTGTTTGAGACCGAGAGGCTGAAGGTAGAAGCTCAAAGGAAATCGTAGATCGATGTAAAATACTCGAAGAGAAGCTAGAGGCTATGGGAGTAGAGGATACCTTCAGTGGGTTTAAGGCCAGTGAACTCAGCCTTGTCCCAGATTTGGTGTTACCCCCGAGATTTAAGGTCCTAGAATTTAAAAAGTATGACAGAACAAGATGCCCTCGCACTCACCTCACTATGTTCTGTCGGAGGATGACTGGATACGGCCGAGACGACAAGCTGTTAATTCACTGCTTTCAGGACAGTCTGTCAGGATCTACTACTCGATGGTATAATTAGTTGAGCTGTAATCAGATTAAGTCAGGGAAAGACTTGGCAAAAGCGTTCCTAGAATAGTACCGACACGTCAGTGATATGGTTCCAGACCGTTGGATCCTACAACATATGAAACAAAAATCAAATGAAAGCTTCAGATAGTATGCCCAACGTTGGAGAGATGTGGCAGCTCAAGTCCAACCCGCACTCAGCGAAAGAGAGACGGTGGTCATGTTTGTCCAGACTTTGGAGGGTCCGGTCTTGGGTCGCTTGATAGGTAACGCGACTACCAACTTTGCTGACCTTGTGTTATCCGGGGAGCTCATTGAGAATGTCGTCAAGACTGGTAAAATTGATGATGGAGGTAGTTCGTCCTAGAAAAAGCCCTACCATGCAAAGAAAGATCATGAAGTAAACTCTGCGGGAGTTTATAATGCCAGTTATTCTAAGCCTATCACAGTTGTGCAACCTAAGGCCATACCAAGTGCTCACGGGTCCTTAAGCCAAGGCTCTAGTCAGAGGAAGAAAACTGAAAACATAGAATTTACTCCATTACCAGTTTCTTATGGAGAATTGTACAAGCAGTTGTATGATGTCCACATGGTGGCACCTTTCTACCGAGATCCAGTACAACCTCCCTTCCCGAAATGGTATGATCCCAATGCAAAATACGATTATCGCGCGGGACAGGTCGGCCATACCATTGAAAACTGCTTTGGTTTCAAAAAGTTGGTTGAAAAATTCATTAAGCTTGGGGTGGTAAGCTTTGATAACTCGACAAGAACGGCTACAAGCAAAGACCCTTTACCGAAGAATGAAGATGCCAATTGAGGGTGTGTTGAGGGTTTTTTGAACTAGAACATGTTTTAATCCAGCTTAAGTATGGCACTGTCTTGACCATGGTAGGTCCCCTTGTAGTTTTTATCATTTTCAGAGTAATACTTTTTGTAAACCAACCTCACCGACTTAAGTACGATGGTGGTGAGGGTATTTTGTAAGGGATCAAAACTACAAGTAGCAATGAAAACATCTTTTGTTCGTATTCGAGTCTTGAATATAAAAAATACACCACCCTAAAGTTTCAAATTAGCTGCAAGAGCAGTATCAGACGGTGTCATGTAATGAACAAAATTTTGGGGCATCTACTCAGATAAAAGCTAATCGAACCCAGGACAAAGTCGGGGCACTGCCACATGAAAAAACCAAGATCCTGACGGGACCAGTAAGGAGTTAGGGGCATCCTTTTGAGGATAAAAAAAATCATGTCGCATTCATGCATGTAGTTGCATTTATCTTGTATGGAATCATTTTTGCATACGTCATACATTTAGATTAAGTGCATACACCAAAATCACCATGCATTTAGGGTAGACATATGCATTTAGACATAAAATTAGATATATTCATGCAATCTTGCTTGTACATAACAGGTCTACGAAAAAGACCGAGTACCCTCAACATGGGGGCAATGACAAGAGGGCCACCCTAGTCTTGAAGGAGGTCAAACACGAAGAAGATGCTAAAACACCCAAAATAAAAGGTATCAGTGACAAAATCTTTGACAATTACTGACCAATATTTTTTCTTTTAGGATTTTATTCCTCCGACGATGGTGTGACGGACGCCAACATTCCAGATCTTACCCTCTTCCGACAGAAGCAGAGCAAATTTTTTCCAGACATAGTCTCGCTGTCAATAGCACAACAATTCAACATCTTGCAAATCATGCCTGTGTCAGTGGTGGTACGCCAACTTAATCTACATTTTGCCTCCGTCGGTGGTGTTGCAGATCAGATTTTCCCTTCGCTCATATCTCTCTATCGGTGGTGTAGTGGGTCCCACATTTTGCTGATCTAGTCTCTCCGTCAGTGGTGTGACAGATCAAATCCTCTCCAGGTCTTGCCTCTTCGACGGTGTTGCAGCTAGGCCTAAATTTTAGACCTTGCCACATTATAATTGTAGCTAAAAAAATCAAAAAGGAAAAAAGAAAAGAAAAGAAATAAAAAAGAAATAAAAAAGAGCAAAAAATAAAGGAAAATTAAAAAAGAAAAAAAGAAAAAAGGAAGAAGAAGAAGAAAACTATCCGATCCTGCCTCTTCGTCGGTGTCGTAGCTGGATCAAAACTTTAGACCTTGCCTCTTCGTCGGTGTTGTAGCTTGGTCAAATATAACTCTCTGATCCTGTCTCTTTGTCGGTGTCATAGCTGGATCAAATCTTTAGACCTTGCCTCTTCATCGGTGTTGTAGCTTGGTCAAAATTTACTAACGTTGTTTCTTGAAAAAATGAAGAAAAAAGAAAAAAAACAGAGAAAAAAGAAAAACAGAAATTCAAAAAAAGAGAAAAAAAAAAGAAAGAAAAGAAAGAAAATCAAAATGAGCTTTCAATCATTCCTCTTTGTCAGAGTTGTAGCTGGATCAAGCATTGGAACTTTCATCCATCGGCCTTGCCTCCTCGTCAGTATCGCAGCTGGATCGAATTTTGTAGACCCTGCCTCTTCGTCGGTGTTGTAGCTGAACCTAATTCACTAACTTCCGATCTTGCCTCTTCGTCGGTGTTGTAGCTAGACAAAATTCACAAACTCTTGATCCTGCCTCTTCGTCGGTGTCGTAGCTGGATCAACATTACTAACTTTAGACCATGCCTCTTCGTCGGTGTTGTAGCTTGGTCAAAATTTACCAACTTTCAAGTTTTATCAATGTTGTATCTAAAAAATGAGCAAAAAAAGAAAAAGAAAGAAAAAAGTTTTCAATTTTCTGATACTGCCTCTTCGTCAGAGTTGTAGCTAGATCAGGCATTGGAACTTTCATCTATCGGTCTCGCCTCTTCGTTAGTGTCGCAGCTGGATCGAATTTTGTAGACCCTGCCTCTTCGTCGGTGTTGCAGCTGGGTCAAATTTTCTTTAGGTATTAGCTTATTATCAATAATGTAGCAAGTTGGACTCATTTTGCTTCCCCAACAAACAACCCCCCATTTTGAAGGTTTTGCTTCCCCAAGAGTGACAAAGTGGATTAACCAAGACAAGAAAGAAGACCTACATCAAAGAGAAAGAAGATCTACTGAAGAAAGAAGACATACGTCAAGAGAAGAAGCTCAGCCGGACCAGACAAAACGGGTCATTTTTAGTCTTTGGTCTATCGTCATTACACAACAATGAGCAAAGAAGGGTAACTATAATGACCCGTTTACAGCCAAACCCGGCCCAAAAACTAAAAAACCCTAAATAGTCCTAATTTGTCGCGCCACCAGTGTTGCCGCCATTCATCCTCGCCGCCGGCCGCCTTCTCCGATAACCCACCATGAACCAAATTAACCTAAAACCCTAAATTTATCCAAACCAAATCAACCAAAATAAAACATCCCTTATTTGACAACTTAAACCAAACCTTGCCACCCTCCCACACTTGCACCATACCACCAGATCTGTTGAACCATGCCCTACTACCCTTAAATCTGGCTCTCCTATCACCCTATCTGCACCAGATTAAAAATATGTAAGGGTTAGTATAGATTTAGATATAAAAACCGAATCAAAAAGCTTGTAAAAGGGGGGTCATTTTTTAGTTCGAATATCAGAGAGAAAAAGGGTTTTTTTGAGAAAAAATTTGTAAGGAGAATCATTTTGAAAACAAGAAATTTTAAAGGTAAAAAAAATATATGTTGAATCTTTTTTAGTTTTAAATCATTTTTTGTTTTATTCGAATCAAATAAAAAAAGGAAGGAGAAAGATTAGGGGCTTATCTGGCCGGCCGAGTGTCGTCGTGAGGATGCCGATGAACGACGTTGAAAATGAAGAACGGTCGTCGCCCTGGTTTGAGTGTTGAGAGGAAAGAAATGAGGATTTCTAGGTTTAGGTTAGATATTAGGTTTTTTTTATCGGTTTTGAATGATATAATCACCCTTCTTATGTTTGAAACCGATCAGGAAAAACGGTGTCGTTTCGCCATACCCCGACCCGCGCGGTGACCTAGATCCGGGAAGGATCCGCATTTTTTGGTTAAGATGCAAATTACGCGCGTAGTCCCTCCCTCTTCTCCCCGTTTTCACTTCTGTCATGGAATAATCCCGCCTCCAGCCCCTGTATTTGTTATGCGCTTTTAATCTTGCCCATTTGTGCTTTATTTGTGTCCTTTATTTTGCATTTTGTTTCGGTTTAGTCACTGAAATGTAGGCTTTAATTTCCAGCATGATATTTCTGTTAGTTTATATTTAAACCCATATATTTTGCATCTGTTTTAATTTAGTCCATTAATATGCATCATTTATGCCATGCAATTTAATATTGTTGCATTTTAGCCCTTAATTTTCATATTCATGTTGTTTTATATATATTAGTGTAAACCATGCATTATTATTATTATTTGTTAGATTCGTTTTATTTATATGATTGATATTTATGTATTTATGTTAGATTAGTGTTTTATTATGTTAGCGTTTATTTATATTTTTATCGCAATGTATCTATTTATATTTGCCATGTTTTTTTAAGTTTGCATAACGGATATATATTTTGTCAATGCGGTGCCCTTTTATCTGAGCGTAAACATGGTCAGTATCAGGCGTAGTGATAGTGGTTGGGCGTTTACTCTCGAATAACGGGGCTTTTAAAATCTACTCGCATTTATGACCAAATCTTAATTTAATCGTCCCTTTAATCCGGAAAGTCTAATATTAATAAAGCGGTAATTGTTAAAGTACCAATTTTGGGCGATGTGGGGGTGCTAATCCTTCCCCATCCGTAACTGACTCCCGAACCCGATGTTTTGAAATCTCTAGTTTTTACGGTGTCCGGTCCACCTTGAGTGGCTGGTGGCGACTCCATTTTTAAATAATACGATGTGGGCGTTTACTCTAGTTTTTTTAGATCGCTACACTTATCATGAGTCGTATTTCAAATTGCTCGAAGCTTCACCGCATCTTTCAAATTTTCAAAGCTTTCTTTAAGGATTCCATGATCATGACATTGAAGACTATTATACTTTCAAGTGACAAGTCCAAAACTTTCTGAACTAGGGGACTTTGGAGGTCGACACAATGTACAGTCCATTAATATTTGTAACCTAAGAGGTATTCACCTGATTGAAGCCAATATGATTGGAATGCCTGAAAGTCAAGTGCTGAAAGGCATCAAGAAAAGAAAAAGAAGGAAGGGAAAGGCAAAATCGATCGAAAATCAGCAGCTAACAATGAAGAAACCTTGAAAAAACATGACCACTAAAAGCCTGAACACATCCAGCCAAGAGTAAGAAAAGCAGAGTTCATTTAGGCACTGACCAGAAGAAGTTGTCAATTTCCACACGCAAATGATCAAATATTCTATGGAAAAGAGCAAACAATTGATTGAAGAAACAAGGAAACTCATTGATAGGATGATCTTAATTCAAGGCTCGATAAGAACAACATAGTAAACAAGACGAAGCTTTGTTTTTGTGCGGGCAAGGAAAAATGAAGAATTGTCGATGCTAAAAATCACTCTAGTTTTACTTGAATAAAGATTGATAATTGGACCAGAGGAGATTTGTCTGTAGTTTTAGGGTCGTTACAGAATAATACCCTGAATTATCCCAATCGCTTTTGCCCGCGAGCATTGGGGATCCTTTGTAAGGGAAGCTATTTCGATTTATTTTTTTTATGCTTGCTTCCTATATAAATTTTCTCAAATGGCCAACATTTTGCATTCTTTGATTCTTTTAATATTTCATTTATTCTTTATTATGAGTTAATTTTTGTTCTCCCATACATATATGTATATATCTTCATAATCGTTTTTATAAGGTCCACGAATATCCGCTACAAGAGTGACCAAGAATCAAATTCAAAGATCAATTCGGAAATGTGACCCTCTTCTAAGTTATTTAGGCCAACGAGAAGACATTAACGAGTATTCAGGAATCACGGGAATATCCCAAATACAAACTCTGAGTGAATTTTCCTCTCAGGCATTATTGACTAAGGTCCTTGAATGAAGTGATAACCCAAAACATCTACCACCTGACGACCGCTTTTCTTCAAAGATATTCGTATATGGGAGGACATTTGGAATTCCTTCATCTTCCTTCACAAAGAAAGAAAATGAAAAAATATATCATTTGTTGTCCCCTTTGAGCTTGATGATTTTCTTTCGATTCAACCAAACCCAGGATCACCCCTACACCGGGGACAAAGAGGATGTGAATTTGTTTACAAGTGAAATATGTATTGTTTTGATCATGCTATGATAGTGATACCTTATGAATTTGGGGCAAGAAACAAAAAGTGGATGTTTTGAGTACAAGAGCAAGTGAGGCAAGTTGAATAAAGACAAATATTCAAAATCAAGTCAAAAAGAGAAAAAAAAAGCAAAAAAAAAGTAGAAAAGATAAAAATAGTGGAAAGTTTGTGTTCAAAGAGTCAATTGAATCAAGTTGGAAATTGTTGACATTAAGATTAAAGCAGCTGAAAGAGAAAGTACAAAGTTGAAAGAGTACAAGAAAAACAAGCGAAAAATGTGAGATCTTCTGTGAATCTCTATCCAAATGAGTGATAGAGAACTAATCACTTTTGAATTCAAGGAAAAGAAATGAACTTTAGGGTGAAAACCTAGAAATAGGCAGTCTAGAGCGATCCAAAAAAGAAAGAAAGGGAAAAAAGGAAAGAGAAAAGAGTATTTCATCTGAGCATATTCAGATCAAAGAGTGCGGAAATAAAATTTTGCTTGAAAGAAATGATCCTTGGTTTCATCACCCTTAAACATTATTTTGAGCCTATATATCATTTCTTTCATAACCATGAGCCATAGCCCCATTACAAGCCTCAAAAGACCATTTTGATCATATACGAGTATTGGAGTAAGGGAAGTTTGTCTTCATAATACACCCCCACTTATCAGGGTTAGCCTTTCTTTAAGGATTTCCAGACTTCTAATGCCTGATTGAGATTAGAAAAGAGGGAAGGATTGGGCATGGTGAGTTAGTGAGGTAAAGAGTGCCACTTAAATGGGATAGAATTAGGCATATGGGAAATGTTTCTCTCGAAAGTCTAACAATTTGGAAGGGGTCACATTTGAGTTGATCTTTGCCAGTTTGGTTCAAAGGCTCTGTTGCACTTAATATTTAAAAGCCTAATTTTGGTTTTGTTTTCTCATGTTTTCCATGACTTATCAAATTATTTCATTTTCTCATATTTAGTAAGTTAATATTTTGAGCCTTTCACTTATTGTTCCAACAAGCATATTGCATATAATTGATTAGATTAAAGTAAATGATTTCGTAGGTATTATTATGATGTACTAATACTTTAAGTGCAGACAGAATAGGAGGTGGCCTCGGTACTTGTTTAATGATGAAAAAGTATGCCAAGGAAATGAGACAATTCTGGGTGTCGGAAATATTCAAACGAAAGCTACAAGAAAGTGATACAGACAACCCTGGGGCAAAGAAAGAACATGAGCCATCTTTTAGGGCAAAAGATGCAACAAGATTGATCCATTAAAGGTTCATACTTCAAAAGCTTTGTGAATGATAAAGTGAAGAAAGATGATAGTTGAAGACCAGAGCAATGCTACAAAGAACATTACAGAAGAATATGCTGCAAATCCAATGAAAAGAGTCCACAAGCTAGAAAAATAGAAGTGATGATCCCTTTTGGAATCATGTGAAAGAATGTTGCCAAAGAAGCTGAATGAAAACGTAGTAAGAATGGCATTACAAGAAAAGAATTGTCATCAGCACTCGAGTTTCTCAGATGTGAAGTGCGAGTTTATGTGATGAATATGTGAAAAACAAGTATGACTTCCATCAGAATTGAAACATGTCTTATTGTAATCACTCATTTTTGATCGGGTTTTAGTGTTATTAGTATTATTTTAATAATATTATTATTAATATAAAATTAATGAAAAATCAAAAATATAATATATAAAAAAAGTGAAATTAAAAAAAGAAATTTGTGTGACTTTGGGATGACCACGTCACCCCCAATTGCCTATAAATAGGAGGCATGGGGGGCAATTAGAATGGAAGCAATCAACAGTGGCTGCCAAAAGAGAGCTATGCTCTCGATAGCCAAGGACCGGGGGCAGTGCTCTCGATCCTAACCGGTTCGATCGGGGTCCTATTTTGGATCTGATCTAGTTAATATTTTTGGAGGGGTCGCGGTAGATCTCGGTGGGGTTTAGTTAGGGTTCGTCATTCGAGCTCCTAGTTAGGTATATTTTCTTCCCTTTTTATTAGTGTTGTAATTTTTATAATTTAATGAAGTATTAGTTATTTTAAAATTGTGGTCTTATTTTTAGTTTGTATGTTTATGTTTTAGATTAGTATTTAATATGTTTTAAATTTGTGTTTTATATTAATATTTTATTCATGTTAGATTCATTTTTATTTATGTGTTAGAATAATATTTATTTGTGTTTTAAATTAATATTTATGAATGTTAGTATTTTATTTATGTTAGATATGTTTTTATTTATGAGTTAGATTAATATTTATGTATGTATGTTTTAGAATAGTATTTTATTTATGTTGAATTTGTTTTTTATTTATGTGTTAGATTAATATTTATGAATGTTAGTATTTTATTTATGTTAGATATGTTTTTATTTATGAGTTAGATTAATATTTATATATGTATGTGTCGGATTAGTATTTTATTTATGTTAGATTATTATTTTATTATATTAGTATTTATTTATATTTTTATCGCTTTGTATTCATTTTGCTTTCTAAGGTTGCATAATGGAATATAAATTGTCAATGCGTGTCCTTTTTATCCGAGCGTAAACGGGCCGATGATCGGGCGTAGTGATAGTGGTTGGGCGTTTACCCTCGGATAACGAGGCCTTTAAAATTTACCCGCACTTATAACCAAATTTTAAATTGATCGTCACTTTAATCCGGAAAGTTTAATATTAATAAAGCGGCAATTATTAAAGTACCAATTTTGGGCGGTGTGGGGTGCTAATCCTTCCCCATCCGTAACCGACTCCCGAACCCAATAGTTTTCAAATCTCTGGTTTTATGGTGTCCGGCCTACCTAAGTGGCCGGTGGCGACTCCAATTTTTAAATAAAATGCAGTTTTTAAAACCCCCACGGAATAAATATTTTATATCTGAAAAATCACAAACACCTCGAAAACCATTTTTTAGCGAAAAGGGGACATCGCTACAGATTACGACTCCGCTGGGGACAATTTTTTGTTTTTCGAAAACAAGAAGAGAGTCAAGCTTTTTAAAATAATTATCGCTTTATTAATATTAGAAATTTCGGGTTAAAGTGACTATTAAATTAACATTCGGTTATAATTGCGCGTTTATTTTAACGCATTTAAAATATGGCATATAAACCCGTTTTTTAAGTGGGGGGAAAACGCTAATGCTTTCGTGGAGATATCGTTCCCCCGTATGGGCCTAGCAAGTACATTCGGGGCTCGAGTACCTTATGCTTTCGTAAGGATATCGTTCCTTCGTACGGGCATAAGCGAATGGGTCCCCCTGAATTGAACCCGGTTGAAAGGAGCCTATAATGGGTGATGATCGGGGGCCTTGCTACTCTTAGTAGGGGACAACAAGGACAATTCGGGTACCTCCTAGAACCAAGACTGCATGTAGAGAACATATAGAAACCCACCCCTTTAGAGCCATGCGGATAACCTTAGGTGTTTTAGACGGGATAAATAGGGTTTTTTTTTGTTTGTTTACCTTATTGTATTTTATTTGTCCTTTATTTATGTATCCGGTACTAACTCATTTTTTGTGTTTTATTTTTATTTTACACATACTTTTGTTGCATTATCATTGCATCCACATTACATAGAGGCGTTGATTCAAGTGGTTTGCCCGATTAGAAAATCTTTCATCATGGAAAAAAATGTGTCTTAGGAAGGACGACATCGATCCAATCGCGCGACATCGATCAGAGATTAATCAACAGATCCGAAGTAACGATTTGCCGAGCAAGCGTGTAGTGCCAAAGTATACACACGAGACCCTGATGGTGGACATACAACGAGCTACAAGGTGTGTGAATGACTTAGCTACCGAAACTGCGACTCTCCGACCTTTCGTAACCCCGGACATGGAAGAAGCACCAAGGTTTATCAAGTTGCTCAGAGCTGTCGAGGAGCTAGGAGGTAGAGCTAGGGCTTATGTGTAGAACTTTGTTTTGTAATTAAGACTTTTTGTAATAGACTCTTTTTGTAATAGGGACTCCTTTTGTAATATGAACCTTTTTTTGTAATATGGACCCTTTAATTCCCATGAAAGTCGTTCGAAAGGGTGATTACCAGCGGAATCAACGCTTTATTTGCATTCATGTTGCATATCATGACATGGTGTTGATTCAAGAACAGTTCATTAAAAGGCTTTCAAAATAGAAAAAGTCTGTTTTGCCAAAAACGATAATATTACAGTATCAAGTTAGGCCGAGCAAAGACCAATCGCGAAAGAAGACGGTACGATAGTAAGGCACGTGCGACGCAGAAGATTCAGTCAAGGCCGCAGAACCCCAATTTTAAATCTTCACATTTGACCATTTTTTTAAAAAAATCTCAGATTTTAATTTAACTCATTTTAAAAAAAAAGAAAAAAGAAAAAATTTGAAAATATTATTATTTTGCTTTGAAACTTCTTCCCTCATAAAACTTACAGAATAATAATAATAACAAACAGAAACCTAAAAGTTTCATTTTTTGAGTAAGTTAAAACTTTTTGATAATAAAAAGGGGGAATTTTTAAACCAAATGATCCTTGAAAATTTTAATTTAAACCCCAAAAAAGGTTTTAAAGTACTCCCCTAGGATCGATAGAATCCATCCCTGTTTAGACGTACCCAGATCTACAAAAGAAAATATATTGTCTGATGTCCTTTTCAGAAGCCACAAAAATAAAGATCATGACGTCACGAGTCCATAGAATAGAATAAGAGGAGAAGACGGAGTCATCCATCATCCTGAAGACGACGTCGAGACGTGGAGCACAGGTTTTGCTTCCCGAAGTCAGAATAAATTCAACTGTTACTTGTAATTCATTATTAATTTCCTGCAAACATACATTTTCTCTATTGAAAGTTTTTCAAAGACTGTTCGAGAATCAACATCGCATTTGCATGCATTCTCGCATTTATAGGGTATCGATTCCCGAAGTGGTTCCTCAAATCTCAGAAATCGTTCATAATTGGCAAAAGGTCGCCTGGTCAGATATTAGAGGGCACGGATCCAGGGTTTTGTCCCAGAACAAGATCGGAGACAATAGAAGATGAACCATCTGAAGACTTCAGGTCGAACACGGTAAGGAGACACGGTACTGGTAATGAGCAAAGTAAAGTGCAAGAGTTGGAAGAAACAGAGGGAAGACGTGATGAATCAGATGAATACTTCGACGAAAGGTAAGCGATCCATCAGACCGAAAGAAGAACCGATTAAGGATCAGAATAGAGAGCGAGATAGTCAGAATTCTACCTCCAAGTCAGCCAAATACGACAATTCGAACCCTTTTTGTGATCTGCATCAATAAACGGGCGGAACGTATGCTTGAGTCGGACTTTCAAAAAATAGAGCTCGGTCCTGAAGAAACTTGAGAAGCAAGTAATGGAAATAAGTATATCTCGATTCTTGTAAGGTACACCGAACTACTCCTAATGTTCATCGACAAGAGCCTTATTACCTCGGTGAAGTCTCTAGCGAAGAGACCATCTTATCCGAGAGATTATGACACACGTGCTAGAGGTAGTTACCGTTTAGGAAGTTTGGGTCACGGTATTGAGGATTGCGAGGCCCTGAGGAATGAGTTCAAGATCTTATCGCGATAAGGATTTTAGGTTTCAAAGACGGAGTTCCCCAATTCTATAATGAGCTAACAATCACCCGATGGGCAAAGTTGAGGAGGAATCGATATCCAGGACAAAGTTCGAGTAATGCCGAAGTGGGTCACTCAAGCGAGTTAAATTTTAAGATCGAAGATAGGGGCATCCCAGAAGAGGGATATTCTTTCAAGTTCAGCCAACTCAGGTACGAGAGAGATAACTTGGATAAAATTGAATTTGCAGAATAATCACCAGAAGCTTTCCTGAGTGTTTAAGAATATTAGATTGGGTCACCTGTAAAGAATAAATGAACGGTGTTGTTTAGTTGAAGGACGACTCAGAATATTGGAAGAAGAGAAACTAGTCAAGCGAGAATCAAGCCAGGCTGTTATTAGGTAAGTTTGAGGAAATTGGGAATACGTACGACAGTCTCCAGAGATGAGCTACAGAATAACTTAGCCATTAACAAGAGTTTTGGAAACAAGTTTACGACAGAGCAATGACAATCCAACACTCTTCAGTAGGAAAAGACAACTTCCAAGCTGCAAAAGACTAAGTATGGGATAGATGAAGACCCGAAGATCGATATTACCCGAGCAGGTAAGGCGGCTCAACAAGGTGGCAGGCTTAGTCAGAATATGGACCAAGTGTTGGACCCCGAAGGTAAGCTGACCGGACTACTGGATGAAGTTAAGAAATGAGGCACTGAAGCTTATCAGTAACTGTAAATATCTAATATCTGATATAATGAAACCTTTTGGCCTCAATGAACGTCGTTCTATGGGGATCACTTTTGGAATCAATACCTTACTCTATTCATATTTATATTTTAGGATTGCATTTCATTGCATTACATTGTACAGTCATGTCATATTTTACATAACATTATCACTACCTTGCATAAAATTTTTAGGGGTAATCCAAAGAACAATCGTGAATAAAAGAATTGAACACACTCAAAAATCAAGATTCGAGCAGTTAGAAGATGGACTCGAGAGAAAAAGAGAGAAAAAAGAAGTTTGATGCCTTTAATGCAAGAAAGCTCTGTTTGAACCCTGGTTTGGTCGTTCCTCCAGATTCCAAAGATTCCCAGATTTGCACATGGTGACGGAACAAGATGCCCCAAGATTCACGTGACGATATTCTGCAAAAGATGGAGGGATGCATTAAAAAATTACCGATCCACTACTTCCCCGACAGTCTAGCAGGACCTACCGTGATATGATATGCTTTAGACCTAGCACTAAGTCGTCGGTATCTCCAGGGTACGAAGATGAAACCTGATGAAAGCTTTAAGGAATGTGCTTTGATGTGTCTGTGTTTAGCGACCCAGGTGCAGCCTCCCGTAGATGAAGAGGAAATTGACTTCTATGCCACCTTTCATATTTCTTCTTTAATAAGATGCTCGAGAAAATGAAAGCCAGCTTTGAGGAGTTAATGACAGTCGGAGAGAGAAACGAACATGCACTTTGAGACCTAAATTTAAAGACCAGACCTGTCTAGGAGCAGAAGAAAAGAAAAAGATAAATGGGTACCACTTTCAAGGTTCTCGTGATAGTAAGAGAAGAAGACAGGCAGATTCCTTCGAATCACCGAGAAAAATTCCTCGAACAAGTACATATTTAGAGATATTCAGAGTATTCCATATGGCCTCATCTGGTCAAGGGTTAGTACCTTACCTCCGGGCCAATAAAGATTACACCCAGCTCATCTGCCCACAGTTTTAATCCGTGCAGTGCATGTGAGTTCTACATTAAGGCACTGGGGCATGGCACCAAGAAATTTGAGGTTGTTAATAGAAGAAATCAAGAAGTTGGTTGACGAGGGAGTCATGACAAGAATTGATCCAGCAAGGAAAAACAATAGAAGTAGCACGAGCCTACACTACAAAGGACCAGAATGAGTTAGTACTCGGGAGGTAGTCCGGAGGTCCCTATGGTTTTCCCATCAGTTCACAAAGAAATGCTAAATGCTTTGAAAAAAAGAAAAACGAAGAAAAAACTCTCAAACATATATTTTTAGAATTAAAAATCACATTTCCATTTAGAAAAGCATTTTTACATTCTTGATTCTTTAAACATTTTATTATTATAGGGTAGTTTTCTTTTCCCATATGCATATACACGCATTTTTGAATGGAAATATGTATATATCATTTCTATACCAGGTCCTCGAATTTTGAATGCAACAGTACATTTGCTTCAAACCCAAAGATCAACTCTAAGTTGCATATATTTAGAAGAGATTGACTGTTATGGGGATACTGTAAATGTGAGTATCTGCTAGTTTACTTAGGCCAACAGAGGAACAAAGCGAGTGTTTAGACAATGGGCAGTTCCCATTTTAAGAATTTATCTTCTCAGGCACTTGTCGTTTAAGATCCTTGAAACGAAAGTTGACCCTAAACCTCTACCCCCTGAAGGCATTCTCAGGACATCTGTGAATTTGACAACGAATGATATTCTTTTACTTTACCAGAAGATAGAGATGAGTCCAGACAGATTGGATACGAAGATCAGAAAACCATCAGAAGAAAGTGGTTGAAAACAAGGATATGTCCAAACGAAAAAAAAAAGAGAAATGGTAATTAGAAGACCGAAGCAATCCAGATCGAGTAAATATCAGAAGAGCTGCAGAGAGGCAAGTAACTTCGAGCAGAAGATATCATCAATACCAGTATAGATACGTGTTGATTCGAGGATACATTTATAGACTCGAATAAGAAGAAATAGATTCAAGGCTAAAAACCCAAAATGGGCAGTCTAAAACAAAAAAGAAAAAGAAAACAAAACAAAAAAAGAAAAGAAAAGAAAAGAAAAAAATAAAAAAGAAGAAAGAGAGAAAAAAAAGAAAGAAAAAATAAGAAAAAATAAGAAAAGAAAAAGAAAGAAAGAATATTGTATATGCTTCACACACAGATCAAACAATACAAGAACGAGACTTCAACTATATGCAAGAGACACAAGGAATCCACATTTCAAGTAAATATCAGTTTTGAAAATTAGTATAGAAGCTCAAATTGAAGCCAAGTCAAGACAAGTCGGCCCGAAGATTGTCAATTTTGAAAAAGGAAATGACCTCTAGGGTGAAAACCCAAAAATGGGGAGTCTAGAGTGATCCTGAAAATGAAGAAAAAGAGTAGTCTGCCTGAGCCTGCTGGCATCAATATCCAACCAAAATACACTGATCTGAAGGTACAAAAGAAGGAAGTGACCTCTAGGGTGAAAACCTAAAAATGGGCAGTCTAGAGCGATCCAAGAGAAAAAGTGAAAAAGAAGAAAAAAAAAAAAATAAAGAAATGATAATATTTCATCTAGGCGTGCCAATCACAAGAATTCCCATAAATGTATTCATAGTCCTTCATTCAAGAAATCTCAGTTTCAAGGAGTATTGAAGGATCAAACATTATTGAACAGAAAACGAACATCAGTATATAGCCAGAATACATGGCAGCCTACAATAAAAAAAGGAAATGAACTCTAGGGTGAAAACCCGAAAATGGGCAGTCTAGAGTGATCCAAAAAAGGGAAGGAATAATGGGCATATCCAAGTTACACAAGTACAGAAATATTGTTTCACTTAACCATAAACCAAAGGCCTACATTACAATCCCCAAAGACTATTCTGGTCATCCATAGATATCTAAGTTGAATGAGAATGTCTTCAGATTTCATTCCGCCTATAAGGGTTAACTTTGCTTCAAGGAGCGTCAAACTTCAAAGTGCTTGATTGACACCCAAATGAGGGAAGGATGGGGCATGGTGAGATAGTGAGATTAAGAGAGCCACATTAAACGGGGTAGAAACTAGGTAGGGTTGTTCCTCTCAAAAGCCTATTAGACTAGAAGAAACTATACATTGGCATATATCTCCACAATGGTCAAGATCTTCTAAATATGTGCTTCATTAGAGTTGATCTCTGGCAACTTGAAGTAGATGTGCTATGGTGTTTGATATTTCGGGGGCAAACATGTTTTAAAAGGTTTGACATTTTCTCCCAAAGTTTTGATGTTTACCATTTCCCCCAAACATTAGTTTTTAAAAATGTTTGGCAATATACTTTGAATTTTGTTTACCATTCTCCAAACATTAATTTTTTAAAAATTGTTTGGTCCTTAAAAAAAGAGAGGATGTTTACCATTTGTCCCAAACAATGTTTTCAAAATGTTTGGTATCCCCTCCAAGTTGTGATTTTCAAAATGAATGTTATCTTTTCAAACAATCATTATTTTTTTGAAATATACACAAGTAAATTGCCTTTTACATTACTTTAAAAATGAATGATTATGATATTTAAAGCATAGGGACCGAGAGTTAGTTCATGTTGAAATGTTACGAGAAGATCAAGGATGAGTTCAGGGGATGGAAGCATTTTGGCTCACCCTGGTAACTAGAAATAGATCAAGGCTCTGTATGATGGGTCAGAAGATTCAAAGCAGTAGAGCCCGTGGTTAAATAGGGCAACACCAACCGAAGAAGATGATAAGGGTTCTTATAAGAATAATATAAGAACCAGAAGATCATTTATGAAGACGGGTGATAACCCCGAAGATAATAAAGCCTTCCGCATAAAAGGTTTAAAAGCATGTTAATCTAGATTCGAAGTGATTGATCAAATGAGGATTTAAGAGCATACAGTGAAGAAGTAAAGATATGAAGAAATCTGAGGAAAGACCTTTCAGGGTGTAAGACTTTAGAACAAAAAAAGGGCTGAAAGAAAAAAGAGAAAAAAGAAAAAGAAAAAGAGAGAAAGAAAGAAAGAGAGTAAAAAGAAAAAAAGAAAAAGAAAATAAGAAGAAGTTGAAGGAAAATAGAGAAAAAGTGAAAAAGAAAAAATTGAAAGAAAAGTAAAGAAAAGAAAGAAGAAAAAGATAAAAAGAAAAAGGCACAACATTGCATGCATCATAGAGGCATGTCAATTTTTCCTTGTTTCTAGACAAGTATTTGAAGAATTGTCAAAGAATTTACTAAAGAAAAGAAAGAGCGGCAGCCATAGCAGTGTGAGACCCAGATGTTAAATCCTTCGGGTCATCGGTAAGTTCTTCGGGCACGGTGTTAAGTCTTTCGGGCCACCAGTAAGTCTTTCGAGCATGGTGATAAGTCCTTCGGGCCATCAGTAAGTCCTTTGGGCATGATGCGGCAGCATGAGTAGCGTGAGTCCAGAAAGAGCGGCAGCCATAGCGGCGTGAGACACAGATATTAAATCCTTCGGGTCATCGGTAAGTCCTTCGGGCACGATGTTAAGTCCTTCGGGCCACCAGTAAGTCTTTCGAGCATGGTGATAAGTCCTTCGGGCCATCAGTAAGTCCTTCGGGCATGATGCGGCAGCATGAGTAGCATGAGTCTAGAAAGAGCGGCAGCCATAACGGTGTGAGGCCCATATACTAAATCCTTCGGGTCATCGGTAAGTCCTTCGGGCATGGTGTTAAGTCCTTCGGGCCACCAGTAAGTCTTTCGAGCATGGTGATAAGTCCTTCGGGCCATTAGTAAGTCCTTCGGGCATGATGCGGCAGCCTTAGTAGCGTAAGTCCAAAGATATCAACAGCCTCGTAAAAAAGAGAGAATGAAAATGAGATAGAAAAAAAGAAGAGAAAAAAAGAAAAAGAGAGAAAAAAAAGAGTAGAAAAAGAGGAAAAGAAAAAAGGAAAAAAGAGGAAAAAGAGAAAAGAAAAATTCGAAGATAAATGTTCTATATAGGAAGGGCCTATATTTTCAAGCTCCCGTAGCTAGAGGTTATATGTAGGAAGAATCTACCGCTCCGAGGCTTCAAGAGCTAAAAGTTTTATATAGGAAGGGCTTGCAGCTCCAGGGTGAAGACTAGCAGTTCTATATAGGAAGAACTCTCAGCCGAAGGAATTCACCCATGATACAAAAGGTTTTATGTAGGGAAAACCCGCTGTGTTGAAGGCGAAGAGTCCTATATAGGAAGGGTTTCGAGCTTTACTGTCTTAGAGTGAAATGTTCTATATAGGAAGAAGCTGTAGCTCTGAGATTTCAGAAGCCAAAAGTTCTATATAGGAAGGACTGGCGGCTCCAGGGTTTGAAGACTAGCAGTTCTATATAAGAAGAACTCCCAGTCGAAAGAATCCGTCAGTGACGTAGAAGGTTTTATATAGAAGAAACCAGCGTTGAAGGCGAAGAGTTATATATAGGAAGGACTCCAAGCTTTACAGTCTCAGAATTAAAAGATCTATATAGGAGGGACTCATAACTTGAGGCTTCACAATGAAGGGTTCCATATAGGAAGAGCCTATAGTTCCAAGATCAGAAGGTGAAGAAGTTCTATATAGGAAGAACTTACAAGCTTGAAGATTCAGCTAAGGAAGAGCGGGGAGTTCCAGAAGAACACGTGATTCCGAAGCCAAAGACGAGAAAGTAGGTCAAAAATGAGTGCTTTTGATCTTTGCTTTGTCCTCGTTTCACAAGAACAAGCAAAGAGGGGCAACTGTAATCACTCATTTTTTATCGGGTTTTAGTGTTATTAGTATTATTTTAATAATATTATTATTAATATAAAATTAATGAAAAATCAAAATAATAATCATAATAATATAATATATAAAAAAAGTGAAATTAAAAAAAAAGAAATTTGTGTGACTTTGGGATGATCACGTTACCCCCCAATTGCCTATAAATAGGAGGCATGGGGGGCAATTAGAATGGAAGCAATAGGCATTGGCTGCCAAAAGAGAGCTATGCTCTCGGTAGCCAAGGACCGGGAGCAGTGCTCCCGGTCCTAACCGGTTCGATTGGGGTCCTATTTTGGATCCGATCTAGTTAATATTTTTGGAGGGGTCGCGGTAGATCTCGGTGGGGTTCAGTCAGGGTGTTCGTCATTCGAGCTCCTAGTTAGGTATATTTTCTTCCCTTTTTATTAGTGTTGTAATTTTTATAATTTAATGAAGTATTAGTTATTTTAAAATTGTAGTCTTATTTTTAGTTTGTATGTTTATGTTTTAGATTAGTATTTAATATGTTTTAAATTTGTGTTTTATATTAATATTTTATTTATGTTAGATTTGTTTTTATTTATGTGTTAGAATAATATTTATTTGTGTTTTAAATTAATATTTATGAATGTTAGTATTTTATTTATGTTAGATACGTTTCTATTTATGAGTTAGATTAATATTTATGTATGTATGTTTTAGAATAGTATTTTATTTATGTTGAATTTGTTTTTTATTTATGTGTTAGATTAATATTTATGAATGTTAGTATTTTATTTATGTTAGATATGTTTTTATTTATGAGTTAGATTAATATTTATATATGTATGTGTCGGATTAGTATTTTATTTATGTTAGATTGTTATTTTATTATATTAGTATTTATTTATATTTTTATCGCTTTGTATTCATTTTGCTTTCTAAGGTTGCATAATGGAATATAAATTGTCAATGCGGTGTCCTTTTATCCGAGCGTAAACGGGGCCAGTATCAGGCGTAGTGATAGTGGTTGGGCGTTTACCCTCGGATAACGGGGCCTTTAAAATTTACCCGCACTTATAACAAAATTTTAAATTGATCGTCACTTTAATCCGGAAAGTTTAATATTAATAAAGCAACAATTATTAAAGTACCAATTTTGGGCGTATGGGGGTGCTAATCCTTCCTTATCCGTAACCGACTCCCGAACCCAATAGTTTTCAAATCTCTGGTTTTATGGTGTCCGGCCTATCTAAGTGGTCGGTGGCGACTCCAATTTTTAAATAAAATGCAGTTTTTAAAACCCCCGCGGAATAAATATTTTATATCCGAAAAATCACAAACACCTCAAAAACCCTTTTTTAACGAAAAGGGGACATCGCTGCACTTATTTGGAACAAAGAAAAAAATCATTGCAAAGAAAAATAAAAAAGAAGAAGAAGAAATAAAAAAAGAAAAAAGAAGAAAAAGAAAGAATAAAAAAACTAAGGTGAAAACTCGAAATGGCGCTTTGAGAAAAGCAATCTAAAGTGAAAACTTGAAAGGGCGCTTTAGAGCAAAAGATGCAGAGATCATGAAGATTGAACTTGAGTGTGAGATGGGTTACTTTGGTAGCAAAAAATTTTTTGAAAAATGAAGGAAGAAAATTTTGAGCTTTCATAAAGATGAAAGCTCACCCAAGTGGTCTTTAATCGGCAACATTCATGCATCATACATAGTCAGGCATCCATAAGATAAGAACCTGCTAACTCATACATTCAGAGTTTTTTGCATATTTTAGCAGGAGTTGGCAGAATCAACAAGAAACGAGAAAAGATTACAATTTACAACTTTAGAATTGGAGAAATAGACCCAGTCACATGTGTTCCAAGCATAAAGGAAAGTCGATCAAACAAAGAAAGAGGAGTGAAAGATCTCATGCGAGTTTCAGATGAAAAGATCGAAACTCTTTAGGCAAAATGAGCAGCAACTCTAAGATCTCGATGCTTCAAGCAGGAAATTAAAGATATTTCACACTATTTCAAGAAGAATTCTTATTAACTGAGAGGGACAAGCATGCATATAATTCAGAAACTTAAAGCAAGCTTCTACCGAAGAGGTTTGGTTGTTCTTTGGAATTAAAGAATGGACTTGAGAGAAGTCCAAGGATTTGAGGAAATTTCAGGGACTTGAGGCATTTGCTCACCCTAGATGATGAAAGAGGGGCAAATTCTACGTGTCGAAGCCAGAAACAAGGAAATTAGTGGGGCATCATTATGCATAAGAGTACCGATCAGAACAAGAAAAGAAAGAATGCAGAGCCTAAAACGAATTTGATTACTGAAGAAGTCAATATTTACTCAAAAAGAATAAGAGCTCAACAACTAGACTCTGGGGTAAATTTTGTCGGGGTATAAAGACAACAAGAGTTTCGAACCAAACTCAAGAAGATTAAGCAAAGCAAGATTTGATAACAATCTTAAGAGATGAGTTACCATTGCAACAGAAGCAGAAAACTTAACGGAGAAGTAAAGAATATCAGAGCTCATCTAAGTAGAATTTACAAGAATCAACAAAGAACAAGCAAGATTTCAATCTACAACTTTGAGATTGAAGAAGTAGATCTAGCAAAGATTAAAGAAGTAGATCCAGCAAAGATTAGCTAAGGTTACAATACATTTGAAGTGGTGAATCTCAGCAAAGATTGCAATCCATTTGAAGAGGTGGATTCTTTCAAACATTCTTTTTACAGAGGCAGATCTCAAGATATTCCATTTACAGAGGCATATTTCTTCAAACATTTCGTTTACTGAGGTGATCTTAAGATATTTTGTTTGTAGAGGCGGATTTCTTCAAACGCTCCGTTTACATATGCGGATCTCAAGATATTCTGTTTGTAGAGGTGGATTTCAAAAAATCTTTCGTTCATAGAGGCGAATCATAACAAATATTTTGTTTATAGAGACGGACTTTAAAAACAAATTCCATCAGTCATATACATTCCGAGAGCAAGAAATTGATCAACAAAGAAAGAAAAAACAAGATATGAGATCTCCTACGAGCATCAGATTGAAAGATCGAAACACCTTAGACAGAAAGAACAATGATACTAAAGGATCTTAGCACTTCATGCCAAAAATTAAGGATGTTTCACGCCACGTCAAGTTGAAGCTTTATTAATATATGATATTTCTTTTTGCAGACTCGGTTTCCCCAAAGTAAGAGATGAATCAACATTCCTAGCGAAGACAGAGCTCCTAATGTGAAGAGTTCGCACAGCAAAGACATGGCTCCTAATTTGAAGAGTTTACATAGCAAAGATAAAGCTCTTAATGTGAAGAGTTCGCATAGCAAAAGACAGAGCTCCTAATGAAGAGTTCACCCAGTAAAGATAGATCTCCTAATATGAAGAGTTCACCCAGCAATGGCAGAGCTTTTAATGTGAAGAGTTTACTTAGCAAAGAATCCAACGTTCCAAATAAGAAGAGTTCGCTTGTCCAACACCTTTACAGAGAGGTGGATCAACATTCTCAACGATAGATGAGGATCAACTTTTTTACAGAGAAAAGTGGATCAGTATTCTTCGAAAGAACTAGTTCAGACTTCGGTTGAACCTTGACAGAAGGATTGGAAGTTCATAATAAGAAGAACTTGTTCAAGCTTTCTAAAGAGAAAAGAATGAAAGTTCATAATAGGAAGAACTTGCGGCTCAGAGCAACAGTTGGCAGGTTTGGGTAAAATTCGTGTCTTTCCAGTCTTTGCCCAATTCCTGTTCCACAGCAATGAGCAAAGATGAGCAACTGTAATACCCTAATTTTACTCGAGTATGAGTGTATATATATATACATATATATATATTTCTCTTAGTAAATAAAATAAATAAATATAATAAAACCTAATAACTAAATAATAAATAGTCCATATCCAAAAAGGTTCATTTATAAATATAAGTCTATTACATATATAAAAAGGGTCCATTTACATTGAAATACCTGAAGCCCAACTAAACCCCAAACTACAATCAATTCCCTTTCATTTTAATACCCAACTAAACCCCAAACTACAATCAATTCCTCGCTGTCATCATAGTTGTGACGTTATACATGACATCATTATTTAACCACCTAGAAATAATGAAGTGAGAGAGTGTTAGATCAAGGATGAGCAATTAATAACTACCAGTAATAATAAAAAAATAAAAATATTAAATAAAAGAAAAGAGAAATATTACCCTCAAAATTCGAAGCGGCCTAAATCTGAAAGGGCGCCAGAGGCCGATCGTCATCGTGGGAAGCCAAGGAGACGCTGGGAATGCGAACAGACGTTGAAAAATGAACCGCCAGGAGCCAAACCACCACCGAAGCCTCGTCACCATCAGAAGGTATTCCTACTTTTGAACTATTTCATTTCCTGCAAAAACAGAGGCAAATAGAGTCAAATTTACATATATATACACTAAAATCGAAAGCATAAAAAAGGAAATAAAAAAAGAGAGATCGGAGCTCATTTCTTGACGGCCGGAGTGGTTTATTAAATGGATGAGTAAAGGTGGTTATGGGTAGATAGCGTAGGTTGGTCGGAGTTGGGTGGTCTTGATGGACCGGGATTAGATCTAGGGTTTAGGAGGTTGAAAATTGATTTTTTAGGGGGGATTTTGGTCTGAATTGACGGCGGCCGGAGTTCGCATCACGGTGGTCGAAAAAAGGGAGAAGATGACCGAAAGTTTGTCGGTGTCGCTTGCGGAAGTCGGTGAACAGCTTTGATTGATCGAAAATAGGCGGATGAGGATATGAGGGCGGCAATAGGGGCAGAGTTTAACCGATGTTCATCTTGTTCTTCGAAGAACATGAAGAACACCAACTAAAAACCTTTGGTTTTGATCTGTTTTGTGGGTGAATCTGGGAAATTAATGTGTTTGGAAGAAAGAGGGTAGAGTGTTTCGGGTGTAGTGAGAGAGAGCAAATCCAAAAAGATGAGAGATCTGAAAATGCCTTTAAATAGGCAAAGGGCTCGAGCCTAGAGGCCCGCAAACCCCCTCGACAGCCCGTGCATCCCCGACTAGGCCCACTCCCTTCTTCCATGCTTCTTGTACTTTGGCTCTTGAATTTTAATAAAATTTATTTCGGTCCTTGTTTATTTGATTTCAAGTTTTATTTCATTTTTAATTCAGTTTTTTAATTATTGAAATATAATGTTTAAATAATTGTTTGATGCATATTTTAAATAACATATAGTATATTTTGATAGATAATTAAATCATTTAGTCTTTGATATAAATTGACTAGAGCCTTTAAATTTAGGATCTTTAATTTAATTAAATAATTGAAATAGGAAGATAGTTGTAGAAAAATAAATGGGTATCAATAGGGAAATTTTAAAGTCCTAAGTTGGATAGTGCCTCATTGTAATGAGATGTTATCCAATGAGGCTTTTTAGTTGAATATTTGGTATTCATTTAAACCTAGAACATGATAATTAACACATAGTTAATTGAATTAAGGTTTAATTAAGGTTAGGTTTAAATAATTAGATTCATTAATTAAAATAAAATATTATTCGATTTAGGGTTTAATATGGATAGTGCCCAAGCAATTGGGTGTTATCTCATAAACACCCTAAATTCAATAATATTCATAGTTTCTTAAACAAATTTAATTAATTTGAGCCTTTTAAGTTAGAACTTAAAATTAACAAGAAAATAACTGGACATGCTTTTATGTTGGATATATTTTTTAATATGAATCAAATTGTCCTAAAATAACTGGATTTTCCAAACTCATATTCGTTCAAAAATGTATTTCCTTATAAAAGGATATCTCCATTTGGAATTTAAATCAATTTAATGATTAAGGATTGAATTAATTTTAAATTGTTATTCGAAATGCCAAAATGCCACGTGAAATTAAAAAAGTACCGATAACGGGCATTTGTGGGGTGCTAATCCTTCCTTACACGTAACTGACTCTTGAACCCAAATTTTAAAGAAATTAATCTTTGGTTGTTTTTATGGTGTCTGGACTACCAAAGTGACCGGTAATGACTCCAAATTGATTTTCAAGAATAAATAAAAGGAAAATATTTTTATGCGGTTAATAAAGTGAAAAGCCCAATTTAATATCAAAACCTAATTTTCAAGATAAAATAAACTAAAGGAAAATTCCTAATTTTCAAACCCTAATCGTCAGGCTATTTTCACACCTCGGTTAAAAATGGTCACGACAAATTTAATACCTTGTCCATCTCATATCCGCTGGGCCTACCCCGTCTCACTATTTGCCGTATAAATTCTGGACCATTATGAATTCATGAATAAGTTCATGAGATTTTCTGTCATTCCTATGTTTCTAAAGGGGCATGCCTTGTAATTTTTCCAAATCATAGGATATAAATTTTTTAATAGTCTAAAGGTGATTACAAGGTAATATATGTTCATAGATATTCTTAACCATTTGACAAAGTACATGCACCTTACAGACATTGCGATTGAACCTGTGTCTCCTATGATGAATATCATCCGCTTTTCACTAGGACACTTGTTAGGTTCGAATCCTAGGATATAAATTCCATACTGAATTAGCTTTGAAAAATAATTTTTTTTCCTGTTACGTTTGATGTTAATAGTTGTTTGGATAACAAGTCTGGCGAGACTTAGGGATGGCAAATGGGCGGGGCGGGTGCAGGGTACCCCCTCCCCCATCCCATACCCACATAAATTTTTCATATCTATCACCTACTCACCACCCACGGAGGATACAATTTTCAAATCCACACCCGCCCAAGCGGGTATATTCTCAAATTCATTCCCACCACCCAACTGGATACCCATTACCCATCTCGTACCCGCCTGTACCCACTTATACTTGCCTATTAACCCGCTTCGCAGCAACCATATCACATAAAACACAAATTCAAGAACAATCATAAACATAATTCAAGCTCGACATAAAACACCATAAATATATTTAATTTCAACAAACCAAATTCAATTAATAAACTTGCACCCCAAGAACAACAAAACAAATTTAATTTCAACAAACCTAATTCAAGTAATAAACACCCTACAAAGCATCACAGAAAAACCATGAGAATAGAGCATCCAAAAAGAAATGAAAAATTACGCGTTATAATTTCAGCTTAGTTACATAAGCTTGACAGACCCTAGGGTTATAATTTCAGCTTTACCAACTATAACAATTAAATTAAGCATGACATTTGTGAAATTTATAATTATAATATATTCTGATTAAACAAATTAAGCATGAAAATAAAAGTATACAAATTGAAAACTAAAAAAACCTAAAAAAGAAATGGAAGTTCAGTTACAACTAAGAATGCATATATAGAAATAGGTTTTGGATAAAGAAGATGTTCATAGAATTTTTTTTAATTCCATGAATTACGATTATGAAAGAGTTAGATAGAATATGGGTGAGTTAATATGGAACAACATGAAAAAAGAGAAAGAAGGAGGCGGTGAAACACTTACCAAGGAGGTTCGCCGCGGAAAGAATGACAGCGAGGACAGACATCGGCGAAGGTAGATAGAACGGGAAAGTGATCGAGAAATAGAGATGAAACTAGTTCTAAAAGTTAAGATATTGTATGAAACGACGGCAATGGTAAAAAATGTTATGCCCTAAATTTTGGTTAAATTACAAGAAATATCCTATAAAATTTTAGGATTTATAGAATAGTTTGTGAAATTACATCTAAATTCATAATGGTCCAAATTTATATGGCGGGTAGGATACGGGGCGGGCGGATGCGGGGTTAGTAAGGTCTTAAATCCACCACCTACCCACTACCCGCGTTGGATATGACTTTTTACATCCACACACGCCTACTACCCACCAAACTTATACCCATTCTCGCCTCAATTGGGGCGGTTGCGGTGCGGAATCCACGAAATTGTACCCGTCTGCCATCCTTGGGCGGGTACAAGATAGGTGTCAAGTGGATAGAAATCTTCTACCCCTTTTGGGTGCTCTATCTATGCCCACACTAAAAAAGTAGGTTTAGGGTTTAGAGTTGAGGGTTTATAGTTAGGATTTGGGGAATTTGGGTAAGGTGCATTTTTTAGGGTATAGGGTGTAGGGTTCAAGATTTAAAATTTAGGGTTAGGGCTTAGAATATAATTTTTTTTAGTATTTTTCAGTCTTGAGACATAGAAATGAGCACCGAAAAAGGACATGAGATTTTTATCCGGTGAAGTACCCAACTTGATAGTGGATGCAGGTGAATTTTGAAATGTACGTGCCATAGATTTTAAAATTATACCCGCAGTGGGCGGTGAATATAAAAATTTTAGATGAATATTGGGTACGGGTGCAGGGTATCCCACCCGCCCGCCCCCGGTTGTCATCCAGAAGCGGAGTCCGCAGAGTAAAAATGTGAGAGAACCATTTGCTTCAACCTTTTCCATTGCTTGCACTCTACGAAGCATACAAAGCAAGCAAAACCGAACATCAGTCGTAGCCATCATTCATCAACCCTGAAAATCGCCCCTCCCCTTACGAGTTATAAACTCACTTTCTATTATCTTTCAACAAAAATATATATATTTATAAACTCACTTTCTACACCTTTCACTCCAACAATTTTAATTAATATAATCCCCAGTCAAGTGCTCATTTCTCCACAGCATCAAAAACCAAAACCTATTCCCACACCGACCATATTTCCCCTCTCACAATGGAGTCCAAATGGGTGCTTTTTTCAACAATGGCGATAATGCTGGCACTGGGGAACTGCCAGGAATCTGTGAAGCCATTGGTAAAGGTGGTGAAGGGCAAGAAATTGTGCGACAATGGGTGGGAGTGTAAAGGGTGGTCTAAGTATTGTTGCAACCACACTATTTCTGATTATTTCCAGACTTACCAATTTGAGAACCTTTTTGCCAAGCGCAACACACCCGTGGCTCATGCGGTTGGGTTCTGGGATTACCATTCTTTCATCACTGCTGCTGCTCAGTATCAGCCTCATGGTTTTGGTACCACTGGGGAAAAGCTTCTGAATATGAAGGAAGTTGCTGCTTTTCTTGGTCATGTCGGCAGCAAAACTTCATGTAAGTTATCCTTTTTGAAGTTAAACTGGATATCATCGGTGTGTTATAGTTAAACTGACGTATTAACTGTTAACCAACTACAACATGACACTATTTGCTGCCTACCATCTAAAGTTTGGTTAATTACAAATTTCATCATTCAACTTTCTTTTCACTTCTATTTTGGTCATTCAAGTTTAAATTTTATAATTTAATCTTTTAAACTTTTGACTTGTTCCTATTTTAGTCACTCTGTTGTTAAATACTTGACGACGTTATGATTAGATATCTATCTTTTAGAAATTATGAAACAACACCAAAACTTTATATTTTTTTGTGAAAACCTCTTAGTCTTGAATTTCCTTTGATTTCTCAACGATAGAGAAACTTCTTCCAAATCCCAACGGTAGGTAGGTGGAGAAGGAGGAAGCGAGTAATATATCTTGATTCTATGTTGATCAAATGGTGGATATTGTAGATCAGAGTAGTTTGGTGTTTGTGCATTTTCGGTTTTTGATTGAGTTTTGCGAGTTTTAAAGTAATTTTGGGGAAAAAATCTAAACTAATAGAGTGATAGGAGATGATGAGATGAGTTTGTTGGTGTCTTGAGTGGTAGGAGAAGACGAAGGAGAATGGTTATTTCGGCGCTGGTGTGACAAGAGTGAAATTGTAAAACTATCATCTTTGGGGAATAAGATAAAAAAAGAAAAAAGAAAAAGGGAAAATGACATAGATGATATGTCATCAAAAATCAGTCCATGTCATTCTTCCATTTCTGATTTAACGCCCAAGTGACCAATATAGGAACAAATCAAAAGTTCAATAGTTAAATTAATTTTTTTTAAACTTGAGTGAGTAAAATGAGAGCGAAAAGAAAGTTGATGAAACTTGTAATTTACCCTTCAAGATTACTTTTATATAGATTATCGTTTTAATAACATGTTAGATTGAATACTGTAAATGATCTATTTGAATAATGGCTATGGTTCATAACGATTTCAGGTGGCTATGGAGTGGCAACCGGAGGACCATTGGCTTGGGGTCTATGCTACAACAAGGAGATGAGCCCCAGCAAAGTGTACTGTGATGATCACTACAAATATACATATCCTTGCACCCCTGGAGTTTCGTATCATGGCCGCGGTGCCTTGCCTATCTACTGGTATGTTGTCTTTTTTTTTGCCATGTCGGTTTCTAAGTTTTGTCTTAATTAATCTGGACCGATTTGTGTCACACACCTAGTTGTGGTGCGTGAATCTCGGTTGCCTCGAACATGAGAATACATGCTGATTTCCCATTAAAACTTGGGTTTTCATCGATTACAGGAACTACAACTATGGAGAAACGGGAGAGGCTTTGAAAGTGGACTTGTTGAACCACCCAGAATACTTGGAGGACAACGCAACATTGGCTTTCCAGTCAGCAATCTGGAGGTGGATGACACCGGTGAAGAAACACCAGCCTTCGGCACACGACGTCTTCGTCGGGAACTGGAAACCGACCAAGAACGACACTTTGGCCAAAAGGGTTCCAGGTTTCGGAACCACCATGAATGTTCTGTATGGAGACCAGGTTTGTGGTCAAGGTGATAGCGACTCGATGAACAACATCATCTCCCATTACCTTTATTACCTTGACCTTATGGGAGTGGGCCGAGAGGAAGCTGGTCCCCATGATGTGCTCACCTGTGAAGAACAGGAACCCTTCAGTGTTTCTCCTTCATCGGCAACATCATCGTGAAAATGGAAACTCGGATATAAGTTGGTTTATTTCGGAAATTTGGTTCGTCGTGTGATTCCTACTATGCGTTGATCGCAACGATTATGGAGTTTTACTTCAGTTTGAGATGGTCGTATGAATTTTGAGACTCATTTTTACTATCAAATTGTGGATAAGAGTACTATGTGATTGACTGGGCCATGTACGTCTATTACCAAAACTTTGAATATATAATTGGGGTTTTATTTTTCTAATGAATTGCCTTGAGATTATTTTCTAAGACTATGATAAGAATGGAAATCATCTTACTTTTTTGATGTCCCTATATACACCTCAACATTAAAAAAAGTTGAATTTAGGATTAGAACTTAAAGTTTAGAGTTAGCGTTTATGGTTTATGATTTATTGTGTATGGTTTAAGGATTAGAGTTTAGGATTTAGGGTTAAAGTATATGGTTTAATTTTGTAGTACTAGACATACATAGGGACACAAAAAAGGATTTTATTTCCTATGATATTAGACGGGTGTTTCGTAAAAATAAAGTATAATGATCATTTTGTAATATTCGAAAGTTGAATGATTTTTTAATTCATTAAAGTATTATTAAAATTAAAGAGTTAATTGCATAATAAGTCTCAAACTATGACACCATTCTTAATAGATCACTAGTCATGACACGTGTCTCAATTAAATGTTAATACGTGTCATCATTTAATTAGAATATATTTTTAAGTGATGGAGAACCCAATAAGTTTGATTTCAATAGAAAAGCGGATGATGTTTATCATAAAAGGCATGAGTTCAAATCGTTTTGTCTACAAGGTGTGTATTGTCAAAGAGATAAAAATTTATTTCCTTGGTTTTAAACCTAAGAGGCACACCAAGTCTCAAATCTTAACCACTTCATCCTTCACTGGTATTCGTCATAAAATTGCGAATAAGATATTTTAGGTAAAACTTTGGTTAAAGTTCCTTATCGTGCCATTACGATTCCCAGGAAACCAGCTCTAACTGTTATTATTTGGTTACTTTAACCAAAATTTTACCTAAAATAAATTAATTTGTGAGATCTATTAATTGACCTAATGGTTAAAGAAGTTTATATTGTATTGTCTTTTATGTATTTGAATTTCGATATGAGAATATAACAATTCTCTAATTTATGAACAAATACTACGTTGTAATTACTTTTAAATTAATAAATAAATAACTTTCTAGTTAATAAAAAGATAATTCCCAACAATGTGGGAATGCAACTTATTGGTGAAGTAGTTACTTAGTGTTGTGGGTCCTGGGTTTGAATAATATTACTACTATAATTTATAAATAATAATTGCGTTCAGATCATCAGTTAATCAATAGTTAATTTAATGAAAAATTATCAAAATATTTTTACATTTTATTCATTCTATACTTTTATACTATTTTTAAATAAATGTATAAAAAAAGTCGCTTATCCTATAATTGAACTCATGTTTAAAATGATTTATATAAAATTCTCTAATTGTTCAACCTATTATTATTAAATAGATATTTTTCGCGTAAAATATGAACGTGACAAAATTTAATATAAATAATTCAAACTCTTTGGACGGCCGCCAACCTTAAGAGCAAACAAGTCATTACCAGTTTACCACTAGATTAATAATTTGCTCTATCGAAATCTTGAAGTTTGAGGTTTTAAGTTCAATTTTTTTGTTATGCATGGATTTAATTTAAATTTATTTTGTTGTATTAATCATTTAATTCAGTACAATTTGCTTTCGATTAAATTTATAAAATATTTTAATAGTATAACGTTAGTCGTGGTTCATGCGGATTTGTATGATGTGGTGTCTTGATATGTTATTTATGTTTTAGGGGTCATCCTTGGCTTATAGGTTATTGGGTGTACTCTTATTCTTCCATTTAAGTTAGAGAGATTTTTTAACGAGTCATTTGACTAACTTATTTTTTTCATAAAAAATTACTTCATATTTCATATTGTTTTTAAAAGTGATGATTATTTCATACGAAGAATAGGCTAAGTAACCGATCCAATAACGAGAACCCAACAAGTATTCCAGTGGAAAAGCAGATGATCTTCATCCTAGAAGATACGGGTTCAATCACAATGTCTTGCATTGTCAAAAGGTTAAGAATATTTATGAACAGATACTACCTTCCTAACTCTCACATTAAAACAACGAGGTTGGGTGGATGAGAATACCTTCATCCAAAGGTCCAAAAACTGCATACATGTATAATTGAAAAAAATATAATACAAATAAAAACTAAACTTTAACTAAAGAATTTATTTCATTCTTATTATTTTGTTATATGGGTATTGAAAAAAGCCTTTTTTATTAAATAGAAATTACATTTTCATATCGAGATTCGAACTCATACAAGATGAGATAATGTGAGCATTCTTAGCCATTAGACCAATAAAAAAATCTCTGAAAAAAGCTTTATTAAAGTCAAAATTATGTTTTATTTTAGTTTTTAATAATATAAAACTGAATCTTATAATAAAATAGGTAAAATAACATTTCAAAATATCTATATTGTATTTAATTAACATTTAGTAATTTTTTTTAAAACAATTAACAGAGGAGAATGACTAGAGCGGGAGAGCTTTTCACGGTGTGAGCAAAAGAATCCAGAGGTCAACTCTTGCAGAGGCTTTCAGTGCATACGGGTCAGTCTGTGATGTCTACATAGCATATTGGAACAAGAAACGGATCAAGAAGAAAACAACTTTTGCATTTATCAGATTCAAGTCCAGAGTAGCTATGGAGCAGTCAATCAAACGAGGGTTTCTCATATCTGTTTCAGCGGCAAAATACACACAACGTTGTTCACCGAAGGTCAGGGAAAGAATTCCGGAGACTGGTGTAAAGGTTCCACAACCTCAACGTAAGAAATTATCGTGGGTAAGGGATGGCAAGTCTTTTAAGGATGCTCTTATGGGTCCGACGGAGAAAGCATCTGAGGGAGAGCAGTCAACTCATCAAGATGATACCTTAGAAGACCTACGAGTTTTTGTGGATTCTGTTGGTACCCCCAAAGGCAAGGAAAGCGGGGTATCATCGGCACTTCTAGTTTCAATCCCAAAATCTGATATGTCTTGGGTTAAGCATTGACATTGTTTAGCAGGCAAAATAAAAAAACATGTACAACATAGAGGTAGTCCAACAATCACTTCAGGCGGATGGATTCTCGTGTAAAGTGAGGCAGTGGCATGGTTCCCTGGTAATTATTTGCTTTGATTCAAATAGCTTAGTTAACGAGGCCTGGAGAAGGAGAGATCAGTTCTTAGGCGAATGGTTTGAATCCATTGAACCATTGGCGTTTTCTGAGTCAAATAATAGGGTCAAGTTATGGCTGGTGCAGGTGCTTGAAGAAGTTCCCTTAATCGTTTGGCATGATGCTTTCTTCTCGAGTTGAAGACCAGACCAGCAAGAAACAGAGGTTCGATAGGGCAAAAATCTTAATCCACGTAAATAATAAATCGGATGTGCCTGGGTCCATTGACGTTGTCGTGGGAGGACGGAAGTCAAAAATATCGATACACATAGAAGACTTTGAAGAAGAAGTTGTCTGGATTGATGGGGGGAAGCCAAATAGTCACGACTGGGAGTCTAACGGCATGGGTGATTTTCGACGGTCACCTACCAATTACCATGGTGGAAGGTTGGAACGACTTATGGGAATCCGATAACGAGAACTCGGCCTCCGTGCCAGACTTCATTCCATCTGATCATGTTTTCAGTATCATTAATGAGGATAATAGCCGGGATTCTGGAAAATGTAGGTCTTGGCGATGTGTCAGATTCGAACATTCCAAAGGAACCGGGTCCAAATGATCAGATTGGTGCTTCCCCGCAGGATGGGCCAGTCTTCTCTGAAGGTCAATTCACAGCTTAATGTCCCAGCGCTGCATGATGTGCCAATTGTAGATATGGCTTTCGTCGCAGTGATGAATCGAACTTGTGTATTAGGAATGAGGATGGCCTTTTAATCACCGGTGTGGGCCTGCCTGGTTTAAGGCCGCCTGCTAATATAGTCCACAAGAAAAAAAAAGAGAAGGGTTAGGAATATTTCATTGTCGGGCCAAAGGTTATCTAGCCTTTGCCATTGGCCTAACTTTCATGCATCAGCAAATCTCAGAAACAACTTACCAACTAAAAAGAGGAAGCAGGAAAAGATGGGTACAAGGGATTTCTCGGGTGAAAGTGTAGAGGTGGAATCTGAGCCGCAATTGGGACCCAACCCCCCTCTTACTAATCGCAACGGCAATTCTAAAGCATCAATGACTTTGGAGGTAGGAGAAAATGTGGGTTTTCGCTTCAATTCTCCAGCATTTGGTGAGTCTGGAAGTAGAGGAGGCATTGAAGCGACCTCAGGGTTGAGCCTTGGGACGACAATCAGGTGTTGAGAGCAAACTCTATTATGTGTCCTTTTAGCTTAATTTCTTGGAATGTTCGTGGGTTGGGCAGAGCGGAAAAGCGTAGAGTGGTGAAGAATTTGGTAAGTAAACAGAATGCAGACTTACTTTTCCTTCAAGAGACGAAATTAGAGAATCTTGGTGTCGATTAGGGGTTCCTATGCGGATAATTTTTTGGTTGTTCCTTCGATTGGTTCGGCTGGGGGTATTGCTTGCTTTTGGGAAACAAATTTCTTGCAGGTGAACTGGAGTTTAACCACTCCCAATTATATTATCATGGTGGGTAAAGTCGACAGATGGAACTTAACATGTGGGTTTGTTAACATCTACGCTCCGAATGACCCGGCAGAAAGGAAGGCGATGTTCCAGAGGTTGGGAAGCACTATGGCAGCAGCTAAGTTGGGAGAGCCGGACATAACTCTCCGAAAAATTGGTCCCAGTGTTGCTTGTTGACTGGAGCGTGAATTTAGTGTGGAAGAGGTATGGAGAATTTTACAGTCTGCCAGTGACAACACCGCTCCTGGACCCGATGGCTTCAACCTGGGTTTCTTTAAAAAAGTATTGGAAACACCTAAAAGAGGATGTTATGAGTTCTCTCCATGATTTCTGGGCTGGGAAGTATTGGGATCACAACATTAACCACTCTTTCATAGCGCTAATCCCTAAAGTAGCATCTCCAGAATCCATTGATGAGTTTCGTCCTATTAGCTTGGTTGGTGGTGTTTACAAGATTTTATCGAAGTTGCTAGCAAATAAGCTATCAATGTGCCTTGATGGAATCATCAGTGATACCCAATTCGCCTTCACTAAAGGGAGACAAATTCTGGATTGTGCGCTGGTTGCCAACGAAATTGTCTGTGCCAAAAAAAAATCGTTCAGCTGCTGTGGTGTTTAAGGCCGACTTTCAAAAGGCCCACGAGGCTACGACACTGTTGATTGGGAGTTTCTAGACTTAATGTTGGTAAAGTTTGGATTTGGGGAGAAATGGCGAGCTTGGATCATGTCGTGCATCTAAAAATAATTTAAACTCAAACTCAAACTCAAACTCTGCTCTAAAAATAATTTGGTTTATATGTTTGATGAAATATCAATTTTTAAACTCAAAATCTGCTCTAAAATAATTTGGTTTATATGTTTGAGCTCAAGTTCGAAAGGTGCGTTACATGGTTTGAACTTAATATTTTCTGAGAGAATTTGCAACACCTACCCACTATGCTAAGTAATGATTTCTATATAATTTAATAAAAATAATATTTAAGTTATATTTTGACAGATAAAGTAATATTTATTTTATAAAATTATGTTAATCACAACATATACATTTATAAAATGTTATATAAAAATATATTTATAAAATAAATCATAACATTTTAGAATATATATATATTAATATTTGAGTTTGATATAACATAATATAAAATAAATAATGTCTTGGATTAGTTTATGAAATTGATCTTTTCTATTTCATGAATATATAGTATAAAATGTATAATAATATATTTATAAAATATTAAAATTTAAATATATATTAATATTTGATTTTTGATATAGCATAAATTAATAATATTTATATTAGTTTGCGACAGATAAATTAATTTTAATTTTTTTAAATATAAAATTTGAATTATATTTATAAAATTAATATATTTTAATTTATTTTATATTTGATATTAAAAATATATTTTTGTTCAAGGATCGAGTTGGAGGATCCGGGATGAATGGCATGTTCAATGGTTTCAGGTAGCTGTCTAAGCAATCTGACAATGTAAGGTTTTTATGACTGTGGTGTCGAAGTTATTTCTCGTTCGAATTATGTAAGGTAACAATGTGGGTACTCTTTTTCTCATCTAGAATTAAGGAATTTTTAACGATACTAGTTTTCTTTTTCATTATATATATAAAAGCTAGATTGTTATCTTTTGGTGGGAGAATCACCTTGGCTAAATCTGTTCTAGCCAATCTCCCAATATATTTCTTATCTCTATTCAAAATGCCGGCACTGGTCTCTTCAGAATTAAACAAAATTGTTTCCAGGTTCATCTGGGGTTCTTTGGAGAATAGGAAAATTCACTGGGTGAGTTGGGAAACACTTTGCTTGCCAAAACAGTTTGGGGGGCTGGGTTTGATCGACTTCAATGTAAAAAACATAGCTCTCCTATATAAATGGCTGTGGAGGTAAGGCTCGGAGAAAGAATGCCTCTGGAGGAAGGTCATCAACAATAAATATGAAAGAAGGGTCGAGAATCTGCTGCCTTCTAATATCTTGAGCCGAGAGTTGTCCTGGATCTGGAGAGATATTTGCAAACCTTTGAACCCTTCTTTGGCAAATACTGATCCTTTTATCTAACATTGTTTTTCAGGTAGGAGACGGGAGTACTTTAAGTTTCTGGTCGGACAAATGGGCTGATACTGCTTGTCTAAAGGAGATGTTTCCTAGGATGTACTCTCTTGCGTTAAATAAATCCAGAAAAATCTGCGACTTTGGGTTATGGGAGGGCTCGGAATGGAGATGGAATGTGGTCTTGCGCAGGCAACTGTTTGACTAGGAAAGAGAGGTATGGGAGGCTTTCTCCAAAACTCTGGAAAAACACAAGCTGGGTGTATTCCCTTCAGATGCGATAAGATGGTGTAAATCATCTTCTGGGTGTTATTCAACAAAGGAGTTATGTCTACTTATACAAAATGGTTGTGGAGTTCATGATGGCCCTTGGAAGATGGTGTGGTCCGTCCTTGCTCCAAACAACGTCGAATGCTTGTGTGGAGGTTGTTACACGGGCGAATTCCTTCAAAAGTGGAACTAGTTAAAAGAGGGGTTGCAATCACAGGTAACCAGCTCTGTTCCTTTTGTCAAAAGGAGGAGTCCAGTTCACATCTATTTTTTTCATGTAACATTGTGTGGAAGGTATGGTGCAAATGGAGCGAAATTCGGTCCATCCAGCTTGCATTTCCAGCGAATTGTAAGACGTTTATGGAATATTGGTTCAACTGCTGCCCGTTGCCGAGAATAAAACCGATTTGGAATATGGCTTTTTTTGCAATTACGTGGTCCATTTGGCGCTGTCCTAATGAAATTGTCTTTCAAGGTAGACACTTCGAGGTGAACCAACTGTTTGATATTATACTTTTAAGGATTGAGTGGTGGTACAGGGCAAAGTGGCCTGAAACGTCATTATCTATTAATGAGTTTTTGATCAGGCCCGATTCTTGGGCACTGCCTTCGTGCGAATTAAGGAAATCTAAGCCTGATGAATGGTCGCCTCCCCCTCGTGGCATGGTTAAATTTAACACAGACGGTGCAGTGTTGAGGAGCTATGGTCCAGCCAGAATAGGGGGGATTCTCAGGAATTTTGAAAGTAAAAATCTCATTGAATTTTCGAAATCGGTTGGAAGGACAGATCCTGCATCAGCTGAGCTGCTGGCAATCAAAGAGGCACTACAAGCTTTCAACGCGTCTATATGGAGGGAAAAGGTGTCTCTAGTGGTAGAGTCGGATTGCAGCAACGCTGTTTCATGGATTCAAAACCCAAGTGTCTCTCCTTTTACCTTTAAAGGGCTGGTGTATTCTTGCATTGAGGCAGGGAAAAATCTAAACTGGAGAATCAGTCAAACTAGTAGAGAACAAAACAGTATGGCTGATAAACTTGCTAAAAAGGGGATTGATAGTTTGGAGGAGCTCATGTTAGTCTCAGTTAGAGATAGAAAAGGGAATGATTTAAAGATATAATTTGGGGTTAAAACAAGGCGATTCTGTTAAAACCTCAACCTGGCCTGAGAGCTCAGGGTATACAAGTCTCAGATTAGTTGGCATCTCTAATGATTTACAATCAAAGCAGTGTCGAGGTAGGGACACCATCAGTAGGTATGGTATGTGAATGTAGTTTCCTTGCCAGGGAGTTTTTGTTTGGGGTATGGCATGCAATCGCAGGTTTTTGCCATGGAGGTATTGGCTTGATGCTTATCTTTCTGACAATCTTGGGGCCAAATGTCAGTGGCTTGTTAGTTGTGGTTTTCGGGTTCGTGCTTCAACGTTTGGTTTTTAATGAGGCTTGCATTCATGTGTTAATCCGATTTTTGGTTTTGCTTTTTGTACCTAACATAAACGTTGTTGTACTCTTTTTCTTTCACTTAGAATTAAATTTTTTTTAATGACATCTATATGTTAATCTGAATGTTTTCTTTAATAAAGACATACCTCTTATCCTTTCAAAAAACAATTAACATATATTATCTTATAATTTTTTAGACTATTTAAAAAAAATTAAACAATTGAAATCACTGTTATTTTATTCAAACTTTCATCATGTTTTAATTTTTTATTGTTATAATATTTTAATAATTAAAATAGCCTATATATTTTAATTTAATGATTTCAAAATAAACATATAAAATCTTGTTATTTATGTGAAATTGAAAATAAATGTATAAATATTTTTAGAACGAGTACAAATACAATTATAAAAATTAACATAATTTACATAGGAAGATTTCACATATAATTAGAGATGACAGATGGGTGCAGTTTTACGGATTTTATACCGTATCAGTCTTAGTTGGGGCAAGGAAGGATATGAGTTTGATGGGTAGTGGGCGGGTATAGATGTAAAAAGTAAAATCCGTTGTAAATAGTGGGTAGATGATGGATTTGAGCTCTTACCTACACCATATCTGTCCGCATCCACCCGCCCCGCATTCGCCCGTCCTGCCCACTAACTACCCACCGTATGAATTTTGATTCATAACCTATTTTGTAAACCCTAAAATTTTAAAAGGTGTGCCTTAAAATTTAACCAAATCTTAGGGTATAAACATCATTTACAATTTTCTACCGTCGTTAGTTAGTAATTAATTAGATGTAGTTAAGTAAAATTTAAAAGGACGTAAATGTGCTTTAGTTAAGTTAGTTACTTAGTTGTAGTTAAATGTATACATGTGTAAATGTATTATATATATGCACTTGATAAATCAATCAAATATGTAAAGTTTTACTCTTCTTTACACAAGTTTATAGTTATTTTTACATAATTCGACATTAGTGGTTGCTTGCCAAGTGGGTACGGGCGGGTACGAGTTGGGTGGTGGGCATCCTGTTATATAGTGGCTGTGTGGTGGATTTGAGAATGTACCCGCTTGAGCGGGTGTAGATTTAAAAAATGGTACTCGTCGTGTGTGGTGGATATAAATATTTTAAGTGGGTATAGGTATGGGAGGGGGTATCTACACCCGCCTCGTCCAATTGTCATTCCTACATATAGTGTACAATGAATCTCGAATTTGAACCATTTAAAATCTCACTACCTTAATCTTACATGTAGAATAGGATCACGAGAGATCTGATTCCCTCAATATTTTTAAAAATTAATGTTTGATCCAAAATTTTTAAAAATTTAATTTGACCATTTCAAAAAAAATTAAAATTCGTATTAGATTTTTTGAATTTTTTAAATTAAATGTCCTTTTATTTTTAAAATTTCTCGTTATGTTTACTTTTTTAAAAAAATAGATTAAACTTTTAAAAATTTAAATAAACCCCTCAAAATTTGTTTTTATCAAAATCTACCCTGCTTGCATGTACCTTCACTGTATAGTAAATACATATATTTTGGAGGAGCAAGTGTGATAGAATTATAGTATTTTTTAAAACGTCTAATTTAGTTTAGTGTCACTTAACACAAACTCATTTGAAAATATGGATATTAAAAAAATAAGGTAAACTACATAAATGACCACCATACTATTGGTAAGGTCGCGATTTGTCCACCTTATTTCTTTTCTAAGCAATTAAATCATCATACTATTAAATTAGATGCAATGTGACCACCGGCTGTTAGAGGTTAACGACATGGTGACGTGGCAGTTAAAAAAATAGGAGTATAATTATATATTTGGTCCTTACTATTTACACATTCTTTCAATTTAGTATAAATTTTAAACTAATAAAATAAATTAATTATTTAATTAGATGTTGACACGTGTCAACACTTTATTAGAAGACTTTAATTATTTAGTTTAAAAATAAGGATAATTACACACTTGGTCCTTGCTATTTACCACTGAGTTTATTATTTTTTTCATATTTTTAATAAAAATCTCTGTCTTTGTGACATGTGTTTCCTTTTTTATTTTTATAGTTCGTTCCATCTGTCATTTTTGCATGATTTCAGCATACCTTAACGGCCGTTTGATGCTTATACAGATATCTTCAAGACGCTAATTATTGATTTTAATTATGTCTGCGGTTATAGAAAGATAGAACCCCAACGATTCGTTGAGATAGATACAAAAATTTAGAAAGGTTTATAGATTTTTGCAGTATGCTAATATCTATGAAAAATATTTACTTTTCTTTACATCTTTTTGTTTATGTGATATTTTGGTAGACTACACCTTTGGTTTAATAACATCCGGTTATCGTTGTCAATTTCTTTTATTATAATTATATTAAAATGAAGAAAAAACTAGTTGGTTCTGGCCTGGGGATGTATCTGTGGGCGATTTGGAATCGGTTAGTCTCCCAGTCTCAATAATGATAGCTTTGATGTCATTTCATGTCGTTCAATGTTTGAATTATTTGCTTTTAATTGATGTAACTTCGATTTTAATCTATTTCTCATTTTTATTTTTATTTAGCATTTTGAGTATTTAAACATTTTAGAAAAATTAATTAAATCTTTGATTTTATTTGACATCTAATTAAGTATTTTAATATTTTATTAACTGTTTTTTTTCATCAATATTCACCGTTAAATCTAATAACTTTTAGATTAACCGATGTCATGTGTTGTGTTACAGTATTATCGCTTGATATTTTCAGTTATTTTATTTAAAATTTTTAAAAATATATATTTATATTTATATTATTACATAATTATCATTAAAATAGTTATTTCCCTAAAATTTTAAATGAAATATTAAATTAGTTTTATAATATAAATACTCTAATAAATTTTGTTAATTTTAAAATATTTTTCACCGGAGAAGCAAGTGTTAGAGAGTTATGATTTTTTTAAAGGGTAAACTACATCGGTGACCACATAATTAATTGGAGTATCTATTTAAAATTTAAAAATTTAAAAAAATATATTTATATTACTACATAATTATCATTAAAATAGTTATTTCCCAAAAAAATTAAATGAAATATTAAATTAGTTTTATAATATATATACTCTAATAAATTTTGTTAATTTTAAAATATTTTTCACCGGAGAAGCAAGTGTGACAGAGTTATGATATTTTTTAAATGGGTAAACTACATTAGTGACCACCAAATTAATTGGCGTACCTATTTTAACCATCGAACTATCGAACTCGTCAATCAGACCATAAAACTTATTAAATTGACCTATTTTGACCACCGCTATTAAAAAATTAATGGATGAGAGACGGAGGGGTGACGTGACAGTTAACGAAAATTTGTAAAATTATATATTTAATCCATGTTATAACCGGATGGTAACATGTGTCATCATCTGATTGACAATTAAAGAATGAGAAGAAATAAAATAGAAGAGAGATGATCTCATGAGATGATCTCATGCCAAGTTTATGGGAAACCAATGCTCCAGCCGCTGATCCAAGTGCATGGGATGCGTATAATCACACAAACATTCGATTTAATTTAAATTTAAAAATTATTAAATATTTGATTTAAAATATTTGAATATTTTTTATATTTAAATTAAATCGAATATTTATTAAAATATTAAATGTTTGATTTAAAAAATATTCAATTTAAAAAATATTTAATTTAAAAGAAAAGAAAATTGATTTAAAATATTAAATCGAATATTTAAATTATTTTAAGTTCGATTTAAAATATTCGAATATTTTTTAAAATAAAATTTCTTTTCTTTTAAATTGAATATTTTTTAAATCAAATATTTAATATTTTAATAAATATTTAATTTAAATATAAAAAATATTCAAAAATTCGATTTAATATTTTTAATCAAATTTATTTTCTTTTAAATCAAATATTGTTTTAAATCAAATATTTAATATTTTAATAAATATTTGATTTAATATAAATATGAAAAATATTTGAATATTTTAAATTGAATATTTTTTAAATCGAATATTTGCGTGGTTATAATCCCAAGTGAACTAGGTTCGAGTCCCCTTTCAACTGTTTTCACTTTTTTCCTAACTGCATTATAAGATATGTATATAAAAGTGTGCAGCATATATTATTAAGAGTAGCTTGGCGTAGTGGTAAAGGCATGAGAATAACTTATCTTGGTCCCGGGTTTGAACCCTTTCGTTACCATTCTTTCTTTATTCTTTAAATTTCTTTTAGTTTTCACCAACAACGTAATTGTTTAATAAAATATGTTAGTATCTAATATATATAAGATCAATGAAGAGCATTGGTTTTCAATGCACTTGGTGCGGGATCAAATCCTCAATGGGAGCATCTCTCTTCAATTTTATTTCTTCTCATTCTTTAATAGCCAGTCAGATGATGACACTTGTTACCATCTGGTTGGTTGATTAAATCTATTAAATTAAATAAACTAAAACTTAAAAATAGATGAGACGCGTGTCGTCATTTGGTTGGTTGGTTAATTTTATTTAATTAAATTAAAATTAGGACCAAATTGATATAACATGTAAATAATATGGACTCAATGTGTAATTTTACAAATTTTCATTAACTGCCACATCACCCATCCGTTAGTTTTTTAACGACGGTGGTCAAAATAAGTCAATTTAATAAGTTTGGTGATCTGATTGACGAGTTCGATAGTTCGGTGGTCAAATAGGTACCCCAATTAGTTCAGTAGTCACTGATATAGTTTATCCTTTTTAAAATGTCTAATTTAGTTTAGTGTCACTTAACCCACAGACGCAAACTCACTTGAAAAAAATACACAAAAAATTAAAGTATAAAATAAAAAATAGATTTATAAGGCTATAATTTTTTTGAATAAATAAGGCTATAATATTAATTCAATTTACTTGTAATAAAAATAGTTGTCCTTGAAATTAATTAAAAATAAATTAAAATTAAATTTGTTTTTAATAAATTTTATTATTTTAGTGTATATATATTTGTTCACTCACAATTCTAATTAAAATAAATATAATTTAGACATTTATTTACAGCATTTTCCAACCTTTCAAGTTTCCCATTTCAGATAATTTCAATTTAGGCCCTTTATAATATAAATTTGTAGCATAATCATTTCCTAATCCATATGGAAATTTACTTATATAAGAAGCTGGTCAATTGTTCATTAGGGATAAACTTCAAATTTACTTTATTTAGGCCCTTTATAATATACTATTGTAACATAATCGCTTCCTAATATAACATATTAAATGGTTTTACATTAAAATTGCTTACAAAGTACTATCATAAATGTAAAATGTTATCTTCTGATAGGTTCTTTTGGTTTGTTGGAGTTTCACGTCCCTGGAAGTTATCATATGATAGGTTATTTGGTTCGAAAAGTTTTATTGTGTTCGATGTGTATCGGTGTATTTTGACTTGATATGTATATACTATCTTTTGCACTTTTTTTTCTCTTTTTAAGATTAGAGAGATTTTTTAACGAGGCATAAAGGAGTGTTTCCCATCTTTTAATAAAAATGTAAAAGTGTATAACAAATTACCAAAAGAGTAGTTATTTTTTTTCTCTATTAATGACAGTTTTTATAAACTTCAAAAATTTTCTTTTATAGCCCCTTAGATTACGAATTTTCATTCCTAAAATAAGTTAAATGCAATTCCCATTTTTTATATAAAAACGAGTTAATTGCAAGAACGTCTCCAAACTATGACCATCGTTTTAAATTGGTTCCCTCAACTTTTGGATGTTCAAATTTTATCCCCAACTTATGACTCTCATTTCTAAATCGGGCCCTAAACTTTTGGATATTCCAGTTTCACTTAAAATTTTTGAAAGTTCAAATTTTATCCTCAAATTATTATTTATGCAGCACCATATTATTACATAATATATCAGTGTTTACATGACAATTAACCCTTTTTATAACGCTTTTATTAATATGATATATTTAGCATATACTGATAATTTGGGGGTAAAATTAAAATGTTCAAAAGTTTAGTGACCCGTTTAAAATGAGAATCATGGTTTACGCATAAAATTAGAATGCACAAAAATTTGAAGACCAAGTTAAAATGAAAATTATAGTTTAAATTATATTAAAAATTTGAAGGACTAATTTAAAATAAAAGTTATTATTCGAGAAAATGCGGTACACTTAACTCTATAAAAATTAAAGTTTCACTGATAAGCGAAGAATGATGAGATAAAAATCAAATTACATTTTATTATTATAAAATGGGTACATTGCACAGATCATCACTCAACAATATTCTTACTCCTATTTTGGTCACTCAACTTTTAATTTTTCTTATTTAATAACTGAACTTTATACATTAAACGTTTTTTGTCACTCACGAATATTTTATTATTATTTTCAATTTTTTAACATTATTTAATATAAAAATAATTTAAAATAAATAATAAAATAATATTTTAATATTATTAAATTTTAAAAATATTTAAAATAATCGCCGCCGCTTGTCATCACCGTCGGCCACCGTCGACCACCTGCGACCTTCAAAACCGGTGGCCCTTTGACCCCAAATTATACCGAAAAATATCCTGAAACTCGCGAATCTCGATATAAACGTTTCAGTTTCCTCACTTTCGATCTCTTTTTCATGGATTTCGAAGCACTTTTTGGCAAAGTAGAGGTCGGATTCGGACTCAAGGGAGTGAGACGAAGTGACCGATGAAATATGGGACTGAACGACCACCATCTACGGCCGTCAGTGGTGGCGGCGAATGGCGGCCGGCGGAAAATTGATTTCTCTTTTAATTATTTTTATATTAAAAAATTTAAAAATAATAATAAAATATTCGTGAGTGACCAAAAATGTTTGATGTATAAAGTTCAATTATTAAATAGGAAAAATTGAAAGTTGAGTGATCGAAATAAGAGTGAGAAGATTGTTGAGGGATGATGTGTGCAATTTACCCTTATAAAATTCAAATAAAGCCTTCAAAAATGAAAATAATGTTATTATTATAATTCCACGTGGCTCTCGGTCCAGTTTCTCGTATAAATATTGACAGCCTTCACAAATCAGCTTGAAAATAAAAAAAACTCCTCATTTCATTTGTTGGTTCTACAAACAAGAGGAAACAGAGAGGCTGTATCGACGGTGATGGCGATTCGAGACATCGACGATCTTCCGAAGAACGCCGCCAACTACACGGCTCTGACGCCTTTATGGTTCTTGGAACGAGCCGCTACAATTCATCCGACGAGAAAAGCTGTGGTCCATGGATCTCGAACGTACACGTGGCTCCAAACTTACCAGCGCTGCCGTCGCTTAGCTTCAGCTCTTTCTAAACGCTCCATCGGCGTCGGTAGCTCGGTAATCAAGCGACTTTCCGTCTCCTTTCATCATTACTAGCAGTTTTAAAAAAAATCTGAAACAGTGAAATCTTTCGCCTTTTGATTCCGTTTTGCTTGCTTAGTAGTATTAATTTAGAGAACGAAATTAAAAAAAGAAATGAATTATTTTCTTTTTTCCTTGGCTACTTTTAAGTTTTAATTCTTTTAAGCAACAAGCATTGAAAGTTTAACTATGATCATAGATTTGTTTCGTGGACTGGAGCAGGTCTAGACCCTGCAATTAGTTTATGGTGTCATTTAATATTGTTTAAGATATTTTATATTTATAGAAATTTGGATACGTTAATAATTCATATTATATAGGTGTTGAGTCGTTTTGTATATTTGTATTGTATTTTTTTTCTGGTCGATGTTGGAGATTAATCTGTTAATCGTTATGCTTAGTGATTACGGTAGTATTAGTGGTATGAAAAAAAGCTTTAATGCTTGATTTGTGGTCCAAATTTGTTATTGGAATTGCCAGTTGTGTTTAGATCGTTTACATTAGGACTGTTTTTATGAAACTTTAATGGTTCTATTGCTTGTATTCATTAAATATATTAACATTGGCAGGTAGCTATAATTGCACCAAATATTCCTGCCTTATATGAAGCTCATTTTGGGATTCCAGTGTCCGGTGCTGTTATAAACACTGTCAATATTCGACTAAATGCGTCAACCATTGCTTTCCTTTTGGGTCATTCACAATCCACTGTTGTCATCGTTGACCAAGAGTTTTTCAATTTGGCAGAGGATGCTTTGAAAATCATGAAGGAGAAAAGCCAAAGTGATTTCAAGCCTCCACTTGTTGTAGTCGTTGCCGATGAAAGCTGTGATCTGAAAACACTTAGGTATGCTTTGGGACAAGGGGCCATCGAATATGAGAAGTTCTTAGAAAGTGGTGACCCGGACTTTGCGTGGAAGCCTCCCCAGGATGAGTGGCAGAGCATTGCTTTGGGATATACTTCCGGCACAACAGCCAGCCCAAAAGGGGTGGTATTACATCACCGAGGGGCATATCTAATGGCTTTGAGTAATCCTATTATATGGGGTATGAATGAAGGGGCTATATACTTATGGACTCTACCGATGTTCCATTGTAACGGTTGGTGTTTCCCTTGGACACTCGCTGCTCTTTGTGGAACAAACATATGCCTCCGACAGGTAATTTCTTGTCTGAATGCTTACTTATTGGTTCTAGGTGTGATTTTGTTGAAATTGTGAAATTGTTCTAGTCTTAATCTGATATAAACAGTGTGGTGTGTGGATGTGAATGTTCTGCGCTTTACCTATGATCATAGCTTGTTACTTACTGATGTCCTTATTCGCTTCTTTCGTACATGCATTGCAGGTAACAGCAAAGGGAGTCTACTCAGCCATTGCAAAGTATAGCGTGACTCACTTCTGTGCTGCACCGGTGGTTCTCAATTCCATAGTTAATGCCTCACCCGAGGACACAATTCTGCCTCTCCCACATGTTGTTTGTGTAATGACAGCAGGTGCAGCCCCACCCCCTTCTGTTCTTGCTGCAATGTCTCAGAAAGGTTTTCGAGTGACCCACACCTATGGTCTCTCGGAAACCTACGGTCCTTCTACAGTGTGTGCATGGAAGCCTGAATGGGACTCGCTGCCACTCGAAACTCAATCTCGTCTAAATGCACGTCAAGGTGTCCGATACGTTGGTTTAGAGGGCCTAGATGTCATTAGTACTCAAACTGGTCAGCCCGTTCCTGCTGATGGAAAAACTATCGGAGAAATAGTTTTCCGGGGTAATCTCGTGATGAAAGGCTACTTAAAGAACCCAAAAGCCAATGAGGAAACATTTGTCAACGGATGGTTTCACTCCGGGGATCTTGGTGTGAAACATCCGGATGGGTATATCGAAGTAAAAGATAGGTCAAAGGACATAATCATATCCGGAGGTGAAAACATCAGCAGTGTGGAGGTGGAAAACAGACTCTATACACACCCTGCTGTATTGGAGGTATCGGTGGTGGCAAGGGCGGATGAGCGATGGGGAGAGTCACCTTGTGCTTTTGTGACCTTGAAGCCTGGGGTCGATAAATCCGATGAAAAGCGGTTAGCCGAAGACATAACGAAGTTCTGCAGGTCCAAGATGCCCGCATACTGGGTTCCAAAATCAGTGATATTTGGTCCGTTGCCTAAGACGGCTACCGGTAAGATTCAGAAGAATGTGTTAAGAGCCAAGGCAAAAGAGTTGGGACCCGTCAAGTTGAGCAAGTTGTAATTTGGTAAGTTTGAAAACTAAATTATTAGGCATCAAATAATAATAATAATAATAATAATAATAATAATATAAAGCAAGTGATTGGTTAGATAACTGCTGTATTTTGTACCGTCTACGAATACTGTAGTAGCCTTGTAGCAGTATTTTATGAATAAAACTTTCTAATCAAGTAATCTTTTTGTGGAAGTTGGCATTTTATACCAAAAAAATGTCTTAGATTTGTCTCTTTTATATAAAAACACTTCGATTTTCTGTTATCAATGTTCCCATGAATTGTTTGTGTTCGTAATCTCATCTTCCTCTTTCTCCTTTATCGGCTCATTATTCATCTGCTGGTCCACCAATGTTTAACTATTTTTAGAAGAAATTTTATTTTACATACTTATTCATAAAAATGTGTATTAAAATTTTAAACCCTATTTTTCAGATTTTGGATCCGCAAGTGCCATTTTTCAATATATTGTATATGATAAATACATATATTAAATCTGAAGTTTGATTTATCTGATCATCATTATTCTCAAATGACATTTAACATTGTGTATGTATTAAACAATGATTGAGAATGATTGTTATCCTGTATTAAATTCAATAATTTTAGTCATTTATACATTATTTTAAGGGTAAAGTATAGATTTGACAAGTTTGATTCGAACTCGATTATCCGAATCAAAATATTTAATTCGAGATTTAATATGAACCTGAACATAATAGTCCAAACTTGATTTGAAACTCTAAACAAACCAAGTTAAACCGTCCTAATTCTATTTAGACTGATTTGGATAAAACTTAAAGTAACTTGAAATGAAGCAACCCAAATTTAATTTACCCAAATACGATTTGAACCGAAAATCTACCTAATTTTAACCCGATAATTGAGAACGACAATTTATTTTTTAACAATGTGATAAATAGTAAAATGATGTATGTTTTTATTTTTTAAATATATTATTGGTTAACCATCATCTTTTGTAATAATTAAATAGTTCAATATTATTATTTTTCTTTAAAAGATAACCTTCGTGTTTTGATCCGATAAAAGACATATTCTCCAAGAATATATCAATAATTATATATATATATATTTCTATTAGACTCGTATCCAACTCAACTGAAATTGACATGAAGATCCAATTATTAACCCAACCTGAAAATTGACCAATCTAATATTGACCCGACTCGAAACTGATCGATCCGTTATTCAACCGACCTGAAACTGAACTTCACCCGACTTATCATACACTCAAGTTTAATCTGAACCGGATGTTATCCGACCTGAACCGAATACAAACTAAAAACAGTGCAGACCGAAAATGATCCCACTCCAACAACCCGATTGCCAGTAAAGTATGCAAATGTTAACTAGACTAAGGAAAATATCTTTGTGGCCATTGAAGTTTTGGAAGTAATAAAATGGATCCTAAAATTATTAAATTGTTACAAAATGGTCACCACATATAATAAAATAGTGAAATTTTTATAAATTTAAGAACATTTGTCATAAGTTAATAAGTTTAATGATTATTTGTAATTTTTAAAACTTCAATGATAACAAATATTTCTATCTTGTTTAGTGACTATTTATTTCAAACCGAAATGTAAATCTGGGCTTTATTCTCCCATAAAAAGACCATTTTTTAAAAACGAAATCATGTCATATTTTTAATCAAAATTAAAAAAAGAAAAAACTTTAACACACAAGTTTACCCTTTAATTTTAAGGTTTAGAGTTTAGGGTTTTAGGTTAGGGTTTAGGAGTTTAGTTTGTAGGGTGTAGAATTTAAGATTTATAGTTAGAGTTTAGGGTTTAGAGTTTGGGTGCTAGGGTTTGAGATTTAGGTTTTAAATTTTTATAGAAGGGTTGTGTGAAGTTTTATTACACAGCTTGTGTATCAAAATATAACCCTTTAAAAAACACAATAAATCCAAATTTAAAAAGTAAAAAAATAAAGTATCAAACCAGCAAAATACCTTCAGTGAGCTGCAAAATAGTGATAAGGATAAAACACCAGAAATAAAAGCAGAGAGCAAGACTTCTTGTCTCCATTTACCTACGTAATCACTAATTTTGTCTGGAGTTGACCCGTTTTCTTATTTTGCAATAATGGGCTTGTGTATATTAGATTATGATAAATTGGGCCCATGTGTGTTATTATACGTATTAAGTATGTATCATAAGTGAATGTTTATTATGAATATTTATATAAAATATGGACATATATGTGTGGTTTGTCAACCTTGCATGTGATATACAATTGTATGTATGTGCTTGTTAATGTGTTTACTATTGTCTTAGTATTATTAATGACTAATGAGTATGCGTATTGAATGTATTGTTTGCATGTATGTATTCATTATTACTTCAATTACTTTAAGGTTTAACTATGAATGTATGAATATTGCATGTGTGTATTAATGTTAGTGTGTATATGTGTTATGTTATAAGAGTTATTATAACATGGGCTGAATTAATTAAAAAGATAATAAAAAAACAGATCAAACAAATAATTAAAATCCAATATTATATAAGTCCAAGTCCATTTACAATTTGCCCACTTATCCTTATATATTACATGTGGCCCGATAAGGCCCAATTCTAAAGAAACCCTAAGTCTGATAACTAAAAACCCTAATTTGTTCTATCCTCTGCGCAGCCAAATCTGGACCGTTAGATCAAGGGCTGCTGATCGAACGGTCCAGATCGAATGGAGATCCTTCAGCTCCCCGCGCGCCACGTGTCATCATCCAGCATGGCCACGTCAACCATCAGATGCAATCTGGCCCGTCCATCCCAGAAGAGATCTCAACCGTCGGATCAGATCTGATTCAACAGCCCAGATCGAGCCGGGCTATTCGAATTCCGCGCGTGCAGCCCACGCTTCGGCCGTTCAGCTTCTTCACGCGCCTACGCCGATTTATCCCCTCATCCGCATAACCACATCGTCGTGATTTCCGCTGCCACCACCAACTCTCCCAACCATCGAACAACAGAAAAAAATTCGAACAAAAAATCCAGAAGCAATAAACAGAGAAACAAAACCTTTCAAGGTGTATTTCCTTCATTTTCAATTCGAATATATATATATATATGCACGTGTATATAAAAAAATAGGAAAATAGAGTTAGGGTTTTACCCTCGTAGATTTTCCTTTCCTCTCGCGTCGTTCCAGTTTCCTCCGGCCGGCGCTCCTCTGTTGATAAGTCGTGGCCTCTTCAAGGCCGGGTATGGTGAAACAGTGGAAGCACGCGGCGGCAGAAGCCCTTCGTTTTGATTCGGCTTTTGGTTTTTAACTGAGAAAGGGATTGATTTTGTTAGAGCAGGGTTAGGATCTAGGTTCGGTATGAAAAAGAGGATTTTTTTGGTGGTTTAGGTTCGCCGGCCGTCGCTTGACGGCGACCAGCACGGCCAGAGGATGGTCGGTTTCTGGGAAACACGGCGAAGAGGGATGCCGAAATCTGGGTTCATGATGAACCCAGATGAACTCGATGAACAAGGTGAGAGCATTTGGGGGGAATTATTATAATAGAAAAAAGACTAAAAGGGTTTACAGTTCGGATAATAGGGAAATATATAGTGTTATAATTTTTAAAATGGTATAATCACATTTTTAGTCCCTCCGCCCTAAAATAATTGCGCCTGAAGGGCTTTCGCATGGTCTAATTGCGTTATCAGTCCCTCCGTGTGGGATAATTACCATGGCAAGTCATTCCGCCTTTTTTAATTATCCCCTGAGTCCTTCGTTTTTTTTTTAAATTTTCAATTACATCGTCGTTATTTCTTTTAATTTTGTCTTTGTATTTTATTTTCTCACAATTAGGTCATTTTTCCTGTTTTAAATTAAGTTATTTTATTTATTCTTTTTCATGTTTTTTTGTTTAGTTTTTGCATATTTATTCCTAGCATTTGCAATTTATTTTTTTTATGTTAATTTTGCTCGTTTGTAATTGTAATTTTAGGGATAAAATTAGTTCGAATGGAATGTATATTAGGAATTTAATAGGCACATAGATTTAGTATAAAATGAAAACTTGACGTATAATTTTATGTTTAATATGCATTGTTGATAAAGTGAAAATTAGTAAAATAAAGCGTATATTTCCCAACTTATAATACGTTTTAGAATAAAAATAGGAATTTGTAGAAAATTATAAATGTTTTAATATATAATATATTTTTAGTATATAGTATTTTTTTAAATATATATATGTATATATATATTAGATACTTTCGATATATAATAGTTTTAAAGAATAAGATAGGATTTTGTAAAATATAATATATATTAGGACCTATAACACATAGTTTTCAAAGTATATAATATAATCTTATAAAATAATACATATATGTTTTGGAAATAATATATAGTTTTTAAGGTATATAGTATAATTTTGAAGAATATAATATATACATTTTTGGTACATAAAATATATAGTTTTTGAAGTGTATAATAATGTAATGTGAAAATGAAATATATATATGTGGTTTATGATATGGTTTAAAGTATATAGAAGATTTTGGCAAAACTGAATAATGTATATTTTTAAATAATAGGTTTATATATATATACATATATTAGAACTTTAATACATAATTTATTTTAATGTATATTTTTAAATAATAGGTTTTTTTATATATACATATTATAACTTTAATACGTAATTTATTTCAATGTATGTTTTTAAATGGTAGGTTTTTTATATGCTATATTATTTTAATACATAACGTATCTTAAATCTTTTGGGTCTTTATTACATAATAATAATAATAATAATTTGGGTCTTAGGCCTTGTTTTGGTCCTTTTGGGCTTTTGTCTAAATTAAGTAAATTATCTCAATTGATCTAGATCGTGTGCTCGTCTTATATGGGTACGATCTTATAATTAAATTAGCCTTAGTTTTTTAGAGCCTTAGTTAGATTAGAGTTCAGATTAATTTAGTGAATTTAAATTTATCATTGACTTATTGGGGTAAACGTTAAATTCATTAAATTAATTGAACATTTCTTAATTACTTTAAGAGAAAAATCAATTTTAAGTTTAACTTAGCATTAAACTACAATTTAGTTACCATAAATTAGGTTTCTTAATCTTTTTGGGCTATATATATATATATATTAAATTGGGCCTTCCTTTTAAATGTTGACATTCATGCCCTTGATTTTCATACTTTAATTAACATCCATATAATCTTTAATCTTAATTGCATCTCTAATCAATCTAAGTCAAAAAGGGGAGGTATTTATTAATTCTAATATTTGTGTCGCAACAGTCCGAGCTTAAAGGATGTTGACCAAATATTCGGATTAATTATTAAAATCCCGAGGTAAATAGATTAAAAATTAAAAAAAATCATCACATCATACTTAAATATTTGCATCATGCATAAAGGTGACGTACGAGAGTCGGACTATAAATTAACACGACAGTCAGGCTTATTCGATGTCGGTTTAATCTATGGTCCGACATATCGTCAACCTTATTAATTAAATGTCTAATTAATTCGAGTCCATCAATTCGATAAGGCCTGTGCAATCAAGGTTAATTTTCATCTAAGAACTCCAAATTAAATTTAAATTTCAATAATTTTCATCCTTTTAAGAGCAACAATTTTTTGGTACCGATCTCCGGGCGTGATAGGGGTGCTAATCCTTCCCCACACGTAACCAACTCCCAGATCCTTTCGCAACGAATCTCTGGTTTTATGATGTCTAGCCTACCTAATCTAAGTGGCCGGTGGCGAGTCTAAGTTTTCATCGCTTTCAAAAATTTAAAGTTTTCAAAAGAAATCCCCAATCTTTCAAAAGATTTTCATTAATAATTTAGGGGGTAATTAGTAGCCGACTTCTTTTCTAAACAAACACCCTTAACGCAACAAATTCAATTCTTTTCAAAAGAGGAAGAAAAAAGGTCGCTACAACCTACATGCTTCAGGATTGAAGTAGGAGTGGTGGGCAAAACCAACCATCTTGGAGGTTGTTTCGTAAAACAGATCTGATTGCATCAACAAACGAACCATAAAAGAGGATCAAACTACTGAAGACCACCGACAATTCGCAAATCAGAGCTAAACGTTGTGAAAAATGTATCCACGAATGCAAATCTATCCTAGCGATAGATGATAACGTGCCATAAGACAGAAACATGTCACAAGGTTGAGGAAAAACATATCCACTGCATGTAAAAACTAAAAAATACTAAAATATAAAAAATGATAATTTTAATATAAAAATAAGAAAAAACAACTACTGACGATAGTGATTAATACTAAAACTAACGCTACTGTTAATGAATCAAGAACTAAGAAAAGAAGTTAGATTGTAGAGCAAAGAGCGGCGCTATGATTTTGAGTTATGGTCTTATGGATTAAGTATACTATATTCATACTATAATTTTATAAAATTAAATGATCATGACTTAAAAATAATATTAAATTCAATAATCTAGAAAGGGGGTCAAAAATATGCAGACTGCTTTACTAAGGTGATTAGACAACTGAACCGGTTTTTTTCTCTAAGATAATCAGAGGTGAGGCGTACATGATGATGTCGAAAACATCGCCTACGATTCGGACGGAAAGAGCTCGACGACCGTGGAAGCAGAGCACAACCACCACAACGATGACTGCTGTCAAAACCGCTTCACAAATGAGGATGCAGAGGACAAGTAGATTTGAGTTACGGTTAAAAGACGGTAAATTTTAAAATTTATTCACGAAAAGAAACTATTAAATTTTTTGATAGTATTTTTAGTTAATTTTTTATATGTATCGAAATTTATTTTGTAAATATTAATATTTAGTTTTTTTAATAAATGTTCAGTTTTAGATAAAATATTGATACTTGTAAAATAAGTTTTGATAATTGTAAAAAAAAAACTCAAAAAATTAACTGAAAATATTATCAAAAAGTCTAATATTTTTAACTCGTTGACAATTTTTAAAACTTATCATCTTTTAGCCGCACCCTAAACATGTCGTACGTTAGACTCACCCCAGACAACAACATGAAGCTGAAATTTGTACACAATTTACTCAAATATAACTCACCATTCATTAAATATAAAAGGCTTAATCGTAAAATAAGTGTCCAAACTATACTTTTTTTTCAGTTGGATGTCTAAATTATTTTTAAGACCAAATATGTGTCTAACATTTCATTCTATTACTCAAATAAAGTTTTTGCATCAATGATTATTAAAAAAAATTGTCATCCAATTAGAACATGACATGTGACATTTATTTTACTTATGAATTTATTTAAAAATCCTAAAAAAAATTCAATTAAATCACATCTTTCTTACCATCTGATATTCCCACACATTGATTGTTCAGTATTTGCCGTCAACATCTGATGACTCTTCACTTGGTCTTACTTTGTTGTTTCCATGGAAGTAAAAGTAAGCATATGAACCCAGCTGAATTGCCCCAAAGATGGCTCCTAGACCATTGGAAACCTGCAAATGATCCACATTCTTTTATTACAACAATGACCATATTAATATATACGTGTGAAATTATTCAATACACCGATGGTGTAAAAAAAAGGTTTTTACTAAAGGGTTAAATTTAAGGGTTACATATTTAGTTTAAGATTTTAAGTTCAAGAGTTCAGAAGTTAGGGTTTAGTGTTTACAACAATAAGATTAAGGATTTAGATTGTAATACTAAACACTAAACCTAACCACTAAATCATAAAAATCATAAACTCTAAACTAGATATTTAATCTCAAATTTTAACCTGTTTGTGAAAATATTTTTTCACCATATATCAAATAATAATTATGTATATATTATCCGTTTTATTCATACCAGGATGAAGATGTCAAATTAGAAGAGGGCATAAATGGTCCAATAGATGCTATTAGACAAGACAGCAAGTGAGAGCCAGAAAGGCATGTACTCCACACTCCTTGTACTCACAACTTGTTTCCAAATAGCCAAAGGTGAGGCGTACATGAAGATCTCGAAAACATGGGCTACAATTCGGAGCAAAAGATCTCGACGACTGTACCACCAGAGCTCAACCACGACGACAATGATTCCTACCAAAACTACTTCACAAAGCAAGATGTAGCCAACACGAAGCTGAAATTTGTATACAATTTATTGGAACATTAGTCGTAATTCATTAAATATAAAAAAAATGTATTGGATACAATTACAAAGAGATTATTCATATGTATATGTACTACGTACCTGTTTTTTCCTATCATTCTCATAATGAAGGTATAAACCTAAGCATTGCGACTCAATGACAAGGCCCATTCAATTGATGATGTACAGTGAAGCGTCTTTTTAAGCGTGGGGATAACATAGAACATCCAAATACTGCAGTTCATAATTATGCACAAGTACGGATATGATTGAAATTTCTCCACTGTCTTCTTTTCAGAGATTCGATAAATTGTTGGCCTATTTTTGTTTATGTTCACAAAAACCAATACCTATCAGCTAGAATTTCAATAAGAAAATTCACATGATGATAAATATGTATAACGGTTGACTAGGGGAATAAAGAGTGTGGAATTTATTCTTTTTTTTTTAAGTTTTGAAGTTATAGTAATACAGTTTTAGGAAAACAAAATGTATTATATATTTAATTTAGATAATCTAAAATTGAATGAGAGAAAGAAGATTACAGCGCGGAGAGGAAGAGACCAACATAGAAGACATTCCCTGTAAAAGAAATATATATAATAAATAATGAAAACCCGTCAAATAGTTAAATACATAGATGGACTTGGAGGGGTTTGGAGAGGACAATCGCCTCATTAAAAATTTAAAATTCGTGTATGATTGAATATTTTATTAACTATTTTTTCTTAAAATTTTATAAGTTCGTCCCCTTAGAATTTTATAGGTTCGCCCCTTAACATTAAATCATGCATCTGTCCCGGTTAAATAAATATATACCTAGGAAAAAAGATAAGAAAATCTCTACGGTATTCAATTAATTAACATAAAAACTTAAACCTCATGAATATTTTAGTGCATAAAAAGAAAATAAAATTCTAAAACTTGTTCAAAACTCGAGCAAATCAAAATACATTCTCCAAAATCAAGAGTAAATTGTATACAAAACCTCTAGAACCTTCAAAGCTCAACGAGAGAAACATTAATTACCGACAATGCCGACGATATTGTGAACAAGTTCCATGTTGAGAGCTTAAGCAGCAACTGAGGAGAGAAGAAAATACAAGTAAAAGCAGAAACTGTAAGGGGTGATGGCTAATTCTAAAGATTTCAAAGGAGAAATTACAACTAACAAAAGTAGTTCAAATACGTAAATATTTTTAATTGGTAAGATTTATAGTTTAAATAAATTTCAACCTCTTCAAATATTAATAATTACAAAGTATCAAATAAGTAAATATTTTAATTGGTAAGATTCTGTCTCTACTTTTTTAATGACATTAGATAGTTCAAATATTTTTAGCTATTCCGGTTTCATTAGTTTTAAGAAATTCAAGTCAATATTTTTATTGAATATTGAATAATTAATGGTATTAGCAATTTGGACAAACTAATAATATTTTAAAGGTAGAAGGATCAATTTATTTCAAATATTAAAAGATATGAAAAATACCAAATTTGAGCATAGTAGAAGGACCAGTACTGTAATTGGACCTTTGTTTGACAAAAGTAGACGAATAATTGGACGACTTAATAGTTAATATCAGAATAAGTGCCCAAATTATCTTATTTTTCTTTTTTAAATACTTAAATTATTTTATTTTTTAATTAAAGTAGGGGCTCAAACAATAGATTTTTGGTTGAAAAAAGGAGATAATTTAGGCACTTAAAAAAATAAAAAATAATTTACGCACCTAAAAAAATTGAGTAGTTTAAGCATTAAATTTGACATTAAGCTTAATTGGACATTTCTTTTTGAAATATTTAATGAATGGAACGCAAACAAATTAAAAAAGATTTTATCTAACTTACGTCACAAGGGATAATATAAGAAACATTTAATAATATTGAATAAACAGAAGATTACTTTGTGACATTTAATAAGAAGCGTTTAATAAGAACTCTATTTAAGATGATTTCTTTGATTACTTAATTTATTTAATAATATTGTTTTTTCTCGTATTGAGTTATTTAAGAGTTTATGATTTAAAGTTTTATGGATTTAGGGTTTTAAGAGTTTATGATTTAGTGGTTTGTGATTTTAGAGTTTTATAATTTAAGAATTTAAGATTTAAAATATAAGATTTAATATTTTTAGAGATTAAATAAACGGTATAACTAAGTGAGTTGAGTAATAAAGGGAATCCTCTTATTAAATGCAACAAAAAGAATTTTCAATTAAAATTACTAAATACCCTTATCCTATGCATTGTGACATAAGCTAAACACGCCTATTAAAAGTTACATAAAAGAATCAAACAATAAATTATTCATTCAAATTTAATTCATTTACGACTTTAACCACGAAACTTCTCTCGCTAATATTTAAACCACTGAAGACCCTGAATTGAAGTGCTTGCACCATGAGAAACTCGTCAAAGATATAATCCTTCCGGCTTTTAGCCATGCATGAACCAAATTTTCAACTCTGGAAAGACATGATCAATTTTGGATCGGGTTCTAATCATTTCAAGTTGGTTTAGGTTAGGTTAGGTTAGGTTAGATTAGGTTAAGGCTCGATTTTAAGGTAGAGTCATTTTTCTATTAAGTAGAGATGTATTATATTCTTAAGGCAAAAGTCGAAATTCGAACTCACCTAAGTTGAAGCAACATAAATATCCTTGATCACTCAACCACTTAATAAATCTCAAAAGAGGCCAAAATCATGATTTGTTTCTCTTTGCTTTTCTCATAGCAATGTATCTCGAGGTATTGATTTGATCTACCTGTTATTTTTTCGTGTTTTTATAATAAGAAAAGAAAAATAAAAATAAAAAATAAAAAATAAAATTAAGTGAAGAGAAAAATCTTTTTTAAAGGGGTTCTTCTTTGAATTGTTTGATTTTTTTTTAAGATTGGGGTTGAAAGAGTCTGAAACTATTAAATTCCAAATAAAAATAGTCACAAAAAAAGAAAAAGTGTAAAGGTAACAAAGAGAAAGGAGTGATTGATAAAGAATGTGATGCACTTTACATCTTTTTTTGTTTAAAAAATCGGAAAATAAGATATTATTAATTTTTTTTTAAAAATAAGGATGAAGAAAAATGTCGTAGAAAAAAAGAAAAAGAATAAGAAAATAGCTTTTATTATATCATGCTATGTCACATACTTCGTTAAGCCAAAAGTAAATTTTATCACAAGTGACCAAAGAAAAAAACGTCAATTTCTTTGTAGTTCTTGTCTTGCCAAATAAGAACTATTCAGGGTTTGTTGGTTTATTATCGGGTATAGTTCCATCGCTATTGGTAGGTGATAAACTGTGATAAATGTAGGTGTTTTGCTTGGTTTTGTATGCTTTAGTTATTGTTGCTGGATTGCTTGGAAGTTGTTTTACTTTGTAGTAAAGTTGAACGAGTGCTGAGCTGAGATGGTAGGGTATGGGGTTGCAGGTGGTTTTTCTGGCGTGTTTGGTTGTTTGGTTTGTAACTCATTTTTAGTTGTGTTGTACTTTTTTATTCTATTTAGGTACAAAGAGGTTTTTAATGAGACATACAACTCAAATTAAGGCTTGTTCGAAGCTTTATTAATAGATGGTTGAGCAAAAAATTGTTAATGACCATTCTTGCAAAAGAAAAATAGTTTGATGATCAAAATAGAAAATTTTAAATAGTTTGTTGACCAATAATATAATAGAAAACTACATGGATGGTCGCCAAACAATTTATATTTTTCTGTTTTGGTCATCAAACCATTTTTTCGGTAAAAATATCTCTATCGTTACGTTATCATTTTAATCACCGACTGTTAAAAATTAACAATGATGCTGACGTGAATTTTTTAAAATATTTTTAATCATTTCTTTCTCCACGTATTATTTTTGTTTTATTTTATTTAACCAATCAGATGGTAACATGTGACACCACCCAATTTAATGAAGAGAAGCAAAGAAAAACTAGAAAAAAAATGAGTTTTGCAACTGCTAAGTTTCAAACACATGCCTCCTCGAATGATGAGGACAAATGCATACCAATTATGGTAGGATATTACGTTACCAACAACAGTAAATATTTTTTATTGGTAAGATTCTGTCTCTACTTTTATAATGACATTAGATAGTTCAAATATTTTTAGCTATTCGGTTAAAATAGTTTTAAGAAATTCAAGTCAATACTTTAACTGAATATGAATAGTTAATGTTATTAGCAATTTGGACAAATTAATAAATATTATAAAGGGAGAGGATCAATTTATTTTAAATATTAAAATATAAAATAATACCAAATTCAAGCATAGTAGAAGGACCGAAATTATAATTTCACCATTATTTTTATAATAAACTTACGAAGGTAGACGTAATAATTGAACATTTGTTTTTGAAGTATTTAATGAATGGAACGCAAATAAATTAAAGGTTTTGTCTAATTTGTCACAAGGTAAAAAAATAAAAAAAATAATTTTGAATAAATAAAATATTTTTTGCGACATTTAATAAGAATCTCATTTATTACTCAATTTATTTGATAATATTATTTTTTATCATATTAAGTTATTTAAGAGTTTATGGTTTAATATTTTATGGATTTATAACTTTAAGGATTTAGTGTGGGTTTATGGTTTTATGATTTTAGGTTTAAGGTTTAAAATTTTGGGTGTTAGGATTTAGGATCTTTAGAATTTAAGGTTTAATATTTTTGGAGGGAAAATTTCATAAAATTACACATTTGGTCCATATTGTTTACCTATTATATCAATTTGATCTTAAGTTTAATTTAATTAAATAAAATTATTAGCCAATCGGATAATGACATGTGTCATCACCCAATTGGATAAATTTACTTAAATTTTAATTTATATGTAATATATTTTTTCCTCCAACCAAGTGACACGTGTCATCACCTGGTTAAGTAAAATTAACAAATTTAGAAAAATGACTTTAGGGAGATTTAAACCTAGGACATGTGAGTTTTAAACCTACACCTTTACCACTACACCAAGCCTCTCTCAATGACATGAATCACACTATTTAACATATATATATATATATGTTATAATGCAGTAAATGTTAGGGAAAAAGAAGTAAACATGGTTGAAAGGGGATTCGAACCTAGATCACTTGGGATGTGTATAATCATACAAACATTCGATTTAATTTAAATTTGAAAATTATTAAATATTCGATTTTAAAAAATATTCGATTTAAAAGAAAAGAAATTCGATTTAAAATATTCGAATATTTTTTCTTTTTCATATTTAAATTAAATCAAATATTTATTAAAATATAAATATTTGGTTTAAAAAATATTTTATTTAAAAGAAAATAAATTTGATTTAAAAAATATTCGGATATTTTAAATAAAAAATTTAAAGTATTTAAATTAAATCGAATATTTAAAGTATTTTAAATTCGATTTAAAATATTCAAATATTTTTTAAATCAAATTTTTTTTCTTTTAAAAAATATTTTTTAAATCAAATATTTACTATTTTAATAAATATTCGATTTAATTTAAATATGAAAAAGAAAAAAATATTCGAATATTTTAAATCGAATTTCTTTTCTTTTGAATCGAATATTTTTAAAATCGAATATTTAATAATTTTCAGATTTAAATTAAATCGAATGTTTGTGTGATTATACACATCCCAAGTAATCTAGGTTCGAACCCCCTTTCAACTATGTTTACTTTTTTTTCCTTAACATTTACTGCATTATAACATATATATATATATATATATATTAAATGACGCGATTCATGGCATTGAGAGAGGCTTGATGCAGTGGTAAATGTATGGGTTTAAAACCCACGTCCCAAGTTTAGATCTCCCTAGAGCCATTCTTCCAAATTTGTTAATTTTCCTTTAACCAGGTTGTGACACGTATCACCATCTGATTGGAGGGGAAAATATATTAAATATTAATTAAAATAAATTAAAATTTGAGTAAATTTACCCACTTGGGTGATGACACGTGTCATCATCTGATTGGTTGATTGATTTTATTTAATAAAAATAAAATTGGGATCAAATTGATATAATAGGTAAATAATATGGACCAAATGTGTAATTTTACAATTTTTTGTTAACTACCACGTCACCCCTTCGTTACCCCTCTATTAATTTTTTAACGGCAGTGGTCAAAATAAGTCAATTTAATAAGTTTAGTGGTCTGATTGACGATTTCGATGGTTCGGTGGTCAAAATAGGTATTTCTAATTAATTCGGTGGTCAAAATAAGTCAATTTAATAATTTTAAATAAATAAAATATTTTTTGCGACATTTAATAAGAACCTCATTTAAGAATCTTTTATTTAATCAGAGTTATTAAATATCTTTTTATTCTATGTCTTGTGATATAAGTTAGACAGATTATTAACGGATAAATTAAAAATCGAACAGTAAATTATTTATTCAAATTTAATTCATTTACGTCTTTAACAGCAAAACTTCTCTCGCTAATTTCGTTTTTATTAAAAATAGTCTCGCTAATATTTAAACCACAGAAGACCCTGAATTAAAGTGCTTGGACCATGAGGAAGTTGTGAAAAGATATAATCGCTTCATGCTTTTAGCCATGCATCAACCAAATCTCCCCCCCTAGAAAGATATAATCAATTTTGAATTTTAATGTTTTTTTTTATCAGGTTCTAATCGTTTCTAGTTGTCTTGGTTATTCATGTTTAAGATTCAAATTTTCAAGATGGAGTCATTTTTCTTGATTAAGTAGAGAAATATTATATTTTTAAAATAAATATTAAAATTCGAACCTATACAAGATAAAACAACTTAAGCATTATTGATTACTCGTTCAATTAATGAATCTTAGCTAAAATTTTTGATTTGCTTCTCTCTGCTTTTCTCATAGCAAGGTATCTAGGGGTATTGATTTGATCTAGCCATTTTTTTTCGTGTTTTTAGATTAAGAAAAGAAAATAAAAAACGAGTAAAATAAGAAATAAAAATAAATGAATAGAAAAACCTTTTTTAAAAGGACCTTCTTTGAATTCCCTTAGTTCATTTTTTATAGGAGATTTGGGTTGGAAGAGTCTGAAACTATTAAAATTTCAAACAAAAATCGCCCCCGAAAAGGGAAAGTGGCAAAGTAACGAAGAGAGGGGAGTGGTTGATAAAGGATGTTGCGGTAATTATTACGGCGAGTTTTTGAGTTTTTATACAAATATAATTATAATTATTTATAATGTTAGAGTACATATTGATTTTAATTTAAATAATTTTTTATATTCATATATAATACACATATTTTTTTTTCATATTTTTCATATGTAGTGTATATATAAGGTAAAATTAAGAGACTCGACTTGAACTTAAAAATTAATACACTAATTATTAAAAATTTTAAGTTATTCAAATTTTTATTTTACAACTCAAACTTTATTTAATTTTTTGAGTAGAGTTTATGAAATTACGAGTCGATTTAAAACGAATCAAATTTTTTGCATCGAGACTCACCCCTGGGAAATTAGAGTTTGACCTAAACATTTGGTAAATTATTTTAAATTAGAATCAAATTAATTGAATGTTTAACAGTTAAAAAGGTGAACAAGCTATACCTTTTATTCCAGTTAGGTGTTTAAATTTTGTTTCGAGCTAAATTGATGCCTAACGCTTCATTTCGTAACTCAAATCATATTTTTCCGTGAAAAACGTTAAAAATTTTATGTTATCCTATGGAACATGACACGTGGCATATTTATGTTATTTTCTTTAATTTTTATTTATTTAAAAAAATGTCTTTAATTTTATAAAGAAAACTCAAAACCTTTAATTTCTCTAAAAAAACCCCAAATACTTAAATCTCTAAATTTCTCCCATGACCGACAACTAAAGGGCGAGGGTGCCGAACGGTGAGGTATAAGGATTTAAAAAGCTGACCCGACCTGCAAAACTGATTGAAATCGACTTGAGTCAGAACTGTTTGTGACCTGAGGTGGTGGTGATCCGAAATCGATTCGAGTCCGAACTAGTGTTGACCTGAACCCGGGTTGGACTTGGAAATTTTGGATCTGAACCCGACCTGAACCCAAAACCAACCTAATAATGTGATAACCGAACCCGACCTGCATGCGACCTGATATGAATTCAAACCCGAGATTAACCTGGTAAATAATTGATATTACCCAACCTGTTATCAACCTGACATATTATGAATCTGATCTGTAATTGACTCAACCTGTAAATGATCTGACTTGTTTTTGAATTGATATGATATTTATCTGACTTGTAATAACTAATAAGTTACAATTGATGAAGTTGTGAGATTATGAATTTATTATATTACATTGTGATAAAATATATTTTTCACTATTTAAGGTACATGATTAACTATGATCATTAAATTAATACGTTTACTTTTTTATATTTTATAAATTATGTAGTATATAAAAATATTTAAATTTTTTATTAAATATCTAAATGTTGCCAACATGATTCCTTATGATTTATGGTTTAATATTATCAGTTTATGGTTTAGTGTTTAGTTTAGGATTATTGGTTTATGTGATTAATTTAGATTCCTTAAGATTTATGGTTTAGTATCAATGATTTATGGTTTAATATCAATGGTTTATGGTTTAGCTTATTATTATTGGTTTACGAGATTAATTGGATTCCTTAAGGTTTATGGTTTCGGTTTAGTATTAATAGTTTATGGTTTAGTTTAGGGTTATTGATTTATGCGATTAATTCCGATTCAACTTGCTAATTTATGCATTTGAATTTGATTAAATATTTAAATCAAAGCTTGGTGTGTACAGTTGAACTAAATTAAAGTTTCAACTTTCATGTGTCCAATTACATGTTTACACCCAAATCAAAATTTTGTGTATAATTATACTAAATTAAAGTTTATATGGTATATAATAATAATAATAATGTTGTCTGAACTGAAGTAACTTATAAAATTTAAGATCTAACTGAGCTAAATTAAAAACTAGAAGCATAAATCACGAACATAATTAAAAGAATTCTAAAACTAAATGTGAAATTTCAATTAAATTAATCTAAATTGGGACTCAATTGAATTAAAAGTAAAACTTAAAAGTAAAAATTTGAGACTTAAATGAAACGAATCTAAAGTTGGAAGGGCTAAAGAATAATTGCCCCTAATGTAAAATATTAGGCGAGTTCTTTCCCTCTAGGCTCCCACCGTTAAAAAAAGGAAAAGTTATAATTGGTAAAAATGGGGGGAACGGACAAAAATTTGGAGGGAATTAAGCCGCCTAATTTTTAGGTTAGGGGTTAATTATCCTTAGGTCCTGCTACGTTTTAAATGTTGCATTTTAGTCATAATATTCACTTTTAAGTATTAGTTTAATTCAATTTAGTCACAATTATATATATTTTAAATTGTAACATATTTCGACATCCTAAGGATATTTTGGTTCATATTAATCCCTAAAATTTTATTTTTATCCGAAATTTACCCACAATTACCATACCGAAGTTTATTTGTACACTATAAGACCCGACTTGAACTTCAATCGAAATCGGTATTCTCCGACTTGAATTTTATCCGTCAACGATGTGACCCGACCTACAGTTTATCTGAACCTAAATTAATCCGTTAATTAACTGATTCATACCCCAACCGTTTTGGCCTGAACTGAAACTTACCCGACCTAAAATTTTACCCGACCCGAACCCGAACTCAATCTGATTTGAAATTAACCTGATAATGACCCGAATCTGAGTCGACTCGGACCCGAATGATCCGAGTCAAACTATTAAATTGACCTGGCATAACCCGTATCTGATTTGGCCTGACTTGACATGACCTGACCTTGTAATACCCGAATTTCGTCCAAGTCTCGTGTATATGTATATGTTCACTATATGTATGGCCAAATAATAATAAACAATAAAATAGTGTATTAAATAGAAATAATTCCCTAATGTCCATATTAAATAAAACACTCTATAGATTAGTCCTTATTATATTTGTCCTGAACAAATCTGAAAGGCCCAATTACAAATATTACAACCCGTTTTAAATGAATCCCCGCCCATTCTCTGTCTTCACCAACCCAAGAAATACAAATGTGTTTCTTGAGCCCGCCAAATTCGACCATGTGGCACTATTGGATTGGTCCACAGCCCCAGCACAAGGATTAAGAGCATAGCTGACGTCAGCCACATCACCTGCTATAAAAGGGAGAGAGAAAGTTAGAATTAATTAATGTTTATGCAATAATTGTGCAATAATTGAAAGGAGAGAGAAAGAGAAGTCGAAGAGATTACCTGAAAAGAAGGGACGTTCGGAGAAGACGATCGGCATACCTTCATCACCGGAGATTCGCCGGAGCTGTTGATACACATCCAGAGGTATATTTCCACCTCTGTTATTTCTTTTCCTGCAATTAAACAAACAAAACATCTAAATCCAGGCCTCAAACATTTAAAAATCAGTGATATCGGTGTCCTAAACCTAGATAAATCCTAAATCTAAAGTCAGTAACCTAAAAATACAAGATCTAAAAATAGAAATGAAAACAGAAACTAAAAAGGATTTCAGACACTTATCTTAAGTCTCTGCCGCTGTGAGCGTTGCCGGAGTTGAGATTGAAGTTGGAGTAAGGATAAGATTCATGAAGGAGTTGAAAATGATAGGAGATTGGTTTTGGTTTCGGGTAGGTAGTTTAGGATGGGGAAGAAGTGCGATTCTGATGAATCAGGGCTCAAATTAGGGTTTAAGATGGAAAAAGAACAATTCTGGAGTTTTTAGGGTTTTTTCGCAGTGGCCAGAAATCGCTCTAGTAGTGGAGCACGGTGGCTGGAAGAAGGTTAGGGATGATCGGAGTTAGACCAGACGGTGGCCGGAGGGATAAGGTTTATCGGAAGGGATGACCGGAGACGATGGCTAGTGGCCGACATCACCTTCAACGGCCGAAGAATAGGCCAGGGTTAGAGTTTAGTGGTGGCCGATGATCGAAGCTATGAAAGTTGGAAGAACTGGGTTTTGTTCTTAAGAAAATAGTGGGTTTGATCTTGGAGAAATAGGAAAAGCGAGGTCTTTTTGTGTTTCTGTGGATCAAATGAAGGAACGAATGAAGAACATATGATGAACAAGGATGAACAAGGGGGTTTTGATCGAAAATTCAATGGTTTTCTGGGTTTTTTCTATCTGGGTTCAGAGGATTTGTGCGATAGAGAGAGAGAAGAGAGAGAGAGTGAAGTGTTATAATAACCGATTTAACTTGGAAATAGCCTATTTATGGTTGAGTCGACACGACACCATTTTGGTGCCGAGTCAAAAAGATCTGCATGTTTCTGATACGAGTCTGGGCACGAGGCCACGGTCCGACTCAAGACCCGGTTATAACGGTTTGGTCCGTTTGTAGTTTAAACTGGCAGATTTAATTTGGTTTAGACCGGTTTGTGAATCGGATTTTTAATATGTTTAGGTTTAGGCTCCCCAATTTGTTCCGTTTTACGCATTGGTTACCAATTCTTTGTAATTCAGCCTTTAAATTCCCAATTTAATTCAATTTGGTCCTGGACAGTTCAATTTTCTTATTTTAATAGCTTTTAATTTGATTGTTTGTATGATGCATATTTTTTTAAATAATCATATAGTATATTTGTTTAGCAAACCTTAAATACTCTTAGTATAATTAGAACCCTAGAATTAGGTTCTCTATCTTGAATGATTTGAAATTGAAAAGGAAGATCATTATAGAAAATGAATGAATATTAAATGATCACATTAATGCCCTAGGTTGATTAGTATCACATTGTATTGTATTGTTATTCAAAGGGGGTGTTTTAGTGAAATATTTAATATTTCATTCAAACTTAGAATATGGTTATTACATATAATTGGATCGTTAGTTCAATAAAATTCAAATTAGAATTAAATAATTAGCATCATTAATAGTAAGAATATTGCTATTTTTGGGCCTAATATGAGTAGTGCCCAATCATTTAGGTGTTATCACACAAGCCCAAAAATTAATGATATTCATAGGATTCTAATTAATTAATGAATTGAAGCCTTAATTAGATTTATACTTAAGATTGACCACAAAATAATTTGTCATGCATTTAAACCTTTTGTGTTGAGATACATTGTTGAGTATGAATAGAAGTTTCCTAATGTATCTGGACACTTCAAAAAATTCACATTCTTTTAAAAATGTATTTTCTTACAAAAAGATATCATCATTCATAAAGAAATTCAATTAGCAATTAATGATCAAATTAAATTCATTTTATTACTCGAAAATGCTAAAATGCCACTTGGAATTAAAAAGGTACCGATAACGGGCGTTTGTGGGGGGTGCTAATCTTTCCCCGTACGTAATCGACTCCCGAACCCAAATCATTCTAAAATGAATCTCTAGTTGTTTTTTATGGTGTCCGGTCTACCAAAGTGACCGGCGGCGACTCCAAATTATTTTCTAAATTAAATAAAGGTTTTAATGTGAAAAATCTAATTTCAAGATTAAGTGAATTCAAATGAACAAAAATCCCGATTTTCAAAAGAATCGATCACCGAGCAATTTTCTTACACCTTTTCTTTTTTCGGTCGCAAAAAAAAAAAACGGTCGTGACAGACCTGAAACCTGAACGATTACCTGGTTTCACATCCCTAGACTGAGGTACGCGCCGTTTGAGTGGTGGATGGTGAACCATTAACGTGTGGAGAATGTCGAACAGTGAGGGAGATGTGATTTGGGGGTTTGATTGAAAGAAACTAAAATTTTAGCATTTTTTAAGAAATTCATATTTTTAAAGAAATTTAAAAATTTAAAAAAATAAAAAACCAGGCCATGTGTTATGTTATAATTGGATGATAGAATTTTTTTAACGGCCATTGACGAAGAAACCTGTTTTGAATTACGGAAGTAAACGTTAGACACAAATTTAGCCCGTAACAAAGTTTAAGCATCTAACTAGAAAAAATATATAGTTTGGACACTTTTCTAACGTTTAAGACTTATTAGAATGAATAAGTTTTAAGACTTAACGACAAGTAACCAAAGGTAAATTACATCTTATCAAGTCTAATTTCTCGTTAAATCAAGGGTCAAACTTAATGACAGGTGACTAAAGTAAAAAAAAAACTGTAATGTTAATGTTTTTTTTTTAAAAAAGAAAAATAGTTTAGTCATCAAATAGAAAAAAATTAAACAGTTTGATTATCGATAATATAACCACCATACTTTTTATATATATATAAAAGTAACAAGATTTTAATTTTACCGAATTATATCATTGAATTTTTAATTTTAACATATTAAATATGAATAATGTTCATTAAAAGCTTGTAAGGCTAGAGAGTGACGGATGCAATATGCATGCTAATACAGCTGTTATATTGCATTATTTCATGAAATTAGCTTAAGTAATTTAGTTTGTTAATAATAATAAAAAGTCGTTGAACCAACAAGTAGTCATAGTGAAAAAACGAATGATGTTCACATTAAGAGATTCCGATTTAATCACTCCATCTACAAAGTATGTGTACTTTGTTAACGAGTTAAAAATATGTATGAATAGATACTACTTTATAACCACCTTTAATTTATTCAAAAAAATTATTTAACAATAAAAATTGTATTTATAATTAAATAAAATTAAATGATCCTGACTTACTAGGGCGAAGTGATACAGAGCTAATAGAGATTTGACCCTCATTGTTCAGTCTTAGGGTCTATTTTTTCACTTTTATGATTGTATTAGTTATAAAATGTATAAGCGGAAAAAAACTTGTTTTATTTAAAATTAAAAGATCAAATTTTATTATTCATTTTTAGTTTTGTTTTTATCAAAAATTTTTATAACTTAGAATACTATTTTATTTTCAGTCACGTTAATTTTTAATTTATGCTTAGCCGCTGATGATTTATAAAAAATAATACCAAATCAAAAATCTTAAGAGACGGTTATGAGAAAAGACTAGCTAACTAAAGAAAGAGGGAAACGAGAGAAACAGAAATGTAAAGGGTAAAACTTTGATACACAAACTGTGTAAAACTAATTATACACAAGTTTGTGTTTTTACCTTATAAAACACAAATTCTAAATTTCTAACCCTAATACCATAAAACTTAAACCCTAAACTCTAAACCATAAACCCTAAATTCTAAACACTAACCTTAAATTCTAAACCCTACAACCTAAACTCCTAAACTTTTAACCCTAAATTAAATTCCTAATTCCTAAATTTAAAAAGCACGTGTAAATTTTTATTTACACGGACTGTACATCAAACTTTTTCTTAAATGTAAATATATTTCAGAAATGTGATATATCATTTTAACTTGCATGAGTCCAATACAAACATTGACTTTTATAGCCCACAAGTTAGGCCTGCTAACTAACTCAAAGAGCGCAGCTGGAATCACAGAAAGCCCAGCTAGCATAACAAAATTACAACTGAGATAAAAGCTTCCACATTTTTTTAGCATAACAAAAAGTTTTCACAAGATCTTGATTTTACGATTTGAGATTAAATTTTAGTCTAAAAATTATGGATTTAGATTTAATGATTTAAAAATAATGAGTTGCGGTAAAAAATTTAAAAATTAAAGTTATAATATTTAATCCATAATCTATCTAACAGCTCAATTGAGTCCCTCAATATTTTTAATCCAAAGCCATATTCATTTTCCTTTTGGTAATCGTTCCATAACTTTCTTGTTCTTGTTGTTTAAGGTTTAATTAAAAAAATGTCTAAACAATTTTTTTAAAAATCCTGATGTAACACCTTGAAATTGGGTTCAATAATTTTTTCGAGTATAGTGATCAGAAAATATTTTTTTTATTTATGTAACGGTTAAAAGGTAATTATCTAACCTTAGAATAAGTGGATAATGAACAAAATTTAGTTCGATTAATGAATGATTCGTTTTAGGATTAAATTGAAAAAAAAAACATAGAAGAACAATTATAATTCAAGGACTAATTTGAATAGAATGTAAAAGTGAATGTTGCATGTGTTATTAACCTATGAAAAAAGAGAATGGTCTAATTGCACATTTAGAGTGCCAGGTGTCATCCTTACAAACTTTATAGTTAGTGGGAAGATGACTAATCTTTCCATTTATGCTTTTAATTAATAAAAAAGAGAGTATAAAATAAAAAAATATAGGGAGGAATTATTGGTCTTTCACCGAGTTAAAAAAAGAAAAGGATAGAAAGAGAAAGTTATTTGGAAGTGTTCTTTAAAACATCCATACCACCATGGTTGAGAGTTTAAGTCTAAGAGAGAGAAAGCTTTAAGAAATGATCTTGGAATGAGAGGAAAATTAAAGAAAAATTATATTTGAAATCCTTGAAGTCTATACTATCAAGTGGTAGCCTTGGAATTTTAATCCAAGCAAGGTAATGTAAATTTCTTAACCAAAATTTTATTGTTAATAAGCATGTGTTTCTTGAATAAATTGATGTTTAATTTATTCTATGATTGTGTTTTGAAGTTTGAAAATCGGTGTGTCATCTAAAGAATGAGGGAAAGTTCGAAACGAGAATTAAGTCAACAAATGCGGCATACCGTAAGCTCGGTCTTGGGGGTGAATATAGTTAAATGTAAGGTTGTGTGTTTTGATTTATATGGAATTCGGTTTGAATTAGTACGGGTAAAGTTCACGTACATGTAATTGGCCATAGAAATGGTACAACTCTAATCGAGCAAATATTTGGCAACCTCGAAACTGTTAAGTTATGTTTGAATTCGTGCGATAATATATATATATATATATATATATATATGAAAAATGTGTGCTGCTCATGTTGATAATACAATTGATTGATGAAAAGTATGATAGATTAAACTAAATTAGTCCAGATTTGTAAATGAGAATGCAATTAGATTTTTGTATCGAATTGAGATTATACATATACTTAAAACAGTTGTTAACGGGCTGTCTTAATTAGAGACTGTTTTACTCTTTTACGAGTCAAATTAGCGGCTGTTAATTGGCATAAAAAGTATCTTATAACTGCTTGAAATCAAGGTGAATAAACCAATTTGTTTCGAGTTATTACTTGTTTATTATTTCTGAAACAATGTTGCCTTATACCTAAAATAGTCTACTCATAAGTTACTTTTTCTTTAGGACTGTTTTGCCTAATTATAATTCTAATTAAGAGCTGTAAATTTAGTCTTTGGTGGTGTAAAAAGCTGTTGGATCGGTAGTAACATTGGAAAATGTTAGAATAATGATAGGCTTGAATGTTTGAATGTAGAAGTGGCAAACGGGTCGTTCGGATCGGGTTCGGGTCGGGTCACTTCGAGTCGAGTTGATTTTCGGTTCAGGTTGCTTTCGGTTTAGGTTCGGTTTGAGTCGGGTCGGTCTGATTTGGATTTAGTTTGGGTCTATGTTATTTTGGATCGGGTCGAGTATCGGGTCGGGTCGAATCGATTGATTTTCGGGTCGGGTCAATATTAGATAGATTGCCTTTTCAGGTCGGGTCAATATCAGATCGGTTGATTTTTAGGGTCGGGTCAATATCAGATCGGTTGATTTTTCGGGTCGGTCAATATCGGGTCGATTGGGCAGCTTTCAAATTGAGTCAATATATGAATATGGTCTTTTAAATAAGAAAAATAATATTAAACTATTACTAAAGATAGTTATTTATTAGTAATATAACACAAAATGAGAATAAAACATACATATTTGAGAAAAATAAATTCGGGTTGCTTTCGGTTCAGGTTAATTTTCGGTTCGGGTTGTTTTTGGTTTGGTTACTTTTCGGTTCGAGTTGATTTTCGGTTCTGGTTGCTTTCGGTTCGGGTTGTTTTCGGTTTCAGTTATTTTTAGTTTCGATTAATTTCGATTTGGGTTGAATTTCAGTTTAACTAAATTCGGGTCGATTTTGGTTCGGTTCAGTTTTGGTTCGGATTCGTGTCATGTTTAGACCATCATGTTCAAGTCTATATCGAGTCTCGGGTTGGGTAAATCGGTTCGGGTCTCGAGATTGCAGTCCACATTGACTAAATTTGTAAAATTAGACCGTCTAAGTTATTTTTTATACAGATTTGAAGTTTGACTAATATGCCGGGGTGAGGCTAAAAGTTATCTAAAAGAGTAATAGTAGCTAAAGTTTAAGGAATAGGACAATAATTTATCATGTTAATTATGCTTAATCGTGTACTTATTAAAATAGTAAATCGTGATTTGTTGTACAAGATCTAAGAAATTTTGTCTAAGATTTGAAAAGAAATATTGAAGATAATGAATAACCTTGGGTAATAATAAGGAACTCTAAAGTGAGATAAGTGTAATTTGATTGTGTTTAAACTTGTATTTGTTTAATTGTGCATATATTTGTTATGCCATATTTGATGTTACGAATAGCCAGAGGTGAAAAACAAGTTATTCGGTTTTGGTTTGGGTTATTTCGAGTCTGACTACATTTGGTTTAAGTTTGGTTCGGTTTAGTTCGGGTCTGGTTCAGTTTAGCTCGAGTCTATGGTGATTTCGATTTGGGTATCGGGTCAAAATTTTCGGTTTGGTTGATTTTCGGTTCGATTATTTTTGAGTCGGTTGATTTCAGATCGGGTCAATATCGGGTTAATAGGAGATCAATAAGTTTTAGTTGGGTTTTTAGGCCAAGTTAGGTTTTTCATCCTATATATGACTTTATATAGCATACATATTTGACTTTTTGGTGAGTTGTGCGATAGTTCACGTCTCATCTTTATTTATTTATTTATTTTAATATATTTTCTTTATTTGGGGTTGCTTTCGGTTCGGTTTCATTCGGTTCAGTTGAAAATCGGTTCGAGTTTATTTTTGGTTCAACTGAGGTTCGGTTTGGTTCATTTCAGGTTTCGAATCAGATTCGGGTCATCATGTTCGGTTCAATTTTGAGTTTCGGTTTGAATAAATCAATTCGGTTTTCGGGTCTCGAATCAAATTTTCCAGGTCTACGAATAGGTAACATTTTGAATTCATGGTTATGTGAAATAAATGTGAAAATGTGTTCGAATCATTGCTCTGCTAACTTAGGTACGTATGCTAAGTATGTAGTTGCCTTGATTCGTGCATGAAGGATAAACTATGTGGAGCTTAATCTTAAGCTTAAGTTATACTTAAAATTTCAGTAAAGAGGTACGCCTTTTTGATAGTCTTTATAGATTAATTTTGTAACTCCCTCGACCCTGCCTAGTCGCAAGACTGAACCGAGCGAGCTACATTAAGTTTATCAAAATAAACCGTGAGAAGAAACTCGAAACACGTTCTTTTTTCCTTTTATCTTATCTAAATGTGATATTATTAACCTATGTGTTCATACTGGTAGCGGGTGAAATCTAACCTCAATTTGACATCGAATCGACATTTGATTGCTCACATTTACATTTTAGGGAACGAATTGCAATTCTGAAAAACTACGGGAATTTAACCCATTTTAAGGTTACTACTATTCAATTAGTCATGTTTCAGGCATTCATGTCAGAAATCAACTTAATTTGATCACCCAAACTCATACAATTGCACTCACAACTTTCAGGGACTAAGACGTAAGAAAATAGAACCTTAGAATATTCTAAATAACCAAATTAACGACTAGCCGTATTGGTACACTATGGTCTGTATCAGTACACTTTCATCTTAGATTCTAGTGGCTAAATTTTATACCGATACGCCCTCGCGTACCAAAACACATGGTCATTTACACATGACCGTACCGAAACGGGACCCCGCGTACTGAAACGCTAAGCCTGATTTGGCTTACCCATATCGATACAATGGGTCGCGTACTGATACGCTTGGGCCTAAAATGCTCAAATTTGCTAGTTTAACATACTTTTAAGCAACCCAAAACACCTACACATACTTTTAACACACGTCTAACATATTCAAGGATCGATCTTCAACCAAGCATACCAGAATCAACATCAATTCATAGCATCATGCTTAAAATGGTAAATTATAGGCATGCTCCTTATGAACCAAGCCAAGCAAAACTCCAAAATTCAAACCCAAGCAAAAACCAACCATTAGAGGCCTTATACAAGTCAAAACAACAACTCAAACATGAACAAACAGGGAGGTCAATAACATCTCCCAAAACAACGGAAACCCCTATTGCCCTTATTACACATAGTCTATCTTTAAAAAACATACATTCAATTGACGAAGTTCTTGGTCCACCTTGCTCCCTTGCTGCCTTCACTTTATTTCTCTGCATTGATGGACAAAGAGAGCGTAAGCACACTACGCTTAGTGAGGAGTGTTCAAAAACAACACACCATCAATGCATTTTAAACCGGTTTCAAAACCACATTAGAATCTTATTCCAAATCTCATTTGATTCATCATTCAAACCATCATGCCTTGAAAACCATGCACTTAACTCTTTCAAAAACTAGCATATTGAATCATATGCAACATGTATCATTAACCAACAACAAATACCATTGCTAACCTCTATTTAAGCCTTCCCATGCATAACATACCATATGCAAAGTTAAAAGAGTAAACATGTATAAATCGCATTATACAACACATGATACATCAACAATTATATTGGCTTCCAAGTGATCATTAACCAAGTTCTATTATCAAAACATAACATCAGATACACAGATTCACAAGTGTTCTCACAACACTTCATACATTCTCACCGCCATCTCAAGGTTCACTCTTGAGAGCTACCCTCAACCATTGTGAAACCCATGGTGGAGTTTTTGGTACCTTACAACCCCTCAAAATCACTCATCGGTAGATGTACAACGCCAATAATAAGAGTTTTCGGTACCTCTCAACCCCTCAACCGTTAAGGTACTTGGATGGAGTTTTTGGTACCTCTCAACCCCTCAACATTCAAGGCGACTTTTTATAGTGCACCATCAATCTTATGGCCATACATCTATATCTGATAACTTTTAAACCACATCATTTGCCAATATAATTCACATTTAACCATGTATCACACTGTTTTAAAGCAACTTACCATACCAAACCAAAGCATCAAACAATGCTTTCACAAGTATAAACCATACTTACATGGATCATTTAGCAATGTATCCACCATTAATATATAACAAAAAACAGTAGATAACATACTTGAAAATATGCTTTAACAATAGATACCATGTAATTCAAAACAAGTGCATAAACTATTTCGTAAAAAGCATGACCGAGAGAGAAAATCATTTATACTTACTTCTGAATTTAAATCAGCGTTTCAAGCTAAGTTTAAACCCCCATAAACTACTTTTAAACCTTTTCAAAGATGAAGGTCATGATCTCACTCACCGACAATGCAACGCCTCGCTCGCCGATGCATAACACAGCTCTAAATCTTCCAAAGTGACGCTTAAAGCTTGAGAATCAACTTCTCCTGATTTAACCAACAAAAATAGGGGATTCAATGCATTAAAATGCATTTCCAAATCCATGAATAACAAAACACAATAATATACTTCAAACTCTTGCCGAAAGTTTCCCAAAACTATCGAAACCAACATCAAACACCCTCCAAACTTAACCCAACCAAAAGCTACTGATTTCATCAATTAACAATTAAAAACCATTTCAAACATCCTTATACCTCCATCAACCAATAAATCTCACAACACCTCCAAAAACACCTAACTATCAACTTAAACATTTAGAGATTGAAATAATTTTGAAATTCCAATGTCAAAACAAACTTATTAACATTATAAAACATCATCATCATGTTCTAGTCTGATCAAGAACTTAGCAAAATAGATCTAAAACGAAGATCTCTTAATTTTATCAATTAAAACTATTTAAACCAATTTTCTACAATTAAATTATCAAAACTCATCAGAAATCATTTATAAAAGATCAAGAACTTGAGAATTTCATTAAATAACCTTTCGTTAGAGGAGAAGAATGAAATCTTACCTCTAATGGATGCTTTTCCCTTAATTGGATAGATTTACATGAGAAAACAAGATTAAACAATAAGATTTTGATAGGAAACCAGTAGAAAATCATTTAAAGATAAAAAATCAATTAAATCAAGAGATTACCTGAAGATTTTAAAAAAGAAAATGATGTTTGGCCAAAGATAATTTGAGATAAAACTTTAGAGAGAAAAGTAGTTACATCAATTTTGTTTTAAAGGATTAACCACTAATTAATTCTCCAAACCAATTATAATTTTACAAAACCTTTTTAAAATAAACCAATTAAGGGTTAAAGTCTGATATTAGACTTTGGGGTAATTAGCTCCTTAAGGATTCAAAGTTCCAGCCCTTTTACAAAATAGTCACTAAAACAGTTTTACAAAGTTTACGTTTTGGTCACTAAACCCAAAATGTTCGAATTCCAATTACTATTTTCCAAAATTGACCTCACCAACACTTTTTATATATTTAGAAAGGATTTTATAATATTTTCCATATTTTTATCACCTTTAAAATATTTAATCCCGATTTAATCTCGAAACTGACTCGAATCTCTAATTTCGGTTCACCGGACCTCAAACCAACTCAAAAACCTCTAGGCCTAAAATCGGGGCATTACAACTCTCTCTCGCTTAGAAAATTTCATTCTCAAAATTTTTACCTGGCAGAAAAAGGTAAAGAAACTGTTTCTTCATGTCATTATTCCTTTCCAACGTGGCTTCTTCAACACCACGATGTTGCCACAACACTTTGACCAACTCTATGGTCTTACCCTCGAAGAACCTTGCTGTCCATATCCAAGATCTTCACCGGTTCCTCATCATAAGACAAGTTAGGATTCAACTCAACTTCCTCAACGGGCAACACATGTAACGGATTCGATCTATACCTCCGAAGCATGGACACATGAAAACATCATGTATCTTCTCAAACTCGGGAGGCAACCTTAAACGATAAGCAACAGGACCCACACGCTCCACCACTTCATACGGTTCAATGAACTCAACTTGCCTTTCTTACCAAATCTCATCACCTTCCAAGGTGAAACTTTTAGAGACACACGATCACCAACTGCATACTCAATCTTCATACGCTACAAATTCGTATATGATTTTTAACGATCCAAAGCCATTTTTAGATGATAAAAAATGAGCTTCACCTTCTCATTTGTATCCTTTAACACATCAGGCAAGGAAACATACTTTTCCCCTACCTCGGCCTAATTCAAAAGCATACGAAACCTCCTACCATACAAAGTTTTATACGGTGCCATTTGTATATTCGCTTGATAGCTATTATTATAGGCAAAATCCATCAAAGGTATGCCTTTCTCAGGTTCCTTGGAACTCAATGATACAAAATCTCATCATATCCTCCAAAACCTGGATCACACGTTCAAATTGACCATCCGTCTGAGGATAATACGAAGTACTGAAACTCAACTGTGTACCCAAAGTTTGATGCAAACACTCTCAAAACCTTTTTGTAAACCTTTGTTACCTCTTTAAAATTACTGTTTTAATGCCAATCTCACAATGCTTTTGCTTGTTTTTAGGTACATTTAGTTGTATTAGGCTGTAGAATCATGCATTTGCATAAGGAGTTTAGCATTTTGTCCATGCCAGTGTGAAGGGTTGTTTTATTGCTATTTTGCAGGGTTGGCATAGGATTTGGCACAGGAATATAGTGCAGTAGATAATGCCAGAGAGAATGCCGAGTGCTGTTGGCACAGAAGGACCAGACAATGTCAAGCATCAGTTGGCAGAGAGGTGAACTTAATGCCATGCCAAGAGGCTGTTGAACCCCCAAAAAAATAGGATGAGATCAAGCTCTTAAACGATCGCAATTAGATAAACCTCTGAGAAAATAGCGAATAAGGTGGTGCCAAGATATGTTGGCTATGTCATGCCAAGCTTGATTGCCAAGAAAAAGTTTGTAATATGACATCAGCCCTAGCCTGATAAGCTTTCATACAGATTGGATAAGACCTTATCTGTTATCCCTTAAGCATTTGAAATTCAAATGAGAAGCTTACCCTAGCCTTCCTTACACGCCTATTTAAAGAACTAATGGAGGAGAGAAAAAGGATGAATTGCAGAGAGCTAGCGTGATCAGATTGAGGAGTTGGAGTGCTTGACGAGTGAAGGTCGGTTGCACCGAGGAAGGTGGTTCAATCACTTGGCCAAGAGCCTGAATCTTGAGGGCTGCATTGATAGACCCCTCTCGCACATTCTTTTATTTTAAGTGCTTTTGATTTTATTTTAATGATGATGTGTTCGAAAATGATTATAGTTTTGTTGGGTAAATCCCTCGCCATGGACTAATTTCATAGTTGGTGAGGGATGTTTGGTTTAAACGTTATTTTTATGCTATAGTTTCTTTAATAATAACTATGTTTTGGCAATACTTTGTCTATTCGGCACACTTTAATTCTTCCTAAATGCTTTGCCAAGCGAGAGCTGGCACTATTGGCCTATTGCTCCTCAATATCTTAACAGACTTGGGGTGGCAACGATTGAGTTGTTGAATACTAAGGAGAGAAGCTTTGAGAGAATTTGTTAAAGTAGATGAATTTATTTCAGGAGTGACATCTATCCCTTAGGAGTATAGATTGGTTCTTATTTAAACCGGGTTATTTAAAAACATGCACTATAAAGATATAAGGATTTTTATATGATCGACTTAGGGCAATGACTATCGAGAGAGGCTTTGCTAATTTTGAATCTGTTCGGCAAACAATGCAGAGACAGGTTGACATTAAAGGTTGGCACGACATGAAAAGTGTAGAAATCAGGCATTCCCTGCCAACGCTCATTACTCATTAAAAGACCTTCCTTGCCAACGTTTTTACTTTACTTTTATTTCTTTTCTAGGTATTCCCAAAATAAGCTTCCAAACAAACATCTTTTCTTCCAAGGTAAGTAACAATCGAAAAATCGAATTCTAAGTCAATCTCTGTGGAATCGATACTCAGCTTAACTGCTGTATTACTTACAAACTGTGTATACTTGCACACAAAAGACTCTTGACACTGTTTTATTAATACATACATTTTGCCCTTTTTGCCAGCATTCATAACACACTTCTTTTAGAGTCTACAAGATTTTGGCGCCGTTATCGGGGATTGCACCGGAGTTGATTATTTTTAAATTTTTTTTACTTTTCTTTCTTTTTATTTTACTTTTGTTTGCATTGGTGTATGACTAGAAGCCACGTTGTGGTGGGCGAGTGGCCATACGATCTGGAAATTGAGAGAACCTTGAGAAGGTTAAAGAGAAGATTCTAAGAGATCAATAATCAAGGTAATCGAGGGAATGGTGTGGCGAAAAATGAAGGCAATCCACATAACAATGAGATGCCGCCACCACCACCTGTTGTCCCAATTGTTGATGAATCGAGATCTATTAGAGAACATTCGACACCTAACATTGACAACTTGATGCCAGTATTTGTTGACATAGAGGTAAATGCTGTTAATTTTGAACTTAAGCTGACAATGATTCGAACTCTTTTAAATATCGGTCAATTTGATGGAGCACTGACTAGAGATCCTAGGCAACATCTAAAGCATTTTATGGAGATTTGCCAATTATTCCAACAAACCGGAGTATCTAAAGATACCTTGAAACTAAGGCTATTCATGTTTCTCTTGAGAGATAGAGCCAAAAGGCTTGGCTTAATTCTTTGCCACCAGGGTCAATTAGTTCATGGATAGATCTTTGCCAGAAGTTTTTGACATGATTTTAGCCGCCAACACTCACTGCCAAGCTGAGGGGTGAGACCATTACATTCAGGCAGGCTGATGATGAAACATTATATAATGCCTAGGAGATATTTAAAGATCTGTTGAAAATGTATCCTATGCACGAATTCCCGAAATGGACCCAAGTTGAAACTTTCTACAATGGATTGAATGCACAAACAAGAACTGTTGTTAATACTTCAGCAGCCGATTTATTGCTAGACAAAAAGTACTCAGAGGCTGTTGATATTCTTGAAAGAATTTCAATTAATGATTTTGAATATCCTGTTGCCAAACTCATGATCGGAACCAAAGTCAATGGGAAATTGAAGGTTGATGAACTAACATCCATTCATGCCGAGATTTCCAACCTCACCACCATGGTGAGATTATTGCAAAAGAACAATGAGTCCTAAGAAGTTAAAGCATTAGACCTTTTTTATACAGTCTGTGGAGAGAATCATCATGTGGAAGAATGCCATGCCAATCTTGAATTGGTAAATTTTGTTGGCAATAGTAATCGTTACTATAATGTTAACTCCAACACTTATAATGCAGGTTGAAGATAACACCTTAACTTAGCTTGGGGAAATCAAAGAGGTAACCAGTACAATGCACAAGGCCAGAATGCCCAGAGGAATAATGCCATGCCAGCATTCTATCAGAATACCATGTCACAGAAAGCTCAAAACAATTTCCATTAAGGGCAAAGATTCAACCAAGGATGCACTCTTACTGATTACATGGAGAGGAATGATGCCACAATCTAGAGTTTGGCAGCATCAATGAGAAACTTGGAAGTTCAAATTGGGCAGATTACCAATGCACTTAGCAATCGACCCCAAGGAGCATTGTCAAGTGACACGGAGGATGCTCGGCACAAATACAATGAGCAATGCAAAGCTATAACTCTTCAGAGTGGTAAGTAGTGTGAGGCAGAGATGGCTACCAAAAAACCAATTAATTGCCAAATTGAACTAGGGAAGAAGAGAAGAAAGAAATTAAAACAGATGATGCCAGTAGTAATGCCAGTACCGAAGCCAATACTGATGCCAGCACCAATGCCAAAACGGATGCCAGCATCAATGCCAAACAACATATTGATGCCAAACAGACTGATGCCAGCATTGCCTTGGCAAAGCCAACATCACCGGCATATGTGTATTCGCTACCACCGTTTTCAGCAAGACTTCAAAAGAACAAGCAGGACCAGCAATTCAAGTACTTCTTGAAAGTTCTTAAGCAGTTGCAAATCAAAATTCCATTAGTAGAAGCCCTTGAGAAAATGCTCAACTACGTGAAATTCATGAAGGATATTTTGTCTAAAAAGAAGAAGTTAGGAGATTTTGAAACTGTCGCTCTAACTGAGGAATATAGTGCCATGATCTAGAACCGATTGCCACTAAAGCTAAAAGATCCAAGGAGTTTTACTATTCACTGCACCATTGGCAACAAATTCATTGGCAAAGCGTTGTGTGACCTAGGAGCCAGTATCAACTTGATGCTAATGTCAGTTTTCAGAAAGCTTGGTATAAAAGCAAAACCTAGCACGATGACGCTTCAGTTGGCAGATCGATCCTACGTACATCCCAAAGGTAAGATCGAGGATGTGTTAGTAAAGGCAGACAAATTTATTTTTTCAGCTGATTTTATCATTTTCAATTATGAGGCCGATGTCAATGTACCGAATATTTTAAGCATGCCATTTCTTGCCATGGGTATGGCTCTTATTGATATTCATAAAGGGGAATTAACAATGCGTATAAATGACCAACAAGTTACATTTAATGTGCTTCGAGCTTTGAAATGTGCATATGAACCCGATGAATGTCAAGCTGAGGAGATGATAGAGTCCATTTATACTTTGGACATGGCACAGTTATGCCAGGATACAAAATTTGATGCCAGCATGCTTGATGGTATAGCTGAAATTTTTGAAGAACCTGAGGAATCATCCTTAGAGGTTGAAGATGTAAGTTATTTTGAGCCTCTACAGTTGGCCGACAAAGAGATAAAAGAACCTAAACCATCAATTGAGGAACCACCAGAGTTGGAGCTAAAGCCACTACCAAATTACTTGAAGTTTGCTTATATAGGTAAACACTCAACTCTGCCAGTGATCATTACCACTGATCTCACGAATGATCAGGAGGAGAGATTGCTGTCAATATTAAGAAATTATAAGCAAGCATTGGGTTGGACCTTGGCAGATATCCAAGGTATTAGCCCAACTATTTGCATGGACAAAATTATTTTAGAAGAGTACCATGACAGGACCATTGAAGGCTAAACCCAAGCATGAAAGAGGTAGTAAAGAAAGATATCATAAAATGACTTGATGACGAGATCATTTATCCCATTTCCAATAGCTCTTGGGTTAGCTCGGTGCAATGCGTGCCAAAAAAGGGTGGCATGATTGTGGTACAAAATAGTAAAAAAGAATTAATTTCCTCCAGACCTATCATAGGATGGAGAGTGTGCATGGATTGTAGGAGGCTGAACAGTGCCACAATGAAAAACCACTTCCCATTGCCTTTCATTGACCAAATGTTAGATAAGTTGGCAGGTAAAGCTTTTTATTGTTTTTTGGATGGTTATTTAGGTTATAATCAGATTGCCATCGCCCCTGATGGTCAAGAGAAGACCACGTTCACGTGTCCTTATGAGACGTTTACTTTTAGAAGGATACCATTCGGCCTTTGTAATGCGCAAGCAACATTTCAATGTTGAGAGGATTAAAAGTCGACCGAGAAAAAGTGGAGGTAATCAAGCAATTTCTGCCTCCAATAAGTGTAAAAGGTATAATGAGTTTTTTTATGACATGCCAATTTTTACCAGCGTTTTATTAAAGACTTTTCAAAAATTGCTAAACCTGTATGCTTGTTATTAGAACATAATGCCACTTTTATATTTGACGATTCTTGTTTGAGAGCATTCCAGGAGCTCAAAGAAATATTAGTTAATTCCCATATAGTCGTAGTACCAGATTAGAATGAGCCTTTTGAGCTCATGTTCGATGCTAGCGACTATGTCGTCAGAGCAGTTTTGGGACAGCGACATGGCAAGGTTTTCCATGCCATTTACTATGCCAGCTGAACTTTGAATGAAGCATAACTTAATTACTATACAAAACTGAAAAAGAATTTCTTGCAGTTGTATTCGCTTTTAATAAATTTAGATCTTATTTGATTGGTTACAAGGTTGTAGTTTTTACAGATCATTCGGCACTGAAGTATATCTTAGCAAAGAAGGATGCCAAGCCTAGGCTAATTCGATGGATGCTTTTACTTCAAGAATTTGATCTAGAAATTAGAGACAAGAAGGGCAATGAAAACTTAGTAGCTGACCACCTCTCACGTTTAGAGCATCATCTTGAAGATGGTAAGACCAATTTTATTAGAGATGATTTTCCTGACAAATATTTGCTTGCAGTTAATGCAATGCCATGGTATGCTGACATTGTCAACTACCTGGTGAGCAACATTCTTCCACCAGACTTGGCATACAATGCCAAGAAAAGGTTCATGCAAGAAGTTAGGCTATACTATTGGGATGAGCCATTGTTGTTTAAACAATGTGACGACTAAGTGATCCGCCGATGTGTTCCTGAAGATGAGCAGCAAAACATATTGCATTTATGCCATGTCGCACCATACGAAGGTCACTTTGCTGGGATGAAAACTACTGCCAAGGTGCAGCAATCAGGATTTTTTTAGCCAAAACTATACAAGGATGCCCACGAGTATGCCAAGGTATGTGACCGATGCCAATGGACAGGAAATATCTTTGGCAGACACCAACTACCACTCCAAAACATAAAGCCCGTGGACTTATTTGATGTATGAGGGATAGACTTTATGGGTCTTTTTCCTTCATTATTTGGTAATTCTTATATACTTGTGGTTGTTGACTATGTATCCAAATGGATAGAGGTTGTTGCCCTGCCAATAAACGATGCCAAGGCCATTGTCAAGTTTTTGCACAAATACATTTTTACCCGATTTGGTGCCCTTAGAGCAATAATTCATGATGAGGGTACTCATTTTAAATGTAATCTAATCTCTAAAGCTTTGTGCATATGTGATATTCAGCAAATGATAGTCGCAACATACCACAAACAAATAGGCAAGCTGAGATATCAAACAAGAAGATTAAGAACATTTTAGAGAAGACTGTAAATCTATCAAGAAAAGACTGGTCCTTGAGACTAGATGAGTCATTGTGGGCTTATAGAACTGCTTTTAAAACTCTTTTGAGTACTCCACCAATTAGACTCGTTTTCGAAAAATCATTTCATTTGCTAGTAGAACTTAAACATAAAGCCTATGGGCCATCAAAACACTTGACATGGCATGGAGAGTTGCTGGAGAAAAAAGGTTATTAGATCTGAATGAGTTAGAGGAATTCAGAACACAAGCCTATAAGAATGTCAGGATTTACAAGGAGAAGACAAAACACTGGCATGATAGTAGGATAATGCTAAGATATTTTGAGGTAGGCCAACGTGTTCTATTTTTAATTCATGCCGTAAACTATTTCTAGGTAAACTCAAATCAAGATGGATGAGTCCTTATGAAGTTGTAAAACCTTACACCCATAGAGCTGTGGACATTAAGAACTTGAAGGTAGGAGAAATTTTCATGGTGAATGGCCAACGTCTAAAGCATTAAATGGAAGGTGATCAGAACAATGCCAAGGAGGTGATCGTCTTGGCAGAGGTAACATGAAACCATCATCATGTTTGAACTTTTTATAAATATTTGGATAGTTGTTTTTATTTGTTTTAAGATTTAGGATTTTTAATTATTTTTCTTTATGCTAATTTTCATTTTTATTCATTTGTTGTGTTGAACAGTTTCCTTTAAGTGTGTGTAAAGTTACTGCTATGAACAATGCCAGAATTTCTACCAAGAAATTTGCCAAAACTATTGCCAGGATCATTACCTAGTGCAATGCCAAGCACATTGCCATGCACAATGCCAATATAGCTTGGCATGCAGCGGATTGAATGTTGGAAAGAAGGGATAAAACCCTAGCTTGATCGAATGAGAGAACATATTCTTCAACCTTAAACCCTAGCCACCCAACACTAGGTTAAAAATTTAAACTTAATCTAATCACCCTATCACTTCAAATTCTTACCCAATCCTATCACTTTAATCTTATCACTTTACCCTTATCACTTTAACTCATTTCCAATTAAAACTGTTTTAACTTCTATCATTATCCCTATTTATTCGGCTATCATCATTAAACTCTCTTAAACACTCAAACTTTTCACTTTCTTTACTCTGGCCAAATATCAAGAATCATATCTCTTTCTTCTTTTTTCGAGCAAGATTTAAGAACAAAATTATCTTTTCTTCTTCTTCTTCTTTCATTCAAACTGACTCGAGCTCTCGTCAATGGCTTCTTAATTTACCCCATTCAACCGATTTTTCAATGAAAAAATTCGAAAGAGATTTGAAGCAAGCTTTGCTTCAAGTTCTTTTTTATGAGAATCATTTTGATTTCAAGACCGACACCACTTTTGGATTTCCTACCGAGTTTATGGCCATAGTCGACATGCACAAGTGGAGTTCCTTTTTCCAACAACAAAGGGAGATCTACGCCACATTAGTTCAAGAATATGATGCCCATTTTGTGACAAATGATTCACCATTCTTGATGATTAGAGGTAAATGTGTGCGTTTCGATGAAGGGTATATTAACTCTATGTTTGCGTTGAATGAAACAAGGGATGAATATGATGACTATGTTGAGTCTATGAATGCTGCCCAGATTAAGAAAATGTTTGCAGACTTGTGTGAAATTGGCATGGTTTGGACAATTTCATCAACGGGCCACCTAATGGTGAAAAGGTTGGCATTGAAGCCACAAATGAGAGGCTGGAATCACTTTATCAAGGCAAACCTGATGCCCATATCTCATAACGAGACTGTCTCAGAAGAAAGATTGATTTTATTGCATTCCATCATTAAGGGGCACAAAATCAACATTGGCAAAATCATCATCGAGGAAACCTATAAATGTGCAGCAAAAGGTAAAGGCATTTTATTTTCCCCTTTGCTTATTTTTAACATTTGCATGTGCCATGATGTGCCTAGGCTTGATGAGGAAAGAGGCCAGATAATCAAGGGAACGGTAATCACTACTGCTATATGAAAAAATCTCACTGCTGCCGAGCCAAAGAACAAGGGCAAAAGGATAGCAAAAGCTGCCACGCCAAAGGAAAAGGTGCCAAAGGAAGAGCAAAGCAATGTGCCAGATACCATTCCAGTAAGTTTGTTGGCAGTGCTGTCCCAGATTTATCACCTTCAGGAGATCATTCTCCAAAAGCTAGAAACAGCTGAGGAACTCAATGTTAAGATAAGACACTACACAAAGGAAATGGATGTTATAATCAGGGAAGTTTTGGAAAAATTATCCCCTGATTTTGTACCAGCATTCCCTGCCGAGCCTGCTACCAGTGGAAATGCCAGTCCAGTTATGTCAGCCAGTCCTGCAAGTCAAGCATTAGATGCCACAGTTCCCCTATCTCTAGTCTAAGTTGATTCTGCCAGTACAGATTCCTCATCTGAACTAGAGGAAACCACAGTCAAAACACCAGCTGAACCTGCCAATCCAAAGGAAGATGTTGGAACCTCCACTGCCGCTTCAAAACCAGGCATGAAAGGAAGGAAACGAATAGCCCCTGATCATGGGAAATTCGTAAAAAAAAAGACCCGAGTCACATGAGAAGAAGTCTCCGAGGGGGAGTCCCATTCTTCTTAAACTCCTTTGCATTCCATTACATTGCATTCACATGATCATGCATTTTATTTTTCTGTTTTAATTTTGTATATATGTGTTGTTTCATGCATTGAAGACAATTCACATCTTAGGTTTGGGGGTGTGCATTTCTTCACATTTATGCCATGCATTTCATGTTTAATTTCTGTTGCCATGCCATTTTAGGTCACTTAGAATAGATGCATGCCGAACCACTAAAAAAAGAAAATTTTGCCTCAGATTAATTTTGAAGAATTTTAACATTTGTTAGGGAAGTTTAATTTGATCTAGTTGTCTGCCTAATGAAGAAATTTTAATCTTTAGTTGTCATGCCATGCCAGCAGAGTAGTATGCCAGGTTAGCTTGGCAATTGATCTCTAGTTTAGGGAATTGAATTTACACTTAACACGTGATATGTATCTAGTTCTCTAGCAAACTTAGACTATTTGAAACTATGCTCAGGTTGAAAAAAATGAAAAATAATGCCAGGGTAAAAAAGAAACTAATAAGGCAGCAATGTTTTGCCAAGGCAATAAAAAATAGAACTCTCCTCTACCTAGGGATAATAAGTTACTTGGGGCTTCGTGGTTTGCTCCCTCTTAGTTCTCAATCCAAAACCCTAGGTATGAGTTGAAGAGAAAACCTAGTGATTTCTGGATTAAGGTGGGGATTCGTAGTATGCTCCCTCTTATCATTCACGCTAAATAGTGTCACGAAGCAAGCTTAAATTAATGCCAATAGAACCCTTGGCAAGAAAGAAAAAGAAAGAAAAAATAATGAAAATAATGATATGAGTTTAGGCAGTAAAATTGGCTAAGGGAGTGAAAGGATATTGGATGTATATTTCTTACACATTATGCACTCTTCATGAACTTAGACTAGAGTTATATTGTTGCACTTGAATTATTACCTGCTTGGCATTATTGCATTAAGATACTGAGGGCAGAAATAGAGCCAAATTCCGTTCGCCAGCAGTTGTTGGCATTCCAACCAAAATTCTGTCGAGGTAAATTTTTCACAATTTTTAATTTTCTTTGTTTGCATTACTTGAGGACAAGCAACGAGTTAGGTTTTGGGGTGTGTCACTTCTCCAAAATAACTATTTTTAATGCTAATCTCACAATGCTTTTGCTTATTTTTAGGTACATTTATTTTTTTAGGTTGTAGAATCATGCATTTGCATAAGGAGTTTAGCATTTTGTCTATGCCACTCTGAAGGGTTGTTTTGTACCTATTTTGTAGGGTTGGAATAGGATTTGGCACAGAAATACAGCGCAATAAAGAATGTCAGAGAGAATGCCTAGTGTTGTTGGCACAAAAGGACCAGATAGTGCCAAGCATCGGTTGGCAGAGAGGTGAACTTGATGCCATGCCAAGAGGCTATTGAACCCCGAAAAAATAGGATGAGATCAAGCTCTAAAAAGATCGCAATTGGATCAGCCTCCGAGAAAATAACGGATAAGGTGGTGGCAAGATATGTTGGCTATGTCATGCCAAGCTTGATTGCCAAGACAATGTTGGTAATATGACATCACCCCTAGCCTAATAAGCTATCATACAGATCGTATAAGACCTTATCTCTTATCCCTTAAGCATTTGAAATTCAAATGAGAAGCTTACCCTAGCCTTCCTTACACGCCTATTTAAAGAAACGATGGAGGAGAGAAAAAGGACGAATCGTTGAGAGCTAGAGTGATCAGATTGAGGAGTTGGAGTGCTCGACGAGTGACGGTCGGCTGCACCGAGGAAGGTGGTTTAATCACTTGGTCGAGAGCCTGGATCTTAAGGGCTGCATCGAGAGACCTCATATATCTAATTCTCTTGTTTTAAGTGTTTTTTATTTTATTTTAATGATGATGTGTTCGAAAACAATTATGGTCTTGTTGGTTAAATCCCTCACCATGAACGAATTTCATAGTTGGTGGGGGATGTTTGGTTTAAACGTTATTTTTATGCTCTAGTTTCTTTAATAATAACTATGTTTTGGCAATACTTTGTCTAATCGACATACTTTGTTTTTTCCTAAATGCTTTGCCAAGCGAGAGCTGACACTATTGGCCTATTGCTCCTCAATATCTTAATAGACTTAGGGTGCCAACGATTGAGTTGTTGAATACTAAGGAGAGAAGCTTCGAGAGAAGTCATTCAAGTAGATGAACTTGTTTTGGGAGTGATATCTACCCCTTATTAGTATAGATTGGTTCTTAATCAAATCGGGTTATTTAAAAACATGCACTATAGAGATATAGGGATTTTCATATGATCCACTTAGGGCAATGACCATCGAGAGAGGCTTTGCTAATTTTGAATCTGCTCGACAAACAATGCCAAGACAGGTTGACCTTAAAGGCTGGCACGACATGAAAAGCGTAGAAACCAGGCATTCCCTGCCAACGCTCATCACTCATTAAAAGACCTTCCATGCCAATGTTTTCACTTCACTTTTATTTCTTTTCTTTTTAAGTATTCCCAAAACAAACTTTCAAAACAAACATATTTTCTTCCAAGGCAAGTAACAATCAAACAATCGAATTCCAAGTCAATCTCTGTGGGACCGATACTCAGCTTAACTGCTGTACTACTTGCAGACCGTGTATACTTGCATGCAAAAGACTCTTGGCACTGTTTTGCTAATACATAAATTTTACCCCTTTTGCCAGCATTCATAACATACTTCTTTTAGAGAGTACAACCTTAGATCCCTATCCGAAACTATGTATTTAGGCACACCGTGCAAACACAAAATTTCGGTAATGTACAAATCTGCCCACTTATCCAAGGTATGTGTCGTAAGCACCGGTACAAAATGTGCACACTTCATAAACTGATCAACTATCACACAAATAGAATCCTTTTTGGTCAGTGTCAACGGTAACCTCTACACAAAATCTATGGTGATTCTCTCCCACTTCTATTCCGGTATCTTCAACGGTTGCAACAACCCGGAAGGAAACTGATGCTCAGCCTTAACACGCTGACATACCATACACTTAACCACAAAATCAGCCATATCTTTCTTTAAACCAACCCAATAGTACTCTCCCATCAACCCTTGATACATCTTTGTACTACCGGGATGCATAGCAAAAGGACTAGCATGAGCCTCAGACAAAATCATATGCCTCAACTCACTATCTTTAGGCACCACTATACGATCTTTAAAACACAACACCCCGTCATCATTAAAATGAAAATCTGTCAAATTTCCATCCATGACGTCCTTAACATGCGATACCAACGCATCATCATACGGTTGCTTCTCTTTAATCAACTGTGATAAAGATGGCTTCGCTTTCATCTTAGCCAACAAACGTCCATCTCGCGTCACACTCAACTGTGCAAACATCGTCTGCAACTCCATCGCAACCTTCATACTCAAAGCATCGGCTACAACATTAACCTTACCCGGATGATACTCAATCGTCAAATCATAATCCTTAAGCAACTCCAACCATCTACCTTGTCTAAGATTCAAATCCTTTTGAGTCATCAAATATTTCAAACTCTTATGATCCGTGTACACAACACACTTCTCACCATAAAGATAATGCCTCCAAATTTTTAGAGCAAACACAACCGCGACAAGCTCAAGATCATGGGTAGGATAATTGCTTACCTTTAATTTCCTAGATGTATAAGCCACAACTTTACCTTCTTGCATCAACACACAAACCGACCCAACGTATGATGCATCACTGTAAACCACAAACTCCTTACCCAACTCAGGTTGAATCAAGATAGGAGCTTGCGTCAAAGCTTCCTTCAAATTCTCAAAAGCTTGTTGCGTTTCCTCTGTCCACTCAAAACGAACATTCTTTTGCAACAACTTAGTCAAAATAACAACAACCTTTGAAAAACCATCCAAAAACCCATGGTAGTATCCCGCCAAACCAAGGAAACTACGAACCTCCTGAACAGACTTAGGTCACTTCCAATTCATCACCACCTCAACCTTATAAGGATCAACCCGAATCCCTTCGGCCGACACCACATGTCCAAGAAAATTAACTTCCCTAAGCCAAAACTCACACTTGCTCAACTTAACATACAACTAATTATCCAACAAAGACTAAAGCACAATTCCCAAGTGTCGACATGATCCTCCTTGGTACGAGAGCACACAAGAATATCATCGATAAACACAACCACGAACTGATCCAAAAACTCATGGAACACTCGATTCATCATGTCCATGAACGCAGCAGGGGCATTAGCCAAACCAAACGACATCACCAAGAACTCATAATGCTCGTACCTCGTAAGAAAAGCTGTCTTAGGCACATCCACATCCTTCACCTTCAACTGATAGTATCCTGAACTCAAATCAATCTTAGAGAACACCAGCACACCTCAAAACTGATAAAATAAATTATCAATCCTCGGTAAAGGATACTTATTTTTAATTGTCAACTTGTTCAGTTGTGGATAATTAATGCACATCCGTATCGTGCCATCTTTCTTTTTCACAAACAAAACCGGTGCACCCCAAGGTGAAACACTAGGCCTAATAAACCTTCGGTCAAGCAACTCTTGAATTTGCATCTTCAACTCCTTCACCTCTTTCAGAGCCATACGATAGGGTGCAATAGACACTGGAACTGTATTCTCATACAACTCAATGCCAAACTCAACCTCTCTATTCGACGACAAACCATACAACTTTTTCGGAAGAACACCTGGAAACTCACATACCGTACATATGTCCTGAACACACACCTATTTCGACCTCAGATTCATAGCATAGGCCAAGAAAGACTCGCACCCAGAATCCAACAACTGACTCGCTTCTAGAGCGAAAACAGCATTAGACAAGAATTTAACATTCTCGCCCACGATTACCACTTCGTAATCATCAGCAAGTTTCAAGGTAACTCGCTTGGATTCAAAATCAACCACTGCTCTATGCTCAGACAACCAATCCATACCCAGGATTACATCAAAACCGTGAAACGACAACTCCATCAAATCAATCGCAAACACATGACCTTGATCAGTCAAAAACATCTCCTAAACACCCTTCTTGTAACAACCGTCTCACCCAAAAAAATCGTTACTTGCATTCAAACATCTAACACCTCAACATGCATATTAAGCAAATGTGCATGCTCACACAAAATATATGAATGCGTAGAACTAGAATCAACCAGAGAAAACAACAACAAGGACTACAAAGTAAATGTACCTACAATCACATCAGTTTTGTTATGTCCTTCGCGATGTTCATACACCCTCGCGGGACCATCACCCTAAAGTTGAATTGCAACATCATGAGCTACCATCCTCAGACCCTCGTTCTGACGCTGAAATTGTCCTCGGCCACGACCTCGACCTCGCTGTGGTGCAACTGCAGGTGCCTTAGCCTGACCACCACCAACCAACAACGGACAATCGCGTCTCAGGTGATCACTCGATCCACAACTCCAACAAGCATTAGCACCCATAATTGTGGGAGCTTGTCCTTCACGGGCCAAACATGGGCAATCTTGCCTTAAATGATCACGTGACCCACAATCCTAACATATATTTTGCTTAGTCCTAACTCGATTACCCTGACCTTACACTCCACGCCCAGCAGTACCCCGCCTCTGCTCAGGACGATACCTCCTATCCCAGTGTCTCTTGAACTGACCACCACTAGAGCTGGAATATGCAGCTCTCTTACTCGAGCTAGAACCACTACACGAGAGGATAAACCTAAATTTTGTTCAATATCTTTTGCCCGTGTCACCAACACATCGAAATCAGTGTAGTTAGAGGCCAACATGTATGTCTTCACCTCTTGTACCAAACCATAACAAAAACGGTCACAACAATGCCTATCACCCGACACCAACTCAGGAGCATTCTAGCTCAACTGAACAAACTGAACCTCATACTCGGCTACAGACATATTGCCCTGAACCAAGGACATAAACTCACGCCGCTTGTCATCCAAGTATCTAATTCCCAGATACTTCTTCTTAAAGACAACCTGGAAAAACTCCCAATTCACATCATTGGCTTCCATGCCCAAAGTTATAGTTATCCACCAACTGTAAGCATCGCCCTGCAATAGGGACACATCACATCCCAACTTACGAGCGTCATCACACCCTATTTGATCCAAAATCTGCATTGTACTGGCTATCTATGCCTCGTATACCTCAGGCAAAAACCCATGGTACTCAAAACCGCCCAAACTACATAAATGCTCTAACGACAAACTCGTTTGCCCAGCAGCTGGTGATTGCACATACACTCCAGCAACTGCAGTCTGGAAAACTCTAGTCATCACCTGTATCAAAGGCGCCATATCACCCAACACTGGCCTAACCAGATCAGGTGGAACTTGCTCCATATTCTCAGGTGGAGGAGGCGGAGGAGGTGGCATCCCTCTAGGAGGAATAACATTCTTCTGGTTTCCCTGCCCAGTGGAAACAACAAGCACACCAGATCACAACTTTCTCCTCGGTCCCATCGTGCTAAGATATCTAAGGCATGATAATACATCAAAACAAAACAATTATGCCAACTCCAAGCAAGGATCCAAGACTTCTATTTCAAATCAAAATATCTCAGACTATAGTAATAAGGTGATAGGTTTCCCGAACTTTCCCCCAACATGACATAAAATAATCAACGCGCATATCACATTCACCTTGCATAGCAAACAATAGAATACAACTCGCAACCATATTACAACAACTTACCAACATCCCGATTATCATAAACCTGGATCTGATACCACCAAATATAACCCTCTAAATTTGGCCTAGTCGTAAGACCAAACCGAGTGAGCTATATTAGGTTTACCGAAGTAAACTGTGAGAAGAAACTCAAAACACGTCCCTTTTTTTTCTTCTATCATATCTAAATACGACATTATTAACCTATGTGTTCATAATGGCAGCAAGTGAAATATCAACTCAATCGAGCTTCAAATCGACATCTGATTGCTCACATTTACATTTTAGGGACCAAATTGCAATTATGAAAACCTACAAAGACTTAACCCATTTTAAGGTTACCAATATTTAATTAGTCATGTTTTAGGCATTCATGTTAGAAATCAACACAATTTGATCACCCAAAATCATACAATTGCACTCATAACTTTTAGGGACTAAAACATAAGAAAATAGAACCTTAGAATATTCCAAATAACCAAATTACTGACTAGCCGTATCGGTACACTATAGTCCGTATTGATACACTTTCTTCATTTTTGAAACCTCAGATTCTAGTGGCTAAATTTCGTACCGATACACCCCCGCGTACCGAAACACCTGGCCATTTACACATGACCCGTACAAAAATGGGACTCCGCGTATCGAAATGCTAAGCCTGATTTGGCTTACCTATATCGATACAATGAGCCCTGTATCGATACGCCTGGGCGTAAAATGCCTAATTTTACTGGTTTAACATTCTTTTAAGCAACCTAAAACACCTAAACATGCTTTTAACACATGTCTAACATATTCAAGGATCGGTCCTCAACCAAGCATACCAGAATCAACATCAATTCATAGCATCATGCTTAAAACGGTAAACTATAGGCATGTTCCCTATGAACCAAGCGAAGCAAAACTCCAAAATCCAAACCCAAGCAAAAACCAACCATTATAGGCAATATACAAGTCAAAAGAGCAACTCAAACATGATCAAACAAGGAGTTCAACAACATCTCCCAAAAAAACAACAAAAACCCCCATTGCCCTTATTACGCATAGTCTATCTTTGAAAAACATACATTCAATTGACGAAGCCCTTGGTCCATCTTGCTCCCTTGCTGCCTTCACTTTATTTCTTTGCATTGATGGACAAAGAGAGCATAAGAACACTAGGCTTAGTGAGGAGTGTTCAAAAACAACACACCACCAATGCATTTTAATCTGGTTTCAAAACCACATTGGAATCTCATTCCAAACCACATTTAAGTCATCATTTAAACCATCATGCCTTGAAAACCATACACTTAACTCTTTCAAAAACTAACATATTAAACCATATGCAACGTGTATCATTAACCAACATCAAATCCCATTGCTAACGTCTATTTAAGCCTTCCCATGCATAACATACCATATGCAAAGCTTAAAGAGTAAACATGTATAAATCACATTATACATCAACAATTATATTGGCTTCCAAGTGATCATTAACCAAGTTCCATTACCAAAACATAACATCGGATACACAGATTAACAAGTGTTCTCCCAACACTTCATACATTCTCACCGACATCTCAAGTTTCACTCCCGGGAGCTACCCTCAACTATTGTGACACCTGTGGTGGAGTTTTCGGTACCTTACAACCCCTCAACACCACTCATTGGCAGATGTATAACCCCACTAACGAGAGTCTTCGGTACCTCTCAACCCCTTAACCGTTAGGGTACTTGGATAGAGTTTTCGGTACCTCTCAACCCCTCAACATCCAAGGCGAATTTTTATAGTGCACTATCAATCCTATGGCCAGACAACTATATCTGATAACTTTTAAACCACATCACTTGCCAATATAATTCACATTTAACCATGTACCTCACTGTTTTTAAAGCAACTTACCATACCAAACCAAAGCATCAAACAATGCTTTCACAAGTATAAACCATACTTACATGGATCATTTACCAATGTATCCACCATCAATATATAACCAAAAATAGTAGATAACATACTAAAAAACATGCTTTAACAGTAGGTACCATGTAATTCAAAACAAGTGCATAAACTATTTCGTAAAACGAACGACCGAGAGAGAAAACCATTTATACTTACTTCTGAGTTTAAGCCAACATTTCAAGCTAAGTTTAAACCCCCATAAACCACCTTTAAACATTTTCAAAGCTGAAAACCATGATCTCACTCACCGACAACACAACGCCTTGCTCGCCGATGCGTAACACACCTCAAAAGCTTCCGAAGCGACGCTTCAAGCTTGAGAATCAACCTCTCCTAATTTAACAACACAAATAGGGGATTCAATGCATTAAAATGTATTCGCAAACCCAGCAACAACAAACCACAATAATCCACTTCAAGCTCTAATCGAAACCTTCCCAAAACTACCGAAACCAACATCAAACACCCTCCAAATTTAACCCAGCCAAAACCTACTGATTTGACTCATCAGTTAACAACTAAAAACCATTTCAAACATCCTTATACCTCCAGCAACCAATAAACCATCACAACACCTCCAAAACACATAACTATCAACTTAAACAATTAGAGATTCACATAATTTCGAAATTACAATGTCAAAACAAACTTATTAACATTATAAAACTTCATCATCATGTTCTAATCTGATCAAGAACTCATCAAAACAGATCCAAAAAGAAGATCTCTTAATTTCATCAATTAAAATCCATTTAAACCAATTTTCCACAATTAAATCATCAAAACTCATTAGAATTCATTTATAAAGGATCAAGAACTTGGGAATTTCAGTAAATAACCTTTCATTAGAGGATAAGAATGAAACCTTACCTTTAATGGATGCTTTCCCCTTAATTAGATAGATTTACATGAGAGAACAAGATTAAAACAATAAGGTTTTGATAAGAAACCATTAGAAAATCATTTGAAGATCAAAGATCAATTAAATCAAGGATTACCTAAATATTTTTAAGAAGAAAGTTGTGCTTGGTTGGAGAGAATTTGAGAGAAAACTTTAGAGAGAAAAGTAGTTACGTCAATTTTGTTTTAAAGGATTAACCACTAATTAATTCCCCAAAGCAATTATATTTTTACAAAACCTTTTTAAAATAAACCAATTAAAAGATAAAATATGATATAAGACTTTGGGGTAACTATCTCCTTAAAGATTCAAAGTTCCGACCTTTTTACAAAACAATTACTAAAACAGTTTTACAAAGTTTACGTTTTGGTCACTAAACCCAAAATGTCCGAATTCCAATTACCATTTTCCAAATTTGACCTCACCAAAACCTTTTATATATTTAAAAAGGATTTTAGAATATTTTCCATATTTTATCACATTTAAAAATATTTAATCCCGATTTAATCCAGAAACCGATTCGAATCTCTAATTTCGGTCCACCGGACTCTCAAACCAACTCAAAAACCTCTAGGCCCAAAACTGGAGCGTTACAAATTTGAACCCTATTTTATTATTGCTTTGATTGTGGCCGAGAGAAGGAAATGCTATGTAGTTGGGAAATTGTTTTCAAGTCTGGTTTTGATTTGTAAGATACATGATTTGATTAGTTGAAGCTATGATAGTTGGGTGTTACGATAATAATGGTTGTGATAATCATGATAGTTAATAGTGTTTTTGTTGATCTTAGAGGCACATGTTTAGATAAATGGTTCATCATATGGTAATGTTTTGGTAATTCATAAGAGAGATATGTTGAAGCGGCTGTATGATAACAGTAAATTAAGATTTAAAGTGTGTATGAACGATTTGAATTTGTCTTGTTGACGGGTGCTTAATGATAGATAAAATCTTAGAAATTCATGACTTAGGATTAATGTATTATGAACCGATTGTTATGATTAACGCAATTCAAAAATATGTTATAAAAACAGATTGGAATCAGTATTAAAATTTATGCAGAATTGATATGTATGTAGTATTGAACAAAATGCAGTGCAGTTTGCTTGATAAATGCAGTGCAGTTTGCTTGATAAATGCAGTGCAGTTTGCTTGATAAATGCAGTGTGCAGTTTGCTTGATAAATGCAGTATGCAGTTTGCTTGATGAATGCTGTATGCAGTTTAGAATAAAAATGCAGAGTGCAAAAACTGTTAATAAAGTATGTTGTAAAAAAATTGTACACTATATTGCAGAATTGTAAATGCAGCTCAGTAACTTGTAAAGCAAAATGTTTTGATAAGTTTAAACGTACTGTTTTGAAGTGTTCTATAAGCAGTTTGATGCTACGAAAGAATGCATTTTGTATGCTGTTTGAAGCATGTATGTATGCAGTTTGTATGAGTGCAATAGTGCAGTTTGTATACAGTTTAATATGAAAGCAATGTAGTTTGTGTTTGAGCAGTAAAAACAATTTAGTTTTGAATGAAATACAGATTGCTAATGAATATAAAATAGTTTGGTGTGCAAAGATAAATTGTCCTAAAATAGTCTTGTAAATGTTGGAATTACTACCATAGGAAGTTATGCTTAGAATAATATAATTTTTAATTGTGGTTACGAATGCATGGAATGGTTTATTTGTGAGGTACGTACAATGTTATGAAGGATGATGATAGAGTGAAGGCTAGGAGGAGAAATTAATTAAGAGCATGTGGGATTTGTGGCTTAGTATATCCAATAACTTCGGGATATAAGATGAGTGTAGTTTGTATGTCTCGAGTGACACGATGTCACTCCAATCTTCGCTTTCTAAGTATCTAATCATAGAGTATAATGTGTGGATACTTACATAGTATTGCATCTCTGATAAGTTCTTTGTTTATGTAGCATTGCATATGCATCATGAATGCATTAAATGCATCGTATGATAAGTTATGATAATTGTGGAAGATAGAACTAAATTATGTAAGCTTTGTTTCGAACTCGAATTGAATTCTAAACTTCTTCATAGGACACAAGAAATGATCTCAAGCTTTATGTTATAAGATTAAGAACTTTTAAGTCCTCTGGAGCTAATAGCTCATCTATGCCATAAGATACTAAGAAAGAAAACAAGCTTACCTTATGTCATAAGATAACTATCATAACAACAAAGCATAAAATGTATAAGTTGCCTAAACAATGGAAGCCCTTGGACATTTTGGCATGGTACAATGATTTATTTGGGACTACGGTCCACGGGCTTCGACTCAGGGGTGACAACCCCATATATGTGTTATATTGGCGAAATTAGGAGGTAATGGGGGAAATGATAAGGAGATTGGCGATAGTTGGCTGGATAGATAGATTGGAAAAGAAATGAAGATAGGTTTGTTATGCTTTAACACTAACCATTGCTTTGTGCTTTGTGCTATGTGTAACTCGTACCAATGTTACCTATGTCCAAACGTGTTCCAAGGCAAATGTTTGTTAATGATATGAACTCAGACAAGTTATGATATAAACTCATTTATGAACTTCGATCCAATATGAACTCAGATAAGCTTTGATAAGGATTTCGATAAACTTTGATAAGAACTCGGTAAAAATTTAGATAAAGCTTCTATAAGACTTTGTAAGATTAAGATAAGTGTTGGACAAATAGGGTTAAATTCGAAATAACCAAAAATATGTTCGAAATAACCGAAAATATGGTTGTTGAGGCTTGCACGAACACAGTTTCCTTAAGACAGATTCGACTGCTCTTTGGTGCTAGAGATCTTTGGTCGTCGGTCTCCCAGGATACAACAACAGATGATTATATTCAGCAGCATAACTGAGTAATCACGAACGAACTCGAGCCTTCGACTATCACCAAAATAATGCAGGTTTTATGGGAGAGAAAAACAGTTGAAAACTGTGTGTTTTTCGTATGTTTAAAACTGAAAAAGACGTCATGTATTAATAGGGGAAAATTAGGTTAAACGTGACTAAACCAAAATTTCGATTTTGTCCTCTATCGGATATTTGCATGAACTGCAAGCATAAAGTCAAATCCAAAAATATCCCTTTAATTTCGGAATAATATGCTTGTCATAAAAGGAAAATTAATTCGAAGTAGTAAAATATTTGCAGGCCCATGCATGGCCTGACCAGTCCAAACATTCACGTCGCCCCCATTGTACAGGTACACCCCAACCTGAATGGGATTGGATTTGCACCCCCTGTGCGTGAGGCACAAGTTCAACTCAAGTCATTCAATGGCCACAAAGTGAGTAAGTGTATATAAACACTTCCCATTCCATTTATCCTATCAATGTGGGATTGGGGGGTTCCATTTCCTTTTCTCAATTCACACCTCCTTACTTTGAGCATCAATTTCTCATTCATTACTCATCCGTTTTGAGCATATGATATACCGTTGTAAAGGTCTCATGGAGTAGAATAAGATCCAATCGAATCCTTATTCGAATCTCCACCTTTACCCATTCGAAATATGGCTCAAAGTTACCATTTTATCATGTTTTTCCAACAATAAGAACTCTGAAAGACCTTTGAATAAGATACGAAATCCTTCGGCCTTTGAAAAAGATTCTAAATAAAGCCTGTAAATAAGACTTTGTGTAACTAAGACTACCTCAAATGTTGCAATATCTTAAGTTTGATCACTTTGCATCTTTATTGATATTTGTTATCATTTATTGCCGAGTTTCCTTTTTAGTCACTACCTCACTTAGGCTAAGTAAACCTAATTCATTCCATTGTCATACATTTCAGGGTATAAGGGCTTCTAAGGACCGATCATGGTACAAGGTTGCAAGTCACATCTCAAGGCTTCCGAGTAACGTTCTTATTTTCTTTGTAACTCCTAGAATGATGGCATATGGCATGAGTATGTGTATATTGTATTATGACATTTGTAGTCACTAATTTTGTTTGGGATAACTCTTTCTATTTTGTTTTATAATAATGGGCTTATATATACTAATGGAGGGCTTTGTTTAATCTTAGTATGTATGTGACTATTAAATCATACCAAAAGACAAAAACAAATTTACTAGTATTATGTTTTTGTACTAAGTTACTAAGTTATGTTTTTGTTATGAGCTGTTATGTTTGGTAGTGAATTGAAAAAAACTCAAAGCATTATTAATGTATTATAGCTTATCTTTAGTGTTGTTTTCTGTGTGTTATTATATTATATATTATAACCGAAATATAAAAGGTACATGTATATATATAAACTAATCAATTAAATAAAAGCCCATCTTTATTTAAATCAAGTCTAAAAATTATAATAAACAGCCCAACTTTAATTTGAAATAAACAGTCCATTTACAAACCCATAAAAATACTACATGTTATTACATAGCCCGGTTAGAGCCCAAAATCAGAAAACCCTAATCCATCTTTCTCCTTTGTGCAGCCCATCGACAATCGTTAGATCAATCTTGATCTAACGTTCTAGATTAGATCCTGGACGAAGCCCCATCTTCCTTCTTGGTGCCGTATCATGCATAACCCTTAGATCGGGAGCGTATCGAACGACTGAGATCACATCGAACGCGCGTGAAATTGATGCTCAGCTCTCCATCTTCACCCTCGCTCTATAACGCACAGCTCTTCTGGTCCCCTCCTCTCCAACGCTCGATCACATGCAAGGAAAAAATGAAATAAAAACGTCAGAAGTTGCAAACGAATTAAGGGACATGGCATAAATGCACCAAAATTTTAGAGTCGTCCTACCGTTGGCAGATTATCAGACGAATCAAAACAAAACGCGAGGCAGCCAATAGGGAATTTAGATAGTATTTTTCTTTTTTAAAATGCATATAATATATCAGGGTATATATATTCAATGCCCTAAGAACTTTGTAAGCAATTTCTGGATTTCATTGGGAATAGAGAGAAAGCTAAAAGTCTCACATTTACAGAGGTATAAACATCTCTCTTTTTAATTTCAAAGCATAAACGCATAATAGTTAGGGTTTCGGTTTGTTTTTTACCCTCGCCGTTTCGTCTTCCGCTCTTATCGATCCACCTCCCATCACCATTGATAAGCCCTGCCGCCTCTCGAGGTCGTGTATGGTGAAACAAAAGGGTGGGGATCGTAAAAGGATCAGCTTTTGAGTCTCGGTTTTGAGTTTGTTTTCTTGTTTTTTTTGAAAATGGAAGAGATCGCGTTTTGGAAAGCTAAGGTTGGATCTGATTTTAGGTCAAGAAAGGGTTTTTTTGGGTTTTTGGCCTCACTGACCCCCGTCGTACATCGGCCGGCAAGGTGGAGCGTTGGCCTTTTTCTGGAAATAGCGGCGGTGGGTCGCTAGAATTTGGGTTCATGCTGAACCCCGATGAACAAGGAGGAAGGGTTTTAAGATTTTAAGAGCTCTGATTTTGCCAAAAGGGGTAATAATATGAAATAAAGGGTTTTTTATAAAGCTTTTATGTTTTAAAAATGGTTTAATAGCCACTTAAGGACCTCCACCCCACTTTATTTGCATTATAAGGACTCTTGTCTTTTAAAATCATGCAAATGGTCCCTCCGTGTGGGATAATTACTCCCTTGAGCCATTTTGCCTTTCTAAATTCTTTCCCCGGTCCCTAAGATTTTAAATTGGTTTACAATCGCATCCTTGTTTTCTTTTAAATTCTGCCCCTTTGTTTTCTTTCTTTGCTTTTTGGTCCAGATTTCAGTGTTTGAAGACCCTAATCTCATGCATTTTATTTTTGATTCAATTTGTTATAATCTTGCTGTTTTTATTCTGTTAGTTTAGTGGTTGTGGTTGTGAAATGTTCATATTTATTGTTTGCTTTTAGTATATAGTTGTTTTTACGTAATTTTTATGATATGTGGTTTTGTGCTTAATTTTGGGTGTTTAATATAGGTATATTACTTTATATATAGTTTTTATTTAGCATATAATATATAGTCCTTTAAACAAATATATAATATGTAGTTTTTTAAATAATCTAATATATAGTTTTATGCATGATATAAGTTTTTTTTTCATATATAACATATTTTATAATATAGTGTACATCTTTTGCTTGGTTTCCATATAAAGTATACAAATATAAGTTTTTTAATATATATATATATATATTACTTTTTCGTAATATATAAAATATAAGGTTTTTACGTTATAAGTTTTAAAATGCTTACAATATTTGACATTTTCTTAATATTTACATATATATAATATATTACATTTTTAATCTAGTTTTTTAGTTTAAAATATATAGTTATTTTATATAAGCATAATATATAATTTATTGTAATATAACATATAGTTTTTAATACATATACAAGGTTTTTAAAAGCATATAATATACAAGTTTTTAGTGTATGTAATATATATAGCCATTATAATTTAGTTCTAAATATGTAAGATATTTTTATAGCACTATATAATATGTTTTTTATATTTATGTTTATATGCTTGGGCTTTGGGCTTGCCTAGTAGATAGTTTGGGCCTTGTTATCCTTTTTAGGGTTTTGGGCTTGTTAGAATAGGTTTAGATTAGGCAAGATTAATTTAATTAATTTAAAATTGTATGCTCGTCTCATAGGGGTACGACGTTTAAATTAATTAGGTTAATTTAGGTTTAGCTTAGAGCCTTAGTTAGATTAAGGTTTAAATTGATTTAATGGGTTTAAATTTACCCTTGGCACATTGGGGTAAATGTTAAATTCATTAAGTTAATTGAACACCTCTTAATTACTCTTTTAGGATAAAATTAACCTTGAACTTAGATGGACATCTAAATTAAAAATCATGTTCAATTAAATTCGATTCATTTTAAATGGTACCATTGGCTTATTGGGATACTAGTTTAAAGTTGATCAAATTGATTATTATGATACAAGATAATCCATAATTTATTAGGGTTTTGCTAGTTTTTATGTATTAATTAATCTTAGGTTAATATTAGACTCATTTAGCTAATAATTAGATCACTAATTGGACTTCAATAATTTGGGTTAGGTCTTTTGCGGGGCCTTTTGTGTGTTTATTTCCAAGCCTTTTTGTGACATGCATCTATATTTGTCTTTCATTTGACTTTTAATTTTGTTTGCTTAATTAATTTAAATAATAAAAGGAGGTATTTATTAATTCCGATATTTGTGTCGTAACAGTCCGAGCTTAAAGGATGTTAACCAAATATCTGAATTAATTCTTACCGTCCCAAGATAAAGTTAAAAGTTGATAAAATTATTACATCATATCTTAACTGCTTGCACCATGCATAATGGTGACGTGCGGGATTCGAACCATAAATTAACACAGCAATCGGGCTTATTCGATGTCGGTTTAATCTATGGTCTGATGTACCATCAAACTTATTAATTAAATGTCCAATTAACTTGAACCCACCAATTTGATAAAGCCCGTTCAATTAAGGTTAATTTTCAATTAAGGTCACCAAATTAAATTCCTTTCAAATTTTAACAATTTCCTTCGAGTAAAAGCAACAAATGTTTTGGTTCCGATTTCTGGGCGTGATGGGGGTGCTAATCCTTCCTCACACGTAACCAACTCCAGAACCCTTTCAAAACGAATCTCTGGTTTTGTGGTATTCGGCCTACCTTATCCAAGTGGCCGGTGGCGACTCCAAGTTTTTATTGTTTTCAAAAGATTACGATTTTTTAAAAGAAATCCTTTTAAACCAATATTACCAAGAAATGATTTTGGGATAACCCGTAGCACCGAACTTATAATTTTTCTAAAGGTTTTTCAAAAAACGTCGCTATAGCATGGCGACTCTGCTAGGGATCGATTTTGTTTTTTTAAACAAAAAGAGAGTTAGGCCAATAAAATATTTGTTGCTTATTAATGATGGAAAATTGTCGCAATTTCAATTCATTCTAGTAAGGTTGACCTTTTCTTGAAAATGTAACTACAATTGAACGGGCTCTGATAATTGATGGCCTTTGAATTAATTTTTCATTTAATTTCTAAGGAATCATCGACATATGTTGCACCATCTCATCAAGCTCTACACCCGAGCCGTCCCTTAAGTGGGAGTGAAACGCCACATACCCACGTGAGTAGCCCTCCATGGGTCGGTAATTCACTTTTAGAATCCACGTCTCTTGGCACGTGAGCAACCCTCCACGTCATTATGTCGTGCTTTCCCTTGAATCAAAACCAATTTGCAAGCTTGTAATGGGCCAGAATGGGGCTCTTGTTGTCTTAGTAAGTGATAAGATAGGTTCGGGTACCTCAATTAGAACCGAACTCATGCGTGTGAATCTAAGAAGCCCACCCCAATAAAGCCATGCAGATAACCATATCGAATTAAAATTCATGTGTCTAAGGTTTTCTTTTATATGCTTGTTCTTTGCATAACTTGTCTATGTTTACCTCTTCTCGTTTGCAAGTTTATTGTTCACCTCATGACTAACCTTTTTCCTCGTTTCTTGTCCTTTTTATCTTTATTTTGCATATTATGTCATAATCATGAAGAACACATTAAGTCTGGGAATAGTTCGAAATTAAAGATTGGATCGATGGGAGACTTAGTTCGCAGCAATAACGAAAAGAATTTCGATGTTCAGATATGGTCGGAAGGGGAGCAATTAGATGGGGGAGATAATATTGCCGATGATTCCAGATCAGCCATGTAAACACGACATTCATGAACACCAGGTTTAATGATGCGTCTGATTTGAAGTCAGTATGAAACAGTTGGGATTTTGAAACAAAGAGCACTTTTAGAGAAGAGTATGGTGACATCGCGTATTTGCTAGAGGTTCCAATTGATCAAGCACTACTGCAAACCTTGGTAGGTTTCTGTAACTCCGCCTACAACTGCTTTACGATTGGTAACTTTGATCTCACTCCGACAATTAAAGAATATCGGGATCTTATAAATTGCAAAAAGGATTGATATGGATCGAGTATATTCTAAGCCAAGTAAGAACAAAGCCTTTCGAGGCAAGCTTGTTAGAATATCAGATACATTACTGTCTTGGGTCGAGTAGCAGGTCACCACTTGGAACAGTAAGTAGTAATCTTAAGTGGGATGAGATCTTGGCCTCGGCCTCTGTGCGTCCTGTGGGTCGAGTTCAGCGAAACTTGTTTGCGTTATTGATCTATGGATTGATACTATTCCCTCGAGCATTGGGCCTCGCTGACTCGTCAGTTTTGGATCTTTTTGAACGTTTGGGTAGTGGGACTAATCCAGTACCTGTAATTTTGGACGAAACTTTTTGATCCTTGAAGTTCTGTCGTGAGAATGTTGGAGGACACAAAATTAGTGTTTATGGTCTTTGCTTTATTCTTGTTCCACAAGCATAAGCAAAGAGGGGCAGCTGTAGTCACTAATTTTGTTCAGGATAACTCTTTCTATTTCGTTTTATAATAATGGGCTTATATATACTACCAGGGGGCTTTGTTTAATCTTAGTATGTATGTGACTATTAAGTCATACCAAAAGACAAAAACAAATTTACTAGTATTATGTTTTTGTACTAAGTTACTATGTTATGTTTTTGTTATGAGCTCTTATGTTTGGTAGTCAATTGAAAAAAACTCAAAGCATTATTAATGCATTATAGCTTATCTTTAGTGTTGTTTTTTTGTGTGTTATTATATTATTTATTATAACCAAATATAAAAGGTACATGCATATATATAAACTAATCAATTAAATAAAAGCCCATCTTTATTTAAATCAAGTCTAAAAATTAAAAATAAACAACCCAACTTTAATTTGAAATAAATAGTCCATTTACAAACCCATAAAAATACATGTTATTACATAGCCTTGGTTAGAGCCCAAAATCAGAAAACCCTAATCCATCTTTCTCCTTTGTGCAACCCATCAACAATCGTTAGATCAATCTTGATCTAACGGTCCTAGATTAGATCCCGGACGAAGACCTAGCTGGCCATCTTCCTCCTTGGCACCGCCATCAAGCATAGCCCTTAGATCGGGAGCGTATTGAACGGCTGAGATCGCATCAAACACACGCGTGAAATTGATGCTCGACTTTCCATCTTCGCCCTCGCTCGTAAACACGTGGCTCTTCTGGTCCCCCCTCCTCTCCAACGCTCGATCACATGCAAGGAAAAAGAATGAAATCAAACGCCAAGAGTTGCAAACGAATTAGGGACATGGTAAAAATGCACCAAAATTTTAGAGTCGTCCCTAACGTTGGCGTGATTATCGACAAATCAAAACAAAAATGCAAGGCAGCCAATAGGGAATTTAGATAGTATTTTTCTTTTTTGAAATGCATGTAATATATCGTGGTATATATATTCAATGCCCTAAGAACTTTGTAAGCAATTTACGGATTTCATTGGGAATAGAGAGAAAGCTAAAAGGCTCACATTTACAGAGGTATAAACATCTCCCTTTTTAATTTCAAAGCATAAACGCATAATAGTTAGGGTTTCAGTTTGTTTCTTACCCTCGCCGTTTTGTCTTCTGCTCTTTTCGATCCACCTCCCATCGCCGTTGACAAGCCCTGCAGCCTCTTGAGGTCATGTATGGTGAAATGGAAGGGTAGTGATCGTAAAGGGATCATTTTTTGAGTCCCAGTTTCGAGTTTGTTTTCTGGCTTTTTTTGAAAAGGGAAGAGATCGAGTTTTGGAAATCTAAGGTTGGATATGATTTTAGGTCGAGAAAGGCTTTTGGGGGGGCTTCTGGCCTAGCCGGCCCCCGTCATATGGCGGCCGGCACGGTGGAACGTTGGCCTTTTTCTAGAAATAGCGGCGGTGGGTCGTTGGAATCTGGGTTCATGATGAACCCAGATGAACAAGGGGGAAGGGTTTTAAGATTTTAAGAGCTCTGATTTTAATCTAAAATAGGGGTAATAAAGCTTTTATGTTTTGAAATAAAGGGTTTTTATAATTTGAAACTTTTAATAATTTAAAAAAGGGTTTTTATGTTTAATAGCCACTTAAGGACCTCCACCCCACTTTATTTGCATTATAAGGACTTTTGTCTTTTAAAATCATGCAAATGGTCCCTCCGTGTGGGATAATTATTCCCCTGAGCCATTTTGCCTTTCTAAATTCTTTCCCCGATCCCTAAGATTTTAAATTGGTTTACAATCGCGTCCTTGTTTTCTTTTAAATTCTGCCTTTGTTTTCTTTCTTTTTTGCTTTTTGGTCCAGTTTTCAGTGTTTGAAGACCCTAATCTCATGCATTTTATTTTTTTGATTCAATTTGTTATAATCTTGCTGTTTTTATTTTTAATCTGTTAGTTTAGTGGTTGTGGTTGTGAAATGTTCATATTTATTGTTTGCTTTTAGTATATAGTTGTTTTTAGGTAATTTTTATGATATGTGGTTTTGTGCTTAATTTTGGGTGTTTAATATAGGTATATTACTTTATATATAGTTTTTATTTAGCATATAATATATAGTCCTTTAAACAAATATATAATATGTAGTTTTTTAAATAATCTAATATATAGTTTTATGCATGATATAAGTTTTTTTTTCATATATAACATATTTTATAATATAGTGTACATCTTTTGCTTGGTTTCCATATAAAGTATAAAAATATAAGTTTTTAATATATATATATATATATTATTTTTTCGTAATATATAAAATATAAGGTTTTTTACGTTATAAGTTTTAAAATGCTTACAATATTTGACATTTTCTTAATATTTACATATATATAATATATTACATTTTTAATCTAGTTTTTTAGTTTAAAATATATAGTTATTTTATATAAGCATAATATATAATTTATTGTAATATAACATATAGTTTTTAATACATATACAAGGTTTTTAAAAGCATATAATATACAAGTTTTTAGTGTATGTAATATATATAGCCATTATAATTTAGTTCTAAATATGTAAGATATTTTTATAGCACTATATAATATGTTTTTTATATTTATGTTTATATGCTTGGGCTTTGGGCTTGCCTAGTAGATAGTTTGGGCCTTGTTATCCTTTTTAGGGTTTTGGGCTTGTTAGAATAGGTTTAGATTAGGCAAGATTAATTTAATTAATTTAAAATTGTATGCTCGTCTCATAGGGGTACGACGTTTAAATTAATTAGGTTAATTTAGGTTTAGCTTAGAGCCTTAGTTAGATTAAGGTTTAAATTGATTTAATGGGTTTAAATTTACCCTTGGCACATTGGGGTAAATGTTAAATTCATTAAGTTAATTGAACACCTCTTAATTACTCTTTTAGGATAAAATTAACCTTGAACTTAGATGGACATCTAAATTAAAAATCATGTTCAATTAAATTGATTCATTTTAAATGGTACCATTGGCTTATTGGGATACTAGTTTAAAGTTGATCAAATTGATTATTATGATACAAGATAATCCATAATTTATTAGGGTTTTGCTAGTTTTTATGTATTAATTAATCTTAGGTTAATATTAGACTCATTTAGCTAATAATTAGATCACTAATTGGACTTCAATAATTTGGGTTAGGTTAGGTCTTTTTATGGGGCCTTTTGTGTGTTTATTTCAAGCCTTTTTGTGACATGCATCTATATTTGTCTTTCATTTGACTTTTAATTTTGTTTGCTTAATTAATTTAAATAATAAAAGAGGTATTTATTAATTCCGATATTTGTGTCGTAAATAAATCCGAGCTTAAAGGATGTTAACCAAATATCTGAATTAATTCTTACCGTCCCAAGATAAAGTTAAAAGTTGATAAAATTATTACATCATATCTTAACTGCTTGCACCATGCATAATGGTGACGTGCGGGATTCGAACCATAAATTAACACAGCAATCGGGCTTATTCGATGTCGGTTTAATCTATGGTCTGATGTACCATCAAACTTATTAATTAAATGTCCAATTAACTTGAACCCACCAATTTGATAAAGCCCGTTCAATTAAGGTTAATTTTCAATTAAGGTCACCAAATTAAATTCCTTTCAAATTTTAACAATTTCCTTCGAGTAAAAGCAACAAATGTTTTGGTTCCGATTTCTGGGCGTGATGGGGGTGCTAATCCTTCCTCACACGTAACCAACTCCAGAACCCTTTCAAAACGAATCTCTGGTTTTGTGGTATTCGCCTACCTTATCCAAGTGGCGGTGGCGACTCCAAGTTTTTATTGTTTTCAAAAGATTACGATTTTTTAAAAGAAATCCTTTTAAACCAATATTACCAAGAAATGATTTTGGGATAACCCGTAGCACCGAACTTATAATTTTTCTAAAGGTTTTTCAAAAAACGTCGCTATAGCATGGCGACTCTGCTAGGGATCGATTTTGTTTTTTTAAACAAAAAGAGAGTTAGGCCAATAAAATATTTGTTGCTTATTAATGATGGAAAATTGTCGCAATTTCAATTCATTCTAGTAAGGTTGACCTTTTCTTGAAAATGTAACTACAATTGAACGGGCTCTGATAATTGATGGCCTTTGAATTAATTTTTCATTTAATTTCTAAGGAATCATCGACATATGTTGCACCATCTCATCAAGCTCTACACCCGAGCTTCGTCCCTTAAGTGGGAGTGAAACGCCACATACCCACGTGAGTAGCCCTCCATGGGTCGGTAATTCACTTTTAGAATCCACGTCTCTTGGCACGTGAGCAACCCTCCACGTCATTATGTCGTGCTTTCCCTTGAATCAAAACCAATTTGCAAGCTTGTAATGGGCCAGAATTGGGGCTCTTGTTGTCTTAGTAAGTGATAAGATAGGTTCGGGTACCTCAATTAGAACCGAACTCATGCGTGTGAATCTAAGAAGCCCACCCCAATAAAGCCATGCAGATAACCATATCGAATTAAAATTCATGTGTCTAAGGTTTTCTTTTATATGCTTGTTCTTTGCATAACTTGTCTATGTTTACCTCTTCTCGTTTGCAAGTTTATTGTTCACCTCATGACTAACCTTTTTCCTCGTTTCTTGTCCTTTTTATCTTTATTTTGCATATTATGTCATAATCATGAAGAACACATTAAGTCTGGGAATAGTTCGAAATTAAAGATTGGATCGATGGGAGACTTAGTTCGCAGCAATAAATAACGAAAGAATTTCGATGTTCGGATATGGTCGGAAGGGGAGCAATTAGATGGGGAGATAATATTGCCGATGATTCCAGGATCAGCCATGTAAACACGACATTCATGAACACCGGTTTAATGATGCGTCTGATTTGAAGTCAGTATGAAACAGTTGGGATTTTGAAACAAAGAGCACTTTTAGAGAAGAGTATGGTGACATCGCGTATTTGCTAGAGGTTCCAATTGATCAAGCACTACCGCAAACCTTGGTAGGTTTTACGAACTCCGCCTAAACAATCGCTACGATTGGTAACTTTGATCTCACTCCGACAATTAAAGAATATCGGGATCTTATAAATTGCAAAAAGGATTGATATGGATCGAGTATATTCTAAGCCAAGTAAGAACAAAGCCTTTCGAGGCAAGCTTGTTAGAATATCAGATACATTACTGTCTTGGGTCGAGTAGCAGGTCACCACTTGGAACAGTAAGTAGTAATCTTAAGTGGGATGAGATCTTGGCCTCGGCCTCTGTGCGTCCTGTGGGTCGAGTTCAGCGAAACTTGTTTGCGTTATTGATCTATGGATTGATACTATTCCCTCGAGCATTGGGCCTCGCTGACTCGTCAGTTTTGGATCTTTTTGAACGTTTGGGTAGTGGGACTAATCCAGTACCTGTAATTTTGGACGAAACTTTTTGATCCTTGAAGTTCTGTCGTGAGAATGTTGGAGGACACAAAATTAGTGTTTATGGTCTTTGCTTTATTCTTGTTCCACAAGCATAAGCAAAGAGGGGCAGCTGTAGTCACTAATTTTGTTCAGGATAACTCTTTCTATTTCGTTTTATAATAATGGGCTTATATATACTACCAGGGGGCTTTGTTTAATCTTAGTATGTATGTGACTATTAAGTCATACCAAAAGACAAAAACAAATTTACTAGTATTATGTTTTTGTACTAAGTTACTATGTTATGTTTTTGTTATGAGCTCTTATGTTTGGTAGTCAATTGAAAAACTCAAAGCATTATTAATGCATTATAGCTTATCCTTAGTGTTGTTTTTTTGTGTGTTATTATATTATTTATTATAACTGAAATATACAAGGTACATGCATATATATAAACTAATCAATTAAATAAAAGCCCATCTTTATTTAAATCAAGTCTAAAAATTAAAATAAACAACCCAACTTTAATTTGAAATAAATAGTCCATTTACAAACCCATAAAAATACATGTTATTACATAGCCCGGTTAGAGCCCAAAATCAGAAAACCCTAATCCATCTTTCTCCTTTGCGCAACCCATCAACAATCGTTAGATCAATCTTGATCTAACGGTCCAGATTAGATCCCGGACGAAGACCTAGCTGGCCATCTTCCTCCTTGGCACTGCATCAAGCATAGCCCTTAGATCGGGAGCGTATTGAACTGTTGAGATCGCATCAAACACACGTGCAGTCGAAGCCCGACTTTCCATCTTCGCCCACGCGCTGTAACACGTGGCTCTTCTGGTCCCCTCCTCTCCAACGCTCGATCACATGCAAGGAAAAAGAATGAAATCAAAACGTCAAGAGTTGCAAACGAATTAGGGACATGGTAAAAATGCACCAAAATTTCAGAGTCGTCCTAACGTTGGCAGATTATCAGACAAATCAAAACAAAAATGCAAGGCAGCCAATAGGGAATTTAGATAGTATTTTTCTTTTTTGAAATGCATGTAACATATCAGGGTATATATATTCAATGCCCTAAGAACTTTGTAAGCAATTTCTGGATTTCATTGGGAATAGAGAGAAAGCTAAAAGGCTCACATTTACAGAGGTATAAACATCTCCCTTTTTAATTTCAAAGCATAAACGCATAATAGTTAGGGTTTCAGTTTGTTTCTTACCCTCGCCGTTTTGTCTTCTGCTCTTTTCGATCCACCTCCCATCGCCGTTGACAAGCCCTGCAGCCTCTTGAGGTCATGTATGGTGAAATGGAAGGGTAGTGATCGTAAAGGGATCATTTTTTGAGTCCCAGTTTCGAGTTTGTTTTCTGGCTTTTTTTGAAAAGGGAAGAGATCGAGTTTTGGAAATCTAAGGTTGGATATGATTTTAGGTCGAGAAAGGCTTTTGGGGGGGCTTCTGGCCTAGCCGGCCCCCGTCATATGGCGGCCGGCACGGTGGAACGTTGGCCTTTTTCTAGAAATAGCGGCGGTGGGTCGTTGGAATCTGGGTTCATGATGAACCCAGATGAACAAGGGGGAAGGGTTTTAAGAGCTCTGATTTTGCCGAAACAGGTAATAATCTAAAATAGAGGGGTTTTTATAAAGCTTTTATGTTTTGAAATAGAGGGTTTTTATAATTTGAAACGGGTAATAATCTGAAATAGGGGGAAGGGTTTTTATGTTTAATAGCCACTTAAGCACCTCCGCCCCACTTTATTTGCGTTATAAGGACTTTCATCTTTTAAAATTACGCAAATGGTCCCTCCGTGTGGGATAATTATTCCCCTGAGCCATTCTGCCTTTCTAAATTCCGTCCCCGATCCCTAAGATTTTAAATTGGTTTACAATCGCGTCCTTGTTTTCTTTTAAATTCTGCCCCTTTGTTTTCTTTCTTTGCTTTTTGGTCCAGATTTCAGTGTTTGAAGACCCTAATCTCATGCATTTTATTTTTGATTCAATTTGTTATAATCTTGCTGTTTTTATGTTTTAATCTGTTAGTTTAGTGATTGTGGTTGTGAGATGTTCATATTTATTGTTTGCGTTTAGTATATAGTTGTTTTTAGGTAATGTTTATGATATGTGGTTTTGTGCTTAATTTTGGGTGTTTAATATAGGTATATTACTTAATATATAGTTTTTATTTAGCATATAATATATACTCCTCTAAACAAATATATAATATGTAGTTTTTTTTAAATACATCTAATATATAGTTTTATGCATGATATAAGTTTTTTTTCATATATAACATATTTTATAATATAGTGTACATCTTTTGCTTGGTTTCCATATAAAGTATAAAAATATAAGTTTTTTAATATATATATATATATATTATTTTCGTAATATATAAAATATAAGGTTTTTACGTTATAAGTTTTAAAATGCTTACAATATTTAACCTTTCTTAATATATACATATATATAATATATTACATTTTTAATCTAGTTTTTTAGTTTAAAATATATAGTTATTTTATATAAACATAATATATATAATTTATTATAATATAACATATAGTTTTTAATACATATACAAGGTTTCTAAAAGCATATAATATACAAGTTTTTAGTGTATATAATATATATAGCCATTATAATTTAGTTCTAAATATGTAAGATATTTGTATAGCACTATATAATATGTTTTTTTATATTTATGTTTATATGCTTGGGCTTTGGGCTTGCCTAGTAGATAGTTCGGGCCTTGTTATCCTTTTTAGGGTTTTGGGCTTGTTAGAATAGGTTTAGATTAGGCAAGATTAATTTAATTAATTTAAAATCATATGCTCGTCTCATAGGGGTACAATATTTAAATTAATTAGGTTAATTTAGGTTTAGCTTATAGCCTTAGTTAGATTAAGGTTTAAATTGGTTTAAATTTACCCTTGACTCATTGGGGTAAATGTTAAATTCATTAAGTTAATTGAACACCTCTTAATTGCTCTTTTAGGATAAAATTAACCTTGAACTTAGATGAACATCTAAATTAAAAATCATGTTCAATTAATTCGATTCATTTTAAATGACACCATTGGCTTATTGGGATACTAGTTTAAAGTTGATCAAATTTATTATTATGATACAAGATAATCCATAATTTATTAGAGTTTTGCTAGTTTTTAGGGATTAATTAATCATAGGTTAATATTAGACTCCTTTAGCTAATAATTAGATCACTAATTGGACTTCAATAATTTGGGCCTTTTAGGTTAGGTCTTTTGCGGGCCTTTTGTGTGTTTATTTCCAAGTCTTTTTGTGGCATGCATCTATATTTTTCATTCATCTGACTTTTAATTTCGTTTGCTTAATTAATTTAAATCATAAAAAGAGGTATTTTTTAATTCCGATATTTGTGTCGTAACAGTCCGAGCTTAAAGGATGCTGACTAAGTATCTGAATTAATTCTTACCGTCCCAAGATAAAGTTAAAAGTTGATAAAATCATTACATCATATCTTAACTACTTGCACCATGCATAAAGGTGACGTGCGGGATTCGAACCATAAATTAACACGACAGTCGGGCTTATTCGATGTCGGTTTATTCTATGGTCCGATGTACCATCAACCTTATTAATTAAATGTCCAATTAATTTGAACCCACCAATTTGATAAAGCCCATTCAATTAAGGTTAATTTTCAATTAAGATCACCAAATTAAATTCCTTTCAAATTTCGACAATTTCCTTCGAGTAAAAGCAACAAATATTTTGGTACCGATTTCTGGGCGTGATGGGGGTGCTAATCCTTCCCCACACGTAGCCAACTCCAGAACTCTTTCAAAACGAATCTCTGGTTTTGTGGTGTCCGACCTACCTTATCCAATTGGCCGGTGGCGACTCAAAGTTTTTATTGTTTTCAACAGATTACATTTTTTTAAAAGAAAACCTTTTAAACCAATATTACCAAGAAATATTTTGGGATAACCCATAGCGCTGAACTTATAATTTTTCTAAAGGTTTTTCAAAAAACTTCGCTACAACATTGATATAGGTAATTATGCTATTAATCTGAACTGGTTTGTAACCTTTATAAAATGGTCTTTAACATTGGCAGTGTTAGTTGAACATAACGTAGACCTCGAAACTCATTGAAATTTAGTATGTTTGGATAATATGACCTTAATTTAATATTGGCATTGTTAATTGCTTATAAGGACCTCAACTTACTAAGTTTTACAATTTAGTCCCTAAACATTGAATACATTGCATTGTAGCCTTTATTGACAACTCGGATAATTAATTGACTACCTTACAAATATGTTCGATGAAATTTTGTTACATTAGTATACATTGATTAAATCATCGTACATTTTTGCATTGGATTTTACTGTATAGTTTTTGATATCGGTCACAGGTGACATCTTTGACCTGGTTCTCTACCAAACATATAAAGGGGTGTTACACCTGAAGTTTCCAACATTTACAAAAAGAATCCCTAAATCCTTAAAATATTTCAAACCACAAACCCCAAATCGTCATTGTCGATCGTCGCCCACGAGCCCACTCCTTCGGCTGTTGGACCTAGAAGGTCATTTTCCCCAACATGGTGTCATTAAAAAATAAAAAAACCATATGTCAACCGAAAGTCAATTTCGCGTTCGTTGTTTGATGTTCGGCTGGTACATCGCTTGTCGTTCTTCGACGATGTCATATTGGAAAAAATGACCGGCTAGGTCCGGCGACTGAAGGAGTGTACTCAAGGGTGGCGATCGATGGTGGAAGTGGTGATGATTCATGGTTTGAGGGTTGAGATATTTTAGAGATTTGAGGACTTTTATAAGATTTGGGGAATTCTGGGATTTTCTGAAAAATTGAAAATTTTGGGAGTTTTCTCAAAAAAATTAAAAAATTGTTATGTGTTAAGCATTGATCGGATATTTTTTTTAAACAGCCTTTAACGATCAAACGTCTGAAATCGTAATGTTATAAACGTTAGACACCTATTTTTATAAAAAAAGTTTTTTTTATCAACAAATGAGATTTTATTAAAGATTAAAATAATTACCAAAAAATAGTTTAAGCATCTAAACTTAACCAGAGGTATAATTTAAGCACTTTTTAATAGTCTTAAGATTATTATTAGGTGGTATTTGTTCATATATATTTTTAACTCTTTGATAACAAATACCTTGCAAACAAAGCTACTAGAATCCAAATATCTTAAAATCAACATCATCATCTTTTCCGTTCGAACCACTAGTACCTAACTTTCTTGTTCTTTTAGATTATCTCCTTGTGGCCTCGGATTATCGTAAGCTGGAAAGTGGATCGTTACATAGTTTACATCAATCAATCAATTTGTGTCATTTGAATCGGGTATTGCACGTAATGAGAAAAATGTCGGTCTCTTCTTCACCACATATTGATCATTTAATAACGTTGCCAACTTCCGAGTACAAGTTTTGTTTTCACAACAATCTTCTATCCTCACTAATCAATTTCTCTTACGTATCCAACTTGAAGTCTGGCCCATTCAATAAGTTAAAGTTATCTTGTTTAAAAATAATGATAGTTAAAAAACTGATAGTTTTTAATTTATAATTCAACCTGAGTACATGATAGTATTTGTGCTCAGTTAAAAATTTGAATAAATTCATATTCACCTATAGACTAAGTTTTTTGAATCCAGATCATTTAATTGGAACACTTTATCTTTTATCGTCGAAATCGGGTTCAAGAAAAAAAGTAATAAACTTTTACAGCAAGGGATATTTGAACGTGGATGATGACACAGTGCTCGGCCACATGTTGCAGGGAGCTCTGCAGTTTCTCAAGACATGAAAGATAGTTTCTTGGTTAGCACCACACATTAGGCTAAATTACCATTAAAAATAAAATTTTTGGTCAATATTTTAACTAAATTGACACCCGATTAACCCGTAACATCAATTTAGTTAGAGGTTTAACAAAAAGTATACATATACATATGGGAGGGATGTACTTGCACCAAGTGTGAAACTACATTATTTTTACACACTTTTATAATTATTTGTACAGTTAATATATTTTCTGTTGAGTTATTTGTATAATTAATATTTTAACAATATCTAATCATCCTATTTCATATATTATTTACCTAGATTATGCAAATCGAATCCTTTTTCGTTAAACGTTTTATAATAAAGATATTATTCTCAAACTATATGACAAAAGTATTGGATTAATTCAAAATTATATATGCAAGGAAAAGATCCACTTATATTAACCTAAAGCAGTTTTGTACATTTTTATAACCTTTTGTACAACTAATATTTTTTTTTGATAAATTGTACAAGTAATATTTTAACAATATGATATGTGAGTTTATTGATATGTGTACTTTTTATGCACGTAAAATTTTGAATCAATTTGATATTGCTATCTTCTCGATCTAAAATACTTCTTTAACGAATATATATATTGATATAACTGTACTTTTCATGCACGTAAAATTTTGAATCAATTTGATATTGTTATCTTCTCGATCTAAAATACTTCTTTAACGAATATATATATATATATATATGATTATTTAATTAAATAGTTAAGATTCAAAATAAGAAAGTAGTTATGAATCTTAACCATTTGATTAACTAATTTTTCATCTTTTATTCACCCTTCGTACTAAACAAAGCTTAGAGTTATTGTGACATCCACATATTTTTAATAGAGGTGGCCATCATGTTCGGGTTTATATCATGTCTCGAGTCAAATTTTGATAGGTCTGATTTTTAACCGGATGTGTCTAGCCATTTGGAACGACTCTTCAACATCTCAACTTCTACTTATCACCATAGATGTTTATCTTAAATAAAGTGATAATTCCACTGTCGATGGGTTCTAATGATATCTAATTTTCGATAAAAAAAAATAATGATATCTAGTTTCCGTTTACTATCAAATCCTAGCTTTATGTATAAAGTGTTATGTTATCCACTCGAATTTGTAATTGAATATTTGGTTAATAAAGCAAACTTATTCGAGTCTCTATCTTTTATTTATTTATAATAGAAGAATATAAAATTATGTAGGGCATAGTGTAAAAGTAAGCATAAGAATAGAGGATAAGGAAGCCATTAGTGTACGTCACTTGTTTATTTCGAAGGATAGGGATGTTATCACAATACACAATACTCTCTGTTTCAAGCCTCATAAGCTACGCCTTGTCATCCAGATAATTTATTGGTCTCCCAATCCCATTGTTGATTGTTTTTTGGATAAATTTGTTCAATCTCATCCCAATTTTGTGCAATTTCAATCAGAGAAGGGGAAAATCAAAGTGGGGTCACATTGTCAACTTGGATAATTTATGATATGAATATGACTCACTGATGGTCAATTCTCATCCACTTATCACAATAGTCGTTGTTCATCTCTTTTTCTAATATCTAGGATGACAATCGGATGGTGAATAATCAACTATCGTGGGAATTCATACTGACGGGATGGAGAATAACCGAATCTTCATTCATATAGATGAGGATGGGAGAAATTTTATCTTTGAAGTTCAAATTGGGATGTGGACGATAATTGCTATAACCGCAGAGTGGAAATTTCTGAACCGTACTCATATAAATAACATGGAGAACCCCAAAAAATATCCACAAGAACACCTAATTAAAGAAATTATATTCATTATTTTACTTAGCATGACCATGTTTTATTGTTTAAATTGAGGCATTCTATTTTATTGATTTAAGGTACATGGACCATGTTTGGCTGACCACCCTACAAGTTTAACTTCTTTCAAAGTTCAAGCTGGAAAACAATTCCACAAATTCATTTTTTAGAGCAATTTACATTGGACCCGAATTAGATTCATAACCAATTGATCATCTCAAAGTTTATCGTTTAAGAATTAAGAATGAATTATTTGAAAGCTTATTGTTTATAACTTATTTCAATAAATTGCTATATAGAGTTGAGAGATTATTGTAGATTTGAGTCTCAAATTAATTCAGATAAGAAAAAAATATAATCAAAATTCTTAAAGGAATGAAATGTATTTATTAAAGTTATATTGTCTAGCACTATTTATTTTTGCTTTAACCTCGAAATTTTACTTTAACCTCAAATTAGTTTAGGTCTACCTATTTAGCTAATAATTCACATAGGAGTGATAATATTGTCTAACACTGTTTATTTTAGCTCCAACCTCGAAATTTTACTTTAATCTCAAATTAGTTTAGGTCTACCTATTTAGCTAATAATTTACATAGGACTGATAAACTTTTGGATAAATATGAGTGAATTTGAGATACAAATTTATATAGTGATTAAATCTTGAGTAAAATATAAGTTGTATCTTAATAGATAAAAATGATAAATATTTAATAATGTCTAGAATTTAACATAACATTCTAAAGTTTTATTATGACTAATAAAGTAGTAAGTTTTATTTTTTTACATGGAGATTTTTCGAAACCTACGGAATTTGCACAAGAAAAGTATAGGCACAAAAAAATCCTCAATATTTAATAAGATTTTCCTAAAACTGTACCCACATGTGGGGACGGTTTCAGGAAAATCGTCCTCACCTTCCCTTGTTGTCACCGCTACTCGTATCTACACCGGTGGCTATCCACTTCGAAAATCTAGTATGCTCAAAATATAGGAACAATTCTTTTAGTAACTCAAACTTAAACACCAAAGGTTTTAGAATTTCCATACCCTTCATATTTATAGATTTACGATTTTTTTGAGAAACCCTAATCTTATCTGGGAAAGGGGAACTATTGGAGAAAGAAGGGGACGCTCCAAATGAGTCTAGAACTCATGATCTAAAGAAATACGAGAGAACAAAGATGAACAGTTTAGTCAATCGGCCAAATGTACTTGCTCTAGATTTACAGATTTAAATAGAGTGAACTATGAAAAGCAGTGGTAAATCCAAGAATATTTTTGAGGGTGGGCATAATTATATTAACATCATGTTCAAATTCGGTTCATTATTATTTAGTGTGTTCGAGCTCGATTCTTTTAGTTTTCGCGAAAATTTTCATTTTGCATTTGCGAAAATGTTCGTTTAGCGTTTGCGAACATAAATGGTTAGGTGTAAATAGGTTAACAATGCTTATTTGCAACCTTGTAAATAAGTTAACAATGCATACATTAGTGAATTTGAAAACCCTGACTATATGGTGGATCCGCCACTGTAGTTAAAACGCATATAATTTAAGGTTTGTCTAAAAAGCAGCAAACAATGTATCATGTTACAATTAACAGAGATGAACATATATAACATCTTCATGACGTGGACAATTTATGCAAACATTTGCTTTCCCCATGTCGCAGGGATTGAGTACAAACACGCATAACAAAAGGGAGGAAAGCATACAATTCAAGCTAGCCATAAAACTCATTAGTGAATCAGAAATTTCCAAATTACAATTTACAAAGCAATATGATATATATAATATCTACAAGGGCCATACTTATTGATAAAAATATCTACAAGGCTACAACAAATTCGAAACAACTCAATTTGTGCACATTATCACTTTATATTCAATCAATAAAAAGCAAGAACAAAAAAATGTCTTTGGAACCCAACAAGTGCCTAGGAGACACGGTTCAAATCACTTTGTCTACATGGTGTATGTGTATTGTCAAAGGGTTAAGAATATGTATGAAGAGATGCTACCTTGTAAGCACCTTTAAACCATTCATAAAAAATGAATGTCTTTGTTAAATTGATTCAACGAAATTAGTATAAAGATTCATTAATTCATAAAGTCGTATTTTTACTTCTACTCTCAACTAATTTAATTTCTAACGCAAAATTTCAAGTTAGAAAAGGAAAAGGTAAACATAAATTAACTAAATCTTTATTTATTTTATCCCTATTTGCATTGTTACAGTTGTACGATAGAAAACAAAATTTTTGGAAATATACTTCTATGCATTGAATAAATGAATATTTAAAAAAATAAAAAATGACATACCTAGACTTGAGAGATTTGAGAGTCTTGAACTTTGAAAAGTGAAAATTTTGTGTTTGATGAAGAAAAAGCGTCAAAAGTTGGAGCAGAAACCGAATAATTTTTATTTTTATGAGCTTCTCTTTCTCTTGTAATTGATTATTATTTTTGAACTTTTATGTAGGCTGCAAATGAACTTGGTTCAAATGATTTTTTTGTGGATTACTTATAGACATCTTTGGTCAGTATTTTATAATAGTTTATACGTGGATGAGGACAAATAAAAGTTCAGAGTGGGCACAAATTTTTTTTTCATAATATTTCAATGTGGACACAAATAAAATTTCAGGGCGGACACCACCAATAAAATAAATAACTAATAGAGGAAAATTTGAATTTCAGAGTGAGCACGTAGCATAGATCCGCCAGTAATGAATAGGGTGTTGATAGCAAGAATGGAATCTCAATCTTGCAAACAAAACGGATCAATCCTTGCCAACTCAATCATATATTGAATGCCTTAACATTATTGTTAGTTATTGAAGATGAGATTGGCATGGCAGCCTGTCCATTTAAACCCTAATGAATGCTGAACCCCACACCCATGCAAAGGTAATGTGCTGAGGGTCACTTCACATGTTGTGGATATTATATTAGGACATGTTAGCAAGCAACCGTTTGATTGGTTGTCAATGACTGCTAGCAAATGCCAATCCAAACTGTCGTTCAAACTTCAAAACCATCTTTTTATAGCGACTCTATTATTGGCAACACTAAAACAGATGGACCTTTCCAGAGAAAAGATATGAAGCATTTCATTACGACCAAAAATGAAACGAGTTGCTCAAATCTCTACGTTTGATTCAAAGTATTGGATCCAATACATTTTACGGTTTATTAATAAAATATTAAATTAATTATTTAAAGTAATGAGATATATTTTTATTCTATAAGTGTTCATATTTTAATTTTCACTCAGGGCCTCAAAAATGTTCGAGACGGCCCTGATGAAGACCTAAATTGTTATTAGACTAAGAAATTTGAGAACACATACCTACCCTTCTTTGGTTTAGCCCTACTTGATTAAATGTTTAATAAATCATTGTATTTTTTAATTTAAATACTTATTTTTGCAGGGGTCAAAATAGTATTAGACCAAAAGTTATCTAATGTATAAAATTTTAAACATGGGCCGGGGCCTTTTGGAACCAACATAGCTCTACCATTCTTAATTTACTGTCATGTCTATTTGGTTTAATTATCAGTATATGATTCATTGACCGACTAATTCGTATTAAGATTGTAGATGTTCAATATGGGGGCGTCTCTTCTAATCCAATTTTCTCCATTAATAACACCATGATCCAAAGCTTGACCTAGCTTAAGGACCTAGCGTTAATTATGAAGACTTAAATTTATTGAGTTCTTTCGAAATATAAAAATAATAAAAACATATAAGTTTCCGACAGTAAAAGTGCTATTATATCAAGTCACATTAGACGTCTATTTTAATTTAACGACAAATTAACATCTATGTAACAATATTTTAATTGAATAATTTGTTCATAATTTATGTTTAAAAATAATTTATTTATTATCAAATTTATAATTAAGTGACATTAAATATAATTTACTCTAAATAAAGGAAGAAAAAATAGAGGCAAAATCAAAGAGTATGACATTGACCTACATAATAATACAGAGTGGTAAAGCCGAAGCATATGATTTCATTGGCAAACAAGTTGGGTGAGATAATATTGTTGCAGTTCTAACATTAAGGTCCCACAATCAAAAGCCTGATCCAATCACACACCATTTTAAAGGGGACTTCCACCCCCGTTCAGACACTATTAATGCACAACTTACAAAAAACATATGAATCTGTCTCTGCTGTGCTCTGCTTCTGTTTTGTTTTGTTTGGTTTGGTTTGGTTTGAGAAGTCTGTTTTTGTTCTTTGGGGGTATCTTCAAGGTTCAACTATGCACAATATCATCCCTCGTTCCTTGACCTATAATTTGGACAAGTGGCTTGGTTTTGGACCTGATCAATTTGGATTTTAAAATATTTAAGTTGTTTTAAGTTCATATTTTTTCGAGTTATATAGTTTTGAAATGTTAATATTTTAAATTCGAATCATTTGTTTACCATATAATTTTGTCGTTGAACTAATTTATAGTAATTTTGTAATTAAGCGTCGAAATGATTTTTTCGTTTGTGGAGGCCAAGACAACTGCCACCACTAGCTCGGCCCCAGGTTTACTGCTGGAAATTTTTGGATTTGATCGATCAGAGTCGGATCATTTTAAATTTCAGCTAAATAGATTTTTGTTAATTTTATTGTCAAATCGAGTTAAATTAAATTTAAAATTGTTGATGAACGAAAAAGGATCGTTGTCGTAAATTTTCATGTGGATCATCCATGGTGACCTGAGCGGAGAGCTGCAATCTATTCAGATGAAAAAGAGGGAGAAAACTGGAAAGCTATGAACCTTTATATGAGGCTTAGTTTGTGGGAAGATGATAGCTTCACTCGTATATATATTGGGAGGTTTAACGACGATGTTAAGTCTACTACTTGTAGGATATGATGGATGGGGTAGAGTAGTCTTATTTGTTGGTCAATAGGCTTAGCTGGTGGGTTAGTGGACTTGACATTTATCTTGTCGAAGTTAGTATAACATTGGGATGAGCACCGGCAGAATTTGTGATTAGAATTTAGTGGCCAACTTAAATATTTAAAGAATTTGAAGGCTTAAACTAAAATTTTTAAAAATTTTGAGGGTTTAACTAAAAGCAGACGGTTGACATGTGACCATTGGATACAATTGAATGAGTAGTTTCGAAGAATTATCTTTGGGTGTCTTGTTTTTTTTTTTTTTTGGAGTAAAAAGACAAAATGACATTAAATAAAGGGACAAACATACAGACTCAAAAAGCAAAAACAAGAAAAGGAAAATAGACACAAAGAAACAAAAGACACTATTACAAGAAACACAAACACAAGCAAGATCAGTTACAAAAGAACCGAAAAGCAAACAAGGACACCAAGATCCAGAGCACAACTGTAACTGTAACACTCATAACTCGGTCTAGGAGAAAATCGGTTTAAGAAGTGTTACTAAACATAATTCCAAATAGACACAAGACGTCTTAGCATGATCCAACTAAGTATGCAATCAGAATTTAGGGGAAATTAAAACTTTTAGCCACCTCCAAAGATCAAGTCTACATTGTTTTCATGATCAGACAGATATGTTCTCACATTAGCATAACCCTTCAACATTTCTATAACAAGAAGAAAGCCCTTGACTTATAAAAGTAGATAACTATTACATGCCCTCTTACAGATCTAATCTTCTTCTTGAATCTCATTTAATCATAAAAGTCTAATAACAATCTAGTTAAACTTACTAGTGGTAATATCTTTTATAAGCCAATTAACAAGATTCATGCTTGTATAGGTTCTCAAATTGTCCAATTTCGTTCTTATCACTTTCACACATCATATTCATAAACATATTCATAGTTCACTATCATTTAATCTATCATGACCATCAAACCAACCAATCAAATAACTTATCACACAACAGGCTTCTAACACAATGATACATGGCGTAACTTAGGCAACAAACAAGTACTTGAACATGTTTTTGCCATATCTTAATTACCAATTAACTAACCGATTACCCTATTATCTTGTACTTTAATCCATCCCTCATTTTATCCATTAACCTAATCATGCGAACTATACTACCATGCTAGGGATATACACATAGTAATGGTGATGTTTAAGTCTTAAAACACACTTACCAACAAGATTATCCATTTCATAAAGCATAAATAAATTATCTAAATTACCAGCCTCAAAGCAACCATATAATTAAATTAGCAAGCAACCATAAAATAATTAAGGGCCCATTACAACTTTAAAACTTATAGGGCTTAAATACATAATAAGCCACAAAGAAAATCTAAGTACACAACGCATGCTTATGCCTATGTGCCACCACCTAGGAGATTCTTAAAGAGGACATGGACATACATCGTGATTGCTCATGATCACATCTGAACTCAGATAGCACTCATAGGTAAGAGCATCCTGAAGTGCATTGAAAGGATAGAGTAAGCGTAAGCTTAGGGAGGGAGCTTAGAGTAGATAAAAGTATGAGACAATAATCTATCCTTTTACCGAAATCTTCTAATCTTATGAAGTTCTAAGATTTTGACAGGAATTCAACCATTTAGAACAACCCCTTTTGAACCGACACTCATTTATATACAAGGATATTCATAATGGGTATATACTTATACCTATGTTCCATTATAATACCCAACAATTATTTATAAACACACTTAGGGTGCATGGACAAGGCATATACAAGCATACGGATTTATTTCAAGCAGAACCTTCACTTAATTACACATAATTTTTCGATCAGGGTATGTACATATCATTCTATCAAAACATGTCCATATACACATGAATTCTCAACAAACATATCTTATATTCATAATATACTTATACACATTCATAACACTCCATATGAAAACAGCCCCTTTAAAACATGTACACATTATTACACATTAAAACAGTCTATATACCTTCATGTTTACACAAAACAGCCCCTTTAAAATATGTACTCATTTTTACACTTGAAAACAGTCCTTATACTTTCATGTTTACGCAAAACAGTCCATTTAAAACATGTTCACATTATTACACATTAAAACTGTCCATATACTTTCATGTTTACACAAAACAGTCCCTTTAAAACATGTACACATATTTACACTTGAGAACAGTCCTTATACTTTCATGTTTACACAAAACAGTCCCTTTAAAACATGTACGCATTATTACACATTAAAACAGTCCATATACCTTAATGTTTACACAAAACAGCCCCTTTAAAACATGTACTCATTTTTACACTTGAAAACAGTCCTTATACTTTCATGTTTACACAAAACAGTCCCTTTAAAACATGTACACATATTTACACTTGAAAACAGTCCTTATACTTTCATGTTTACACAAAACAGTCCCTTTAAAACACGTACACATTATTACATATTAAAACAGTCCATATACTTTTATGTTTACACAAAACAGTCTCTTTAAAACATGTACACATATTTACACTTGAAAACAGTCCTTATACTTTCATGTTTACACAAAACAGTCCCTTTAAAACATGTACACATTATTACACATTAAAACAGTCCATATACTTTCATGTTTACACAAAAAAGCCCCTTTAAAACATGTACTCATCTTTACGCTTGAAAACAGTCCTTATACTTTAATGTTTACACAAAACAGCCCCTTTAAAACATGTACATACCAATTAGGGTAGCATTACATATGTGTATGTTTAATACTCTCAAAACAGTCCGTATAAACATGTACATACCAATTAGGGCAGCATTACATATGTGTATGTTTAATACTCTCAAAACAGTCCGTATAAACATGTACATACCAAGTAGGGCAACATTACATATGTGTATGTACATGTGCTACTTATCATGTAAATTAACAAGCATGGCACATCTTTAACATAGTTTACTTAACATATGAGGTATCAACATAACGTATTATAAACCTACATTTTTGTCACAATAGATATTAGATTTATTCATTGAATTCATTGTGAGTTTCATATTTTAACTCTTTCATAGCCTTGAGAATCGAATTACAGCCTTGGTACACGAATCCCCAACCAAGCTGTCGCCAAATAAAATGGTACTCGCAGTACCGGTCAATTCCTCCTACTGTCGCCAAGTGACCGCACAACTTCCCTCCTATTGTCGCCAAATAAGGACCGTAGTCCACCCAAAACACGAGCTCATGGACCCTATGGCATGCCAACTATACCTAAGACTGACTCGAGACCAAGGCTTTCACATTTATCACAGCTTATCAGAAACAAAGAGAGCATAGCTCCTTATCAAGATATTATTTTATTAAGCTTATTACCCCTTCCATATCGGGTTTGTATTCACCTCATGTGAATTTCTCATTGTATCATTTCTTCTATTCGATAAGCATCATAATTTCAAGATCATATTATCACATCAAGACTTATATTTTACCATGCTTGTTAATTCACACTTTTAGCTTAGTCAAAAGACAGCATAGCAAGGTTTCTTAACGAGAATTTATACATGAACAATATATTTCATCTTAGGGCATATCAATGGATCAAGTATTTCATAGTGTATCTTACCAGATATTCATGTACTTACCTTACTTTCAAGCTTTTTTGCGCATAACATATTTCCATACAATGTAGTGAAATTTTAATATCAAGAAATGCTTAGGAAGGTTACTAGCCTACTCCGAGTCTTAAAACGAAACTCACCTCTTATCCCGAAGTTACGGGATACCTGAACCCTTATTTGAATCTTGCTACTAAGCCAATTCCTTTCCTAAATTCTTCTTGGTATAAGATTAACAAGGAATACGTTTACATGTATTAGAACCATTTCAATCATCTAATCATTCACCAAATAATTCAGCAGTCCCAATTATAGAATTTTCACACAAAACTGATCATCACTAAATACAAGTACGTAAAACAGGGAAGCTTCCGTACGCATATATATTTATTCAAGAAAACAGTCCACTCATATACATATGTGCACAATTTTGGGTAGATTACACATACATACGTTAATTCATTCAAAAACAGGGCAGCATGCTTTCAATGTATTCCAAACAGCCCTTAACCTATATTTACACATTCAAAACACTTTATTTTCATGAATATTCGTTTACATGCATGTCAAGCAACTCATTAACATTTATTTAATACAATTTAGTCCCTTAACATGCATATTTGCACATATAAACTCACAGAACAGTCCACCAACTTTTATATTCATGCAATTCTGCCCAGCCAAACATATATACATAAACACATGTCAAAAAACAGTTCACTTAAATACACGTTTATACAAGACAGAACAGCTTAGACATATAGACATTTGCTTATCCAAAACTGTCCAATTTCATCCATGTATACACTTAACAGAGTAGCATGTATATTCACACATTTAGACACATAAAGCAGTCCATTCTTGTACGTATAACAGCCCCTAACCACTTACAAAACAGTTCTAAAACATTCAAATTTAAGTTAAATATTTTTAAACAATACTCACATGATCAATTTAGTCCTTAATTCATACACGCACCCAAGCGTGTACAAAATAGTCTCATAATGTATATACATATATTTGAATAAGCAATTTCATTCAAATTAAGTTCGAACATCAAATTTATGAACATCAAGGACCTATCCGAATAGCCCCTAATATACTATCCATAACCCCTATCATGCATTGTAATTAAATTACTATTTGAGTACAACAAGAAGCATAGCTCTCATTCAAATTCTAATTCTTCTCACACCTCTCCTGATTCATACATAATCCTTTAAGTAAACACTAATTCTGCTTGATTAGGGAGAAAAGAGTGAGATTACCTTTCTCCCACACTATTCGAATCAAGGATCTAAGCCATGGAAAAGGATGAAGAATGTCCCCTTGCAAGCTTTCCCCCAACGTATTCTCTTTCTCATGCAACAATGGAGGATTCGGCCACCTTGGAGAAAATAGAGAAGATGACTCTTCTTTTCTCTCCACCAAATCTCCCTCCTCCAACACATGTCTAACCTTTGCATGACATGTGTAATAACCATGTCCTAAAATTCCTTTACCCTGCAAACCTCAAATTTTGCATACTATTTGGTTTAGTCATTGAATTTGAGTCATTCTTCCTTTCTTTTCTTCTAAATTGGTCCAAGGTCCTCAATGTCCTTTAATAATTTGTCAATTAATAAGTATATAAAAGAACCATTATTCTAACAATTTAATTAATAGCATATCCAAATTTCGAATTTCAAAATTTGACAAAACATGTCTTTACTAATTGATTTCTTAAAGGGGTAAAAATTACTAACTCGATTTTGAGGGTGTTATAGTAACACCCTCGACCAGGATGTTACATTTAGTCCTCAAGCCCAACCCAAAAGTCAGAATTTCTCAAATTTGTTTAGCCCAAGTAAAGTACTTTCCAAAACATTTAAAGCCAGCGACATAAATCAAAATGTAAATGATTAAAATGATACAAGGGAGCTCCAATTAAATCAAAACATTTAAACATTTGAATCGGTTAATACAATTTCAAAATAAGGATTACCGACTCCCACATGTAAGGTCCTATGAATACATAACCCACTAAACACAAATACCGTACACTCGAGATCACCACATGTTGAAATCCTATACCGATAGTGCTCCATGATCCCACGATTCTATGATCAACCTATGTACGAAAACAACGATTTTGAGCACTAAGCTTACAAAGCTCAGTGGTACATATCTACTCTACTATACTTCATGCTAATCATAAACATAAGCATGCAAGCTAGTACGAGCAATAAGGGAAGATAAATAAACACATGGCGTGCCACTAGTTGCCTAAACACATGCTCTCAACATAGAATTCATCATACGTGGCACACAAGGCCCAACCATACTCATAACATGGCAATATCATCACATAGATATAGCGCTACCTCTAGCACCAAATCATATAGCATACAAGCATTATACCATAATATAGGAGTGACGCTGCATCCAATAAGCATCAGAATTATACACTCGTGCTATGAATCTCTCATCGAGCGTATAAGTATCATATCATAATATAGGAGTGCAGCCCACGGCCACTAAGCATCGGGATACAAATACTCTATAGGGTGAGGCGCGCGACCACTAAGCACCGGGATACATACACCCACGCTTAGAATCTCTCATGGAGCCTTTGAATGAGTCCTGGTCCACTAAACCTCGTGTTCATACATTCAGGAATCTTCAACCATGGTGTTGCGAGACACTTTTTCTCGCACTGGGTATCCGAAACCCATCAACCAAGATGATTCAATCATCTAGGTGTCCATATCAACACATAGAAAAGGACACGTCTACCACACAACACACAACATCACACGATCCACCAAGGATCCCTATGGTTCCTATTACAAACAAGTCAACCCTCATTTAGCGATTTATTACTCATTAGGCTCGTATATAATTAATCTCGTACATTAGCTCTATTAATCCATGTTACCACATTTATTCAAGGTGTAATTCCATTATTAATTTTCACTTCGATTTTCACCCTTAACTTGCATTTATATATTATTTATCGTACTGGTATCGATACTTGTAAACAAGTACCGATACGGTACGCTCGAGTATCGGTACTCACATGTGTACCGATAATGAACTGCTCACTAGAAATCATTAATGTCCACAAGTACCGATACAAGTCGACCCTCACCAAAATGACCCCTAATTGCTTACCCACTCCCCTAGGCGACGTGTGAGGGGTGCTCCGATAGTCGGACGGCAGCAACGAGCTCCAGCCATGTTTTCCCGACATTGGGAAACACGCCTGTGGACTCCATTTTTGGTTTTGGCCGCTGAAAATGCTTCGTTTTAAGCTTGGCTGAGCTTCTTTTTTCCCACCCCTTCGACGACGGCTTCGACAGTAGTGGGACAACCTTTGGTCGACTCGTCTTGCCGAGCCTGATTTAAAAGTGTCGCGGTGAGGCTTCGCAGCGGCCATATCTCCTTTAATTGAGCAAAACCTCTCTCTCTAAAACCCCTTTTCTTTTCTCCCTTTCCAACAATCTCTTCCCCTATTAATATTCTATTTTCTCCCCATTTTCTCTTTCTTTTCATTCTTTTTAAATTTCAAAAACACAATCCCAACACTTTAAATAAATTAAAGGCCCAAACTTAAATATCCTTAAATTGGACTTCCAAAAATCAAGGCCCATAACCCGGGCCTGAGACCCGATTTACTAACCCGATATTCGAGTCGTTACAACTCTCCCCACCTTAAAAGATATTTTGTCCTAAACTACGCAAACGCTCTAATGGAAAACCCGTTTGCTCAGTAGCTGGTGTTGGCTCTTGCACTCCAGCATCAAAAGCTTGGAAAGCTCCAATCATCGCCTGAATCAAAGGCGTCATATCACCCAGCACTGGCCCAGCTGGTACTTGCTCCCCATCCAACGGTGGAGGAGGCGGATGGGGTGGTATCCCTCCAGGAGGAACAACATTCTCTTGATTTCCCTACCCAGTGGCAGTAACAATCACACTGAATCGCAACTCTTTCCTCGGTCCCATCGTGCTAAAACAACTAAGACATGATAACAAACCAAAACAAAATAATCAGGCCAACTCCAAGAAAGGATCCAAGACTTCCATTTTAAAAATCAAAACAGTTCAAACTATGATAATAAGGCAATGAGTTTCCCAAACTCCCCCCTAACATGGCATAAAGCAAACAATTTACATATTGCAAACACCGTGCACAGCAAACAACATATATAACTCACAACAACTTACCAACAGCCCAAACGTTCATAACCTTACCCCATTTATCACAAACCTAGCTCTAATACCATCAAATGTAACCCCGTCGACCCGGTCTAGTCGCAAGACCGAACCGAACGAGTTACACAGAGATATTGAAGTAAACCAAAAATATTCACCTCAATAAATGACCCTTTTTATCTTCTCTAGATGCAATATAAATATCCTAAATATACATGCTGACAACGGGTGAAATTACAACTCAATTGAGTGCTGATTTGACATCTAATTGCTCTAATTTGTAATTAGGGACCAAATTGAAAATCTGTCAAATTACAGAGTCTTACTGTGAAATTAATGTTACCAATATTCAATTAGTGAAGTTTCATACTCACATCTTAAATTCCAACTCAATTCGATCATTCAAACTCACTCAATTTCATTCACATCATTCAGGGACTAAAACGTAAAGAAACAGAACTTTTAAAGATGCCAAACAACTACTTTAACCGCTGGCCGTATTGATACACTAAGCCCTGTATCGATATGCTTTTTTCCAATGAACATCCTCAATTTCAAACCATGAACCTCTATCGATACACCCTTTTGTGTTTCGATACACCTAGCCAAACTGAACAAACTTGTATCGAAACGGGTCCCCGTGTACCGAAACGCAACCCATAATTTGCCTAAGCCCTTATCGATACACCAACCTGTGTATCAAAATACTAAGCCTTTTTCAGCTTAGATGTATCGGTACAGGGGCCCGCATATCTATATGCCTAGACCCAAAATGTCCATTTTTGTTATTTAAACACACTTTGATGCAACATAAACTTCCTAAACATGATTCTAACATAAAACTAACAAATTCAAGGATCGGTCCTCAACCAAAGACACCATAATCATCAACCAAACATGTCATCATGCATCAAAAAGAGTCTATAGGCATGCTTTCTATGAAACAAGTCAAGCAAGATACAAAAAACCATGCCAAGGCAAAATCCAACCACAAGAGGCCATTTACAAGTCTAAAACAACAACATAAAATTGCTCAAACGGGGAGTTCAACAACATCTCCCAAGATATAAAGAAATCTCTCATTGCCCTTATTAATCATAGTCTATTTTGGAAACAAACTTTCGGGTATGAAGTCCTTGGAATGCCTTCACTTGTTTGCTGCCTTTAATTCTTTGCATTGATGGACAAAAAGAGCGTAAGCACACAAGGCTTAGTAAGGAGTGCTCAAAAGCAACACACCATCAATGCATTTAAAGCCGGTTTTAAAACCACTTTGAAATCTCATTTCAAACCCCGTTTAAATAATCATTTAAACCATCATGCCTTGAAAACCATGCACTTAAACGTTTCAAAAACTAACATATTAAACCATATGCCACATGTATCATAAACCAACAACAACTCACATTGCTAACCTCAATTTAAGCATTCCCATGCATAACATACCATATGCAAAGCTTAAAGAGAAAACATGTATAAATCCATATTATACAACACATGATACATCAATAATTATATTGACTCACAAGTGATCATCATCAAGTTCTAATTACAAAACATAACATCGGATACACGGATTCACAAGTGTTCTCACAACACTTCATACTAGCATCTCAAGGTTCACACCAGGGAGACACCCTCAACCGTTGTGACACCCGTGGTGGAGTATTTGGTACAATCACAACCCCTCAAAACCACTCATCGGTAGGTGTATAACCCACTAACAAGAGACGTGACCACAACCTCATCGATCGTTAGGGTACTTGGATGGAGACGGGACCATAACCTCCTCGACATCCAAGGTGACTTATTTTACAGTGCACTCAATTCTATAGTTGACTAACTATATCCGGTTACATTTTAAAAACTATTTCCATACCATCACTTGCCAATATAATTCACAATTAACCATGAACCTCAGTGTTTTTAAAGCATTTTACCAAAATAAACCAAAGCATTAAACCATGCTTTCACAAGTATAAACAATACTTACAAGGATCATATACCAAAGCATCATTCATCAACACATTACCAAAAAAAGTGGATAACATACTTGAAATCATGCTTTAATAGTAGGAACCATGTAAATCAAAAACAAGTGCTTGAACATTTTCATAAAGAAGCACGGCCGAGAGAGAAATACTTTATACTTACTTCTGAGTTTAAACCAGTGTTACAAGCTAGATTTAAACTCCCTTAAACCACCTTCCAAACCATTCCAAAGCTGGAAAACACATTCTCACTCACCGACAACGCGACGCCTCACTTGCTGATGCGCAACGCACCTCCAAAGCTTCCGAAGCGACACTTCACACTTGCGGATCAACCTCTCATGATTTAACCACACAAAAACAGATATCTCAATGCATTAAAATGCATTCTCAAACCCAGCAACAATAAACCATCAAAATATCCTTCCGACACTAGCTGAAACCTTCCGAAAAATACCAAAAACATCATCAAACAACTTCCAAACTTAACCCAGCCAAAACCTACTGATTTGAATCATCAAATAACATCAATTAACATCCAAAAACTTTCTTACTTTGACCTTATACCTCCAGCAATCATCTAACACCTACAACACCCCAAAAACACAAAAATAACAACTCAAACAACTAGAGATTCATTTGATTTCGGGATTCCATTGATAAAACCAACCCATTATCATTATAAGACATCAAAATCATGATATAATCTCATCATAAACTCAGCAAAACGTATCTAAAATGAAGATCTCTTAATTTCATCACTAAAATCTCAATTAAACCAATTTTCCTCTATTAAATCAACAAAACTCATTAGAAATCATGTGTAAAGGATCAAGAAATTGGGAATTTCACTAAATAACCTTTCATTAGAGGAGAAGAATGAAACCTTACCTCTAATGGATGCTTTCCCTTTTAATTGGATAGATTTACATGAGAAAACAAGATTAAAACAATAAGGTTTTGATATGAAATCATTAAGAAATCATTTGGAATCCAAAGATCAATTAAATAATGAGATTACCTAAAGGTTTTGAAGAAGAAATTGATGTTTGGCTTGAGATAATTTGAGAGAAAATAGTATAGAGAAAAGGTAGTTATGTCAAATTTGTTTTAAGGAATTAATCATCAATTAATTCTCTCCAAGCTATTTTAATTTTATAAAACCTTTTTAAAAACATCCAATTAAGTGGTAAAGTCTGATATTAGACTTTAGGTTAATATCCTCTTAAGGATTTAAAGTTCTGATCCATTTACAAAATAGTCACTAAAACAGCTTTACAACTTTACATTTTGGTCACTGGTCCAAAATGTCAAACCTCCAAAACTCTTTTCCAAAAATTGTTTTCACCAAAACCTTTTATATATTTAAAAAGTATTTTAGAGAATTTTTAAATTTTTTTATATCTTCCAAAAATATTTATTCTCAATTAAATCCCAAAATCGACTCAAATCTATATTTTCGGTCCACCGGATCCCTAAACCGGCCCAAAAACCTCTAGTCCCAAAACTAGGGCATTACATTATTCCCCATAGGCCATAGAGGCATTTGGATTGCATCCCAAATAATGCAGGAGCACGCAGTTTCTCGAAAAATTAATGTTGTAAGCAGAACTTCGTAATATGAGTTAATACGGCAGCAATTACAGTTTCTGTTATGATTTCTGGTGGCCTCATTCCAAACAATGTACAATGTAAATAATGTAGTGGCGTGAATATTGTAAAATTTTTTCATATAAAGAAAATGAAAGAAGTTTTGGTATGGAAACGAATGTGTTGATTCGGGAGTGTTATATTTATGCTAGAAATGGAAATAACTGCTAAATCTCGCCGGACCTTCACGGTGAGTTAGGGGTAACTCGTCGTACAGTTCCAGCGAGTTGTGGCAGTCATTTCCATCTCTAGAATCTTAGTAGCATTTTTTACAGAGTTCTCTTGGTAGGGTTTTTAATGCCTGTTTCTGAGTGATTATTGAATGTCGGATCAAAAGGCAGATGCGTAATCGTATAGATAAACACTTGTACTAGATGTTAACATAAAAAAGTTTTTCGTAAAAACATTCGGAGGCGGCGTAAAAAGCGCCTAAACACCCCTATGAGAGGTCCCATGGTATGGTTTTTAACGCTTGTTTCCAAACGGTTATTGAATGTTGGATCAAAAGGCGAATGCATAATTGTATAGATACTAGATGTTAACATAAAAAATTCTTCCAGAAAAACATTTGGATGCAGTGTAAAACGCGCTTAAACACCCCTATGAGAGGTCTTTTGGTAGGTTTTTAACGCATGTTTTGGAACGTTTATTGAATGTTGGATCGAAAGGCGAACGCGTAATCATATAGATAAACACTTATACTAGATGTTAACATAGAAAAATTTATCTGTAAAAATATTCGGAGGTGGCATAAAACGCGCCTAAACACCCCTATGAGAGGTCCTTTGTAGGGTTTTTAACTCTTGTTTCAGAACGGTTATTGAATGTTAGATCAAAAGGCGAATGCGTAAACGTATAGATAAACACTTGTACTAGATGTTAACATAAAAACATTCAGAGGCGGCGTAAAACGCGCCTAAACACCCCTATGAGAGGTCTCTTGGTAGGGTTTTTAACGCCTATTTTGGAACGGTTATTGAATGTTGGATCGAAAGGCGGATGCGTAATCGTATAGATAAACACTTGTACTAGATGTTAACGTAAAAAAATCTTCTGTAAAAGGATTCAGAGGTGGCGCAAAATGCGCCGAAACACTCCTGTGGGAGGTCCCTTGGTAGGATTTTTAATGCCTGTTTCGGAACGGTTATTGAATGTTGGATCGAAAGGCAAACGTGTAATCGTATAGATAAACACTTGTACTTGATGTTAACGTAAAAAACATCTGAAGAGATACAATGATCATAGAAATGACATTAAGTCATTGTAATCACTAATTTTATCTAGGGTACCCATTTTATATTTTTGTCAATTTTGTAGTAATAGGCCTATTTTATATGTATCACTACTATCATGTGCTGGTTTAATTAAAAAAATAACAATAAAAAGAGAAAAAGTGAAAAAGAAAAAAAAACAACATTGTGCTAATTGGTTCTAATTGTTGTTGTATTATGTGTATATAGGTATTATGCATGAGTGTGTTAATATGTGTGTTGCTTGCATGTATGTATGTATTTATATTAATGTTATTAATATTTAAATTTATGTATATATGTGTGTATTGCATGTGCATATATATTGTATATATATTGCATGTGTGTATATTATTATTATTATTATTATTATTATTATTATTATTATTATTATTATTATTAGTGGGCTGGTAATGAAAAAATAGAAAAAAAATCAAACCCATTTAGATTTAATGTCCAGGTCCATTTACAATTAAATCCCAATAGTAATGCAAGGCCCGTTTGGCACAACATTGATAATGGAAGCCAAAAACTCTAATTTGCTATCCCTTTTCTTGCACAACCAAAGAAGAGTTGTTAGATCAAGCCAGATCCAATGGCCAAGATTGAAGTCGGGCGCCCCTTCGGATGCCGCGTGAGGACCACCGGGGCGAGCAATGCATGCCAAGACTCTTCATCTCCACGAGCGCCACATGCCGTCATCATGTGTTGCTACGTCAACCCTCATATGCCATTTGGACTGTCCATTTTAGGTGAAATCTCAGTCATTGGATTAGATCTGATCTAACGGCCCAGATCGAATCTGACTGTGATAGACTTTTTATTTCCCCTTCGCTGATGGCCGCCACATGTCCATATCGACAGCCCCCTTGACACTGGAAATTACGTCGTCCTCCCACCTGCTCTCTAACCACCACGCAGACAAAAAAATTAAAAAAAAATAAGGATACTAGAGCCATCATCATCCACGGTATACCTATTAAAAGTTTGCTTAAAAATATAAACAATAGATTAGAGATAGGGAAAAAAGCAATCCCATGTAAGAATATAAGCATGTAAACAACCATTTGTACGGGAGTTTGGATTATCAAAAAAAAAGCCAAGATTTTCTAGAAGGTACTCACTCCCTTTTCTTTGTATATTAAGCATAAAACATAAAAAATGACAAAATAGAGTTAGGGCTTTTACCATTCTGCTGCTTCAACTTCTGGCCTTCCTAGGGCTTCTGATGATGGACGAGCCACCTCCCGGTGATAATCCCCCAGTCATTAGAGCCGATGAGGGTGAATCAAAAAGTTAGCAGGTCCAAGATGGTTTCTATTTTTTAAATGAGGGGTTTGGGTGCTTATTTATCAAAACAATGGTTGATTTGGGGTTTAAAAAAGAAAAAAAGGAGTCGAAAGATGGTTTTGGGTCTATTTTAGGGTTCGCTAGCCGCCGGCAGCGGCTTATGGGTTCTATGGTGGCCAGAGTGGCCGAGCTTACCGTTTTTGGGTTTCTCAGTTTGGTTTTAGAGGATTTTGATGAAGGGGAAAGTTTTTTTCTTTTAAAACAAATGTTAAGGGTTTTTTTTGTTTACAAATGAGTTTTATACTCCCCTATAAAAATGGGATATTTACAACATAAACCCTCATCCCTTTTCTATTTACACACGGAAGGGGCTTCCGCCACTTAAAATCACAATATTGATCCCTCCGCCCTTTATTATTCACGCCCAAGGTCCTCCCGTATTTTTAAATTATACCCCGAGTCCCTCCAGTTCTGAGACGTTTTACAATTTCATCCCTTTTTGGTTTAATTTGTTTTTAAATGGTAAAATCTCCTTTTGGGTCCTTTAAATTTAGTTTTGGTTCAATTTAGTCCCCGTTTATCATGCATTTCTGTATTTTCATTACTGTTCATTTTAATCTTGTTTAATTTCAGTCTTTATGTGCTTTATTTGTTCGTATTTAGATGCTGAATTAGATGTATGAATTTGATGTGGTTTCTTATATATGCATATGTGTTACATGATTCGGTAATCATACATGTTATATATAATATACAGTTTTAATGTATATGTATATATCATATTATATGGTTTTAATATATATATATATATATAATATGTAGTTTTAATATATATGCTACCATATATAGTTTTAATATATATGTATATATGCATATAATATATATAGTTTTAATGTATATGTATATATCATATTATATGGTTTTAATATATATATAATACGTAGTTTTAATAAATATAATATATAGTTTTAACGTATATGTATATATCATATTATATAGTTTTAATATATATATATATTACAATATATAGTTTTAATATATATAATATATAGTTTTAATATATATAATATATAGTTTTAATGTAATACGTATATATTATAATATATGGTTTTAAGGTATGGTATATTGTTTAATATATATTTGGTTTTGATGTATATGTTTTTTCGGTCCTTTTTGTGTTTGTTAGATTAGGTTTTGAAGAAAGTTTAGTGTAATTTAATTTAATTAATTTAAATTGTGCGCTCGGCTTATATGGGTATAATTTTTAAATTAATTAAATTAGATTTAGGGTTAGGTTTTTAGAGCCATAGTTAAATTTAAGGTTTGATCTAGTTTAATCAATTTAAATTTATCTTTGGCTCATTGGGATAAATGTTAAATTCATTAAATTAGTTAAACACTTCTTAATTACCCTTTAGGATAAAATTGACATTGAATATAGGTGGGCATTTAAATTAAATTTATAATTGATTAATTTGACTAGTTTTAAATAATATCCTCAGCTTATTATTGGGATATTAGTTTAAAATTAATCAAGTTAATAATCACAATTCAAGATAATCCATCAATTGTTATGGTTTTCTAGTTTTTTTGGGTTTAATTAATTTAAGGTTAATATTAGAATAACCTAGTTAACAATTAGATCACTAATTGGATTTTCATAATTTGAGCCTCTTAGGTTAGGACTTTAGTGGGCCTAGGGTTTTAATTTTCAAGTTCTTTTTGCCATGCATTTATAATTGTCACCTATATGACCTTTAATCTTCTAATTGTATATGGAAATTAATGAATTCAAACCCTAAAAATGAGGTATTTATTAATTCTGATTTTTGTGTCGTAACAGTCCTAGCTTAATAGATGTTGACCAAATATTTGAATTAATCCTTACCGTCCGAAGATAAATGTTAATTAAAAGTTGGCAATTCATAACATCATACTTAAATGCTTGCATCATGCATAAAGGTGATGTACGAATTTCAAACCATAAATTAACACGGTAGTCGGACTTATACGATGTCGGTTTAATCTATGGCTCGTTGTATCGTCACCCTTATTAATTAAACGTTTAATTAATTCAGACCTACCAATTTGAAAAAGCCCGTTTAATTAAGGTTTATATTAAATCAAGAACATTTAATTAAATTTAATTTAAATTTCAATAATTTCCATTGATTAAAAGCAACATATATTTCGGTACCGATTTTCGAGCGTGATGGGGGTGTTAATCCTTCCCCACATAACCAACTCTCGAACCCTTTTCAAAATGAATCTCTGGTTTTATGGTGTCCGACCTACCTTATCCAAGTGGCCGATGGCGACTCCAAGTCTTTATTTTCCAAACATGATTTTTCAAAAAAAGAAAGAAAAATCCCTAATTTTCAAAACATTGTATAACTCATAAGCGGGATCTTAAAAAAAGGTCACTACAGTCATTTACGAAAAGGTATGCATTTTGCGAAGTCTTTGTTAATATACCCCCGCCTAAACACAAAAAATGAAGGGATACAATGGCTACCGAACAGAGTTGCTCAACATGGGATATGCCGCTGTCACGGATTCTGCACGATGGGTGGTTTGGGTTGTTCCATGTATGGCACTGGCTGCCCATGAACACCCTAATCTCCCCCTACTTGGTTAATGTTGTAAGGAAAACTTTGCTCGTGCAACTACGCACCATTAACACATAAAACGACCCTGATTTTGAATGCATTTTCAGAAATATAAGTAACAAAATTTTAAAATGGAGGTTTTAAACAATCAAACATCATGTTACCAGTTATTTATAGTTGGGCATTCTAACATAAATTCGCCTTGCATGTAATTCGAGTTACACTCGTCGTGTCTCTGTATATTATACCAGTTGAGGAGTGAATGACATGACAAGTGAAACTTGTCGTCTAAGCAAGGTAAGTTAGGCTGAACTCGCCGTATAGGCATGGCGAGTTTGGCGCATCATGTCTAAGTTCCTGGTCAGAATTAAAATTACGCTTCAGGTTTACGTTTCCAATACAAACGTAATTAACAAGGATTACGTCAAGGGAATTCTCCGTATATACATGGCAAGTTTCTACACTCAATAAGTTCTTACCCGCTAAGCTATTTTGCATTTCCTAAAACTTTCAAACAAACTCTCAAATTTCTCTAACGAACTCCTAGTTTCTCTCAATCTCACACAAACATCAATTTACAATGGCTCCAATCTCAGCAATCGTATACTATGATGGAAACTATATGGGAGACTATACTGCGGAAAACTTTGAGTCTGAAATTTTTTTCGTATCAAATTCTTTCGCAACGTTCCATTTGAGGAGCTAGTGAAGAAGATCAAACGGTTGGCACATGTTGGGCGTAACAGACCACTAAAGGCTCTCTACTACAAGTTCCAGACATCCTTATTCCTAGTGACGTATAGTACAATGAGAATTGACAATAAAAACGATGTTAAAGCAATGGTCGAGATGCATATAGGGTGTGGAGAGGAAATTTGCTACTTGTACGCAGATTTTAGTGAAGAAGTTGCAGGTGACAATGAAAACTGAGTCACAACATTTTATTTCAACTCTTTGATGGGAGATTACAATCTTGTCGTCCCTTCTTATACCCATGCGTTTCAGGATGTACCTACATGTTCAATAGCAGGACATTCATACTCTAACTTCTTCGACTTAAACGTCGAACAACCATCAACTCAACATTCAAACTTTAACCCATACGTTGATGGGTAACAACTGATACTTGGTGGATCAAGTTTTTCAGGGGGCCGACACTCTTGCGCTGCATCATTCGATCTAAATGAGCCAAACTATGCTCCCCCTAATATCTTCCCCGCGTCTACATCTGCGACTTCTGCACGTGCCCATACATCTACGGACGGTGATGAAGGCTACACATCCCCAAAAGAACCGATTCAAGAGCACAGCCCTGATGGTGCTGAGGTTAGGTTGTTCGTGAAGCCTGAAGATGTTGCTGCTGATTTTGCCTCTAAATCTGAAAGTGACGTTGATAATGATGATGACGGCCCTACAAACTTCAATGAAAAATAGTTTAAGGGTGTTGCAAGTAGTAGTGACTTAACAACGTACGAGCCTCCGTCACACATGCACGACATCGACTTGGTGGTAATGGATGTGTAAGAGTTCCCTGACATATTTGACATGTCTGACATCGATACGGTTATTGTCATTGAATCATAGAAAAATAGAATATTGGTCATAGAGCATCGTCATTGCCATGGTTATAGACATTGCCATCAAGCATTGTTAATGCCATTGTTATTGTCACCGAAACATTGAAAATGAATCATAGGTCATTGATATTGTCATGAAAGTCATTGAACATTGCCATCGCTATTGATATTGCTATTGAACATTGCCTATTAACAAAGACATTGGACATTGTTATTGTTACTGAACATTGATTATTGATATTGTTATCAGACCTTGGATTCGAAGGACATTGGATACAATTGGAATGGCATAGAATTCATGAGCTCAGTGTACGGGTGGACTACGGTCCTAGGGCTACGACCTATATTGAATTGGCAAGGCGGAGGGATGTTTTGTGATATTGGTCATATTGGCGAGGTGGAGGGACTAGACCATTTATTGATTTGGCGAGGCGTAGGAATTTTCATATCCACTGTCCCGAATCAATCTAAGGATTATTGTTAAAATATGATAACATTGCTATTGAACATGACCATTGCATTGCTATTATTGATCCATTGCGATGTCATGGCCATTGCATGAGTAGGAATGCATACATTGATATTTATATTGGTTATGACTACCTCACTAGGCAAAGTATGCCTAATGATTTCATTTCATACATTTGAGGTTGAAGGAGTCATTGTTGAAGATCGGAGAAGTTGAAGTTTGACTAGTCACAAGCAAGGTAGAGTGAAGTATTTTGTCCTTATAAACTCCTAGAATGGTGGCAAAGTAGTTAAAGTAGTCACTTATGGCCCTTTTGATGTGTGTATATTGTCTATGCTTGTATAAGTTTATATAGCCCTAAAATGACTTTTGAGTTGTGTTAAAAGTGACTAAAATGGTATATTTGGCACTAACAGGTGAAAACATAGCAAACGAACTTGTATGACCATAAAAGTTGACATGCTAGTATTTTTTGGTGTTTAAACTTTTCTGGTAAAGTTTCATTTTGTTTGGACATCATTTGATGGGTTAAATCAAATAAAACCCAGCTAAAATCTATCATTACAGTGCAGGGCGTATCGATACAGGTGATGGTGTATCAATACAGCCTTGCCTATTTGGTTTGGTCAACGTGAGTCAAAAGGGGCGTATCGATACCACATAGGGTGTATCGGTACGGTATTTGGCTACTGGAATTTAGTTGCAAAAATGGTATCGATACGGGCTCAAAGGGTATCGATACGAGGTCAACATGTACCGATACGGTCTCAACTGTATCGGTACGGGCTGGTTGCTAATGAACCTGGAATCCCTAATGTAGGCATAGCGTACTGATACGGCCTCAAGTGTATCAGTACAGTGACAGGTAATTCAGTTAAAAGGGGTTACAAGGCAGTTTTAAAATGTTATATTTTGGTCACCGAATACTGTAGGATTAAATTGATAGGATAAATGGTCTCCGATTAAACTGAAAATTTACATGTACACTGAATATAGATCGAATATCACTATATCAAGATTAATTTCAGGTAAGGACTTCTAAAATACCAAAATTATAATTTAGTCCCTAGAACTTGTAAAAGATTGAAATTGGTCCTAATCGGGTAATCGTATACTTGTAAAAGACTAATTGGATTGTGATATTGTTTAATATTGTTTTTTAAGCATAGTAACATTGAGTATTGTTTGAAATTACTGTACCGAGCACTATTTGGTTCTCTGGTAGCATACTCTGACCCGGTTCTCAGCCAGGCCGGGAAGGGGGTGTTACAATTTCGTTTAAGATTAGGTTAATCGCATGATTAATGTTTAAACCTAGATTAGAAGAAAAAATGAAACTCGACATATGAGTAAGGTGAGTTTGAATAAAAAATATCATTTTGGAACTCGCCGTAGTAGTGCGGCGAATTTACTGTTGAGACCTACTTTTGGGAATTTAAGATTTAAGGTGATGCTTTGGGCATAATAAGATCCTAAGGTCCTCTTTTTGCCCTTAACCCATGCCATGGCCATGCTTATATAAATATAATCAATTAATAAAAGGAAAATTGCTTGCTAACTAACCATAACAAACCCTGCCTGCATTGCCTTTTTTATTTTTGTTTGTTTTGCTTTTATGTTTCTCTTTTTATTAAATTTTCCGTAGGAAAAGAAGTTATTTAAGGAATGTGAATTTAATGCTGGATACGAAACAACCGTGTATGCTGTCATGTCTTTAACCTAAATATTGATGCAACAACTTGCAAGAAGATGAATCTGGGATATATTAATTTAGTTCATCCGCACAAATTTTCTTAGTGTCGAAAAATTTCAAAAATCAATATTTATATTTTTTTTGGGCTAATTACTTTACAAGAGAAAAGAAAATAACTTAAAGAAGATTATAAACGGTAGCTACGTATTTAGTAATTTAACTCTTAATTTGTTTTTATTTTGGTCACTAATTTGAATTTTTTTCAATTTTACTAATCAACTTTCAAATTTTGTTTTTTGTCACCTGCCCGTCAGTTGTGTAACAGCAATAGCAACATGTTGTGTTTTAGTTGATTTTATTTATGAAATTAAACTAATATTTCACTCTTCCCCATGACTAAAATTCTTGTCCACCGCCATTTAACCATGTCGATTATGTTGCAATGTAATTGGTACTAAGATGTTTCTCTTTCTCCGTTTTTTTTTCTTCCCATTTTGATTTTCCTTGAAATCTCTTTGAAATAAACAAAACTCAAATTAAGGTTTCGACTTTACCTTAGCATGATCTACAATCTCCACCATCTAATCACCATTAACTCTCTCTCTCTCTCTTTCTCTCTCTCTCTCTCTATATATATTGTTTTTTTCTTTTCCTTCTTGACCTCATCATTGTTCGGGTTTGGAGAAAATACTTCGACGTCAAGAACCAAAGAGAGTCTAAAAATCTGGGTTTAACAAATTTCAAAAGGTGAAAAAAATGGAAAATTTTAAAGTTAGGTGAGCAAAATAGAAACTTGGTAAAAAGTTGAGTGAGTAAATGTGCAGTTTACCCTAAAAAAACTTTTCATTGTTCATAAATCATTCAAAATTCTTTATTTTCTTAGAGAAAAATAATAAAGGTAGTAGTAGTGTAATAAGAAGAGAGACGAGACAAATAGAGAGTTCTTATTTTGTACCATTTACCTGTTTTATTGACACTATCAAATTTATTCTTTTGTCTTCGTTGGGACGATCTTTCATTGTTTAGAACTTAAGCTTGACATAGCTTTCAAAGCTTGTTTTATGGGAAACAAACTATATGCATAGATGATTAATAGTAAATTTGTTTAAGGATAAGGCTATTTTCCAAATTAATTTGAATTTAAAAATAATAAATTTTGAATCCAGCGAATGATTCCATTGAAAAAGAATGATGTTCTCGATAAGAGACATGAGTTCGAGCAGCTTTATTCTTAAGGTATGCATGAATTTTATTAAGGACTAAAAATTGATTATATGTTTGTACTGAGTATAATTTAAATTTTAATTATAAAAAAGAACTAGTTAATATTTTTCTAGAATAATAGAATGAAATTTTTTGGTCATAAAAACTTAATCAAATCTCAAACAAATTTATAATAATCCCAACTTAATCAATGATGAACATGTCAAATTAAATGTTTTGAATTGCAAGAATCAATCATGTGAGCTTGGTAAATTCTTAATTGGTATTGTGTCTTTTCATAAGTGGTAGGTAATTTGATAAAGAAAAAACCTGGTTTCTTGAATGTGATTATGGTACAGAACACATATTCTTCAAATGAATGGGTCCCAAACCAATCAAAAGATTTCTTAATTTATACTACAACTATAGTGTGCTATCTTTATTATCCCATCTATCAACAACCATATCCATAAATATATGATAAGTCCAAAGAAAAAAACGAGCTCTCAATTCTCATGCAAGGTTTCTACAGATTAATCATAAATAATTCATATGTATGCATACTTATATAACATTTTGTCACATCTATAATGATTTTTTTAAAAAAATATTTAATGAATGATTATAGGTAGTGTTAACATTTGATAATTTAAATAATGATTTTTAATTATATTATTATATAAAAGTACAAAAAGATACAAATAATATCATAGTTATAATAATTTCTATTTGAAATATTAATTTTCTATTCTTTTCCAACAGAATAAATGTGCTCAATTAACCTGCTACGAAAGCTTTAAATGCAAGGATAATTCGAAGATTTAAAGAATTCTATATAATTTATAAAAATGAGGCCTTAAATTAAAAAATAATAATTACATGTTGACTTGTTGTATGCGCAATAAATTTATATTTAAATAAAAATGAATATAACATTACTTAAAATCTGTAAAGTACAATATTATTTTACTTGTTTTATGTGTTTTATTGCTAGTCCATGACTAATCGTTTACTTTTCACTTGCAAACATATAACTTTAATCATTTTAAATCATATATTTCTTGAAATTTTAAACGTTTAGGTTGTAGTATTTAAAATTTAATATTAATATTTAAAATATAGGATTTAGAGTTTGAGAATTAGTGTTTTAAAATTTAAATTTAGTGATTTAAGATTTAAATTTATAATATAAATATACAAACTTATGTATCAAAATTACACCAATAAAATAAGGCTTGGGGGACACATCTAACGTTATAGTAGACCAAATGCATGCATTTTATGTAGACCATTCACTGAGATTGATTCATGTTTCATTTGACTTTCTCACTCTTTCCCCCCTTTATTGGTCATATTTTGTGGCTTTATTATATGAAAAACATTTTTTTAATATTTATTTAGAGAAATAATCTTTTTCCGGGTTTATTTTAAAAAGGTAATCTATACAGATGACCACTTAATTATGGGATTGATATCAATTTGACCACTATACTTTAATTTTGACAAATATACCACTAAACTATTTAAATGGTTTCAATTAAGCCATCAACCGTTATAACCGAAAAAGTTGACGGGGCTATTAAATAAAATTGGTATAATTATACATTTGGTCCCTTATATTTACACAATCTACCAATTTGGTCCTAATTTTAATCTAATAAAATAAATTAATTATTTAATTAGGTGGTGACATCTAGTTGGAGGACTTTAATTATTTTACTTTAATAATTAATTAATTTTCCCCTCGAATCAAGTGATGACACGTGTCACCTTAATTATTTTTGCGACAGGAAGTACAACCATTAATATATGTTTTAGATGATTTTAATGCCCAAAAAAATGAAAGCAAAGAAAATGGCCTTAGGCAGGTTCAAACCGTGAACCTTGGAGTGTAAGTGGTGTGTGCTTGCCATTGGACAAAGTATATTTTAGTGATATGAAGTACAACATCTAATATATCTCTTATACTGTTGTTAATACCTGGAAAAAAGGAAGAAAATGTGGTTTTAGGAAACTCGAATATGACATACTTACTATGCATAAAAACATCTAACCCAATTAAATAAATTTAATAATTAAATTAAAGTTAACAATATTTTGTATATATTTTAAATTATATTTAGTGCACAATTTTAAATAAAAAAATTAAAATTATATTAAATTCATTTAGCGAATCTAAATTCAAGAACATAATTCAAAATTATATTATGTTCGCGAGTTTGAATTTGCTAAATGAATTTAATATAATTCTAAAAAAAATTAATATAATTCTAAATTTTAATATAATTCTAAAAATAAAAAAATTAATATAATTCTAAAAATAAAAAATAAAAAAATATATCGAATTCATTTAGCGAATCTAAACTTACGAACATAATATAATTTTGAATTATATTCGTGAGTTTAAACTCGCTAAATAAATTTAATATAATTTTAAATTTTTTATTTTAATTCGTGCACCAACTATAAGTTAAAATATATACAAAATATTGTCAGATTCTTTCTCTTTTTTTTTCCAGGCATTAACAACTGTATAAAAGATATATTAAATTTTGTACTTCATATTATTAAAATATACTTGGTCTAGTGGCAAGCATACACCACTTGCACTCCAAGGTCCATGGTTTGAATTTGCCTAAGGCCATTTTCTTTGCTTCCATTTTTTCGGGCATTAAAATCATCTAAACATATATTAATAGTTGTACTTTTTATCACAAAAATATGCTTGGCTTAGTGGCAAGCACACAACACTTGCACCACAAGGTCTTTGGTTTGAATTTGCCCAGCCCCAAATGTGTTGCTTTTATTTTTTCTTCTCCAAGTCACTTGATTGGAGGGGGAAATTAATTAATTAAATTAAAATAAAATAATTAAAGTCCTCTAATAAGGTGATGACACATATTAAATAATTAATTTATTTTATTAAATTAAGATTAGGACCAAATTAATAGATTGTGTAAATAACAAAGATCAAATATATAATTATACTAATTTATTTAATAGCCACATCAACTTTTCCGTTTTTTTAATGGTTGGTGGCTTAATTGGAACCATTTAAATAGTTAAGTGCTATATTTGCCAAAATTGAAAGTATAGTGATCAAATTGACACCAACCCATAGTTAAGTGGTTATCTGTGTAGTTTACCCATTTAATAAATGACCCCCAAATCAGTCAAGTAGGGCGAACTCGCTTTCTACAGAAAGCGAGTTTCGTGCAGTGGCTGATCTGGAAATCTATTTGAGGGTGGGAACAAGTCAAAATATTTTTTTAGGGTGGGCACAAGTCATTAAAATTTTAAAATTTCAGGGTGGGCACAAATCATAAAATTTAAGGACTAATTTGTAAAAATTAAGAAAATTGAAGCCAAATGTGTGAACTTTAAAAAGTTCAGGGTATGCCTATGCCTATCCAATCATACATGTGGCTCTGTCACTGGTTCTGTGTTAAGTAAGTTGGTAAAAAAATAATTTTTCACGTTTTTTAACATGAAACTCGCTTTCGTAGATTGGATCGTGGCAGATATTTTTGACTTCTTGGTTGGATCGTGGCCGTTGGATCAGATCTTGATCCAACGGCCGACAGTCACCTGCACACCATAATTGTAATTAGATAAGGTTTGGGTTTGGGCCAACCGGGCCTTGTAATTTATTTGTAATTGGACTTGGACTTCATTTTTATTTGGGTTTAATATATTTAATTTTTTTTTGGATTTCATTTTATATCAGCCCATTAATAATAATATAATTAGTATTATAATAGCAATACACATACATACGCAAACGTATACTTATATTATACAAACACTAATTAATATAACATTCTAGCATACGTACGTATAATCATACACATAATTGACTTAACATCTATACACATTAAACAAATACACTCGTACTAAATAGATATGTACGCGACATACATACACCCTTAATACGTATACATACATAGCTTATAATATACATGCACACACCACACCTTATATATATATTAGTAACATTCATGCATATAATATAATAAATATACATGCAATACTAATATGTATTTACAAGCGAAAATGAGTGATTACAGATGGTTTATAAGTGGATGGCAAGTATGATGATTTAGTATGCTTAGCTAGTTGGCAAATAGTACAATAAAAAGACTGGGGCTTTTTATGAGCAAATAATGTTGGAAATAATTTGGCAAGGTAGTAAAAATTGGGATGGCCTAACCTATAATGCCATAGCACAGCATATCATCAATTTGTTTTTCGAAAACATAATCTAAAACTAAAGAAGAAAGAAGGCTACTAAAATTTGTAGTGGGAAAAAGACATTGCTCTTCATGAAGCATATAGAGCCCACAAGATAGCCTAGCATTGCCAATCTTCCTTCCCGAGCCCATTGCCTGCAATTCACAAGTATCAAAAGAAAACTTAGTGACACACTTCAAGTCCTTAGATAGCTTACTGACAGAAAGAAGATTGCAAGCCAAATTTGGTATATAAAGAACTGAATGTAATACGATATCTTTATTGATAACAACAGAACCACTTCCTGTAATAAGGGATAAAGAACCATTTGCTGTCCTGATAGAGGATCTAGGAGATGCATTCTGAAAATTTTGAAATAACTCTCTATCGCAAGTCATGTGATCAGAGGCTCTAGAGTCTATAATCCATGTTGGTGCAGCTGTATTAGCTACCGGTGCTGGCTGTTATGGCAAGGCTAGAATCAGCAATGCTTGAAGAAGAGGAAGCACCAGCAACAGACTGAAGCTGACTGGTTCTAGAAGTGTTGTCTAAATTTGTGGGAGTAGTCATGGCTGCTAGTGCTCGATTTTATGGTAGGGATCGATACACCTAACCTGATACCATGTGAAATCTGATGAAAACCAGTGTGTTTTCTCAGAGAACATTATTCTTATCGACATCATTTACAGGTAAGTATTTTAAAGACTTGATACAAAGAGTCTTACTCTAGTTAGAAGCTCTCTAAGTTACAACTCCTATCTAATAGGATAGAGTTAAACTTAAACTAAACTACTTTAGTTTATCTATTGTAAATAAAAAAACTCTAAGTTAAATATTTACAACTAACACTTATATGCCATTTTACTTATTTAAATAACCAAACAGCTATTAGCTATCAGTTAATTTTGCCAAACACTTCTATACAATCAGCTAATACAATCTGCTAATCAAATCAGCTAATGCAATCAGCCATCAGCTAATGTAATCCGCTATCAACTATCATATATCCCCTAATTGCCAAACAGGGCTTTGGTTTATTTTAAACATTAAATTTATCAAACTAAACTTACAAATTACACTACAACTATAATCATATTTTCTCCCATTTCATACATAGCCTCCATTGTATAAAAACAATCAGATTTTGTATATTTAATTTACTATTATTTTTAAAAATTTAAACTATCACATAAGTCACATTTTATATTTTTATTATATTTTAATATTTTTTTATCAAAAAACGCATGATTTTATTAGAAAGAAATCATACAGACCCAATTGCTATCTCGCGCCTCATTAAAAAACCTCCCTAAACTAAAATGGAGGAAGAAGAGTACAACGAGATAGCAACGACCAACAACAAGGACCAATAGCATAACGAAAATAGCATCAAACATAGGACCACCTCTAATCTCGTCCTACTAAAGCGCAACAACATCCAATGCCACACCAATCAATACTACAGCAAGCCCCGCACCTCACCCGCCACACACACAGCTTAAAAACTAATGCGATACATGCTCTGCACCATCACACAATCATGCATTATCACAGTGCAAATCCCCCACACAAACATACAATCAATCCGTACGATCAACTCCATATTTGGCTAAGACATCCGCCAGGCTATTGGCTTTACAAAACATCGTATGAAACGAAACACAAGGGAAAGCCAAACAAGCCGCATCAATACGTTGAAACTAATAACTCAATCGCCATGGTCGACGTTCCCTATGCAAGATCCAAGAAATATGCTGTTCCAAACCACTAAACTTCTCTATCCATTCGGAAAAAAAAATGATCAATACGAATCCCTTTTTCCCCTGCCAAACCATGTATATTTTTTACCCATCATTTGAAGTTCAATTAATCCCGAATCATTCAAAAATGAAACAAACGCTTGCATACCACACCTATCACCAACACACCCACGTCGTTCCTCCATATTTTTCACTACGTTAGGTCACCACCAAAACAAATTGGCATATACAGGGAAGCAAACGTTTCCAGCAACATCGACCAAAGTTTCTGTTGTCTATCAGCCCTATATGGCGCATAAACCGCGATGATATCGCATTCCCAATGATCCAGATTCCACATGCATCGCAAAGCAACAAAGTTTTGATTAATAATCTCATAACTCAAAGAAAATCTAAACGCTTCACAAATCACAAAAATACCACCGACCTACCAATTGATGGCGAAAAATAAAGTTAAACGAATCGGTGTACCAAACTTTTTTCACAACAAAATACGTGATCGCTTCCATCTTAGTTTCCAGTAAAAATACCATCTCAATACGCTACTTTCTCAAAAACACCCGAATCGCTTTCTTCTTTGAAGTTAAGCCCAAGCCACGTATATTTTAGGATAGCACTCCTATCCTTGCGATCACTTTTTGTAAAACCAAATTTTAATTTTGATATAAAAAATTGTTTAAGGGTATATTTGTAAAAGAAAATAAAATTTTAAGAATGTCAAAGACTCACAATTGACAAGGATTTTTCAAGTACAAAATCATTCAAAGTCAAAAACTTAAACCCCATAAATTTTTCCAAGTTTTTTTAAACCCCATAAACTTTCCCGAGTCTCTTACCGATCCCATTGATGAGCAGTCTCTTGTTCGTGCAAAGTTTCACTATTTTAATGGTAAGTGGCTACGTCTCACCAAGCTTCCACATGATGCAATCCCCGAAGTACCGGAAGCTCCTCCACCAGCCACCCTCAAGCTCTAGTAGCTCCACCGGCTATGAATGCTCTCATGGCTTATCTCAATGAGCAATTCACTTCATTGAACACTTCTATGACCTCATTGAAGACAACCATAAATGAAGGGTTTGCGGCCATTGATACTCGATTCACTTCCTTAGTGGACCGAGTTCAAGCAATTGAAAGCCACCAAGGTTTGATGGACATATCCCTCACAGATTTCTATGGGGAATGGAGACAATCTCAGGCTATTCAAACCCATGACGAAGATGAAGATCAAGAGGACGAGGATGATGAGGATGCTCCATAGACATACATTGCATTGCATACATGTCATATTAGGATTTTTATTTTCATGCACCTATGTTATTTACTCTATGAACCTATGCTTTGATTTTAGTTTGTTTTTTAGTTTTTTAGTTGGATTTGGTTTATGTTGCTTTGATTATGCTTTGATTCATGCTTCATTGTTATATTTCTTGTTTCTATCCTTTATTATCATTGATTTTGATCTAACAAAAAGAGAGAGAAGAAAGAGCTTAAATTTTCAAAAACACTTTTAAAACCTATCTTAAAGTAGAGGGAGTTCTTTTAAAAAGACTTAAAAATTTAACTTGATTTTGTTATATCAAAAAGGGGCAGACTGTAAAACAAAAGTTTGAGTTTGATATAACAAATTATTTAAGGACCTATTTGTAAAAGAAAATAAATTTTTAAGTATCTCAAAGACTCAAAATTGACAAGGATTTTTCAAGTACAAAATTATTCAAAGTCAAAAACTTAAACCCTATAAATTTTTCTAAGAGTTTTTAAAGCCAAACTCAACTTTTACGCCCAGGCGTATCGATACACCCTCGAGTTTGTACCGGTATGCTTCGATATAGCCTTGCCCGTTTCGATACACCTCTTGTTTTACACTGAGATCGTACCGGTATGCTTCCCCATGTATCGATATGCCCTTTGTTTTTCCTATGCAACAACTCTTTCTATTTTCAAGTCCGTACCGATATGGCCTCCCGCGTATCGTTACAGGTAGTTGCAGAAGTGCATTTATGGTGGGAAGAGAAGGGCCCAACGGCTATATTTATGATGGCAACCACCCACACGGCTAGAAATCAATGAGAAGGTATAAAAACAATCCTCCAAAGCCTCAACAACATTTATTGAACTCATTTGCAACATCCAAGCGCATACCTAAATCCTTGAGCTTAAAGAGTCAAATTCTTGTACCACACTTGTTGTAATTTTCATTGTATACATTTGTTTCAAGTATGGGGGAGAGTTTGTTTGTAAGTTGGGCAACAAATCAATCTTGTAAGAGATGATTTTAAGTTTGCCATTTCCTTTTTGTAAAGAGAGAGTCTTGGTTAATCTTTGGGTAGAAAGATTAACCGATTTGTAAAGGTTTTCTCCTAAGCCTAGAAAATGGGAAGAATATCTAGTGGATATTGGTTCAAAATCCTTAGTGGGAGCTAAGTTAGTGTATGTAGAGCTTGTTCGAAGCTTGAACCACGATAAATGGCCTTGTCTTCAATTTTTATCTTTTCAATTTGCTCATTCCAATTTCAAAAGACCAATTCACCCCCTCTTGGTTAATTGCACTTCGATTGATCCCCTCAACAATTGGTATCAGAGCAAAACGCTTTGAATGACTTACATCCACAAGAGGAGATCCTAGAAGAAGATCAATCAACTACAAATCAAAGTCATAGCGTCTACCTCCAGGCCAATCTTGTATTGATACAGCTACTTGCGTATCGATACGGTAGTTAAGATTTTCAAATATTTTGATTCAAACGTTGCCTTGTCAGTTATTGGGAACATATGATTTTGAAAATTAGTTAACCCATATCGATATACCTTCAAGTCATACCGATACAGGTTCAGAGAGTAGCCCAAGTGAGAAAAATTGTATCGATACGGCCTTGCCCGTTTCGATACGCCCCTTTTTTTACACAGAGATCGCATTGGTACACTTCCCCGTGTATCAATACGCCCTTTGTTTTTCCAACGCAACGACTCTTTCTATTTTCAAGTCTGTACCGATACGGCCTCCCGCGTACCGTTACAGGTAGTTGTAGAAGTGCTTTTATGGTTGGAGGAAAAGTGCCCAACGGCTATATTTATGATGGCAACCACCCAAATGGCTAGAAATCATTGAGAAGGTATAAAAGCAATCCTCAAAAGCCTCAGCAACATTTATTGAACTCATTTGCAACATCCAAGCACATACCCAAATCCTTGAGCTTAAAGAGTCAAATTCTTGTACCCCACTTATTGTAATTTTCATTATATACATTTGTTTCAAGTATGAGGGAGAGTTTGTTTGTAAGTTGGGCAAGAAATCAATATTGTGAGAGATAATATTAAGTTTTCCATTTCTTTTTTGTAAAGAGAGAGTCCTGGTTAATCTTTGGGTAGAAAGATTAACCAATTTGTAAAGGTTTCCTCCTAAGCCTAGAAAAAGGGAAGAATATCTAGTGGATAATGGTTCAAAATCCTTAGTGGGAGCTAAGGTAGTGTATGTAGAGCTTGTTCGAAGCTTGAACCACGATAAATTGCCTTGTCTTCAAATTTTATCTTTTCAATTTGCTCCTTCCAATTTCAAAAGACCAATTCACCCTTATTGGCTAATTACACTTCGATTGATCCCCTCAACAATTGGTATCTGAGCCAAACTCATTGAGGGACTTACATCCACAAGATGAGATCCTAGAAAAGATCAATCGACTACAAATCCAAGTCACGGCGTCTACCCCCAGGCCAAACTTGTACTGATACAGCTACTTGTGTATCGATACGGTAGTTGTGATTTTCAAATATTTTGATTCAAACGTTTCCTTGTCAGTTATTGGGAACATGTGATTTTGAAAATCAGTTAACCCATATCGATATACCTTCAAGTCGCATCGATACAGGTTCAGACAGTAGCTCAAGTGAGAAAAATTGTATCGATACGACCTTGCCCGTTTCGATACTCCCCTTATTTTACACTAAGATCATACCGGTACGCTTCCCCGTGTATCGATATGCCCTTTGTTTTTCCTAAGCAATGACTCTTTCTGTTTTCAATTCTGTACTGATACGGCCTCCCGCGTATCGTTACGGGTAGTTGCAGAAGTGCATTTATGGTGGAAAGAAAATGGCCAAACGGCTATATTTATGATGGCAACCACCCAAACAACTAGAAATCAATGAGAAGGTATAGAAACAATCCTCCAAAGCCTCAGCAACATTTATTGAACTCATTTGCAGCAACGAAGCACATACCCAAATACTTGAGCTTAAAGAGTCAAATTCTTATACCCCACTTGTTGTAATTTTCATTGTATACATTTGTTTTAAGTATAGGGAGAGTTTGCCTGTAATTTGGGCAACAAATCAATCTTGTGAGAGATAATTTTAAGTTTGTCATTTCTTTTTTGTAAAGAGAGAGTCTTGGTTAATCTTTGGGTAGAAAGATTAGCCGATTTGTAAAGGTTTCCTCCTAAGCCTAGAAAAGGGGAAGAATATCTAGTGGATATTGGTTCAAAATCTTTAGTGGGAGCTAAGGTAGTGTATGTAGATCTTGTTGGAAGCTTGAACCACTATAAATCGCCTTGTCTTCAATTTTTATTTTTTCAATTTGCTCATTCCTATTTCAAAAGACCAATTCACCCCTTCTTGGAAAATTACACTTTGATTGATCCCCTCAACAATTGGTATCAGAGCCAAAATCTTTGAGGGACTTACATCCACAATAGGAGATCCTAGAAGAAGATCAATCGACTACAAATCAAAGTCATGGCGTCTACCTCCGGGCCAAACTTATACTGATACAACTACTTGCGTATCAATACGGTAGTTGAGATTTTCAAATATTTTGATTCAAACGTTGTCTTGTCAGTTATTGGGAACTTGTGATTTTGAAAATTATTTAACCCATATCGATATACCTTCAAGTCGTACCGATACAGGTTCAGACAGTAGCCCATGTGAGCAAAATTGTATCGATATTGCCATGCCCGTTTCGATACGCCCCTTGTTTTACAATAAGATCGTACCGATACGTTTCCCCATATATCAATATGCCCTTTGTTTTTCCTACGTAACGGCTCTTTCTATTTTCAAGTGTGTACCAATACGACCTTCCGCGTATATTTACAAGTAGTTGCAGAAGTGTATTTATGGTGGGAAGAAAAGGGCCCAACAGCTATATTTATGATGGCAACCACCCGAACGGCTAGAAATCAATGAGAAGGTAAAAATCAATCCTCCAAAGCCTCAACAACATTTATTGAACTCATTTGCAACATCCAAGCACATACCCAAATCCTTGAGCTTAAATATTCAAATTCTTGTACCCCACTTATTGTAATTTTTATTATATACATTTGTTTCAAGTATGGGGAGAGTTTGTTTGTAATTTGGGCAACAAATCAATCTTGTGAGAGATAATTTTAAGTTTTCCAATTCTTTTTTGTAAAGAGAGAGTCTTGGTTAATCTTTGGGTAGAAAGATTAACCGATTTGTAAAGGTTTCCTCCTAAGCCTAGAAAAGGGGAAGAATATCTAGTGGATATTGGTTCAAAATCGTTAGTGGGAGCTAAAGTAGCGTATGTAGAGCTTTTTGGAAGCTTGAACCACTATAAATAGCCTTGTCTTCAATTTTTATCTTTTCAATTTGCTCCTTCAATTTCGAAAGACCAATTCACCCCCTCTTGGCAAATTACTCTTTGATTGATTCCCTCAACAATTGGTATCAGAGTCAAACTCTTTGAGGGACTTACATCCACAAGAGGTGATCCTAGAAGATGATCAATCGACTACAAATCAAAGTCATGGCGTCTACCTCTGGGCCAAACTTGTACTGATACAACTACTTCCATATCGATACGGTAGTTGAGATTTTCAAATATTTTGATTCAAACATTGCCTTGTCAGTTATTGGGAACATGTGATTTTGAAAATCATTTAACCCATATCGATATACCTTCAAGTCATACCGATACAGGTTCAGATAATAGCCCATGTGAGCAAAATTATATCGATATCACATTGCCCGTTTCGACACACCCCTTGTTTTACACTGAGATCGTACCGGTACGCTTCCTCGTGTATCGATATGCCATTTGTTTTTCCTACGCAACGACTCTTTCTATTTTCAAGTCTGTACCGATACGGCCTTCTGCGTATCATTACGGGTAGTTGCAGAAGTGTATTTATGGTGGGAATAAAAGGGCCCAATAGCTATATTTACGATGGCAACCACCCGAACGGCTAGAAATCAATAAGAAGGTATAAAATCAATCCTTCAAAGTCTCATCAACATTTATTTAACTCATTTGCAACATTCAAGTATATACCTAAATCCTTGAGCTTAAAGAGTCAAATTCATGTACCCCACTTGTTGTAATTTTCATTGTATACATTTGTTTCAAGTATGGGGGAGAGTTTGTTTGTAATTTGGGCAACAAATCAATCTTGTGAGAGATAATTTTAAGTTTGCCATTTCTTTTTTGTAAAGAGAGAGTCTTGGTTAATCTTTGTGTAGAAAGATTAACCGATTTGTAAAGGTTTCCTCCTAAGCCTAGAAAAGGGGAAGAATATCTAGTGGATATTGGTTCAAAATCTTTAGTGGGAGCTAAGGTAGTGTATGTAGAGCTTGTTGAAAGCTTGAACCACTATAAATCGCCTTGTCTTCAATTTTTATCTTTTCAATTTGCTCCTTCCAATTTCAAAAGACCAATTCACCCCCTCTTGGAAAATTACACTTTGATTGATCCTCTCAACAATTGGTATCAGAGCCAAACTCTTTGAGAGACTTACATCCGCAAGAGGAGATCCTAGAAGAAGATCAATCGATTACAAATCAAAGTCATTGCATCTACCTCCGAGCCAAACTTATACAGATACAACTACTTGCGTATCGATACTGTAGTTGAGATTTTCAAATATTTTGATTGAAATGTTACCTTGTTTGTTGTTGGGAACATGTTAATTTGAAAATCATTTTTAAGTCTGTACCGATACGGCCTCTTTCTATTTTTAAGTTTGTACCGATACGGCCTCCCGCCTATCTTTATGGGTAGTTGCAGAAGTGCATTTATGGTAGGAAGATGAGGGCCCAACGGCTATATTTATGATGGCAACACCCAAACGACTAGAAATCAATGAGAAGGTATAAAAACAATCCTCCAAAACCTCGGCAACATTTATTGAACTCATTTGCAACATCGAAGCATATATCCAAATCATTGAGCTTAAAAAGTCAAATTCTTGTACCCCACTTGTTATAATTTTCATTGTATACATTTCTTTCAAGTTTGGGGAGAGTTTGTTTGTAATTTGGGCAACAAATCAATCTTACGAGAGATACTTTTAAGTTTGCCATTTCCTCTTTGTAAAGAGAGTCTTGGTTAATCTTTGGGTAGAAAGATTAATCGATTTGTAAAGGTTTCCTCCTAAGCCTAGAAAAGGAGAAAAATATCTAGTGGATATTGGTTCAAGATCCTTAGTGGGAGCTAAGGTAGTGTATGTAGAGCTTGTTCGAAGCTTGAACCACTATAAATTGCCTTGTCTTTAATTTTTATCTTTTCAATTTGCTCCTTGCAATTTCAAAAGACCAATTCACCCCATCTTGGCTAATTACACTTAGATTGATCCCCTCAACAATTTGTATCAGAGCCAAACTTTTTGATGGACTTACATCCACAAAGAGGAGATCCTAGAAGAAGATCATTCGACTACAAATCAAAGTCATATCATCTACCTCTGGGCCGAACTTGTACGAGTCACAATCTATCAGCAAATCACCGTTCTTCAATAGGGATAACTACCCCTATTAGAAGAATAGGCTGATTCTCTTCATCAAGTCCATTGACTACACCCTTTAGGATGTAGTAGAAGATGGTCCAATCATTCCCATAAAGAGAGATAAAAAAAGGAAAACTCATTCCTAAGACAAATATAGAGATGACTGGTGAAGATAGAGGAAGACTATAAGTGAATGGCAAGGCCCTGCATATCATCTTTTGATCACTTGGACCCGACATGTACACGAAGATGTCATCTTGCACAAGTGCGAAGGAGGTGTGGGACAAGCTAGAGACCACCTACGAAAGAACGAACAATGTAAATGAGTCCAAGATTGGAATCCTTAATTTGAGCTACAAGAACTTTAAGATGGAGCCCGGTGAGAGCATCTCCAAAATGTTTGATCGGTTCTCCGTCATATTAAATGGTCTCAAGGGCTTTAGTGAGATCATTCCCGAAGACAAGCTAGTCCGAAAGCTTCTCTATTATCTTCTCGAATCATAAGATGGGAATAGAACCGCAATCATCGAGGCCAAGAATTTGAAGACGTTGAAGCTCAATGAATTGGTGAGATCTCTCCTTACTCATGAGATCATGAAGCATGGAAGAGAAGAAGAAAAGAAGAGAGAAGAGAAAAGAGTGGAGAAGCAAGAGGTAAAGAAGAAAAACAAGGAATTGCTCTCAAGGCTTCTAAAGAGGAAAGTAACTCTAGCGAGGTTGAGTTTGAAGAATTGGCTATAATAGCCAATAGATTCTCTTGGTTCATGAAGTTCAACCGAAGAAGAAAATTTCAAAGAAGAAAAGGAGAATGATCAACTCATTTGTTATTAGCGCAAGAAGCTAGGGCATATTAGATCCGATTGCCCTCAACTCAAGAAGAAGAGCTTTGAGAAGAAGAAGAAGAAGCTCAAGGCTCATGTTGCTACTTGGAGCGATGAGGAATCATCATCCGATGAAGAGGAGCAAGAAGTGGCCAACCTTTGCCTCATGGCTCTTGATGATCATCCTAAGGTAAACCCTAACTCATCTACTTTTAATTTCACTTTTGATGAGCTTCAAGAAGCATATGATGAGTTACAAGAAATTTACAATGAGTTGGTTAAGAAGTATAAGGAATCAGTTTTGAAAAATAAGAAAATGATTTCTGATTTAAAAACCCAAAACTATTCCCTTTCCAAATCCAACTCGAAACTTGAAAAGAAGATTTTGGTTTTACAAGATGACCCAAAATATTTTCAAAATGAAAATATTGATTTAAACAATCTTCTTTCAAAAGTCTATGATGATCAGCACAAAGTGGTGAATGAACTCAAAGCTTATTTGAACAAAGTTGGTACTACTACTTTTGAAAATGGTTAATCTTCTAAAACCAACTATGTAAAAATAAAATTTGTGAACCACAAACAAAGAAGCTCTCAAAGGTACCCTAAAGGTAAAAAAGTTAGAAGTGTATGGGTTCCTAAGGAACTTGTAGCTTATAATAACATTCATGCAATTGCATCTCGGATTCCTAAGAGAACCAAGTATTTGAAAGCTAATTCACATGGACCTAAAATGATTTGGGTACCAAAAACAAAGATTTCATTCTTTGTTTGTAGGGGGAGCATTGCTACAAGGCTAAAGCTTCAAGTCAAAACACATGGAACCTTGATAGTGGATGCTCAAGACACGTGACCGGAGACAAGAGTAGATTCATGGAGCTAAAGCCAAAGAGTGGTGGAGTTGTGACATTTGGTGACACCTCCAAATGCCACATTAAGGGTATTGGTTCCATTGGTAATCTCTCTTCTATACTCATTGAATATGTTTTATATGTCAATGGTCTAAAACATAGCTTGTTAAGCATTAGTCAATTATGTGATAACGGTTTTAATGTTCTTCTTGATGTTAATGGTTGAAAAATTTTGGACATTAAAACAAATAAGATAATGCTCATTGGTCATCGCATAGGTGACATTTACATGGTGCATTTAGATGGCATTCATACATCCCAAGCATGTTTGGTTGCTAAATATGAAAATGATGCATGGTTATGGCATAGGAAACTAGGGCGTACTAGCATAAGTGTTTTAGAGAAATTAGTTTCTCAAAATCTAGTAAGAGGTTTACCTAAGATAAAATTTTCTTTAGATAAAATTTGTGATGCTTGTGCTAAGGGTAAACAAAAATGTCTCTTTTAAATCCATTAATGATGTTTCAACTAATAGGGTATTACAATTGATCTATATATATATTTTGGGCCAATTAGAACTACTAGCTTGGGTGGAAAATCATATGCATATGTCTTAATAGATGCCTTCTCTAGATACACTTGGGTTCTCTTTTTAAGTACTAAAGATGAGGCTTTAGAAAAATTCATCACGTTTTCAAAAATCACACAAAATGACTTTGGTCAAAACATTTCACATATTAAAAGTGACCATGGAACAGAATTTCAAAATCTTTGTTTTGAGGATTTTTGTAACTCTAATGGTATTAGCCATAATTTTCTACACCTCGCACTCCTCAACAAAATGGGGTAGTTGAGAGGAAAAATCGTACTTTAGAAGAAATGGCTAGAACCATGCTTCGTGAAAACAATTTACCTAAATATTTTTGGGCGGAAGCCACAAACACCGCTTGTTACATTATTAACCGAGTAAAGATTAGGCCAATTTTAAAGAAAACTCCTTATGAGATTTTAAAATCAAAGAATCATAGCATTAGCTATTTCCATCCATTTGGATGCAAGTGTTTTGTTTTAAATAATGGAAAAGATCATTTAGGTAAATTTGATGCAAAAAGTGATGAAGCTATTTACTTAGGTTACACTTTAAATTCTAAAGCCTGTTGATAAGTGTTCAAAAGTACTATTTTTCTTACCCTTTTTACTCATATTACTGTTAGACTTAGGCTCATATTAGTTGCATAGTTAGTCATTCATGCATTAATCCATGTTTCCTTCAAACGTTGAACTTGATTACATAACTTGGTGATTTTTGTGGAAATAGATGCTGCTTTGGTGTGTTTTTGTGTGTGTATGTGCAGGATCACTTGCCAAAGCAATGCCGAGCTAGTTGCCAGGGCAGTGCATGAAGGAGACGCCGAGCTAGTTGCCATGGCATTTGTCGACAAAGACCAAAAGCAATATGGATGTCGAAATTCATGACTTTACAAGCCCAAGATGACATGGAGCAAGGCCCAAGCCCAAAGGAATTTGATTGCCATGCAGAGATTAAAGAAGAATTAAATTTCAAGAGGATAGGAGAAGTTCTAATAGGAATAAAATTATAATAAAGAATTATATTCTTTAAAGATAATTTAATTCCAACTCAAACTCCTCCTCAAAGAAGGACTTTGGCCTAGCCCTATAAATACCAAGGAGATTTCGACAAGATGAATAGAGAGAGCAAGAGGGAAATTTCGGCAAGTCCAAGTAGGGCAAGAGGAGAGAATTTTAGACAAGCATCAAGGGCAAGGAGGATTTCAACAAGCCTCTTCCTTCATCTTTGTTCGATTAGGTTCATGCTAGGGATTAATTATCTTGTGTTTCTTTGGAACCTAGCCATGAACTAAATTTACTTGGCTATGGTTATTGTGTTTTGTGGTTGTGAGAAACTATTGGTTTTTGTTTAGGTAATAAGAGTTTGCACTTTTCTATTTCAAGGTTTATTCATTCTTGATTCTTATTATTGTTTTGCGAGTGAATTGGGAGAGGATCTCGTGATTTCATCCATTTATCTAATATCGGGAGAGTTAGATTCAAGAAACGAATGAATATGATCTTTATGCAATCAATGATGGTGAAGATTAATCCGGCTTAGGAATAAGTTAAGGATTTCAGCGGCTAAGAGGAGGCGCAAGATTGGTTGTTGTTCACCCTTGATTCACGCGAGGATGTATTATCAAGGCATGCACAAGTAGCTAGAGTTTCGACTTAGGGATAAGAAAACCACCATTGAAGAACGCTCCGCCGAACCTTGAAGTTGCTGCCCGATCGCCCAAGTAGTTGCCCAACTAGTCGCCCAAGCAACCATCAATTAGTTGCCAAGGCAACCCGTTGTGCAAGTCGCCACGGCAACTGAGTTGCCCATGCACTCTTTACCAAGACAATCAATCGGCTATCACACCTCAACTCACGATAACCTAGCCTATCTCTCTCAATTGAATTCATCTTTTATTTTATTTTATTGCTTTCTAGATTAGTAATTAGTTAAACTTGATAATCCTTTACTTGTGTTTTTACTTTTTACGATTGCAAGAGACTAGATTCTTGAAGTGGCACCAATCCAATGGAGACGATATCTTTTATACTATAACTTGCGGCGTGTATACTTGCACATTTGCGTAGCACTTATTACGCAGCAACAAGTTTTTGGCGCCGTTGCGGGGATTGGCAATAGCGACTTTGTTTTTATTTTCTTGCACATTCTTTTTATTTTTCTTGTTTAAAATTCAAAGGGCTAACAAACTTTGGTTTTGCATTGGTATATGACCGAGGCGAGACCGACTTCACCAGAATATCCCTTTGATCCAAAATCGAGCGAACCTTACAAAGACTTAGGCGAAGGATAAGAGAAGCAATGGCAAATCAAGGCGGCAATATTAATCAAGATGTTCGGCGGGGGGGAGGAGTGATTCTTGCACGAAAGCAGAACGATTCGAGACTATCTTGAAGAAGATCTTGATGGACTCAACCCGGGAGTTGTCGCACCCGAAATTGAAGCCGACCACTTTGAGTTGAAACCGGTAATGTTTAATATGATCAACACAATAGGTCAATTTGGCGGCTCGACAATCGAAGATGCGACGACAACATCTGAAATCTTTCCTCGAGATTTGCAACTCGTTCAAGATACACCGGAGTCACCCACGATGTCTTACGATTAAGATTATTCCCCTATTCAGCGAGGATAGATGAGCGAAAGCATGGCTAAATAGCATTCTGCGGATCCATAGCATCTTGGACTGATCTTTGTCGTGATTTCCTTGCTAGATTTAATCCTACAAATTTAAGCGATAAGCCGTAAACGACATTACTTCTTTTGGCGGGCGGATGATGAATCCATGTCACGAGGCTTGGGAGCGATATAGAGAACTTCTACACAAATGTCCTCTACAGTTTCCGGTGTGGACTCAAGTGACAATGTTTTACAACGCCGTGAATACACCAACAAGGATGATGCTAGATGCCTCGGCAAGCGGCATACTCTTAGATAAGTCGCGGGAGGAAGCAATGCAAATTTTAAACAGGGCTGGCCAAGAATGACTATCAATTCCCATCTACTAGAAGAGGAGGAGTTAGGCGCCAAGCCACAATACATGAACTAGGATCATCAGATTCAATTTCGGCACAATTGGCGCTTTAACCAAGATGGTCGAACATGCAAAAACCAAACAACACACATGAAGTCAAGGTAATGGATTCTTTTTGTGAGTTATGTGGTGATAACCATAATTCTTACGAATGTATGCGAGAATCCGGAATCTAGCTTCTATGTGGGGAATTACAATCGGGCAACAACATGATGTCAAATACATACAATCCAGCTTGGAAGAAGCACCCGATTTTCATGGAGTAATCCCAACAATGCTCTAAACGAACAATCGAATGCACAAGCATCGGGATTCCAGCGAGAATATGCCACGACAGCGGATGCCGCGACAACAACCGACAACATCTAGTTCTTTGGAAAATTCTCTAAATGCTTTTATGATGAAAACTGAATCTTATATGGCTGAGAATAGTAATTTCATAAAAAGAACTGATGCTTTTATTAACAGGACCGAGATGAGATTGCAAAACCAAGAGCGGCAATCAAATCATTGGAAAATCAAGTCGGACAATTTGCTCAAAATCTGAACACTAGACCACAAGGAGGTTTACCTAAGCGATCTTGAAGTCGCAAGAGGAACGGCCATGAGCAATGTAAGGCAATCACCACGAGTGGCCAACAACTTAGAGAGGTTCAAACCCGCTCGTCAAACAAAACTCCACAAAAGATCAAGGCGAACCTAGCGGCAAAGTCTCGGATCTTGAACCGAGGAATTCTTTGCGGCAGCGGTGGCGCCTCGGCAACCAATGCGATATAAGCACGCTCGGCAACCCGATTGGTAACGCGCCGGCAACTCGGATGTCCTGTAATGCCGTCAATCAGGTTTCAAACCAATGAAAGGATAGAAGATATCCGACTTCCACCACCATTCCCACAAAGATTGAGGCGACAAAAGCAAGAATACCAATTCAAGAAGTTTCTTGATATCTTAAAGCAAGTCCACATCAACTTGCCATTGGTGGAAGCAATTGAACAAATGCCAAACTATGCCAAGTTTCTTAAAGACATTGTGTGTCAGAGAACAAGGCTAGGAGAGTTTGAAACAATTGCGCGACAGAGGATGCATGGCAATGTTGCTGTCGCATGCCGCCCAAGTTGAAGGATCCCGGAAGTTTCACAATACCTGTTCTATTGGAAATCACTATGTCGGGGAAAGCACTATGCGACCTAGGGGCTAGCATAAACTTGATGCCTAAATCGGTTTTCGAAACTAGGAATCGGGAAGGCAAGACCTACAACAGTTATCTTTGCGGCTAGCCAAGCCAGATCCTATGTGCATCGAGAGGGAAAAATCGAGGACATCTTGGTAAAAGTTGATAAATTCATTTTCCCGCTGACTTTATTGTTTTGGATTGTGAAGCGGATGAGCATGCACCTATCATTCTCGGGAGACCATTCCTAGCGGCGAGAGAACCTTGATCGATGTTGAAAGGAGAACTCACAATGAGGTGAATGACCAGCGGTAAAAACTAAATGTATTCCAAACACTAAGGCATGCGATGATCGAAGAATGCCAACTACTTCATGCCACGCGGCGAGTTTAACCGATGAGAATTTAGTTGCCTCGGCAACTACATTGCTGATCAAGAGGAACTGAGGAGAATGAAGAGCGGTCGATGAGGAACAACCAGAAGAGGTAAATTGGCTAGTAAATCGACCCGGTACATACTTTGAACCACTGGACTACTCGGGTAAGGAAGGTAAGATCGAAAAACCCTCTATCGAAAATCCACCAATTCTTGAGTTGAAACAATTGCGGATCAACTAAAATATGTATACTTAGGGATCGATAATACATTACACATAATTATTTCCTCTAAGTTACAGACTGAAGCGAGGAAAAGAAGCTAATCAACATGTTGAAGCTACATAAAAAAGGCAATAGGGTGGACAATTGCCGACTTGAAGAAAATAGCCGGCGGTGTGCATGCACAAGATCTTGTTGGAAGATGATCACAAACCTTCAATTGAGGCCCGGAGGAGACTGAATCATGCCATGAAAGGGTTGTAATGAAAGAAATCATCAAGTGGCTTGGCGCATTATTATATACCCTATCTCCGATAAATGCGTGGGTAAGTCCGGTACAATGTGTGCGAAAAAAAGGAGGTATAACGGTGGTGAGTAATGAAAATAATGAACTTATCCCAACCAGGACTGTGACCGGTTTGGAGGTTTTGTATGGACTATCGAAAGCTAAACAAAGCCACTAGGAAAGATCACTTCCCATTACCCTTTATTGATCAAATGCTTGACCGTCTTGCGGGTAAACCCTTTTACTGTTTTTCTTGATGGTTATTCAGGTTACAATCAGATTGCCATAGCACCGGAAGATCAAGAAAAGACAACCTTCACATGCCCTACGGTACTTATGCCTTCGAAGGATGCCGTTCGGATTATGTAACGCCCGGCAACCTTCAAAGATGCATGATGGCGCTCTTTTCAGACATGGTCGAAGACTTCCTTGAGATCTTCATGGATGATTTTTCGGTTTTTAGTAATGACCCGGCGGCTGTGTCTCGGCAATTTAGAGAGGTGTTGGCAAGATCTGAAAAAAGCAGTTTAGTCCTCAATTGGGAGAAATGCCACTTTATGGTAGATGAAGGAATAGTGCTCGGCCATAAGATTTCATCAAAGGGAATTGAAGTAGACAAAGCCAAGGTGGACGTGATCGAGAGATTACCCCCACCAAATTCGGTTAAAAAAATTGAAGTTTTTCTCGGACATGCGAGGTTTTTACGGAGGTTCATTCATAACTTTTCTAAAATCACTAAACCTTTGTGTAATCTGCTTGAACAGGATAAAGTCTTGATTTTGATGATTCTTGCACTCAAGCATTTGAAACCCTAAAGAAAAAAAGCTTGCCTCGGCACCCATTGTTGTTCCACAGTTGGGCGCTACCTTTTGAGCTCATGTGTGATGCAAGTGATTTGCGGTAGGAAGCGATCCTAGGCCAGCGCCGCGGTAAGACATTCCATGTGATATACTACGCTAGTAAAACTCTTAACGATGCTCAAGTGAATTACACAACAACGGAGAAAGAGTTACTAGGCTGTAGTTTTCGCATTTGACAAGTTCGATCCTATTTAATTGGTACAAAGGTAATTGTTCATACGGACCATTCGGCAATCAAATACTTATTTGCTAAAAGGATGCTAAACCTCGTTTGATTCGTTGGATATTACTTTTACAAGAATTTGATATTGAAATTAAGGGCGGGAAAGGAACGAGAAAATCAAGTGGCGATCACTTATCACGTTTGGAGCATAATAGGGAGGAGGGCGGGATCTAGAGATATGTGATGCATTCCCGGATGAACAAATTCTAATCGCCTCGGAAACCCCTTGGCGCCTCGGCAGCCCATGACGCCTCGGCAAACCATGGAAGCACACGCCTCGGCAACTCTTGGCGCCGCGGCCGGACTTTGGCGAGCACGCCTCGGCAATTTTGGGAGCGAACACTCGACGGCACATGCCCGGCAATACCTTGTACGCAGATTTAGTTAACTTCCTTGTTTGTGGTATTTTTCCGTATGCATTACTCACCAAGGGAAGAAGCGGTTCCGCCATAATGCTAAGCATTACTTTTGGGACGAGCCTCTTTTGTTTAAACAATGTGCGGATCGGGTTATCGCCGATGTGTCCACTGAAGAAGAAACAACAGAATGTACTCAGACAATGCCATTCTTCACCCTATGGAGGACATTTTGGAGGAACTCGTACCCGACCAAAGTCTTGCAATCCGGTTTGTATTGGCCAACATTGTACAAAAGATGCCCAAGACTTTTACAAGCAATGTGATCGTTGCGGAAGGCGGGCAATATCTCTAAGCGACATGAGATGCCACTCGAACATCATCGAGTGGAACTGTTCGATGTATGGGGATCGATTTTATGGGACCTTTCCCATCTTCATTCGGCAACCTCTACATCTTACTCGCCGTCGACTATGTGTCTAAATGGGTAGAGGCAGCTGCGGTTCCCAACGACGATTCAAAGACCGTGCAGCGATTCTGCGAGAAAAACATATTTACGGTTTGGGATGCGAGAGCAATTATCAGCGACGGGGCAAGCATTTTGACAACACTAATTGCCAAGATGTTGCAGCGCTTTGGCATATCACACAAGATCGCCCACGGCATATCACCCACAAACCAGCGGGCAGCGAAATTTCCAACCGGGTTGAAGGGAATACTCGAAAGTTGTAAATCCCTCAAGGAAGGATTGGTCATTAAGACTAGATGGCGCACTTTGGGCATATCGCCTTTGCATTCAAAACACCATTAGGTATGTCCCCCTTCCGGCTTGTCTATGGTAAAACATGTCATCTACGGTGGAAATCGAGCACAAAGGCGTCTTGGGCAATCAAGACCGTGAATATGGATTGGGAAAGTGCGGACAAAAGCGCTTGATGGATCTCAATGAGATAGAAGAATTTCGTGCACTCGCCTATAACAATGCGAAATATACAAGGAGAAAACAAGCGATGGCATGACAAGAAACTATTGCCCGCGGCAATTCACGCCCGGAGCAACTAGTTCTCTATTCAATTCTCGGCTAAAACTTTTCCGGGAAAAGCTGAAATCAAGATGGTCGGGACCATTTGAAGTCGTCAAACCATTCTCCCATGGTGCTTGTGATAATCAAGTCCATCTCGACAACCATGAATTCAAAGTTAATGGACAAAGATTGAAGCACTACAATGGTGCCCATGTGGAGCGTAACAAGGAAGTGGTCAACTTAGGAGATGCATGAGCATGCTCTCCTCTCGATATTTCCTTTTTCTTTTTCTTTTTATTTTTATTTTTAATTTTAGGAGATATTTTATTTTTTTCTTCATTATCTTTAGTTTTCAGGTTTTCTTTATTTTCTTTTTCACAACAAGACTCACAACTACTATGCTAAGGAAATTTCTTGCCAAGATCATTGCCCGGCAACCAATGAAGAAGATGCGCGACAACTTACTTCATGCATGCACAAGCTGATGCCACGGCAACCAACCACGAAGATGCCACGGCAACAAAATGAAGAAGACATCCGGCAACAAGAAAACAACCATTGCATTCAAGCAAAAAAAATCAAGGCGCCAACTAGAAGGAAACTAATCATCTCGATGGCGAACTCTCGAAGTAAGTCCTCGTATGCATTTTATTTTTTTTTTTTTATTTTTATGCATGCATTGAGGACAATGCCTCACTCGAGTTTGGGGGGATTGTTATTAGTAATTACCATGTTTAGTTACATTAATCTTAAGCATTACATTTAGGATACATAAATTGCTTGCCATGCCTTTAATTGGAACAAGAATTGCTTAGATTTGATGAATATTCAATGATGACTTTACCAATGCACTTAATTGATAGAATTTTTATTCTAGGATAACCATGAAAAACTTAGAATTTTACTATGATGCTAAATTTGATGAAACACTGTTGTGGTTTGATTGATTTAAGGAGTTCTAGTAAACTTAGGTTGATAATTAACTAATTGGGGATTAGAATAAAAATTGGATGAATGCTAGAGGTGCCGAAATTGGCTCTAGCATGTGCTAAAAAAATTGATCACTAGAGGTGCCGAAACTGGCTCTAGGAGGCGTTAAAATTTTTTTAACTAGAGGTGCGAAAACGGCTCTAGTCGATTAAATTAACTTAAGAAAACTAAAAATAAAACACTAGAGGTGCCCGAAATTGGCTCTAGTTAAAACATGTTAAAAAAACCCAATGAAGTAATTTGAAAACCTATTGTTTGCATAGAATCCGAAAAATCAACTTGCACACAACTCACTTTTACTCACAAGCATTATAGTTTGATTCAGAGTAATTCCTCGGTTTTTACGAAAAATAAAAAGCCAATCATACTTTGTGCCCAGGTTGAGAGAATTGAAATCAAGTTCAAAGCTAAGTTTGTGAAAATTTGAAGTCTTGGCGGTAATTATGAGTTTGCATTGCTTGAGGACAAGCAATAGTTCGAGTTTGGGGTGTGATAAGTGTTCAAAAGTACTATTTTTCTTACCCTTTTTACTCATATTCTTTGTTAGACTTAGGCTCATATTAGTTGCATAGTTAGTCATTCATGCATTAATCCATGTTTCCTTCAAGCGTTGAACTTGATTACATAACTTGGTGATTTTTGTGGAAATAGATGCTGCTTTGGTGTGTTTTTGTGTGTGTATGTGCGGGATCACTTGCCAAAGCAATGCCGAGCTAGTTGCGAGGCGGTGCATGAAGGAGGCGTCGAGCTAGTTGCCATGGCATTTGTCGACAAAGACCAAAAGCAATATGGATGTCGAAATTCATGACTTTACAAGCCCAAGATGACATGGAGCAAGGCCCAAGCCCAAAGGAATTTGATTGCCATGCAGAGATTAAAGAAAAATTAAATTCAAGAGGATAGGAGAAGTTCTAATAGGAATAAAATTATAATAAAGAATTATATTCTTTAAAGATAATTTAATTCCAACTCAAACTCCTCCTCAAAGAAGGACTTTGGCCTAGCCTATAAATACCAAGGAGATTTCGACAAGATGAATAGAGAGAGCAAGAGGAAATTTCGGCAAGTCCAAGTAGGGCAAGAGGAGAGAATTTTCGACAAGCATCAAGGGCAAGGAGGATTTCGACAAGCCTCTTCCTTCATCTTTGTTCGATTGGGTTCATGCTAGGGATTAATTATCTTGTGTTTCTTTGGAACCTAGCCATGAACTAAATTTACTTGGCTATGGTTATTGTGTTTTGTGGTTGTGAGAAACTATTGGTTTTTGTTTAGGTAATAAGAGTTTGCACTTTTCTATTTCAAGGTTTATTCATTCTTGATTCTTATTATTGTTTGCGTGAATTGGGAGAGGATCTCGTGATTTCATCCATTTATCTAATATCGGAGAGTTAGATTCAAAAGCGAATGAATATGATCTTTATGCAATCAATGATGGTGAAGATTAATCCGGCAGGAATAAGTTAAGGATTTCAGCGGCTAAGAAGGGCGCAAGATCATGCACAAGTAGCTAGAGTTTCGACTTAGGGATAAGAAGAAACCATTGAAGAAACGCTCCGCCGAACCTTGAAGTTGCTGCCCGATCGCCCAAGTAGTTGCCCAACTAGTCGCCCAAGCAACCATCAATTAGTTGCCAAGGCAACCCGTTGTGCAAGTCGCCACGGCAACTGAGTTGCCCATGCACTCTTTACCAAGACAATCCAATCGGCTATCACACCTCAACTCACGATAACCTAGCCTATCTCTCTCAATTGAATTCATCTTTTATTTTATTTTATTGCTTTCTAGATTAGTAATTAGTTAAACTTCTATAATCCTTTACTTGTGTTTTTACTTTTTTACGATTGCAAGAGACTAGATTCTTGAAGTGGCACCAATCCTGTGGAGACGATATCTTTTATATACTATAACTTGCGGCGTGTATACTTGCACATTTGCGTAGCACTTATTACACGCGCAACAAGTTTTTTTGGCGCGTTGCGGGATTGGCAATAGCGACTTTGTTTTTATTTTCTTGCACATTCTTTTTATTTTTCTTGTTTAAAATTCAAAGGGCTAACAAACTTTGGTTTTGCATTGGTATATGACCGGGCGAGACCGACTTCACCAGAATATCCCTTTGATCCGTAAATCGAACGAACCTTACAAAGACTTAGGAAGGATAAGAGAAGCAATGGCAAATCAAGACGGCAATATTAATCAAGATGTTCGGCGGGGAGGAGGATTCTTCTTGCGAAGCGAGCGATTCGAGACTATCTTGAAGAAGATCTTGATGGACTCAACCCGGGAGTTGTCGCACCCGAAATTGAAGCCGACCACTTTGAGTTGAAACCGGTAATGTTTAATATGATCAACACAATAGGTCAATTTGGCGGCTCAAAGAATCAAGATGCACGACAACATCTGAAATCTTTCCTCGAGATTTGCAACTCGTTCAAGATACACGGAGTCACCCCGATGTCTTACGATTAAGATTATTCCCTATTCACCGAGGATAGGCGAAAGCATGGCTAAATAGCATTCTGCCGGATCCATAGCATCTTGGACTGATCTTTGTCGTGATTTCCTTGCTAGATTTAATCCTACAAATTTAATCGATAAGCTTCAGAACGACATTACTTCTTTTGGCGAGTGGATGATGAATCCATGTACGAGGCTTGGGAGCGATATAGAGAACTTCTACACAAATGTCCTCTACACGGTTCCCGTGTGGACTCAAGTGACAATGTTTTACAACGCCGTGAATACACCAACAAGGATGATGCTAGATGCCTCGGCAAACGGCATACTCTTAGATAAGTCACGGAGGAAGCAATGCAAATTTTAAACAGGCTGGCCAAGAATGACTATCAATTCCCATCCACTAGAAGAGGAGGAGTTAGACGCTAAGCCACAATACATGAACTAGGATCATCGATTCAATTTGGCACAATTGGCCGCTTTAACCAAGATGGTCGAACATGCAAAAACCAAACAACACACATGAAGTCAAGGTAATGGATTCTTTTTGTGAGTTATGTGGTGATAACCATAATTCTTCGAATGTATGCGAAATCCGAATCTAGCTTCTATGTGGGGAATTACAATCGGGGCAACAACATGATGTCAAATACATACAATCCAGCTTGGAAGAAGCACCGAATTTTTCATGGAGTAATCCCAACAATGCTCTAAACTGGAACAATCGAATGCACAAGCATCGGGATTCGGCAGAAATATGCCACGACAATGGATGCCGCAAAGAACAACCGACAACATCTAGTTCTTTGGAAAATTCTCTAAATGCTTTTATGATGAAAACTGAATCTTATATGGCCGAGAATAGTAATTTCATAAAAAGAACTGATGCTTTTATTAACAGGACCGAGATGAGATTGCAAAACCAAGAGGCGGCAATCAAATCATTGGAAAATCAAGTCGGACGGTTTGCTCAAAATCTGAACACTAGACCACAAGGAGGTTTACCTAGCGATACTGAAGTCGCAAGAGGAACTGCCATGAGCAATGTAAGGCAATCACCACCAGAAGTGGCCAACAACTTAGAGAGGTTCAAACCCGCTCGTCAAACAAAACTCCACAAAAGATCAAGACGAACCTAGCGGCAAAGTCTCGGATCTTGAACCGGGAATTGCTTTGCGGCAACCGGTGACGCCTCGGCAACTTGCGATAAGCACGCCTCGGCAACCCGGTTTGGTAACGCATCGGCAACTCCGGATGTCCCCGTAATGCCGTCAATCAGGTTTCAAACCAATGAAAGGATAGAAGATATCCGACTTCCACCACCATTCCCACAAAGATTGAAGCGACAAAAGCAAGAATACCAATTCAAGAAGTTTCTTGATATCTTAAAGCAAGTCCACATCAACTTGCCATTGGTGGAAGCAATTGAACAAATGCCAAACTATGCCAAGTTTCTTAAAGACATTGTGTCCAAGAGAACAAGGCTAGGAGAGTTTGAAACAGTTGCCGCGACAGAGGATGCATGGCAATGTTGCACAATCGCATGCCGCCCAAGTTGAAGGATCCCTAAGTTTCACAATACCCTGTTCTATTGGAAATCACTATGTCGGGAAAGCACTATGCGACCTAGGGGCTAGCATAAACTTGATGCCTAAATCGGTTTTCGAAAACTAGGAATCGGGAAGGCAAGACCTACAACAGATTATCTTTGCAGCTAGCCGACATCCTATGTGCATCCGAGGGAAAAATCGAGGACATACTGGTAAAAGTTGATAAATTCATTTTTCCGCTGACTTTATTGTTTTGGATTGTGAAGCGGATGAGCATGCACCTATCATTCTCGGGAGACCATTCCTAGCGGCGGGGAGAACCTTGATCGACGTTGAAAAGGGAGAACTCACAATGAGGGTGAATGACCAGCGGTAAAACTAAATGTATTCCAAACACTAAGGCATGCCGATGATCCGAGAAGAATGCCAACTACTTCATGCCACTAGTTTAACCGATGAGGAATTTAGTTGCCTCGGCAACTACATTGCTGATCAAGAGGAACCCGAGGAGAATGAAGAGCGGTCGATGAGGAACAACCAGAAGAGGTAAATTGGCTAGTAAATCGACCAGGTACATACTTTGAACCACTTGGACTACTCGGGTAAGGAAGGTAAGATCGAAAAACCCTCTATCGAAAATCCACCAATTCTTGAGTTGAAACAATTGCGGATCAACTAAAATATGTATACTTAGGGATCGATAATACATTACACGTAATTATTTCCTCTAAGTTACAGCCTGAGCAGGAAAAAGAAGCTAATCAACATGTTGAAGCTACATAAAAGGCAATAGGGTGGACAATTGCCGACTTGAAGGGAATTAGCCCGGCGGTGTGCATGCACAAGATCTTGTTGGAAGATGATCACAAACCTTCAATTGAGGCCCGGAGGAGACTGAATCATGCCATGAAAGGGGTTGTAATGAAAGAAATCATCAAGTGGCTTGACGCCGCATTATATACCCTATCTCCGATAGTACGTGGGTAAGTCCAAGACAATGTGTGCGAAAAGGGAGGTATAACGGTGGTGAGTAATGAAAATAATGAACTTATCCCAACCAGGTACTGTGACCGGTTGGAGGGTTTGTATGGACTATCGAAAGCTAAACAAAGCCACTAGGAAAGATCACTTCCCATTACCCTTTATTGATCAAATGCTTGACCGTCTTGCGGGTAAACCCTTTTCTTGTTTTCTTGATGGTTATTCAGGTTACAATCAGATTGCCATAGCACCGGAAGATCAAGAAAAGACAACCTTCACATGCCCCTACGGTACTTATGCCTTCCGAAGGATGCCGTTCGGATTGTGTAACGCCCGGCAACCTTCCAAAGATGCATGATGGCGCTCTTTTCAGACATGGTCGAAGACTTCCTTGAGATCTTCATGGATGATTTTTCGGTTTTTGGTAATGACTTCGACGGCTGTCTCGGCAATTTAGAGAGGGTGTTGGCAAGATGCGAAGAAACGGATTTAGTCCTCAATTGGGAGAAATGCCACTTTATGGTAGATGAAGGAATAGTGCTCGCCATAAGATTTCATCCAAGGGAATGAAGTAGACAAAGCCAAGGTGGACGTGATCGAGAGATTACCCCACCAAATTCGGTTAAAAGAATTCAAGTTTTCTCGGACATGCGAGGTTTTTCAGGAGGTTCATTCATAACTTTTCTAAAATCACTAAACCTTTGTGTAATCTGCTTGAACAGGATAAAGTCTTCGATTTTGATGATTCTTGCACTCAAGCATTTGAAACCCTAAAGAAAAAGCTTGCCTCGGCACCCATTGTTGTTCCACAGTTTGACGCTACCTTTTGAGCTCATGTGTGATGCAAGTGATTTCGCGGTAGGAGCAGTCCTAGGCCAACGCACAGGTAAGACATTCCATGTGATATACTACGCTAGTAAAACTCTTAACGATGCTCAAGTGAATTACACAACAACGGAGAAAGAGTTACTAGGCTGTAGTTTTCGCATTTGACAAGTTCGATCCTATTTAATTGGTACAAAGGTAATTGTTCATACGGACCATTCGGCAATCAAATACTTATTTGCTAAAAAGATGCTAAACCTCGTTTGATTCGTTGGATATTACTTTTACAAGAATTTGATATTGAAATTAAGGACGGAAAGGAACAGAAAAATCAAGTGGCGATCACTTATCACTTTTGGAACGCAATAGGGAGGAGGACGCGGATCTAGAGATATGTGATGCATTCCCGGATGAACAAATTCTAATCGCCTCGAAACCCTTGACGCCTCGGCAGCCCATGACGCCTCGGAAACCATGGAAGCACACGCCTCGGCAACTCTTGACGCCGCAGCCGACTTTGACGAGCACGCCTCAAATTTTTGGGAGCGCAGACACTACGACAAAGACATGCCCCGGCAATACCTTGGTACGCAGATTTAGTTAACTTCCTTGTTTGTGGTATTTTTCCGTATGGCATTACTCACCAAGGGGAAGAAGCGGTTCCGCCATAATGCTAAGCATTACTTTTGGGACGAGCCTCTTTTGTTTAAACAATGTGCGAGATCAGGTTATACGCCGATGTGTCCCCTCAAGAAGAGCAACAGAATGTACTCAGACAATGCCATTCTTCACCCTATGGAGGACATTTTGGAGGAACTCGTACACGTGACCAAAGTCTTGCAATCCGGGTTGTATTGGCCAACATTGTACAAAGATGCCCAAGACTTTTACAAGCAATGTGATCGTTGCGGAAAGACGGGCAATATCTCTAGGCGACATGAGATGCCACTCGAAACATCATCGAGGTGGAACTGCTCGATGTATGGGGATCGATTTTATGGGACCTTTCCCATCTTCATTCGCAACCTCTACATCTTACTCGCCGTCGACTATGTGTCTAAATGGGTAGAGGCAGCTGCAGCTTCCCAACGACGATTCCAAGACCGTGCAACGATTCTGCGAAAAAACATATTTACGGTTTGGGATGCCGAGAGCAATTATCAGCGACGGGGCAAGCATTTTGACAACAGACTAATTGCCAAGATGTTGCAACGCTCGGCATATCACACAAGATCGCCACGGCATATCACCCACAAACCAACGGGCAAGCGAAATTTCCAACCGGGAGTTGAAGGGAATACTCGAGAAAGTTGTAAATCCTCAAGGAAGGATTGGTCATTAAGACTAGATGACGCACTTTGGGCATATCGCACTGCATTCAAAACACCATTAGGTATGTCCCCTTCCGGCTTGTCTATGGTAAAACATGTCATCTACCGGTGGAAATCGAGCACAAGGCGTCTTTGGGCAATCAAGACCGTGAATATGGATTGGGAAAGTGCGGACAAAAGCGCTTGATGGATCTCAATGAGATAGAAGAATTTCGTGCACTCGCCTATAACAATGCACGAATATACAAGGAGAAAACAAAGCGATGGCATGACAAGAAACTATTGCCACGGCAATTCACGCCAGGGCAACTAGTTCTCCTATTCAATTCTCGGCTAAAACTTTTCCCGGAAAAGCTGAAATCAAGATGGTCGGGACCATTTGAAGTCGTCAAACCATTCTCCCATGGTGCTTGTGATAATCAAGTCCATCTCGACAACCATGAATTCAAAGTTAATGGACAAAGATTGAAGCACTACAATGGTGCCCATGTGGAACGTAACAAGGAAGTGGTCAACTTAGGAGATGCATGAGCATGCTCTCCTCTCAATATTTCCTTTTTCTTTTTCTTTTTATTTTTATTTTTAATTTTAGGAGATATTTTATTTTTTCTTCATTATCTTTAGTTTTCAGGTTTTCTTTATTTTCTTTTTCACAACAAGACTCACAACTACTATGCTAAGGAAATTTATCTGCCAAGATCATTGCCCGGCAACCAATGAAGAAGATGCGCGACAACTTACTTCATGCATGCACAAGCTGATGCCACGGCAACCAACCACGAAGATGCCACGGCAACCAAAGCAAGACATCCCGGCAACAAGAAAACAACCATTGCATTCAAGCAAGAAAATCAAGACGCCAACTAGAAGGAAACTAATCATCTACGATGACGAACTCTCAAGTAAGTCCTCGTATGCATTTTATTTTTATTTTTTTTCGTTATTTTTATGCATGCATTGAGGACAATGCCTCACTCGAGTTTGGGGGATTGTTATTAGTAATTACCATGTTTAGTTACATTAATCTTAAGCATTACATTTAGGATACATAAATTGCTTGCCATGCCTTTAATTGGAACAAGAATTGCTTAGATTTGATGAATATTCAATGATGACTTTACCAATGCACTTAATTGATAGAATTTTTATTCTAGGATAACCATGAAAAACTTAGAATTTTACTATGATGCTAAATTTGATGAAACACTGTTGTGGTTTGATTGATTTAAGGAGTTCTAGTAAACTTAGGTTGATAATTAACTAATTGGGGATTAGAATAAAAATTGGATGAATGCTAGAGGTGCCCAAATTGGCTCTAGCATGTGCTAAAAATTGATCACTAGAGGTGCCCAAACGGCTCTAGGAGGCGTTAAAATTTTTTCGGTTAACTAGAGGTGCCCAAACCGGCTCTAGTCGATTAAATTAACTTAAGAAAACTAAAAATAAAACACTAGAGGTGCCCAAATTGGCTCTAGTTAAAACATGTTAAAAAGAACCCACTCAAGTAATTTGAAAACCTATTGTTTGCATAGAATCCGAAAAATCAACTTGCACACAACTCACTTTTACACTCACAAGCATTATAGTTTGATTCCGAGTAATTCCTCGGTTTTACAAAAATAAAAAGCCAATCATACTTTGTGCCCGGTTGAGAGAATTGAAATCAAGTTCAAAGCTAAGTTTGTGAAAATTTGAAGTCTTGGCGGTAATTATGAGTTTGCATTGCTTGAGGACAAGCAATAGTTCGAGTTTGGGGTGTGATAAGTGTTCAAAAGTACTATTTTTCTTACCCTTTTTACTCATATTCTTTGTTAGACTTAGGCTCATATTAGTTGCATAGTTAGTCATTCATGCATTAATCCATGTTTCCTTCAAACGTTGAACTTGATTACATAACTTGGTGATTTTTGTGGAAATAGATGCTGCTTTGGTGTGTTTTTGTGTGTGTATGTGCAGGATCACTTGCCAAAGCAATGCCGAGCTAGTTGCCGGCGGTGCATGAAGGAGACGCCGAGCTAGTTGCCATGGCATTTGTCGACAAAGACCAAAAGCAATATGGATGTCGAAATTCATGACTTTACAAGCCCAAGATGACATGGAGCAAGGCCCAAGCCCAAAGGAATTTGATTGCCATGCAGAGATTAAAGAAGAATTAAATTTCAAGAGGATAGGAGAAGTTCTAATAGGAATAAAATTATAATAAAGAATTATATTCTTTAAAGATAATTTAATTCCAACTCAAACTCCTCCTCAAAGAAGGACTTTGGCCTAGCCCTATAAATACCAAGGAGATTTCGACAAGATGAATAGAGAGAGCAAGAGGGAAATTTCGGCAAGTCCAAGTAGGGCAAGAGGAGAGAATTTTCGACAAGCATCAAGGGCAAGGAGGATTTCAACAAGCCTCTTCCTTCATCTTTGTTCGATTAGGTTCATGCTAGGGATTAATTATCTTGTGTTTCTTTGGAACCTAGCCATGAACTAAATTTACTTGGCCATGGTTATTGTGTTTTGTGGTTGTGAGAAACTATTGGTTTTTGTTTAGGTAATAAGAGTTTGCACTTTTCTATTTCAAGGTTTATTCATTCTTGATTCTTATTATTGTTTGCGAGTGAATTGGGAGAGGATCTCGTGATTTCATCCATTTATCTAATATCGGGAGAGTTAGATTCAAGAAACGAATGAATATGATCTTTATGCAATCCAATGATGGTGAAGATTAATCCGGCTTAGGAATAAGTTAAGGATTTCAACGGCTAAGAGGAGCGCAAGATTGGTTGTTGTTCACCCTTGATTCACGCAGGGATGTATTATCAAGGCATGCACAAGTAGCTAGAGTTTCGACTTAGGGATAAGAAGAAACCATTGAAGAACGCTCCGCCAACCTTGAAGTTGCTGCCCGATCGCCCAAGTAGTTGCCCAACTAGTCGCCCAAGCAACCATCAATTAGTTGCCAAGGCAACCCGTTGTGCAAGTCGCCACGGCAACTGAGTTGCCCATGCACTCTTTTACCAAGACAATCCAATCGGCTATCACACCTCAACTCACGATAACCTAGCCTATCTCTCTCAATTGAATTCATCTTTTATTTTATTTTATTGCTTTCTAGATTAGTAATTAGTTAAACTTCGATAATCCTTTACTTGTGTTTTTACTTTTTACAGTGCAAGAGACTAGATTCTTGAAGTGGCACCAATCCCTGTGGAGACGATATCTTTTATACTATAACTTGCGACGTGTATACTTGCACATTTGCGTAGCACTTATTACGCGCAACACCTGTCAAGTTTTTAACAAAAGAACATTAGTTGTAGAAGAGTCTATACATGTGGTTTTCGATGATAACCTCCTTCCGAGGAATGATTCTTGTGATGATGATGATATAGGGATCATTGAAGCCAATGATGGTAGACAATCATCAAAGGTGGATGAGGTTCCAACCAAAGAAGAAGAAGAAGCACAAGATATTCCCATAGAATCATTGAAGGACATGAATCTTGAGGAAAAAGAAGTAAGCTACCCAAGGGAACTCAACTATGTCAAAAGTGGTGAAATCTTAGGTGATCCATCCAAGGGGGTAAGTACTAGATCCTCTCTTAGATTAATGAGTAATGTTGCATTCATTTTATGCATTGAGCCTAAAATATCAAAGAAGCATTACAAGATGATTTTTGGATATTGGTCATGCAAGAAGAACTTAATCAATTTGAGAGGAGTAAAGTATGGACATTAGTTGATAGGCCTAGTAATAAATCTACTATAGGAACTAAATGGGTTTTTAGAAACAAGCTAAATAAGAGTGGTAACATAGTGAGAAACAAGGCTAGACTTGTTGCTCAAGGTTACACTTAAGAAGAGAGAATTGATTTCGATGAAACATACGCACCTGTAGCTAGAATGGAATGAATTAGGATGCTTCTTGCGTTTGCATGTTTCCATTAAACTTTTTGATTGAAAAACGCTTTGAAAAAGGCAAGGTGGACACTACACTTTTCATTAAAAGATATGGAAAATACATCTTAGTAGTTCAAATTTATATAGATGATATTATTTTCAGTTCTACTAATGAAATGTTTTGCCAAGAGTTTTCTAAGCTAATGCAAGGTGAATTTGAGATGAGCATGATGGGGGATCTTTTATTTTTCTTGGGGCTCCAAATCAAGCAAAGGAAGGATGGCACATTCATCAATCAAGCAAAGTATATAAAAGACATGCTCAAGAAGTTTGGCTTGGAGAATGTGAAGCCTCAAGCCACACCAATGAGCTCATCCATAAAGCTTGATAAAGATGAAGGAGGTAAGTGTGTCGATTCTAAGCTTTATCGTTCCATGATTGGATCATTCCTTTACCTTACCACAAGTAGACCCGGTATTATGTTTAGTGTTTGCTTGTGTGCTAGGTTTCAAGCTAGCCCTAGAGAATCGCACCTTATAGCCATTAAGAGAATCTTTAGATACCTTAGAGATACACCTAGTTTAGGTCTTAAGGATCCTAGAGATTCCTCCTTTGATCTTCATGCTTTCTTGGATGCGGATTTTGGGGGATGTAAGATAGATAGAAAGAGTACCTTTTGAACTTTCTAATTCTTAGGTAGTATGCTCATATCTTGGTTCTCTAAGAAACAAAATAGTGTAGTTTTATCTACCACTGAAGTGTGACAACATTCTAGAACCATACCCCTTAAGTGTGACAACACTAGTGCCATTTGTCTCGCTAAGAATCTCATCCAACATTCTAGAACCAAACACATAGAAATTAGACATTATTTCATTAAAGATCATGTCTTAAAAATGTAGTTCTAGAGTATGTTCACACCTTACTCCAATTAACGGATATATTTACTAAACCTTTAGATAAAGAGCGATTTTGGACTCTTAGGAGAGAGTTAGGTTTAACCTGCCTCTCTTGACCCTTTAGAGCCATTAAGGTCAAAAATTTGCTTAAATTCAATTGATTAATATGCATGTATTATTTTGCTTCTTGATGCATCTATGTTTGTTGCTAGGGGGAGTATGTATCCATGTTAGACCATACATGTTGTTCACATATCATCTGCATGCATTTCGGTTCGAATAAAACTGAACTTTTGAGCAACTTGTGGCCCAAAATGCATTTTCTGGGTTATTTGTATCAAAACGGGTTAAGGTGTTTCGATACACCATTCTTGTCTCAACCCATATTGCATTTCTCAGCACAAGTGTATCAATATAGGTCCGACCGTATCGATACGGGTTCAAGAATAGGTTTCGATACAGTTGAGTCCGTATCGAAACGGTACTGGTGTTTCATTACACATGTATCGATACGCCACGTGGCGTATCGGTATGCACGGACGCAGATCTTTAAATGAGTCTTTAAATGGGTTTTTTTACTTTACATTAACTTCAAACACCTTTTTCTCCCCAAAAACCTAATTTCTCATCTATAAAAACCCATCAAATCCTCTTGATTTCTAACACAACTCTTCAAATTCTTTGAGGATTTTTACTCTTCAAAACAAATATTTGCTCTCTCATCAATTTGGTGCATCATCATCCACTCATTCATCCATAATCTCAACTTCAAGGTATAAAACCTTTTTCTTTTAATTTCGTGTTGATTTCTATATTGTTTTTACTTAGTTTTTGTGTTTTATACATATATATTATAGGTTTTCAAGTTTTTGTAAAAAAAAAATTCATAAATCTGAAAATTTTCATTCGATTATAAAATTATACCGTATATTTTTATAAACTATTTTTTGAAATTCTTTTTTAACCAAAATTATATTTTATACTTGTATATGTTTTTAAACTATGGATCTTTTTTTAAACAATACCTTGAATTATTGGATTAAATATTGGATCGAATATGATGATTTATGCATACATTGTTTTGTGCCTTAAAATTGTTTTTCAAATTATATATGGCACCAAGAAAGAGAGCTAGAACAACCGAGGTTGGTGAGTCTTCATATGAAGACAATTCGGCTCATCCCAACCTTAGTGTTATCTATCAAAAAAGCTTTTCGACCCCGACGGCTTTAAATCGCTTCAAGCAATATCAGAACTACAAAATTCGTCACGAAAGAGCAACATCTATTCCATTTTTAAACTCTAAACGTTTCAAGTTTAAATATCTTCATCTTTTGAGACGTTGGAATTTCATTCAATTTTTTACTATCCCCTAGATTTTATATCGTAACCTTGTTTTGATTATCTTTGCTAATGCCCAGTATATTCCTAACGAAGACCATTCTAAGGTCATTGCTATTGAGTCATTCTTAACGGGGAAGAAATTTCGCATTGATGTTCAAACTTTAGTCAATGTTTTTGGGATAGAATATGAGACAATCGACGATGAAGACTCCATGCGATATGTTCTTGGTGGTCCTGTCACTGTTCTTGATGCTCACGATTTCATCTTACACTTAATGATCACTTTGTGGTTTCGGCCATCCAGTGGAAAGTTTTCCACTATCTAACAAGTGGACGACTTTTGGATTAGATGTTTTCGTGAAGAGAAGCAGTCCAATCTTGCTCGAATTATGTTCGTGGAGCTAGTTTACCTCATCCAACATCACCACACCTCTCTAGTTTCATCATTCACTTATAGGACATCATTGAGTCACTTGTTTACTCAATTGGAGATCGATTGCTCACAAGACTTTCCCGAGTCTCTTACCGATCCCATTGATGAGCATTCTCTTGTTCATGCAAAGTTTCACTATTTCAATGGTGAGTGGCTACGTCTCGCCGAGCTTCCACATGATGCAATCCCTGAAGTACCGGAAGCTCTTCCACCAGCCGCCCCTCAAGCTCCGGTAGCTCCACCGGCTATAAATGCTCTCATTGCTTATCTCAATGAGCAATTCACTTCATTGAACATTTCTATGACCTCATTGAAGACAACCATGAATGAAGGGTTTGCGACCATTGATACTCAATTCACTTCCTTAGAGGACTGAGTTCAAGCAATTGAAAGCCAACAAGGTTCGATGGACATATCTATCACGGCTTTCCGTGGGGAATGGAGACAATCTCAGGCTACTCAAACCCATGACGAAGATGAAGATTAAAAGGACGAGGATGCTCCATGGACATATATTACATTGCATACAAGTCATATTAGGATTTTTATTTTCATGCACCTATGTTATTTAATCTATGAACCTATGCTTTGATTTCAATTTGTTTTTTAGTTTTTAAGTTGGATTTGGTTTATATTGCTTTGCAATTTAAATGATAATTACGTTGCTTTGATTCATGCCTCATTGTTATATTTCTTGTTTCTATCCTTTATTATCATTGATTTTGATCTAACAAAAAGGGCGAGAAGAAAGAGCTTACATTTTCAAAAACGCTTTTAAAACCTATCTTAAAGTAAGGGGGAGTTCTTTTAAAAAGACTTAAAAATTTAACTTGGTTTTGTTATATCAAAAATGAGGAGATTATAAAACCAAAGTTTGATTTTAATATAACAAATTGTTTAAGGACCTATTTGTAAAAGAAAATAAATTTTTAAGTATGTCAAAGACTCACAATTGACAAGGACTTTTCAATTACAAAATCATTCAAAGTCAAAAACTTAAACCCCATAAATTTTTCTAAGTGTTTTTAAAGCCAAACTCAACTTTTACGCCCAGGCATATCGATACGCCCTCGAGTGTTTCGATACGGGCTTAACTTAAAAGGCCACTGTAAGAAAGTGTTTCGATACGATTCCTTCCGTATTGATACGACATTTATATGGGCTAAGGTTTTTACTCAGGCGTTTCGATACGGCGCCATCTGTTTCGATACGGCTTTCATACTGGGTTTAAGATTTAAGAATAGCGTACCGATACGGCTACTTGCGTATCGCTACGGTAGTTGAGATTTTTCAAATATTTTGATTCGAACGTTTTCTTGTCAGTTATTGGGAACATACGATTTTGAAAATGAGTTAACCCGTATCGATACACCTTCAAGTCGTACCGTTACTGGTTTAGACAGTAGCCTAAGTGAGCAAAATTGCATCGATACAACCTTGCCCGTTTTGATACGCCCCTTGTTTTACACTGAGATCGTACCAATACGCTTCCCCGTGTACCGATACGCCCTTTGTTTTTCCTGCACAACGGTTTTTTCTATTTTTATGTTCGTACCGATACGGCCTCCCGCGTATCGATACGAGTAGTTGCAGAAGTGCATTTATGGTAGGAAGAACAGGGCCCAACGGCTATATTTATGATGGCAACACCCAAACGACTAGAAATCAATGAGAATGTATAAAAGCAATCCTCCAAAGCCTCGGCAACATTTATTGAACTCATTTGCAACATCCAAACACATATCCAAATCATTGAGCTTAAAAAGTCAAATTCTTGTACCCCACTTGTTATAATTTTCATTATATACATTTCTTTCAAGTTTGGGGAGAGTTTGTTTGTAATTTGGGCAACAAATCAATCTTGTGAGAGATACTTTTAAGTTTGCCATTTCTTCTTTGTAAAGAGAGTCTTGGTTAATCTTTGGGTAGAAAGATTAACCGATTTGTAAATGTTTCCTCTTAAGCCTAGAAAAGGGGAAGAATATCTATTGGATATTGGTTCAAAATCCTTAGTGAGAGCTAAGGTAGTGGATGTAGAACTTGTTCGAAGCTTGAACCACTATAAATTGCCTTGTCTTCAATTTTTATCATTTCAATTTGTAAAAGTTTCCTCCTAATTACACTTCGATTGATTCCCTCAACACTTTCCTTTCTCTATGATCTTTGCTATATCCCACGTTATATTTGCTTCGTTGCCAATAGTTTTTGCCCCAATCAGTTTCGCAAACTCCACTCTATCCCTCGCTTCTTTGGAAGCAATCTCTCTTCTTTGCCTAGGATCCGAAACACCCAACGACTTAATCACAGGTTTCAGTGCCAAACTTTTCTCCATTACCACAACCTCCTTCCTAGGCCTCCCACGAGTTTTCGTTTGCTGCAGCAATACTTCCCCAACCTTAACCTCAAGGAGTGAAATAATGGAGTCCAGCTCTGCAACAAAATCGAATTCAATTCCATGTAAATTAAAATTCCCAATCGGTGGGCCATAATCACCCTGAGCCCTCACTATTCACCAAAATTTCGAATCCCCCATCCCACAGTTCTGCTGCTTGTCGAATTCTACATCCAGCCAACCACTTTGTTCACCACACCCTAACTTCCGGTCCACAACACCCATCCTCTCATCCGACATCCACTCTTCTTGGTTAAACGCTGCGTTCATACCCCAAACTCCCAACCCACGACAAAGCACACATTGCAAACCAATCACCCTCTCCATGGCGCCATTGAAAACAACATTGCCCAAACCTTTGTCACCAGCCCCCACTTCAAACGCATTCATAATCTCCATGCCCGTATCCACTTTATTCCAATCTCGTGCAATTCCAATATTCAACTGGTCCCCCAGAGCATGAGTCGACGTATCCTCACCATAATTCGACGGATCTCACCATCATCCTGGTCGCCACTATCCTCCTCACCTGCCACAGAACTATCCCCATTGCACCCACAGTCGCTTAAATTACGAAGAAATACCTCTACCTCAGAAATACGTATTTAAAAAATCTGATCCCAGATTTTCAATTCTAGAGTCTCCTCAATCTTTTCCAACAACCCAGTTTCTATTAGCACACGATCACGCTCGAAGGACGAGGGTTCTATAGTTTCATCCTCAACTCTTATTACAACACCCCAAAAATTAACAATGAGCTCAAATGTCTCCCGCGATCGGCATGGATAGGAACTCCATACACCAAAATTCATGCTCTTCGATTCACCATCCCACAATCCTCCGACCATTCCTCCACACACGAAAACCATTTACGTAACCTGTCGCATTCCAGCATTATTTTACGAGACTCGACATCATAAAAAATCAGTAGCGCCCACGATCCCGCAATCCGCATTATCGACACGCCACTAATGTTTGTCGCACGCATCTCGTCCGCTAGCATTACATTCAAAATTGGCTGACTACACCATCCTATTGCACAACAATGTAAAACTGCCACATTACGCTCTGCCACCCTCCCTTCCACGCAACGCTTTGCTTTACTGGGGATAATATCTCCTTGAACCAAATCCCCTAGATTAATAGATTTCTGCATACCTGATCCCTTCCCACTCCCCTAATTATTGCTCTTGACTATCAAATCACCCTCCCATCTCCAAAACTGAATTCTCTCATTCCTCGGAGCCCTAGCTACAAATATTTGAGATCCATAAATCCAACGACCGTTCAAACGATATCTCACAATTGCTGCCTCCGATTCGTGCCGCATTCGTACAAAACCAAAACGTATCCCATCCCTCACGCTATTAACGGGATGAACACATCCACAACCTCACCATGGCGATCAAATACTTGCCATAAGCCTTTCCAATAAATTTGTTGCGAAAGATTTCCCACGAACAAAGTCCAAACCTCCTGTCATCGATCACTCGGCATGTTTTTTTTTAGTTAACAAAAGTATACTTATTATATTTTAATATATCATACTCAATAAACTATCTTTTCACAAAAATATTTCTAACTTCAAAAAAATATTCGATAACATTATTAACCCATTAATTATGAAAATATAAAAAAGAATAAATATTTTTATATAATACTTAAACTATACATAATATTTTTTAAACATTCAGGGTACAATGTATATTTTACTTATATCCCTTCTCACCCGTGAATAGAAGGATATTGAATCGGTTAATTAGACATACTACTCTAAAATTGAATCGAAGTGTATTGCGTATTAAGCATATTTAAAATTGAATTAAACATACTCAATCGGTTAATAAGACATAATACTCTAAAATTGAATCGAAGTGTATAGTGTATTAAGCATATTTAAATGATTTTATATATTTTAAAATATTTTAAAATGGTTATATGATAATATCTGTCATTTACTTTTAAATAATTACCCAATATGAAATTATTATCCTACACAGGTGGTGGAAACTTAAAGTTTTCACAACCGCCTTAGTTTTAGGGTTTAGGGTCTTAGTTTAGGGTGTAGAGTTTAGGGGTTTAGGTGTAGGGATTTAAATTTTAAGATTAGTGGTTAGAATTTAGGGTTTAGTGTTAGAATTTGGGGTTTAGTTTTTTAGGGTAATATGGTCAGGATTTAAGTTTTAGTCTATAAACCCTAAATTATAACCCTAAACTATAAATTTCAACAACTATCTCTAAATTCAAAATCCATACACTAAAACCCCTAAACCATACACCCTAAACTAAGTTTCTAAACTTAAAACTAAGGCACTTGTAAAAACTTTTATTTTTTATCATCAGTGTCTTAAATAATTACCCTTTAAAATATATATATTGTATAAATAAACTGTTCGAATCTAAATCTCATGAAAATAACAACTGAGATCACCCCCATGGATTTAAATAATATTTTAAAATAAACAGAAAATAGTAAAAACGGAGAACAGATAAAATGGATTCATTAAAGAGCGGTTAACGTGACTGATGAGATCAGAAAGATTCTGTAGTCCGTGACCACTCGCTCTTAGTTTTAACGTCACGTCTAACAATATTTAGTTTTGTTTCTTTTACTTTTTCTCTCTTTTTTCTTCTTCTTCGTCGTCGTCATTCCTTTTCAATCCTTATATTATGATTTTAATGGCTAAAAACAATCATTTTTCTTTTCTATTTTCCCTCACTCATTTACTATACTCCATTAACTAATATTCCAAAAACTACGTGTTCATTTCAACTAGCTTTCTCTTTCTCAATGTTTAGCTTTAGCCTCCATGGACGTGGAATTCCAATCATCAAACCCCATTCCCCCATTATATATACCCCTCTACTCCATTCCCCTCAACCCCACACCAAAACCCCTTTCCCCAATGGCTAAACCTTCATCTCTCTTTTCTCTCTGTCTTTTGATCGCCGCCGCCGTTTGTATTTCATCGGTGGAATCTCGTCCGCCGTTCGCATGCGATCCTCGGGACGGCTTGACGAGGGGTTTGAAATTCTGTAGGGTGAATCTGCCCCTTCATGTCAGGGTGAGGGACTTGATCGGGAGGTTGACATTGGCCGAGAAGATTAGGCTGTTGGTTAACAATGCCATAGCGGTGCCTCGGCTTGGGATTCAAGGCTACGAGTGGTGGTCCGAGGCTCTTCACGGCGTCTCCAATGTCGGTCCCGGAACTAAGTTCGGTGGTGCCTTCCCCGGAGCCACCAGCTTCCCTCAAGTCATCACCACCGCTGCTTCCTTCAATGAATCTCTCTGGGAGCAAATAGGAAGGGTAAGAGTCCGGATTTATATTTAATGCACAACGATAACTAAATTAAATCCTAAAAAATGTTATTGTTTTGATGACGTAAAAATGATAGTTAAAGGCCAAGAAGAGTGACATGGGTTTCGTGAGGGACCCATGCCCCAACTCAAAAAAATATTTTTTTAACCTTTATGATTAGAAATTTAAAAAAAATAAATTATTTATATATTTGCTCTTTCACTTTTGAAATATTTAAATTTTTTCCCTAACTTCAAATCTTGGCTCCATCTTTAGGGAGGTGTCAACTAAGAGCTTTTAAGCTCCTGCTCTAGAGATTGTTGACCAAATTTTTTTTATATTAAAATAACTTATTGAATGATTTCAGTTGTAAATGATGGTGTTGTTCTCTGAAGTAACTTGAGTTTAATTGGCGTAATTTGCATGGTGTGTATACCTTTTCAAATAAACTAAAAGTAAAAAACATATATTATCATAATATAATATTTTAAAAAATAAACTAGGGGTTGGAAGGACATGTCCCCTAAAACGCATTAAATTCTAGTAAAATTTTAATTTTAAATAATAATAAAGTTATATTTAATCCTTTTAATTTTTCTAATTTACCTGTCCTGAAAAAAAATCCAAACTTCATCTCTGCCACGTATATTTATATTATAAGCCTTGCAAATTACAGTGGTCCTCTTTGTTAGTTAAAAATTTCAATTTATTTACCATAAATTTAGAGAAAAATGTTGTTAGAGAGTTGGGTGAAGACTCGATGATAGGCTATAAATGTAAATCAAGTTTGTAGCTATTTAGTACTATTGATAAATGTCACATCAAATTCATTTTGTAATCTGAGAACGAAGCATTTCAAACTTGTATAACTCTACTTACTAATTAATAACAAATAATTGACCTTCTACTACATACTTACTTGCATGTGTTTAACAATAAAATGTTTTAAATCATCCTATCTTTTTGTCATATTTTGCTAAAATTACTAAAAAAATTTATTAACGTTTTCTACATGATATTTCCATGTAAGACACAACACTTTAATATTCTTTTGTCTTTGTTTGATTTCTTTTTTTTAAGCAAGAGTGTTTTTTCATTTCAAAATAAACATATTATTCAAACTCATATAAAATAACATAATATAAATATCTTTAATCATTCAACCGATTAATATATTTTTGGTATGTTATTTTTAGTGATGCTGAAAACTTCTCCATCAATGTTTTAAAGTTTCTAATAAAACATAAGAAATTAGCCTAACAGTTGGAGATTAGCTGATTAAGATCAATCTGCACTAGAATTAATATTTTGCATATTTATCTTAGCTACGGCGACCGTGAGTCCCATTCAATAAAAAAATAAATTATGGTCCATAATGAAAAAGAAAATCATAAGTGCACCAACTTTTTTCATTTAATTTTTTATTAAATTATGTGCTATTAATTTATTAATAAGTATTGAGTATAATGATAAACATATTGATCAATTCTGTTGGATATGGATCACAGGTGGTATCCGATGAAGCTAGAGCAATGTACAATGGAGGAATGGCCGGTTTGACATACTGGAGCCCCAATGTTAACATATTCCGAGACCCACGGTGGGGCCGAGGCCAAGAGACTCCCGGCGAAGACCCTGTTTTAGCCGGAAAATATGCCACCCAATACGTCCGTGGCCTCCAAAGTCAGACGGGGACCCGGCTCAAAGTGGCTGCCTGCTGCAAACATTACACCGCATATGATATTGATAATTGGAATGGTGTGGACCGATACCACTTCAATGCTAGGGTAAGCAAAGAAACCAACATACCCCTCCAACTTGGCAACTTGTTTTCTAGCTTTTATAAGGCAATTAATTGCTTAAATTATTTGCTGCAGAAGATATCCATTTTTATATTTGTTTTTCTATTGGGTTTCACTTCCAATGCCCATACCTCTGTGTAAGAACCTTGAAACCAACTACTCAATAGATTTGGACGGATCTTATAGATTTATATATACGAGTTAGGTATGGAATCAGGACCATTCAGTTAGCCTAATCATAAGTTAGGGTCAGTTTCACATTATTTTTGAAAATACGATGAAAAAAATCCTTTCGAAAAGTGTTTATTTATTGTTTGTTTAAAAATGTAAGTACTTGATATTGCTGTTAAAAAGTACTTTTAAGTAGATAAAGTGGATTGCAGGTTAGTAAGCAAGACTTGGCTGATACATATGACGTGCCGTTCAAGGCATGTGTGGTGGAAGGGAAAGTTGCTAGTGTAATGTGTTCTTATAATCAAGTCAATGGGAAGCCCACTTGTGCTGACCCCGACCTACTCAAGGGTACCATCCGAGGTCAATGGGGCCTTGCCGGGTGTGTTTCTATCATCTTAATAAATACATATGAAAATGTATGAATTTGGTTTACATTTTTTTGCGGATTTGGTCTCTGATTTTATGTTATTGCTTGGATCAATTAGGTATATTGTATCGGATTGTGATTCGGTTGGTGTAATGTATGATACTCAACATTTCACTGCTACACCAGAAGAGTCTGCTGCAGATGCCATCAAAGCAGGTCGGTTCCTAATTTGGATCCTTTGAGGCTGATGCATAATGTTGATTCAATGATCCTTGATTGACCATTTGATTCTGCAGGTTTGGATTTGGATTGTGGACCGTTTTTGGCGATCCACACCGACATGGCGGTGAGGAGGGGCTTGATATCTGAGACCGATGTCGACTTGGCTCTAGCCAACACCATAACAGTTCAAATGAGGCTGGGCATGTTTGATGGCGAGCCATCAGCGCAGCCATATGGGAACTTGGGTCCGAGAGATGTGTGCACCCCGGCTCATCAACAACTTGCTCTCGAGGCTGCCAGACAAGGCATAGTTTTGCTAAAGAATTCTGGGTCGCTGCCATTGTCGACTATGCGTCATCGCACTGTTGCTGTTATTGGACCCAACTCTGATGTCACTGTTACAATGATAGGAAATTATGCTGGTAACAATCTGTTTTTCCAGTAGTTAGTACTCCATTTTTCAAGCCAAGTTCATGAATTCTGATGATTCCTTTGTTTCTTTGATGCAGGAGTCGCGTGTGGTTACACGAGTCCATTACAAGGTATTGCAAGATACGCGAGGACCGTTCATCAACCAGGGTGTTCAGACGTTGCTTGCGGCACAAACAATCAGTTTGGATTAGCGGAGGCAGCAGCCCGCAGTGCGGATGCAACCGTACTCGTAATGGGGCTTGACCAATCTATAGAAGCAGAATTCAGGGACAGGGCAGGGCTGCTCTTGCCTGGATTCCAGCAAGAGCTCGTTTCCCGTGTGGCTCGAGCCTCTAGAGGCCCAACTGTGCTGGTCTTAATGTCAGGCGGTCCTATTGATGTCACTTTCGCTAAGAATGATCCTCGAATTAGTGCCATTATATGGGCCGGTTACCCTGGCCAAGCTGGTGGAACTGCAATTGCAGATGTTTTATTCGGAACAACCAATCCAGGTAATCTTTCAGTTTCAGGACATTTTAACGTCAAATTTCCCACTTTCCGAGCTAATTTTCGTATATATAACAGGAGGAAAGTTGCCAATGACATGGTATCCACAAGATTATGTAGCTAAAGTCCCAATGACAAACATGGGGATGAGGCCATCAGGAGGCTACCCTGGAAGAACCTACAGATTCTACAAAGGACCAGTAGTGTTTCCCTTTGGTCATGGCTTGAGTTATACAAGTTTTCGACACACTTTAGCCTTAGCTCCAACCGATCTCTCGGTACTTCTTGACACCAAGCTGTTTGCCACCAAAAACTACTCATTGTCGAGCAATGCCGTGAAGGTGAATCATGCCAAATGCGACTCACCCTCGTCGCTCTTTCACATCGACGTGGAAAACACCGGCAATATGGATGGAAGTCACACCTTGCTCGTTTTCTCTTCACCGCCTGTCGGACAAAAATGGTCTCCGAACAAGCAATTAATAGGTTTCCATAGAGTTCACGTCGTTGCGGGGTCTAAACAACGGGTTAAGATCAATGTTCACCCCTGCAAACACCTTAGCGTTGTCGATGAATTCGGAATTTGGAGAATTCCGATTGGTTCACATAGTTTACACATCGGGGATCTCAAGCATTCTATTTCTCTCCAAGCAAATTTGGAGTGCATCAAGGCCTAAACTCCGAAAGATTAATCCATACTAAAAATTAAGATTATTTTCATTAATCTATAAGTCTACTTAAGAAATCTCTCTCAAATTAAATGAGAAAAAGCTCAAGAAGTTTGGGAGAGTTTCAATTTCCACTGCACTTCCTAAGGGAGTGTTTGGATTTTAATAATTGTAAAATATGTATTGAGTTACCAATCAATTTTGTTTATAAAAACAAAATTGATTTAAAAATTGAGACAATGAATGATAGGAACTTGTAATTTAGGGTTTGGATTTTATTGTTTGTAAAATTTCAGATTCAAAAACTCTGAAGATTTAATGAAATACATGAGTTTATGATGAAATTTTCTATTATGTTATTTGCCAATGTTGCACAATTTTATTCCATTTAGCATCTTGCTAATGTATATGATTTATGAGTTATATTTTGATATACATCTTTCATATTTAAGTTACAAAATTTAAAACTTAAATCCTTAACTCTAACATCTTAAAACATAAACTTTAAACTCTAAACCTTAAATTTTAACCATAAACCTTAAATTCTACCTCCTACATACTAAGCCTTAAAATTGAAAGGCTTGTACAAAAATAAAAATAAAATTTGTACGACTTATAGAAATATTAAGCCATTAATACTATAGAAATATTGTGTTGGATTGCTTGTCGCAGGCCCAGTAGGTCTCCTAAACTAGTCAGAGAAGTTGTTTATAAGATTTTTATGGTGATGAAATTGGGCCAATGGCCGCTTGTATTATTTGGTTATATTAAAGGGTAAAGTACACAAATGGTCACTAAACTATCCCAAAAAAATATAAAATGTTCATCAAACTTTCAAAAGTTATATAATGGGCATTAAACTTTAATTTTTATTATAAAATGATCACTAAACTGTTAACTGTTGTTAATTGGGTGACATAGCAGTTACCAAAAATTGTATAACAACAAATTTAATCCTCAAAATTTACACATTCAATCAATTTAAATATAAATAATGAGGGTTAAATTAGGATTAAATTGATTGGATGTGTAAATATGGATGATTAAATGTATTACTATTAAAATTTTTGTTACTGTCACGTCATTCACTTGACGACAATTAACGGTGTAGTGACCATTTTGTAACAGAAACTAAAGTTTAATGCCTATTATGTAACTTTTGAAAGTGTGATGACCATTTGGTATTTTTGGGACAGTTTAGTTACCATTTGTATACTTTACCCTATATTAAATGAAAAATGATTTGATACATTGATATTGAAAAATGAAAATTTTCACATAGTTTGAAGTTTTAGAGTTTAGGGATATGCTTTTAAGGCGTAGAGTTAACTTTTAAGATTTAAAGATTTAGTTAAAATTTAGGGTTTAAATTTAAGATTTAACTTTTAGTTCATAAGACTTAGTGCCCTAAAATGACATGGGATACTATTTGAAGTTCATTTGTAAAAAATATATAAATTCTGCTAACAGTGGATTAAATATTTACTAAAATTAAATACAATAAAAAGTCTTCTCGTTGAATTGAAAATCCGCACCCTTCTGTAAATAAGCTCATCATTTATCTCCGTCTTTCAACAAAAAAACTCATCATTTATCTCCTTAATCTTATACCCCACTTCTCTTTATCATTCGTTTTTAGTTAATTTCTGAATTTGGTCCCTCTACTATATCTAAATTATAGATTTAGATCCGATACTTTTCATATGATAAGATTTTGTGTCTACTTTTATAATGTCATTAGATAGTTAATATATTTTTTAAAATTCAAGTCAATATTCTAATTGAATAGTTAATAGTATTAGCAATTTGGACAAATTGATAATATTATAAAAGTATAAGATCAAATTATTTAAAATTAAAAGATATAAACTAACACCGAATTCAAACACAGTAGAAAGACCGAAACCATAACTTGAACTTCATTTTTACAATCAACTTACAAAGGTACCTAAAAATTGGAGTTTTTTATATAAAATATTTAAAAATAACTCTTGAACCTTATAGATTGGTCCCAGTGATAAAAGATGACATGTTTCTCCTAATGACCCTAATTCGAGCATCGTAATATGCAATTGTACGTGAATTTATTCAAAATTTGAAACCTTCTAAAAATATGAAAACACCCAACTATTCTAAATATTATTTTAAATGAAATAAACCAACATATTTTGAAATATTTAATGAATGAAAAATACATAAATAAACTCGAAAAAAAAATATTCATTCAAATTCAATTCATTTACGACCTTAACCACAAAAGTTATAACTAATATTTAAACCATGGAAGACCCTGAATTGAAGTGCTGGACCATGAAAGAAATGTATATTAAACAACTGTGGAAATTAGAGACTCAGTCCAGCAGTTTATTAAACAAATCTTTGGATATAATTAAATAATCATCTTTCTTGGTAAATTGATCAAGTACGCAGATAGAGATTAAAAAAAATATTAGTCAATTAAACAGTCAATAAATTATCTGCTAGCATCAGCAAAATTGTTTTTTTTTTCAGTTTCACCTATCGTATGCTGTCACCATAAAAGTTGTTCAACTATTGACTTTGCCAGAGTAGCACGACATATTCTCTTATCTCAGAAGCAGCAAAATACTGCTACAAATCATCTATACATGCACTTAACAGCCATCTCACTAGGGAATTCTCCAAGTTGCACAAAGATTCCTATTTACACAATCAATTCAAATACTTTTACTTTGAGTTCTAATACAAACTACATTTGGTATACATTCTAATATTTCCTCACTATTTCGAAATGTTCTCGTTGCCTATGATTTCTTTCTTCCTATATACAATATATAAAAGCATTCCATGCAATCTTTAATATGTAAACAAGAAAAGATTTCCCTTTCAATGAAGTAACAACCCAATCCAATTCTTCATTCCAAGTCATCACTGCTCGGTTCAAGGATAGCTATCCACCCTATTATGACATGCTTTGGCACATGAAGGGGAACCATAAAAACTTATGTCAAGAAACTTTTGTTTTTGACTAGTTGAGTTGTACTCTTTTAATTTATTTAAGATTAAAAAAGTTTTTAATGAGGTATACAACTCAGACTTTTAATAAAATAAAAGCTTAATTGCCGAGAAAAAAATAGATACACGAAATATACACACTAGGTAAAACAGTTTATTTTTTCAAGTTTACACGTTTATTTTATTTCATTACATATAAAGATGATATAACTTACAACTCAAACATTTTAACCAGCCATAATGAAAATAAAGATGAACAGAGCCCGATCACCAGCACTCTTATCACAACAATCAAAAGACAGTTTAGACTTTCAAAACAAAAAAGAAAATATCAAAATCAAACCACTCTTAAAAGCATGAGGATTGAAAACGATCTGATATCTTAGTTGCAGATATTAGGGTTAGCTAGAAGATAAGCTACAACACCCTTGTAAAGAACCTCGGTACTTTGAATGAAAGCCTTGATATCTTCTTCGGTGTACACACAATCACCAATGGTGTAAAACTTCATTAAGCTCTTGCAAAGCGTTCCTCCGCCTGCAGCCGCCGCGAACTTGTTCTCGTAGCTGATTTTCTCCAGCTTGATCCCCAAAGACCCACCTTCGGTCACACTGTAACTGTATGACAAATTGGCTTTATCCACTGCATCAACCTGGTGCTTCACGTATTGGTATGGAAGGCCTAAACAAATAAAAATACTTAAAACAATTATATTCGTGTCGAGCACATCGTAAAAAGATCGAAAGAAAGGCAAGAATTAAAGATGTAACCTTCAGCAAAGTTGATCTTTACGATAGTTCCCGGCCCGCCATCTCCGTCGACCTCGACGCACTTGATTGCCCGAGGGGCAGCCTTGGGAAAAACCTTGTCAGCTTCAACAACAATGGCGTTGAAAAGCCTTACCGGGGACACTGGGGAGGTAATCTCAAAGTCATAAGGGAAAACACCCATGATTCTAAAGCTACTTTGGAGCTTTGAAAGTGAAAAGTGGTTGATTGAGCGAGTGTTTTGAGGTGTGGAATACATGAGAACTAAAAATGGTATTTATAGACTAAACTTGAAGCTTAAGAACTTAATTTATTTTATTATTTTTTCAATTTATTTTATTATTTTTTCTGTTGCCTCCTGGTTCTATAAGATTTTGCCCTAATTAATTTAGACAGACCCGCGTCGCATAACTAGCTTTAGTGGGTTGTCTCCTACGGTCATTTTTTTGCATACACATGGCTTGAACTCAATACTTGTTTAAGCGTTACCAAGCTACTTACCACTTGAACAAACCCATTAGTAATTTATTTTAGTTATTAATTGGATTTGTATCTAATATAGTTATTAATCTTCTTTGAATTTGTATTAGTCAAAGAAGGCATCCCAAAATTTCTTAGTAAATCTCTAGTTGATGACTTAAATATTGTACTAATCTGTCTGCTACGCAATTATTTGCTTCATAGTTTTTTTCAGAAATATAGGCTTGGGATTCAAATAATTGATGTATTAATGAATCTGGCCGGCTGTTCTTCTCAAATACTGCTTACAATTTATTTTGTATTAATATATTATTTTTATTCAATTGAAAGGTAGACTAGATTAGTTAGATCGTTTATAAAAATTTTGGATGGTCAGTGATGGTGATGAGTAGTGACCGACGGTAACCGAAGATGATGGTAAGCGATGATCAACATCATAGGACTTAGATAGGATTTTGAGGTTAAATTGATCGTTTATTTAAAGGACAAAGGTTAAGTTTATACTTTATCTAAAGTTTGTGCGTTAAATTAATCATTTATCTAAAGTACAGAGGTTGATTTAAAAATAACCCTTTTACTTTACTCAACAAGTGTCTCAGTGGAAAAACGTATGATATTATTCTTAGAAAACATGTGTTCAAATCGCTATATCTACATGGTGTATGCTCATTACCAAATGATTAAACATATATATGAATATATACTACCTTATAATCACCTATAGACTATTAAAAAAAACTCTTTACTTAATATGTCACGTCAACAACATTTAACATTTCAATGAACAAAATATTATAAAATAATAACGCAAGTCATCGAAAATATAAACATTTATAAAATGAAAATGATTATCGCGGTAATTTACCCAATTTTTAATGAACCCAAATAAAACCTAAACAAATTTTAAAAAATACATAATTAAATTCCAATAAAAATGAATTCATTCAAGTTTAATTATTTTATAATCATAACAATGGAACTTCTAGCTAATATTTAAACCATCGAAGAGCTGAATTTAAGTGCTTGGATTATTAGGACCTTGTAAGTAAAATATCTTCAAAGGTATTAGGTGTCACCATTTGCAGCTTTTAGCCATGGACGAACCATATTTCAAACTTATATAAGGAATATTAAACTTTAATTTTTTATTATAAATGGTCACTAAGTCTTTAATTGTCATTAAATAAATTAGGTGATAGTTACAAAATTTGTATAATAGCACATTTAACTCTCTATATTTATACATTTAATTAATGTAGTCCTAATTCGAAAAACTTTATTAACTTCAGCCCTTATTATTTAGAAATTCTTTTAATTTGGTCACATTTTTAATTAGAAATAATCTACAATTTTTTTCTTCAACCAGATGGTGACATGTATTGGTTAACTCAACTATTGAAGATTTATATATTTAAAGGATTTTAATGAAGAATGAGATTATTACTATATGCCTCGTTAGAAATCTCTATAAACTTAATTAGAAGAAAAAAGTACACATGATAATAATAAAGTACATCAAACAAGCAAGAGCTCGAGGCTCAACAAAACAACCACACGAGCTACACTCGACTAATTAACATCACAAAGACCATGATAACAACCGAAACGAACATAGCCAAGAGTGCTACGGGTGACCATCCTCCTGAAGGAGAGGAAGAATCACAGCTGGAGGGGCATGGTACTGGACACCTTCCATGCTCACCGAAGGAGACAACCGAGCAAGGCCATCAGCCACCCTATTGCCAGACCGAGGAACATACCGCAAAACTAACTCTCAATTCCAACGCCATGCCTCATGAATATGAAGAAGAAGTGAGCGTGCCCCATCCGGAAAACTCTTCCGTTGTATAAGTCGAATAGCGTCTTGACTATCGGTCTCAACCACCAAATGTCGACATCCATAGTTCCGAACCAACTCCATACCTAAATAGATACCCTAAAGTTCGGCCTCTACAATAGAACCAAAGCCTATGAATCGCGCAAAACTTCGCAGCCATCGCCCCTCATGGTTCCGGATAACCCCCCCACAAGCAACAAGTCCATCAACCGTCTTCCGCGGACCATCGCAAAACCTGGCAGCCATCGCCTCTCATGATACCAGTTATAGCTTAAACTCTTTGACCATAATGAAGATAAAGATGATCAAAACCTGATCACCAACACTTTTATTACTACAATCAAAAGAAAGTTTAGACCTTTAAGATGAAAATATCAAAATCACACCACTCTTAAAAGCACGAGATTTCAAATCAATATATAGCTGCAGACATCAGGATTGACCTAGAGATAAGCTTCAAGAGCCTTGTAAACTCCCTCAGTACTTTTAATGAGAGCCTTGATTTCCTCTTCGGTGAATTCGGAGTCGCCAACGGTGTAAAACTTCATTAAGCTCTTGCAAACTGTTCCTCCACCTGCAGCTTCCGTGAACTTGTTCTCGTAGCTTATTTTCTCAAGCTTGTCCCCTAGAGGTCCACCTCGATTATACTTTAACTGTATGCAAAATTGATTCGATCGATCTCTTCGACCCTGTGCTTCACGTACTGGTGTGGAAGGCCTATTAAAGATAAAGATTATATTATCTAATATAACATAATCTAATCATAGTAATCTAATCTTATCTTTAAATAAAATAATTTGAACACACATATTCGTGTTGAACACATAGAAAGATGGAAAGGAAGTGAGAATTAACCTTCGTCAAAGTTGAACGTTATGATGGATCCAAGGCCGCCCTTTCCTTCGACCTTGACGCTTTTGATTGCTTGTGGGGCAACCGTGGGGTAAAGCTTGCTGTATTCATGTATTATTTTTCTAGGAACAGTTTTTAACGAGGCACACAACGTAAGTTTTAGGATTGTTTATTTCCCTTTTCTAATCAAATTTTATTTGTTGAGCAAGAAAAAACACACACCCATAACTCTAGAATTACTGGGGAGTTTTTAATGAGAAATAAAGTTGGTATTTATAGACTGAAGTTGAAGCTTAGGAACTTAATTTATATCAAATATAGTTATTAATCTTGTTTGAATTTGTATAAAAATGGCTTCAAGAATTTCTTACTAAATTGCCAATTGACCACTTTAATTATTTTATTGCTTTGTCGGCTTCTACTTGCTTGATATTCTTTCCAAATTATCCTTACGAAAATATATATAGGGATTAGTCTAAGGGGTTACAAGTGACAAAGACTTGGGATCCGATGAATAAATTAATGAATTTTTCTGACGTTTTTTTTAATAATTAAGGGAGGAGACAAGTTCAAAACTTTGGACAAAGCCACAAAGGAAATTAATGCTACTTAGTCACCTACGTTGGAAGTGTGGAGTGAACCCTCAATATAATTTATAACTCATAGAATCTATCAATACGAACCAAGAAACGAGTACAAATATTTTCTTATTATACTAACCGCTACTAATTTACAATTATTTCTCACAAAGCTTTGCTAAGTTTTTCATAAAATTGATGGTGGATAGATGCTTGAAGATCATCTGGCCTCGAGGATATCATAGGATGGATTTGAGATCCTCGTCTTCAAAAAATTTTGAGCGGTCAGCGATTGACGGTGACCGAAGATGATGGTAATTGATGATAAGTGACGGATGATTTTGATTGAATTTAGAGGTTAAATTGATCTTTTATCTAAAGCTCAAAGGTTAAATTGACATTTTATCTAAAATTTATGGGTCAAATTAATCATTTATATAAAGTCTAGAGTTTAATTTAAAAATAATCATTTTACTAACGTGTCATATCATCATACTAATGAAATTTAAAGTTTCAGTGACCAAAACGTTGTAAAATGATAACGTAGGTGACCAAAAGGTTACATTTTAAAATTTGATAAACAAAAAGAAACACCTATAAAACGAAAAGTGACCATTGAGTAGTTTACCCAACTTTTAATGAACCCAAATAAAGCCTAAAAAATTAAAAATAAAGTACATAATTAAATTCCAATAAAAAATTATCTCATACACTGGCGGTTGAAGCTTTAGTTTCACAAGCGAGTTAGTTTAGGGGTATATGAGTTATACAATTTAGGGTTTATGGTTGGAATTTATGATTTAATGTTTAAGGTTTAATATTTAGGAGTTAGGGTTAAGGATTTCAATTTTGAATTTTAACCTTGAAATAGACACACTCGTGTAAAAAAAAAACTTTACACCACTTGTGTATGAGATAATTGTCCTTTCATTTATTAAGGATGTAAAAATAGGTAATCAGATAGGTTTCAGGTCAGGTCATGTCAGATCGGGTCAAATAAGATACAAGCCATTTCAAGTTGATTTGATGTTTTGACTTGACACGGGTCAGGTGCGGGTCAATTTCAGGTCTAGTTCATTTCAGGTCGCGTTAAAACGGTTCGGGTCAGAATCAGTTAATTGATAGGTTAATTCGGGCTCGGGTGGACTTTAGGCCAGATTCATTTCAGGTCGGGTAATTTCAGGTCAGTTTCATTTCGGGTCGGGTTAATTCGGGTTTCAGATTCGTATTAAGTTTGAGTTCGGTACAAATAGTCGATAGACTTTGGGTTCTGTCATTTCGAGTGAATTATTTAACGTCTGTCACGAACACGAATCACAATAAAAATAAATATTAGGGATTAGTGAACAAAAATATCATCATATTTAAAATATTGGACTAAATTACAAAAATTAGAAATAAATAAGGGTCAATTTCAGCTAAAAATAAAATATTAGGGACTAGAGTGAACAAAAATATCAGCATATTAAAAATATTGGACTAAATTACAAAAAAATAAATAGGGATTAGTTTTGGTTTAAAATAAAATTTTAGAGACTAACATGAGCAAAAATATCATCATATTAAAAATATTGGACTAAATTAAAAAAAATGAATAAGGGTTAATTTTGACTAAAAATTAAATTTTAGGTTCTAAAATAAAAAAATTTATTGGACTAAATTACCAAAAATATAAATAAATATGAGACAATTTTGACTAAAATTAAATTATAGGACTAGAATAAACAAAAATATTATTCTACTAAATTCCAAAAAATATAAATATATATGGATCAATTTCGGTAAAAATAAAGTTTTAAGGACTAGAATGAACAAAAATATCGTCATATTAAAATATCATCATATGAGTCAATTAATTTCTCACATTATAATATAATGAATTCATAATTTCTCAAATACTTTATTTTTCTCTTGAAAATCATCAAATTATAGACTTCCTCGATTACAAGTCAGGTAAATGTCAAGCCAGATCAATATTAGTTCAGGTCAACAACAAGTCAGGTTCAAAACATGTCAGATCAATTAACAAGTCTGTTTCAAAACAGACCGAGTTCAAAACAGGTCGGATAAAATCGGATCTCAGGTCATTTCAGTCGGGTTATATTGATTATTTGTCAGGTTAGTCTAGGGTTCGGGTTCGTATCAGTTTGATGCAGGTCGAGTTCGGTTACTACAGTATCAAGTCCAACTCGAGTTCGGGCCAACAAAAATCAATTTCAAATCATTACTTCTTCGGGTCAAAACAAATTCTGACTCGAGCAAATTTCAGTCGAGTATTCAAGTCGGGTCAACTTTTTACGTCCTATCATTTATAACCTTAACAAGTAACAATGGAACTTTTAGCTGATATTTAAATCACGGAAGAACCTGAATTCCAGTGCTTGGATTACTAGGAACTTGTAGGTGAGATATTTCCATTTGCAGCTTTTATCAAACAAATATTAAGATACAGTTAAATAATCAATATTTTTGGGTTCAGTTCATTGATCAAAAACGGAAAAGATTAAAAAACAGTTAGTCAATTCAGTTCCCTTCATTCACCAACCCTGCATGTTTCTATTAGTCTTTCTGTTAATACTATTAAATTCCTGTGACTTTCAAATATGGCCATAGGCCTATCAATTCGCAAGCATTTTTATGATTTTGGATCAAATCAATTTGACTTTTAAAAATTCTGAGTCATTTCGGATTTATCATTTTATGTTTTGTATTGAATCTTTATGGTCAAAATTAGGTTGGGTTAGGTTCGGACGTGATTTTTCACCCCTAAATAATGTTAAACAAGAGGAAAATTACTTTTGGGAGTGAAGTTATTTTTTCTCTTTAATTATTAACACTAATATTAATATTATTATATTAAAATATTAATATTAAAATAATATTAAATATAATAATTATTATATTAAATTAATATTTTTATATGAAATAAAATAATTATTAACTATATTAATTATTAAAATAATATTAAGAATTTAATATTTTAAAAAAAATAAATAATAAAAAACTTTATTATTAAAAAATAATATTAAATATTATAATTATTAATATATCAAATTAATATTTACTTATATTACACTAATATAAAAAATGCATAGTTTAGAGGCTAAATTTTTATATTTAATAAAAAATTATATTAATTATTTAGAAATATTTAAACTTTACATTTTATATATAAAAAAATACTAATGAATTTTTATGATTTTATATTTTTTAATTTAAGTTTATTTATTTCATATATAATAATGTTAATAAATTTTATGATAACCGAATTTAAAGATCATTTATGTTCATTTATTTTTACTTTACAATATCATATCTAAAATTAATATTATATTTTTTCAAAAACACTTTTTGACAATAATGTCAAACACTAAAATCTTGTAACTAATTTTTGAAAATCACTTTCAGACAACACTTTTAAATACAATATCAAACTGGGTCATGTATTGTTACAGCTCATCAGTCCAGCTCAACATTAGTTAGTTACATTAACGTTATTATTGATATGCGGTTAGTAGCAGTTAGTAACTAGTTAAAGCATTCTATATATTGAGCTTATGTAGTCTGATGTAAATCATAAGCTCGAAAAACATTTTTCTTTACAATTGATAATACATAAATTCTTTCTCCATTTCTTGAGCTTTACATGGTATCAAAAGTTACTTTTTTTTTTTCTCGTTGTTTTCCAATTTACTCTCTTGAGTTTATTTTTCCTTTCTCACAATGGTGGAAATCTCCAATCAGTTCAACAATGGCAGTAATCCTTATTAACTTCACCAGTCCGATAGTCCAGGGATGATATTGGTGACTCAGCCTCTCACCAACGACAACTACAATAGCTGGAAATGATCCATGTTGATGGCCTTGCCTGCCAATAGCAAGATTGGTTTCATCGATGGGTCTATTTTTGCTCCCTCTTCTCAGTCTGATACTTTTAATGCTTGGACAAGGGCGAACAATCTTCATGGATATTGAATGCTGTGTCAAAAGATATTGCTGCGAGTCTCATCTATCATTCCACCGCCGTTGACATTTGGAAGGATCTTGAAGACCAATTTCAACAAACCAATGGTCCTCGTCTTTTTCAACTCAAAAAGAAGCTTACTGAGTTGACTCAAGGTTCCATGACGGTTCGTGCCTATTTACCCAATTAAAAATAGTATGGGATGAGTTGGATTCTGTTAAACTAGTGTGCACTTGTTCTCAATGTTCTTGTGGTGGCATTCAGAAAATGATTGATGATCAACAGAAGGAGCAAACCATGCAGTTTTTGATGGGCCTCCATGAGTCATATTCTCACATAAGGTGTCAGATTCTCTTGATGGATCTAATGCCCTCGATTGCTAAGGTTTTCTCTTGGATTCTTCAAGAAGAGAATCAGAGGTCTATTGTTCTAAATGCTCCATTGCCTGAAGTTGCGTTTGTTGTCAAAGCATCTTCAACAATCAAGAAGTCTCATCCTCAGTGTAGTCACTGTCACTTACTAGGACACACCAAAGCCAAGTATTATAAACTTCATGGATATCCTCTAGGATATGGTAATCGATCTAAGTCATCTCACATTGCTCACACCAATGCCGTGTCCGTTCCTAATTTTGGGTCCACATGAATCTTTAACGACTCAGCAATGCCAAAGATTGATTGCCATGCTCACCAATCAATTGCAAGCAGCGTCTTCCTCATATATCCCTTCCACCTCAATTAACCTTTCCATGCAAGGTAAAATTCTTTCATATATCAATAGTTTTGGGTTTTTTTGGTGATAAAAACTATTGGATAATCGATTTAGGGGCTTCTCGACATGTCTGTTTTAATAAGGATTGTTTTGAATCTTTATCTGGCATTGAAGACGACACCATTTTGTTACCAGATAATTCTGTCATCTCAAGTATTCTGGCATCATTCGTATCTCTTCTCACACAGTTCTTAAAGATGTACTTTATGTGCCTGAATTTCAGTTCAATCTTCTGGCTATTAGTGAATTGCTTAAGGACACTAATCTTTCCGTTTCTTTTTGTAAAAATTATTGCTTAATTCAGGACTCACTGCAAACGATTGGGAAGGGTGAAGTTTATCGAGGGCTTTACTTGTTGCAGCTACCTATTGTTTCATCTAATGATTTGATTTTAGAAGATAATACCACTGATGTAATATCTTTAGTTTCTTGGCATGCTAGGCTTGGCCCTCCTAGCAACCGTATATTACAATCTCTAAAAGATGTTTTACCATCTTTTGTTTGCAATAAAGATTCTTTTTGTCATGTTTGTCCTCTTGCTAAGCAACAACGACTTGCCTTTCCAGATTCTTCAAGTTGTGCAGTTCAGTCTTTTGATTTGGTTCACTGTGATGTTTGGGGACCATACAAGCCAAAAACTTATAAGAATCAACGCTATTTTCTGACTTTGATTGATGATTTTACATGATCAACTTGGACATTTCTTATGTAGCACAAATCTGATGTGGCATCGGTTATATCTAATTTTCTGCGAATGGTTAAAAGACAAGTTGGCTTTGATGTGAAGGTTTTTCATTCTGACAATGCTCCTGAATTAAGGTTCACAGATTTGTTCCCTTCTCTTGGGATTCTTCATTAGTTTTCATGTGTGGAAACTCCCCAGCAGAATTTTGTTGCTGAAAGAAAGCATCAACACCTTTTATCTGTTGCTCGAGCCCTTTATTTTCAGTCTCGAGTTCCTGCCCGATGGGGTGGTTGCTTACTTACTGCCACCTTCATCATCAATAGATTGCCTTCTTCAGTGATTGGCAACAAGTCCCCTTATGAAATGTTGTATAATCGACCTCCTGATTACACTACTCTTCGATCGTTTGGTTGTCTATGTTTTGTTTCCACACTCAAGGCCAATCGAGACAAGTTTGCTGAACGTGCCCTGCCTGGTATTTTCAATGGTTATCCATCTAGTATGAAAGGATACAAGGTGTATATTTTAAAGACCAAGTCAATCATAGTCTCAAGGTATGTTGTTTTCCACGAGCAATTATATCCTTTTCATACAATTTCTGGTTTTGATTCTATAATTGATCATTTTCACGATGTTCCCTTACCTATGTCTTTTGACTTTCCCCAAGATGATCAAATTCCAGTCGTTCCTGATACACCAACCCCTACTATTTCGGATCTTTCTTAGTAGGATTCTATTTTTTTTTCTCTTTCAACCCCTTCATCACATATTGTCCCAGATATTGCTCAAGATGATACTATTATAGCTTCCAGTCCACATGTTAATCCAGAAATTGTTCCTGATGAAGCTCTTGGTTCTCATTCTCCACATGGTTCTGAAGAAGCTCCTGTCTTTCCTGAGCCCCCACCTACAGTAAGGATGATTCGAAGATCTTCTAGAGTGATTCGAAGACCTTCATATCTCACATAGTATCATTGTAACACTGCTACTATTGGTTCCTGTTTATATCCTATTGAAGATTACTTGTCTACATCAATGTTATCTTCTGAATATACAACTTTTATTTCTAATATGTCATCTATCTACGAGCCTTCCTTCTATCACCAGGCTGTAAAATTTCCTAAATGGCGTAATACGATGAATGATGAGTTACAAGCCATGGAGAATCTCCAAACGTGGTCAGTGGTTCCTCTTCCAAAAGGGAAAGGGGCCATAGATTGTAAATGGGTATATCGGGTGAAATACAAAGCTGATGGCTCACTTGATAGACACAAGGCGCGTTTGGTTGCTAAAGGATTTACTCAGGTTGAAGGTATCAACTATATTGATACTTTTTCTCCAGTAGCTAAGATAACTTCCTTTAAGATTTTGCTTGCTCTTGCTGCTGCGCACAATTGGCATTTGCTATTGCTCCAGCTTGATGTTAACAATGCTTTCCTTAATGAATTCATAGATGATACATGTTATAACTTAAACCCTTTGACCATAATGAAAATAAAGATGATCAAAACCTAGTCTCCAACACTTTTGTTACAACACTCAAAAGACAGTTTAGACCTTCAAGATTGAGAATATCAAAATCACACCACTCTTTTAAAATATGAGATTTCAAAGCAAAATATATATTAGTTACAGACATCAGGATTGGCCAAGAGATAAGCTTCAAGAGCCTTGTAAACTCCCTTAGTGCTTTTAATGAGAGCCTTAATTTCTTCTTCGGTGAATACGGAATCGCCGACAGTGTAATACTTCATTAAGCTCTTGCAAACTGTTCCTCCACCTGCAGCTTCTGTGAACTTGTTCTCGTAGCTGATTTTCTCAAGCTTGTCCCCTAGAGGTCCACCTTCGATTATACTGTAAATGTATGAAAATTACTTTGATCGACCCCTCCGACCTTGTGATTCACGTACTGGCATGGAAGGCCTACGCAAATAAAATAATTTGAACAAGCGTATTCGTGTCGGACACATATAAAGATGGAAAGGAAGTGGGAATTAAAGAATTAACCTTCGGCAAAGTTGAACGTTATGATGGATCCAGGGCAGCCATCTCCTTCGACCTCGAGGCTCTTGATTGCTTGAGGGGCAACCGTGGGGTAAAGCTTGCTGTATTCAAGAACAATGGCTTTAAAAAGCCTAGCTGGGGGGACTGAGGAGGTAACCTCAAAGTCATAAGTGACAACACCCATGATTCTAGAATTACTAGGGAGTTTCTAAAGAGAGAAGTGGAGGGTTAAGTGAGTGTTTTGAGGTGTGGGAAGATGGGAGAAATAGAGATGGTATTTATAGAATGAAGTTGAAGCTTGGGAACTTAATTTATAGTATCAAATATTTTTATTATTCTTGTTTGAACTTGTATGTCAAAAATGGCTTCCTTAGAATTTATTACTAAATTGCCAATTGACGAATGTATTGGTTTGTCAGCTTCTACTTGCTTGATATTCTTTCCAAATTGTAACACCCTTAGATTTATAAAGTTAATAAAAGTCAAAGGAAAAAATGAAATGAAAAAGTGGGGCTTGGAAGAGTTAAACCCACAACCTTTGGCTATTGAGCTTAGTACCCAACAAGCTCTTGGTCATTAACTACACTAAGCTTATTTTAAACCAGTACGTTAGGATATCCGAAAATAAAATATTAATAAGTTCAAAATATCCCAACCACCCATTCCTTTCTAATTAAATGCCATTATGGAAATGCCCAGATCTAGAATGGTCGACACTTCATCTCCCTCTCACCAGCTTTTTACCTCCCCCACCGGTCACCACCCAATCGCCGTCACCGTCGTGCCATAGTTGCCACCGCCCTCACTAACAGAACCACCATACCGTCCCGACCTCACCCCTCAACCGCCACTCGCGCGATAGCACCACCAAACACTGTGAAAGCTTGGCTTAATGGTTTGGCGAGAACAAGATTTCGACCGCCTCTATTTTTCAACATTTCCGGCACTGGTTGATGTTCGTTCGACGCGCCGTCGCCTCGAGCGGGTTCCTCAGGCTGAGCCGAACAAAACCCGGCCCTTGGATCGTCCGTCTGTCACCGTTTGGAGTGTCGTCGAAGTTACGACAGATTCAAGCTTGCCTATTCTAATTTGGGTAAGTTTGGGTAAGATCGATGACATAATACGGTTTAAAATTTGAAATAAATGTATTTGTGGTTGTTCTGTGCACCTTCCGGCGCGATTTTCGACCGTTCAGGCCGCGCGTGGCATCCATGCGCCGTCGCCGGCGATTTCCGGCCACCATGGTCGGTCACTTGTGAACCGAGCCGATTTGGCTATAAATCGGTCTGGTCAGGGCTGGTTTAGCATATTGGAACAGCAGATAGGCCTGTTATATGTGTCTTGGGCCGGTCTGTCTAAGGCCCAATGGCCTTTAGCCCAACCCGTTTGACCGACCCAAACCCGTTTAATTTGTATTCGACCTGACTGTCTCAAGTTTGACCCATACCCGACCCAAACCAAGTCAACCTGTCTGAGTTAACTCGGTGAGTTAACCCGTCTGAGTCAACCTAGTTGATTGCTGACATCAACATTGATTGTTGACCGTTGACTTTGACCAAAAAGTTAAATTTTCTGAAAACTTAACCTTATGTTTTTCGACTTCCTAAAACCATTTTTTAAGTCTGTTTCGTAAAATTCTTACCTGAAAGCCTCCGAATCTGGCCTTGAACTTGAGAACGCATGTGTTTAGTTTTCCAGTTAAGAGTTGTGATTCAAACTAAGAATTGATTATGGATCATGTTTAATTGAAGGTATTCACATATCTTCGTATTCGAGAGGCAGAGGGCGTCGAATTCGGGTTCGAGTGAGTGATCGAATGGAATATTATGGATCGATCGATGTAGTAAGGATTCAAGGTAATACATTACTATCCCTTGCATGCTTTATGGTACATGTGAGTATTTGGTTAACACAATTATGAATATGATAAAAGTATTGTAACCGATTTAGGAAATAAGAATAAATCTAGTTAAAGTCGTAATACTCAAATAAGATGGCAAATAAATCGAAAGGATATGAAATTCGATAAATAATCAATAAGGCAATTAATCTCCAAACCCGATTGATAGTGTTTAAGAACTTAATGACTGGAATATTTGGTTATGAAATTATGACAATACCCTTTAGGTGCAAGGATTAGAATGTTACTCTTGACAAAAAATGATCCAAAAATTTGTTTTTGATATGATAAACAGTTGAATACATCTAAAAATTTGATCCAAGTGAGAAATTCTAGTAACGTGATTCAAGCCTGTGAGTTGACGAAATACTTGGATTCCCGAATTCTGAATAATCTCCGAAGATAAATTTACAAGAAATTATTTGTATGTCTGGAATTATCAAAGTGATGCAAATTATCGAATTGATTGAAATGACTGCAATGACTAAAGGATTGAAAGTACTAAAGAGATCGAATTGATCGGAATGGATGTAATGACCGAAATCATTGAAGTATCATCATACATTGAATTTAGCAAATTAATTAGAAGAATGGATAAACCCTCGAGATTTCCGATGAATGAAGTATTAAAAAGTACCGAAAGAACCCAAATGATTGAAATACCATCGATTGCTTAAGCGGTTAAAATATCTTGAGACTTAAAATAAGTGAAACTTTGGGAAATCATGAAATTTTTGATAGAGCCTAAAAGATTGTAATACCCATCTGATTTAAATTTTTTCTTATATATATGTCATTATTAATACTGTTACAATAATAGAAGAATATTGCATAAATACATGTTTAATTGCCCGGAGCCTGATCAATGATGTTTTTAGGTGGTGTTCCATTTAATTATATGACGTTGCTAATACTAATGAATGAACACTCTTGAGATGTACCTGTTTATAAGTGGGGGACCATAATATCTTTGAGTTATAGTTGTTGGATGGATATGAAGGTTCGATTAATCTCCCGGGATCACGAACATCGTGAAGTTTTGGATCTACTCCTATTGGGAATTTAATTACTGAGTCGCCCCTGAGAGCTAAAATGACGAGAATACCCTTATGAGAAAAATAGATCGGAACACTCATGTTATGTTTAAATTCCTATAGGAGTTTGATATATCGAAATATATCCTAATATACTTGAATTCCTGCATAATCAAGATATATCATAGTTTTAGAATGCCTATAAAGTATAACTCTTGAAAACATGAAAGAAGTTGATATTTACCGGATTCATTTGAATAAGGTTCTTGAATTTTGAAATTCGACTAGAAAAGACTACAGTTCAGAGTTTTCCTTTTACTTTTAAAAGGACATGAATGTGATAATTTGGAATCATCCAGTGTGTTCCAAGTATACTTGAAAAATCTCCCTAACTGTAATCTAAGTCTATTCGTTCTGCTTTCTGGTGATCAAGTTATCTGAAGCAAAAATATGACTTATAGTTCCTGATATCTGATATCAACATACCCTATTCATGGGTCTTGATATTCCAATTCCACTGATTTCCCATTTGCCTGTATCCTGAATTCCTAACTTACTGCTGCTAATTACTAAGATGACTGTTACCATTCGAAATTGTTTTACTGGTATTGGATTTTGACCTAAGATTGTATGCTCAGCTATGATCAAGCTGGTAAGCCCGCTCGTATTAGGTTCCTAGCTTCGGCTATTGTAATTCTGCTCGTATTAGGTTCATAGCTTTGGCTATGGTAATTCTGCCCGTATTAGGTTCCTAGCTTTTGCTAGAGTAATTCTGCCCGAATCTAAGGTATTCCCTTAGGATGGTACTTACGCCCAATGGGCCTGGGTTAATGCTGTATATGATTCAGTTATGGGAAATTGCATATTGGAGTACAGTTAGAGGATAGATAATAATTTAAAATGAACCGTAATTGGAACCAGTTGTTACCCGGAACACCATGACAGTTTTATGCTCTACCATATACTTGCTTTACCTTATACATGCATGTGCTTGCAACATCATTTGATTGTTTTGTATTACCGAGCTTTTCCAAGCTCATGTTCTTCTTACCATCACAGGTTAGATGAAATCCATTATGGTATGGTGATCGACATTAGTGTTGGAGTTCTCTCGGCTTTGCTTCAGAGTACGATACTGATACATTTAGTGGGCACGTATGTTGTGTATTGTTTTATGTCAGAGTATATAATATGTTTCTGAGTTCCCGTCATATGTTTAAATGATTTCCTAAAAGAGTATTTTAAACAGAAGTTTGTTTTACTGTTCAATATGTATTTAAAGAAAAATATTTTTTATGTGAATTTTACGGTGGGTTGCTCTTGTGACCTTAATGTGACCTTTTAGAATCGAAGTAACGCATAGGGAGGTTTAAGGGGTTACACAAATTATCCTTACATACATATACATACATATGTATGTATGTATGTATGTATGTATGCATGTATTTATATATATGGATTAGTTTAAGGGGCGGACAAGTGACAAAGATTTAGGATCTGATGAATATATTAATGGATTTGGGTGGGTTTTTTTTATAACCATTGGTATCCGATTCGTTATCCAACTAAACTAATGATGTTTTAAAGGTGTTTGTTATGAGGGTGATTCTCCCAACTTAATTTTTCACAATGTATAAATTCGAATCATTGACCTTGCTTAAAGAACCTATTACCTTATCCTGCTAAATCAACTATTCGTTGGTAATGCAAGTTTTTAATAGTTAAGGAAGTAGATAAGTTCTTAACTCAGGACAAAGACTTAGACAATCTTAAGTTAAAGATATAAAAATAATAATTAGATTTGGCAAACTTGACCCGAGACCCGAGTTGATTTATTCGACTCGAAACTTAATATAAACCCGAACATTGCAATCTAAACTTGACCCAAAATCGACTCAAAATATACTGAACTAAAAATCAAGCCGAACCGAAAGTATCCTGAACCGAAAAATAACTCGAACGAACAAAATTTAATTTGCCCAAATCCAAAGTAACCTGAACCGAAAAATAACTCGAACGAATAGAATTTAATTTGCCCAAATCCAATCCAAACAGAACATCAAATTGATTTTTTTCTCCTTTAAAAAAAATATTCATATCTGATTCGATAATTTTTTATTTATAAAATATTTGATATAAATAATTATAAAATAAAGTTACTCTATTTTACGCCAATTTTCACACACACCATATTTCAATAATGAACGCAATACGAAATTCAAGTTTTAAACTTCAACAAGCCTTATATGTTGAATTTGTGTTAGATTATCATCTCTTAAAGATGGTTTAATTAGAAACATTAAATGGTTAAGCGTAGAAATTGAGCCTAAATGATAAGATTGACAAAATATATATTTTTTATGCGAATATATCAATAATTTTGTATACACTCAATTGAATACATAACCAACTCAACTCGAATTGACCTAAAAATCCGAAGATTTATTAAAATCGAAAACTGACCTATCTAATATTGACTCGAACCGAAAACCAATCAACCTAATATTGGCAGACCCGAAAAATCAACTGATATGATATTGATCGGACCCAAAATTCAACTGATCCGATATTAACCCGATCCAAAATTGCACAGGCCCGATTTAAATTTGAATCAAGCTCAATCGGACCCAAATAAAATCTAAATCGAATGCAACCCGAACCGAACAACCCGATTACCACCTCTTAAGGTAATGACCCAAGAAGTTTCATTTCAGTTCATATGAGAATGACATATATTGTTAATAAAATCAAGTAACACTCAGTTACTCAAGTCTCGCCCGAAAAGAGCAAGCAGATTTGGTCGGTTGGTCAAATCGTACATTTTTGTTCCCTCGTATTTTTTTAGGTCATGGATTCTAAACCTACTAGGAGCACCCCTTCCTTCCCACTAGAGTCTCCCTTCTCTCCTCTAGGTAGGATTAGAGATAAAATTAGAATTTGTCAAAAAAAAGTTCGTCTTGTAAACAAAGAGGCATAATGCTAAAAAAGAAATACTTTTAGAGTTTGATTGAATAGTCATTTTAATACATATTCTTTTTTGAAGCAATTTAATCATCAACGCTTTATTTTGAGTCAAAATAACCTATTTGCAGATGAAAACTGTTTGTCATCTAGCGATAAACATTTTGAAATGACTTGACAAAATAATTGTATAAAATTATTTTTGACAGATTTGACATTCTTTCAAGTCAACACGTTTGTCTATATGACATTGTAATATCAATGTTCACTGGCATGTAGGTTTGTCACGTCATTTCAAACCATTTATTGCTAGTTGACTAATAATTTTCATCCGTAGATGAGACATTTTGACCTAAAATAAAACGTTGAGAGTTAAATTGCTTAAAAAAAGAATAAATATTAAAATAACTACTCAATCAAATGTTAAGGGTATTTTTGACTTTATAAAAAACCCAAGTTTCACCTTAGAACATTAAGCAAAAAAGAAAAAAAAGAGAGCTGTTTCTACTGCTTTCCTGTTTCACTTCTCTACTACATATATGGTTTTAAGGTGCAAAATAATAGAGAACAAAAAAGACAAAATGCATTGGTGGGCTATGCAGATTTCACATTTAAAAAGGGATTTCTAGTAACCCATTTACGACTCTTTAACCATACATGGTTATATACTACTTTCAATTTCAATTGGGTTCTAAATGGGTTTAGTTTGGACTTCATACAATTTGGGCTCAAATACATTGGGTCAATCTCTCTTCCATGCCGACCACGCCCCTATTATTTTATTTTATTTTAGGGTAAATATATTCATATTTAACTTTGATATTTAGTCCAATGTGATATTCAATTATTTTTGGTTTAATTAAGTATTTAAGTTTTGTTTATTTTTGCATTTCGATATTATTTCTTTTTGCAATTAAGCACCTAAGTATTTTACAACATTCGTCATAACTACGAGAAATGTCGATAAATTTTGACAAAAATGCCGGTACACCCCATGACGCAGCGAAAAAATTATTGAGCGAATTCTACCAGTGAAAAGGGATGAAACGTTACCTCAATTAAATCTGATAAATGCAGGGACGTAGGAGAATCCAATTCTTCCTGCACGATGTCGAGTCTGAGTCGTCACAACAGCGTTCCGACCTCTACGCAGTCCACCCGAATGAAACGAATAGTATTTTACTTCTCTAACTGTTAGAGAAGTTTTTAGCAATAGACATATGTTTGGCTGCTAGACCTTATGCCTTTATATAGCATTCAAAATCTTAATCCTAATTAAATTCGGATTCATTAAATATACAATAAATTTAACCGAATATAATTAAATATATAGAATTTAATTCGTCTTTAATTAGGTTTCTTTAGGGATATATATATATTAATAGTATTTGATAATTACAATAATTATTTAGTATTAAAATATATAAACGAAATTATCTATATAATTACAATAATTATAATAATTTTGATTTTAACTAATTTCGTGTACAACAAGTTTGCACACATGCTATCTAGTCGATATTTGTTCGTTTCAATTATAGAGGACCAAGAGAATTGTGAGAAACAATACCCCACACTTGTCCGTACCATCAATTAAATTAAATGGCATCATAGTATAAAGTGAATTTGTGCCTTCATTTCTATCAAATTTTATTCCGACCCCGACCCGACCCGATCGGGGTTTTCTTCTTGAATTTCGGAGTCGGGGCGGGGCGGGGCGGGTTCGGGTATGAGGTGAAAATTCCCCGCCCCGGTATATTTTAAATTATATATATCTTTAATATATTTATGAAAATACTATTATATATAAACACTTTTAAGGGTTTTAAGCTATTTTTTTAGTTTGTGTTTATCGTAAATTTTTGTTAGTTGCTCGAGTTTTAAAATATCTAATTCTGACGGTCAATGATTCAAGTTTATTTTTTTTAAATATGCATTTTTTTCATGTGAATAATTTAATTGAGTTTTATTTTATTTTTTATATAGGTTTAAAGTCTCTCGAAACCTATATTTTATAATTGTGATGGTGGTTTGGTCGAATCTAACATTTATCGTCGACAAAGATTAATATTTTTTAAACTTTCGGGTCGGGTTTATGAGGTGGTGTATCAGGGCGGGGCGAGTAAATTAATATTTTAATCCGGGGCGGGGTGAGGTCGAGTTTAGGGGCTTATATATCGGGGCGGGTTCGGGGCAGCCAAAAACCCGCCTCGCCCCGCCCCGTTGCCATCCCTAGGTGTGACCCTTGTAGGTTCATGCAACGTTAATAGTAATATCTAGAACAGTTACAATATTACAAGCAATAAATGACATCTAGCAATACATCATTACTACCTAAGTTACAGGAAGTTTTGGTTCAACATAACCTTTTCGTGATTAACTCTTTTTCATGTATTACATCATTTTGTCCTTATATCTAGATTGGACACAAGTCATGGAATAGTCACACTTGTATAGTCCATCTAATATTTCTTGATATCTTGAGTAGACTATTATAAACGAATAACTATGATATCTCATATCAATTTATTCGAGCATAGCCATGCATTTATAGTCTCACTCAAACAAGTGGCCTATGATATTACTCCTATTATGTATGAGGGACAAATCCTATCTTGATCAACCATATCCCACTACATAGATTGTGACATATCCAATATCAATCTTTATAGTGTAGTCAGTTACGACACACATTTGCCAGTATAAAAGTATGTCATTCACAATGTTGAAATAATGATGATCTCAAGTCTAAGGATCAAACATGTAGTTATCACTATAAACAATATTGTGATAGTCACATAATAATCCAAGAAACATGCTTATAGTGGGTTAGTCCAGTATGTCGTTCTCTAACACATACTTATGTATTGATTTTGACATCTTCATGTCAATGACAACACTGTCAACAATCAACTACATATTAGTCTTAATGTATTATTGTTGTCCATGCCCACAATAATACTCGACTAAGGACATTTAAGAAAAACCATATTATTCTAAGAACTTTATTATAATTCAGTTTATTTATATATGCGTAGAATGATGACTGAAATAATAATAATGGCTTTATATTAATAAAAAAGATAGAGCAACTATATCTTTTACAATCATCTTATGATTGATCTTTGGGCATACTCGAACATATAACTACTACGAGAAATGTTTTTTTGCAATATATACATGTAACCCCCTAGACCCGCCTATGCGTTACACTTAAATCTAGGATGCCACATTAGGGTCACAAAAGAGACCTACAATAAGAACCCAAGTAAACTTCTTTTCTTTTAATACATTTAAAAACTGTAAAATAATTTTTTTCTCAAAACTCCAGAAAATTATTTATACACAAATTAGAAATTTTCCAAAAAATATATTACAGACTCAAACATAATAAGACTCGACATACATGCCCACTATTTACACAAATACCGTACTCTGCAAGCAACGCCGAAAAAACTCCCATTAATGATGTCAGATGTCGTATCATAATCAAATCCTTCTCAATCTGTGATGGTAAAAGCAACGTGAGCTTGGAAAAGCTCAGTAATACAGAACTACCAAAAGATGCTATAGGCAATATGTAGATATAAGGCAAAGCATGAAGCTATCATAAAGTTCCGGGCAACTACAGATTCCAATTATGATTCGATATTTTACTGAAGCATTATATTTGAATATAACAGAATTGTTCTTTATTCAATTACTGAGTATTAGGCGAAAAGCATATAGACCATAGAATCAGAAGGGAGATAGATTACAGAAGTTGAACCAGGGAGTTTGGTGTGTTTCATTAAACACAGGTTGGAAGCATACTGAGATTTTCAGACTTTGGTAGACTAATACAATAGGGGGTTTTAAAAGAAATCAAAAGTTTATTTTAATTACCTAACTACCCTTTAACCATACACCGATATGTAGCATTATAGAACAATATCCAAAAAGACTTATCCTAGGCCCATTGGGTGTAGGAGCTTACAGAAAGACTTACCCTAGGCCCATTGGCCGTAGGAGCTTAGGTCTAGAATGACTTACCAGCGCTGAGCCTACATAACATGAATCATATTCCATATAGTATACCCCCAGATAAAATCAGTTTTATCCAGTAACAGTATTGTCAGAAAACATGTATAAGATATATCAGATGTATTTTGCATTAGGAGACTGAAGCCAAAAATTGTGCTTTCATTACGGATAACAGACTCATACTTTTAATTCAGAGAAGATAGTCTTGGTTTAAAATAGAGAAAATATTCATGGACATATGGAACGCTCTGCATGGTCCAGTTTATTCGTCGTAGTTGGTAATTATTAGAAAGAGAACATTGAACATCTGACAAATTTTGGACTGATTTTAGAACAAGGTCCCTATAAAAAGGGAGTTCGGTACAAACGGCTGAAACTAGACATTCAGAAGTTGACACATCAAGATCATTGAGATTTCAGATATAACGTGAATGATCCAATCATTAAATCCTAAGAGGGTATTATGGTTATTATGGCCTTCAAGGGTGATTTGGTTAAAAACAAGGTATAAACGGTGATGTACAGAATTCAAGAATTCTAGTTGCTCATTAGGTTTTTGAGTCCCTTTGAACTGATTGGAACCCATCAATATAGTTTTTACTATTTAACCGAATAGGTACACCTTAAGCATTCATTTCTCAGCATTGACTACAGTGTATAACAAAATGGTTCGCCATCACCAATCAACCACTAAATGTACCATGAGAAATCGAACATGTAGATTGCACCCGAACTCAACCCATGGCATCGAATGTACCTTTGAAGAACAAGTGTCTCTTACTATTCACTATGTACATTCTCCAAATAGATCGTGCACGCCTTCATTTAGTATTCTTCCAATATCACATTAGTATAAAAAATGACCAACAAACACGGGTCGTGTATTACCACTTTCAGAGACATTACATTTGTTTGGCTTTACTGGTATTTCTTATTCCAAGCCTTAAAGGTATTTTCAGTCATTTTAGTATTTGAAGGTATTTCAGACACCTCGATGCCCAAAGGTGTTTCAATAATTTTGAGCCTTTCTGTTATTCAGACTATTCATTCATTTCCGATCTCAAGGGTATATCCATCATTTCAGTTAATTTGGCAATTAGTTCTCGAGGATATTTCGGTCTTTTTGATCATTACGGTCATCCCGATCAATTTAGCCTTATCAATATTTTTAATCTTTTTAGTCATTTCAATCAATTCAATCTTTTACGTCACTTTGATTAATCCAGACATACGAATAGTTTTCATTAAACTTATCTTTGGAGATTTATTCGGAGTTTAAGAAAATCCAAGTACTTTACAATTTTGAAGGTTTAAGTCTCGATACCATAACTTCCCGAGTAATTCGAGGTTTTCAGATGCATCAGATGCTTTACCAGATCAAGTGTAGATTCCCAGATTGTTTTTAGTGTTAGGGGTATCTTAGTCATTCTTGTGCCTCAAAGGCATTTCCGTCATTTCTTAACTTAGCATTACAGAAGTTAGATCATTAACAGACAATCAGATTTAGAGCATAAAAGTCTTATCAATTATTCTTGGATCTCGGAAGTTCTTACATGTCACTCATCTTCCTAATCGAACAATTCAGTCTTATCTAGTTTACTATCCTTTTTCCGTAATCATTTAGACTTTAATAGAATTAACCATATACTTAACATGATCATTCAGATATTTATCGGATACCAATATATATCGTAAAACATACATAAGGTAGTAATGTATTACCTCAGCTCCGAGCTACATCGATCGACCAGGATATTCATCCGATCACTCTCTAACCCGAATTTGGCGTCCTTCAACATCTTGAATACAAGTAGTTATAAATACCTTCAATTATGCAAATTCCAAATTTCAGTCCTTATTCACATTGCTCGTAATTGAATAATTAAATACATAAGCATGCTCGGGTTCAAAGTCAGATTTGGAAGCCGTTGGGTTAGAATTTCGCAAAAGAAACTTCAAAAACAAACTTAAAACATCAAAAACATAAAATAGGGGTTTTTGGAAAAAGTTGACTTTTGGTCAAAGTCAACGGTCTACATGCAGGTCAACAGTCACGGGCAGGTCAACGGTCAATGCTGACATCAGTAGTCAATGCTAACATCATCAATCAAGTGGTCAAAGGTCAACCAAGTTGACTTATTGAGTTGACTCGATTTGGATTGACTTAGAAGGTAAGGTCAAGGGGAACGGGTTAGGTCAGAGGGAAACAGGTCAGATCTCGGGCCGAATAAAACCCAGCCCACTTACCCAAAGAGGATCTCATTGGAAACTCCCCGATAACGTCGTCGGCAACCTTAAACGGCTTCTTTTAGCCAGAAAAGAAACAAAAATTCACCCCATCATTCAACCATTTCAACAAATCATTAGAAACTGGTCAGAAGCATACCAAACTTACCAAAACGGAAACAAAAGGTCAGAGGGAAAACGCAGCTCCGATGAGCCATTGTCAGTGAAGAAATAGAGACTAGTGGCCTAGGTTTTACTCACAAACTAACAAGGATCACACCGGCGAGGGCGACGTCACACACAAACAACGATAAGAGGCTGAACGGCAACGCCAAGATCAAAAAAAGATGACTTAATGTTTGACGAACCTTATAGCAGTGGTCGACTGGGTTGTGACCGGGGAGAGGCGGAATAGTACAACAGTGGAGGTGACGTGGACGGCGCGGTGGTGGGGTAGATCGGACGGCAAACAGAGGTAAAGACCCTTTCTCTCTCTCTTACTCTCGATGACGGTAATACAATAAAGACGGTAGGTAAAGAGTCAGATAGGATATTAAATCTGATTTAATATACTTCTCTAACTTAATTCAAATGTAGTTCAAGGCAACACTTGACATAAATGATGTAATACCCCAAAACCCAGCCTAGAATTATGATCCAAATTAGAAAACTAAATAAATTGTTGGATCTATTATTAATGAAGTAATTGATTAAGAGGGATCAAAATAGAAACATTAAAAATATGGATAACCATTTTGAGAATGGATTAAAACGAATAAAGGATTAATAAAAGAATCAAGGGCCAATGTGAATGAGAATTAAAGACTAAGAGCTTAATTGGGAAGTTAGAATTGTGAACATGCAAAACTTGGTAGGTTGCATGTAAAAGTAATTAAAAGCATGGGACCTAAACACATGTCAACAATTTATGTGAACATGTGTTTAGGAAAGGTGACTCACACTTTGAGGAGGAAAGATGACAACAAAGGTGTCATCTTCATCTTCCCTCAACCAATTATGAGGAGACAAATAGAAAAGAGAGAGAAGAGAGAAAGCTTGATGACATCTATGGAGTTCTTGAGAGATTAGGCCATGGTAGGACTAAATTGAGTTAGAATTCACATTGAAGAAGGTAAAATGATTGATTCCTCACTTCAATTACATGTTTGAAACTTGAAATTGTGTGTGTTAGTAGCCAAATTGCTAAAGAGAATGTATATGGTTGCTGGAAATTTGAGAATAGGAAGTATGGTTGAAAACAGTTTTGATTAGGGACTGTTTTACTAGTGAAAATGTTTAAGCATGCTAGTTGAATGTAATGCCCTGATTTGATCATGTTGTTAGATGAATTGAGACTTGGATAGAGTAAATAGCTTGCTGGAAAATGAATACATATAATTGAATTAGTTAAAACTAGGTAATGGACTGCTCAAATGGTGAATTAGAAGTATAATGTTGATCAAATTGAATTTAACATGATAATGCCCTGTTTTAAGCACATTTCTAGGTGAATTAGACTGATCTAGACACGTAAGAACATGAAAATAAGTTGAATTTCCATGTTAGAATCTTGTTTAGATGAGTTATGAAGCTAGAAACTCAACCTAGTGTAATCTGACCAGAATACTATGTTCTGGGCAGTAACTTTGAAAAATCACCATAAATTGTATAAAAGGAAGGCTGAAAATTTTATGGACAATTCCTTGATATGTCTAAATTCATTAGGAGAAAACAGAACTGAATTCTGGATTGTAGAATGAATTGTAGAGAAGAAACACTTGAGACAGTGCAAACTGTCCAATGCTGTAAATTACCCTGTCTGTAAGTTAAAAACTGTATTAATTGGCAAAGAACTAAAATGCAAGGTCTATATGGTTAGAAATATAATTATGTTAGCTTTCCAACGGTGTAAACCAATTGAGATTCCGACGTACGGAATGAAAGTTATGCATGATTAAGTGAGTAGAGTACAAGCTGCCTGGCAACAGCAGTATAGGCAATTCTGGACAGTTTTGAAAACTGTTTTGGGACAGTGGTTATTTGCTGTTTTACATGAATTAAAGTATAGACAAGTGTAGTTATGTATAGTAAAGAATGTATATGAACATGCTGCCAGATTAGTATATGTTGTGTACTAGTAACATTGCCTTGATTGAATGATTATGTGAACTTGTTTTAACATGTATGTACTTGTGTAATGTGATAGAACCATGAGTGAACTTGGAGTATTGTGAGTGTAGTTTTGTAAGGTTAGGACTTAGGTCCTAACCAAATATGCATGCTTAAATTACTTGCCATCCTTGTATTGTTTAAATGGACTTAATATAGGCTCGATCATGCATATAAAAGGAAGATTGGCTAAGCTAAACTTGTAAGTAAATAAAAGCATGAAGGTTGACTAGATAATAAAAAAGAAAAGTGTGAATTCTGTTCTTGAATGTGGCTATTCGATTAGTAGCATATATGTACTTCTATGATATACGATGTGTGATCTTTGTGTCTTGAATGATATTTATTCGAATGCCTGCTTGATGTCTAAGGCAGTGTATGCTAAATGCTTACTTGATGAATAAGATGGTTATGTGAATGCTTTCTTGTATGTTCTCCATGGTGTAACACTTGCTAACAAGATGTGATTCATGAATTATATGGCATTACTTGATCCTTGTACCTTGAATTGTGATCTACTTGACTTGCTTGATGCCAAAGATGGCATGTATTCGAATGGCTTGCTTGAATTAGCACGTGTACTTGACTTGACAATATGTAAGCATGAACTACTTGTTCATGGTTGGTATACTTGACTTGTTACATGTCGATATTTGAATGTCTTGCTTGAATGTGATTATTGAACACAATTATCTTGACTTGAAAATAAAAAGGATAAAACATAAGAAACAACAATAAGCTTTAAATAAAAATTTAAAAGACTTAAGTTGCCTTCAATGGAAGTCCTTGGATACAATGTTATGATGCATGGTATACTTGGGACTACGGTCCATGAGCCACGGCTCGGGGGGACGCCCCATTACATGTAATATGTTATTGGCGACAGTAGGAGGTAACGGGGGAGTTGTACGGAGATTGGCGACAGTTGGTTAGATAGTGAGAAGTATAGGATTCTTGGACCTTTATGGTCAAACAAGGACCAATGTCATTCATAACCAATTGTGATCCAAGGCAAACATGTTAAAAGACATGAACCTTATTGAGAAATTAAATAATAAATTCAAAAGATAATCTTGATTGTGTTACATAATGTTTAAAGAAAGCTCTTGGTGAGCATAATGTTTAAAGAAAGCTCTTGGTGAGCATAATGTAATGTCTAAAGAAAGCTCTTGGTGAGCATAATGTCTAAAGAAAGCTCTTGGTGAGCATTACTTGAATTACTTGACATGAAATCTTGCTACTTGACTTACTTGATATGTAAGCTTACTTGAACACTTGAATTACTTGATATGCAAACTTGATTACTTGTTACTTGAGCCATTTGTTACTTGACTTGATTTCTTGGGCTACTTGTTATGTGACTTAGATTGATTGGAAATATGAACTGTTTTACATGTGTAAATGTATGGGTACGTGTGCTGCCATGTTAAGTGATATTAAGTCTAAAATCGGACTATTTTATGTGTGTAAATGTGTGAGTAAGTGTGCTGCCATGTTAAGTGATATTAAGTCTAAAACTGGACTATTTTATGTGTGCAAATGTATGAGTAAGTGTGCTGCCATGTTAAGTGATATTAAGTCTAAAACCGGACTATTTTATGTGTGTAAATGTATGAGTAAGTGTGTTGCCATGTTAAGTTATATTAAGTCTAGAAGTGGACTGTTTGCTAGGCTTATTGTCTTCATGATTAAGTGAACAAGTTATAAACATATATGGAAAGTTTTGAACTCGTTATAAGCATACATGGACATATTTAAATAAACTAAAAGTCACCATGGATTGTTTTACTTGTATTGATGTGCAAACATGTATATAGACCACTATGAACCAAGGACCAAAACTAAAGCAGGTAAACAAGAATTAAATGAGACATAATACTTGATATGTAAACTTGAATATTTGAAATGCTTGACATGTAATGTTTGAATTGCTTGATAAATAATCTTCAATACATGAATTGCTTGATAAGTAAGCTTGAACACTTGAATTGATTGACATATAATGCTTGATTTTTGACATGAAACTCATGAAATGGTAAATGCCTATACTTGAACCTTGTGGGGGTATGATTTACTTCTTGGAATGTCTCATGATTTTACTTGAATTAATGATCAATTGATTTGCTTGCTTGAATTCGAATTATGTATATTGCTTGACTCCATACCCTTATTTGAATACCTTGAGATCCTTAGTTAGGATCACATGTCATTTGAATTAACTGCTACTCGAATTTGTTTGATACTTGAATTACTTGAATCTTGATATGTAAGCCATGAAATGATTGTTGCTAGATATGCTTGTTTACTATTCGAATAAATTGATAATCATACTACTTAATGATTACTTGAGATGTTGTTATGCTTGAATGTCATTCGAATGCCTTGTTTAAATGTAACATGAATTGTTTTCCATGCTACTTGAATGAATGGTAATCCATGACATTGCTTGTCTTGTTATTTGAATGCTACACATGTTGCTATTGAGTTACATGACTACTTGCTCAATTCAAAATACTTGGAATCTTTAGTTAGGTTAATACCTGACTAAAAGACACATGACTTGAAATTTTGTTAGAGCTAGGGCTACCTCACTAAGTATATTTTTGTACTTATCACTCTTGTTTCCTCTCTTCCCAAGCCACAGGTTGAGTTCTTCCAATTGACTTACTTGATTCTGAAGCCTGACACCTTGAGCCTGAAGTAAGATACAAGTAAAATCACAAGTATGAATCCATACTTGTTTGTAATACTCCTAGTAGTTGGTGGAACATAGCTTGTATTTAGTCAACTCTAGATCATGCATTTTGGGATGTCTGAAATCTTGTATATATATAATCTTAAAATGAGTCTTCCTTGTAATTCAAACTCGGTTGCTAAAACTTGATATGTATAAATACTATGATTTCCATGTATATGAAAGGGGTAATGCAGCGCATATGTATAAATATGAATGGAAATGCTTATGATCTAGCCTACCTATGTTATTCTAATGTTTTGTGTGAAAATATGGATACTTGATAGAATGTTACAAATGCTTGCATGAACAAAGGAACATTTGAATGAATGACACGAACCCTTGCTATCCATGTGTGCTAATCGAACACCTAAAGTGTTTACATGTCTTGCATAAGATATCTTAGAAGATCTTGCCTTGTTAATTTGATATGTGTATGCTATTGTATACATGTTATTGTTAATCGTTATGAATTAGTCAAGCTTCGTATATATATATATGAAAATTAATCAAAATGAAAACATGTATGCTCACTTAGGCCTTTCGAATGCTGGGTTGTATGATTCGAATGCAATGTTTATATATATATATATATATATATATATATATATATATATATGATCATGAATGAGATAGAAATTGGAGTGAAAGAAGCATGCTTGTTCGTATGACCATTCGAATGCTATATGTTAACTTGAACAAAAAATGCAAATGGTAAATGAAGGTGGTAACCTATAATGACTTGTAAACAAATATATGCTCGTTTGTATGATAAGATACGCGTGTCTAAGTTGCTTGCTAGACAAGTAACTCATCTAATAGAGATGAGTTTGAAAATTTTTAAATGGTTCGTGTTTCTGCTATGATTGATTGTAAATGCCTATGCTACTAGCTAGTTAAGGAACTCTTATATTAGGGATGAGTTCACCTTTCCTTGCCTTGTTCTTGCTCCGTAACGCTCCTGAACCGGTTTACTACTAAATCGGGGTAGATGTGTTACAAACGAGCGCTTGGCTCAATGGTTCAGCACTTATGGGAGAAGGAAATGGGTGAGGTCATGGGTTCAAACCCCACTAGTCCCATTCAACATTCACACATTTTTTAACTCCATTGGTTCCTTATTTTATAACTTTAATTAAATAAAATTTGGATGTTACAACTCTCTCCCCCTAAAAGAAATTTCATCCTCGAAATTTACATGAGTCGAACAGATATGGGAATTTCTCCCTTAATGGTTCTTATCCTCTTAGGTAACTTCGGTAGGGCTAGATTACTCCATTTAACCTTAACCATCAAAAGATGTCCGCTCTTCAAAATTCTCTTGTCATAATCCAAGTGCGTATAGGCTCCTCATCACAAAATAAGTATGGTCTCAACTCTACAACTTGAACCTTAATAATATGACTCAGATTCGAGCGATATTGCCTCATCATATATACATGGGAAAAACATACAAAATCGGCTATGCCAAATCTCAATATTTCCAATATAGAGATACTTGAATATTACATAAACTTCAACACTGAACTCAATGTCACAATCTTTAAAATTAACATAGTCATAGCCTTACCCAAACAATCACAAATCTATCTTAACCAATTGGATAGTAAGGAATGGCTTACTCATCCACTCAAATATATACCTTCGAGGACCAAATCATATACATATCAGTTACAAAACATAACGATCAATTATGAGCATCGACATAAACTTTACATGATTAGAATACAAAATTTCATTGCCTGACTCAAGAATTATGCATCCAACATAGCCGAACGACAGATATAACTTTCTTACCAACAACACAATATTCGAACATAACTATTTCATTTCGGATATAACAGAATCACTTCAAAATTTACACTTGCATCACGCATACGAACACTTACATTTAATCTCATATTACTTTTATTAAATCTCCATCAGAATACTCTCAAGCATAATCATTATAGTCGAATAGCCTTACATGAAATCTTATATCGATTATCTCACATAATCAAACATTTATTCTCAATCTGATTCATATCTTCAATTTTGCATGCATGACAATCTCAGGTTCTTTATCTAGATTCAAATCCATCAAGTTAATCCTAATCACAAACGAAGGTTACAAGGATTCCTTACCAATACGAATCGAGCTATAATGGACATAATACTTAAATTCACTTATTTCAAGAAGAGTATTTGACATCAGAGTTTTAGCTTGGAGGAGTACGGTTATGATCTAGGGGCATGCATAGACCAAGCACCCTATGACAGATGATCGGCCGATCTACCCAAAAAGACACAACTCTAAGCTCTAATACCACTAAATGTAACCCCCTAGACTGCCTATGCGCTACACTTAAATATAAGAGGCCACATTAGGGTCACATAAGTGACCCACAATAAGAACCCAAGTAAACTTCTTTTCTTTTAATACATTTAAAATCTGTAAAATAATTTTTTTTCTTAAATCTCCATTTCCAGAAAATCATTTATACACAAATCAAAAAATTTCTAGAAAATATATTACAGACTTAAACATAATAAGACTCGACATACATGCCCACTATTTACATAGATATCGTACTTCGCAAGCAACATCGAGAAAACTCCCATTAGTGACGCAAACATCGTATCATAATCAAATCCTTCTCAATCTGTGATGGTAAAAACAACGTGAACTTGGAAAAGCTCAGTAATATAGAACTATCAAAAGATGCTATAGGCAACATGCATGCATAAGGCAAAGAATGAAGCTATCAAAAAGTTTCGGGCAACTACAGATTCCAATTATGATTCGATATTTTAGTGAGTCGTTATATTTGAATATAACAAAATTATTCTTTATTCATTCACTGAGTATTAGGCGAGAAGCATATAGACCGTAGAATTAGAAGGGAGATAGATTACGAAAGTTGAACCAGGGAGTTTGGTGTGTTTCATTAAACGCATGTTGGAAGTATACTGAGATTTTTAGACTTTGGTAGACAAATACAATATGGGGCTTTAAAAGAAATCGGAAGTTCATTTTAATTACCTAACTACCCTTTAATCGTACACAGATATGTAGTATCCTAGAACAATATCCAAAAAGACTTATCCTAGGCCTATGTGCGTAGAAGCTTACAGAAAGACTTACCCTAGGCCCGTTGGCTACAGGATCTTAGGTCTCGAAGGACTTACCAGCACTGAGCCTGCATAACTTTAATCATATCCCAGATAGTATACCCCCAGATAAAATCAGTTTTATCCAGTAACGGTAATGTCAAAAACATGTATCAAATATATCAGATGTATTTTTTATTAGGAGACAGAAGCCAAGAATTGTGCTTTCATTACGGATAACGGAGTCATACTTTTAATTCAGAGTAGATAGTCTTGGTTTAAAATAGAGAAAATACTCATGGATACATGGAATGCTCTGTATGGTCCAGTTTATTTCGCGTAGTTCATAATTATTAGAAAGTGAACATTGAACATCTGACAAGTTTTGGAATGATTTAAGAACAAGGTCCCTATGAAAAGGGGGTTCGATAAAAATGGCTCAAACTAGACATTCAGAAGTTGATATATCAAGAACATTGAGATTTCAGATATAACATGAATGATCTAATTATTAAAGCCTACGATGACATTATGGCTATTCAGACCTTTCAGGGGTGATTTGGTCAAAAATAGGGTATAAACGATGATGTACAGAATTCAAGAATTCTAGTTGCTTATTAGGTTTTCTAGTCCCTTTCAACTGATCAGAACCCATCAATACTATATTTATTATTTAACCGTATAGGTACACCTTAAGTATTCATTTCTCAGAACTGACTACAGTGTATAACAAAATGGTTCGCCTTCACCAATCAACCACTAAATTTACTACGAGAAACCAAACATATAGGTTGCACCCAAACTCAGCGCATGGCATTAAATGTATCTTTGAAGAACAAGTTACTCTTACTATTAACTATGTTCATTATACAAATATATCGCACACGGCTTTATTTACTATTCTTCCAATATCACAATAGTATAAAAAACGACCAACAAACACAGGTCGTGTATTACCACTTTCAGGGCCATTACATTTGTTTGGCTTTATTGGTATTTCTTATTCCAAGCCTTAGATGTATTTTCAGTCATTTTAGTATTCGAAGGTATTTCAGACACTTCGATGGCCGATGGTGTTTCAATAATTTTGAGTCTTTCTTTCCTTTCGACTATTCATTCATTTTCGATCTCGAAGGTATATCCACAATTTCAGTTAATTTGGCAATTAGTGCCCGAGGATATTTTGGTCTTTTTGGTTATTACAATCATCCCGATCAATTTAGCCTTATCAGTATTTTCAATCCTTTTAGTCATTTCAATCAATTATTAGAAAGAGAACATTGAACATCTGACAAATTTTAGACTGATTTTAGAACAAGGTCCCTATGAAAATGGGGTTCGATACAAACGGCTCAAACTAGACATTCAGAAGTTGATACATCAAGTTCATTGAGATTTCAGATATAACGTGAATGATGCAATCATTAAAGCCTACGAGGGCATTATGGTCATTCTAACCTTTAAGGGTGATTTGGTTAAAAACAGGGTATAAACGGTAATGTACAGAATTCAAGAATTCTAGTTTCTCATAAGGTTTCTGAGTCTCTTTGAACTAATCGGAACCTATCAATACAATGTTTATTATTTAACTGGATAGGTACACCTTAAGTATTCATTTCTTGGAACTGACTACATTGTATAACAAAATTGTTCGCCTTCACCAATCAACCACTAAATGTACTACGAGAAATTGATCATGTAGATTGTACCCGAACTCAACCCATGGCACCTAATGTACCTTTGAAGAACAAGTTACTCTTACTATTAACTATGTACATTCTCCAAATAGATCGCACACGCCTTTATTTAGTATTCTTCCAATATCACATTAGTATAAAAAATGAGCAACAAACACGGGTTATGTATTACCACTTTTAGGGCCATTACATTTGTTTGGCTTTACTGTTATTTCTTATTCCAAGCCTTAGAGGTATTTTCAGACATTTTAGTATTCGAAGGTATTTCAGACACTTCGATGCCCGAAGGTTTTCAATAATTTTGATCCTTTCTATCCTTCTGACTATTCATTCATTTCGGATCTCGAGGGTATATCCATAATTTCAGTTAATTTGGCAATTAGTGCCCAAGGATATTTTGGTCTTTTTAGTCATTATGGTCATCCCGATCAATTCAACCTTATCAGTATTTTCAATCATTTTAGTCATTTCAATCAATTCAATCTTTTATGCCACTTTGATTAATCCAGACATACGAATAGTTTTTCGTAAACTTATCTTCGAAGATTTATTCGGAGTTCAAGAAAAATCCAAGTACTTCACAATTTCGAAGGTTTAAGTCTCAATACCATAACTTCTCGAGTAATGCGAGGTTTTCAAATGCATTAGATGCTTTACCAGATCAAGTGTAGATTCCCAAATTGTGCCTCAAACTATTCGTATGTCTGGATTAATTGATAAGATAATTTCTTAACTTAGAATTACAGAAGTTAGATCATTAACAAACAATCAGATTTAGAGCATAAAAGTCTTATCAATTATTCTTGGATCTCAGAAGTTCTTACATGTCAATCATCTTCCGAACTGAACAATTCAGTCTTATTTGGTTTACTATCATTTTTTCTTAATCAATTAGACTTTAACAAAATTAACCATATAATTAACATGATCATTCAGACATTTATCGGATACCAATATGTTTCGTAAAGCATACATAAGGTAGTAATGTATTACCTCAGCTCTAAGCTACATCGATCGATCCAGGATATTCTATCCCATCACTCTCTAACTTGAATTCGACGTCCTTCAACATCTCGAATACAAGCAGTTGTTAATACCTTCAATTATGCAAATTTCAAATTTCAGTCCTTATTCACATTGCTCTTAATTTAATAATTAAATAGATAAGCATGCTCGGGTTCAAAGTAAGATTTGGAGGCCTTTGGGTCAGAATTTCACAAAAGAAACTTCAAAAACATACTTAGAACGTCGAAAATCATAAAATAAGGGTTTTCAGAAAAGTTAACTTTTGGTCACACTCAACGGTTAACGGGCAGGTCAATGGGGAACGAACAGGATATTCTATCCCATCTTCCGAACTGAACAATTCAGTCTTATCTAGTTTACTATCCTTTTTCCGTAATCAATTAGACTTTTAACAAAATTAACCATATACTTAACATGATCATCCAGACATTTATCGGATACCAATATGTTTCATAAAGCATACATAAGGTAGTAATGTATTACCTCAGCTCCGAGCTACATCGATAAATCCAGGATATTCTATCCCATCACTCTCTAACCCAAATTTGATGTCCTTCAACTTCTCGAATACAAGTAGTTGTTAATACCATCAATTATTCAAATTTCAGTCCTTATTCACATTGCTCTTAATTGAATAATTAAATACATAAGCATGCTCGGGTTCAAAGTCAGATTCGAAGGTCTTTGGGTCAGAATTTCACAAAGGAAACTTCAAATATTGAATTAGAACGTCAAAAAATATAAAATAGGGGTTTTCAAAAAATGTTGACTTTTGGTCAAAGTCAATGGTCAACGAGAAATGAGCAGGTAACGGTCAACACTAACATCAACAGTTAATGCTGACATTCGATCAAGTGTTCACAGGTCAACTAAGTTAACTCAGCGAGTTGAATTACTGAGTTGACTTGGATGGGTTCAGTCGTTGAGTTGACTCAGTTTGGGTTGACTTAGAGGGTAAGGTCGAGCATAACGAGTCGGATCTCATGCCGAATAAAACTTGCCCCACTTACCCAAATATGATCTCACTGGCAACTAGCTGATGATGTTGCTGGTAACCTTAAATGGCTTATTTTAGCCAGAAAAGAAATGAAAATTCACCCCATCATTCAACCATTTCAACAAATAATTAGAAATTGGTCAGTAGCTTACCGAACTTACCAAAACAGACACAAAAGGTCGGAGGGAAAATGTAGCTCCGAAGAGCCATTATCGGTGAAGAAAAAAAGACTGGTGACTTGGGTTTTTCTCGCGAACTGACGAGGATCACACCGGCAAGGGCTGAGTCGCACATAGACAACGATAAGAGGCTGAACGGAGGCGCAAAGATCGAAAAAAGATGAACTTAAGGTTCAAGGAATCTTCAAAGATTCCTCCACAACGGACGACAAGATTCTGGCGTGAGTGGTCGATTGGGTTGTGACCCGGGTGAGGCGGCGAACACTCCAGCAGTAGCAGTGACATGTATTGCACGATGGTGGGGTAGATCAGATGGCAAACAGAGGTAAAGACCCTCTCTCTCACTCTCACTCCCGAAGACGGTAAAACAATAAAGACATCAGGTAAATAGTTAGATGGGATATTAAATCTAATTTAATATACTTCTCAAACTTAATCCAAATGTATTTCAAGGCAACATTTGACATAAATGAGCTCTTGGCTCAATGGTTTAGCATCTATGGGAGAAGGAAATGGGTGAGGTTGTGGGTTCAAACCCCCCCAGTCCCATTCAACATTCACACATTTTTTTCATTTTTTAACTCACTTGCTTCCTTATTTTATAACTTTAATAAAATAAAATTGGGGCGTTACAACTCTCTCCCCTAAAAGAAATTTCATCCTCGAAATTTACATTTGTTGAACAGATATGAGAACTGTTCCCTTAATGGTTCCTCAGCCTCTTAGGTAACTTTTGCAGGGCTAGATCACTCCATTTAACCTTAACCATCAAAAGATTTCTACTCCTCAGAATTCTTTTGTCATAATCCAAGTGCGTACATGCTTCTCATCACAAAATAAGTATGGTCTCAACTATACAACTTGAACCTTAATAATATGACTCGAATTTGAGCGGTATTGCCTCATTGTATACATATGGGAAAACATCCAAAATCGAATATACCAAATCTCAATATTTCCAATACAGAGATACTTGAATATTACCTAAACTTCAACACTGAACTCGATGCCACAGTCTTTCAGATTAACATAGTCATAACCTTACCCAACAATCACAGATCTGTCTTAACCAATTGGATAGTAAGGAATGGCTTACTCATCCACTCAAATATATACCTTTGAGGACCAAATCTTATACATATCAGTTACAAATCAGAGCGGTCAATTCTGAGCATCAACATAAACTTTACATGATTAGAATACAACATTTCATTGTCTGACTCAAGAATTATGCATCCAACATAACCGAATGGCAGATATAACTTGCTTACCAACAACACAACATTTGGACATAACTATTTCATTTCGGATATAACAGAATTACTTTAGAATTTACAATTGTGTCATGTATACGAACACTTACTTTTAATCTCATATTACTTTTATTAAATCTCCATTAGAATACTCTCAAACATAATCATTATAGTCGAATAGCCTTACATGAAATCTTATATCGATCATCTAGCATAATCAAACATTTATTCTTAATCCGATTCATATATTCAATTTTGCATGCATGAAGAATCTCAAGTTCTTTATCCAGATTCAAATCCATCAAGTTAATCCTAATCGCAGACAATGGTTACATGCATTCCTTGCCAATACGGATCGAGCTATAATGGATAGAATACGTAAATTCACTTATTTCAAGAAGAGTATTTGACACCGGAGTTTTAGCTTGGAGGAGTACTGTTATGATCTAGGGGCATGCATAGACCAGACACCCTATGACAGATGATCGGCTGATCTACCCAGAAAAATGCAACTCTAAGATCTGATACCACTAAATGTAACCCCCTAGACTCACCTATGCGTTACACTTAAAATCTAGGAGGCCGCATTAGGGTCATAGAAGTGACCCACGATAAGAACCCAAGTAAACTTCTTTTCTTTTAATACATTTAAAAACTATTAAATAAATTTTTTGCTTAAATCCCCATTTCCAGAAAATTATTTATACACAAATAAAAAAATTTCTAGAAAATATATTACAGACTCAAACATAATAAGACTTGACATGCATGCCCATTAATAATGTCGGATGTCGTATCATAATCAAATCCTTCTCAACCTGTGATGGTAAAAACAGCGTAGCTTGTAAAAGCTCAGTAATATAGAACTACCAAAATATGCTATAGGCAACATGCATGTATAAGGCAAAGCATGAAGCTATCAAAAAGTTCCGGGCAACTATAGATTCCAATTATGATTCGATATTTTAGTGAAGCATTATATTTGAATATAACAGAATTTTTCTTTATTCAATCACTTAGTATTATGCGAGAAGCATATAGATCGTAGAATCAGAAGGGAGATAGATTATAGAAGTTGAACCATGGAGTTTGGTGTGTTTCATTAAATGCAGGGTGGAAGCATACTGAGATTTTTAGACTTTGGTAGACTAATACAATATGAGGCTTTAAAAGAAATCAGAAGTTCATTTTAATTACCTAACTACCTTTTAACCGTACACCAATATGTAGTATCCCAAAACAATATCCAAAAAGACTTATCCTAGGCCTATGGGCGTAGGATCTTATAGAAAGACTTACCCTTGGCTCGTTGGCTATAGGAGCTTAGGTCTAGAAGGACTTACCAGCGCTGAGCCTACATAACTTTAATCATATCCCAATTAGTATACCCCCAGATAAAATCAATTTTATCCAGTAACAATAATGTCAGAAAACATGTATCAAATATATCATATGCATTTTGTATTAGGAGATAGAAGCAATAAATTGTGCTTTCATTACGGATAACAGAGTCATACTTTCAATTCAGAGCAAGTAGCTTGGTTTAAAACGTAGAAAATATTCACGGACACATGGAACGCTCTGTATGGTCCAGTTTATTCCTCATAGTTGGTAATTATTAAAAACAGAACATTGAACATCTGACAAATTTTGGACTAATTTCAGAACAAGGTCCCTATGAAAATGGGGTTCGATACAAACGGCTCAAACTAGACATTCAGAAGTTGATACATCAAGATCATTGAGATTTCATATATAACGTGAATAATCCAATCATTAAAGCTTACGAGGGCATTACGGTCATTCCGACCTTTAAGGGTGATTTGGTTAAAAACAGGGTATAAACGGTGATGTACAGAATTCAAGAATTCTAGTTTCTCACCAGGTTTCTGAGTCTCTTTGAACTAACCGGAACCCATCAATACAATGTTTATTATTTAACTGGATAGGTACATATTAAGCATTCATTTCTCAGAACTGACTATAGTGTATAACAAAATTGTTCACCTTCACCAATCAACCACTAAATGTACTACAAGAAATCGAGCATGTAGATTGTACCCGAACTCAACCCATGGCACCTAATGTACCTTTGAAGAACAAGTTACTCTTACTATTAACTATGTACATTCTACAAATAATTGCACACGCCTTTATTTAGTATTCTTCCAATATCACATTAGTATAAAAAACCAACAAACACGGGTTGTGTATTATCACTTTCAGGGCCATTACATTTGTTTGGCTTTACTGCTATTTCTTATTCCAAGCCTTAGATGTATTTTCAGTCATTTTAGTATTCGAAGGTATTTTAGACACTTCGAGGCCCGAAGGTGTTTCAATAATTTTGAGCCTTTCTGTCCTTCCGACTATTCATTCATTTTCGATCTCGAGGTTATATTCATAATTTTAGTTAATTTGGCAATTAGTGCCCGATGATATTTTGGTCTTTTTAGTCATTACGGTAATCCCGATCAATTCAACCTTATCATTATTTTCAATCATTTTAGTCATTTCAATCAATTCAATCTTCACGCCACTTTGATTAATCCAGACATACGAATAGTTTTCCGTAAACTTATCTTTGGAGATTTATTCAGAGTTCAAGAAAATCCAAGTACTTTACAATTTTGAAGGTTTAAGTCTCGTTTCCATAACTTTCCGAGTAATTCGAGGTTTTCAGATGCATTAGATGCTTTACCAGATCAAGTGTAGATTCCCAGATTGTTTTCATTGTCAATGGTATCTTAGTCATTCTTGTGCCTCAAAGGCATTTCCGTCATTTCTTAACTTAGCATTATAGAAGTTAGATCATTAACAGACAATCATATTTAGAGCATAACAATCTTATCAATTATTCTTGGATATTTGAAGTTCTTACATGTCACTCATCTTCCTAACCGAACAATTTAGTCTTATCTAGTTTACTTTCCTTTTTTTTGTAATCAATTAGACTTTAACAGAATTAACCATATACTTAACATGATCTTTCAGACATTTATAGGATCCTAATATGTTTCGTAAAGCATACATAAGGTAGTAATGTATTACCTCAGCTTCGAGCTACGTCGATTAATCCAGGATATTACATCCGATCACTCTCTAACCTGAATTCGACACCCTTCAACATCTCGAATACAAGTAGTTGTGAATACCTTCAATTATGCAAATTTCAAAGTTTAGTCCTTATTCACATTACTCTTAATATCATAATTAAATACATATGCATACTCGGGTTCAAAGTCAGATTCGGAGGCCTTTGGGTCATAATTACGCAAAAGAAACTTCAAAATAGACTTTGAACGTCGAAAAACATATAATAGGGGTTTTCAGAAAAAGTTGACTTTTAGTCAAAGTCGACGGTCAACGAGCAGGTCAACGTTCAATGCTGACATCAACAGTCAACAGTGACATCATCGATCAAGTGGTCAAAGGTCAACTGAGTTGGCTCGAGTGAGTTAACTCAAACGAGTTAACTCGATTTGGGTTGACTTAGAGGGTCAGGTCCGTGCAGGGGGAAACAGGTCAAGGGAAACAGGTCGAATATCGAGCTGAGTAAAACTCGGCCCACTTACCTAAACAGGATCTCTCTGGCACCTAGCCGACAACCTTAAACGGCTTATTTTAGCCAGAAAAGAAATAGAAATTCACCCTATCAATCAACCATTTCAAGAAATCATTAGAAACTAATCAGAAGCATACCGAACTTACCAAAACGGACACAAAAGGTCGAAGGGAAAACGCAGCTCCGACGAGCCCTTATTGGTGAAGAAATAAAGACTGGTGGCCTGGGTTTTGCTCATGAACCGAAGAGGATCACACAGGCGAGGGCGGCATCATACACAGACAACGATAAGAGGTTGAACTACGGTGCAAAGATTGAAAAAAGAAGAACTTAAGGTTCGACGAACCTAGGGATGGCAATGGGGTAGGTTTTTGGGTGACCTGACCTCGACCCAAAAATTAAAAGGTTATACCCGACCTCGATCCTGCCATGGCCTATGAATAAAGAACCCGCCCCACCGCGCCCCGCCCTATGTTTTTTTTGAAACAATAGAAAATGTAATGCTGGAAAATAAAAATAATAATTTTATTCTTTTTATTATTTTTATCAAATTGGTGTTAAATTAAAAGTTCATTTTAGCATGAAATGATAGCGATTCAAATTATTACAACAATGCAAGTGACAATTTGAAGACGTTTCCAAGTACCACAACAAACATAAATGATAGTGATTCAAACGAGTTTAAAATCTAAACACAAAACAAGTTCAAACATAAGTCTAAACACAAAACAAGTTCAAATACAAGTCTAAACACAAAATGAGTTCAAACTCAAGGTACTTAAAACAATAAGTCTGAAGCAAAGCAAAGTTCAACTAAATTCATCAATAACCACACAAAAAGAAAATCATTCAATACCATCTGCCAACGACTTTAACTTCTTCGACCTTCTTTAATAATATAATAAAAGTAATAAATAAGAAATTATCCATTACCATTATAATGCTCGATGCTTTGGTTTCATCATAATCTTCATTGAAGGAGTTTGCTTCATTTGAAATTGATTCTAAAATGAAATAAACAAGAACAAGATCTAATAAGAATAAAGTAACGAAAGATATAAGTAAAAGAAAACAAAAATTGAATAATAAGTATCTTTATACCTTTTTCGACTCATAACCAATTTTGGCAACATGTCAAAGCTTCTATGGTTGATGGATGAAGTTTGTTACATTGCAGATTCACCAATCTCCCTCTGGTACTAAAAGTAGATTCCGAAGAAACAATAGAAACTGGTATTGCATAAATATCTTTGGCAATAGCTTTCAAGATAGGAAATTCAGGCCCATTTATCTTACACCAAAACAGTATATCGAAGAGCGATGTTCTAGGAATGGCATCTTTATCCAAATAACGATCGTGCTCAGACATAACCTTTGTTTTTTTGTTTTTTTAAGGAAACATATGCATCATATTTTTTTAATCTCTCCTTACCACCCACATCAGTATTACAAGATGTAGTACCGTAGAATTGAGCTTCACTCCCTAGAGACAGTTTTTCTTGATACTCATTGGCTAAATCCTGACATAACTGCACAATTCTATCAACTCCAAATTCAGCGGAAGGCCCATAAATATCTTCAAATTAATACTCCAACAATGATGTTTTATACCTTGGGTTTAAAAGTGTAGCAACACCCATGATACCATTCACCTTGCTCCAATACTTGTCAAATTTATTGAACATGCGTTTTGCCGTGCTCGAAAAAGTGCCATCACTGTGCTGAATCCACTCTTTCAATGCCACCTTAATCGAGCAAATACTCGGAAAATAAAGATTTTTTGTCGAATATCTTGTTCCTGAAAAATCTTCAGTTACTTCATAATACAAAATAAATTTCTCACAAATCTTCTCTGCAAAGGTCTAATCTTCTTCGGTTGGTGAATGCTTGTACAAACGATCACGATGTAATTGCACACAATGAAAGAAAACATCTTTGTAAGATAAAGTTGTCTGGAGCATCCGAAAAGTTGAATTCCACCATGTTTTAACATCAGAACACAGTTTTTTTTTTGAAGTTAAAATGCGCAGTTGTCGTGCTGCCTCTTCAAATTTTCCCACCTTTTTGGAGTAGCACTCTAAAATAGAACACTCTGACGTATTATTTCAATTCCATCTCCAATCAAACTCAATCCATCCTTAACAATTAAATTCAAAATGTGCGCACAACAACGCATGAGGAAGAAAGCTCTATTAAGCAATAGTTATCAAGACCCAATCTATCAACTAATAATTCCATGAGGCCATCATTCACACTACAATTGTCGACCGTGATAGCTACGAGTTTTCTGTCAATATTCCAATCTAGAAAATATTTCATCAAACTTGATGCAATGACATCACTAGTATGTGGAGCTGGCACATATTGAAACCTAATTAAGCAATCAATAATATGATTTAGTTATAAAATAAATTAAATAATTTCATCAAGTTTAAATAATTAAACAATAAAATATATCTTTAAAACATACATTATGATGTGCTTTTGTAAGTCCATTCATCATTAATGTAATGAGCTGTAATAGCCATATATCCTCTGTTTTGATGATCAACAGTCCACATATCAGTTGTAATGGCAATTTTTCCTTCGTTAGCTTCCAACTTGGACAATGTTTTCACCTTCTCCTTTTTGAACATATCCAAGATATCCTTCTTTATAGTATTGCGAGAAGGCATATCAAACATGGGTTGTAGAGTTGCACAATAATTTTTGAATTGTTCATGATCAACCATTGACAAAGGATACTGATGCATGGTTATCATCTTGGCAAGTTTTCTTCTTCCGGCATCTTGATCAAATGAAAATGCCTTTAACATCAAATTTCCATCAGTTTTTTATTGGCTACTAGAACTTGTTGTCGAATATCTACTTGACCTCGTTTGTTGCACCTTGCTAAATGATTGTGCAAATGCTTTGTCCCATTCTTAGAATCACCGCCGAGCTTTCTATTGCAATGATTACATATTGCCTTCCACTTATTGTTGATCTTTTTTTAAAATGCTCCCACACAACAGATTTTAACTTCGATGGGTTATATTCACTTGGCTTATTAGGTTGACTTAATGAGGTTTGTGTGGTTCCCTCGGAACTTGGAATTGGACTTCTTTCGATTGGTAATTGAGAAGTTACTGGCGAAGTAAAAGTAGGAGATGATGAAATGGAGTTATCACCTAAACTGGACATTTTCCTGTATAAATAATATAACACAAATGAAATATATAAGGTAATAGAAAACTTAATCACAGGATAAATAACATACTGTTAGCATTCTAAATTTATGCAGAAAAACGTCCACTAGAAAAAATACATCTTTTATAATTGCTTATATAGTATAAGCTTGCAGCAAAGAATTAATTATTTATATAGATAATGAAAAAATTGAAATGAAAGCAGTCACCATTTATCACAAACACCAATTATAACTGTTTAAACTTATAAACATAAAACAAAGCTTCATTTATAATTTATAAATAATAAAATAATTGAAATGAAAGCAATCAACAATCACAAACACCATGTACTGATACTTTACTTTTATTGTAAACTGCAATTGCTTAATTTACTGATCCTAGGTGCTTTGCAGCAGTTCTCTAATGTGCTACATAAACCAGAAGAATCATCTGCTGGTAGTCCAAACAACAACAACAATGAGTCCAAGGACTCTAAAAATAAGAATAGATCCCTTGAAGGGTTCTATGAGGACCAGTCCATTGTAAAAGAAGTTTCTGTTGATAACTTTGTGAGTGTTGCTGTTAGGAAGTTGATAAGTGTTCAAAAGTACTATTTTTATTACCCTTTTTACTCATATTATTGTTAGACTTAAGCTCATAATAGTTGCATAATTAGTCATTCATGCATTAATTCATGTTTCTTTCCACCGTTGAGCTTGATCACATAACTTGGTGATTTTTGTGGAAAAAGATGCTGCTTTGGTGTGTTTTTGTGTGTGTATGTGCAGGATCACTTGCCAAAGCAATGCCGAGCTAGTTGCCAGGGCAATGCATGAAGGATATGCCGAGCTAGTTGCCAGGGCAATGCATGAAGGAGACGCCGAGCCAGTTGCCATGGCATTTGTCGACAAAGAGAATATGCAATAGGGATGTCGAAATTAATGACTATACAAGCCCAAGATGACATGGAGCAAAGCCCAAACCCAAAGGAATTTGATTTCCATGCAGAGATTAAAGAAGAATTAAATTCCAAGAAGATAGGAGAAGTTCTAGTAGGAATACAATTATAATAAAGAATTATATTCTTTAAAGATAATTTAATTCCAACTTAAACTCCTCCTCAAAGAAGGACTTTGGCCTAGCCCTATAAATAGCAAGGAGATTTCGACAATCCATATAGAGAAAAATAGAGAAATTTCGAGAGAGAGCAAGGGGAAATTTTGACAAGAGAGCATTAGGGGAATTTCGACTTCTTCTTCTTCTTTGCTTCTATTAGATTCATGGTTTGGGGATTATTCTTTGTATATCTTTTGAACCCAACCATGAACTAACTTGATCGGCTATGGTTATTGTGTTTTGTTGTTGTGAGAAACAATTGGTTTTTGTTTAGGTAATAAGAGTTTGCACTTTTCTATTTCAAGGTTTATTCATTCTTGGTTCTTATTCTTGTTTGCGAGTGAATTGGGAGAGGATCTCGTAACTTCATCTATTTATCTAATATCGGGAGAGTTAGATTCAAGAAACGAATGAGTATGGTCTTTATTCAATCTATTGATGGTGAAGATTAATCCGGCTTAGGAATAAGTTAAGGATTTCAACGGCTAAGAGGAGCGCAAGATTGGTTGTTGTTCACCCTTGATTCACGTAGGGATGTATTATCAAGGCATGCACAAGTAGCTAGAGTTTCGACTTAGGGATAAGAAGAAACCATTGAAGAACGCTCCGCCGAACCTTGAAGTTGCTGCCCAGACGCCCAAGTAGTTGCCCAGGCAACCATCGATTAGTTGCCAAGGCAACCCCGCTGTGCAAGTTGCCACGGCAACTGAGTTGCCCTTGCACTCTTTTACCAAGACGATCCAATCGGCTATCACACCTCAACTCATGATAACCTAACCTATTCTCTCTTTTTCTTTCATCTATTCTTTTAGTTTATTGCTTTTACTTTTCTCGTTAATTAAAACCTCTATTATCAATTGTGTTTTGATTTTCACAGTGCAGTAACTTAAGCAAAGTGGCCCAAACCAATCCCTGTGGAGACGATACTCGATACTCATATCACTTTATTACTTGCGACGTGTATACTTGCACATTTGCGTAGCACTTATCACATGCAACAAGTTTTTGGCGCCGTTGCCGGGGATTGGCAATTGGTGTTAGTTGTTTTTGTTATTGCATTTTTTTCTCTTAGTTTTACTAACTTTTCTTTTTGTTTGTTTTATCAAAAAAAAAAATTAGGTCCGCTACAAGTTAAGGGACATCAACATGTTGGGAAATAAAAGCCAATCTATTCGAGAGATGATGTTGGAAGATATGAATCAATCCAATCAAGAGTTTCTTGCACCCTTTGATGATTACCTATACCAACCGAGAAAAGCCCAAAGAACTTATACTGTGGAAAAATCTTGTGCTATGTGTGGAGAACATCATGAGTTTGAAAATTGCCCTCACATTTTCGGTGCATATAACTACATGGAGGACCATAGAGGGAACCAGCAGCAAAATTCTTCATGGTATGGTCAAAAAGCTCAAAATATTTTTTACCATAACAATTTTGCCGCAGCAACAGATATGCCATGGCAATGTAGTCATTTTCAAGAGCATTCCAATTCCTTGGAGGAAACGTTACTAGCTTCCTTGGCTAGACTTGACGGATCAATTGAAGAGATTCGAGAACTATCAAAATCTATGGATACGAGGATAGATCAGTGGGATGCAACCTTAGGGGATTGAAAGATCAATTGGGAGATCCACATATGTCATGGATAACATGCACCAACAATTCATTCCTAGGGATACTTGGCGTCCCAAGGCAAGAAATCTCTCCGATGTGTGAGGAACAACTAGAACCTCAAAGTCAAGAGGATGCCAATGAGAGAGACTGCCCAACACATGATGAGCTTGAACAACAAATTGCCTCGGCAATGATTGAGGAGCCTGAACGAGCAATGCCGCGACAACACTCGGTGAAGCCGAGAACAACAATACTACAACAAATTACGAGGAACCCGATGCCCGTAAAGTTATAACGTTGATGTTGAAGCGGGAATGTGTAGATTGCTCTCATCTACAATTGCCACGGCAATTACTCGACCACATGCAAGATCAACGAGATGATAATACTTTGCCAATGGAATATGAGCAGGTAATAGTTGAACCTTTTGAATTCTTTAAAAACTCACCTCGTCCATTGCGGGTATGTCTTGAGAACCGAGGTTGGTAGATTTGAAGCCATCGAAATCTCTACTGATGGAGATGTTTGAGAGGCCAAAATAAAAAGGTGTTTGGATTCATAAAGCTCTTGAAAAATTGATTCTTCCCTTGACTTAGAGCAAAATTTGACAATCGATTGCCACGGCAATTGGCTTGAGCAACAATTGCCACGACAACAAAGGCTACATCTAACCATGATAGAAGTCGACAAGAATGAGGTAATTGAATGGTTGAGAATGGATATAATTTTTCCTATTAATATATTTGTGCCTTCGGGAATAGTAGCAAGGTGGAGAGTATACATGGACTACAAGCGAACAAAGAAGAAAGACACCTCCACCATGGTAACGCAAAAGGGAGTAGTGGCAAGCACATTTGCCAAACTCTTTTTGGGCAATATTATCATTCGATGGAGGGTGCGGATGGACTATAAGAATTATCGAAAACGGCAACCTTCAACACCGCAGCAACTCCCGATCACGCACCCTCGGCAACCATGGGCGCCGCCGCGCCTCGGCAACCCCGACGCCTCGGCACCCATGGATGTGCATGCCTCGGCAACCCTCGGCGCCACGGCAACTACTGATACATTTATTTTTATTTTTATTTTTTTGAACTATTTTGTTCTATTATTTTTGGTTATTTTTTTTCTCTTTATTTTTTAGGATATATTTTATTTTTCTTCATTATCTTTAGTTTCCAGGGTTTCTTTTCCACAACAAGACTCACAACCACCATGCTAAGGAAATCCACTACCGACTACTTGCCACAGCAACTACAACAGAAACTGGCGATGCCCAGGCAACAACAATGGCTTCGGCAACTACTGATGCACATGCAAGTAAACCTGCATCGGCAAACATGGACCAAATCAAGGCAATGATATTCACACGGCACCAGCATTCAACCACCGACTGAAAAATGAATCAAGCAAACGGCACGAAGGAAACTCATCAATCGAGGTGACGACCTCTCTGACTAACTCATTTCATTTAGTTTCTTTTAAATTTTGTTTCACTTTTACATGCATTGAGGACAATGCTTCTCTCGAGTTTGGGGGGGTGTTGGTTTCTAGTTAGTTTCATGTTTAGTTGCATTCATCTTTAGCAATCACATATAGGTTGCATATGTTACTTGCCATGCCTTTAATTTGATTTAATTGCTTAAGACTTGTTGAATATCCAATGATGAATTTTTGCCACTGCACTTAATTGAAATAACCTTTAATTTTAGGATTGCATGAAAAGAACTTAGAATTTTACTATGATGCTGAATTTTTTTACACGTTGTGGGTTGTTGATTCAAAGAAACTTAGTGAACTTAGGTTGCTTAAAATTTGGGTAAATTTAAAATTGAAAATTAAAAGTTAATTTCTTGCTAGAGGTGCCCAAAACTGCTCTAGTAGTAAATACACTTTCTTGCTAGAGGTGCCCAAACTGGCTCTAGTAGTTAATGCACATTAAAGAATCGCTAGAGGTGCCCGAAATTGGCTCTAGTCGACTAAAATAAAATGAGAAATTGCTTACTTTACTAGAGGTGCCCGAAATTGGCTCTAGTGAAAATTAAAATAAATGCCCCAGTAATTAAATTGATAAAAGCCTACTATTCACATAGAATCTTGAAAATCAACTTGTACACAACTACGCACACACATTGTCACGAGCATTATAGTTTTGTTCCGGGAAATTTTTGTGCTATCCGAAAAAATTTAAAAGGTGATCATACTTTGTGCCACGGTTCCGAGGTTTGAATTCAAGTTTAAAGCATGTCTTGGATGATTAAAGTCTTGGCAGGTAATTGTTAGTTTGCATTGCTTGAGGACAAGCAATAGTTCGAGTTTGGGGCGTGATAAGTGTTCAAAAGTACTATTTTTATTACCCTTTTTACTCATATTATTGTTAGACTTAAGCTCATAATAGTTGCATAATTAGTCATTCATGCATTAATTCATGTTTCTTTCCACCGTTGAGCTTGATCACATAACTTGGTGATTTTTGTGGAAAAGATGCTGCTTTGGTGTGTTTTTGTGTGTATATGTGATCACTTTCCAAAGCAATGTCGAGCTAGTTGCCGGGGCAATGCATGAAGGATATGCCGAGCTAGTTGCGGGGCAATGCATGAAGGAGACGCTGAGCCAGTTGCCATGGCATTTGTCGACAAAAAGAGAAGATGCAATAGGGATGTCGAAATTAATGACTATACAAGCCCAAGATGACATGGAGCAAAGCCCAAACCCAAAGGAATTTGATTTCCATGCAGAGATTAAAGAAGAATTAAATTCCAAGAAGATAGGAGAAGTTCTAGTAGGAATACAATTATAATAAAGAATTATATTCTTTAAAGATAATTTAATTCCAACTTAAACTCCTCCTCAAAGAAGGACTTTGGCCTAGCCCTATAAATAGCAAGGAGATTTCGACAATCCATATAGAGAAAAATAGAGAAATTTGAGAGAGAGCAAGGGAAATTTAGACAAGAGAGCATTAGGGAATTTTAACTTCTTCTTCTTCTTTGCTTCTATTAGATTCATGGTTTGGGGATTATTCTTTGTATATCTTTTGAACCCAACCATGAACTAACTTGATCAGCTATGGTTATTGTGTTTTGTTGTTGTGAGAAACAATTGGTTTTTGTTTAGGTAATAAGAGTTTGCACTTTTCTATTTCAAGGTTTATTCATTCTTGGTTCTTATTCTTGTTTGCGAGTGAATTGGGAGAGGATCTCGTAACTTCATCTATTTATCTAATATCGGGAGAGTTAGATTCAAGAAACGAATGAGTATGGTCTTTATTCAATCTATTGATGGTGAAGATTAATCCGGCTTAGGAATAAGTTAAGGATTTCAACGGCTAAGAGGAGCGCAAGATTGGTTGTTGTTCACCCTTGATTCACGTAGGGATGTATTATCAAGGCATGCACAAGTAGCTAGAGTTTCGACTTAGGGGTAAGAAGAAACCATTGAAGAACGCTCCGCCGAACCTTGAAGTTGCTGCCCAGACGCCCAAGTAGTTGCCCAGCTAGTTGCCCAGGCAACCATCGATTAGTTGCCAAGGCAACCCCGCTGTGCAAGTTGCCACGACAACTGAGTTGCCCTTGCACTCTTTTACCAAGACGATCCAATCGGCTATCACACCTCAACTCACGATAACCTAACCTATTCTCTCTTTTTCTTTCATCTATTCTTTTAGTTTATTGCTTTTACTTTTCTCGTTAATTAAAACCTCTATTATCAATTGTGTTTTGATTTTCACAGTGCAGTAACTTAAGCAAAGTGGCCCAAACCAATCCCTGTGGAGACGATACTCGATACTCATATCACTTTATTACTTGCGACGTGTATACTTGCACATTTGCGTAGCACTTATCACACGCAACAGAAGTCACCTAAAACAAGGAAACTTGTGTTGTATTTGGAAACTAATATACCTAGAAATGTTGTAGTTCACTGGGGTGTTTGTAGAGATGATGCTAAAAGATGGGAAATTTTTGTTACCCCATATCCACTAGAAACAACTCTATTCAAGAACAAGGTTTTACACACTTTATTTTAGGTGTGAATTGTAACTATATTTCTCAGGAGAATTTAAACATAAGCTAGGTTATTACTACAAATAAATAGTTCCATTCTTGCTAAAACATGTTAAGTAATCTTATGCATTCCTAGTACTACTACTATAATACTTGAGAACTCAAGTAAGGAAAGAATATTAGAAAAAGGGAGAGAAAATCCCTAAAAATCATTAGATTAAGAAGACGATGTACATTGGTGTTGACTCTGACACTATTGAGGAAGGAGAACCATGAACGGATACGTGGGGCAGTGCTTGGAGACGGTTGTCGGCGGCTTTAGTCAACTGATTATAGTTTTGAGCAGGTGTTGATTGAGAAAGGGTAGGGTAAGTGATATGTTCTGACTTTGAAAAGGGGGAAACTAAAAAAATAAAACCCTAGTATGATGTATATATTCGGTTCGGGTCGAGTCGGGGAATTTTTATCCCAAATCCGATCCCACCCTGGGCCCGAGATAGATAAGCTCTCAACCCGCCCCCGCCCTGCCCCGATCTCAATTTTTTTTTAAAAAAACCCGCCCCTATAGGGTCGGGTCAGGTCGGGACCCGTCGAGTTTGGGTTAAATTGTCATCCCTAGATGAACCTTCAAAGCTTCCTCCATGGCGTACGACAAGATTCCGGCGCGAGTGGTCGACTGGATTGTGACTGGGGTGAGGCGGCGAACATTCCATCAATGGTAGTGATGTGCACGACGTGGCGGTGGGGTAGATCAGACGACGAATAGAGGTAAATACCCCCCTCTCTCTCACTCTCGATGACAGTGAAACAATAAAGACGGTAGGTGAAGAGTCATATATGATATTAAATCTGATTTAATATACTTCTCAAACTTAATTCAACTATAGTTCAAGGCAACACTTGAATCTGATTAAATCTCGATGATGGTGAAACAATACAGTCATGGGTTCAAAACCCACCAATCCTATTTAATTTTCACACTTTTTTTTCATTTTTTATCTCCCTTGGTTCCTTATTTTATAACTTTAATTAAATAAAATTGGGGTTGTTAAGTATGGCTCATATATTGGTAAATGACATATATTGTTGTACGGTACGTGGTTATTTGGTAATTGTATCGGGGTTACTCTTATATATATATATATATTATGTTGTAACCTAATTGTATTATAAAGTTAATAAGAAAAGAACAGCCGCTCATTGCTCCCCGAGGACATAAGCATATTGCTGAACCTCGTTAAAATCATGTGTTCTTGCTTGTTTAATTTCTTGTTCGTTTGTCTTATTTCTCAACGAGTGGTATCAGAGCCAGGTTGCGATGGCTATGTTTGGTGCGAAATTCGAAGTGGTAAAATTCAATGGTGAGGGTAACTTCGGATTGTGGAAAATGAGGGTAAAGGATATGTTGGCTCAATAAGGGATTTTAAAGGCTTTAAGATCTCAAAAACCAGCATCGATGGAGGATGAAGATTGGGAAGAATTGTAGCAGCGAGCGACTGGAACCATACGGTTATGTTTGGCAGATGAGATTATGTATCAAGTAATGAATCTATCGTCTCCATATGAAATATGGAAGAAATTGGAGAGTCAATTTATGTCAAAATCTATAACCAATAAAATGTATCTAAAGCAGAGGTTGTATGGCCTGAAGATGTAGGAAGGTCATGATCTGGCGCAGCACTTGAATGTCTTCAGTCAAATAATCATTGATTTGGTTCAACTTGATGTGAAGATTGAGGATAAAGACAAAGCAATTATTCTGTTGTGTTCATTGCCTTCCTCTTATGAACACTTGGTGACTACTCTTACATATGGGAAAGAAATAATCAAAACTGAAGAGGTTACTGCAACCTTGTTGGCTCACAACCAGCGGAACCAAAATGCAGGGGAAGGCTCTCATGCTGATAGTTTATATATTAAGGGTAATCAATACCATGGAAAGAAGTTAGAGAATGGGTTTCTGGAAAACGAAATTCTAGATTGAAGTCTAGAGGCAAAATGATGTTTCATTGCTACAAGTGCAAGGAGTCAAGACATATGAAGAGAGATTTTCCAAAGTTAAAAAGAAAGACAAATGATAAACATGATGCATCATCTAAAACTGTGAATATGGTGCAGAATGACAATTCTAATTGCAGTGATGGTGATATGCTTTCTATTTCAACAACTCAGTTCATGGATGCATGGATTCTTGATTCAGGATGCTCCTATCATATAACGCCTAACAGGGAGTGGTTTTCGACATGCATGTCAGTTAATTCTGGTTCTGTCTATTTAGGTGATGATAGTGTTGCAATATTGTTGGTATTGCTGAAGTCAGAATTATGATGTATGATGGTACTGTTAGAACATTATGCGATGTTAGGCATATACCAGATTTGAAAAAGAATCTAATTTTCTTGAGCACTTTGCATAAAAATGGTTTTATTCCTAAAGTAGATGAGGATATGGAAACTATTAGAATTGTTAAAGGTGCATTAACTGTGATGAAAGGAAAGATTACTACAGGGAATATCTATAAACTGTTGGGGAGTGCAATTGTAGGTGGAGCTCATTCTATTGAGTCATATGATGATAATACGAAATTGTGGCACATAAATCTTGGTCATCTTAGTGAACATGGAATGACTGAATTGCATAAAAGAAATTTGTTGCATGGTGTTAAAAGCTGCAAGCTCAATTTTTGTAAGTTTTGTGTTCTTGAAAAATAGACTAAAGTTAGTTTCACAATTGGAAAACACAAAACTGAAGGGATTCTTGATTATGTGCATTATGATATATGGGGGCCTACTAAGGAATCATCATTGGGTGGATCTATGTACTACGTTACTTTTATTGATGAGTTTTCTAGGAAAGTTTGGGTGTATTTCTTGAAACAAAAATCTAAACTATTTGCCAAGTTCAAGATGTGGAAAGGTAAGATGGAGAACCAAACTGGTAGAAAGATCAAGTATTTGAGGTCTAGTAATGGTACAAAGTACACAGATTCACAGTTTCGCAAATTCCGTGAGAAGTATGGGATTCAGAGGCATTTTCAGTGCGCAAGACACCACAGCAAAATGGTGTTGCAGAAAGGATGAATAGGTCATTAACTGAAAGGGCTCGGTGCTTGAGACTAAATGTAGGGCTTCCTAAAAGCTTCTGGGCAGAGGCTGTGAGCATGGCATGCTACCTCATTAACAGGTCACCACGGGCATCTTTGGGTGGAAAAGTTGCAGAAGAGGTATGAATAGGTAATGTAGTTGATTTCGATTACTTACATATTTTTGGTTGGCCTGCTTATGTGCATGTACCTAGCGATGAAAGATCAAAACTTGATGCAAAGTCGAAGAAGTGCATCTTTCTAGGATACAGAAAGGTGTCAAAGGATACAAGTTTTGGGATCCGATCGCAAAGAAAGTAGTGATCAGTAGAGATGCAATTTTTGATGAGCAGTTCACGTTGCAGCAGAACCAAGATAAGGTGCTGGTGGATTTAGAACAGTATCCAGTAGCAGTTGAGAGATGTGTAGCAGCTGAGAAAGGTGTAGCAGCTGAGACAGGTGAAAGTTCTAATTCAACATCCGGTGGTTCTAATACAGTTGATTTGCAGAATTATAGTCTAGCCAGAGATAGAGAGAGATGCACCAATGTAAAAGCTCCAAGCAGATTGGGTTTTGAAGACTTGGTGTCCTTTGTACTTCACATTAGCAGTGATGATCCAGCTACTTTTCAAGGAGCTATCACTAGCCAAGAGAAAAGGAAGTGGATGGCTGCAATGGTTGAAGAGATGGAGTCTCTGCGGAAAATCATACATGGGAGCTAGTTCGGCTTCTTGAGGGAAAGAATGCTATTGGTTGCAAATGGGTGTATAAAAGGAAACCAACAGTATCAAAAAAGGAGGGGGAAAGTTCAAGTCTCGATTGGTAGCAAAGGGTTTTTCACAGTAGAAGGGAGTTGATTGTGATGAAATCTTTTCTCCTGTGGTTAGGCATACTTCAATCAGGGCAGTACTTGCCTTAGTAGCTAGTTGGGATTTGCATTTAGAGTAGATGGATGTTAAAACTACTTTTTTGCATGGTGATCTAGATGACCATATTTATATGCAACAGCTAGAAGGGTTCACGCATTCTGGAAATGAGCATCTAGTTTGCAGGTTAAAGAAATCCTTGTATGGGTTAAAACAGTCTTCAAGACAATGATACAAACGATTCGACTCCTACATGATTCAGATTGGCTACAAGCGATGTGAGTATGATTGTTGTATTTATGTTAAGAGCCTTGATGATGGTTCTTTTATTTTTCTGTTACTATATGTTGATGATATGTTGATTGCTGCGAAGAATATGTATGATGTTGTTGGTTTGAAAGCTTTATTCAGCCAGGAATTTGATATGAAAGACTTAAGAGCTGTAAAGAAAATTCTTGGAATGGAAATTCACAGAGATAAAGGCTCAAGGAAACTGTGGTTATCTCAACAAGGCTATGTTGAGAAAGTGTTAGACAGGTTTGGGATGAGCAACGCAAAGCCCGTGAGCACTCTATTGGCGAATCATTTTAAGCTTTCTTTTGAACAGTTCCCGAAGACAGATAAGGAAATTGAAGAGATGGAAAAGGTTCTATATGCCAGTGTTGTAGGCTACTTGATGTATGCAATGGTATGTACTCACCCTGATTTAGCTTATGTTGTTGATCATGTTTGTAAATACATGTCTAAACCAGGTAGACGACATTGGGAAGCAGTCAAGTGGATTTTTAGGTATTTGAAGGGTACTTTGGGACATGGAATTGTATTTGGTAGTCAGCAACGTGATCCTTTGGTTGTAGGATATGTGGATTCAGACTATGCAGGTGATCTAGATGATAGAAGGTCTACAACTGGGTATGTTTTTACTTTTGGTGGATGACTTATATGTTGGAAGTCAACTGTTTAGTCTATTGTGGCATTATCTACAACTGAAGCTGAGTACATAGCAGTAGCTGGAGCTGCAAAAGAAGCCTTATGGCTTATTAGGCTAGTGAAGGAATTGGGTATTTAGCAAGGTTGAGTTCAGTTGCATTGTGATAGCCAAAGTGCTATTCATTTGGCTAAGAATCAGGTGTATCATGCTAGAACAAAGCATATTGATGTGAGGTTTCACAAGATTAGAGAGTTGATTACATCTGGTGAGATATTGTTACAGAAGGTGCATACCACAGCCAATGCAACTGACATGTTGACCAAGCCAGTTACTACTGACAAGTTCATGCATTGCTTGGACTTGTTGAATGTTTGCAATTGCTAGAGAAGCATGGTACCCCAACCCACTTTGATGTGTGAGAAACTCCTAGGTTTATCTCTTAAGGGGCATGATATTCGCCAAGGTGGAGATTTGTTAAGTATGGCTCATATACTGGTACGGTACGGGGTTATTTGGTAATTGTACCAGGGTTACTCTTATATATACATTATGTTGTAACCTAATTGTATTATCAAGTTAATAAGAAAAAAATAGCCGCTCATTGCTCCCCGAGGACGTAAGCACATTGCTGAACCTCGTTAAAATCCTGTGTTCTTGCTTGTTTAATTTCCTGTTCGTTTGTCTTATTTCTCAACAGGGGTGTTACGATACATATATGGATACATCTCAAATTTTTTAAAGGAAATTTATATGTTTATTTTTTTCATTATATATGTCAAAGATGATACAACTCAAATTCTTTGACTACAATCAACTTAAAGATGATCAAACCCTCATAACTATACCACTCTTATTGGAACAACCAAATACAGTTTTGGCTTTAAGACGAAAAAGAAAATATAGAAATCACGCTGCTCTTTAAACCATTCTTGTCTTAGCTGCAGACATCGGGGTTTGCTACGAGATATGCTTCAACTGCCTTGTAAACTCCATCCATCCTCTGAATCTGTTCCTTAATTTCTTCTTCAGTGAAAGTGCAGTCACCGACGGTGTAAAACTTCATTAAGCTCTTGCACACACTTCCTCCATCTGCACCTGCCACAAACTTGTTCTCGTATGAGATTTTCTCAAGCTTGTCTCCCAATGGCCCACCTTCGATCAAACTGTAACTGTACGATAAGTTGTCTTTGTCTTGTCCGTCAACCGTGTGCTTCACATACTGGAATGGAAGGCCTAAACAAAAACAAATACTTTCATCAAACATATTCGTATCGAACATACGTGAAAAAGAGTAGAAAGCAAGTCGGAATGACAAAAGTAACCTTCAGCAAAGTTGATCTTGACGATGCTTCCAGGGCCACCATTACCCTCGAGCTCAACGCTCTTGATTGCGTGAGGGGCAGCCTTGGGGAAAATCTTGTCGGCTTCAAGAACAAGGGCTTTGAAAAGTCTGGTTGGGGAGATTGGGGAGGAAACCTCAAAGTCATAAGTCACAACACCCATGCTGCTTAAACTACTTGGGAGTTTGAAGGAAGCTAAAATGAAGAGGAAAGAAGGATGATTGAGTGAGTGTTCTGAGGTGTGGGAAGATATGAAAACTAAAGCTGGTATTTATAGGCTGATCTTGAACCTTAGCAATTTAATTTATTTGAATTTTTAATTGGAATTATATCGAATGTCTACTAGTCAAAAAAAGGCATCGTAGAATTTCTTAGTAAATCCTCAATTGATGACTTCAAACACTGTACCGGTTTTTGATATACTTATTTGCTTTATTTTTAAAACAAAATATGAGTTCATATACCAATATAATTTTAATTAAATTAAGGTAGAGTACAATACTTGCATAGACTTTAAAATTTTACAAATTTGATTCCATCATGGGTAAATATAATGTTTGGATTCTTAACACAATTTTTTTTTATCATTTCAATATATTTGATTTGTGTAAAAATCTATTTTATCTGATTTCAAATATATAATTTAATTTGAGCGCCTTCTAATAAATATATTGATACCAATTATTGATATATATATATATATATATATATATATATATATATATATATATATATGCAAGTGTATAGTCATTAGCGAGAAAAGAAAAGAAATATAATTATTTTCAAATGTTGGGAAGACTTGGACTATCTAGAAAACAAGCAGCCTGCAAAAAAGTAATTGAATAGATGATATGATATTATATATCAAGTTATTACATAATCGAATAGATAATATTTTTTTGATAAATTTTAATTTTATTTAAAGAGAAAGAGAAAGAAAGAGTAAAAAGAAGGAAATATTCTGAATGAGTCTGTCACGCTCGACGAACACCGATGAACACTATTAATTTAATTTATAAAGATTTGAAATTTAAAGACCTACCGTATAATTATAAATTATTTAAAATTAAAAATAAATAAATTAAAATAAATTTTTAATTTTTTTTAAATATAATTATATCAAAATACCTACCCTAAATTACAACACCTTAATTTTTTCTTTGAATTTCAATCGGCCGCCGCTACCGTCACCGCTGCCACCTCCGCTGGCCACAAAACCCTAATAGGTTTCATAGGGATCATTTGTATTGTGATTTTTGTTTGCACGATTATAAGCTTGAAGATTGTGTTCCCTGCAGATGTATTGAAGCGACCGTTTTGTGACGACTGGAGATTGCAGCCTTTACCGTTGAAAGCGGAAGGAGGAGGCGTTGGCAATTCAGATCTATATCCTGGAGCATTTTATTTAACTGATCAAGAGCGTGGATTACTATTGCATGGCTGTCTTTATTTGCTGATCGAGAGACCGTGGATTACTAAGTGCGAATGTGGCCGCCGGCGACGGCTAGCGGCGACGTTAGATTGAATTTCAAAGAAAAAATAAAGTTTTATAATTTAGGTAGGTATTTTGATCTAATTATATTTAAAAGAAAATAAAAAAATATTTTAATTAATTTACTTTTTAATTTTTAAAACAATTTATAATTATACGGTGAGTGCTTCAAATTTTAAATCTTTATAAATTAAATTAATAGTGCTCGTCGTTAGTGGTACCTATCGGTGCTCGTCGAGTGCTATAGAATTTTCCAACTACTCATATTGAGTTTAAAACTCATGACTTAAGAAAATATAAAGAAACAAATATGAACAGTTTGACTAACCGGCCAAATATGTTTGCTCAATTGAATAGATAATATTATATATCAAGTGCTGACATAAGTTTCAGATTCATATAAAGTTTTTTTTTTACTTTTAATTCTTTGTTCCATACGGTGCTTAGAATTTCATTCCAGAAATGCTGTGGCACGGGATTTACTATCTATAAATTCAAGGTTGATTACGTTATATATATTCTAAAAGTTTGTTAACAAATTTCAACGTAATAAGTCAGCAATTTTGATTTATCAGTCTTCTATAATTATTTTTTATGCCAATAAGTTTCTGCTGTATTGACAATGCTGAGGTATTCAGACTTTTGGTGTCTAGGTTCGGATTTAATATTAAGGTTATATTTTAATACACAAGTTGTGTAAAAATAATTACACAATCTTTCTACAAAATTTAAAATTTAAATTTCAAACCCTAACATCTAAACTCCAAACCTTAGACCCTAAACTATAAACATAAATCTTAAATTCTATACCCTATAAACTAAACCCCTAAACTCTAACCTAAAATCATAAATCCTAAACTCTAAAAATTAAAGGGCTTGTGTAAACTAAAATTTACACAAACATGCGTATCAAAGTTTTTTTTTAATATTATTAGTTTACATAAGTATGTGTATTAAAATTTTTTCTTTAATATTATATGTGAATATGATGTTTGAATTCTTTATCATAAATATAGATAAAGAATTTGTTTTAAAAAATAGATTGTGTGTGTCAATCATGTGTGAGTCATATATTGACAACGTCTTTTTGTAATTTATCTCAAGCGGTCGTCTATTTTCTTCTTTATTCATTCGTATTTAGTAGACAACAACATTAATTTTAATGCTAATCACCGATTGTAGATATTTTTTTTTCTTTCTTTTTACTTTATTACATAAAATCTTTACTCTTTATGTGTTTTTTTAATTTTTAATAAAAATAATTAGTTTTTTGTGGTACGTTTTTTTCTCCTTCGACTCGTTTTCTGTCTTCGGTCCATCCTCTGAATCTGTTCCATAATTTCTTAATTTCTTCAACAGCCTTGTAAACTCCATCCATCCTCTGAATCTGTTCCTTAATTTCTTCTTCGGTGAAAGTGCAGTCACGGACAGTGTAAAACTTCATTAAGCTCTTGCACACACTTCCTCCATCTGCACCTGCCACAAACTTGTTCTCGTATGAGATTTTCTCAAGCTTCTCTCCCAACGGCCCACCTTCGATCAAACAGTAACTGTACGATAAGTTGTCTTTGTCTTGTCCGTCAACCGTGTGCTTCACATACTGGAATGGAAGGCCTAAACAAAAATAAATACTTTCATCAAACATATTCGTATCGAACATATGTGAAAAAGAGTAGAAAGAAAGTAGGAATGACAAAAGTAACCTTCAGCAAAGTTTATCTTGACGATGCTTCCAGGGCCACCATTACCCTCGAGCTCAACGCTCTTGATTGCGTGAGGGGCAGCCTTGGGGAAAATTTTGTCGGCTTCAAGAACAAGAGCTTTGAAAAGTCTGCTTGGGGAGATTGGGGAGGAAACCTCAAAGTCATAAGTTATTGGACAAAAACAAGATTAATTCAAAATATTTAAAATAATAAGTTGAATAATGTAACTAAAATAAACGAAATAAACATAATACTGTTTAATTGAAAATATCATTACGAAATAATCAAAAAGTAATGGCCGAGGCATGTAAGTAAGCATTTTCCTTAAGACAGATTCGACCGTTCTTCGGTGCTAGAAATTTTCGGCCGCCGGTGTCCCAAGATACAACAACAGATGATTATCTTCATCAACACAACTGAGTAATCACGAACGAACTCGAGCCTTCGACTATCACCATAATAATGCAGGTTTTCCGAGAGAGAAAGCTATTGAAAACTGTGTGTGTTTTTCGTGTATTTTTTTCTGTGTTTTAAAACTGAAGAGAGACTATGTATTTATAGGGGAAATTATGTTAAACATTACTAAAAAATATTCCAATTTTGTCCTCTATCAGATATTTGCGTGAACTGCAAGCATAAAATCAAATCAGAAAATGTCCCTTTAATTTCGGGATAATATGCTTGTCACAAAAAGAAAAATTAATTCGAAGTGATAAAATATCCATAGGTTCATGTAGGGCCCGACTGGTCTGGACATTCGCATTGCCCACGTCGTGCGGGTGCGCCCCAAACCGAATGAGATTGGATTCGCACCCCCTGCGCGCGAGGCATAGGTTCAACTCAAGTCATTCAATGACCACAAAGTGAGTAAGTGTATATAAACACTTCCCATTCCATTTATCCCATTAATGTTGGATTAGGTTTTTTCCATTTCCTTTACTCAATTCACACTTCCTTACTTTGAGCATCAATTACTCATTCATTACTCATTCGATTTGAGCATATGAGATACCGTTGTAAAGGTCTCATGGAGTAGAATAAGATCCAATCGAATCCTGATTCGAATCTCCACCTTTATCCATTCGAAATATGGCTCAAAGTTACCATTTTATCACGTTTTTCCAATAATCCCCCACATGAATGAAATTGATGCATTTTATCAAAACATTTTGACTCGATGTGGTGATAGTTTCTACGATTGATAGTTGCATAGGATAGGTAGGTTTCCTCCTTTGAACCTTCCATTGTGAAAGTATATTTACTTTACTGGCTATATAGTAGACGTGATGTCCTTGAACTATTTAGTCGTTTTTGTAAACGATGATATACTTTATACAACTACCTTTCAGACACGAGTTTAAGAGAACTATGCACAAATAGTCTCCTTGAAGCGGCCCCACTTCACTCTCACATAGGTGACTTATGTTGCTTGGCTTACCAAAGCACACAATGGTCATTAAAAGCTTTTCTTAGCCTGTTTCGTTTTTAGTCACTGTTTACATCATAGGAATGGACTTGGTAGAGGAACCCCCACAGTGACCGTACAAGGTCTATGTAATTAGGTTGTCCCTTTAAACCTAGATCTTGGGATCTCCAGTCAACTAGGTAGGTTTTTCCTTCACATGGTTGTAATACCCATTTTTGTCCGGGCCCCAAATTATATCCGAACTATTTACCATATTCAAATCAAGAAATAATTAAAATAGCAAAAAGGGGCATGTTGCCCCATGCCCTACCCCATACCTATGCAAGGCTCACCATACACCCTATACTTGTATCCCATGCTTTGCCCCATACCCCTACCTTGCTTCATCCACACTACACGCCACTTAATCCTTCCCCCTTCATATTTCAATTCCCCTCCCATCATCCATTGAAAAAAGCACAACAAAATTGAAATAGGGTGCAACCGGCCATTTCAAAAAAAATTGGGAAATTGAAGGTGAGCTCTCGGCAAGGCAAAAAAATATAGAGGGGCTCTCGGCTATTGAGGAAAAATAGGGGAAGAGCCGGCATTCACCTCTCATTTTATTTTGGGTATCCTTTTTATGTATGTTTATGGTGTAATCATTTTTTAATCTAATGATGTTTTAGTAGTAATCTCGTATTTATTTTTAGTTATTACGTTTTTATATGTTTTTTTATGTTCATATCTTTCTATATGTTGTTAGGATATTTAGATTAATTCTTGATGCTTGTTTAATATTTGTTTTTTAATTTTCTCATATGTGAATATGTGTGTTTACTTTTATCATGATGTGTAGTTGTTTATGACTTTTATTTGTGTATGTGTACGTATGTATATATGTTTTTAGTATGCATCTATGTACATTACGTTATATATACGTGTATTAAGTTGTGTATTACCTATATATGTTAAGTAATATATGAGAGTATATACTATGTTTCTTTTTAGTATATGTTTATATAATACTATATTTATATTTATTTATTTATTTTGCCATATTTTTGTATACGTATGTGTTATATATTTTAGTATGTGTTATTTTAGATTCCTTGTTATATTAGTTTTTTATTATTATTATATATGCAAAATAATCTATTTTCTATATGTTATATATTAAAATTATATTATTATTATGTATATATACGTATAGTATTCTAATATGTATTTATTACGTATATGTTTTTTGGTATGTGAAACATGTTTTATATATTATGTATATAGAATTTTTTTTTTACAACCCATATTTTACGTATAACTTTTTATATTTTCTATGTTTTTATATTAGATATATATATATATATATATAAGATTTCATGTATATATTGTTGTTTGTACATATTGTTATGTTATTACGTTAATTAATATTTGTGAATAAGTTAGATTAATATTTATGTATGTATGTTTTGGATGTGTTGCATTGTGGTTTTTATTTAGGTTTTATTACATGTATATATGTGGTTAATTATTTCTTGAAGTATGTTTTTCTCCTTTTTCACATGTTTTTTATGCTTTGTTATTGTGATATTTCGTGTTTATGTTTTTTATTTGTGTTTAATGTCGTGATAGTGTTATATGTATATCATGCATTTGTATTTTTTTCTAGTGTGTTTAAGCATGTTAGAATTAATTAGTTTAGTTTTGGAAGCATGTCTTTTGCATGTTTATATTTATATTTTATCTTATTATTGTAACATGTCATGTTATTTTCGTTCATGCATTTCATTTAATATTATTTATTTATTTACGTTAGATTAGTATGTTATAATGTTAGTATTTATCTTGATTACCGCATCGTATTTATTTATGTTTGTCGTGTTTTTTAAGTTTGCATTACGGATATATAATTGTCAATGCGGTGCCCTTTTATTCGAGCGTAAACGGGGCCAGTATCAGGCGTAGTGATAGTGGTTGGGCGTTTACTCTCGAATAACGGGGCCTTTAAAATCTACTCGCATTTATAACCGAATTTTAATCTAATCGTCACTTTAATCCGAAAAGTTTAATATTAATAAAGCGGTAATTATTACAGTACCAATTTTGGGCGGTGTGGGGGTGCTAATCCTTCCCCATCCGTAACCGACTCCCGAACCCATAAATTTTAAATCTCTGGTTTTTTACGGTGTCCGGCCTACCTAAGTGGCCGGTGGCGACTCCATTTTTAAATAAAACATGGTTTCTTCTAAAATCTCACGCGGAAGAAAAACTTATTTTTTAGCGAGAAAAAAACATCGCTACAATAGTGCCTTAAATTTTCATGGGGCTTTAGTCCCATTCCTTTCGATGTTTTCTCAACTTGATCTCGATTTAACCCTTTGGTTAGCGGATCTGCAATGTTATCCTTTGATTTTACATAATCAACGGAGATAATTCCATTTGAGATCAGTTGTCTAGCGGTGTTATGTAGACGATGCATATGTCTCGACTTATTATTATATATACAATTCTGTGCCCTAGCAATCGTTGCTTGGTTATCGCAGTATATACATACTGTGGGCACAAGTTTTGACCATTCAAGAATATCCTCAAGAAATTTTCTAAGCTATTCGGCTTCTTCTCCAAATTTATCTTGAGCAACAAACTTAGATTCCATCGTGGATCTAGTTATGATTGTTTGTCTTAAGGATTTTCACGATACGACTTCTCATCCCAAAGTAAAGACATATCCACTTGTGCCTTTGGTATCTTGAATATTAGATATCCAACTGGCATCAGAGTATCCTTCTTAAATAGAAGGATCTTTGGAATAATACAAACCGTAGTCTCGAGTATATCTGAGATATCTCAGTATCCTCACAATCATTTTCCAGTGGTTTTCACTTGGATTGCTTGTAAATCTACTTAGACTGCTCACAATAAAAGTAATATTCGGTCTAGTGCAGCTCATGAGATACATAAGGTTGCTATAACCCTCGCATATTCCACTTGATCAACACTTTGACCTTTGTTTCTAGACAAATGTTGGCATGTGTCTATTGGAATTTTGGCTATGCCAAAATCATCATTGCCAAACTTCTCAAGGATTTTGTCCACATAGTGTGACTGAGTCAATATGAGACCTTCAGATGACCATTTGATTTGAATCCCCAGAATTGAATCGGCCAGTTCCACATCCTTCATGTCAAATCTCAAATTTAACATGTTTTTGGTATGTTTTACCATTTCACCATTGCTTCCAGCAATGAGTATGTCATCAACATACAAACATATGATGACATATCCAATGTCTATAGTTTTGACATATACACACTTGTCACACCCGTTTATTTTGAAGCCGTTTGTCATCATGAAACTATCGAACTTCTCATGCCACTATTTTGGTGATTGTTTAAGTTCATACAAAGACTTCACCAATCTACATACTTTTCTTTCTTGACCTGAAACTACATGACCCTCATGTTGTTCCATGTATATTTCTTCATCAAGATCTCCATTAAAAAAAGCTTTCTTAACATCCATTTGGTGTACTTCCAAATTTCGCAAGGTGGCAATTGCAAGTATCATCCTTATAGAAGTTATCCTTGATACATGAGAGTATGTATCAAAATAGTCAAGGCCTTCCTTTTGTCGGTAACCTTTTATTACCAATATGACCTTGTACTTATCAATTGTCCCATCTGCTTTTATTTTCCGTTTGAAAATCCATTTAGAACTTAGTGGTTTAATTCCCAGAGGATGATCCACTAGTTCCCATGTATGGTTTTGCAGGATAGAGTCAATTTCACTCTTAATGCCATCCTTCCATAAGGTGGCCTTAGATGATCATATGACATCATTATACGTTTGAGGTTCAGCCTCTAGCATAAAGGTTAGAAAATCTGATCCAAATGATCTTTCTATCCTTGCTCGTTTACTTCTTTGTGGCTCTATTTCAAGCTCACTCCCTTGTTGATCTTCTATGCTATCTTCATTGATAGTCTCTAAAGTTCATTTCGTTGAACTTTGATCAATTCATCTATCTTTGCAAGGGAATATATTTTCAAAGAAAGATGCATTCTTTGATTCCATTATTGTGTTCTTGTGAATCTCATGATTCTTTGATTCATATACAAGAAATTGATAGGCATTGCTATGTTCTGCATAGCCTATGAAAATACAGTCCACAATTTTCGGACCTATCTTCATTTGTTTTGGTAAGGGTGTCATTACCTTGGCAAAACACCCCATATTTTCAAATGTTGGTAGGAAGGTTTTCGACCTTCCCATAACTCATATGCTGTCTTATCATTTCTCTTTAAGGGAACCTTATTTAAAAGGTAATTAGCAGAAATGACAACTTCCTCCCACATGTTCTGTGATAATTCTGAACTTCTCAACAGGGCGTTCATCATTTCCTTTATAGTCTGATTTTTACGTTCGGCTATTCTATTGGATTAGGGAGAGTAAGGTGGTGTTACTTCGTGAATAATACTATGATGTGAACAGTATTCACCAAATGGTTCTACGTATTCACCACCATGATCACTTCCTACCATCTTAATCTTTATGTTAAGTTGGTTTTCAACTTCTTGCTTATAGAGTAAATTTCTCTATAGCTTCATCTTTGCTCTTAAGCAAATACACATAGCAATATTTTTGTGCTATCATCAATGAAGGTAATAAAATATTTATTCACTCCTCTAGTTTGGACAAATTTTAAGTCACAAACGCCGCTATGTATTAGATCAAGGGGTTTCGTTCTTCTTTTAATGGTTTGAAATAAATACCTTGCCAATTTTGTTTCAACGCATGTTTCACATTTATTTTTATAATCAATATGAAACGAGGGGATATGTTCCAAGTTAATTAATCTTCGTAGAGTATCATAATTAACATGTCTGAGTCTACCATGCCATAAATTTAAAGACTAAATCATATAAACAGAAGAAGAAGCTATATTTTTATTCATGCCTTTTGATTTTACAGAGATTGCATTGAGTTTTCACATTTCATTCAATACATATCTGTAGCGATGTCTTTTTTTTCTTCATCGCTAAAATAAAAACGAGGATTTTTGAAAGGTGTTTGAAAGGTGTTTGTGACTCTTTTGGGTATAAAATATTTATTCCGTGGAGTTTTAAAATAAACCGTATTAAAAAATGGAGTCGCCACCGGCCACTTAGATAGGCCGGACACCATAAAACCAAAGATTCAAAAAAATGTTGGGTTCGGGAGTCGGTTACGGATGGGGAAGGATTAACACCCCCACACCGCCCAAAATTGGTACTTTAATATTACCGCTTTATTGGATTTTCCGGATTAAAGTGACGATTATTTTAAAATTCGGTCATAATTGCGAATAAATTTTAAGGGCCTCGTTATCCGAGAATAAACGCCCAACCACTATCACTACGCTTGATACTGGCCCCGTTTATGCTCGGATAAAAGGACACCGCATTAACAAGTTATAAATCATATGCGATCTTAGTGGCAAAAATATAAAACATGGCAAAATATTTAAATACGTTAAATATTAACATAACAGAATACTAATCTAATAAATGATATACCAAATTAAAACATGCATATATACATATTATTCTAAATGATAGATAAAAACAACTTTAACAAGTTAGGACAACAATGTAGGAATAATTACGTTATATGTAGACGAACAAATATTTAAAAAGACATACATGCTATTAATAAAACATATTTCAACATATATGAACAATATATTATACAATAAAGAAGACACACTCACACGTAACCTAAAAGCCAAGAAAACATACAATGTGTACAAAAATACAAGAACATGCTATTTTATGAGTCAGATAGAACATAGCATGCTTTAATACGAATAACCGGATAAAAAACATGACTATCATTTTTAACACATATATACATAAAAACATAAAATACGAGTCATATATGAGGGACATAAAATAAAATAATAGAATATCAATATATATATACGATTATAACACGAACATGAATATTTACAAAGAATACAGGACTGAAATGAAAGAAAAACAAAAGTCAACGGCAGAAATTAAAGAATAATAATATGTAATTTAGGGATGAAATTGCAAAATAAACAAAACCTAAAAGGACCAGAATTGTAATTAGACCAAGGGGCAGACCCAAAATGAAAAATTCAAAAACGCGGGATGGTTAAGGGCATAATTTTACCATTCAGAAACTGATTCGGTGTAATTTAGGGACTAGATTGTAAACTTTTGAAATATCAGGGGGACTGGGATTGTGATTATACCATGCGGCAAGACAAAAATGAAAATATTGAAAACGCGGTGGGATTAAGTGTGTAATTTACCCATTTAGCAAAATAATAATAACTATATAAACCCTCTTTTTAGGCCGAAATCAAAATTTTAACCATTTGTTTCATTTTCTGATTTTTACATAACCTGTGTTCTTCTTTTTTTCTCTCGTTTGTTCTTATAAAACCCAGAATCCGGCGGCCGTATTCTCCGCCGCCGGCTGCCGCTAACCGGCGCCGGCGAGCTTCCAAAACACACCAAAATAACCCATATTTCATCCTCAACATGAATCCGTGGTTGGATTCAGAGGATACCCCCTTGTTTGCCCTAGATCTAGAAAATACGAAACAAAAAAAATATTTTTTAAACCAAAATAAAACGACCAGGGGTCTTCCTCTCCTTTAGTTCACCATATCAGGCTTGGAGAAGTCGAAAGACTTATCACTTAGGGAAGAGAAGACCCACACACAGAGATGGTAAGATAACTTTCTTCTATTTGTTTATATTTTTTTCTTTCGTATATGCATAAAAGAAAACAAGTAAGAAAAAGAGACAAGTGTTTACCACTGGACTGTCTTTTGATTATCTTGGATGTTTACAACTTTTAGATTTTTTTTGTATTACAAGATCTCTGTTCTCCCCTTTTTTTTACCTCCCCTTCTTATCCCCGTTACAAAAGTTCCCGTTTCATATATATTATTGCCTCTGTTTTGTTGCAAGTTGCATCTTGCTTTTTTCAGATCTGAACTGAACTGACATTTTTGCTTGTTGTCTTGGGCATGTTCTGAACACGGGGACTGAATATCGGCGCGGTGGCGATATGGACATTCTGCCAGCGTCCAGACACGTTCTCGGCCGTTAGATCAGATCTGATCTAACGGTCGAGATGGCTTGAAGAACGATCGGCTTGGATGAAGTCTCGATTTGATGAGACGGCTCCAGATCTTGACACGTGGAGCTTCGCAGTCGAGGAGTCAGAACGCGTGGATCTTACGCGCGCGTGGGATATTAAAGCGTCCGCGCGTGGACCACACGCGCACGTGGCACTCGAACGGTCCATACGTGTGGAACATGCGCCTGGCAGATATTTTTGACTTCTGGTTGCATCGTGGCGTTGGATCAGATCTTGATCCAACGGCCACGCTACCCGCACATTGTAATTAGATAAGATTTAGATTTGGGCCAACCGGGCCTTGTAATTGAATTTGTAATTGGACTTGGACTTCATTTTTATTTGGGTTTAATATATTTAATTTCTTCATTTTACCAGCCCAATATAATTATAACAACAATATATATACATACGAAAATGTATACTTATATTATACAATCATTAATTAATATAATATTCTAGCATACGTACGTATAATCATACATATAATTAACATAACATCTATATATTAATCAAACACGCTCATACTCTAGATACATGCGCGACATACATACACCCCTAATACGTATACATAGCTTATACATGCACACACCACCTTATATTAGTAACATTCATATAATATAATAAATATACATGCAATATTAATATATTTACAAGTGAAAATGAGTGATTACAGTTGCCCCTCTTTGCTTGTTCTCATGGAATGGGAAACAAAGCAAAGATTCATAAGCACTCATTTTTATCGGACTTCCTGTTGTAGCTTTGGAAAAACGAATTCTTTTGGACATCTCCGCTCTTCCTTGGCTGAATCTTCAGGCTCGTAAGTTCTTCCTATATAGAGCTTCATCACCTTCCGATCTTGGAGCTACAGGCTCTTCCTATATAGAACCCTTCGCTATGAAATCCCGAATTATGAGTCCTTCCTTTCACTTTGAGACAGTAAAGCTTGGAGTCCTTCCTATATAGAACTCTTCGCCTTCAACGCTGGTTTCTTCTATATAAAACCTTTTGCGCCACTGATGGATTCTTCCGACTGGGAGTTCCTCCTATATAGAACTGCTAGTCTTCAAATCCTGGAGCCGTCAGTCCTTCCTATATAGAACTTTTCATTTTGAGACGGTGCAGCTTGGAGTCCTTCCTATATAGAACTCTTCGCCTTCAACGCTGGTTTCTCCTATATAAAACCTTCTGCGTCACTGATGGATTCTTCCGACTGGGAGTTCCTCCTATATAGAACTGCTAGTCTTCAAACCCTGGAGTTGCCAGTCCTTCCTATATAGAACTTTTGGCGTCTGAAATCTCAGAGCTACAGGTTCTTCCTATATAGAACCTTTCGCCCTAAGACATTGAAGCTCGGAGCCCTTCCTATATAGAACTCTTCGCTTTAGACACAACAGGATTTCCTATATAATCTTGTGTGTCATGGGTGAATTCCTTTGACTGGGAGTTTTTTTTTACGAGGTTGTTGCCATTTTTGGACCTACGCTACTAAGACTGCCGCATCATGCCCGAAGGACTTATTGATGACCCGAAGGATTTAACACCATGCTCGAAAGACTTACTGATGACCCGAAGGATTTAACATCGTGCCCGAAGGACTTACCGATGACCCGAAGGATTTAATATCTGGATCTGACGCCGACATGGCTGTTGTTTTATAGGGACTCACGCTGATATGCTGCCACATCATGCCCGAAGGACTTACTGATGACCCGAAGGATTTAACATCATGCTCGAAAGACTTACTGATGACCCGAAGGATTTAACATCGTGCCCGAAGGACTTACCGATGACCCGAAGGATTTAATATCTGGATCTGACGCCGACACGGCTGTTGTTTTATGGGGACTCACGCTGATATGCTGCCACATCATGCCCGAAGGACTTACTGATGACCCGAAGGATTTAACATCATACTCGAAAGACTTACTGATGACCCGAAGGATTTAACATCGTGCCCGAAGGACTTACCGATGACCCGAAGGATTTAATATTTGGATCTGACGCCGACATGGCTGTTGTTTTATGGACTTTGGTAAATTCTTCGATAATTCTTCAAATACCTGTTTATGAACAAGCAAAATTGACATGCCCCTATCTATATGATGCATGTAATGTTATGATTTCTTTCTCCTCTTTTTCCTTTTTCTTTTTTCTTTGTTAATCTTATGTCCTGAAAAGTCATTCTTCTGATTTCTCTATTTCCTTTCCTTTTGCGGTATGCTCAATTTTGATCTTCATTTCTGTCAAATTTTGCTCAATGGGCATCTACTCTTGTTCTTTTACACGAGCACCCGCCTTTCTTCTTCGGGATTTCTGCCTGCTTAACCAACAAACGCTATATCACGCGTGTGCAGAGAATCTTACTATTCTTTCTGTTCTGTATTGCCCCATTCGGTCGTGCTCGGTTATCTTCCAGTTCTTTTGACCCAACATTCTGAGTATTTGTTAATTTCATCATCGGGGCGAGCGAAATGCTTCTTAACCTCAATCTTCTTGTTGCCTCTTGACGGACACCATTCATCGATCTCTGTTCTTTAATTCTTTGGAGACTCACTGTTTACTTTTTACCGTCCCCTCACTTTGTAAGCTCATTCTTGTGATGTTTCGTCCTTCATTTTCCTGAACCAAACAAGGCATCGTGGCTGGAATTCGCTTCTTGTTCTTGAGCTGTCTGACACCTATACCTCTGTTATCATCTTCATTCTATGCATTGTGAGGTCATTTCTGGTTAGGGGCTCCCATAGTATCCGCAACCTTATATTCTGGATCTTACCCCTGAAGTAATACATGGAAATCTTTGTTGCTTTAACTTATCAATTTGCTGATTGGTGTTCCACTGAAGGGTATCATTTAGATTAACATACAAGATTTTGAAAACACAGCATAGGAGCTCTGGATATCATGTGCAAGAGTGGCTTAGATTCAACCATTTGGTAATTCAAAGATGTGAAGTCTTCCCTGGTGACTCGGTTCATCCTCATGATTACCGCGTTGCTGCAGAGTAATACTCTTTCTCAATTCTCATTATCTACTCCGCCCCCCAAAAGGGTAGGCTTGTATAACCACTCGAGCGCAGAAATATTACTCTAGGAATAGAGTTCTAGGTGGTGCGAGTTTTGATTTTTCCCATGATATCGCCTATTTTCTTTTTTGTTTTTGTTTTTTTCTTTGTTTTTATCATTATTTGAGGAAATCAATTCGTCACAGTCCTTTGTCTTGAGGACAACGATGGAGCAAACAACACTGCCCCAAGTTACTCGACATAGTCACGATTTGAAAATATTACCATCACTCATGAAGCTAAAGTTTCTTGAATTGGATGATATATCTCCACCCTATCGCTTCAGCGGAGTGCCTCAAAATTTCCATACTCTTATCCGAACAAGCCTATTACCAGGTTTCGAACATAGGAGTACTTTTTATTATTATTTTCTCCTTCTTTATTTTCATTTCTTTTCTTTTTCTCTTCCTTTTTTGTTTATTTTTATTTTACTACCTAGAAGATTATGCCTAGAGTTTCAATTTCAAGCAACTCTACATGGTTGGCATTTAGAGCTTTTTCGTCCTTGAATATCATCGAAAGAGTAATAATCTGGCTTTGCTGACCAGAGTCCGGTGGGGAAGATCACACATCATCGTTGTCACGACATCTATCTAATGTCACATCTTGCAATTGATATCCAGCGTCCTACAACGACGAGAAAATATCTATGTGCTTTCAAAAACATTATATGTTAAGCGAAATGTGTCCTTTATTAAAATAAAAACCAACAAACATGTCCCATCACAAAAGATCTTTGCCACATGGGGGCCACATAGAGTTGATCCCTTGTATTACTTCAGGAAATTATTTTAATGTAGAGACATCTATGGCTTCTTCAGCACTATGTAGATTTGCTTCTCATCCTTGGTCTTCCACTGCTTGATCAGCTCTTGCGTCAGGGTTCCATCATTGACCAGCTTCTTGATTTCCTCTAGTAAAGGTCTACATTTTCTGGTGGGATGCCCCTGTGCCCCCATATGGAATTCGCATGTGCTACTCGAGTCAAAACTATGAGTATACAGATCAGGTGCACTCTTCATCGGCCTAGGAACAAGATAGTGACCCTCTACTAGATGAGGCCAAATGTCTGAGATAGATATTTCAAACACTTCTAAATTTGCGCTCGTCCGAGGAATTTTCCTTGATGACCCCGATTTGTCAGTCTGTCTCTTTCTTTTACGGCCACGTGAACCCTAGAGATGACATTCATTTACCTCTCCATCCTTATCTATCTTATCTTCAATTTGGTCCTTAGACTTAGACCCCAATTTTCCTTCTTTGATTGCATATTCTATCCTCTCTCCAATCGTCATGAAATCTTTGAATCCGCTTCTCGATTTCTCCAACATCACATCGAAGAATGGAGAGGGAAGTGTTGCATGAAACAAGGGAGTCAACTCTTCTTCTGCTATAGGAGGCTGGACTTGGGTCGCCAGACATCGCCACCTTAATGCATATTCCCTGAAGCTTTCACTTGGTCTTATTTTCTCATTCTGAAGAAACTGTCGACAGGGTGCTAAATCTAAAGCATATTTGTATTGATCCAAGAAGACATTAGCGAGGTCACCCCATGACCTAACTTGGTTTCTGTTCAAACGGTTATACCACACTGCTCCTGGTCCCGTCAGGCTATCATGGAAATGGTGGATCAACAATTCTTCGTTCTTCATGTATCCTTCCATTTTTCTACAAAACATGGTTAAGTGAATCTTCAGGCAGCTGGTTCCGTCATACTGCGCAAATACGGGAACCTTGAAATCTGAAGGAATGACCAAATCAGGGACTAGGCAGAGTTCCCTCGTATTGAAAGCATTTATCTTCTCTTTCTTCTTAAGCTCTTTCTCGATTTTTTCTTCTAGCTGGTCAAGCCTCGACTCTTCAATTCGTTCCATTTTCTGATTAATTCTGCCATCGAACCCCATGTATTAAATGATGAAGTGCCATGCGATGATAAAACAATAATAATAAGATGTGATGCAAATGCAATGCATGAATGCAGTAAAGCATTGATTCCGCAAGTGATTTGTCCTTATAGAACATCTTTCATTCAGACCAAAAGGTTTTATTACATCCGGTATTAGGGTTTTACAAATAGCGGTGAGCCCTGGCACCTAATGTCTTGACCTCATTCAATAGTCCCGTTAGTTTTCCTTCGCGGTCCAATGCTGGATCCATATTCTGGCTTATTGGTGCTGCTGCATTGGCTAAATCTGCTACCTGTTGAGCTACTTGTCGGGCTTGAGTCGTAACCATCTTCATGTCCCGGTCTTTCTCCCGTATTGTTTGCTCGGTTTTTTGTAGCTTAACGATCATTGCCCCAGCACGAATCTCACTGGTATGTAAAGCAGTCTCGAGCCTCGCTATCTGTTCTTTGAGTGCTGCGTTTTCCATTTGGAAGGCTTGTGATTCATTCCTTTCCTGGTGCAGACTTGATTTCAGGATATCTTCCATGGCTAGACTGCTTTCCAACTCATTTTGGATAAAGTCGCGTTGGCCCTCAGCTTCTTCCAGCTTCTTTGATAATGATCTGATTTTATTCTTACTATTTTTGCATTTCTGCTTCCAGCATTCTGAACCGTTCCTCAGCTGAATCATACCATTGACCCACTCTTCCGCGATGTCACCCAGACCGAAACTCTTGAATTCAAAGTGCAGCTTCTGGTACTCGTCTTGTACGCTCTTTAATTTCATGCTCAGATTGTGCCTCTCATGCTCGAGCTGGTCGCGCTTGTGTGCAAGTTCACCTTCTGAGACGTTTTTGTTCTTGACTCCTAACTTTATCCCGCTTGAGTGACCCACTTCTGTGTTATCCGAACCATGGGCTAGATATTGACCTTCCTTCGACTTTGCCCCTCGGGCAACGGCTGGCTGGCTGAAGAATTGGGGTTGTCCGTCTTCGAAATCCAAAATTCCCATTCTGACAAGATCTCGAACTCTGTCCTTCAGGGCCCTACAATTTTCAGTATGATGACTAGAATCGCCTATGTGGTAGCTGCACCGGACATGCCTGTTGTAATCTTTCGGATTATGAGGTTTTCTTGGTACAGACCTCATTGGTATGATAAGGTTCCTTTCGACCAGCAACGGAAGTAACTCGGTGTATCTCATGGGTATTGGATAATGTCTTCCGATGTCATTAGATTCTCGAACTTCCCCTGGTTTTGCCTCTGTTCCCTGGGTATCTTCCCCAGATGTGCTATTTGTCTGCTTCTTGAGATTGATCACAAAGGGATTTGATTTGTCATATTTAACGGTGTTGTCTATTTTGACATTCTGACCATTTTGTTCCACATTTTGCTCCCCGACCGAATCTTTTCTGAGTTCGACATGCTGCTTGCCTTTCATCATGGCATTCATCTGGTCCATCATCTCGGACATCTGCTTCTTTAGTTCTTGTATTTCATCTTGTTTGCCACCAAGATTGACACCGCCACCAATCTGCTCGTGTCCTTGAATGGCTCTTCTTCGGCTGTCCCCGATCTAGTCTCAGGATGGAGTTTTGGGATTGGACCCCCTTCCTTCAAGTCAAAGAACCTTTGGTCCATCATGAACAATCTTCTATTAAAAGAGAAATCACTCGGGAATCAATGCCCCTGTGTAATGCGAATGCAATGGTATGTAAAAACAAAGCAAAAGAACACAAGTCGATCTTAGGACAAAAATGATAAGTACATAATAAAAGGGCAAATTGAATGCGATAAGCAAACAAGACAATCCTATTTACATTCCATCTAAGACATCTAGGTTATCCGCATGGTTCTAACAGGGTGGGTTTCTATGTGTTCTCTACATGCAGTTTTGGTTCTAGGAGGTACCCGAATTGTCCTCGCTGTCCTCTACTAAGAGTAGCAAGGCCCCTGATCATCACCCATTATAGGCTCCTTTCAACCGGGTTCAATTCAGGGGGACCCATTCGCTTATGCCCGTACGAAGGAACGATATCCTTACGAAAGCATAAGGTACTCGAGCCCCGAAGGTACTTGCTAGGCCCATACGGGAGAACGATATCTCCACGAAAGCATTAGCGTTTTCCCCCCACTTAGAAAGACGGGTTTATATGCCATATTTTAAATGCATTAAAATAAACGCGCAATTATGACCAAATGTTAATTTAATAGCCACTTTAATCCGAAACTTCCAATGTTAGTAAAGCGGTAATTATTTTAAAAGCTTGACTCTCATTTGTTTTTGAAAAACAAAAATGTCCCCAGCGGAGTCGCCATCTGTAGCGATGTCTTTTTTTTCTTCATCGCTAAAATAAAAACGAGGATTTTTGAAAGGTGTTTGAAAGGTGTTTGTGACTCTTTTGGGTATAAAATATTTATTCTGTGGGGTTTTAAAATAAACCGTATTAAAAAATGGAGTCGCCACCGGCCACTTAGGTAGGCCGAACACCATAAAACTAGAGATTCAAAAAATGTTAGGTTCGGGAGTCGGTTACGGATGGGGAAGGATTAGCACCCCCACACCTCCCAAAATTGGTACTTTAATAATTACCGCTTTATTGGATTTTCCGGATTAAAGTGACGATTATTTTAAAATCCGGTCATAATTGCGAATAAATTTTAAGGGCCTCGTTATCCGAGAATAAACGCCCAACCACTTTCACTACGCTTGATACTGACCCCGTTTACGCTCGGATAAAAGGACACCGCATTAACAAGTTATAAATCATATGCGATCTTAGTGGCAAAAATATAAAACATGGCAAAATATTTAAATACGTTAAATATTAACATAACAGAATACTAATCTAATAAATGATATACCAGATTAAAACATGCATATATACATATTATTCTAAATGATAGATAAAAACAACTTTAACAAGTTAGGACAACAATGTAGGAATAATTACGTTATATGTAGACGAACAAATATTTAAAAAGACATACATGCTATTAATAAAACATATTTCAACATATATGAACAATATATTATACAATAAAGAAGACACACTAACACGTAACCTAAAAGCCAAGAAAACATACAATGTGTACAAAAATACAAGAACATGCTATTTTATGAGTCAGATAGAACATAGCATGCTTTAATACGAATAACCGGATAAAAAACATGACTATCATTTTTAACACATATATACATAAAAACATAAAATACGAGTCATATATGAGGGACATAAAATAAAATAATAGAATATCAATATATATACGATTATAACACGAACATGAATATTTACAAAGAATACAAGACTGAAATGAAAGAAAAACAAAAGTCAATGGCAGAAATTAAAGAACAATAATATGTAATTTAGGGATGAAATTGCGAAATAAACAAAACCTAAAAGGACCAGAATTGTAATTAGACCAAAGGGCAGACCCAAAATGAAAAATTCAAAAACGCGGGATGGTTAAGGGCGTAATTTTACCATATAGAAACTGATTCGGTGTAATTTAGGGACTAGATTGTAAACTTTTGAAATATCAGGGGACTGGGATTGTGATTATACCATGCGGCAAGACAAAAATGAAAATATTAAAAACGCGGTGGGATTAAGTGTGTAATTTACCCATTTAGCAAAATAATAATAACTATATAAACCCTCTTTTTAGGCCGAAATCAAAATTTTAACCATTTGTTTCATTTTCTGATTTTTACATAACCTGTGTTCTTCTTTTTTTCTCTCGTTTGTTCTTATAAAACCCAGAATCCGGCGGCCGGTTAGCGGCGGCCGGCGAGCTTCCAAAACACACCAAAATAACCCCTATTTCATCCTCAACATGAATCCATGGTTGGATTCAGAGGATACCCCCTTATTTGCCCTAGATCTAGAAAATACGAAACAAAAAAATATTTTTTAAACCAAAATAAAACGACCATGGGTCTTCCTCTCCTTTAGTTCACCATATCAGACTTGGAGAAGCCGAAAGACTTATCACTTAGGGAAGAGAAGACCCACACACAGAGATGGTAAGATAACTTTCTTCTATTTGTTTATATTTTTTTCTTTCGTATATGCATAAAAGAAAACAAGTAAGAAAAAGAGACAAGTGTTTACCACTGGACTGTCTTTTTTGATTATCTTGGATGTTTACAACTTTCAGATTTTTTTGTATTACAAGATCTGTTTTCTCCCCTTTTTTTACCTCCCCTTCTTATCCCCCGTTACAAAAGTTCTCGTTTCATATATATTATTGCCTCTCTTTTTGTTGCAAGTTGCATCTTGCTTTTTTCAGATCTGAATCAATCGACAATTTTGCTTGTTGTCTTGGGCATGTTCTCAACAAGGGGATCAATATCGGCGCGCGGTGGCGATATGGACATTCTGCCAGCGTCGAGACACGTTCTCGGCCGTTAGATCAGATCTGATCTAACGGTCGAGATGGCTTGAAGAACGATCGGCTTGGATGAAGCCTCGATTTGATGAGACGGCTCCAGATCTTGACACGTGGAGCTCCGCAGTCGAGGAGTCAGAACGCGTGGATCTTACGCGCGCGTGGGATATTAAAGCGTCGCGTGGGACCACACGCCGCGCGGGCACTCGAACGGTCCATACGTGTGGAACGCGCCGCGTATATTTTTGACTTCCTAGTTGCATCGTGGCCGTTGGATCAGATCTTGATCCAACGGCCCACAGTTACCTGCACATTGTAATTAGATAAGATTTAGATTTGGGCCAACCGGGCCTTGTAATTGAATTTGTAATTGGACTTGGACTTCATTTTTATTTGGGTTTAATATATTTAATTTCTTCATTTTACCAGCCCAATATAATTATAACAGCAATATATATACATACGAAAATGTATACTTATATTATACAATCATTAATTAATATAATATTCCAGCATACGTACGTATAATCATACATATAATTAACATAACATCTATATATTAATCAAACACGCTCATACACTAGATACATACGCGACATACATACGCCCCTAATACGTATACATAGCTTATACATGCACACACCACCTTATATTAGTAACATTCATATAATATAATAAATATACATGCAATATTAATATATTTACAAGTGAAAATGAGTGATTACAATATCCTCTACCCACATACATTCCCCCTTTAGACAGAACTAATTTTTGGGATTCAAAAACCATTCTGAACCCATGGACACTTAATAGTGTTCCAAATACAAGATTTTTCCGTATGTCAGGTACATACAACATATTCTATAGTTTGACTTCTTTACCGGAGGTCATCTTCAAGACTACAAATCTCTTCCTTTTGATCTTGGAATTCGCAGCATTTCCTATATAAAGCTTCTCCCCATTGTCGTTAGGTATAAGCTCGGCAAAGGAATTTTCGTCACAACAAATATGACGTGTGGCTCTCGTATCTAGACACCATTCCCTTGGGTTTGTGTCAATCAGGTTGACTTTAGAGATTACAACAACTTGATCTTCATTATCAACAAACTTTTTCATAGTCATTGTTCATGTTCACAAAAGAACCAATACTCGGAATCAGTTATAATTCCAGTAAATCAAAATTGAATTTCGTTTATTTCTGATTTTGATTTTTCACAAAATCTGTAACCTCAGTTATCCCAACGACAATTTTTGTAAAACAGGTTTGTCTTGTTTATTTGAGATCTGTGCAAACCCGTTAAAACGGCAGGAAAAATTCCCGAAACGTATTTGTTTGCTTTCTCAGAACCGTAATTATTTCGAATCGCCTTGGATTTGATAATGATATTCTATCTTAAAATTGTTGGACAAAAACAAGGTTAATCCGAAATAATTAAAATAATAAATCGAATAAAGTAACTGAAATTAACGAAATAAATACAATATTGTTTAATTGAAAATACCGTTACGAAATAACCAGAAAGTAATGGCTGAGGCTTGCAGGTAAGCAGTTTCCTTAAGACATATTCGACAACTCTTCGGTGCTAGAGATCTTCGGTCGTTGGTCTCTCAAGATACAACAACATATGATTATCTTTAGCGGCACAACTGAGTAATCACGAACGAACTCGAGCCTTCGACTATCACCAAAATAATGCAGGTTTTCCGAGAGAGAAAGCTGTTGAAAGCTGTGTTTTTTGGTGTGTGTTTTTCCGTGTTTTAAAACTGAAGAGAGACCATGTATTTATAGGGGAAATTAGGTTAAACATGACTAAAAAATATTTTAATTTTGTCCTCTATCGGATATTTGCGTAAACTACAAGCATAAAATAAAATATGAAAATATCCCTTTAATTTTGGGATAACATGCTTGTCACAAAAGAAAAAATTAATTCGAAGTGGTAAAATATTTGTAGGTCCATACAAAGCCCGACTGGTCCAAACATTAGCGTCGTCCATGTAGTATAAGTACATCCCAACCGAAATAAGATTAAATTCACACCCCATACACATGAGACATAAGTTTAACTCAAGCCATTCAATGACCACAAAGTGAGTAAGTGTATATAAATACCTATCGTTCCATTTATCCCATCAATGTGGGATTGAGGTTTTCTATTTTCTTTACTCAATTCACACTTCCTTATTTTTTAGCATCAATTTCTCATTTATTACTCATCCGATTTGAGCATATGAGATACCGTTGTAAAGGTTTCATGGAGTAAAATAAGATCCAATCAAATCCTTATTTGAATCTCTACCTTTACCCATTCGAAATATGGCTCGAATTTATCATTTTATCATGTTTTTTCCAACATAAGTCACAACACCCATGCTGCTAAAATTACTTGGGAGATTTGAAGGAAGCTAAAATGAAGAAAAGATGGACGACTGAGTGAGTGTTTTGAGGTGTGGGAAGATATGACTAATAAAGATGGTATTTATAGGCTGATCTTGAAGGTTATGAACCGACTTTATTTGAATTTTTAGTTGGAATTATATCCAATGTTTACTAGTCAAAAAAGACGTCCCATAATTTCTTGTTGTATTTATCTCAAGCGGTCGTCCACTTTCATCCTTTTTATTTGTGTTAATGTTGGTTGGTGACTGTTTATAATCTTTCTTTTTACTTTGTTTTATTATATTTAATCTTCAATTTTTTATTTTGTTAATTTTTAACAAAAATAATTGTTTTTGTGACACTTTTTTTTCCTACCTTTCAACACGTTTTTTTTTGTTTTTTATCTTAATCATTTAGTCGTTCTTTGTATTTTATATTTTCTCAAACTTGAATTTGACGACGTAACTAATTAAGATAATGTTTATTTATTATCTTGTTAATCTTCTATGTTTTGGATAATCAAGCAGAATTTAAATATATGTTCATAATTATTGTTTGTTTTTTGTGATTGAATTGTGGTAATACTTATTTTGTCATCGTACTATGAGAATTAATGTATTTTTTAATGTTATATGTGTTTTTGTCAACTTACCAGAGATAGGACAAATTTTTAAGTACAAACTTTTATAACCTGATGATGTGGGCGGAGTGTTGTAGTGTCTGAATCGTCCATTTTCCAAGGCAACCTAGAGGCTCTGGTATCATTGATCTCCAGAAGATCTTTAAAGTTTACTAAATATAGAGGTGTTGAAGGTACTTCCAAAGTCATGCGGAAGCGGAGAAATTAAGTGTAAGACTTGTCCTCCTAATTAGAAAAGTAATGTACAATGGTACGATTCGAAATATTTTTTGGAAGTAAATTTGCGGAGGGTCAATCGCGGTTGTATTTTCTACTGTATTTCCTGGCGATTCACTTTGTTTTGTTTATTTTGTACGTTTGGGCTTGGCCCGTGCTTAGTCGGTAAGATGATTTTTCGTATTATTTATTTCAATGTGAATCGCCCTTGATTATGAAGGCGAAAACAAAGTCTGGCACCTAAAAATGAGAGCACCGGAGGGTACCATTTTTGCGGTGGCAATTAATTTTAAATTTTAAAAAAATGCTATGTAATATACTACATGTTGTTAAATTCAAGGTAGATTACACCAATTCTAAAAACTTGTAAACAAATCTAAATATAATAAGTCATCCAATTTTGATTTATCAGTCTTCTATAATATTTTTTTATGCCAATAAGGGGTTGATTGTATTGACAAGGTTGATGTGTTCAGACGTATAATGTATAGATTCAAATTTTAATATTATACGTGAATATCATATTTAAATTTTTAATATATATTTATTTTGATATTAATAATTTGCAATCATATATAAATTTGTTTTAAATTAAATTTAAATAAGGTAAAATGTACCGTTCATCACTCAACAATTTTCTCACTCCTATTTTGGTCACTCAATTTTTAAAAATTCAATTTAATAACTGAACTTTATACATAGACCGTTTTTGGTCACTTATAAATATTTTATTATTATTTTTTATTTTTAATATTATTAAATATAAAAATAATTTAGAATAAATAATAAAAATAATATTTTATTAATATTAAATTTCAAAAATATTTTAAATAATCGTCGCCGCTTATCATCACCGTCGGCCTTCAAACCGATGGCCGTTTAACCCCAAATTGCACCGGGCGACTCGTTTTGACACGCTGAGTTAGAATTCGGTAGTTGTTTCATTGCAAAATATCCTGAAACTAGCGAATCTCGATATAACATTTCAATTTCCTCACTCTATCTCTTTTTTGTAGATTTCGGAGCACTTTCTGGCAAAATGGAGGTTGGATTCGAACTCAAGGGAGTGAGACCAGGTAACCGATGAAATATGAGACAAAATGGTCACCATCTATGGCGACGAATGTTGGCTGGCGGACAATTTAGTTTTTCTTTTTATTTTAAATTATTTTTACATTAAATAATAATAAAAATGTCACATCATGCTAAAATAATAATAAAATATTATTGAGTAACAAAAAACGTTCAAGGTATAAAGTTCAGTTATAAAATAGAACATTTTAAAAGTTGAGTGACCAAAATAGGAGTGAGAAGATTGTTGAGTGATGAATGATGTATTTTACCCATTTAAATAGATAATTCTGTATATGTATTCCCTTATTTAATCTGATTATAATCGTTTATAAGAAAATAGTTTGGGTTACAAAGTTATTTTTTTATAATAAAAAATATCCTACATGCTTCGTTAAAAATCTCTCTAAACCTAAGCGGGAAAATAGGTTACAAAGTTATTTTTACAAGTGGGAAGAGAAAATTAAAATATATAATAAGAGTCAAATTCTTTGGGAAGACTTAGACTATATCTAGAAAGAAAATTCTACGACGCTCGATGAGTACCGCTGAGCACCATTAAGGATAAGCACCGTTGAGCACCATTAAATTAATTAGTAAAAGTTAAAAATTTCAAAGACTAAACATATAATTATAAATTATATAAACATATAATTATAAGTTATTCAAAAAAAAATATTTTTTAAAAGATCAAAATAAAATATTAATTAAATTATTTTCATATATATAAATTTTTTAAAAATAGTTGGATCAAATATCATCCACTAAACCCTAAACCCAAAACTCAAAACCTTAAACCAAACACCCTAAACCAGACACCCTAAATTTGTAACCCTAAATCTAATATTCAAATTTAGGGTTTATTGTTTAAGGTTTAGATTTTTTGGTTTATAGTTTAGGGTTTAAGATTTCAAGTTTATGGTTTATGGTATATGGTTTTTAATTTTTAAATTGATTAAGGTTGATATTTGATCCAATTATTTTTAAATTTTTTTTAAAAAACTATATATATTGAAAATAATTTAATTAATATTTTATTTTAAATAATTTACAATTATATGTTTAAATAATTTATAATTATATGTTGAGTCCTTTAGATTTTTATTATAAATTAATTTAATGGTGCTCAACAGTGCTCATCGTTAGTGGTGTTAAGCGGTGCTCGTCGAGCGTGGTAGACTTATCCATCTAGAAAACAAACAGCCCGCTGAAAACGCAATCTAATAGATAATATTAAGGTTAAAGTTTACAAATGGTCACTGAACTTTGTTAAAAAAAACAAGATGGTAACCAAACTTTCAGATGTTACAAAATATCAATTAAACTTTGTGTTTTGTTACAAAATGATAACTCGACTGTTAAGTACTTAACGTGATTGTTAAATAACTTTGTATAATAGCACATTTAGTCCTCCATATTTATACATTCAATCAATTTAGTCTCAATTCAAAAAAATTTAATAAATTTGATCCTCATAATTTACACATTCTTTCAATTTAATCCTACTTATAATTGGAAATAATATTAAATATTAAAATTTGCCCTAAACTTCATATCATTTCAGGAATAAAATATGCAAGAGAGAATAAACTAGTGATAAAAAACAATGAAAATGGGGATTGATCGAGAAAAACGCGCATCAATGATCTTCAAAAAGATGCATATTGTATTTGAGAATTACAGGTAAGCTTACATGCATGGGAAACAAAAGTAACTGAGGACAAAAGTTGAACCGAGGGAGGAAGCAAAATTCCAATGCCCGGTATATCCAATCTGCTCCCGATAAACTGCAGCTTGAACATTGCCACCAATTGCCTCTACTTCCCAGACAATCCGCAAATGGCTGCGGTTTATCGTGCTCTTGAAGGCCATTCGCTCAAGCAGGTGTGAGACCCCAAATTAGGTAGGTGATTCGTAAATTCAACCACAGTCAACATATAATCCTATTGACACAGCAGGATTCTGCTTGACAACAACGAGTTACAAATTTAATCTTCTAAAAGAAAATACCTTATATAAGAAAGTACTCATCACAAGAAGCATATCCATACATACCACAGAGGTTTCTAAAGCAATTTTAAGGCCATTCGGGAGAATTTTAATCTTAATTTTACCAGGTTCAACAAAGTCAGGCAATGAAGATGGCAGAGCAACACCTGGTAGAGGAAAATCTAGTGGTGGTATGGACTTGGACTGACCCCTGTGAACCAATTAAGGATGCCACCTGAAGCGGATGATGTTGTAGCAGCAGCAATTGAACTTGAAAACCTTGCAGGAACTCCGCGACATATGTGACCCTATACTCGCATTTTCAATAATAAAAACATCACATTTCCAGAAATTATCACTATCACTATTTGAAAAGTTTTATTTTTCTAAGAAGGCGCGTGAAAAAGCTTAACATCAATGCCCAGGTAAAAAAAAAGGTACCGAAGATAAATACAATTACTAAAAATATGAGAAGAACAACTAACAAGCTAAGTACCAATAGTTGATAAAAAGAACATATCTATTGACTATAAACGAAAATGATCGCAGAAGGATAAGGGAAACGAATTAACATTATTAAATTCGAGATTGAAAACCGATTGTGGTAGTGAGATTGAATCATTGTAATTCATAAATTAGGGTTTGAGTTTCTAGGAACTGACCTTGAGAGCCCGGAGGCGAGAAGCCGCAGTTCGGTACATCATGGTAATCATATAAATAGGATCAAATTAAAAGAGTGTGTAAATTATGAGGGTCAAATCTATTGATTTTTTTGAATTGGGACGCAATTAATTGAATGTGTAAATATAGAGGACTAAATACACTATTATACAAAGTTATTTAACAGCCACGTTAAGTACTTAACGGTCGAATTACCATTTTATAGCAAAACACAAAGTTTAATTGCCATTTTGTAACATTTGAAAGTTCGGTTACTATTTTTCTTATTTTTTTAACAAAGTTCAGTGACCATTTGTGAACTTTACCCTAATATTAATTATAAAGTTAATACAAAGTTTGTTTGACTTTTATAATATTTTGTTTCATATGATGCTTAGAATCGAATCTCATTCAAAAAACGGTACAATAGAACAAGTACATTTGGTCGGTTGACCAAATTGTTCATATTTGTTCTCTCGTATTTCCTTGAATCATGAGTTCTAGATCTACTAAGAACACTCACATTCCTTCCCATAGAGTCTCCCCTCCCCTCTCCTCTAGGTAGGATTAGGATTAGATTTCAGATTTGTCAAAAAATATTATAGCATCAACAAAAAAAAGGTATAACATCAACAATCTCTAGATCAAGTGATTAAAAGTAGGGGTATGCATAATTAATCGTAATCGTTAACTGGTACATCAGTTACATTTTATAGGTTAATTAACTGAACTGTTAAAGTTAAACGGTTTCGGTTAACCGAACCGCTAAAAATAATGATTGTGGTTACGGTTATAAATTTTGACAAATGGTTAACCTATAGGTTAACTGATATTAAATTATTTATAATTATATATATTTTTAAAATAAATACCTTCAACTAAAACTTCAACCCACGCACCCTATTTTCTAATTTCTAAATCCTATTTTGTAATCTAATTGAAATTATTTTTATCTTCGGTTTGCTAGTATTACATTATTTGATCATATAGTTAACTTCTGTGGCTTGTGGTATTAACTCTTAGAAGTTTCATTTACCTTATGTTTGTTTTATGTTAGTTAAAGACATGTCTTTAAAATTTTAGTGTATTTGTATGTCGTGAACTTTGATTGTGTTAGAACTTTTGTAGTATGTAGGTATTTTTTTAATTAAGTATATAGTTAGTGTTTAGAATCTCTACTTAAACATTATACGAACATTTTAATATAATTTTTATTGAAAAGCTAGTTTCATTATTCTTAAAAGAAGCAATGAACAAATTTGTAATAGGTTACATGTTAACCTATAACCGAACTGCCGGTTAACCGACCATGAACACCCATAATTAAAAGCTCTCAGTTTACACACTTCTCTCCCCTAGGTTGTAGGTTCTAGAATCTAAACACATTAGGAGCAAAATTTCTCTTTCCCTCCCTAAGCAGTAATAGTTAAAAAAACAGTATAGCACGAAATTGAGTATTATTATCATTTGTTTTATAATAAATTAATTAATTTTTCATTTAAAAATTATCATCCAAACATTTTTTTTGATAAATATCATCCAAAAATTATTATCGATAATATATTTTGTCAAAACTAAAGCACAAATCAACCGTGAAAATTACAAATGAAGACAACTACAAGAGTAATTTTGACAAATCTTAACCTAATCCTACTTAGAAGGGTGAAAGTAATGACTATAGGAAAAGGAACGAGAATATTACTAGTGGATGACCTAAGAGTAAAATTTTAAATTAAAAAGTACATGATTTAATTTTAAACTATTTGAGTAAAAGGAATTACTTTCAAATTTTGTTTTATTTTTGGTAATACGGAGAAAAAAAAGTCTCAAACTAATATTAGAGACATAGTATATCTTGTATAATAGTTGGGGTTGAGTATAGATCACTCCACTAATTGGTTTGTCGCAATTTAAACTAGCAAGAGCATCGGCAATTTTAGTTTGGTCTCGTCTTATAAGTCGAGGATGCACCTTCCAATTGCAAGCAAGCATAGATCGAATAGCCTCCACGATTGAATTATTATAAAGCACATTAATCGGCTGCATATTTTGAGATTAACACAATATATACGAAAAAGTAATACTAATATAATAAAAATACAAAAAAAAATAACTTCTTTTTTGAACAAGTCCTATTTAGGGTAGGGGATAGTGAAAATTTGCTCATAATGGATCTAGAATCCACAACCTAGAGAGATTAGAAAGTGTCAACTGAGAGCTTTTAACCACTTGATCTATAGATGGTTGACAAAAATTAACTTATAATATACATATTGCTTGTTTCTATATTATTTTTAAGAAACGAATGACACATATTAATATGCACCAGTACTTTTTAATTGAGTAAAATATAAAATAATCATCCGTCTATAAGATACTTTTTTAAATCTCCATTTACAAAAAGTTATAAAATAGTCACCCGACTTATAAATGAATAACATGTTAGTTTGTTGTCATTAAAAATCAGTGAAAAAAATTAATTAATAACACATGCGTTAATTAAAAAAAATAAAAAATAATTAAAACTTGAATTTGTCTTTCATTATTTAGAAGGTAAGAAAATTTGTGATAACAATTTTAAAAATTAAGTCTTCCATATCCTCTTACGATGCCAAATCTATGTTTTTCTTTTCATAACTCAAATATCGTTGGTACCATTTAGCACTAAGACAATAAAATGTGAAAAATATAATGTTAAATTATGTTTTTTATCATTTCATTATGTTTATATTTTATATAATTTGATTTTTATTAATAAGAAGAGTATTAACGGTGTTAGAACTGTATCTCTGATGATATGTTTAACATTAGTGGTGTGTAGCGGCATGTGTCGTCCATTTTAAAATTTTTTATTTTAAATATAATTTTTTTAATTAAGTTGATGTTACGAATTAATTGAACATTAATTTAATTAAAAAAATATTAAAATTAACGACAAAAAATTAACTTATTATTTTTTTAAATCGGGTGACTATTTTGTAATTTGTTATTTAAATCTTTGATTACTTAGTGTCGCTCATCAATCAAATACTAATTTAGACGGGTTTATCCTTGTAAGTTGAATTTTAATTATTACTATGCGCACTTTTTTCTACATTTAAATTTAAATTTTTTTTAACGAGACACGTGATAATAATATAAATTTTTCATAAAAAAAATACTAATTCAATTGGGAAAGAAACCGAAAATCCTTTTTTTTATAATTAATATTATTATAAAAATATTTTGTCTTATTGTAATTTAATATATTCTTTAAATAAAATGATAAAAAAATATTATTAAGATTCAAACACGTTACTAATCAATTTATTTATAAATTTTCTTTATCACACTTAAAATCACTTGTTAATAAATTCTTACAAATATAATTTTTATATAAAAATTATTTTCACCCACGTCATTGAACGAGAAAGTCTAACATTACTTTTAATAATTTTTTTTATTTCTGTCTTCTCCATGAATAGAATAGTATTAAATATAAACATAATAAGTGTAAGTGGTAAGAATAAATGATATTTATTTTAAAAAATACGGGTTTAAATTACTTTATCTATAAAATGTATGTGTATTGTTCAAATTATTTTAATATCATTAAAAAATAGTATTAAATTATTTTTAGAATAATTTGTAATTAGAAATAGAATTATTTATGTATTTTATATTTTTAAATATATAATTCACATTTTAATAATATAATCATCGTATTTACTCATATATTTATATATATGATGCACTGACGGTAGAACTATTTTATTTCTACAATCGCCTTAATTTTAGGGGTTTAAGTTTAGGGGTTTACAATTTAGAGTATGTGGTTAGAATTTAGGGTTTAGTATTAGGTTTTATGGTTTAGAGATTAAGATTTAGGTTTTAGGGTAATATAGTAGGGATTTAGGTTTTTACCTATAACCCCTAAATTCTAACCTTAAACTTTAAATTCAAACCACAATCTATAAATTCTAAGCACATAACCTAAACACCTAAAATATGAACCCTAAACTAAATCTACAACCCCTAAAATTAGGGCGTTTGTGGAAACAAAATATTCTCATCGTCAGTGTATAGTATAATTACCCATATATATATATATGTTAATTTTGACACCTACTTGGACATCTATTTCAACCAAAAATGAAAGTTTAGGCATCTATTTCAGCCAAAAAATACTTTAGACACCTATTGCAAAAAAGAGGCATAGTTTAGGTACTTATTTTATAATTAAACCTATATATATATATCACTTCCACGAACTTGGTTACGGGAACAAGGCCCCTTCTTGCTAGGGGTGCTTATTGAGTTGAGCAACTCGCAAACAACTCGAGTCGAGCAACGATAATTATTAACGAGCACGAGTCGAGCATTAATCAACTCACAATCAGGTCGCTCAATATGCACCCCTACTTGTTGCCCCACCGTAAATGAGCGGCCTTCGAAGACCCAAGGGTGTGGAGGCATGCACTTCAACGACTACATCTAGGCACATGTTATGTCAAAGACTCGGACCCTATCGTGTTTGAGAAAGAAATGTCTCCATTTCAGACATGCCACCTACGGGGCGCTTGAGGAGCGGCAGTTATAAGATTTTGAGAATATAAAAAATATATAAATTTAATAAAAAAATTCAACTATCAAGTTGACAGTTATAAACAAACCGTCGTAAAACTACGGCGTGAAAACCGTGCTAAGCAAATAAATAGTCATAAACAAAATGTCACAAATATATAATTATTTTTTGGCTTAGTACCTAAATAAATGTCCAAACTACACTTGTGGATCACTTTTGGTACTTAAACTATTTTTAGCTCTAAATAGGTGCTTAAAGTTTCAATTTTAGTGATTTTAGATGCCTAACCGTTAATAAAAAACCGTTAGCCATTTAAAATGTGACTAGTGGCATTTTTTAATTTTTAATTTCTTTTAATTAATTTTTAAATAAAATTCAAAATTCATTTTTTTAAAAATTGACAGTTTTAAATTTTTACAAAACAGTCCAAAATCCCTAACCTAAAACCCAAAATCCCCAAATTACCATCGTTGTCGCCGTTTACTGCCTCATCGAAGACCACTACTATCGCCGCCAGACCACAATGATTGTTTCCCCCAACCACCTATTGCTGATAACTGACGGTAGGTGTGTCGACGACTTTTTTTTCGTGATTTTGGCTTCTTTCGACGTTAGGAAGCCAATCGACACACCTACTGCCGATTACTAACGATGGGTGGTTGGGAGAAACGATCGTGGTGGTCCGACGGCGGATATGGTGGCGGCGTGACCATGGAGGTGGAATCGGCTGGGGAAGTTAGAAATTTTGAATTTGGGGGCTATTTTGTGAGTTTTGGGAAACTTAGAGTTTTTTTAAATTAAGTTAAAAAATAAATTATATTAAAAAAGAAATGAAATAAAAAAGTATTTTTTAAATAAAAATAATGATAGTTAACGGTTAGGCACTTAAAATAATCAAAATTGAAACTTTAAACACATATTTAGAGCTAAAAATAGTTTAAGCACCAAAAGTGATCCACAAGCATAGTTTGGGCACCTATTTGGGTATTAAACCTTTTTATTTGTCTGTGATGAGATTTTAGGGCGATTGTGTTGGTGTTTTGTATGTTCATTTAGGTGTTTTGAGTATGTTTTGTCGTATTCGAGGCAGTAAGTTTATTGCTCGGCATCCTCTAATTTTGAGATTTTAATTTTTATTAATAAAATTTATTAATTTAGCAAAAAAACCTTGTTAAAACTATAAAATTCGTCAGTATAGGTCGAAACTTTATCGACACACAAAAAGACTTCCAACACTCAAAAGATTGTTGTTGAAATCGTTGTTGGCACTTGATATAATTTATAATTCGCACAATATATTAATACGAATCACATATACGAGTACAAATATTTCGACACTCTACTAGTTGCGACTAGTTTACAAACACAATTCAAAGCTTTGCTAAGCTCTCTTCACTCAATTTTTCTTCTCTCGACTCACACTCTATATTTTTTTCCCTTACACTCATTCATACAAAAACTAAGAACACACATATATAGGAGAACTAAACCTCCTTATTTGTTGTCATTCCTTGTTGTGTACTTCTTGAATTCCAAGGGAGACTGCCACATGTTCTATGCTATTAAATTGCTTAGGACTTCATGAAAATTCTAGCCACCATGTTTCCTTCAGTTGCTGCCACATTAACTTGCTTATTACTGATGATTCAATGTTATTTATTTTTGGCACCTTAAACTACTGCCACTTCATCCTTATATTACCTCCTTAATCTTTCTTAATTGCTAAGCATCTATGTGCTACCATACATGTTTTGCTGCTGCCATGTTTTATTTACTACCACGTGTTAACATCCATCATCATTTCCTAAATGTTAAGGTTTTCTTGAATCTTCCAAATACTTTCAAATCCTTATGCCGACATACTTTTCTTAAACAATCATCTCCATTATGTTCTAGATATTTCAAGAATCAAGTTTAAATTCTAACACTCCCAATCAAACTTGATTTTCTATGTCAACCTTTCCTTTCTTCAGTAACATTCGACATTTTTTGTCTTTCACGGCTGCTTCAAATCTTGATAATTTATTGTCAGCAAAGAAACAAAAAAATGAAACATTTTCGTTTTCTAATTCATAATCTTTGTACCGTCTTGGTATTCGTCTTGCTCTTGTAGATCTTTAAACATCAATTGATTGCACTTCAATATTTTTTGTCCTGGTACTATTGTTGCTGTTACAACTACTTGATGACGATGCTTCAGTCAAGTTTTGTTGAAGACCTTGATCATCACCTTGTTTATCTTGGTTTATTAATTCATCATCATTTTTATCTTAATTAAAAAAAGTCCTCCAACTTTTTTTTTCTTTTTTGTTCTACTTCTAATGATTTACTTCATCGAACTCAACATCTCTTAAAATGATTACTTTCTTTGTGAGAGGATTATATAGTCTGTAGGCTTTGCTGCTTTTATAATAGCCGATGAAGATACATTTTTTTCGTCTGTCATCGAGTTTTTTTCTAGTTTGCTCAGGTACGTAGGCATATGCGATGCATCCAAAAAATTTAAGGTGGCCAATTCTTGGTTTTTTACCGTTCCATACTTCGTTTGGCGTCATGTTCCATACACTCTTTGTTGGACAACGATTTAATAGGTAAACTGCACATCGAACTGCTTCGGCCTAAAATTTTCTTGGTAAGTTCTTTCCTTTTTATCATGTTCCTTGCCATGTCAAGGATTGTGCGATTTTTTTTTCAACAACTCCATTTTATTGAGGCGTGTATTTAACTGTCAGCTGATGGATGATGCCATGTTCTTTGCAGAAGTCTTCAAATAATTTTACGGTATACTCACTTCCTCTATCAAATCTGAGAATATTTAAGTATTGACCTCTTTGTTTTTCCGCCATTGCTTTGAATACTTTGAACTTATCCAATGTTTTTGACTTTTGCTTAAGAACATATACCTAATACTTTCTGCTATAATCATCAATAAAGGTTAAGCAGTACATGTTTCCTCAAAGTGACATTATGTCGAAAGGACCGACTATGTCAGCGTGGACTATCTCTAATCGCCGACTTCAAAGCTGTCTGTGAACATATACCACTCTTATTGGAACAAAAAAATACAGTTTTGGCTTACAGACGAAAAAGAAAATATAGAAATCACACCACTGTTTAAAGTTTAAACAGTTCTTATCTTAGTTGCAGACATCGGGGTTTGCTACGAGGTAAGCTTCAACAGCCTTGGACAGAACATATACCACTCTTATTGGAACAACAAAATACAGTTTTGGCTTACAAACGAAAAAGAAAATATAGAAAGCACACCACTCTTTAAAGTTTAAACAGTTCTTATCTTAGTTGCAGACATCGGGGTTTGCTACGAGGTAAGCTTCAACAGCCTTGTAAACTCCGTCCATCCTCTGAATTTGTTCCTTAATCTCTTCTTCAGTGAAAGTACAGTCACCGACAGTGTAAAACTTCATTAAGCTCTTGCACACACTTCCTCCACCTGCACCTGCCACAAACTTGTTCTCGTATGAGATTTTCTCAAGCTTCTCTCCCAATGGACCTCCTTCGATCAAACTGTAACTGTACGACAAGTTGTCTTTGTCTTGCCCGTCAACCGTGTGCTTCACATACCGGAATGGAAGGCCTAAACAAAAATAAATACTTTCATCAAACATATTCGTATCGAACACATGTGAAAAAGAGTAGAAAGAAAGTAGGAATGAAAGAAGTAACCTTCAGCAAAGTTGATCTTGACGATGCTTCCAGGGCCACCATTACCCTCGAGCTCAACGCTCTTGATTGCGTGAGGGGCAGCCTTGGGGAAAATCTTGTCGGCTTCAAGAACAAGGGCTTTGAAAAGTCTGGTTGGGGAGATTGGGGAGGAAACCTCAAAGTCATAAGTCACAACACCCATGCTGCTTAAACTACTTGGAGTTTTAAGGAAGCTAAAATGAAGAGGAAAGAAGGATGATTGAGTGAGTGTTCTGAGGTGTGGGAAGATATGAAAACTAAAGCTGGTATTTATAGGCTGATCTTGAACCTTAGCAATTTAATTTATTTCAATTTTTAATTGGAATTATATCAAATGTCTACTAGTCAAAAAAAGGCATCCTAGAATTTCTTAGTAAATCCCCAATTGATGACTTCAAACATTGTACCGGTTTTTGATATACTTATTTGCTTTATTTTTTTAAAAAAATATGAGTTCATATACCGATATAATTTTAATTAAATTAAGGTAGAGTACAATACATTGCATAGACTTTAAAATTTTACAAATTTGATTCCATCATGGGTAAATATAATGTTTGGATTCTTAACACAATTTTTTTATCATTTCAATATATTATGATTTGTGTAAAAATCTATTTTATCTGAGTTCAAATATATTATTTAATTTGAGCGCCTTCCAATAAATATATTGATACCAATTATTGCTACTTGATATATATATATATATATATATATATTTGCAAGTGTATAGTCATTAGCGATAAAAGAAAAGAAATATAATTATTTTCAAATGTTGGGAAGACTTGGACTATCTAGAAAACAAGCAGCCTGCAAAAAACTAATTGAATAGATAATATAATATTATATATCAAGTTATTACATAATCGAATAGATAATATTTTTTTGATAAATTTTAATTTTAATCTTAATTTTATTTAGAGGGAAAGAGAAAAGAGGAGAAGGAAAGAAGTACTTTAAATGAGTCTGTCACGTTCGACGAGTACCGATGAGCACTATTAATTTAATTTATAAAGATTTGAAATCTAAAAGACTTACCGTATAATTATAAATTATTTAAAAATTAAAAAGTAAATTAATTAAAATATATTTTTAATTTTATTTTAAATATAATTAGATCAAAATACCTACACTAAATCACAAAACTTTAATTTTTTTCTTTGAATTTCAATCTGCCGCCGCCACCGCTAGCCACCACCGCCGGCCACAAAACCCTAATAGGTTTCATAGGGATCATTTGTATTGCGATCTTTGTTTGCACGATTATAAGCTTGAAGATTGTGTTCCCTGGAGATGTATTGAAGCGACCGTTTTGTGACGACCGGAGATTGCAGCCTTTGCCGTTGAATGCGAAAGGAGGAGGTGTTGGCGATTCAGATCTATATCCCGGAGCGTTTTATTTGACTGATCAAGAGACCGTGGATTACTATTGGGTGGTTGTCTTTATTTGCTGATCAAGAGACCGTGGATTACTAAGTGTGAATGTGGCCGGCGGCAGTGGCTAGCGACGGCGACGACCGATTGAATTTCAAAGAAAAATAGAATTTTGTGATTTAGGGTAGGTATTTTGATCTAGTTATGTTTAAGAAAAATAAAAAATGTATTTTAATTAATTTACCTTTTGATTTTTAAAATAATTTATAATTATACGGTGAGTCTTTTATATTTTAAATCTTTATAAATTAAACTAATAGTGTTCATCGGTACTCGTCGTTAGTGGTGCTCATCGGTACTCGCCGAGCGTTGTAAATTTTTTTAAGTATTATAGAACTCATGACCTAAGAAAATATAAAGAAACAAATATAAGCGATTTGACCAACCGACAAAATGTGCTTGTTTAATTGAATAGATAATATTAAATATATAATATTATATATTAAGTTATGACATAAGTTACAGATTCGTATAATTTTTTTTTTTACTTTTAATTCTTTGTTCCATACGGTGCTTAGAATTTCATTCTAGAAATGCCGTGGCACGGGATTGACTATCTATCATCAATTATATTCGGACAAAGAGTTCTGATTTTACTGATTCGATTTTGTAAATGTTGTCGTCAAGTTATATTAACGTTGTTTAACCGAGGGACATCGTATCATAATTTTTATTTTCAAAAGCAATTGATTCAAGACTGACATATTGAATTGTTTTTACGTTCCTGAGGAGTGAATTTGAATTTTTATCGATGATGTAAAACAGTCCATAAACCTATGTTAAAATGACAAATTGGGTAAACTACACTAGTAGTCACCAAATTTTTAGTATACTTTCATTACAGCCACTACATTTTTAAAACTTTTATTATGATCACTCGATTTTTTTAATTTTTTATTACAGTCATTGATAACTCTGCAAAATGCATATATTTCATACATTTTTACTCTGTTATTTGCTTGTTTTTAGGCTCATTTCATGGCATTTATGTTGCATTTAGTTCATAAAGTTGCATTTTGTTTCATAGCTTTGGTTGTTGTGAGTTAATTGCGAAATGGGTGTTGCTTGAGAAGGGTTTGGTCTGGTTTCGTGATGTGCAGGTGAGCAGGGCAGAGTAGCTGAAAATGGCATAGCATTTTGGAATGAAAAGGCTGGGTGCAGAAAAAGACAAAACACGAAGAAGATATTTTTCAGCCCACATGTGAGAACCCCCATTTGTCTCTTGTGCCAAGCATGTGCCAGGGAATATTCCTTAGGTCACAAAGGGAATGCTTAGGGCACAAAACCCTAGGAGCCTCCACTATATAAAGGACAAGAAGCCCTCATTTAAGGGTGTGCTAAAAAAGTGACTTTAAGGCTAAGAGAGAGAAGAGCCAAGGCGGCTACATTTCCTCCTTCTTCTTCCTCAACTTGGTGTCCTCCATTGTTGAAGATCCAAGGGGTGACCTTGCTGGCCTTTGAGAGAAGCAGCAAGCCTAAGGCGGTTTGTGGCAGTCCAAGGCGGAGCAGGAGATTTCTCTTCTTTCTACTTTTGCTTTAACATTTTTTTTTATTTTTGGAAATGGGTTGTATGAGACGAATGCTGTTGGATGTTTATTACCCAGCCATGAACTGATTTTAGATGGCTTGGGTTTGTTTGGATGCTTATGTTTCAGCTTCGTTCAATGGATGCCTTTGTGTTTTACAGTTCTATCCTTGCTTTGTCTACTGTTTTATTGCCCTAAGGTTGTAAGAGCCTTCGATAGTTGGCCTTTCTTTAGGTGTTAGATTAGTCTAGTGGTCGAGAGATCTAGACTTAGATTCACGTAGGCAATGGAGTTGGATGCTGAGAGGCACAACTCTAACCCACCTTAGAGATAAGTGGTTCAACGGCTAAAAAGGGTATTATTTCATGGGTAGAAGTATGTTAGGGTTCACGCTGAGAGGTATTGTTATAGCATATTAGCTACTAGACTTCTTACTAGAGATAGCTTAGGAGCACCCTTAGTAAACCTTGCCGAGCATAGGATAGGCTAGAAAGTGGAGGTATCCATAAGAGCTAGACATAGGTTATCTAAGCAAACCTAGCCAGTCATTCCCATAGAGAGCTTCGCACACGTGTGAGGACAATTTAAGTCTATTCAGTTCATCCATTTTTATTACATTTGTTTGCTACAACATTGCTTGCCTTGCTCATGTTTGCTAAAGCAATTACATTTCCAGTTTGTGTTTGCATTGCTTAAACTAGACCTGAAATACCTCCAATCCTTGTGGAGACAATACTCACTCATCACTTTACTACTTGTTCGATGTGTATTTGCGTATCATTTATAGTACACCACAACACGCAAAAAGTTTTTGGCGTCTTTGCTGGGGATTGGCAATTGGTCATTTTCGGCTTAGTTTTTGCATTCCTTTAATTCTTTTCCTATTCTTTGTATAGTTTTATTAGTTGTTTTTGTTGTCCTTTTCAGGTGTTGCCCTAGTGCATGACCCGAAGAAGACCCAGTGGACCCTTACGACCTATCATTCTTGAAGTTGAACATCTCTTTCGACAAAGAAGACGTATATAAGAAACTTTGAGAATCATGAATAGACATCAGAATCAAGGATTACCGGTTGATAATCAAGGAAATCTTGATGCTGCAGCAAATCCTAGAGCAATAATTCGACCTCGAGCTATTAGGGATTATTTGAATCCTATCTTGGATGATCTAAATCCTAGAATTGTGGCTCCCGAGATCCAAGCAGCTCACTTTGAACTCTAGCCAGTCATGTTTAACATGTTGAATTCCATTGGGTAGTTTGGTGGATCGCCTCATGAAGATGCAAGGCAACACATCCGTGCATTCTTGGAAGTTTGCGATTCATTTAGACAAGGGGTGCATGAAGATGTGCTAAAGTTGAAGTTGTTCCCTTATTCCTTGCGTAATCGAGCGAGGGCTTGGTTGAGTGGACTATCTGCCGGCTTGATGGAGACATGGACAGACCTATGCAAAAGTTTTTTGATGCGGTATAACCCAACCAATAGGAATACCCAATTAAGGAACGACATTGCTTCATTTCTTCAAGTTGATGACGAATCGATGTACTAGTGTTGGGATAGATTCAAGGGACTGTTGCGCAAGTGCATGAATCATGGTTTCCATGATTGGTTTCAAGTGGTGATGTTATACAATGGTGTTAATGCCCCTACAAGAATGATGTTTGATGCTTCAGCAAATGGAACCCTGCTGGACAAGTCGCTAGAAGAAGCGTTTGATATCCTTGATAGAATAGCAAACAACGACTACCAATTACCTACCTCAAGGCTCAGAACGAGGAGAAGAACTCAAGGAACACGAGAGTATGATGCTGGTGATTCGATTTCAGCCCAATTAGCAGCCATCACGAATATGTTGAAGAATCTCCAACGTCCCAATGAGATGAAGGAAGTGAAAGCAACATCTACTTGTCTTCGATGTGAAGGCAACCAACATTTGAGCGAATGTCTGGGCAACCAAGAATTTACCAATTATGTGGGGAATTACAATTGGAACAACAACCCCTACTCCAACACCTACAATCCAGGATGGCGTCAACATCCTAACCTTTCTTGGGGAAATCAAGGAAACAACAATGCTGGCAGTTCAAATCAGTAACAAAATCTGATCGATCCTCCAGGTCACCAGTAAAATATGCCATGGCAAAACAACAATGGTTCGGCGTCTTCATCAAATAACAATTCTTTGGTATCTACATTCAAGGACTTCATGTTAACCACGAAGGACTTCATGACTACTACAAAGGTTCTACTCCAAGACCATGCTGCGTCCATCAAGAACCAAGGAGCATTGCTACAAAGTAACAATTCGTCCTTAAGAGCTTTGGAAACACAAGTAGGGCAAATTGCACAAGCCTTGCATGTGTGACCTCAAAGGAGTTTGCCTAGTGACACTAAAGTCACTAAACCTCATGGAAAGGAAAAGTGTAGTCATTCACATTGAAGAGTGGCGCGCAACTCAATAAAAGAGATAAGTTTAGGGGAAAAACAAAAGAAAACTCCAACCACAAGTAAATAAAAAAAAATCAAAACCCACCTCATTTCCCTCAAAGAATGAAGAAGCACAAAGACGATCTTCAGTTCAAGAAATTTGTGGATAGCCTTGACCAGCTGCATGTCAATGTCCCATTTCTGGAGGCCATTGATCAAATGCCCACTTATGCTAAATTTCTCAAGGATATTGTTACCAAGAAGAGGAAAGTGGAAAAATATGAAACTGTTGCCACAACAAAAGAGTGATATTCAGTGTGGAGCAAGTTGCCACCTAAACAGCAAGATCCGAGCAGTTCATCATTCCATGCTCCATTGGCGACAACTATATGGGGAAAGCTTTATGCGACCTTGGTTCTAGTGTCAACCTAATGCCCAAGTCTATTTTTATGAAGCTTGGAATGGGAGAAGCAAGGCCTACAATAGTTATTTTTCAGCTAGCTGATCGCTCTCATGTCCGACCAGAAGGAAGGATTGCATATGTTATGGTAAAAGTTGACAGATTTGTCTTTCCAGTCGACTTTCTCATTCTTGAATGTGAGGCGGATGATAATGCACCCATAATCTTGGGGCGACCATTCTTAGCCACCGGCCGTATCTTGATTGACTGTGAGAAGGGTGAGTTCACAATGCGGGTGGCTGATCAAAGGGTAACCATCAAAGTTTTCAACACTCTCAATTATGTGGACGACAATGAGGAAGTTAATACATAGATGCTATGGCAGAAGAGCATGATGGAGAATTATGCTGCAGCAATTTCGTGCAAATTGAAGATTATGTGGAGTTCAAAGAGGATAATGATCAGGAGCTCAAGGACTGCTCGTTGGAGGTGGAACAGTCTAGCTTGCTCGAAGCTAGACCATGTACGCGCTTTGAACCCCTTGACTTTTCTGAAGTTACTCCTCTTAAACCCTCCATTGAGCATGCACCCATATTAGAACTAAAGCCTTTGCCATCACACCTTAAATATGCTTATTTGGGTAGTAATGAGACTTTGCCAGTGATAATTTCATCTAGTCTTACACCTAAGCAAGAATCTAGCTTGATAAATATGTGGTCTCAACATAAAAAAGGCTTTAGGTTGGACTATGGTTGATTTAAAGGGTATAAGCCCTACTATTTGTATGCACAAAATTTTGCTTGATGATTGTCACAACAATTCTGCTGAACCCCAAAGAAGGCTTAATCTAATCATGAAGAAGATGGTGATGAAAGAGATAATCAAGTGTCTCGATGCTGGTGTTATCTACCTAATATCCAACAGTTCGTGGGCTAACTTGGTACAATGTGTACCCAAGAAAAGAGGCATGACCGTGGTGAGTAACGAGGATAATGAATTGCTACTCACAAGGACCGTCACGGGGTGGAGGATACGTATGGACTATCAGAAGCTTAACAAGGCAACCAAGAAGGACCATTTTCCCCTTCCCTTCATCGTCCAAATGCTAGATCGATTGGCGGGCAAAGCCTTCTATTGTTTTCTCAATGGATACTTAGGGTACAACCAGATTGCTATAGCACCAGAAGACCAAGAGAAGACCACCATCACCTGTCCCTATGGCACCTATGCTTTTAGAAGGATGCTCTTTGACCTTTGCAATACTCCATCAACTTTTTAGAGGTGTATGCTAGCCATTTTTTCAGACATGGTTGAAGATTTCTTGGAAATATTCATAGATGACTTTTTAGTTTCCAGGGATAATTTTGAGACATGTTTGGGCAACTTGGCGAAAGTGTTGAAGCATTGTGAAGAAGCTGACTTGGTTCTTAATTGGGAGAAATGCCATTTTATGGTGACCGAAGGAACTGTTTTGGGTCACAAAATATCGAAGAGAGGAATTGAGGTAGACAAGGCAAAAGTTGAAGTGATCGAGAAGTTACCTCATCCCATCACTGTCAAAGGTATACGAAGTTTCCTTGGCCATGCAGGCTTTTATCGAAGGTTCATCAAGGGCTTTTCCAAGATCTCAAAGCCACTTTGCAATTTGCTACAACAAAATTATCCATTTGTGTTTGATGAGGATTGCCACAGCGTATTCAAGGAACAGAAGAAGAAACTTATCTCAGCACCCATTCTCATCCCACCTGATTGGAACGAGCCCTTTGAGCTGATGTGTGACGCAAGTGACTGCACAGTAGGGGCAGCACTTGGGCAACGCCGAGGTAAACTCTTTCATGTTATTTACTATGCTAGTCGGACCTTAATTGATGCACAAATTTATTACACCACAACTGAAAAAGAAATTGCTAGCTGTTTTGTTTGCCTTTGATAAGTTTAGGTCATACTTGATAGGCACTAAGCTCATTGTTCACACCGATCACTCGGCTATCAAATACTTAATGACTAAAAAGTATGTTAAACCTAGGCTTATTAGATGGATACTTCTCTTCCAAGAATTTGACTTGGAAGTTAGAGATAGGAAATAATGTGAAAACCATGTAGCCGACCATCTCTCTAGGTCAGAGAACAAGGATGAAAATAGCATTCAACACGAAACCAATGAGGAATTCCCTGATGAGAAAATTTTATACACTACAGTAATTCCGTGGTATGCTGATATTGTTAACTATCTTGTTAGTGGTATTTTGCCTCCTGATTTGAATAGCCAGGGTAGGAAAAATTTCAAGCACGATGTGAGGTTCTATTTTTGGGATGAACCTTATTTGTTCAAGCAATGTGTTGATCAAATGATAAGAAGGTGTGTTCCCAAAGAGGAGCAAAATGACATCATATTCCATTGCCACTCATCGTCGTGTGGAGGCTATTTCGGTGGAACAAGGACTGCTGCAAAGGTCCTACAATCTGGGTTCTATTAGCCAACACTTTTCAAAGACGCACACGAGTTTTGCAAGACTTGTGACCGGTGTCAAAGAACGGGGAACATTTCTCGAAGAAATGAAATGCCATTGCAAGGCATCTTAGAGGTAGAGCTTTTTGATGTTTGGGGAATTGACTTCATGGGACCATTCCCTTCGTCTTTTGGAGATCTATACATCTTATTGGCAGTAGACTATGTGTCGAAATGGGTAGAGGTTGTGGCTACACCGAAAAATGACTCCAAAATAGTTCTCAAGTTTCTTCGCAAGAACATATTCACCAGATTTGGAGCACCAAAAGCCATCATTAGCGATGAAGGATCCCACTTTGACAACAAGCTTATTGCCAAAGCATTGTACAGATATGGGGTAAGACACAAAATTGCCATGACATATCACCCCCAGATCAATGGACAAGCTGAGGTCTCCAACCGTGAGATTAAACAAATACTTGAGAAGGTCGTCAACCCCAAGAGAAAGGACTGGTCCCCAAAGACTGATGAGGCCTTATGGGCCTATTGAATAGCTTTTAAGACACCCTTGGGGATGTCCCCCTTCAACCTAGTCTATGGAAAAGCATGTCACCTCCCCATCGAGCTTAAACACAAAGCTTATTGGGCCATCAAAAAGCTCAACATGGATGCCTAACTGGCTAGTGAGAAAAGGCTGCTAGAGCTTAATGAGATGGAAGAATTTAGAGCCCATTCGTATGGCAATGCACGGTTATATAAGGAAAAAATGAAAAAAGTGGCATGACAAGCACATTTTGCCATGACATTTTTCAGAAGGACAACAAGTGCTTCTTTACAACTCGAGGCTCAAGCTCTTCCCTGGGAAGCTCAAGTCTCGGTGGCCAGGGCCTTTCCAAGTTCACTAGGAGTATCCTCATGATGTCGTCGAAATCAAAAATCTTAATGATGACAGGATCTTTAAGGTTAATGGCCAGCATTTGAAGGTGTACAATGGAACCCTAATCTTGCGAGACAAATCGTCCTTGCTCCTCAATGATCCTTAAGAATTTGCATCTCCCTTCCTATTCTCTTTATGTTATAGCATTTTTCTACTATTATGTCCATAAATAACTTAGTTTTTTTAGTAATCTTTTTAGTTGTTTTTAGTGTGTTCTTGTCTTTCTTTTATGTTTGTTTCTATTACCCCCATGTCAGTTTTGCCTACAGGTTATAGGTGGTATGCCAAGGTGAAAATTAAGGTTGGTAGGCTTTTCTTATTAGGGTTAGGGTTGTGTCTCTATCATAATAAAGGAAGTTAAAAAGGCAAAAAGAATTTCCAAGATTTGGGGGGTGGCGGTATTTAAAAAGCAAAAGGGGAAGTTATTCCTTATTTAATTCCTTCAAAACCTAACCAATTAAAACCCTACCTTCTATCTCTCACTCTCCTACTTTTCATTAAATAGCCATCATCTCTCTCCTCTTACACACACCGAAAAATCGTCCCCATCACCTTCTCTCTATTACTCTATGGCAATTCCCCAAACCCATCAACTCCCCTCACATTTTTCTTTATTTTTTTCTCTTAAGTCTTTTCAAACTTCATCTTTTTCATCCGGCTTTCTCTTACCCCCATTAAAACCAAAACTCCCTTATCTCCAAGACCCTTACAATTTCCCCCCAACAAAATCTACCCTCTTTACCTTCACAATGGTTCGATGCAAGAACGTCTCCGGTGAATCCACAAGTGCCCCAGCACCACCAGTCATCGAGATCATAAAATTCTTAAACTCCACTGCCAAGGAACGATGACAATAGTTGAAAGATCAGAATCCGTTTGCCGAGCAAGGTTTCAAGTTCCCTACTGAGGGGGAACAAGGTTTTGATCAAGAGGTGATAGACATAATCACAAAGCATAGTTGGGAAAATTTTGTGCGACACCCTGACGATATTTGCGTTCTCTTAGTGAGAGAATTTTATGCTCATCTAACAAGCCCCACCCAATCTGGTGTGTACGTGCGAGGAGAGAAAATAAAATTTACCACCGCAACAATCAACAAATACTATGGTCTGAAGAATGTGGTAGACCACCATAGCCCCTTTGCGGCTAGTGTTGATGCCCAAACACAAAAAGAAGTCCTTGAAGACTTATGCTTAAGTAGGACTGAACTGGACATGGCAACTCAATCTGTGGAGCGAGGATGCCTCAAACCTGAGGCCAAAGTCTGGAACCATTATGTGAAAACCCGTCTCATGCCCACATCCCACTCAGCCACTATCAACATCAATCGATTGCTCCTTATCCATTCTATCTTACATGGTCGGTCCATTGATGTTGGAAAGTTTATTATTGATGAAGTTTATGCTTTCCTCAAGAGGAAGCATAGCCACTCATTTTCCCAAACCTCATTACAGCCCCCTACCGAAAGAAACAGCTATTTGAAGACCCTCAGGAAGACGAGAAAGTTGCTGGTAAGAATACGATCACACCGGCCCAAATCCCCGGTCTGTGAGGATTTGATGATGATGCCCCAACAGAAACTATTGATGGAGGGGCAAAGACAGTTTCTGTAGTAAGGATTGCATCCTCCAGTACGACATGGATAACATATATGGCAACCTCACAACCTTTTTTAGGTATATTCAGGAAAGGGATGTCGCTCTCAACGCATACCTCAAAGAAATGCTACCCCACATGACTGTCGACTTTCCTTGCTTTCTTGAGGAACTATTTTATACTCTAAAAGACCCTCCCAAGACCAAAAAAGCAAGCTCTTCCTGCCCTACTCCTGCCTCAAAAAAATCTGCTACCCCGAGATAACCAGCTATTGATCATGAGACTACTCCGCAAGAACCTGCACCTGTTGAACTAGCCACAACAAAGAGTAATAAGAGAAAGAGAAAGGCCAGAACTTCAGCCTCTGCTACAGCTACTGAAGAACTTGCTAATGACCTCGTCACTATCGAGAGTGACGATGAGGAGACACTGCCACCAACCCCCACTCTTGTCCCAGAACCACCGGTGGAACAAACTCCAGATGCTACGACAAGAACAAAGTGCCGTCAGAAACGCGCAGCTGGACGAGTTTGGAACACACCTACTGAGGACTCTGAGACTGAGGAGGATGAACCAGCCCAACCACCAGAACCGAAAGATGAAGACACACCCATCGCCTCGCTGAAAAAGACAAGCATCAAACACACGATAACCAAAACAACAAAACCAAAGTAGAGTTAGCCAAGGTACCTTGCTTTGCATTTCATGTACATTAGTTTCATTTAGTTAATTTTATATGCATTGAAGACACTGCATCTTTCGAGTTTGGGGGAGGTAGCATTCATAGTTAGGCATTTGCATTTTGAACTTTTGGAACATAATTTTTGCTATTGCATTTTGTTTACTTCAAAGATACTTTTATGAACAAATTAAGGATGTCCAATGATGAACATCTAAAGTGTATGGATTGGAATTAATGGAATGATTATGACTGTTTGAGATTGGTAGAACTGACTTTAGGGCTTGATGCTTTGTGAATTAATTGTTACACGATTGCATGCTCTCTATGATTAAGATTGTTAGAAAAATCTTTAGGAAATGAATCTTGCATGCCTTAGTATAAATAAGTTAATGCACTTGAATGATAAATGAAAGCATCAAAGGCTTTGTTAGACTCCCAGTGCTTAAACATGTGCTGATATGAAAATAAATGCTTCGGCATAGCTGTAGAGGGACACTCCTGATAAGTGTTCAAAAGTACTATTTTTATTACCCTTTTTACTCATATTATTGCCAGACTTAAGCTCATATTAGTTGCATAATTAGCCATTCATACATTAATTCATGTTTCTTTCCACCGTTGAGCTTGATTACATAACTTGGTGATTTTTGTGGAAAAAGATGCTGCTTTGGTGTGTTTTTATGTGTGTGCATAATCACTTACCTAAACAAGGCTAGAACCAGTTGCCAGGGCAGTGCATGAAGGAGATGCCGAGCTAGTTGTCAAGGCAATGCTTGAAGGAGATGCCGAGCTAGTTGCCAAGGCAATTTTTGACAAAGAATAAGATGATATGGTAGTCGAAATTGATGACTAGATAAGCCCAAGATGACGTGGAGCAAAGTTAAATTCCAAAGGAGTTTGATTTCCATGAAGAGGTTAAAGAGAAATTAAATCCCAAGAAGATAGGAGAAGTTCTAGAAGGAATTTAAATATAATAAAGAATTATATTCTTTAAAGATAATTTAATTCCAACTTAACTTCCTCCTCAAGAAGGATTTTAACCTAACCATCTCCTATTTAAAGGACCAAGCCGTCAAAGAGAGGTAAGCAAGAGGAGGGAAATTTTCGACAACCCCATAGGGCAAGAGGAGAGAAATTTCGACAAGAGAGCAAGGGGGACAGGGTTCGATTTCTTCTTCTTCTTCTTTGCTTCCATTAGATTCATGGTTTGGGGATTATTCTTTGTATATCTTTTGAACCCAACCATGAACTAACTTGATTGGTTGGGGTTATTGTGTTTTGTTGTTGTGAGAAACAATTGAATTTTGTTTAGGTAATAAGAGTTTGCACTTTCAATTCAAGGTTTACTCATTCTTGGCTTCTATTCTTGTTTGCGAGTGAATTGGGAGAGGATCTCGTAACTTCATCTATTTATCTAATATTGGGAGAGTTAGATTCAAGAAACGAATGAGTATGGTCTTTATTCAATCTATTGATGGTGAAGATTAATCTGGCTTAGGAATAAGTTAAGGATTTCAACGGCTAAGAGGAGCGCAAGATTGGTTGTTGTTCACCCTTGATTCACACATGGATGTATTATCAAGGCATGCACAAGTAGCTAGAGTTTCGACTTAGGGATAAGAAGAAACCATTGAAGAACGCTCTGTCGAACCTTGAAGTTGCTGCCCAGCCGCCCAAGTAGTTGCCCAGCTAGTCGCCCAGACAACCATTGATTAGTTACCAAGGCAACCCCGCTGTGCAAGTTGCCACGACAACTGAGTTGCCCTTGCACTCTTTTACCAAGACGATCCAATCGGCTATCACACCTCAACTCACGATAACCTGACCTATTCTCTCTTTTTCTTTCATCTATTCTTTTAGTTTATTTCTTTTACTTTACTCATTAAAATCAACTCCTACTATCAATTGTGTTTTTACTTTTACAGTTCGATAACTAAAGCAAAGTGGCCCAAACGAATCCTTGTGGAGATGATACTCGATACTCGTATCACTTTATTACTTGCGACGTGTATACTTGCACAATTGTGTAGCACTTATTACGCACAACAACTCATCTTTGTGTTGTTTGCCTGGATACCGCATTTAAATAAATGGCAGCAACAACAAATGAGTAAATAAAAGTAGTCACATGATGACTCTACTAAATAGGCTAGGGAAGGGGGTGTTTGCTCCACTTTATTTTCAAGTCTAGGAAGGTAGTTGTGATGAGCTGACTCCCTTTGAAGCAGCAAAATAAAGAAAAAAAGGAGAGAAAAACAAAGATTACAATATGAGAGTAAAAATTGTTCTTAAATTGCTCATAAATATTAAGGTGCCTTAGAGAGCCTTCCTTGAAATTTTTCTTAGCCATGTTAAGCATAGATTGGATGCAATCACACACACACACACATGCAAAGAATGTTGTCCTAAGGAAAAGTTCTTAAAATCTCAGCTTAGTCTAGCATGTTGAAAGCCTATATTATTTTCTGAGAACTGAAATTTTGCCATAGCTCTGTCTTGCACTAAATTTTTGCCACAACATTTCTTCTGTTCTTTTCTACTCATTGCTTGAGGACAAGCAATAGCTTAAGTTTAGGGGTGTGGTAACTTTTCAAAATGCATATATTTCATACCTTTTTACTCTGTTATTTGCTTGTTTATAGGCTCATTTCATGGCATTTAGGTTGCATTTAATTTATAAAGTTGCATTTTGTTTCATAGCTTTGGTTTTTGTGGGTTAATTGTAAAATGGGTGCTGCTTGAGAAGGGTTTGATCTGGTTTCGTGATGTGCAGGTGAGCAGGGCAGAGTAGCTAAAAATGCCATAGCATTTTGGACTGAAAAGGCTGGGTGCAGAAAAAGACAAAACAGGAAGAAGATATTTTCTAGCCCACATGTGAGAACCCCCATTTGTCTCTTGTGCCAAGCATGTGCTAGGGAATATTCCTTAGGTCACAAAGGGAATGTTTAGGGCACAAAACCCTAGGAGCCTCTACTATAAAAAAGACAAAAAACCCTCTTTTAAGGGTGTGCTGAAAAAGTGACTTTAAGGCTAAGAGAGAGAAGAGCCAATGCGGCGACATTTCCTTCTTCTTCTTCCTCAACTTGGTGTCCTCCATTGTTGAAGCTCCAAGGGGTGACCTTGCTGGCCTTTGAGAGAAGCAGCAAGCCTAAGGCAATTTGTGGTAGTCCAAGGCGGAGCGGGAGATTTCTCTTCTTTCTGCTTTTGCTTTAACATTTTCTTTATTTTTGGAAATGGGTTGTATGAGACGAATGATGTTGGATGTTTATTACCCAGTCATGAACTAATTTTAGATGGCTTGGGTTTATTTGGATGCTTATGTTTCAGCTTCGTTCAATGGATGCCTTTGTGTTTTACAGTTTTATCCTTGCTTTGTCTACTGTTTTATTGCCCTAAGGTTGTAAGAGCCTTGGAGAGTTGGCCTTTCTTTAGGTGTTAGATTAGTCTAGTGGTCGAGAGAGCTAGACTTAGATTCACGTAGGCAATGGAGTTGGATGCTGAGAGGCACAACTCTAACCCACTTTAGAGATAATTGAAGGGTTTCAACGGGTAAAAAAGTGTAGTATTTCATGGGTAGAAGTATGTTAGGGTTCACGTTGAGAGGTATTGCTATAGCATATTAGCTACCATACTCCTTACTAAGGACAGCTTAGGAGCACCCTTAGTAAACCTTGTCGAGCATAGGATAGGCTAGAAAGTGGAGGTATCCATAAGAGCTAGACATAGGTTATCTAAGCAAACCCAGCCAGTCATTCCCATAGAGAGCTTCGCACACGTGTGAGGATAGTTTAAGTCTATTTAGTTCAGCCAGTTTTTATCACATTTGTTTGCTGACAACATTGCTTGCCTTGCTCCTGTTTGCTAAAGCAATTACATTTCCAGTTTGTGTTTGCATTGCTTAAGCTAGACCTGAAATACCTCCAATCCCTGTGGAGACGATACTCAATCATTACTTTACTACTTGTTCGATGTGTATACTTGTACTATTTGCTTATCATTTATAGTAGTCATTATCGTTAATTTCGTTAAAAATACTATTGTGATGTATTATTTCTTTATTTTCTTCCTTTTTTTTCTCTTTCCACCATGGACATATGAACTAGTAAAAACAGAGCATATTATATCTTGATTTCTTTCATTTCTTCTTCCTTAACCGTTAATTTTCCCCATCTTTTTCATCTTCTGCAACCGTTGTGGGAGGTACCTAATCCTCTTTCTCAAGAAGGTTTAAGGGTGAAGTTTTGTTTCTTGGTTCTTGGCCTAAATAATTAAATACCAGATTGTAATATTGTTGTAGACTGTGGAGTTCTAGAATGCACAGTTGTAAAAAAATACTTCACATAGGTTATCATAAGGTAGACTTTAGAAAATTGACTCTGATATAAGCAATCTAATTAGGATGGCAACGGGGCAGGTCGGGTTTTTGGCCTCCCTAACCCCGATCTGAAATTTAAATTATCCGCTCCAATCCCAACCCGCCCTAACTCTAATATATTTTATCCCCGCCCCGACATAATAAAAAATATAATTTGACCCCAAAAAAATTAATAAAAAATTAAATATAATATATAAATATATATAATTATATCGGGTCGAGAAATTTTCACCCTAAAATCTAACCCACCCCGTCCCAAACCCGATGTTTTAATAAAAAAAACTGCCCCTATATAGTCGGGTCGAGACCCGACAAGAACGGGTTAAATTGCCATCCCTAAATCTAATATACCAAAGTGAGCAAATTTGCCCTGATATTTTTTGTTTAAAAAATAGATAGTACTAATATATACTGTGGCAATACCAATCAAAAGTTCTAACTGGGAGCCATTTAATTATGTTAACCTGTGAGTGAAAACAACGCTTATTATTCATTGGATTCAGACCTTCAAGGACACCTTATCTTGCATGAGATTTTTCCTCTTCCCAACATTGATCAAACACTTTTGTAGATTCCCCCTTTCTCAACGTTGCCTGAACATCTACATGACTTCTCCCACCTCCTTCCTCATATACATGCCTGGAAAAATACTCGATTGATAAATAGTTACACCTCTGTCTAAAGAATCCGAAATTCGCGAGAAAAGAATTTTAAGTTTATGTCATGGAACCTCTTCTTGATCATTGTCTAAAACATACAAACAAATATATATATATATATCTTCATTCAAAAGGGTTCCTCGCATTAGGTTAATCGTCTTCAATTTCTTTTTCTTCGAACCAAATATCTAGAACTCAATTGACACGAAATAATCAATTGCTAACTCAAATTACAAACAATTAGTGTTATTATAAATGGATATGTAAACTTATGAACACTCATTCTATTTAAAGTCTTCAAAGCATAACAACGTTCACAGGAAAACTACGATGGAGTTAAAAAAATAAAGTTGATTGTCTTTTAAAATCTTCAACAAAGAGAAAGAAGATAAAAGGAGATCAAGAATACCTTATTTTTTTTATGTCCATGGAGAAGAGAGAGAAAAGAGGGAAAAAAGATAGAAATTGAAAAATAGCGTGTCAAATTAGTATTTTTTAACAGCTACTAACGACAGTGACCGTAGTAAAAGTGATATAAAAATTGAGTGACCATAATGAATGTTTTAAAAGTTCGGTGACCGTAATAAAAACACCCTAAAATTCGGTGACTACCAGTGTAGTTTACCCTAATAAATTTAATAATTAAGAAAATAATACAATATGTCACGGGGCTAGACTTCTGAACCAGCCTGACGTGCGGCCTTAGTCGAGTCCTTAAGACAAACGACTAAGTAAGCCTGAATCCTCGACCCGAAAGATCGAATTTCGAAGGCACCGAAGAACGCAAGATCGTTCTTAGCGGAAGCAAACTATGAGACCGGCTACGAAGAACTCTGAAAGAACGCGAAGAACAAGAGAAGAACAACTCAGAGAATTTAGAGTGAATGCGCTCTCTATTACTCAAGAATAGATGAAAGAATGGATGATTACAACTGAGGTGGGGAGGCCTCTATTTATAGTTGAGTCCCCTCTAATCCGACGGTCCCTACTGATTTACATCAACGGCCTAGATACAAATCTACCAACCACAAGGCATAATGCCAAGAATATTCCTTATCTATCTATGGAAAGAATCTCCTATGTTCACATAGGTGTGGATGGATAAGCCTTCTTGGATCTTCCCACGGATTGGGCCAGTCTGGTGGTCTCTTCAAGCCCAAAGTGTGCCTCAGAACCTCATGGACACCTTGGTGTGCACCCTATGGTGCCAATGACTCGGACTTGGGTTCACGGCCCGTGACATTCTCCCCCACCAAACTTGGCGACGCCCTCGTCGCTGCTCTGGAATGAAGTCGGCAACGATCCTGGGACCTCCTTGGCACCTTAGCTTTCTCCCAACTCTGAATCAAGCTTGCTTGTCCCCCCATAAGGACCGCTCTTCCCATAAAGAGCACCTGACTCGTGTTGGGTTGTCCACCCATATGGACTCCTCGCTTTGGTTGTCGCCGCCATGTAACATCGCTCGTCGAACCACCTTGCACATCTCGGCCGTAGGAACTCTTTCCTAGCAGCTAGGATTTGTCTCCACTTGGATCACCATGACCCTCGAACAAAGGTTTGGATGCCGCCTTTGAACTTTTACCATCTGATGGGTTAGGTTTCCTGCTGCCTACACCCAACAAACCGGACAAATCAAAACCAAAAACACAAAGATTGTGTTCGAGATGTACCTTCTTAGAGATGAACTCCCTCGCGTTCACTCTAAAATGCATCGGCCCTTCTACATCCTAGAAGTCTGATGCCCCATTTTGCATTGCCACTTCTTTCTCCACGAAGTTCAATGCTCCCTCCACCTTTCCCAACGGTGGCTTTTCACATAACGAATCGAGCTTCAAAGCCTCGCTCTCTTCGAGCTCGTCCTGTACCTTGGACTGCTTGACTCTATGTGGGCAATCAAGCCAACGATGTGGCTCCATGCAATGAAAACATTTCCATTGCACTTTCTCCTCCCTCGACTTGACTCTGTCGGGGCAATCGAGCCAACTGTGTGGCCCCTCGCAACGAAGACACTTTCGTTGCACCTCCGGCTTGACCGTTGTAGACGAAACAATCATGCCAGCTCTAGCTTCCCTTTTCACAGACTCATCGTTTACCTTGATGGCTGAAAGGTCGGCTTCCTTGGAACAATTCTTTAACCCATGCTCGCCGTCACAATAGAAGCACCTCCGTGGCTTTATTTCCCATGGTCGGACTAGCATCCTGGGCTTGTTCCACCTCGATGGCTTTTCCCCGCTATGCGAAGTCCCATCCATCTTTGTCGAAGCCTGCACCTCGGCTCCAACCGCATCACTCCGTCCCTCCACTTTGTCCGTCATGCCTGATATGCCTTCTACTCCCCCCTCCTAGCCCTTCACCTCGAGGCTCTCCTTGGCAATCACGAGGCTTTTCCTCTGGAACCTGGTGGTTTTGAACTTGGCCCATATCTTCTCACATGATGCCACAAAGTCTCTACGCCTCTGGGTCCTTCCTTCGACTGTCTGGGCCTCGTCACCTTTCTGTGCTGCAGCGTTTCCTCCTTTCCTTGTTGCCATCTCCAACAATGCCTTCCACGAGCACTCGATTCACAACCGTGGCTACGAACAGTGGGCTCTGATACCAATTGTCACGGGGCTAGACTTCTGAACCAGCTCGATGTGCGGCCTTAGTCGAGTCCTTAAGACAAACGACTAAGTAAGCCTGAATCCTCGACCCGAAAGATCGAATTCCGAAGGCACCAAAGAACGCAAGATCGTTCTTAGCGGAAGCAAACTATGAGACCGGCTACGAAGAACTCTGAAAGAACGCGAAGAACAAGAGAAGAACAACTCAGAGAATTTAGAGTGAATGCGCTCTCTATTACTCAAGAATAGATGAAAGAATGGATGATTACAACTGAGGTGGGGAGGCCTCTATTTATAGTTGAGTCCCCTCTAATCCGACGGTCCCTACTGATTTACATCAACGGCCTAGATACAACTCTACCAAGCATAAGGCATAATTCCAAGAATATTCCTTGGTTGCATAGTTAGCCATTCATGCATTAATCCATGTTTCCTTCCATCGTTGAGCTTGATTACATAAATTGGTAGTTTTTGTGGAAAAGATGCTGCTTTGGTGTGCTTTGTGTGTGTATGTGCAGGATCACTTGCGAAAGCAATGCCGAGCTAGTTGCCAGGGCAATGCATGAAGGATATGCCGAGCTAGATGCCAGGGCAATGCATGAAGGAGACGCCGAGCCAGTTGCCATGGCATTTGTCGACAAAAACTAAATGCAATAGGGATGTCAAAATTCATGATTTTACAAGCCCAAGATGACATGGAGCAAGGCCCAAGCCCAAAGGAATTTGATTGCCATGCAGAGATTAAAGAAGAATTAAATTCCAAGAAGATAGGAGAAGTTCTAACAGGAATAAAATTATAATAAAGAATTATATTCTTTAAAGATAATTTAATTCCAACTCAAACTCCTCCTCAAAGAAGGACTTTGGCCTAGCCCTATAAATATCAAGGGAATTTCGACAAGATGAATAGAGAGAGCAAGAGGGAATTTCGACAAGACCAAGAGAGGAAGCAAAGGGGAATTTTCGACAAGCTTCATCTTTTCTTCCTTGTTCGATTGGGTTCATGCTAGGGATTGTTTATCTTGTGTTTCTTTGGAACCTAGCCATGAACTAAATTTACTTGGCTATGGTTATTGTGTTTTGTGGTTGTGAGAAACTATTGGTTTTTGTTTAGGTAATAAGAGTTACACTTTTCTATTTCAAGGTTTATTCATTCTTGGTTCTTATTATTGATTGCGAGTGAATTGGGAGAGGATCTCGTGATTTCATCTATTTATTTAATATCGGGAGAGTTAGATTCAAGAAACGAATGAATATGATCTTTATGCAATCCAATGATGGTGAAGATTAATCCGGCTTAGGAATAAGTTAAGGATTTCAACGGCTAAGAGGAGCGCAAGATTGGTTGTTGTTCACCCTTGATTCACGCAGGGATGTATTATCAAGGCATGCACAAGTAGCTAGAGTTTCGACTTAGGGATAAGAAGAAACCACTGAAGAACGCTCCGCCGAACCTTGAAGTTGCTGCCCAGACGCCCAAGTAAGTTGCCCAACTAGTCGCTCAGGCAACCATTAATTAGTTGCCAAGGCAACCCCGTCGTGTAAGTTGCCACGGCAACTGAGTTGCCCGTGCACTCTTTTACCAAGACAATCCAATCGGCTATCACACCTCAACTCACTATAACCTGGCCTATCTCTCTCAATTGAATTCATCTTTTCTTTTACTTTAATTGCTTTCTATATTAGTCATTAGTTAAACTCCGATAATCCTTTATTTGTGTTTTTACTTTTTACAGTGCAAGAGACTAGATTCTTGAAGTAGCACCAATCCCTGTGGAGACGATATCTTTTATACTATAACTTGCGACGTGTATACTTGCACATTTGCGTAGCACTTATTACGCGCAACAAGTTTTTGGCGCCGTTGCCGGGGATTGGCAATAATGACTTTGTTTTTACTTTCTTGCACTTTCTTTATATTTTTCTTGTTTACAATTCAAAGGGCTAACAAACTTTGGTTTTGCATTGGTATATGACCAGGGCGAGACCGACTTCACCAGAATATCACTTTGATCCAGAAATCGAACGAACCTTACAAAGACTTAGACGAAGGATAAGAGAAGCAATGGCAAATCAAGACGGCAATCTAAATCAAGATGTTCGAGCAGGAGGAGGAGTGATTCTTGCACGAAACAGAACTATTCGAGACTATCTTGAAGAAGATCTTGATGGACTTAACCCAGGAGTTGTCGCACCTGAAATTGAAGCCGACCACTTTGAGTTGAAACCAGTAATGTTTAACATGATCAACACAATAGGTCAATTTGGCGGCTCAGCAACTGAAGATGCACGACAACATCTGAAATCTTTCCTCGAGATTTGCAACTCGTTCAAGATACACAGAGTCACCCCCGATGTATTACGATTAAGATTATTCCCCTATTCACTGAGGGGATAGGGCGAAAGCATGGTTGAATAGCATTCCTGCCGGATCCATAGCATCTTGGACTGATCTTTGTCGTGATTTCCTTGCTAGATTTAATCCTACAAATTTGACTGATAAGCTTTGTAACGACATTACTTCTTTTCGGCAGACAGATGATGAATCCATGTACGAGGCTTGGGAGCGATATAGAGAACTTCTACACAAATGCCCTCTACACGGATTCCCGGTGTGGACTCAAGTAACAATGTTTTACAACGCCATGAATACACCAACAAGGATGATGCTATATGCCTCAGAAAATGGCATACTCCTAGATAAGTCGCCGAAGGAAGCAATGCAAATCTTAAACAGGCTGGCCAAGAATGACTATCAATTCCCATCTACTAGAAGAGGAGGAGTTAGACGCCAAGCCACAATACATGAACTAGGATCATCAGATTCAATTTCGGCACAATTGGCAGCTTTAACCAAGATGGTCCAGAACATGCAAAAACCAAACAACACACATGAAGTCAAGGTAATGGATTCTTTTTGTGAGTTATGTGGTGATAACCATAATTCTTCTGAATGTATGCAGAATCCGGAATCCAGCTTCTATGTGGGGAATTACAATCGGGGCAATAACATGATGTCCAATACATACAATCCAGCTTGGAAGAAGCACCCGAATTTTTCATGGAGTAATCCCAACAATGCTCTAAACTAGAACAATCAGAATGCACAAGCATCGGGATTCCAAAGAGAATATGCCACGACAATGCGGATGCCGCGAAACAACAACCGACAACATCTAGTTCTTTGGAAAATTCTCTAAATGCTTTTATGATGAAAACTGAATCTTATATGGCTGAGAATAGTAATTTCATAAAAAGAACGATGATTTTATTAACAGGACCGAGATGAGATTGCAAAACCAAGAGGCGGCAATCAAATCATTGGAAAATCAAGTCGGACGGTTTGCTGCAAAAATCAACACCGGACCACAAGGAGGTTTACCTAAGCGATACCAAGTCGCAAGAGGAACTGCCATGAGCAATGTAAGGCAATCACCACCGTGTGGCCAACAACTTAGAGAGGTTCAAACCCACTCGTCAAACAAAACTCCACAAAAAGATCAAGACGAACCTAGCGGCAAAGCCTCAGATGCTGAACCAGGAATTGCCGCGGCAACCGGCAATAAACATGCCTCGACAACCGACGACGCCTCGGCAACCTGCGATAAGCATGCCTCGGCAACCCCAGTTGATAATGCCTCGGCAACTCCAGATGTCCCGGCAATGCCGTCAATCAGGTTTCAAACCAATGAAAGGATCGAAGATATCCGACTTCCACCACCATTCCCACAAAGGTTGAAGCGACAAAAGCAAGAATACCAATTCAAGAAGTTTCTTGATATCCTAAAGCAAGTCCACATCAACTTGCCATTGGTGGAAGCAATTGAACAAATGCCAAACTATGCCAAGTTCCTTAAAGACATTGTGTCCAAATGAACAAGGATATGAGAGTTTGAAACAGTTGCCGCGACAGAGGGATGCATGGCAATGTTGCACAATCGTATGCCGCCCAAGTTGAAGGATCCCGGAAGTTTCACAATACCCTGTTCTATTGGAAATCACTATGTCGGGAAAGCACTATGCGACCTAGGGGCTAGCATAAACTTGATGCCTAAATCGTTTTTCCAGAAACTAGGAATCGGGAAGGCAAGACCTACAACAGTTATGCTACAGCTAGCCGACAGATCCTATGTGCATCCAGAGGGAAAAATCAAGGACATACTGGTAAAAGTTGATAAATTTATTTTTCCCGCTGACTTTATTGTTTTGGATTGTGAAGCAGATGAGCATACACCCATCATTCTCGGGAGACCATTCCTAGCAACAGGGAGAACCTTGATTGATGTTGAAAAGGGAGAACTCACAATGAGGGTGAATGACCAGCAAGTTAAACTAAATGTGTTCCAAACACTAAGGCATGCCGATGATCCAGAAGAATGCCAACTACTTCATGCCACGGCAGAGTTTAACTTCGATGAGGAATTTAGTTGCCTCAGCAACTACATTGCCAACCAAAAGGAACAACCAGAAGAGGCAAATTGGCTAGTCAACCGACCAGGTACATACTTTGAACCACTGGACTACTCAGGTAAGGAAGGTAAGCTCGAAAAACCCTCTATCGAAAATCCACCAATTCTTGAGTTGAAACAATTGCGAGCAACGAAATATATGTATACTTAGGGACCGATAATACATTACACCGTAATTATTTCTTCTAAGTTACAGCCTAAGCGAAAAAAAGAAGGCGATAAACATGTTGAAGCTACATAAAAATGCAATAGGGTGGACAATTGCTGACTTGAAGGGAATTAGCCCGGCGGTGTGCATGCACAAGATCTTGTTGGAAGATGATCACAAACCTTCAATTGAGGCCCATAGGAGACTGAATCATGCCATGAAAGGGGTTGTAATGAAAGAAATCATCAAGTGGCTTGACGCCGCATTATATACCCTATCTCCGATAGTATGGGTAAGTCCGGTACAATGTGTACCGAAAAAGGAGGTATAACAGTGGTAAGCAATGAAAATAATGAACTTATCCCAACCAGATCGTGACCGGTTGGAGGGTTTGTATGGACTATAGAAAGCTAAACAAAGCCACTAGGAAAGATCACTTCCCATTACCCTTTATTGATCAAATGCTTGACCGTCTTGCAGGTAAACCCTTTTATTGTTTTCTTGATGGTTATTCAGGTTACAATCAGATTGCCATAGCACCAGAAGATCAAGAAAAGACAACCTTCACATGCCCATACGGTACTTATGCCTTCCGAATGATGCCGTTCGGATTGTGTAACGCCCCGACAACCTTTCAAAGATGCATGATCGCACTCTTTTCAGACATGGTCGAAGACTTCCTTGAGATCTTCATGGATGATTTTTCGGTTTTTGGTAATGACTTCGACGGCTGTCTCGGCAATTTAGAGAGGGTGTTAGCAAGATGCGAAGAAACGGACTTAGTCCTCAATTGGGAGAAATGCCACTTTATGGTAGATGAAGGAATAGTGCTCGGCCACAAGATTTCATCCAAGGGAATTGAAGTAGACAAAGCCAAGGTGGACGTGATCGAGAGATTACCCCACCAAATTCGGTTAAAGGAATTCAAGTTTTCTCGGACATGCAGTTTTTTACAGAGGTTCATTCATAATTTTTCTAAAATCACTAAACCTTTGTGTAATCTGCTTGAACAGATAAAGTCTTCGATTTTGATGATTCTTGCACTCAAGCATTCAAAACCCTAAAGAAAAAGCTTGCCTTGGCACCCATTGTCGCTCCACCCAGTTTGGGCGCTACCTTTTGAGCTCATGTGTGATGCAAGTGATTTCGCGGTAGGAGCAAATCTAGGCCAACGCACAGTAAGACCTTTCATGTGATATACTACGCTAGTAAAACTCTTAATGGTGCTCAAGTGAATTACACAACAACGGAGAAAGAGTTACTAGCAGTAGTTTTCGCATTTGACAAGTTCTGATCCTATTTAACAACGGAGAAAGAGTTACTAGCTGTAGTTTTCGCATTTGACAAGTTCCGATCCTATTTAATTGGTACAAAGGTAATTGTTCATACGGACCATTCGGCAATCAAATACTTATTTGCTAAAAAGGATGCTAAACCTCGTTTGATTCGTTGGATATTACTTTTACAAGAATTTGATATTGAAATTAAGGACAGGAAAGGAACAGAAAATCAAGTGGCCGATCACTTATCACGTTTGGAATGCAATAGGGAGGAGGACGTGGATCTAGAGATATACGATGCATTCTCGGATGAACAAATTCTAGTTGCCTCGGCAACCCTTGACGCCTCAGCAACCCTAGATGCCTCGGCAACCCATGACGCCTCGGCAACCATGGATTCACACACCTCGGCAACTCTCGATGCCGCAGCAGCCTTTGACGCACACGCCTCGGCAATTTTGGGAGCGAGTCTGTGGCAAAGACATGCCTCGGCAATACCCTGGTACGCGGATTTAGTTAACTTCCTTGTTTGTGGTATTTTTCCTTATGGCATTACTCACCAAGGGAAGAAGCGGTTCCGCCATAATGCTAAGCATTACTTTTGGGACGAGCCTCTTTTGTTTAAACAATGTGCAGATCAGATTATACGCCAATGTGTCCCTGAAGAAGAGCAACAGAATGTACTCCGGCAATGCCATTCTTCACCCTATGGAGGACATTTTGGAGGAACTCGTATCACATGACCAAAGTCTTGCAATCCGGTTTGTATTGGCCAACATTGTACAAAGATGCCCAAGACTTTTACAAGCAATGTGATCGTTGCGGAGGACGGGCAATATCTCTAGACGACATGAGATGCCACTCGAAACATCATTGAGGTGGAACTGCTCGATGTATGGGGATCGATTTTATGGGACCTTTCCCATCTTCATTCGCAACCTCTACATCTTACTCGTCGTCGACTATGTGTCTAAATGGGTAGAGGCAGCTGCAGTTCCCAACGACGATTCCAAGACCGTGCAACGATTCCTCGTATAAAAATATTTTACATGGTTTGGGATGTCGAGAGCAATTATCGCGACGGGGCAAGCATTTTGACAATGTACTAATTGCCAAGATGTTGCAATGCTTCGCATATCACACAAGATCGCCACGGCATATCACCCACAAACCAACGGGCAAGCAGAAATTTCCAACCGGGAGTTGAAGGGAATACTCGAGAAAGTTGTAAATCCCTCAAGGAAGGAATGGTCATTAAGACTAGATGACGCACTTTGGGCATATCGCACTGCATTCAAAACACCCTTAGGTATGTCCCCCTTCCGACTTGTCTATGGCAAAACATGCCATCTACCGGTGGAAATCGAGCACAAGGCGTACTGGGCAATCAAGACCATGAATATGGATTGGGAAAGTGCTGGACAAAAGCGCTTGATGGATCTTAATGAGATAGAAGAATTCCGTGCACTCGCCTATAACAATGCACGAATCTACAAGGAGAAAACAAAGCGATGGCACGACAAGAAACTATTGTCACGGCAATTCACGCCAGGGCAACTAGTTCTCCTATTCAATTCTCGGCTAAAACTTTTCCCGGGAAAGCTGAAATCAAGATGGTCGGGACCATTTGAAGTCGTCAAACAATTCTCCCATGGTGCTGTGATAATCAAGTCCATCTCTGACAACCATGAATTCAAAGTTAATGGACAAAGATTGAAGCACTACAATGGTGCCCATGTGGAACGTAACAAGGAAGTGGTCAATTTAGGAGATGCATGAGCATGCTCTCCCTTTTGATATTTTTATTTTTATTTGTTTTTGTTTTTGTTTTTGTCGATTAGTTAATTATTTATTTTTCATTTTTTTCCGATTTTTTTATTTTATTTTATTATTTTTCCGATTATTAGTAGTTTTAGGATAGATTTTTTTTATTCAAGTCTAAGAATCCTATTACACATCTTTATTTATTTTCTTTATTAGTTTATCTTTAATTTTAATCCTTATTTGATTTGTTTTTGAATTGTAGGAAAGGAAGTTCAAGAGAAAGAAGGAATTCTAAACCAAGTAGGAAAACATCTTCAACAAGGAAACTAATGGGCTGAATCTAAGGCTTATATAAAGCCTCCAATTCATCCTAACCAAAACCCCTTTGTCGAAAATCCCTACCAAACCCTAAACCCTTTTTTCAATTTCCCCCAATCCCAACCACCTATCTTTTCTATAAAACCCATCACCCTTAACCTATTCCTACTTTATATCTTGCAACTTTTTAGTTTCTTTTCTTTTCTTTTCTTTGTTTTTACTCACAACCAAGATCATACATGGCATCCAAGATTAAACTTTTAGTTCATCCAAGTTCCTCCAAAGAACTAAGATACAAGAAGTTTGCTACACCGGCAGTTCAAGAAAGATTTCAATCCAAGTTTGAAAGCCGGAAGAGTCATGAAGAACAAGGCTTTGAATACTCCAACTCTCATCAAGATTTCGGCCTTGAAACATTCATCTTCAAGAGGATTGCACATCAAAAGTGGCAAATCTATTGCCATCAACCGGAACCAGGTGACATCTCATGGGTAAGAGAATTCTATGCTCACTCACCTAACCCGGATAATCCTTATGTTTTTGTTCGTGACAAGGCCATACTTATAAGTCCCGAAAGCATCAACACCTTTTACGGACTTTACATTGAGAGGGACGAGCATCAAGCCTTCGTTGACCAAATCAATCCCAAGCAACTCGACAAGGTGCTTCAAGAACTCACTCAACCGGGAACTCAGTGGAACGACAGTAAATACAAGGGCACGGTAAATCGCCTTCGGCTTAAACCCGAGGCAAAACTATGGAATAAGTTTGTTAAAACTTCTTTAATGCCCTCCACACACAATACTACCGTTGATATACCACGTCTTTTGCTCATACATTCTATTTTGCATAATCGCATCATTAACATTGGAAAAATTATTTGTGATGAGATTTTTGTATGCAGCTCAAAAGATAAGGGTTATCTTTTCTTCCCTTGCTTAATTTCTAATCTTTGCAAGGAGATGCATGTCCCGAGTGAGTCCACCATGAAAAGACCCTACCCAAGTCTGGTTGGAATCAAGCACTAATCCGGAAGCTAATGGGAGAGGCACCGGAAGATTCTTCAAGGCCTCCAATTGCCACGGCAACTTCTGCCGCCGCGGCAATCCCTAATGCCCAAGCACCCAACGTCAGGACAACTCGGCCATTAATCCCGGGACACTTTGAAGCACTTTTGAACCCATTAATCCCGGTACATGAAGGAGCACAACAATGCCATCACTCAAGTCATCCTAGAAAAGTACCCGGACAATCATGTGTCATTCCCAATCTTTCCCGCCGAGATTCTTGCCCCGGCAACCAATGAAGCAGTCTCCACGGCAACCAAGGAAGCTGACGCCACGGCAACCAACCCTGACGACATCCCGGCAACCACTGCAAAAGCCAAAGGTAAAGCACCTATGCCCGAATCAACTCCTACGGAATCATTTTCTGATTTTTCAGATTCGGACGAGTCCTCCATTGAACCAATAAAGACCGCACCAATTGTATCCTCCAAGCGAAAAGCCATTGACATTGATGAAGAGGATGATGAGGACAACCTCGCACGAGGATCGATTCCACCACCGGCAACAAGAAAACAACCATCGCATTCAAGCAAGAAAATCAAGACGCCAACTAGAAGGAAACTAATCATCTACGATGACGAACTCTCAGAGTAAGTCCTCGTATGCATTTTTATTTTTATTTTTCGTTATTTTTATGCATGCATTGAGGACAATGCCTCACTCGAGTTTGGGGGGGATTGTTATTAGTAATTACCATGTTTAGTTACATTAAGTATTACATTTAGGATACATAAATTGCTTGCCATGCCTTTAATTGAAACAAGAATTGCTTAGATTTGATGAATATTCGATGATGACTTTTCCAATGCACTTAATTGATAGAATTTTTATTCTAGGATAACCATGGAAAAACTTAGAATTTTACTATGATGCTAAATTTGATGAAACACTGTTGTGGTTTGATTGATTTAAGGAGTTCTAGTAAACTTAGGTTGATAATTAACAAATTGGGGGATTAGAATAAAAATTGGATGAATGCTAGAGGTGCCCGAAATTGGCTCTAGCATATGCTAAAAAAAATTGATCACTAGAGGTGCCCGAAACTGGCTCTAGGAGGTGTTAAAAAAAATTTAACTAGAGGTGCCCGAAACCGGCTCTAGTCGATTAACTTAAGAAAACTAAAAACAAAACACTAGAGGTGCCTGAAATTGGCTCTAGTTAAAACATCTTAAAAAGAACCCAATGAAGTAATTTGAAAACCTATTGTTTGCATAGAATCCGAAAAATCAACTTGCACACAACTCCGCACACACTCACAAGCATTATAGTTTGATTCCGAGTAATTCCTCAGTTTTCTGAAAAATAAAAAGCCAATCATACTTTGTGCCCCGGTTCAGAGAATTGAAATCAAGTTCAAAGCTGAGTTTGTGAAAATTGAAGTCTTGGCAGGTAATTATGAGTTTGCATTGCTTGAGGACAAGCAATAGTTCGAGTTTGGGGGTGTGATAAGTGTTCAAAAGTACTATTTTTCTTACCCTTTTTACTCATATTATTGTTAGACTTAAGCTCATATTAGTTGCATAGTTAGCCATTCATGCATTAATCCATGTTTCCTTCCATCGTTGAGCTTGATTACATAAATTGGTAGTTTTTGTGGAAAAGATGCTGCTTTGGTGTGCTTTGTGTGTGTATGTGCAGGATCACTTGCCAAAGCAATGCCGAGCTAGTTGCCAGGGCAATGCATGAAGGATATGCCGAGCTAGATGCCAGGGCAATGCATGAAGGAGACGCCGAGCCAGTTGCCATGGCATTTGTCGACAAAAACTAAATGCAATAGGGATGTCGAAATTCATGATTTTACAAGCCCAAGATGACATGGAGCAAGGCCCAAGCCCAAAGGAATTTGATTGCCATGCAGAGATTAAAGGAGAATTAAATTCCAAGAAGATAGGAGAAGTTCTAATAGGAATAAAATTATAATAAAGAATTATATTCTTTAAAGATAATTTAATTCCAACTCAAACTCCTCCTCAAAGAAGGACTTTGGCCTAGCCCTATAAATATCAAGGGAATTTCGACAAGATGAATAGAGAGAGCAAGAGGGAATTTTGACAAGACCAAGAGAGGAAACAAAGGGGAATTTTCGACAAGCTTCATCTTTTCTTCCTTGTTCGATTGGGTTCATGCTAGGGATTGTTTATCTTGTGTTTCTTTGGAACCTAGCCATGAACTAAATTTACTTGGCTATGGTTATTGTGTTTTGTGGTTGTGAGAAACTATTGGTTTTTGTTTAGGTAATAAGAGTTGCACTTTTCTATTTCAAGGTTTATTCATTCTTGGTTCTTATTATTGCTTGCGAGTGAATTGGGAGAGGATCTCGTGATTTCATCCATTTATCTAATATCGGGAGAGTTAGATTCAAGAAACGAATGAATATGATCTTTATGCAATCCAATGATGGTGAAGATTAATCCGGCTTAGGAATAAGTTAAGGATTTCAACGGCTAAGAGGAGCGCAAGATTGGTTGTTGTTCACCCTTGATTCACGCAGGGATGTATTATCAAGGCATGCACAAGTAGCTAGAGTACTTAGGGATAAGAAGAAACCACTGAAGAACGCTCCGCCGAACCTTGAGTTGCTGCCCAGACGCCCAAGTAAGTTGCCCAACTAGTCGCCCAGGCAACCATTAATTAGTTGCCAAGGCAACCCCGTCGTGTAAGTTGCCACGGCAACTGAGTTGCCCGTGCACTCTTTTACCAAGACAATCCAATCGGCTATCACACCTCAACTCACTATAACCTGGCCTATCTCTCTCAATTGAATTCATCTTTTCTTTTACTTTAATTGCTTTCTATATTAGTCATTAGTTAAACTCCGATAATCCTTTATTTGTGTTTTTACTTTTTACAGTGCAAGAGACTAGATTCTTGAAGTAGCACCAATCCCTGTGGAGACGATATCTTTTATACTATAACTTGCGACGTGTATACTTGCACATTTGCGTAGCACTTATTACGCGCAACAATTACAACTGAGGTGGGGAGGCCTCTATTTATAGTTGAGTCCCCTCTAATCCAACGGTCCCTACTGATTTACATCAACGGCCTAGATACAACTCTACCAACTATAAGGCATAATGCCAAGAATATTCCTTAGCTATCTATGGAAAGAATCTCCTATGTTCACATAGGTGTGGATGGATAAGCCTTCTTGGATCTTCCCACGGATCGGGCCAGTCTGGTGGTCTCTTCAAGCCCAAAGTGTGCCTCAGAACCTCATGGACACCTTGGTGTGCACCCTGTGGTGCCAATGACTCAGACCTGGGTTCACGGCCCGTGACAAATACAATATAAAAATATAAATGTAACCATTTAAATAAACCCCTTGAAATATGTAAGACTTCTCAAATAACGAGATCCAATACTTGCTACTAACATAACCAAAACAACTAATATATCAGGCATAATCTAAATTCGTCTACACCCGCATTACCTACTATAAGACATCTTGTAATCATTTCCACTTATATTTACAAATCCAATAACACCTCTAGGGGCGGTTCAAAGATTTACGGGCCATGTACAATTTATTAAAATGGGACCCTTTAATTTATAATCTCAAAATATATAAGGTTTTTTAAAATATATTTTTATCTTAGTAAAAAATATATTATAGGGCCCTCTTTAAAGTCATTTTTTTCTTGTTTTATCAAACCAAAATTTTTGTTTTCTCCCTATAAACATTTAGTTCAACTCATTTGGAGCATCTATTTTATTGGAGCCCTGTGGGTTTCTCACCTCACATATGTTCAAAACCCCCCACTGAACACCGTCATCTACAAGGTCCATTAAATCGCATGGCCTCCTAACACAACACCACCCGTACCTTAAAGAGCTCTAACACAACCTTATTGAGCAAAGTTGAAACAATGCTATCATCAGTCTATAACATCAAACAATATTGCATCTCCAAGAATGTTCTTGCACCTTAAAATGAAAATATATGTAAGCATAAATCGAGCAAAAACGCAGCAGAAAGATCAAAATTCATAAATACCTTAAGCCATTTTCAAAACCGTATGCCAATTGAGATGTGGTTGCACCACCGTCGAGCATGTCGAACCACCTTCGAACACTTGAAACCACCGTTGCAAGGCCTCGAACCACCGTCGAATATAGCGAATTCGACTATACGAAAACTAAAATGCCAAAGATCTTCTAAGCACTAAAAAACTCACTTAGATGGAATATGTGATTCTTTGTATTTGATGCTTAGGGACCTTAGGCTAATGAGGTATTTATAGTGTTGGTTCACCATCAAAAACCAACCTTAATTACCCGTTAATTCCCCTTAACTCCCATGTTTGGAGCGGCAAAACCAACCCACGAACCACCTTAATCTCAATGTGAGAGCAATTAAGTGGTGGATTGAGAACATGGGAATAACCCACGGACTGCATTCCATTCCAACATTCTCCCACTTGGTTCATATTGTTTATGAGTACATAAAGTCGATACATAATGCACGAATCATGGTGACATTTTCTCTTAAGATTTGAGTAGTATCTTCCATGTATCACAATACATCAAGTCTCAACGCTTTAGCCCAAACACTTAATGAATAAACCCAATGTTTATTCTTGGTCCAAACTTTAGTGACATTTCTCGAAACAATTAACTTAATCTGTACACAACATATATGAGAAATATCAAACTTTATTAGAGTTTCAACATAATCGTTCTTACAACGAAAATTTACAAAGTAGGAACAAGTCCCATAGTGAAAACATGATCCTTAAATTTATGTGGTGGCATGCCCTTAGTCAAAGGATCAGCTAACAGCTGCTCAGTTTTAATGTGCTCAATGACCATTTTCTTTATTTAACACGTTCTATTATGGCTAGGTACTTAATGTCGATGTGTTTACTTTGACTTCCACTTTTGTTGTTCTTAGCCATAAAGACAACAGCTAAATTGTCACAATATATCCTTAATGGCCTAGAAATAGAATCCACAAGTCTAAGCCCATAAGTGAAACTCCTTAACCATACTCCATGTGAGGTAGCCTCAAAACACGAAACGAGCTCAACCTCTATAGTAGAATTGGTAGTCAATGTCTGCTTGACGCTCCTCCAAGATATAGCTCCGTTGGCAAACATAAATATGTAACCCGATGTTGATTTTCGTGAATCAACACAACCAGCAAAGTCTGAATCGGAGTAACCAATCACCTCCAAATCGTCAGATCATTTGTATGTAAGCATATATTATGTTGTCCCTTTGGGATATCTCAAAACCTTCTTTGTAGCTTTCTAGTGGTCCATACCCGGATTACTCTGATATCTTCCCAACATCTCATTGACAAATGTAATGTCAGGTCTTGTACAGACTTGAGCATACATCAGGCTTCCAACAGCAGAAGCATATGGAATGTTTTTCATTTTTTCCCTCTCAAATTCGTTCTTCAGGCATTGGCTCATATTGAACTTATCACCCTTCACGATATGAGCAATACTAGGTGAACAATCTTTCATCCGAAATCTTTCTAAAACTTTACTAGTATAGGTTTCTTGAGATAGGCCTAAGACACCTTTATGTCTATCACGATGAATCTTAATGCCAATGACATAAGATGCATCACCCATATCTTTCATATAAAAATTCTTAGAAATGAATTGTTTCACCTCATGTAGCACACCCCTATCATTTGTTGCAAGTAAAATGTCATTTACATATACAATAAGGAAACAAAATTTTCTCCCACTGACCTTCTGGTATATACATTGATCCATGATATTCTCAACAAAACCAAATGAAGAGACAACTTCATGGAATTTCAAATACCACTGACTGGAGGCTTGTTTCAATCCATATATAGATTTCTTTAACTTAGAAACCAAATTTTCACCATCACTAGAGGAAAACCCTTCAGGTTGTTTCATGTATACCTCTTCCTCTAGGTCACCATTAAGAAAGGCGGTTTTCACATCCATTTGTTGTAACTCAAGGTTAAATTGAGCTACTAATGCTAACACAACTTGTAAGGAATATTTCTTATATACTGGACTAAAAGTCTCAGTGTAATCGATTCTTTCTCGCTGAGTGGATCCTTTAGAAATGAGTCTTAATTTATATCTTTCTATGTTGCCTTTTGAGTCTCTTTTTGTTTTAAGAGCCATTTACATCCAATGGCTTTTACACCATTAGGCAACGATACAAGATCTCAAACATTGTTGCTTTTCATAGAACTCATCTCATCCTTCATATTATCATACCATAACGTTGATTCATTGCACCTCATGGCTTGTGAAAATGACTCAAGATCATTTTTAGCTCCAACGTTATAGTCAAATTCTTGTAAATACACAAAATAATCACTAGAAATTGCTAATTTTCTTTCTCTGGCAGATCTCCTTAATGTTTAACCAACATTTTCTTGTGGATTGTGTAGTTCAACTTGTTGTTCTAAATTTTCTTAAACAACTTGATCTACTGTAATGTTTTTAGTATGTAACGTCCTAAACCCGGCCCAAAAGGAAACTAGAGTTAAGAACGTTACTATAGAGAAAACTGGAAACACGAGCAAGAAAATTTCAAACTTTCTAGAAAACAAATCACTTAATCAGCAGAATTTGTTAATCATATTTCCTCATGGCTTATCATGAATCAACAAGAGTGTTTTCTTAACACTTATAAACTTTCTCGGATTAATTCATTCTAAAGTATAACTGATTATTTCCAAAATGAACTGATTTTATAAGTTTTTGATGTATTGGTTTGCACTCCGGCTTTGTTGGCAGTTTGTGCACCACTATGTCAGTATTCAATCCTGGCATATCTTGATAAGTCCAGGCGAAAACATCCTTAAATTCCTAGAGTAGGGTTATCAGTTCGTGCTTGGTTTTCGAGGAAAACGTCGTCCTTATTTTTACTTTTTTTTCTCTCTTCTTCAGTACCCAAGTTTACAACTTCTGTTTCTTCTTGGTGGGGCATGATTTGCCTTTCTTCGTTGGCCACCATTCTCCTCAGTTCTACAGGGTCCTCACATTCTATCTCTTCATCTTTTTCCTCAATTTCCTCTGAGAACTCGGGGCATTCAAAATTCACTCCGAGATCAGATCCGGTATCATTCATACAGTCAATCATGAGAGACCTGCATTAAATGAGAATGAATTGTATTGGGAAGAGGACGGCTTTATATGAAGTGAATGAACATGAAGAATGAATGAATGAAATAAATGGAATGTTTGTCATTTAATAAAACGGGGAAGATATTTTCATTTCAACAAAAAGTTAACATAGGTGCCCTATACAAGAGATCCCCATTGTTTATGGGAAAAAACAAAAAGTTGATTCAGAGCATTACTCTGATCTAGTCCTAAAAACCATAGGTAGATCAATGCAGCTCCAGTTATCAAGTGTTTCCCCGAGATGGCAGGGGCGGATGTTGGTCAACATTTTGCTGATTTGGCCCTTTCCAGCTATCATGTTGATGTACATCCCTTCAAGTGATTCATTGAATATCTCCTCCTTGTTGAGTACGTCATTTTCCTTAATTGCCTCTTCAACTTCTTGACCTGGTTGGTAGAATCCTCCAGAGACAAAAGTGGTTTTCAAACTAGGGAAGGATATTGGTCTCCATAGAATGTCTTCTCCTTTAAATCTGGCTTTTCTTTGTTCTTCTTTTCTCTTGTATTCTTCTTTTCTCTGTTGGACACTTGGTTTGTAACCCAGCCCAAAACGGTCCTTCTTGGTTATCATACTTTTGGCTCTTAGGCTCCCTTGCAATCTCTTCCCCAACCATTTTCCTGCTTTGGCTCCTCGGCCCAAAGTTTCAACGACGGTCATCTTGGTACAATTAGATAACATGGGATAGGGGATCTGACTTCCCTCCGCGACGAATGTGGCATTCACTAGCTCTAATGCTCGAAAAGAGCATTCTGCAGCGTCCTCTTCATTTTGAATGTAGGGGACATCTGATGTCACTGAAGCAACAATTTCCTACTCGGCCTCTACTGTGACCAATTTGCCTTCGACTATGAATTTTAATTTCTGATGTAATGATAAGGGGACAACTCCTGCGGAGTGAATCCATGGCCTTCCCAATAAGCAGTTGTAAGATGGTTTTATGTCTATTACCACAAAATCAATCACATACTCAGTCGGCCCGATCAATAGAGGCACCTCAATTTTTTCTATTATTCCTCTTTGTGTACCGTCAAAGGCTCTCACGGAGTTATGGCAGGGCTTTAGGTGAGAACCATCTATTGGTAGTTTCTGCAAGGTCACCATAGGCAGCACGTTCAGTGCTGACCCGTTGTCAATCAGTACCCCAGGTACCACATACCCTTTACAGTGGGTTGTGATGTTAAGGGCTTTGGTGGACCCTATTCCGCCCTCGGGGATCTCGTCATCACTGAATGTTATATGGTTATAGGCAGTGATATGCCCCACTATCCTGTCCAATTTTGCCAAAGAAATGTCCTGGGGCACAAAAGTCTGATTTAGTACTTTTAATAGTGCTTCACGGTGTCTTTCTAAACTCAAGAGCAACTTAAGCACCTTGATCCTAGCCGGTTACTTTCGTAGTTGTTCCACTATGTTGTACTCGCTATGTCTCAGGAACTTTAGAAATTCTTTGGCCTGAGCCTCGGTTACCGGTTCATTTATCTTTGAAAGAGGTTCTTCATCGAATATCTACGTGGGGGTAACCGATGTATTCTTTCCTTTATCTTTGATCGCTTCAGTAGCCCTCAAGGTCTCAGAGGAATAACATCTGTTGCTCCTCGTGAAATGGCCCACCTCACCGACATTCACATCGCTCTTGCTTTGTTCGTCGTTTAGTGTAGGCTCTTTTACCTCACCATGTTCTGGCATTTCTGGCGTTGTCAAATTTATAGCATAGTTCCAGGGAGTTTGTCGCATATCCTTGAATGGGAACGAGGATGGTGCTGAGATGATGATCTTGGGATTTATCTTAGTGGTTTCTCCTTGGGAGGCACCTGCACTCCCCGTCATATGTATGTCCAACCTCTTCTTTCCCGTGGGCTCTTCGAAAAAATCTATTTGCTTTTCATTCATCAATTGTTGTACCAATCTCTTAAACTCGTCGCACTTTTAGATGTCGTGCCCTTCGTCCTGATGGAATTCGCAATACACTTCACATCTCTTCTGCCTTATTACCATGCCTTTGTCGATCACATGGGCCATGCACAATTGTTGAAATACCCACCTCAGAGGAGATTTGATTTCTGACACATCATCCTTAATCTTCCTGGTAAAGCATTCCTCAATAACATTTACTCCTCTGTTCTCATGATTAGGCAACGGGTTAGTAGCAACACTTGGTTCTTCAAACTTCAGTATCCCATAATCAATTAAGTTCTGCACAGGTTTTTTGAAAGCAAGGCAGTTCTCGGTAGGATGACCAGGGGCACCTCCATGATAGTTGCAATGTGCGTTCGGGTTATACCAGGTCGGGAATGGCGGTTTGAAAGGAGTAACGTAATATGGACAGACCAGGTCTACTTCATACAACTGGGAGTAAAGCTCTGAGTACGGAACGGGTAGTGGAGTAAAAGTTTGTTTTTCTTTCTCTTTTCTCGAGGTTCTCTCCTCTCTTTGATTTGAGTTTTGATCTTTTCCCACAGGTGCTTGTGGCTGTGAGACTGTAAAATTCTTCGGGGCAGTGTAAGTACTAGCGGTGTTTACTTCATTCTTCTTGCTGTACTTTCGAGATCCTTCCCCGCTATCAATTCTACCACTCTTAATTGCCAATTCAAGGGACTCACCAGTCCTAATCAAATCAGCAAAACTCTATGTTGTGTTATTAATGAGGCAATCAAAAAGTGCCCCCTTCAAAGTATTAACGAATAATGGCGTAATTTCATGTTCCGGGAGGGGTGGCTGAATTTGGGCGGCCACTTCCCGCCACCTTTGAGCATATTGTCGCAGACTTTCGTTGGACTTTTGCCCCATATTTTCCAACATAGTTCTACTAGGGTCATATCTGTTACATGCTTATATTGCTCAATGAATGCTCTTGAATGATCTTTCCATGTTTTGACATTTACCCTGCTCAACTGGGTGTACCACCATAGCGCCGTTCCAGTTAGGCTGTTTTGGAAACAGTGAATTAGTAGCTTCTCATCCTTAAGGTAGGCCGCCATCTTCCGGCAGTACATTGTTATGTGCGCGGAAGGACACGTGGTTCCATCGTATTTGTCGAACTCTAGCGTTTTAAATTTTGGCGGTAGGACAAGGTCGGATACCAGACTCAAGTCACTGGCATCATTTCCTGATTCTTCCATAGCTTGCAAAGTTTTAAATCTTTCCTCCATGAGGCGAAACCTTTCCTCCCACTTTTTTTCTACCTCTGTCCTGATCCTTTCGACCAAATTCAGGTCTGGCACCTCCTCTTCATAGAGTACTTCAGTGTCGAGGGGTTGAGTCTCAGATGCCCCTACATGAAGATTAGCCGACATCCCTGCAGGGTCCATATATACCCTTCTAGTCGGATTCGGCGCAGCTGGTTGAACCTTATTGTGAACTGGGGTACCCTCTGGTTCTTGAGCGGTTTCTCCTTCAACTCTCTTTCTAGGACTCTTAGCCAATAATTCCGTTATGTCAGATACTATCGATGCTTGCGACTGAGCAATCTGGTCACTGAGGCTTCTTTGAGCCTCTTCAAACCTTGCCTCGAGCTCTTTTTGCCCCTTTTCTAGACTGATTATCCTGTCTTCCATGAGCTTGCTTTGTAATCGGGTAAGGTATGGATGATGAATGATTGAGGGTTAACTTCTATTTTCACAATGCCACAATATTTATAACATTAATATGGTTGCAAGAAAAATAAATGCATGTATAATGATGCGAATGTTATGATGCAATGCAAGAATGTATGCGGATAAAGGTACTAATTCCGCTGGTAATCACCCTTTTGAACTACTTCCACGGGAATTAAAGGGTCTAAATTACAACAGAGTTCATATTACAAAATGAAGGTCCCTAATACAAAAGAGAGCTAATTACAATACAGAGCCCCACAGATAAGCCCTAGCTCTATCTCCTAATTTTCCAATTGCCCTGAGCAACTTGATGAACCTGGGAGCTTCTTCCATTTCTGGGACTACGAAAGGTCGGAGTGTTTCAGCCTCGATGGCCAAATCATTCACATGCCTGGCAACTCGATGTATGTCCACCATCAGGTTTGCGTAATATTGGTCCCTATCCTGCACCATCCGGGCAGCGTCACGCAGTCTCCTTTGCCAATAAATGTCCCCTCCGGCTGCAGCCTCTTCGAATACACTGATTCTTTCCTTATAATCCTCAACAGTCGCTTCAAGGGACTTAATTCGGGTTCGTAACGTGCCTACTTCGCGCTCCCTTTCTTGTAGCTCAGTGAAGCCATTCCTCTGACAGTAAGTTCGAAAAGAGTGTTCTACTTCTGCCATATTTCCTCCCAACTCGACATTCTGACTTCGGCTCTGATCCAGACTTTGGATAGTGTCGTCGCACAACCTTTGCATCTCTAATAGTCTATTCCGGCTACTCATGGACCTTCTTTTCCATGCGGCGACATTTTCTCTCTCATGGTTGACTGCTTGTTTTCCTTTGCTAATTTCTTGCCTAGTTCTTTCCTTTTCTTGGTCAATAGCCTTCTTGAATGACTGTCTTTCTTCCTCAATAGCCAACCGGCAACTTTCTATCTCCTTCTCGATCGCTCTATTGCTAATTTCTCGTTCTTCTTCGGCCAAACAGACACTATTCATTCTTTCTTTTTCCACGGCTATGAATTGACTTCGGCCGGCCTTCTGTATTTTCACTTGTAGCAGGAGGGTATCCTTTTGGTAAAGAGTGTTCTTATCGCTCAAATCCGCATTTAATTTCTTCAACTGTCTAATGATCCCATCACGTTCGTCGACCTCTAAGTTTGCTTTATAGAGCTCACTCGCATGTTGAGTCTGTTGGGTGTCCATTTTCCTCTTAATTTCTTCGACTTCCTTCCGTAAGATATCAGTTTTAGACGGTACCACCCTTGTAAGCTCCTCAAGCGACACCACTGGTCCTTGATCAGATTCAAGAATCATATCATTAACCCTCAAACTTCTCCAAAGATTGTAGTCTGGGGTGGTCGTGTGCTCGGTGTCTCCTTCCACCCTGATCCGGTAATAATGGTCCCAAGCCCTTATGATAGTCTGAACTTTTTCTTTCAACTACCCTTTGAAAAGAAATTCAGTTTGGCTTAACCCGGAGGTATTGGGAATGAACTGTCGTGATCCGAATTGTCGGAACACCAAAAGCGGAGCACAAGCAATCCCTCCGTGCAATCCCAACATCATCAGCCAGTTGAAATCACCGCAACTGTATAAAAAGTAATTAACTCTGCCGAGCCATGGGACCCTCCATACTATGTCTTCGTCTTGAATGTTCCTGAAGAAACTAGCCCATTTTTTGTTTTCAAGTCCTCTCGCCACTATTTTGCTAAGTACTCCCGTAAAGGTGAAAAACCTTGGAAGGATATCCCCGGTAGGACCCTCGTCGGCGTCTTCCATATGTGGCTCTGAATCCATACCTGTAACAGTTGCGCACATCCTCGAAAATGTCATTTTTCATGCTTCCGTCTAGCATTTAAAGAAATAAAGGTCTCGGCCAAGATTGCTGGTACTGGGTTTGCTCTCCGTTTCATACGCTCAAACAGGTCCATAATGGCTACATCAATGTTCCCAAGTGCTCTCAGAAAGATCACCAAGCCATATATTCCTAAGGCAAATAGGTCTATCTTCTTCGCCTCGTCTGGATGTGTAGGTATGATGTCTCGAATACTTTCCCATGCAAAAATTGTACTGTCTCCTCGAAGCTGAATTAGGCCATTAACCCAATCGTCACTCATTCCTGCAAAGGTTTTGAGCTTCGAAGTGTAATTCTGATTCCTCAGAGGCTTCTCGTAGATCCAATCTTCCTGAATGTTCTTCTGGTTAAGTAAAGCAGTGTATTCTTCTACTTAAGCATCATGTCCTGCCCATTGAAGGTGAAGCAGCAAAAGGCAGGATTCCAGAACTGAAAAATAGCTCAGAGCAGGGGCTGGTTAACCCGAACATATAATAATTGTGCAATGTCGCCATAACTATCGCAGAACACGTCCTATAGTCTTCGGTCCCATCTTTCCCAAATGCTTTGAAGATCCCATAAGTTGTTCTGTTGGAGACTCACATAGGTGTACCCTGCTATTACGCGTTCGTTCAGCGAACTGTCCCCTTGGGCTTTCTGGTTGACCTCTGACCAATGTTTGACTGACAAATTAAGCTCTTCTTTCCTAAGACACCTTTTTTCCATGGTGAAAGACTTTCTGATCGGGCAAACCACTTGATCCAGTACCTTTATGTAATGCAAATGTATGATGTATGAAAAAACAAAAACGAAAAAAGAAAACAAGTCAGTACCAGATAAAATTAATAAATATATAAATAAAAGGACAAATAAAATAGAATAAATACACAAAACAACCCTATTTATCCCATCTAAAACCTAAGGTTATCCGTATGGCTCTAAAGGGGTGGGTTTCTATGTATTCTCTACATGCAGTCTTGGTTCTAGGAGGTACCCGAATTGTCCTTGTTGTCCCCTACTAAGAGTAGTAAGGCCCCTGATCATCACCCATTATAGGCTCCTTTCAACTGGGTTCAATTCAGGGGGACCCATTCGCTTATGCCCGTACGAAGGAACTATATCCTTACGAAAGCATAAGGTACTCGAGCCCCAAAGGTACTTGTTAGGCTCATACGGGATAACGATATCTCCACGAAAGCATTAGCGTTTTCCCCCCACTTAAAAGACGGGTTTATATGCCATATTTTAAATGCGTTAAAATAAACGCGCAATTATAACCGAATGTTAATTTAATAGTCACTTTAACCCAGAATTTCTAATATTAATAAAGCGGTAATTATTTTAAAAAGCTTGACTCTCTTCTTGTTTTCGAAAAATAAAAAAAGTCCCCAGCAGAGTCGTCATCTGTAGCGATGTCTCCTGATCGCTAAAAAGTGGTTTTCGAAGTGTTTGTGATTTTTCGGATATAAAATGTTTATTCCGTGGGGGTTTTAAAAACCCGCATTTTATTTAGAAATTGGAGTCGCCACCGGCCACTGAGGTAGGCCGGACACCATAAAACCAGAGATTTGAAAACTATTGGGTTCGGGAGTCGGTTACGGATGGGGAAGGATTAGCACCCCCACACCGCCCAAAATTGGTACTTTAATAATTACCGCTTTATTAATATTGGATTTTCCGGATTAAAGTGACGATTAGTTTAAAATTCGGTTATAATTGCGAATAAATTTTAAAGGCCCCGTTATCCGAGAGTAAACGCCCAACCACTATCACTACGCCTGATACTGGCCTCGTTTACGCTCGGATAAAAGGGCACCGCATTGACAATTTATATTCCATTATGCAACCTTAGGGAAATAACTTGGAAGTATACATTCGCATTGACATGGTAAAGGACAAAATAAATAATAATAAAAAATGGGTGACACAAAAGTAAATAAATATGATAAACAACACGAACATAGCACATCATAATAACAAGGCATGAATAAAAACATGTGGGAACAAAAACACATATTTCAAGAAGACATACGTATTAAAAATAAAACACATTGTAACATATGTAAAACATAAATATATTATGATTTCAATTTTCACAACTCAGAGCAACATACTAATAGAGAAACTAATACCTAGCACATAGTTTGCGACATAATCTACATACGAAAAATAGAAACATGGTATTATACATGACAAAGAAAACATACTAACGCGTAACCTAAAAGCAAAGAGAACATACAATACATGCTGAAATACAAAACATGTCGTTTACGAGCCAACTAAAATATCAATCGAACATGTATGATACGAATGACCGAACAAACGTATAAAAATACATAATCACCATAAACTAAACACATATATACATATAAACATGAGAATACAAAACATGTACAAGAAACATGTGAGAATGCAAAAGGGCTACATCAACATATACGATCATAATAAATAAACATAAATATTTAAATATGGAACATGACTGAAATAAAAAAACGAAAACAGGAAACAGAAATTAAAAGGTAATAAAATGCGATTTAGGGACGAAATTACAAAGCAAACGGAACCTAAAAGGACTAAGTCTGTAATTGGACCAAGGGGAAGGCACGGAGTGAAAATTTAAAAAACGCGGTGGGACTGGTGAAGCAATTTTGCCATTTAGAATCTGAATTCGGTTTATTTGAGGGCTGAATTGAAAGGTTTCAAAAAAGAAAGGGGACTGGGGTTGTGATTATACCAAGGGGCAGACTCGTTTTGAAAAATACCAAAAGTGGGATGGTTTAATGAGTAATTAGGCTATTTTTTAAAAAACTCGTCTATAAACACCCCAAACCGGCCTCCCCTCTTTTTTTCCATTTTTTTGAGTCTTAGGATAACATTTCCCCCCACTCTCTTATTTTTCTCTCAAACAACCAACCTCAAACCCTTGACGAACCCAGAAACTGGCGACTCTTCGTCGTCCCTTCCGCCGTCGACCGCCGCTAGTCGGCTTAGGGTATCCCCCTTAGGGTGGCTTCTAATGCCAATCGAGCTTAGGGTAAGTCCTTACGGATGTAGCTCAGTAGGGAGCTACATATTGGTGTACGGTCAAAGGGTAGATAGGTTGCATGTATACCTTTGGTTGCCCTTTTCAAGATGATACTTTTATGCATACTTGATATATTGAAAATGTTTTTATTGTTGCACTTTTGGGAGCACACTGGACTCTATAGCTCACTTTCAAACTTCTCCTTTCAGATTGTTGTTGATAGGCCACCTGCTACCCGACACTTGGAGGATCGGCACATTGGATTCTACTAGATTGTAATGTTCTTATCCACTATTTATTACCAGGGTGACATGTGCCATTTGTTTGGGATGTATAACTTATTTTGGTTGGGTTTATTTTGTTAACTTTTATGCTTGGCGATACTTCAATATTTCTATTTTGATGATTACTATTATCATTTTCCACTCATGGTCATTTTTATTAAACTTGAAATTATGGCTAAATTCCTTAAAAGTCCAAAAATTTTCTATAATCGATATAAAAAAGGTTTTAAAAAAGCAAATGTGATCTACTATGTCGTGTCTTCCGCATAGGCTGGTGTAGAGGGTTACAAGACTATTATAAACGAATAACTATGATATCTGATATCAACTTATTCGAGCATGGTCATGCATTTATAGCCTCACTCAATCAAGTGGCCTACGATATTACTCATATTATGTAGGAGGGACAAATCATATCTTGATCAACCATATCCCACTACATAAATTGTGACATATCCAATATCAGTTTTATAGTGTAACTAGTTACGACACACGTTTGGTTGTATCAAAATATGTCACTCGCGATGTTGAAATAATGATGATCTCAAGTCTGAGGATCATACAAGTAGTTATTAGGGGTGTTCAAAAATACCCGACCCGGACCTAAAAATATCAGGTAATCTTCTAAAAAAATTACCCGACCCGAGATTTTTCCCGGGTATGGGCCAATTTTTTTTGTTATCGGGTACTCGACCCGACCCGGTAGCTTTAATATATTTATTTTTTTAATTTGAAATTATATTTTTATTTTAGATTCCTTAATATTTTTACCTAAAACTAAATTTAATTCTCTAAATTATTTCTATGTTTGTATTATGTACTTTAAAATTTTAAAATTTTCAAATATTTTTTTATTAAATAGAGATGTATTACATTCTCATACCGGGATTCAAAACAAAAAACGAGATTAATATCTTTTTTGTGATAAACTATAATATATATATATATATATCTCTCCAAATATTTCATCTTAAAACTAACTTCAAATCACTAATTTTTGTGTTTAGATTATGTATTATGAACTTTTAATTTTTTTGTTTCCAATGTAATATTTTAAAATTTAAAAATTAAAAAAAATAAAAAATAAATATATGAAATGGGTACCCGTTACCCGATTACTCGGATACCTGAATATAGCGATCTGGGACACGGGCCGGCAAAAGAGGTACCCGAATGAGCCTGGTACTTGGTTTTTCGGGTATCCGACAATGAACACCCCTAGTAGTTATCACTGTGAGCAATGTTGTGACTGTCACATAATAATCCAAAAAACACGCTCATAGCGGGTCAGTCCAGTATGTCGTTCTCTAACACAAATTATGTATTGATTTTGACATCTCCATGTCAATGACAAAACTTTGTCATCAATCAACTACATATTAGTCTTAATGTATTATTGTTGTCCATGCCCACAATAATACTTGATTAAGGACATTTAAGAATGATCATATTATTCTTAGGACTTTATTATAATTTAGTTTATTTACGCACGCAGAATTGTAACTGAAAATAATAATGGCAATGTCTCTTTATGAATAAACAAGATAAAAACAAATATCATTTATAATCATCTCATGATTGGTCTTTGAGCATACTCTAACACTTCTAATACTGCGAATCAGAACCCATAAGCATTATCTTTCAATTGCGCAGAAACCTGTTTACGATTGGATGCCATATTGGAACGACGACGTCTATTTTCAACAATCATCCAGGGACCAAAAAGACTTGTTTCAGCTGTCCCATGGTTAACCGGATTCGACTATGATCTAACCTCACTATTTTTTGAAGGACCCTAACAATTCTGAGGAAGCAACGGACAATTTTCTTTTGCGTGTCCATAGACATCGCACTCAAAACAAATTTGTTGAAGGCCTTCATAGTCCAAACTTTGCACGAAACCATCAATGCCAATACAAGGAAGAAGAGGTTTATTAAGGTCCACTAGAATTGCAAGTCGAGCAAACTTACTACGCTTTCCAGCGTGTGTATTATAATCCACCTTTACCACCCTACCAATATGGCCTGCAAGTCTCCCAAACAATGCTTTCATGTAGTATCTATAAGGTAGACCAGGTAAACGAACCCACACAATAACATGAGAGGGATACTTCTGGGAAGTGGAAAAAGATCGACTTCATGGCTGGACAGTTAAATAACTACCAAAGCTTTTCCAAGGACTATCCGTAAGCACTTTAGCATAATCTCTTTCGCCAGCAAACTTGACCCAAAAATAGTTATTCTTCAGGTCAATCAACTGGATCTCTCCAAGAGGATACCAAAGGGAATGGATTACCATCAATAAGGTTTTATGACCAATAGATCTCCCAAGAAGCTGGAGAATAATCATGTTTCTCATGTTATGATCAATTTGATCATAAACCTTGTCGAGAATCTAATCTGTGGGAAAGGACATGATTCTTCGACCAGAATGTTCTCATCAATAATAATGACTTGCTCTTCAATCCAATTCGGTCCTAAACCTAAGCCAGTACGTTCACCAAACACAACTTTGCTAGCATACGACGCCTTGCCTTTATAAGCCAAGTCATTAGTTGACGCCGAGTCACCCCTAGGATCGCCCCCAGATGTGTCATTGCACAGCCCTCCTACGCTTGTATCACTATTGTGAGCACCAACCTTGTCTGAATCCATATCCACGGCTTTGGGAGGAAATACATCATGCAAACCCTCATCTTGATTCTTGTTCTTCTTTGCATCACGTTGGACATCCAAACCTAAGGGAGAGCCCTGACGTTCCAAAAGGAATGAAACCTCTATATGCGGACAGCCCTCCGGCGGCTGGCTGCCGGGGCTCTCATAAGGCAGCGATTGACATGTGTTCGACGCGCTGGGGTTTTCTAGCGAGAGAGACATATTCAATTTTAAATACATTATATAAATAATATATTAATATTATTTATAGTATTATTTTATCATAAAATAATTTAGTTTAACCAAATAGATAAGTTTATATTTAAATAAAAATATATTATTTTTATATCTTTTATATATTATTTATAATATAAATATATTTTTTTATAAAAACCCAAAACATTCATAAAAATAATATATATTATAAATAATATATAAAACTCCTAAACCCCAAATCTTAAGATTCAAGGTTGAGGGTTGCAGTTTATGATTGAGGGTTTAGGGTTTGTGGTTTATAGTTTAGGGTTTAAGGTGTATGATTTATGGTTTTATATATTATTTATAATATAAATAAATTATTTTTATGAATAATTTTAGTTTTTTTATAAATAATATATTTTTATTGGTATATAAGTAAATAATATATTTATATTATTTATATATTAATATTATTTATAATATAATTTATTTCATAAAATAATTTGAATTAATCTCAAGCATAGTTTGACATATATTATATTGTCGTAAAAAATTATATAATTCTATGTTGGTTTAGTGGTTAAGGTTTACCTTTTGTATTTAAAGGTTTTGGGTTTAAACCCCTTTTAGTAAACGTGTTTTATTATTATTTTTCTCTGGCAAAACGATGTCGTTTTGTGCTAAATTATGCTTCAAAACAACCGCACCAAAACGATACCATTTGGAGTTAACAGTTCCGCTAAGAGATAATAGCGGAGTGGCATAAATGTCTTGACATTTACTCTAAAAATCATTTTGTTCGATGGCATTTTTTTTTGTTCGATGGTATTTTCAAGTCAATGGTGATAGACATCCCCGCCTCATTTGTAATCATCCAATAATTGAGGAATACAAGACATTTACTCTAGAAAGCTCTTTCTTGTCATTTGCATTCTTCAATTGTTATTTATTTGCTTTTCTTATAGTTTGCTTCCGTTTAAAATGATTTTTCGTTCGAGTGCCTTGGAAGAGTTTGATATTTCGAAAAGTGATTTCAAGCTTACTTATTCGTTTGTTTCGAAAACATCGACTAAAAACGTACAGTTTGTTAGGTCAAAAAGTTAGCCTCGTGACATATATATGTGTGTATGTATGTATTTATAAGATAATGAGAATATTAAAAATATATAACTATTTAGTTTATAGAAAAAAAAATCAACAATAAGTAGATAGGCTGCAAATAAATTGTCATATAACGACGTGTGAAAACCGTTACATAAAATTCGTCACTATAAGTCAAAAACTTTATCGACCGTTAGAATTCTATTTCGACACTTAAAAGTTTGTTGTAACATGTAATGCCGGTTCGGGTTTTTACCGACGAACACAATTACTTTCGTACACAAGTCTATACCTACGGTTTAGTCATCGTTAATAACTCACCCGCATTTTTTGTGATAAAACAAATCGAATAATATTATAACGCAATAAATTTTTATCATCGGCCTAAATTTTCACGAAAAAAATCAAATAATATTGTCAAATATGAATTCTTTTAGTTGTGGAAATGCAGCGATTTATGACCATAAATTTTCAGAGGTTACGACACATTCTGATGAATGAGTTATTTTCATCCACTAAGTCTTTGCATATTTCTACTAATACTTCTAGAGAAAATTTTCATTCGAATTAGGGAAAATGTTAGATGTGGTTATATATTCGGTATAATTTAATAGTTAAATAAATATAGTTGTAGACTCAGTCTCCCATATATCATTTTATTACGGGATTTGGTGTCCATCATTCCTAGTTTAAGAAATGTTTTTATGCAATATATACATATGTGCACACATCTCAAACTGTTTTTAAGGAAATTTATATGTTTATTCAATTCATCGTATATATCATAGATGATACAACTCAAATTCTTTGACTATAATGAACTTAAAGATGATGAAACCCTCATAACCAGACCACTCTTATTGGAACAACCAAATATAGTTTTGGCGTTAAGATGAAAAAGAAAATACGGAAATCACACCACTCTTTAAAGTTTAAACCATTATTGTCTTAGTTGCAGACCTCGGGGTTTGCTACGAGGTAAGCTTCAACAGCCTTGTAAACTCCGTCCATCCTTTGAATTTGTTCCTTAATTTCATCTTCAGTGAAAGTGCAGTCACCGACTGTGTAAAACTTCATTAAGCTCTTGCACACACTTCCTCCACCTGCACCTGCCAAAAACTTGTTCTCGTATGAGATTTTCTCAAGCTTCTCTCCCAATGGCCCACCTTCGATCAAACTGTAACTGTACGACAAGTTGTCTTTGTCTTGTCCTTCAACCGTGTGTTTAACATACTGGAATGGAAGGCCTAAACAAATAAAATACTTTCATCAAACATATTCATGTCAAACACATCTGAAAAATGCCGAAAGAATGAAAGAAGTACCTTCAGCAAAGTTGATCTTGACGATGCTTCCAGGGCCACCGTTACCTTCAAGCTCAACGCTCTTGATTGCGTGAGGGGCAGCCTTTGGGAAAATATTGTCGGCTTCAAGAACAAGGGCTTTGAAAAGCCTGGTTGGGGAGATTGGGGAGGAAACCTCAAAGTCATAAGTCACAACACCCATTATTCTAAATTACTAGGGAGTTTTAAAGAAGCTAAAATGAAGAGGAAAGATGGACAATTGAGTGTTTTGAGGTGTGGGAAGATATAACCAATAAAGATGGTATTTATAGGCTGAACTTGAAGTTTAACACCTTAATTTATTTTAGTTTTTAATTCCAACTATATCCAGTATTTGTTATTAATATTCATAGAATTTGTCTCAGTCAAAAATGGCATCACAGAATTTCTTAGTAAATGGCCCATGAACGACTTCAAATATATTTGCTTGATATTTTTCTGGGCGTTTACATGTATTTCTTAGTAAACAACAAGTGAATTTCCATTTCTATAATTTTTTTGGAAGGGTAGGGATTACTATATCTATAGGATTATAGTTATTTCATTTTTGTTTTTAATTAATAAAACTTCGAGAAGTTGTCAAACTAGTCAATAGTTTTTATTTTTCTGTTTTACCAAGAAAATAAATATTTTATCTATTATTAAATATTAATTTTTTGGAAAATATTATTAAATATTAAAAAAGTCACCAACTAGTCAAAGAAATCAACGGAGAATGTTAAGCTTGAACCGCCAACTAGTTAGTCCGTTGATTCTATCCGTTTTAAATATTAAATAATTTAATTCCTGAACCTGCATTTAAGACGTTTTTTTAAGTGGCATTAAATCATTTAAAGTAATTGTTCTGCAAGATTAATTAGGTCAATAAATTGTTTAAATAGAATACATTTATAATTGAATGCATGGAGTGGTTCAAATTATATGAAAATCACCAACAAGTGGGATCTCATAATTGAACGCATGGAGTGGTTCAAATAGAATACAGCTTAAGCGTTGTTTGTTGACCATCGGTCACCTTCTTTCATTTATTTTTTTCGTTCTTTTAATTTTTAGTCTTTTTAATTTAATATATTTGTCTTTATGACAGGTTTTTCTCTACCGTTTAGTACGTTTTTTTGTTTTTAGCACATTTTTTGTCTCTTTGCACGTTTTTTTGTTATTTGTTTTCTATCAGGGTTGGATCTGACGTCGTCACGACTGATCAAGATGGCACTCTTTTGATTATCTTGTTGATCTCCCTGTTCTGGACCCTCGAACTGGATCTTGATGCAAGATTAGTCACCGCTCTTGTTCGCGATTGAGTTTGTAGTAATAAACGTGTTGTCAACGTACCCCAATTCTGCAATATGCATTTTTTAATGTTGTTTGTTGATGTTTTTTACCTTCATCGTCGAGCTTGGTGATGCTTTGTATCAGCTTTGTTTCGAGTCTCTGAATTAGGTTTTTACCTTTTCTCTATTTGGTCCTATTTATGATCTAGAGACGTTACTTTTTTATGTGTTTAGGATTATGTTCGGATCATGTTTGTTTACATGCATTGTAAACTTTCATATTGGATTTTTCCTTTATTAATAAAACTGAGGTACTCATTTTCAAAAGAAAATTGTATCACTACTCTTTTTCCTAATTCCAGTTGCTTTCTTACTACTAGAGTTAGGATTTTCCCAGAATTGGGCATACCATCTAAAGTGACCAAAGAAACCTCACTGAGTAGGGATGTAAAAAGCTGACCCGAACCGAAAATCCGACTAAAACATGTTCGAGTCAGAACTTGTTTTGTCCCGAGAAAGTGAGGACCTGAAATCGATCTGTAACCGACTATTGTTGACCCGAATCCGAGTTGGACCTGATACTATAGTAACCGAACCTAATCTGTATCCGACCGAGAATGACCTAAACCCGAATTGAACTTGTTACTGTGGTAACGGAACTCAACCTGCACCCGACTGATACGAACCCGAGCCCGAGACTAACCTGACAAATAACCGATATAACCCGACTGAAATACCCGAGATTCGATTTTACCCGACCTATTTTGAACTCGACCTGTTAATTGACTCGACCTGTTGTTGACTTGAACTGATGTTGACCCAAATCTGAGCTGGATCTGATATTTAGGGGTTGGGGTTTGAGGTGTAGGGGTTATAGGTTTCAAGTTGGGTGTTGGGGTTATAGGATTAGTTTAGGGATTAGGGGAATAGGCTTGCACTTTAATTATTAGTGTTTGTAAGATTTAGGGGTTTAGGGACTTAAATGAACAAAACATCATCATATTAAAAATATTTGACTAAATTACACAATTTAAAAAATAAATAAAGACTAATTTCGGTTAAATAAAGATTTGTAGGAAATTAATTGAACACTAAACTCTTAAACCCTGAATTTCATCCCTAATCCTAAACTAATCACATAAACCTATAGGCTATAACCCCTAAAAAGTATAATCATGTATGAGACGTATTCACGTTACACATATCAATATAGACTATAGAACATAGAGGCATATACTATAGACTATAGTAATAAATTAATAATAATATCATCGTGTATGATATATTATATATGGATTATAGACTATATAACACTTGAAAATAATTTCATACACTAAGATAAACTCTAAACCTTAAACCATACAAATTAATCTCATAAACCAATAACCCTAAACTACACAATTAACCTTAAATCATTAATATTAAACACTAAATCCTAAACCATAAACCTTAAGGCATGAAAATTAATCTCATAAACCAATAATCCTAAACAACACCATAAAACTTAAACCATTAGCACTAAGGCCTAAACCCTAAGCCATAAACCAAAATTAGGGACCAATTTCACAATTTTACCATAAAATATAGCCTAAAACCGAAATTAGGGACCAACTTGACAATTTGAAAATTGAGAAATTTGACAATCCAGTGACCAATTTCACAATTTTACCATAGAACTAAATAGGGGTCAATTTCGGCTAAAAATTAAATCTTAGGAACTAAAACGAACAAAAACATTAGCATATTAAAATTATTAGACTAAATTAAAAAAAATCGAAATAAATAGGGGTCGATTTCATATAAAAATAAATTTTTAAGGACTAAATATCACTGTACGGAGGGGATTGCTATATCTAAAGTCCAAACGGTGAGAATACTTGTGACTAAATTAAATTAAATTAAAACTTAAAAATGAATGGGTGGGAGGGAAAGAGCCCGCCTTATTTAGGTTAGAGACAATTATTTTTTAGCCTTTCTGACTTTAGATATTTTTCATTTAAGCACTTAATGTTCACTTTTAGGTTTTAGTTTAATTCAATTGAGTCCCAACTTAGGTTAATTTAATTGTGATTCGGCATTTAGTGTTAGAGTTATATTAATTAGGTCTGTAATTTATGCTTCTAGGTTTTAATTTAGATCAATTAAATATTTTTTAATCGAAATTGATTCTTATTTATTTTAAATTTTTATAATCTAGTCCAATGTTTTAATATAATGATATTTTTGTTCATTCTAGTCCCTAAAACTTTATTTTTAGCCAAAATTGACCTATATATATTTCTATTTTTGGTAATTTAGTCAAATAATATTTTTGTTTATTCTAGTCCCTACAATTTAATTTTTAGCCAAAATTGCCCTATATTTATTTACATTTTGGCAATTTTTTCCAATAATATTTTTGTTTATTCTAGTACCTAAAATTTAATTTTTAGTCAAAATTGACCCCTATTCATTTTTTTGTAATTTAGTACAATATTTTTAATATAATGATATTTTTGTCCATTTTTGTCCCTAAAATTTTATTTTTAACCAAAATTAACCCCTACTTATTTTATTTGTTTGTAATTTAGTCCAATATTTTTAATATGCTGGTATTTTTGTTCACTCTAATCCCTAATATTTTATTTTTAGTTGAAATTGACCCTTATTTATTTCTAATTTTTGTAATTTAGTCCAATATTTTAAATATGGTGATATTTTTGTTTATTCTAGTCCCTAATATGTATTTGTAATGTTATTCGGGTTCGTGAAAGGCGTTAAATAATTCACTTGAAATGATCCAACCCATAGTCTATCGACTATTTATACCAAACTCAAACTTAATACGAATTCAAAACCCGAATTAACCTGACCTGAAATTACCCGACATGAAATTAAACTGACCTAAAATGAATCCGACCTGAAGTCCACCCGAGCCCAAATTAACCCATCAATTAACTATTTCAGACCCAAATCGTTTGACCCGGCCTGAAATTGACCCGCACCCGACTCGAATCGAGTCGAAACATCAAATTAACCTGAAATGACATGTATTCGATTTGACTCGACCTGACATGAATTGACCTGAAACCCATCTAATTACATGTTTTTGCATCCCTATCACTAAGTCTATTTTCCCCATCTGAAACCCATATCACATTTCCCACTCCCAGGGAACACTTTTCACTAGGGGTGAATGTTCAATTGAGTCAAGTGAAGTAAAAAAATTTCAATTCAAGTCGATTTTTTGAGTTTCTTAACAAATTTAATTGTAATTATTTATTTTTTTTTTTGAAAAATGTAATTATTTATAATATCATAGTTCATATTGATTTCAATTTAAACGGGTTTTTATATCCATGTATACAATTCAAATTTTATTTGAATTTTTTTGAGTCAAGTTGAGTTTATGAAATTTCAAATCTAATCAAGACTAGTCAAGTTTTTTTTTTCGTCGAGTCAAATAAAAAGTTTGATTTTTTTCCAATTGAATCAAGTTTTGTTTACCCTACTTTCCACCGAGTAGGGCTATAAACGAACCAAGCATTCAGCGAACTGTTCGTGAACCGTTCAGCGAGAAGTTCGTTTATGTTCGTTTATTTATTAAACGAACGAACATGAACAAAATTTTCTGTTTGCTTAAATAAATGAACGAACACGAACAAAGGGTTTGTTCGTTTATCTACGTTCGTGAATGTTAGGTAATCTGTTCATTTATGTTCGCTCGTTTATGTCCGTTTAAATTTATTCACATATACCCATTTATATTTATTATTTTTCATAACAAAAGTATTATATTTTAGAAAATAATAATTTATTCACATATGTTCGTTCGTTTATGTTTGTTTAGATTTACTCACATATGTCCATTTATGTTTGTTCGTTTATCTTTTAAACGAATAGACATGAACGAACACAACAAGCTACATTCCCTAACAAGCAAACAAAAACAAGAAACTATGTTCGTTTAGTTGTTCATGTTTCTTCATTTGCTTCGGTTAAAATTAAACGAATGAACATAAGCATACCATGTTTACAGGCCTAATGGTTTAATTAGCCGTGAGACCCACAAAGTATATTATTCTATTAAGGAAAATGAAAACTAACATGCCATAATATTTTTTAAAGGAAGGTAACATGAGAGACCGAAATGAAACTAAAATAAAAGTTAGATAATTCCACTGAAAACTTTAAAAATTTGGTGACCAAAATGAATGTGCCCTAAAGTTTGGTGGTGACCACAAATATTCTACTACTTCCGCCGGCATTGTTTGAAGCTCAGCTCTTGCTTTCCCATTTTGCTCAGTTTCAAGAAATGGGTAAGCTTAATTCTTCTCTGATTCTTCATTCTGTTGTCAATGCTAGAAGGAATCTTTCTTCCTTTTCCTCTTTTGTTAATCCCTTTGCCTTGGCTCTCCACATCGATTCTTTAAATAAGAAATCCATGTCTGGAAGTGGAAAGGGAATAAAGTACGATCGCTTCCATAATGTTGATGATGCTTTGTTTTTGTTTGATAAGATGATCGAAAAATACTCAAAGCCTTCGATTGTGGAATTCACTAAATTATTAGCTGCCGTTGTTAGGATGAAATATTATGCCAATGCCGTTTCTATGTGTAAGAGGATGGAATTACTAGGAGTTTCCCCAGATATTTATTCTTTGATCATCTTGATTAATTGCTTTTGTCAATTAGGTCAGGTTGATTTTGGGTATTCTGTTTTGGGGAAAATGCTCAAGTTAGGTGTTGAACCTGATGTTGTAACTTTGTCCACTTTGATCAGTGGACTCTGCAAGCAAAGTAAGATTTCTCAGACGGTGAGTCTGTTTGATGAAATGGTTGGAAAAGGATATCAACCTAATTTAATTGTTTTACAATACTATTCTTAATGGTTTGTGCAAGATCGGCAGTACTGATAAAGCTGTTAGATTTCTAATGATGATGGAAGGACGAGGTTTTGAACCCGATATTGTAGCATATAGCTCAGTCATCGATTGCCTTTGTAAAAAGGGGTTGTTAGAGGAGGCCTTCGATCTCTTCTCCAAAGTGAAGGTTAAGGGCATTAAACCAGATACCATTACTTACAGTTGCTTAATTCATGGTATGTGTGGTTCTAGCAAGCTGAAGGAAGTAACAAGGCTTTTGAACGAGATGGTGGATAACAATATTTCATTCGATATTGTCACGTATACTATATGGATCAATGTACAGTGCAAGGAGGGATTGATTTCTGAAGCTGTAGATACCTTTGAGACAATGAGGAAGCAAGGCATTGAACCTAATGTTTTCAAGTATAATGCGCTGATCAGTGCACATTGCAAGGAATGGATGGTTTCCAAAGCAGAAGATATTATTGACACAATGATAAAGCTAGGCATTGAACCTAATGTTTTTATCTATATTGCATTAATAAATGGCCATTGCTTGCAAAAACAAATTGGATAAAGCCAAAGAAGTTCTTTGGTTGATGATTGAGAATGGTTGTCCACCTAATATAGTTAGTTACAACAAAATGATCAATGGATACTGCAAATCCAAAAGGTTAGACGAAGCAATGAAACTCTTTCATGAAATATCTCGAAAAGGAACAATCCCGAATAATGTCACTTACACCCCTCTTATGCAAAGTATTTTCCAGTTAGGGGGAGTTTCAACTGCATGTGAATTTTTGAGGAAGCTGCTTACTTATGGACAAGTTCTAAATATAGTGACATGTTTCATTTTGCTGGATCCTTTATGCAAAACAGGTAAACTCGAAGAAGCATTGAAACTTTTTTCAAGCAATGCGGAACAATGGGTTGGAACTTGATATTGTCTCTTATAGCATCCTGATCGATGGGTTGTGCAAAGCTTGACATATTGGTGTTGAGAAGGAATTATTTTATAAACTCTCCGAGAATGGTTTAAAACCAGATGTCTACACATATACCATAATGATCGATGGATTCTCTAAAGAGAGAATGTTGGATGAAGCATACCAACTGTTTAGGAGCATGGGAGATAATGATTGTTTGCCTAATAGTTGTTGTTATAATGTAATGATTCAAGGGCTTCTTCAAAATAATTATAACTCGAAGGCAACACAACTTCTTGCAGAAATGATCGGTAAGGGCTTCTTTGCAGATATTTGCACTGCCACTTCATTTGTAAATTTTATCTTAAGATCTGATAAATCAATCCTGATGAAGGTTTAACGTTTAGTATAAATATTGTTACTTGTAATTGTGAATCGATTTATTTATGAGCAATTGTAGTGTGACATGTTAAAAGATTCTGTGAACTACAATCAGTGTTAAGGTTTATTTTTCAATTTAGTTGATTTTCTTCCTGAAGCTCTGAAGTAGATGAGAATCTGCTGCAATGGCGAGAGCATGATTTTGAGCATTGGCAATACCTCCTTTTGGCTGCTCAATCTTTTAACTCCTTCAAAATATATAATTCAACCAGACTTGGTACAAATTAGACCGTTTACTTGTATTTGAATCTTGGCTTTTTTAATTTTCACGTCAATGATGAATACTTGAAAATGGGAAATCTTATGGTGTTTAATATACATATAAATTTATTTAAAAATGAGATTTAAAAAATATGAAATATGTGATCTTTTATTTATATTAATGACTCGTTCTAAAATGCCCTATATATGTTTGGGAAACTTAGTTAAAATTTTAAAAATAATATTTATATTAATTATATTAATATATGATAGATGTTATAACATGAATTTTAAGTGGATGAATTCAAATTTAAAATTGAATTAGATAAAACAATGCAAAATATACAATGAAGTTAGATAGGACATGAGAAAATAGCTATGAAATAAACGCATGAATGTAACAATCCATATAAAACAACAAATTATTAAGGGTTATATTTTGATACACCAGATGTGTAAAAGAAATTTACACAACCCTTCATAAACTTATGATGTTTTGAACGCGTAGAAAACACATTTCTATCTAATTAAATATTGGGTAATTATACCATGTACTGGTGGTGCAAATTTTTTATTTCTACAAGCACTCTAATTTTAGGGGTTAGAAATTTAATTTAGGATTTAGTTTAGAATTTAGGGATTGTGGGTTACAATTTAGGGTTTATGATAAAACCTAAATCCCTAATATATTACCCTAAAACCCAAAACCAAACCTCTAAATTCTAAATTCTAGCCACAATCTCTAAATTCTAACCCCTAAACCTAATAATCTAAACCCTAAACTAAGTTCCTAAACTCTAAAATTAAGGTGCTTGTGGAAATAAAAAATTACCACTATTAGTGCATGATATGTTTTTCCTTAAATTAGATGGACACAATTTTTAAAGTATAAATGAGTTAAATCGGAAGACATAACATAGGAAAGACAATAATTAAAACATAATCATAAAAATCACACGAACATGAAACAAAAACATGAATGTAATAAATTATTAACATTAAAAGCATATAATTTTAAATACTTAAAATACATTAAAAATAACATGGACATGAACTCAACAAGTGTCCTAATAGAAAAGCAGATAATGTTTATTCTAGGGAAACACAAATTTGAATCTCTTTATCTATAAAGTGTATGAATATCTATAAACAGATTATTAAAAAAAATAACAAGGACACGTACAAATGTTTCTATTTCCACTCACTTCTTTCATTTCAATTATACTTTTTACATAACAAATTATTAAATTACCCTCCTTAACAACACATTTTCATTACTCATTACATTATGATTTGAAATCTGCAAATAAAGCATCTCGATCCACATTATATTTTTCAATATTTTAGCAAGGGATGGTTCAGGGATAGATTATTAATGCTATATTTTTTTATTATTTTTTATAACAAAAGTATTATATTTTTTGTAAAAAATTAAATTTATTCACATATGTTCGTTTGTTTATGTTCGTTTAAATTTATTCACATATGTCCTTTTATGTTTGTTCGTTTGTGTTCGTTTACGTTCGTTTATCATTTTAATGAACGAACACGAACAAGTTACATTCCTTAACAAACGAACACGAACTCGAACAAGTTACATTCCTTAACAAACGAACACGAACGTACCCCGTTCGTGTTCGTTCGGTTCGTTTACAGGTCTACCACCGAGAGATAATTGTATAAGAAAATACAACAATAAGAACAAAGAATGGTTTGAGCAACAAAGTTGTTTCTTTTGGTCTGGTAGTCATGAAAATTTTCATCACACCACCCAACATCATTGGTTAAATAAACTCTTAAAATATAATTTTAATTAATTTTTTCACCCACATAATTGAATAGATGATATAATATTATATATCAAGTTATGTCATATTTTTCATATTCAGATAAAGTTTTCTTTTACTTTTAATTTTTGTTCCATAATGATGATAATTTCTACTTATATTTATTGGTCCGATCAATGATTTTTAGCGGGGCTTCCAGTATGGCGCTGCTCTTATGCATGGTTAGGCGATTTCTCCGACGCCTCTTAGTGTCTTCATGTTCAGAATCCATGTGATGGTTGGTTCGAAATAAGTGGTTTTAGCGGTCTGAAAGTGTTTGGAGCCTGGGTTTTGGTTTGCAGGAGGTATTTTTTTTTATCACGATAAGATTTTAGGGGTGCTTCGATTGGTGTCAGAGCATGTGCTTGCCTTCGTGTTCTGTGGCGTTGGTCTGGGTAAATTTTTTATTCTTCATTGCATGGCTTTTTATGATGGTTATTGTTTACCGTGGTCAGTATAGTTAGCAATTTTAACTTGGGAACTTTTTTGGTTTGCTTTTGAAGTTAAAAGTGTTTTTGGAGCCTTGAAATTTTCGGTTGACAATTTCTGTTAGCACTGTTTTGGTCGAGTGTTTTTTTCTAGGCAAATAAGAATTTTATTAAAGAAAAAATTTTAAAATTTACGTAGGTATCTCATTAAAAAAACTCTCTAAACTTAAATAATAAAAAAAGAGTAGACCTATCGAAGTACAGCCAACACCCACAAACCAAGAACAATACTAACTCAAGACGAAGCAAAACAAACGCCAAGAACTAAGATCTCCTAGACCACCCACCAACTCAAAAAGCCCTGATCATTTCCAAGAAGCTTAACCTCGAAAACGACCCTCGAAAACTTAGCAAACAAGCTAGAACCATAAGGAAACAAAAGAACACCTATAAGTTGCAACAACCTTCAAGCGAGAACCACACGCAGCCACACCGCAAATAGAACAGTCGCAAGAACAATCAAAGCTAAAAGACAATATCTTCAAACTCGAACAAAGTCTCCACAGCTACTGACCCTTTAATCAAAAGCTTTCTTGCATGAAAAAACCTCCCAAACAACCAAACAGTGATACTCCAACTCCACCGGACAATCAAGGACCCCAAATATGATAGTAAACCTCCAAAGCCCCAAAAGGCCAAAACAAGATCAACCACGTACTGCTTTTGGTCGAGTTTTACAGTTCTCAGTTAGTTTGAGGAGTTGGAAGATTTTATAACTGGGTGCAGTTTGGTTTGGAGTAGCAGGAAGATTTCAATAGCTTGAATCGCTTCTTTGATTCGCCCTTGGCGATGGTGGTCGAACACATGGTGTTGGCTCAATGTGTTGTGATGAATTGATATGTGGTTGTTGAGAGTCTTTTATTTGTAATTGTTAGTGGCTATCATCTGGTCTGAAAAGGGGCCTTTTCGCACTAGGTGGTGGGGGTTTACTTTTTGATCATCTCTCGCGTTTCGTTGGTGAATGAGCTTTTTGTGTGTTTCTCAGAGATCAAATTGTTTGTCACTTTTTCTGGCGAAGTAAGGTTTGGGCAGACAGTTTTGTGTTAGGATTGGTGGTATTATGCACTGCATCATTGGTAGATTTCGGACTGTCTTTTCGGTGTATCTTTTGTTAGAACAAAGTTGTTGCAATGTTGCTTTAACATTGGTATGGAGTTTCATGTGTTGTTTTGATTATTTGTATGCTGGTGGCTTTTGGCTGTGTTTGATTGGTTTTGGGTAGGGCGAAGCAGTTTTGTGTTGCATTTGATTGTGATCTAGTGTTGTATCGGTTCTCATCCCTCAATGTACTCTTTTTTTTATTTAGGGTTAAGGGTATTTTTAACAAGGCAAATATTTTGATTTAAAAAAAATTAATAAATAAAGCAACTATTGTCGAGCAAAAAAAAAGAAACCCAAGAGTTTCTTTTTTATTTTTTTATCGATTCCGACTCTTCCGCCATCCATGTGTCACACAGCCGCTGCCATCGTCCACTATGTTCGTGGCGAGCAAAATTCAACCTTTCGATCGACCATCCATCGTCGTTTTGAAGTTCGTCTGAAGCTCAAGGAAATCGAACGATTTCCCCTTCGCCATCGAGGTTTCATTCGTTCCACGCCTCGATAAGTCCCTGAAACCCATTTGTTTATTTATTTCGCGTCGTTTACTGCCGTTAGGGAGAGTTTTCGGTGATTTTGGGTCGTGTGTGGTGAGCACGCACCGTCCAGGAGCGAATTTCGGCCACCGTGGTCGATTCTCCATTGAACCGAGTTGATCCAGTCTTGAACCAATTAGACCAAAATCGTCCTGGCGCTTGAACCGGCAACAGGCTAGAGTTATTAATTGTTGGGCCAACCTGTATCTAAGCTCGCTGGCCTTTGGTCACAGGCCTGACCCAATAACCCAAGGCCATTAGTCCAACCCATTTACCCAAATCAGTCTGAGCCGAAACCTGAGCTTGTCTGCCCCGACATGTGTCTGTCCGACCCGATTCGAGCACATCCAACACGACCCGAACCACGTTGCCCGTTGACTTTAACCAAAAGTTATTTTTTTTCTAAAAACTCTGATTTTGGATTTTTTAATGTCTTGATTCTGATTTTGAAGTCTGTTTCGCGAAATTCTAACTCGAAAGCCTCTGAATCTAACCTTGAACTTGAGCATGCATATGTATTTAATTATTCAATTTAAGAGCAATGTAATTGAATTAAGGACTGATTTGGTTTGTTATTTATTTAAAGGGTAAACTACACAGATGACCACTCAACTATAGGGTTAGTGTCAATTTGACCACTATACTTTCAATTTTGGCAAATATACCACTAAACTATTTAATTGATTTCACTTAGGCCACCAACCATTAAAGAAAATTGCTGACGTGCCTTTTAAATAAAATTGGTATAATTATACATTTGGTCCTTGTTATTTACACAATCTATTAATTTGGCCCAAATTTTAATTAAATGAAATAAATTAATTATTCAATTAGGTGGTGACACGTGTCACCACCTTATTGGAGGATTTTAATTATTTTTATTTAATTTTAATTAATTAATTTCCCCTATAATCAGGTGATGACACATATCACCTGTCACCACCTTATTGGAGGACTTTAATTATTTTTATTTAATTTTAATTAATTAATTTCTCCCTCTAATCAAGTGATGACACATGTCACCTGATTGGAGAAGGAAAATGGAAGCTAGGAAAATAGCCCTAGGTGGATTCAAACCAACGCCCTTAGATTAAAAGGGGGTGTGCTTAGCCTAGTAGCCAAGCACAAATTTGTGATATGAGGTACAACATTTAATATATGTCTTATATGCTTGTTAATGCCTGGAAAAATGAAAACAAGAAAAATGGCCCTAGATGGATTCAAACTAGCACCCTTAAAATGAAAGAGGGGTATGCTTTCCACTAAGGCAAGCATATTTTCATGATATAAAGTACAACATTTAATATATGTCTCATATCATTGTTAGTGCCTGGAAAAAAAAGAAATGTGGTTTTAGGAAACTCGAACACGACATACTTATGATGCACAAAAACATCTAACCCAATTAAATAAATCTAATAATTAAATTAAATTTAAAAATAGTTTGTATATATTTTAAATTATAGTTAGTGCACGATTTAAAATTAAAATTTTAAAATTATATTAAATTCATTTAGCGAATCCAAACTCATGAACATAATTCAATTTTTTTTATTTAATATAAAAATGATTTTAAGATCCATTTAATTAAATTATTATATATAATTATATTAAAAAATAAAAATTATATTAAATCCATTTAGCAAATCTAAACTCACGAACATAATATAATTTTGATCTATGTTCATGAGTTTGAATTTGCTAAATTAATTTAATATAATTTTAAACTTTTGATTTTAAATTGTGCACTAATTAAAATTTAAAATATATACAAAATATTTTAAAATTTCATTTAATTATTAGATTTATTTAATTGGGTTAAATGTTTTTATGCATCATAAGTATGCCGTGTTCGAGTTTCTTAAAACCACATTTCTTTCTTTTTTTTCCAGGCATTAACAACAATATGAGACATATATTAAATGTTGTACTTTGTATCATGAAAATATTCTTGGCCCAGTGGCAAGTATACCCCACTTTCACTTTAAGGGTGCTGGTTTAAATCCACCCTTGGCCATTTTTTCTTGTTTCTATTTTTTGGGCATTAACAAGCATTTAAGACATATATTGAATGTTGTACCTCATATCACAAAATTGTGTTTGGCCTAGTGGCAAGCACACCCCTCTTTTAATCCAAAGGTATTGGTTTGAATCCACCCATGACCATTTTCTTAGATTCCATTTTTCCTTCTTCAATCGGGTGACACGTGTCACCAGCTAATTGAATAAACAATTTATTTTATTTAATTAAAATTAGGGCCAAATTGATAGATCGTGTAAATAACAATGACCAAATGTGTAACTATACCGGTTTTATTTAACAGGTCACGTCAGCATTTCTGTGTTTTTTTAACGGTTGGTGGTCTGATTTGAACCAATTAAATAGTTTAGTGTATATTTGCCAAAATTAAAAGTATAGTGGTCAAATTAACACCAACTCCATAGTTGAAGGATCATATGTGTAGTTTACCCTTATTTAAAAGTACTTGAGATTCTCCTGGTCAACAAACTGCTCAACCCAGCTCCTCTCGATCCGCACACCCTCGCGTGCCCATAGTTGCTCGTAGGGTCTTAGAAACTTAGTAAATCATTAAGTTGGAATTTTACTTTGATGGTAATTCTTTTCCGTTATGATCTAGAATTTAACACCGCTACAAAGCGTAGCGAAGCAAGTGTTTAGTAGACCCTTTTGACTAGCTTTCTGAGGTGTATTCCATGTGTGCTATATTACTGTTTTAATGAACTGTTTGAAATTATTTCTCTGAATCAATTATAAAAATGTTTCTCTGATTTGAACATGACTACTTTTTCTATCTTGAAAGCATGATTGTTTTATATGTCCGAAAGTATGTCTAAGTCTAATTGAAAGCATGTTCTATGTTACTTAAATGTTTTATTTTGCACTTATTAGAACACGCTGAGCTCTCCAAAATCTTTCTCTTTTCAGATCCTTTTGGATAGGCTTCTCGGACTTGGCACTTAGATGATTAACACATTCAGTACACCTCTTTTATTGTAATGTTTCTATCTTTCAGACTGTCTTTATTAGGGTGACATGAGCCTATATTTTGATACTTGTACTTTCACTATTATGGCCGTTGTGGCATTATTTTGTAGCCGAAATTCTGATATGGTCTTAGACGTATTATCTTGCATTATATAAAAATGGTTTATAATTATTATCTATTTTGGACTTTAATCTTTTAATATTTTCATGAAATTTTCGGGTATGGGTTGTAACCTCCTGAAATTAGACTTAAGGCATAGGCAGGGTCTAGGGGTTACACAAATTGAGAAGGCTTAATCTATTAACGTTTCTCTGTGATTTTTCTTGTTTAGGAGGTATTCATAAGCTGGAACTAGTAGATAGCTCTCTCACCTAAAAAAAATTTTGGTTTCAGGACACACACAATCAAGCTAGCATTGCACGTATGGGTGGTTTGGTTCCTTTGTTGAAGCTTCTAGATTCAAAGAATGAATCTTTGCAACACAATGCTGCATTTCCTCTTCATGGTATTGCAGATAATGATGTATAGTAGCATTTCATAGTTGCGAACCTGGGAAATTTGTTCAAGATGGAGAGTTTATTGTTCAAGTATGTCAATTCTTTCAAATATTACCTCGTAGTCTCCTCTTAATTTTCATGCTACTAGTTACAGTACAGGAGCTCAAAACATTCCCCATCCATTCCATGTTTTTTCCCCCTTTATTTGATTGAGTATTGGTAATGGTATTTTCAGGCAACAAAAGACTGTGTAGCCAAGACACTGAAAAGACTAGAGGAAAAGATTCATGGGCGAGCAAAGCATGTATACTCTCCGATATTTTGGTTTTAATACTCTTGAAAGTTTTGAACAATTGAATCTGGGATTCAAATAATAGTTCGCTACCTCAATAACGATAGCGTTACTGTCCAAAATTATTATTGTGAAAAATAGTGGTCCATAATAAACGCAACAACATCTGTTACATGGTCCCTTGCATTTCCAAATATGCTAAAAAAACAAATGAAAAGCCAATAATGGGGATTATAAGAGGTTCTGAGAGACTTATTTTCGCTGTCTTAAAATGTGCAGGATGCTTGTTCAATAATCATTTCAAACTACATGCATAAAATGACACTTTTATCATAATTGGTTCAGAAGTAGGAGAATAGTTTATACTTTTGGATGTTCTACGTTAAGCTTCCGTTACGACAAAAAGTTTACTGCATGTCTATTTGGGGAGCAATATGTCAAATAGGATGTTCACGGTCAGTGGCGGATCCAAAAAAAAATTGAGGGTGGACACACATATATTAATAACACATTTTTTTACGAATAGAGATATTACTAATATTTTAATTATAATAAGAAGTTTTACAAAAAAAATATAACTAAAAATAATTTTTACAATTGTTCCCTTCTAAACCTCATTTTCCTGATATCATTGTATGATCTTTTCATTGTCTACATTATCAATCATGTCTTTCTCAATAAAAGTAACTAAGAAATCATTCAACCATTAACTTGTCATACGGTTGTGCAGTCAATTCTTTATAAAGTGCATCGCATAATGTTCTTTCCATTGTTGCGATTGCAACCGATAAAACCAAAGCCAACTTCAAAAATAAATACACAAGTGGGTACACAACATGCTTCATTGTCTCAACCATTTTTCAGATAAATCAGAAAGTCCTTTAGTTCACAAAATCTTTTATCTGAACAAACATAAACAATATAATTCTCAAGTTGACAATCAAGCAACATAAGGTCTCATGTAAAAAATTCATAAGGATAATATTGGGTAAGCCGAATCAACATTTTCTTATCAAAAGAAAGATACAAGTCACTTGGACCCAATCAAGTCATACAAAGAAACAACTATGTACTTGTCTAAAAATGATTATTATGCTCTTGAAGTTGTCTATCAATCACCTGATAAAATAATTCAACTTGAAAATGAAGTAAATTTGAAACTTCGTGGACTTTTCTCCTAGACCTCCTTGAAACAACAAATACATCTTTCATCGTTGGAACCTCAATGTTATTCTTTTCACAAAACAAAAGAACTTTTTCAAGTAAAGATTGTCATCCCACGTCTCTCATCATTTATAATTGTTGCTTGGACACACTCACTAAATGCATAACATTCACAATGTCTTGATCACTCTGTTACAATGCTTGGGACAATTCACTAGTAACCCTCAATATATTTTTCATTAAGTGCAAATTACAAATTTAACAACATACAAGCTTCAGCTCTTTGCTCTGATTGTGTTCCATCTTCCTCAATAATTTCAAGCACATCCATCATAAAAAAATAGTAATCAAGCTAACAACAGTTTTATAATGTGAACCCCAACAAGTATCCCAACTCTTTTTATAACAACTTCTTAATTTAATCCACGTATAGAATTTTTTTACCCCTTTTTGATGCCTCATTTATGTCTCAACATTAAAAAATATGGTTTAAAGTTTAGGGCGTAAAGTGTAAGATTTAATTTTATGGTTTAAGATTTATGATTTACAAATTAAGATTGGAGCATAAAGTTTGATTTTTTAGTATTGGAGCATAGATAAAGACATAAAAAAGAGACAGAATTTTTGTTTTTAATCCCCGACCATTGAAGATTTCACCACTTTGTAATTCTTTTCTTATCTTAATAATTTGATTAGATTGAAGAATTTCTTTTCTCCTACATAAAGCACCAACTACATTAACCACACTAGCTCAATTTCAAGGTGGGCACAAATAAATTCTAGGGTGGGCACAAAGAGATAAAATGTATACTTAACAAACCAATTTTTTTCAAGCCTACCCTCACGTATATGCACGTCTGCCACTGGCCACGGCTGGGGGCGGGTCAAATTTTTGACCATCCTAAACCCCATGGGCGGAGGGAGCTAAGCAAATGGGTGTCAAATGACACCCAAAAAAATTTTTAGAGTATATTTTATCTAAAAAATATATGAAAAAAAAGGAATTGACGCCATTTTAAGAATAGATTAACACTGGCTTAAAAATAATTGAATTCTTTCAAAGAAAATTGACCCTCGTCATATGATTCCATTCATTTTTAATAAAATATAAATTAGCACCTAAAATTTTTGACACCACAAATAAAAATAATTTAACTCCGCCTCTGCTAATCTCGATTCGACATTATCTCAACTAAATCTAAAATCGACCCAACACCGACTAGAATATTTGTAGCTGTCTCGAACTCAATACAAAAAATCTTATTATAAATCTAAGAGAACCGATTAAGATCCATTAAAAACCAAAACTACTTTAAAATAATCTTAAAGTTTCATACTTTTTAACCAAAAAAATTCAAAACGAAACGTGTTTTAAAGTCTCGGTTTTAAAATTTCTAATTCACATAGCAAAAACAATCTCACTTACTAATCACATGCCTCGTTCGATCTGATTAAACTATGAAGACAAGCAAAAAGATTTTTAAAAATTATCTCAAAACTGAGCAAGCACATTTAGTCGCATGGCCAAGCTGCTCATTTTTATTTTCATATTTCTCTTAGATTATGGGTTCTAAATACACTAGAAACACTCCCTTCCTTCTCTTTTCATAGGGTCTCCCCTTCTCCTCCCCTCTAAGTAAGATTTAGATTAGAATTTGTCAAAAAAAAATCTCAAAACTAACATCGAATTTTAAAATCAGAGGTGGTTCAAAGATTCAAGGAGTCATGTGCAACTTGTTAAAATGGGCCCTCAATTTATAATATAGCAAATATAAGCTTTTTTTCAATAAAATTTTCTTCATACAAAAATGTTAGATTACTCTCTTAGCAACGTAAAAATGACTTACAAATATTTAAAAGTCTAACGTATTCACTTAAAAAAGTTCTTCTTGCATATTTTTAAACAAAATCATTTACAACGCTTTTGATATTAATTTCTTCTAAAAGACCAATCCCAATTGACATCAAAGCAAGTTCATTTAATCTTTCTTGCGACATAGTTGTCCATAAGTATGACTTCACAAGTTCAATTTTGAAAAGTTTCGTTATGTAGAAGCAATAATAATGATACCTATTCAGTTACTAAATTATAGGTTTAGGAACAAACAAGTCACTTTATTAAAATTGTGTGACAAACAAGTCACTCTATCATTAAAATTGAAACAATTGTTTGATATAATAACAATTTAGTCCCTAGAACTTATACATTATATTAATTTGGTCTTAATTCAAAATAATTCAATAAACTTAACATTTCATATTTAAAATTTTTGACATTGCACTATTATGGCACAACCTTCAACCACTTACCACACTCTATGCTATCGTCCATCAGTCTGATAATCAACAGATGTGATAGATCGACAAACACAGTCACTTCATTACTGGACAATTGACAAATTAATGGAATTGACTCATTATGACCTTAACGTTGCCTACTAGTAGACACAATTACTCACCAAATGGAATTTTTAAATAGGAAGAGTTAAGTTTATTAAAATTGTTTGGTTAAAGTATAGTAGAAGTCCTCGTATTATACCTAAAAGTTCATTTTAATCCCTCTACTTTAAAAAGGAGCATTTTAGTCCTTTTACTAAACCTAAAAGTTTATTTTAGTCCTTGTACTATAACTAAAAGTTCATCTTAGTCCTTGTACTATAACTAAAAGTTCATCTTAGTCCTTTTACTATAAAAGGGAACATTTTAGTCCTTGTTCGTTTGAAAAGTTAACACTTCTTCTTCTATAGAAATGAACATTTTAGTGCATGTACTTTTGAAGAGTTAACATTTTGGTCCCAAACACTAAAGTTATTGATAGTTGACTTAAAAATTTTGGTTTAAACACGCTTTAAGTCCTTATCAATTTTGAAATTGAGCAAATTGACCCCTCTTGAAAAATAAGAGTAATTTATTTTATGTATATTATAATAATAATGATGATAATATTTTAAAGCGAGTAATTTATTAATAAATGATAACACGATGAACATTTCTCCTTTACATCGAATTTAAATAAATTAGTTAATACAGTGTATAATTTTGCTTTACATCAATTTAAATACATGATTTGGTATGGTGATTAATTTATTAATAAATGAATTAGCGTACTTAACTAACTATAAAACATATATAATTTTCCCTCTACATCGATATTAAATAAAGTGTATTAAATAAATTGAATAATTTACAAATATATTAACATATTGACATTTATTAATAATAAAGTGTGCATTTTGAAAGTGTGTAAATAAGAATGTATCGAGAGATTAATTTGTTCGAATTCAAAACAAAAAGGGATCTAAAGAGTGTTTAAACTAAAATATTTACACTAAATATCAATAACTTTATTGTTTTGGACCAAAATGTTAACTTTTTAAACGTACAAGGACTAAAATGTTCCCTTACATAGTAGAGGGACTAAAATGAACTTCTAAATATAATACAAGGACTAAAATATTCCTTTTTAAAGTAGAGGGGTTGAAATGAACTTTTAGATATAATATAAGGACTTCTACTATACTTTAACCAAATTATTTCGAATCAAATTAATATAATACATAAATTTTGATGATTAAAAATTATTATACAAGTCATTGATTCAATTTTAATGAGAAAGAGACTTTTAGTCACAAAAATTTAATTGATTAAACTTATAATCGATACTTTTAGAAGAAAAATTGCACCGAATTCTGAGTTTAGAACAAGAGTATCATATTTGTTACCAAACTCACAACTCAATGATAGGTAGTGTAATTTACCTAATTTTCTAGTTCGGAAGAGTTTTTTCCTTTGAAGAAACCCATGAGGGGGAGAGAGTTCCTGTCAAAAATATAACACAGCTAACATTTGTGTATTCAAGTTTATGTTCAAAAAAAGAAAACATTTGTGTATTCAAAATCAACGGTGTTATTTTTTGTTCCTAATAGACTAGGAAAAAAACTATAAAACCCTAGATATTTTGTTCAACCCACGAGTGCAAAAAAACCCACAAGCACCCTTTTTTTGTTCAACGGTGTTGTTTTTTTTTTAAGCTTTTTGCTCCGTACAATGTCGGGTTCTGGTGGTGTTTCGATCTCTAGAAGAAGAGGCGGTGAGAATCGGTTTTACAATCCACCGCCGATGAGGAAACAACAAAAGCAGCAGCAGCAAGAGACGGAGACGAAGATGCGGCGGCGGGAAGAAATGCCGTCGATTTCCAGGAGTTCGACGGAGAAGAGAACGGATCGTGAGGAATGCGCTATGCCATCTGCATCTTCATCGTCGATTAATAATAGTAATAAAACGAATGATGAAAATTCCACGAATTTGGATCGGTTCTTGGAGTTTACGACTCCGGTGGTTCCGGTTCAATTTTTTCCCAAGGTAACAAAGAAAACCCTACTTTTATCAATCAAGATTTGTTTTTTTATCTTCTATTTTCTAGTTTCGCTTCAATCTTTAATTTCTTTGTTCATTTGATTGATTAAAAACAATAGTCCAGTCCCTTTTTACGTTGATATATATTTTTCCCTTCTTAAGGCTTATCCTAAGTCCTAAGTTACTAATTGGCTGCAGTAGTTAAAGTACTAGACTTTAATTTCTTATTAAGTTAGTTGGAAAACGTTGTAAAGTTGAATATTTTGTAGAATAGCAGAAACTCAGACAACTAGCAAGTGTTGATTATTAATAAATGTAAAATAGTGAATTGTGTTTTCTCCCCATATGATTTGCTAAATATGAAGTTATTGATTAGTCTTTATCAATGAAATTTTACTCTGTTGATCCTATAGACAAGCAGCATTAGAGGGTGGAGAGGGAAAGTGCAAGAGCTCAGACTGCAGTCTCCACCATATTTTGTGCTGGAGGATTTGTGGGAGTCTTTTAAGGAATGGAGTGCATATGGAGCGGGGGTTCCGCTTTTGTTGAATGGGAGGGACTCTGTAATGCAATACTATGTACCTTACTTGTCTGGGATTCAGCTGTATATAGATCCATCGGGACCCTCCACAAGGCTGAGGTAAGGCATTTATTCCGTATCTATAATCTATGTAACCATCTGCTTTAGTTTTGGCCAATAGCTTGGGCATCCTGTCGTTTTATTGTCTTTCTTGACTGATAATTTATGATGGCCCTCAACAATTTTTGGATCCTTATGTGGTTAATTAGGAACTGCAATCGGATTATTATAGTAAGATTTATTGGCTTGTGGTTTTATTCATGAAACTTGCTTGATAGTCGATATGATCTAGGTTGTGTTGTGTTATTCCCAATGTTTTGCTGATTTGCTTTAAGCTTATCTGCTGCTTGGTCAATAATCTCAGTGAGATAAATCGAGTTTGAAGTTCAAGGTGATGAGCTCTCTTGAGCTGTAAATCCTTAATTTTAATCCATCCTTGAGATTCTAGATTTATAAAATTCTTGTTGTGTATTTTCATTTTATTGTCTATTATTTCAACAGGAGGCCTGGCGAGGACAGTGATACAGAGTCATCAAGGGAGACAAGCAGTGATGGTAGCAATAGCGATTGTGGAATGGGAAGAAGAGCTAACCATGTTGTCCAGGGTTCTCGGAGTCAGCTTAACATTGCAGATTCGAATATCGAGAGATTCACAAGACTGTCACTTAGGAATAAATCCTTTGAGGGTTCATCAAGCGATGGAAGTGATGGTTGTAACCCTCCTGGTCAGCAGCAGCAGCTTATTTTTGAATATTTAGAACATGATCAACCGTTTAGTCGTGAGCCATTGGCAGACAAGGTAATTATGTTATCCTCTTTTACGTTATCATTTGTTGGTTGCTGTGTTCTCTCTAATTACCATGCTTCCTGCAGATCACAGTTCTGGCATCTCGATTTCCATCACTAAAGACGTACAAGAGCTGTGATCTTTCACCTTCAAGTTGGATTTCTGTGGCATGGTATATATTTTCTTTCTCGGAAAAGTTATTCTGCTCTTGTTTATTGCTATTTTAATACTGTGATTTTATACCCGATTATATCTGACAATTTTTCCTTAATTGAAGGTATCCTATATATAGGATACCGATGGGACCAACTCTGCAAAACCTTGATGCCTGCTTTTTAACCTATCACTCTCTGTCTACACCGTTGCCGGGTAAGCATCTTATCAGCCCTTTATATGTGGTTGCATATTCATATTTTTTCCAACAAACACTTTATACAATGTGTTATTGATATATTTTGGAACAGGTACAGGCATTAGCATGGGTGGGCTCCCCTTCCGGCACTTTAATGTCAGGGAGTTTCACGGTGCTAACATGCCCTTGAAGATACCGCTACCTACATTTGGACTTGCCTTCTATAAGTTCAAAGTTTCGTTTTGGAACCCTGATGAAGTTAATGAATCTCAAAAAGCTAATTCCCTTTTACGAGCCGCTGATAGCTGGCTTCGGTTTTTGCAAGTGAATCATCCAGATTTTAGGTTTTTTGTTTCCCACAATACATACAGGAGGTGAGCCAAGTTCTAAAGCATCAACACAGTCCGCCACTGCTCGGAAGAGAATCCCCGTACCCTAGCCGATGACACTTCCAAATGACCCCATTGATGGTAGCTCATGCTCATAACTTGAAATTGCATCCACCATTTGTTGTTCTTCCTTGTGGCTTACTATGATGCTCTATCATGCATTGGTTATGGTAAAAAAAAGTGGGACTATGATGCTCTATTATGCATTGAATATGGTCGAAAAAAGTCACATAAGACATGATATTTCATTTCATGCGGTGAGTGTCCAGTGATACTCATGAGTTTATAACTTTGTTTGATTTTGATGATGAAGAAAATGTGATACTTGTATATATACTTTGTCTATGAGTTCCGAAGTGTATAACAGACTGCTTGTACCAACACTTCTGTAGGCAAGACACGAAGTTTTAGTTCCTTCGAACACGACTGTATTCTTAACCACACGCACACTAATCATTTGAGACGCATACGTCTGTACAATATATGGGGTTAGGATCCATTTTATCGTGTAAAACTCAATTACTTTTATATTTTTCGGACCGTTGGATGATAGTAATAAATAGTTAAAATTATTTCTTTTAGGCTAAAGGGTTGTATTTGTCTCTGTAGTAATCCGAAATTAACAATGTTGTTCATATTTTTTTTTGTAATTTTGCTCTCAAAGTCAGTTCATCGCAAGAATGATGTCCTTTGATCGATGTTGATTGTTAAAGTGTTGACATGACAGTTAATGTTGTTGATGTAGTAATTTTATCTTTGAAGTCATTATGCACTTTTTCTCTTGAAGTCATTAAATTGCAGCAATTTTACCTTCGGTTTATTTAGTTTTTGAATAAAATTGTATAAATAATTTAGTTTTTTGAGTTGAACTTTTACAAACAGAATATATAAAAAAATCGATTAACAGTGTAAATATCCTTTGTGTACTTGGTAATTTTAAAAAAGCAAAAGATCAAAAGTAGCCCAACGTTTGAACTTTTGGTCACTTTGACCCTTATTCTTTTTTTTTTGTGCAAACAACCACCTAACGTTCTATTTTTGTTCAAATTTCACCTCGTTGGATGAAAATCTTTAGCCAACTAACGGTAACGCCTGAGGCTGACGTGGCATGTATGCATGGCATGGGAGATGATGTGGCAATGCAAAATGGCATTTTGCTGACATGGAATTTAAATATATATATATATTTAAACAAATTGATTTTTTAAAAATAAACTCAAATTTTCTATATTTCACAAAATAGCTCCCAAATTTCAAAATCCCTAACTCCCCTAAACCCAAATCCCGATTTGAGTCGATTGCCACGCCGTCGCCCACCATATCGATCGTCAGACCATCACGATCATTTACCCCACCATCCCGTCACCAGAAGTCGACTGACGTCGTGCGAAACACTGGACGAACGCTAAATCGTCGCATGGTTCATTTTAACGATTCAGGATGAACGACGGTAGAACAGACGACGAACGGTGTATGGGTCATTCAGCGCTAGGAGAGTGCTTCATTCTGTCGTTGGCAACACAGCCAATGCCGACGGGAGTGGCTGAATTTGGAGGTTTGGGGTTTTGAGGACTATTTTGAAAATATTTGAAAATTTTAAGATATTTTTAAAAATATATATAATAATTATTTTTTAAATAAATATTTCAAAGCAATCAGATGATGCCACGTCAGCAAAGTGCCATGTGGCATCATCCGATTGGTTAAAATATTTAAAAAATATTTTTTAAAAATATTTTTTTTATTTTTAAATTTTTTAAAATTCTACGTCAGCAAAATGTCATGTGGCATTGCTATGCCATGCAAACATGTCACGTCAGCCTTAGGCGTTGACTGTTAGTTGACTAACGGTTTTCATCTCACAAGGGTGAAATTTGAATAAAAATAAAATGTTAGGTGGTTGTTTGCACACAAAAAAAAGAATATGGGCCAAAGTGACCAAAAGGTCAAACATTGGAGGCTACTTTTGACCTTTTGCCTATTTTTAAGCAAAGTGAAAACTCTCACAAAAAAATCAAAATATTCTTCAATTTTTTAAAAAAATCATAAACTTAATGAAAATAAATAAAATATCTAAAAAAATTTGAAAATAAAAAAAACTAATATCAAAATTAAAATGTATTAAGAATTATAAAATAATAAAATATAAATATAAAAATTAAAAAGTATTTATAAAAATTAAAAAATTCATCAAATGATAATATATATATAATAATAATAAATATAAAAAATCAAAATTTTAAAATATTTATAAAAACTATTGAAAACGTCTTCGATTGTTTCTGATTATGCTAAACCAACTAATATTCTTTGAATATATTTTCAATGGATTCATCCTTCCATAGAGTAGTAATAAAAACTTATCGAATATTAATGAGTATCAGTTTGATGTAGAAAAGCGAAAGTAAATTTGATGAAATTATTCGATTTTTTAGTACTTTATAAATACTTTTTAATTTTTATATTAGTTTTTATTTTCAACAATTTTTAATATTTTATTTGCTTCTATTAAGTTTATGGATTTTTTAAAAAATGAAGAATATTTTTTATTTTTTGTGAGAGTTCTCGTTTTGCTTGTTTTTAAAACTATCAGGGATCTAAAGGATATTTACACCAATTTGTTAATCGACTTTTCATATATTCTGTTTGTAAAAGTTCAACTCAAAAAACTAAATTATTTATCTAAATTTATTCAAAAACTAAATAAACCGAGGGCAAAATTGATGCAATTGAATGATTTTGAAGGCAAAATTGCTACATCGGCGCCGTTAACTGTCAATTCAGCACCTTAACGGTCAACATCGGTCAAAGGACAACATCGCTGCAATTAACTGACTTTGAGGGCAAAATTACAGAGAAAAAAATTAGGGGCAACATTGATGATTTCAAATTACTATAGGGCAAATTTGACCCTCTAGCCTTTTTTATATTTTGTCCAAGTGATAATCTTCATATTTTCTACAATTAATCTCATTCATTTACCTTCATCCAATGGTCTAAAAAACGTGTAAAACTTTCGAGTTTTACATAGTGTAAGTGGATCTTATCAAGCGTGCGCTCACACACATACACATATATATTAAATATGTTAGGCTTGATAGGCTCGATTTCCTTCAACCGAATTACTAGCCAAGTGTGGAGAAGATTGATTTTGGGGTGTTTTTGGTGGAAGCAAAAGATAGACAAATAGACAAAGGATTTATAGTGGTTCAAGCTTCTAACAAGCTCTACATCCACTACCTTAGCTCCCACTAAGGATTTTCAAACCAATTTCACTAGAAATTATTTCCATTTTCAAGGCTTAGGAGGAAACCTTTACAACCTAGACTCACTCACCAAGTCTAGCAACCAAAGCTTACAAACTGAGCTTTGGGAACACTCTTGAACAAGAGAAAATCTAGCAAACTTGAAATCCCTCTAAAAGGTGTTTGTTTGCACTAATTAAGCACTCACCCAAACCTAAACACTTGAGCAAATATAACACTGTAAGCTCACAAGTGTTGTCTATACAAAGAATGAGAAATTAAGCTCTAAGATAAATTTGACATCATAATGTTGTTGACAAATGAAGCATTAGTCTTCTATTGATGCTTGAAGATCCCTTTTATACTCCCAATTGAGTTCCTAGCCGTTGGAGAATGTTGGGATTGAATTGGAGCCGTTGGGGCTGATTTCCATGCTCATTTTCCTGTTCTGTTGTAGGGTGTATCGATACGCGAAGTACCTGTATCGATACAGTCTCTTTGGGAAAGAGTCGTTGAACATTTATTGACCTGAGCACATTGATACTCCTGGTAGCGTATCGATACGGTCTGACATTTAAAATACCGTTGAAATCTAGCCGTTGGGGGTAGTTGAAAGAGACATTGGGATAAAACAAAGGGTATCAATAAGCTTTATAGCGTATCGGTACGGCCCTACTTCGTATCGTTACGATCAAGCCGTATCGGAATGGGTTTTGGCTACTACAATTTACCTGTAGCTTGAAACCCTAAAGCTTATCGATACGGTGTATATTGTATCGGTACGGAGACTTTGAAAACGCAAGTTTGGCTACTTAAAACACTTTTTAAACAATTCCAAAGCTTTGTAAAATTCATCAGACATATTTTCAAGTTGTTTGGACTTATAAACATTTTGAAATCTTTTCAATTTAGTCCAAGACAATTTTTCAATTATTATATCAAAACACATATCTCAACAAAATAAATAAAGGATAATTATTCCATATACAGGTGTAGAAACAAAATTTTCACATGTGTCTTAGTTTTAGGGTTTAGTATTAGATTTTAGGGTTTAGAGGTTAGGGATTTATGTTTAATGGTTTAGAATTGATAGGTTGTAGTTAGAATTTAAAGTTTGAGGTTGGAATTTAAGATTTATAGGTTAAAATCTAAATATCTATCTATATTACTCTAAACACTAATTCTAATAACATATCCTAAATCTAAACTTATAAACCTTAAACTCCTAACTTCTAAATCTTAAGTCCTAACCCCAAATCTTAAATTCTAATAACATATCCTAAATCTAAACTTATAAACCTTAAACTCCTAACTTCTAAATCTTAAGTCCTAACCCCAACCCTTAAAACTATAGTGCTTGTGGAAACTTTTTATTCACCGCTTTAAGGTGGAAACCTTTTGTTTCCACCGCTGTATTAAACATAAATCCATAAATAAGTACATATATAATATGTTTAAAATTAAAATGAAAAGTAAATTTGTTTTGGCGATTCAGAATTCAGAACACTTTTGAATAAATAAATGTATATAATATTTTAAAATAATTTATTAATTTTTTTTAAATATGTTTCCTAGGTAATAAATATAGTTACGATAAAATGTTACTTGTACGTTAATTTATTTATTTTGTATTAGATAAAAGTATTTAATTTTTAGAAAATATTTTAATACATATGTCTTTTAATTTTAAGGTTTAGGGTTTTAAGTTAGGGTTTAGAGGTTTAGTATGTAGATTTATGGTTAGAATTTAAACTTTAGGGTTTATGGTTTAAGGTTTAGATTTTAGGGTGCTAAGTTTTGAGATTTAAGTTTTAAATTTTATAGAAGGATTGTGTAAATTTTTTTACACAACTTATGTATCAAAATATAACACTTAACTTTTTATAACATTAATTACTCAGTAAAATAAGACTATTCTAGTAATTTTCTATTGAGTAGTTAATAAATCTTTTAGAATAAAAAAGAAGGTTGAAGCCATCATATTTAAAGTAATCAAATATTCGATTTTAATTTAAACATAAAATATTAAATATTTTAAAATCAAATATTTAATAATTTTTATATTTCAGTTAAATCAACTATTTAAAAACTAATTTAAATATTCGATTTAATTAAAAAATTATAAATCTATTTTCATTTTAAATATTACTTTAATAACTACTTTAAACATATTTCAAATGTTTTTATTTTTAATTAATTATTTGATTTAATTTGGTGGTTTGTGTGATTATACACATCCCAAGTGGTCTAGGCTCAAATCCCCTTTCAACCATTTTTACTTCTTTTTTCCCTAACATTTACTGCATTATAAGATATATATATATATAAAAAGGTGCAACTTATATCATTAAAAGCATGTTGGTACGGTGGTAAAGGCGTGGGTATAACACACACTGGTCCTCGGTTTGATCCACCCCAAGGTCATTCTTCCATTCTTCTTTAATTTTCCTTTAACCAGGTGGTGACACGTGTCACCACTTGATTGGAAGGGAAACTATTAAATATTAAATTAAAATTTGAGTAAATTTATCTAATTGGGTGATGACACGTGTCATCATCTTATTGGTTGATTACTTTTATTTAATTAAAATAAAATTAGGATCAAATTAATATAATAGGTAAATAACATGGACCAAATGTGTAATTTTACAAATTTTCGTTAACTGCCACGTCACCCTTCTATCACCCTCACTAGTTTTTTAACGACGGTGGTCAAAATATGTCAATTTAATAAATTTAGTGGTCTGGTTAACGATTACCTAGTTCGGTGGTCAAAATAAGTATCCTCAAATAGTTTGGTTGTCACCGGTGTGATTTACCCTAATTATTATGTATGTGTATCAGTAGTTAAGGCATGGATATCAAATCTTATCCCAATCATTCATGAGTATGTTTGAGGATTTTTTAATTATTGGTATTTAATTAATTAGTTGACTAAATTATATTGGATATTATAGAGATATTGTAATACCTTAATTTTGTCCGAGTATACGTATATATACTATATTTCTATAAATAAAGCCCAAATAGTAATAAATAGGTAAATATTTAGTCCATAAATGATAAAGCCCAATAATAAATAAATAATAGTCCATTCCAATATCCATATTACAACTCCAAGTGTCTCTTTTACAAGCCCATTTACATGATAAAAATCCCAAGGCCCAAGTTCTTATTTTTACAATCTGCCAACTCATTTCCCTCCCAAATTGGATAAAACCAGCCCAAGAAACACATTTGTTTTTCTTTTTGCCGCCTAAAGAGTCCACGTGACAGCGCTCTATTGATTCCTTTAAGTTCACATGGATTCTGACCCCTGGTGACATCAGATTCTAACCCCCTATAATTAATTACACACGTTAATTAAATACCAAAAAATAATAAAATAATAAATATTATATAATAATGAGGAGAGAGAATACCTGGGAAGCTGAACCGTTGGAAGCTATAGTGTAACATCCCCCACCCGGCCTAGAAGAAAATCAGGTCGGAGAACGCTACCAGTGAACGAAACAGTAATCAGTGCAATAAATTTTCAATCAATAATTGATAATTAAACAATATTATGCTTTAAAAATATCACCAAATATAAACATTTATCCAATGTGAAACGGCAATTCACCATTTAGGACTAATTTATAACTTTTACAAGTTTTAGGGACTAATCTATAAATTCAAAATTTTAGGGGTCCTTTCACGCAATTGATTATACAAAAATGAAATTTAGTACCATAACAGTGAGTCTGCAAATTTTCATGTCATTCCGATGTCATTTACTCAACAAATTAGACTATACAATATTTAGTGACAATTTTGGAAACTTCTTAAAATTGGTTTCTATGCCTTTTAACAAAGTTAACTAACTCCGTACCGATACCCTTGGGGCTGTATCGGTACGCTAAGCTAAATTTTCAAGTTTTCGAATTCAAGAATAACAACCCGTATCGATACACCTAGGCTCGTATCGATACGCGTTGACTAAGGTTGACCCGTTTCGATACAGCCTAGGGTCGTATTGATACCATTTACTTTTCAGACCTTACTGTCAACATTCGTACCGATACACCCCTTATACGTATTGATACGCCCTGTTTCACTTGGTCCAATTATGCAAGGCCGTATCAATATGCCATCACCCGTACCGATACGCATGCCCTATAATGACAAATCTTATCTATTTTTTCATCAATTTAACATGTTGAACGATGTCCAAATGCAATGAAATTTTACCGGCAACCTTTAAACACTAAAATATAATGGTATGCAAAATTTCATGATCAAATGAATCTGTTTACCATGTTTTCACTAGTTAGGCCAAATATGCTAGTTTGTCACTTTTTACCAAAATACTTAACATACCATTTTGAGCATTTAGACCTTTTCAACATAAAGGTCAATTCATACATGCAAAATGGGACCAAACTAACTTGTTTAGGCCCTACGCCACCATTATAGGAGTTCAAGGGCTAGATTAACATTACATATAGGTTTGTGACTTGCTCCAAAAATCCCCCTTGCTCCGATCCCCGATCCAACTATACTTTAACCTGAAAATGCATGGAAATGAAATGCATTAGGCTTACTTAGCCTAGTGAGGTAGTCCAAGACATTCTTATGTGTATCAATGGAATTCATAGCAAGTATAACAATTAAAAATGCATCTTAAAACATTATTTAACAATGCTTGAAACACTTGTACACATATTTTTCTCCTTGGATCGACATGTAATAGATACGTGAATTCCCAATGTCACATCCCAAAAACCGGCCTAGTCAAAAGTAGGTTCTGGTGATCAGAAATTTTGAATTCGATGTGTTACACGTTTGTAATAGTTGACTTTTATGCCCATCTTTTTTAATGAATCACAATTTGGTCCTATTTAAGTGGATGAACTTCTTTGTACGAAATTCAAAGCCAAGATGGAAATTCTGAGCTAGGTGTATCGATACGGCCCAATTGTCAATAACTAACTTATCTGTTTAGGTATGAGCGTACCGATACGGTCACAAGCGTATCGATACGATTCCCCTATTTTGAATCTATTCGAAGTCAAAATTGAAAGGAAAGTAAGCTAGGTGCTTACTCACCTCCTTGCTTGACCACTACCATGTGAAATCATCAGAAAAATGATTTATATCAAGTGAAAATAAGTGATTAGATGATGACCTTGAATTGAGCAAACCCTTGTCCAAGGGAAATGCTTTCATTGGTCCATACTTTGGTGGGCAATCATTAAAAGAATTAATGTGGTTTTTATATGAATAATAAAGAGAGAAGCTTTCATTCTCTCATTTTCTATCTTTAAACCCCCCGATAAACTAAACCCAAACTTTGTTACCAAATTAAGCAATCTCTTTCATTGTTGTCTTCAACCTCTATCTAAGCTAGTACCTTGGTGCAATCCTCGATCATCGTTCGCATTCAATACTCTGTTTGAAAGCTCATAGCTCTGTAAGAAAAAAACTCTCATTCAATTTAATGGTTCCAATCTTCGTTAGAGCTTAATTTCGAAATTAGGCTTTCTCGATTCATGTGAAAACCCGTGAATTAGGAGTTTGATTTTGTTAATTCGATGTTGTCCCTAAACTCTGATAAATTTGAAATATGTTTCCAAATCCTTAATTCAAACTCTAATATAACCCTTAATTTGTGCTAGCTCAAGTGTTGGAGAAAGACTCATTGTCATCCCCGAAGGAAGCTAGGCACATCATAATTTTGATTCGAGAGCCTCATAATCAAGGTGAGTGTAGTCGTGTCAAGGGATAGACTCGGTGCCATCCCATTGCGTTATTGTGGTTTGCTATGCATTGTGTCAAAGCTCAAGTAGAGCAATCAACTATAAATTCGAATGGTAAGGTTGAGTAAGCCCTCGTGTTATTTTGATATAGTTATGGGTATACATGTGACATGCGATCCGATGTAAATGAAGTATGAAAATGATATGTTGAAATACAAAAAAATATGTTATATTATGTGAAATTGATATGGCTATGTGATGATTCGATGTACACATGTATGATGATATGTTATGGAGCTACGGCTCACTTTCATTTCTAATATGTTATGGCCTACGAGCACAAATGTAAGAAAATACATTGATTTATGTGAACCTTGGACATTTGTGAGTTTTGGATACAATTGGCATGCCATAGGGTTATTTGAGCTCGTATTATTAAGGGTGGACTACGGTCCGGGGCTACGGCCTATATGTGGGGGAGATAAGGATGGATTGTGTAAGGGACTTATCCGGAGCTACGGCTCAAGGCTACAACCTATATTCCGATATATGTGGTGGTGTAAAGGGGAATCCGTGTATCCATTTGTTACATTGTCCAAGGGAATTAATAAGTGTTTAAATTATGTTATGTTTATGTGAGAATATGATAAATAGTTCCAAGCATGATGCTTATGTAATTGGAGATGTTATTGTGATGCCTAATTATGTTGTCATGCCATTCATGAGGATAGATTGATATGCATGACATGCTATCCTATTATGTTTGTTATGAATACCTCACAGGCTATATAAGCCTAACATATGTGTGTGTCTCATGCATTTCAGGACCTTGAAGCATTCCGAGCTCCGATCGTGTAATCTACGGTTGCAAGTCACCTTCGTTACCATATGTATGTTTACTTTCGTTTTCGAATTCCCAGTGAGGTGGCATAAGGTCTAGATGTGTTGAAATGACTTATTTTAATATGTTTGTATAAGCCTAAAATAGCTTAAGTGATGTATGTGTAATATGGTATATTTTGTGGTTGGTAACCTAGTTAAAATGAGCTTAAATGCACTAATGGGTAAAATCTTAGTAAATGGATTCGAAATGCTCTGAAATTTGACATGCGATTAGGAATATTGTTTTTAAGATTTCTGGTAAAGTTTGATAAAATTTGAATGACGTTTGGTTGCGTAATTCGAATAAAAACCAGTAAAATTCTGTCATTACAAGTCATGCCTTATCGATACGGGTGATGGCGTATTGATACGATCAGGCATAATTTGGCTAAAAGAAAACAGGGCGTATCGATACGGTTAGGGTGTATCAGTACGGATTTGGGTCACTAGAATCTGGATGGGAAAAAGGTATCGATACGATCATAGAGCGTATCGATACGGAGTCAACGCGTATCGATACTGGATTAGCTGTATCGGTACGGGTTTAACATCTTTTGAATCTGTAAATTTGAAATTAGGCTTAGCATATCGATATGGCCCTTAGGGTATCGATACGGTGTTAGTTAATTCTGTTATAGATAATAAAAAGAAGTTTTAGGCAGTTTGCAAATTGATCACTAAAATCTATACGTTCTAATTAATCATGTTAACGATATCCGATAGTAATGGGACTTCACAGACTAATAATTGGTAAGTTTAATTACAAGTCGGTAATAAAGAATTCGGGTTAGGATAGCTAATTTGTAAATTTTACAATTTAGTCCCTAAGTTTGTAAAAAGGTTAAAATTGACTCCGATTCTAAAACGACTAGTAACGAATAGGTTCAATAAGCCTTGAGAATGATTAATAAAATATTTTGAACAAGTTCCAAAATCCGATTCTGTCTTCAGATCTCTAAATAGGTTCCCGATAACACTTTCTGACCCGGTTCTCTACCAGACCGGGAAGAGAGTGTTACACCCAACCAACATCGCCAACAATGAATGGTCAATATCCACCAACATCACCAATAGGACCAACACAATCACATCCCGCCAACATCACCAATGTGAGCCTTAGCTCAAGGACCATAGTCCACTCCTTACCATTGAGCTTATGAATTCTATGGTATGCCAATTGTATCCCATGTCCGTTCGTATCCAAGGATTCGATACTTACCAGTAACAGTATCAATAGCAATAACATTAACTAATGTGATGTCAATAAAAATACAATGACAATAATTCAAGACATGCTCAATGCTCGTTTTTTGGTATTTCATTTTAACAATGATCGTGTAGAGACTTCTATAGTAGTTTTAGCTATAACATAAGCTTACCAAGGCTTACCAATGGTGTCACCAACAAGGGTTAATTGCACGCATACCTTGGACAATGACAATAATGCAATAATTCAACATCAATGAAACCAGAAGGCACCTAGCCAATCCCTTGACTCCGACTACACTCACTGATGATTCTGAGGCTTTCAAGGCTCCCGGATAACGACTCCCTTGTTCTTGAACTTGGTGGAATTGAGGGGATTTGGTGATTCTTCACCTTGGTTGTCTTGAACAACACAAAATTGAGATTGCAAGGTTTTCAATATTCATAACGGAATCGTAGCAACTCAATAGCTATAATAAACGATAATAAACAAGCTCTAACAACTCCAAGGAATCTCTAGGGTTTAACTTAATCCTTATACTCAAGATTAAGCATGATTAATCCATGGATTTGATAAACCAATAGAGGAAAACTACTCACCCGATCGATAGCTACGATTTAGAATCGATAAACTTAAGAAAAGCAAGGCTTGATATCACCTTCAATGGAGGTCTGTGCTTAAGGTGGCTAAAGGAGAAAGATGGGGAGGTGCTTGCTTGAGCTAAAAACTAGGTAAGTTTTATTTCTTTTCTTTTTACTAAAGATTTCAACTGAGCTTTCCTTCAATTGAAAGAACTCAATTTCCTAATCCCACGTATGTGGTGATTAGGCTTGAGGAGGGGCTAATCGCAAGATTAGTCCCTCAACTCTTTATTGTCTATACTTTTACCACCTTAACTTTCAATTTTCTCAATTTGGTCACTAAACCATGTTTCAAAATTCACACTATAATCCTTAACAATATTAATGCTTAATTGGGGACTCAATAATTCAATAATTGTCCACTCGGTCGAAAGTCAACTCTATAATTTGACTTTCTAATAGGCCCAGTTTTGGGGTGTTACATATAGAGCCGCCGGAGGAGACAAGACGACACCGGAGTCGTGAACCACCATCGAAACTAGAGATTGGAGAACCACCGGGGACACGAACAGACGCTAGAAAAGCACCGACCGCCGTGCAACAAAACTGTCACCGTCATCGGAGGTATATCTCCCTCATTCTTTTCATTTTCTTCAAAGGAAATGCTCAACATTAGATCGAAACCAAAATCATAAAAAACAGTGTGAGGATGAAAAGATTAGTGGCCAAAATCTTATTTTTGGTGACCGGTGTATTTCGAACGTTGGAGTTGAAAATGAGATTGGGAGTGCATAGAGTAGACTTAGGGTGGTGAATAAATTGGAGATCCAATCGGATCTGGGTAGATCTAGGAAAATTGTGGGGAAAATGACGTTTTTTAGGTTTAGGGTTTTGATGAGCGGCGGCCGGCGCCGACTCGCGATGGTCGGAGTATAAGGGTGATGGTCGACAAACACTGGAGTGTGGTCGGAGAAGGGCGGCAACGGATCAAAGCAGTGGTTGTGAAGGCGGTGTATGGCCGGAGATCTTGGTGTTCATCTTGTTCGTGATGAACAAAGATGAACACCATCTCAAAATGATGGTTTTTGATCCGTTTTTGTAATACCCTAAAAATCGGGCTAAGTAGAATAATATTGATTTGATTCAAATAAGGATCTATAGCTTAGATCCTAGATTTTAATTGACCAAATGTTGTGACCATATTGAAAGGAGAAACAAATTGAGTAGCCGGATTAAAAAACTAAATAGATTAAATTAGAAAAGATAAGATTGCATGGTGAATAAAAGAAAGCTTAGGGGGACAAACACTTGTCAACATTAAGTAGTGATTAAGAAGACTAAAATTGGCCACTTGAGAGAGGTGGGAATTGGAAACAGAATAGCATGCAAGCATCATCTTCTTCCTTGGTTCTTGGCATTTTCGAAAACTCCATGAGAGCTCGGGTTAGGAAAATTTTGATAAAGAGCCAAATTTCTTAAGGATTTAGCTATCCTTTTCTTCAAACCAAGGCAAGCCCATGCTTTTGTTAATGTTTCCATGTTGAATGTTCATAAGATTAATGGAAAAGAATTGATGAATTGATAGTGGTTAGTGAAGGAAAAATAATGTTAGCATGCATGTGTTAAAATGAGATCAATATCATGTTAGAATAGAGAACTTTAAATTGTTGTTATAAATGATTTATATTTATAAGTGCTCTGGATTCATTTCGAATGACAGGGGATAAAAATGGGACTGTTTTGTTCTTTAATTCATTTGGGATGCCTAAGTAATCATATGTTATGAAAAGAGTAAAGATATTATACCGGAAACTGAAGTTTTGAATAAAATGCTTTTCCATGTGAAGTATATAATATTTTGATGCTGTATTTTGAGGTTTATAAGCATGAAAAAAATCTGCTCTACATACCAAGTATGATATGTTTTTTTTTAGGTTTGAAAAGCTTGTATGAAGAGTTGTTTTCGATTTATGATATAAGTAGAGAGGTGGACTAATGAAACTGTTTTTATGACTAAATGGTGTGCTCTTGTTTGTTATGAGTTTGAAATTGTTGAAAGTGATTGTTGGTTGCTGCCAACTTAAATTAAGAATAACCTTGAGTTAGATATAGGATTATGGCATGGTAATGTTTTAAGTAATTATTTGTGTATGTCTAAAGCTGGAAAACTGAGAACTGTAATTTATGAATAAACTGAATGAAATTGAAGCATGAAAATCTGTAGTGTGGGGTTGTTTTCTTTGAATGGCAGGCTAGAATTTAAGATGAAATCCTATTGTTGTTTCATGTTGCTAATTGTGTAGTAATGTTTAAAAAAACAGTTTTGTAATAGTTAAATTTCTGGAAAACAGTAAGGTAGTTTGAATAGTTTGGTAATACAATTAATATTGTTTGGTTTGTTAAACAAATACTAGGGATTGTTTGAATTGGTATAATAAATAGAATTATTGCAAGATTGTAAATAGTGGACTAATTCTAATAAAGCATAAAACTGGGCAGTGAGAAGGTGATAATAGTGCAGATTTGTAAGTTCAAACTGTGTAGAAATTAAGCTTTAAATTGTTTATAAAATGAAAGTATTGGATGGCGCAGTTTTATTGGTAACATTCTAGTGCAGTTTTGTTTGTTGTAAACAGGGCAGTTTGGTATAATCGAATATATGCAGTATATAGAGCTAAAACTGTGCGGAATTAAATGTAGTAAATTGTAGTCTAGATTAAGTTTAGACTAGTTAAAACTGTGCAGAAATTTAATGTGCAGAATGTGCAGTTTTTCTTAGTAAATCAGTGCAGTTTTGGTGTACTTAAACAGTGCAGAAATGCGATTAAAACAGTGCAGTTTTGTGTCTATTATTAGTGCAGTTTGGTAATTAAAATATTGCAGCTTCGAATTAAAGAAACTGTGCAGTTTTGAAAATCTAAAATGGGACAGTTTGTGGTTAAAAGAAACAGAAAATTGAATAAGAATAATAAAACAGATACTGATTTGTTGATTTAAGGGAATGTATGGTTATAATAGATGTCAATGGACTGCTTTGATTGTGTTTAAGTTATATATAATTATGGAGATGTCTTAGTATAAACATGGTTATGTGTGGACTGTTTTGTACATATAATTGAGTATCTATGAAATTGAAATTGTTTTGTATAATTAAGAGCTATAATGGACTGTTGATTGAAGAATTGAATAGATTTTAATGATTTATCTTTGTCTTGAGGTACATTGTGATCATGGAATGCTATGAAATGGACTGATGGAAAAGAATAGAATAGTGGATCAGGTATTCCATAATGATGGAATATAAGGTGAGTGCAGTTAATTGTGTCTCGGGTGACTTGGTGTCACTCCGATGTCTTATTTTATTTGATCAATGTGTTAATTGGTTTTGATGGATTATATTGTTCATACATAATGCATAAAAGCTCAAATAGAGCAAAAGTTTGGGAAGGGTTTACATTCATAGCATGTCATTATTGGCCACATGTTTGATTATGCATCTTGCAAGCATTTGAACTATGTTATGAATGTTTATAATCAGACTATTGAGCATTGAGTTGGAAGCTAACTATTGACCGACTTTGAATAAAATTTAAAGTACAAGAATCAATCTTATTGCAATGAATAAATCAATAAGCTTACATTGTTAAAAGATGCTATTAAAGAATCGAAAAGGATAAATATTCCTTAATGACAATTGAGTAAATGTCACGTACAATTACTTGTGAAATAAGACACATCCCCAAACTCAATTACATAATATGTAAGTTGCCTACAATGGAAGTCCTTGGATTCATTGGTACGATACATGGTATTATTGGGACTACGGTCCATAGGCTACGGCTCGGGGGATGCCCCATTATATGTTATATGTTTATTGGCGACGGTAGGAGGTAACGAGGGAGTTGTACGGAGATTGGCGACGGTTTGGTTGGATATTAAGAAGATAGGATTGTTATGTTTTCGATATTAGCCATTGTTTTGTGCTTGAGCTAATTATCGTTTGGACCTATATGGTCAAAAACGGGCCAATGTAAATCGTATCCAATTGGAATCCAAGGCAAATTGTTAAAAAGACATGAAATGTTAATCAATAAAGTAAACAGAAGCTATGAATAAGGCATGAATAGTGGAAGCTCTTAGTGAGCATATTGTTTATGAAAGTTCTTGGAAAACATAAGGTATTACGAAGCTCTTTGTGAGTGATTGAGATGAATGACTCTTCATGAGCACATGATAAAAGTTATACATGAGTTGGATAAATGACAAATTGTGAAAGGCAACAAACTTTCTATTGTTTAATTTACACACAATTGATTAGTTAATAAGGAAGCCAATAATTATCGAGTGTTTGACAAGTCTCAGAGAGACTTAAACATGATAACTTGATCTTCATTAAGATCAAAGTAAATTGTAAAGAACTGAAGAAGCTTTCGAATGCTCAAAAGACTATCAAAGCTAATTTAAGACCCCATTGACATATGTTAACTTATAAATTGTAGTTTGGGCTTGTGATTCTCTAAAATTGTATATTATATGCTTCGTTAATGATTGGTTGTTGCTGCCTCACTTAGGCTAAATAAGCCTAATGCATTCATCATCATGCATTGCAGGTTGTTTAAGAATCGTGAAAGTCGATCTGGTTCAAAGGTTTCAAGTTGATAATCGGGATTCAAGTAGAGTTTGAATCTTTTAATTACTCCTAGGATGGTGGCATTAAAAATAGAAATATAATTTCTTTTTAGGTTGGTTTGTAAAGCTTAATGTTGTTCGTAAATTGTAAGAGTGGATTATATGTATTTAATGTTTTTTCTTGGGGTGGTATGATTGATGGTAATGATATGTGTCAACTGGATGTCTTCATGAAGTTAGTTCATGAAGCTAGAGTGTTAACTACATGATTTCGACAACTAGATGATATGCTTAAGAATCTAGTTTGGATTCAATAAAGGAATAATAATATTACTAGTTAAGGATGGAAATTTTGTTAGCATTCACAGTCAATGCATTTATATATATATATATATATATATTAATCATATTATTGTTAATCTTGTTTGGAGTATAATATGAATGTTAAGAAGATGTAGTATGTTTGACTTTTACCATCATAATTTGATATGAGAATAACTGATTAGCCAACTTTTGATACGTGATTTGTGACTTAGTTAATAATCAAAATGGTAACAATTGGAATTTAATGAGTAAACTAGATAAATTGCAAGAAATCAATGGATTGTATTAAAGTGGATATACTGTTTTTAGCTTGAAACTTCTGGTGATAGTTCGAATAGCATTTGGAACCTTATGGAAGCTCAAATTTCCCTAATTAAATTGAGTGCTTTATGAGACATTGACAAGAAAAAAATTATTAAAATGTCTATAGATGATTGCTCGGTAATCGAACGGTGGTTTAATGATTAATCCTAATGAGACTTATAAGAAGTTCAAATAATCTCCCACTAATAAGCTAGCCTTGATTGTATGTTAGCATAATAATGACTTGTAAAATATGATAATTATAAAAGTGACTGTTAATACGAAAATAGAAATTGGATTAATGGAATGATTATAGATCAAGTGTCAGTGCACTATGTATGTTAAAATGGTTATGCCTCGGAGAAAATTTAGGATAGGGATCGATCCCCTAATAACAGTGATGTACTATCTCGGTCTTTAAGGGTTCATGGTTATGATCTATAACAAAACTATATAGTGAAAGATTATAAGATGTTTATCGTATGTTTGTGAATGAATGAGTATTGACTATTATGATAAGTGAGATCAAAATTGTTGTTTCTTTGTCAAGGAAAAAGTTTTAATTTATTACTTTTTTTCTTTGATCAAGGGTTAACTTGCAAGTCAAGTTAGTCATAATTATTGGTTTTTTCTTTGCAGTAACATCTTTAATTCCGATTTTTCTTCTAAGCCAGGTTGAGGATGTTACAGTTTTGGATCTATTTTCTGGGTTAGTCGTGCTGGTGGGGAGAGAATCAGAGAGTTATCTGAGTTAGGGGGTGAGTGGAGAAAGGAAAGAAATGGCAAGTTGAACTAAGGCAAGGTTTTTATAAGCTAAGCAATGCGGCGGCGTTTAAGGGTCGGGTCAAAGAGGATCCGTGCCTTTTGACCAGGTTGGGTTGGATGACCCGCGCCCTGCTTCCGGATTTTCACGGTTTGGGCTGACAGTTTTGCATCTTTTTCAATTCGGTCGCTAAAGGCTTGTAATTTGGCACTTATAATAATAGTTCAATTTAGTCATATTTTTCTATATTAATTCATTTAATTTGTTTAATTTATATGAATGTTGCATGTTTTAAAATAAAGCATATAGTGTAATTGTTTAGATAATTAAATCACTTAGTTAATCAATTGTTAGAGCCTTAACATTAGGTTCCTTAATTAAATCCAATAATTCAAATAGGTGAGATAATGTTAGAAAATAAATTATTATTAAATGGAAGCTTTAAAGTCCTAAGTTGGTTAGTGTCTCATTGCAATGAGATGTTAATCAAGGGAGCTTTTTAGTAGAACATTTAATATTTCATTTAAACTTAGAACATGATAATTACACATAGTTAATTGAATTAAGATTTAATTAGGGTTTGGTTTAAATAATTAGATTCATTAAATAAATAGAAATATTGTTAATTTAGGGTTTAATATGGATAGTGCCCAAGTAATTGTGTGTTATCTCATAAATACCCCAAATTAGATAATATTCATAGATTCTTAAACAAGTTTAATTAATTAGAGGCTTTTTAAGTTAGAACTTAAAATTAACAAGAAAATAACTGGACATGCATAAAAAAAAACCTTTTACGTTGGGATACATTTTTGAATATGAATCGAAGTATCCTAAAGTAATTGGATGTTTCCAAATTCATATTCGTTTAAAAATGTATTTCCTTATAAAAGGATACTTCCATTTGGAATGAAAATCCATTTAATGATTCAGGATTGAATTAAATTCAAATTATTATTCGAAATGCCAAAATGTCACGTGAAATTAAAAAGGTACCGATAGCGGGCGTTTGTGGGTGCTAATCCTTCCCCACACGTAACCGACTCCAAAAGTATTTTTCAAGATTAAATAAAAGAAAAATCTATTTTACGGTTAATTAAGTAAAAAAGAAAAATCTATTTTATGGTTAATTAAGTAAAAACCTGATTTAATATGAAAACCTTAATTTTCAAGATTAAGTGAATTGAAATGAACGAAAACCCTAATCTTAAAAAAACCAATCGTCAGACTATTTTATCACTTTAGTTTAAAAAATGGTCTCGACTCTGCTGGGGATACAAAATTGAGAGTTGGGCCTAATTAATTAATTTCACGTGGCATTTTGGCATTTTGAGCAATAATTTGAATTTATTTTTTCCAAGAATTGTTGGATAAATTTTCAGGAAGAATGGAGGTAGCTTTTGTGTATGATATATATGTCATTCATGCATAAGCCCTCGACTCGGGCTTTTCACCCTTAAGTGGGAGGAAGACATGATCCGAATTGAGGCTCTCCACCTCCGAGTTCAGAATTTTGTCTTCTTCTGGTATACTAACCTTATGCACCTGGGGCCCACGCCTCCATTATAAGGGACCTATACTACCGAATCAATGTCTTGTTGTCGTAGTAGATAGTAATGACAGTTCGTGAACCCGAAGTCAAGAACAAAACCCATATTCTGATATTTAGAAACCCACCCCACTAGAGCCAGACAGGGACCTAGGACAGGTGTTGCTAATTTAAATACACTTCTATGGTTATTCTCTCTGCTCAATATAAATTGTTTTATTGTGTTAATTCCTTGAATTCAATATTATTTCACAATACTGACTTATTTTTTTGTTTTTGTTTTGCGCTTTTTTGCATTATATTTATATTCATTAGAGGTATCGATTCGAGGATTAGTCAATTAGGAATTATTCATAATGGTTGAGGATCTAATAGGCGAGAAGAAGGTAAAACCATAGTGTAGACATGGTCGGAAGATACACGGTATACAAAGCGGGGCAGTATCCAAGAAGATCACGTGTCGCGGTCGAAGAATGTCATTAGGATTAATATGTGTTAGAATGATTGTTTGCCAGAACTCAAAATGAGATTAGGATAGTGGAAGGAATTCATCAGTAAGTGAATGACACTGATATCGCATGAAAGGCTCCTTAATCAAATAGGGGTGATAATTATTGATGTGGAGTTAGAGACCGGAACACACTACCAGGAGTTCGACGAAATAACAACTTATTACCCACCACTGATGTCAAAATTGTTTGTATTGAGGCATTTTATTCATGCTGTTGTGGTATGGTACAATTCAATAGATGATTAAAAAAACAAGGGTACAAGGAAATGCGAAAGCATGAAAGGAACCAACGGGAGCGGACCCGTATGAGGAATCAAAAGTTATGCCAGGATATGTAGATGGGAAGACTCAAAGGCTTAATGATAGTATTCTTCAGAAAATCAAAATGATGTTGGTTTGTCTGATGAACATGCAAGGAGTGCACCGTCAGTGCCAGACAAATTAAAGTGGATTTAAAAGGAAATGAGAAAAGGATTAACGACCTCAAAAATGAGTTGACTATGAAAAGGTTGGATGTATATGTTCATGAAGGAATGGAAAAAAATCTCCAAGAGAAGAACATGCAAATTAAATAGGGGTTGGAGGACTTGAAAAAGATTCACACATACTGCAAGAAACCACAAAAAAGGTTCAGACAAGTTAGTTGTTTTTTCCTAAACAACAAGATAAAGTTGTAAGGAAGATAAATGACTATAAGAAATTGTTTGAAGACACTAAAGAATCAGCAAGAAAATTTATGACCTAAAAAATCCAACAATTGAGCCAAAAAGAAGTTGGAAGGGGAACAAGCAATGAGCGCAGAACTGACATCACAAGTAAGAGTAGACATAGAGCAAGAAAATCGGGAGCTAAAAAATGAGTGGTAGAATTGAAGGATGTCGTACAACATTTGAGAAAATAGTTGGCAAGCTTTGAAAAAACACTACAAAGGGAAGAAAAGGTAGCAAAAGGCAAAATCGAAACAGTTGATCTCACCATCCAAAGGTAGAATAATACGCAGCCGTTTTCAAGATCCAAGTAAAGAAAATTGCTCAGTACATGAATATTGTCTGGTGAAGCTACAAACCTGCTACCACGCCTCGATGACGACACCAAGCTAGGACATGCGCCTTCAAGAATGCTTAACGAAGATGTTAACGCAGGAGCTAGGATTAACTATTGACATTATTTATTTCTCGTAGCTGATCTTTTAGTCAATGAATGTTTCTCTAAAGACTAGCTCTTGAACTCGATACCTCTTGCATCCTTGCATTCATACATCTTGCATTTTAACATATTTCATATTTCATACTTATCATACATGTCGCTAATGGAGAAGAATTTGTATCCTTGAAGGAAGAAATTAGTTCAAATCCAAGAAAATGATTTCTAGCCAACATAGCTTTGGAAACATGAATGATTTGGTGTCTAGAGTGGACAAGCTTGAAGAACTCCAGGAACAACTAATTCAAATTCAGAAAGAAGTGATGGGGTACGGCAAGAATTTCAAGACGAAGCAAGGGAGCAGATCAATGAGCTGATGGGTATGATAGTTACCACAACCAAAGAAAATGGTTTGGTAGAAGATTCATTCATGCAAAAAGACGTTGGAAACATAAGTGATAATTGAAACAATGACTTTGTAACATAGAAGACTTTGTCTGATGAAGACCAAGCTATCATCAACCAATATGAGATAGTTCGCACTACCTTAGAATGTCCCACTAAACTTATATTGGATAAAATCGAAGACTTCCTTTTGAAAATTTTATCTTTTCATGTGAATAGAGGCTCGGAAAAAATGGACCTGCAAGTTGGGGAAAATGAAAAATGCAACAAGAAGATGAAGATGGCAGTTACTTTGAAGTTTGAATCGTCACCTCATTCAGCACAAGATCAACCTTTGGCGGCAATAATTTCAAAACCTCATCAGTTACCGATTGATCAAGCTTTTGGTTCTCAGAAGAAGAAAGAGAAATTGAAGGACTTCCAATTTAGTCCTACTCCCTTCACGTACCAAGAATTATTTTCCAAATTGCTACAAGCTCGACTGGTTGCACTATGTTTCATTAAACCACCATCACCTCCATATCCAAAATGGTTTAGGGAAGAGGATCACTGTGACTTTCACGCTGGTATTCAGGGCCATTCTATTGAGAAATGTATAAGTTTTAGGCACAAAATTCAGCATCTCCTGGATCTCAAGGTATTGGAGTTTGAGATGACAGTTTCAGGTTTAAAGATCAATTACCCAGCTATAATTAGTCCTGTAAAAGTAGACAAGGATCAAAGTAACGGGGATAAGAAGGAGACGGGTCTTTCCAATGAGGCCAGACGTAGAGCGAGATTAGCTAAAAAAAACGTCTACAACAAGAAAAGCTTCAAAAAAGACGTATCTCAAGCTTTTCCAGGGCACCATAGTAGGAGATGTTGAGCTTTGAAAAAGGAAATAGAGAAATTGATTGTCAATGGGATGTTGACTCATGAAGTGGTGAAGCAATAGATTGAAAAGCGATGGGGCAAGCTGTCGCAACAGTTGAAGAGTCAGAGAAAATGAATCTTTTACTTCTGGGATGGTATGAAGTCTAGATGCACGAGATTTTCTGCTTGTTCATGTTTTTCATGTCAAAAGTTGAATGGTTCAAATTTTCTTGTATTTTGAGTTTTGAAATGATACATGGAAATAATTCTGCTACTCCTGGGCTAAAAGTAGTAGAGATCATTTTCTAAGGGCACATGTCATGTTTGTTGGTTTTCATTTCAATGGAAGGATGCTTTTTGAAATTCATAAATATATGTATATCTCTCCTTATCCTTGTAGGCCCTGGATGGCAATTGCAAGATACGAAATTGATTCTGGTACAAAGAACGATTGGATGTTGTGAAGACAATGAAGAGAAATTTATTTCTCAGTCTACTCAAGTCAGCAAAGCAAGAAAAGGTAGATTACTACACCTTTGATGATGTTCGATGACAAATCTTTGAAATTCATAAACAGTGAAGTGGACTAGACGATTTTAACCAAGTAGAGTTGCTTGAAACAGAAGTTCTAAGCGTAGCCCTCTATAATCTAAAAAAATAATAAGAGAGAGAAAGAAAATATGAAAAAAGAGAAAGGAAAACTGCGAAGAAAATAGAGAGAAAAGGAAAAGGAAAAGGAAAAAGGAAAAAAAAGAAAGAAAAAAAGAGATAAAATAAAAATGAAAGAAAAGAAAAATGAGAGAAAAAGAGAAAAGAGAAAAGAAAAAAAGGAAAGATTGAGATAATGAACTATCGAATAAATAAGTCTCGGAGCATCCTGATGGAGTTGTGGGGGATGTCGACAAATCTAATAAGGAGCTATGCTGCACCTATCCAATACCCAAGCGTCAAAGATGTATCTTTGAAGACATGTGTATAATAATATATAATAATAGCTAATAACAGTTGGAAGCACACACATGCACTTATAGAATTCTTTTCTTAGAATGATATTTTTGCACTCTACTGGTTAAACAAGTTCGAAAAGCTTGAACACATTTATGAATGGGAAAAGAATGAGGAGAACAGAAAATGAGTTGTTTCTAACTGGATTGAGCAATGCAGTAATCATAGGGTGTGAACCGAGTGATTTGAAAGAAATTTCATAACTTCAGACATCACCACAACATTCATGAGTTTTGCTGCCCATCGGAGGGTTGAATCTAAGATGCTCTTGCACTTTATATCCAGGATATCCTATTCTGTTTTCTTTCTTTATATTAAGACCATGATTTTTCGGGTCTTGTAAGGTATCTTTCATTGAAATGCCGATAAAAAAACTGACATTTTTTTCAAAACAAAAAGATTTCCTTGTATTTCTTCAAATATAAACTTCAAAAAACAAGATCGTGGATACAAATGATCAACCTAACATGGAAAAGATATGGCTGAGTATGAGACATTCATCTGTTCGATAGTTTTCTGGTCAAAAAGAGAAATCACCCATCAGGGGTCATCGTGAAGACAATGACAAGAATGCATATATCAGATAGTTCAGGGACTTAAAACAAGCTTCTATCATGGAGTTTTGGTTGGTTTTGAAGTTAATGAATAAACTTGAAGAAAGTTTGGGGACTTAAAGAAAGTTCCTACCACGAAGTACTGGTTCCACTTCGAAATTAAAGAATGAACTTGATAAAAGTTCATGAACTTAAAGAAATTTCAGAGGTTTGAGGCATTTGCTCCCAATTGATGAAAGAGGGGTAAAATCTACTTAATGGGGCAAGAAACAGAGCTTAGTGGGCCATCATGGTGCATAAGAGTTCAAATCGAAATAAACAAGAAGGGATGCAGAGCCTGAAAGAGTTCAATCACTAAAGAAGTCCAAATCGGTTCAAGAACAAAATGAGCTCAACAAAAAATCTTGGTGAAAATTTTGTCGGAGCATGAGGATAGTAAGAGCTTAAAATAAACCTCAAGAAGATCAAGTTGAATAATACCTGATAAGAATAATAAAAGATCCCAACAATAAAATCTTGGGGCAAGGTTTGTTGATCATGAAGACAGTAAGAGCTTAACACAAAATGCAAGAAGATCAAGCAAGATTTGACAAGAAGAATTTCAAGAGATGAGGTACAAAGACAAATTTCAAGAAGGCCAAGCTAAGCAAGATTTGAAAAGAACAATTTAAGAAGATGAGGTGTTGCAACAACAGAAATAGAAAATTTAATGAAAAAGCAAAAAATATTACAGTACATGATGCAATAGAAGCAGAAAGCAAAGAATATTAGATCTTATCCAATTGGACCTTAGTTGTCACAATTCACGCATCATATATAGTTAGGCATCCATAAGATAGGAGCATACTAACTCAAGCATTCAAAGCATTTTTTGTGTATATTTTCGCAGGAATTTACAAGAATCAGTAAGAAATAAGTAAGATTTCAATCTACAACTTCAATATTAGAGAAGTAGATCCAACAAAGAATTGCAAAGACATCAACCATTTGAAGAGACGGATTTCAACAAAATTTAAAACTCGTTTGAAGAGGCAGATTTCAACAAAGATTTTCTGATTGTTTGCATAAGAAAGGAAATGCATTATAATTCTAAAACCTTCGGGTTATCAACAAGTCATTCGGGCGTGATGTTAAGTCCTTCGGGCCATCACCTTCGGGAATGATATTTAATTGTTTGCATAGGAAAGGAAGTGCATTACAATTCTAAATCTTTCGGGTCATTAGTAAGTCCTTTGGGCATGATGTTAAGTCCTTCTCGTCATCACCTTCGAGAGTGATGTAAAAATTTGTTTGTTTGTACAAGAAAGGAAGTGCATCGAAATTCTAAAGCCTTCGGGTCATTAGTAAGTCCTTCGAGCATGATGTTAAGTCTTTCAGGTTGGTACCTTCAGAAATGATGAGAACTTTCTGAATGTCGTCACGGTCATCTAATTTTCTAGTATAGAAAGAGATGAACCAATAGAGGAAACGAGAGATCTGATGTGAGTTTCAGATTAAAAGGTCAAAACATCATAGACAGAAAAACAGTGACTCTGAAGATCTTAGCGCTCCAAGCTGAAAATTGAGGATATTCCATACCACTTCAATTTGAATTCTTATTAATTGATGATATTTCTTTTGTAGGTTCAAATATTCCCTAGAAGATGAGGTGAACCGACATTCCCAGCAAAGACAAAGCTCCTAATGTGAAGAGTTTGCTCAGCAAAGAATGAAGAGCTCCTAATAAGAAGAGTTTGCCAAGCAAAGAATGAAAAACTCCTAATGTGAAGAGTTCATCCAGCGAAGATAGAATTCCTAATGAGAAGAGTTCGCCCAGAAATAAAGAACTCCTAATGTGAATAGTTCATCCCCAGCGAATAAAGAACTCCTAATGTGAAGAGTTCACCCAGCAAAGATAAAATCCCTAATCTGAAAAGTTCACTCAGCGAAGATATAATTCCTAATGAGAAGAGTTCGCCCAGTAAAGAAAGAACTCCTAATGTGAAATGTTCATCCCCGGCGAAGAAAGAACTCCTAATGTGAAGAGTTCGCCCAATGAAGATAGAATTCCTAATATGAAGAGTTCGCCCAGCAAAGATAGAATTCTTAATGAGAAAAGCTAGTTCAGACCCTACGGTTACCCTTGACATGAGGATTGGGAGGTTCCAAATGAGAAGAACTTGTTTAAGATTCTAGAGAGGAAGAAGGAAAGAAAGTTTGTGAGAATAAAACCTTACAGCTCAGAGCAACAACTGACAAGTTTGGAAAAAATTCGTGTATTTTCAGTCTTTGCCCTATTCATGTTCTACAACAATGAGCAAAGAGGGGCAGCTATAATACCCTAATTTTGTCCGGGTATACGTATATATACTATATTTCTATAAATAAAGCTTAAATAGTAATAAATGATAAAGCCCAATAATAAATAAATAATAGTACATTCCAATGTCCATTTTACAACTCCAAGTGTCTCTTTACAAGCCCATTTATATGATAAAAATCCCAAGGCCAAAGTTCTTATTTTTTACAATCTGCCAACTCATTTCCCTCCCAAATTGGATAGAACCAGCCCAAGAAACACATTTTTTTCCCGCCTAAAGAGTCCATGTGGCAGCACTCTATTAGTTCCCTTAAGTTTACATGGATTCTGACAGGTGGTGACATTAGATTCTGACCCCCTATAAATAGCAAAGAGAGAGAAATGTTAAAAAATTAATTACACACATTAATTAGATACCATAAAAATAATAAATAATAATAAGGAGATAGAGAATATTTGGGAAGCTGAACCATTGGAAGCTGAACTGCTGCCAGAACTGGAGATCGGAGAACCATCGGGAACATGAACAAACGTTGGAAAAGCACCAGTCACCGTGTAACAAGACTGTCACTGTGATCGGAGGTATGTCTCCCTCATTCTTTTCATTTTTTGCAAAGGAAATGCTCAACATTAGATCGAAACCAAAATAATAAAAAAATAATGATGAGGATGAAGAGATTAGTGGCCAAAATCTCATTTTTGGTGACCGGTGCATTTCCAACGTCGGATTTGAAAATGAGATCGGGAGTGAATAGATTAGACTTAAGGCGGTGAAGAAATTGGAGATCCAAACGGATTTGGGTAGATCCAGGAAAATTATGGGGAAATGACATTTTTTTAGGTTTAGGGTTTCGATGAGCGACGGCTGGCGCCAACTCACGGTGGTCGGAGTATAAAGGTGGTGGTCGACAAACACCGGAGTATGGTCGAAGAAGGGCAGTGACAGATTAAAGCGGTGGTTGTGAAGGCGGTGTATGGCTAGAGATCTTGGTGTTCATCGTGTTTATGATGAACAAAGATGAACACCATCTCAAAATGATGGTTTTTGATCCGTTTTGGATCTATTTTCTAGGTTAGTCGTGTTGGTGGGGAGAGAATCGAAGAGTTATCTGAGTTAGGGGATGAGTGAAGAAAGGAAAGAAATGCCGAGTTTAACTCGGGCAGGGTTTTTATAAGCTAAGCAATGCGGCAGCATTTAAGGGTCGGGTCAAAGAGGAACCGTGTCTTTTGACCAGGTTGAGTTGGATAACTCACGCCCTACTTCTGGATTTTCACGGTTTGGGCTGACAGTTTTGCATCTTTTTCAATTCGGTCACTAATGGCTTCTAATTTGGCACTTATATATTAATAATAGTTCAATTTAGTCATGTTTTTCTATATTAATTCATTTAATTTGTTTAATTCAATTGTTTAATTTATATGAATGTTGCATGTCTTAAAATAAAGCATATAGTGTAATTGTTTAGATAATTAAATCACTTAGTTAATCAATTGTTAGAGCCTTAACATTAGGTTCCTTAATTAAATCTGTTAAGTATTCAAAAGTACTATTTTATAACCCTTTTTACTCATATTATTGTTAGACTTAGGCTCATTTTAGTTGCATTATTAGGCATTCATGCATGTTTTGATGATTTCCTTCACCGTCATGCTTGATTTCATAATTTAGTTGATTTTATAGAAAAACGTATTGTTGGTGTGTGTTTTTGTGTATGCAGGTTAATTTCCCAGGCAAGTATTGTCGAGGCAATGAAGGAAACAAGGACTCTGTCGATTTCTCCATGGATTCAGCCCTGTATATAGTTGAAAATTCCAAGGAATCCTAGAGGAGTCGAAGTACTATGAGGAGATTAAAGGGAGATCAAATTCCAAGAGATTTAGAAGGGTTTTTAGGAGGAATAAAATAATAAAATAAAAGAGATCTATTTCTTATCTTATATTGTATTTAATTCCAACTTAACTTCCTCCTCAAGAAAGACTTTGACCTAGCCATCTCCTATATAAAGCCCTAGCCACCAACTACAAGGGATGAGAATTGAGAGAGAAAATGCAAGGGGTTGTTCGAAGTCTTCTTCTTCTTCTTCTTTGTTTTGGTTAGATTCATGTTTGGGGATTATTCTTTGTATATCTTTTGAACCCAGCCATGAACTAACTTGATTGGCTTGGGTTATTGTGTTTGGTGGTTGTAAGAAAATGATTGGATTTGTTTAGGGTTTTTTTTGCAACTTAAGTTCAAGGTTTGTTCATTCTTGGTATTTGTCTTCGTTTGTGATTGAATCAAGAGAGGATCTCGTGAATGCATCCATTTATCTAATATCGGGAGAGTTGGATTCAAGAAACGAACGAACATGGTTTTTGTCCAAATCGATGAAGACTAATTCGGCTTAGGAATAAGTTACGAATTTCAACGGCTAAAAGAAGTGCAAGATAGGTTCATGTTCACCAATGATTAACGCAGGGATGTATTATCAAGGCATGCACATTGACTAGAGTTTCAAATTAGGGATAAGAAGAAACCATTGAAGAACATTTTGCCAGACCTTGAAGGTTGCCGCCCAATTGCCCAGGCAATCGTTTCACTAGTTGCCCTGGCAATCGCCCGACCAATTGCCAAGGCAGACGCTTCGTTAATTGCCCAGGCAATCGTATCGTCAGTAGCCCAGGCATTCATGTTGCCTGCTGCCGAGGCAATCAAGCTGCCTTTACATGCAAAACCGAAACTGTCCATTCAATTTCCACACCACGACGCACTTTAACCTGACCTACTCTCTCTTATTTGATTACTCTATCTTTTATTGCTCTTTTATTTTACTTGTTAATTAGAACTCCTACAATCACCTACTTGTTTTTTTCTTTTCCAACGCAGTAACTTAAGCAAAATGGCCCAAACCAATCCCTGAGGAAACGATACTCGATACCTATCACTTTATTACTTGTGACGTGTACGCTTGCACCATTTGCATTGCACTCAAAACACGCAACAAGTTTTTGGCGTCGTTGTCGGGGATTGGCAATTGATGTTAGTTGTTTTTGTTATTGCAATTTTTATTATTTTTAGTAACTTTTCTTTTTGTTTGTTTTATCAAAAAAAATCAGGTGCGCTACAAGTTAAGGGACATCAACATGTTAGGAAATAAAAGCCGATCTATTCGAGAGTTGATGATGGAAGATATGAATCAATCCAATCAAGATTTTCTTACACTCACCGATGATTACCTATACCAACCAAGAAAAGCCTAAACCGTGGAAAAATCGTGCACTTGATGTGGAGAACATCATGCGGTTGAAGATTGCCCTCACAATCCTGGTGCATATGGCTACATGGAGGACCATAGATGGAACCAACAGCAAAATCCTTCATGGTATGATCAGAAAGCTCAAAAAAATTTACCATTATAATTTTTCCTTAGCAACAGATATGACATGGCAATATAGTCCTTTCCAAGAGCATTCTAATTCCTTGGAGGAAACGTTACTAGCTTCTTTGGCTAGACTTGACGGATCAATTGAAGAGATTCGAGAGCTATCAAAGTCTATGGATACGAGGATAGCTCAGTGGGATGCACCCTTAAGGGACTCAGAAGATCAATTTGAGGAGATTCACATATGCCATGAAATCCTAAGGGAAGATGAGAATGAGCAATAGAAGGAGAGTTCATTGATGTGTGAGGATCAACTAAAACCTCCAAGTCGAGAGCCTGCCAATGAGGAAGACTACCCGACACTTGATGAGCCTATGCAACGAATTGCCACGACAATGATTGAGGAGCCTAAACAGAGCAACGTCGCGATAAAATTCTGAGAGGCAAAGCGAAGTAATGCTACAACAAATTTTGAGGAATCTGATGCCTAGAATGTTACAACGTTGATGCTAAAGCAGGAATCTGGAGATTGATTCCATCCACCTTTGCCACGGTAATTGCACAACCACATGCAAGATCAACGAGATGACAATACTTTGCTGATGGAATATGAGCAGGTGGTGGTTGAACCTTTTGAATTCTTTAAAAACTCACATCATCCATTGCAGGTATTTCTTGAGAAACCGATGCTGGTAGATTTGAAGCCATCAAAATCTCTACTGATAGAGATGTTTGAGGAGCCTAAAGAAAACGGTGTTTGGATTCATGAAGCTTTTAAGAAACTTGGTTATTCCCTTAACATTCATAGAATTTTGGCAGATGATTGCCACGACAATTGGCTTGAATAGCAATTGTCACGACAATGAATGCTGCATCCAACCATGAAGGAGGTCAACGAGAATGAGGTAATTAAATGGTTGTGTCTTGATATAACTTTTCCTATTAATATATTCATGCCTTCATTAATATTAGCAAGGTGGAGAGTATACATGGACTACAAGGAAGGCACATCCACCATGGTAACGCAAAAGGGAGTAGTTGCAAGCACATTGGCCCAACTCTTTTTGGGCAATATTGTCACCCGATGAAGGATACGGATGGACTATAAGAAATATCATAAACGACCCTTCTAAAGCTTTCTTTTTATATATTTTTTTTATTTTCAATTTTGATAATTATCCTTTTATGTTTATTTTTAATTTTCTTAGGATAAGAGTTTCAAGGGATAAGGAGTTTCCTAGCTTCCTTCTTTCTTTGAACTCTTAAGTTTTTCTTTCTTGTTTCACTTTATTTTTCCAATCAAGAACCACAAACCCATGGACAATTTCCAATCGTGAACCATGCTCTGACAATTGCCAGGACAACTAAAAATGATGCGGCGAGTTCACATGCCTTAGCAAGCATCGATAAGATTGCCGAATTACTCAGCTCTTTGGCGCAACGACTGGAACGAATCGAGGCCCAACAACTGCTTTTTGTGTGGTATAATCGCGATGTGACCATCATGCAAGTCAAATTGGTGAACTATCCCGATAGCATAATTCCCTTCCCAATTTTTCCTACCGAACTACTTGCCCCGGCAACTGAAGATGCCACGGCAATGTAACACCCCCGACCCGTATCCGTACACGAATATGAATCGAGAATGTCACATAAAATATACAATATACTTACCATGCTAAATTTAGGCTAACAAATTTATTTATTTATTTATTTAACTCTTAATACTAATATTGTCAATTTAAAAGATAAGCATAAAGTATTATAATTATATAAATCGTGTTTTAATTTCGAACTATTACAAGGCAAGCCGGATTTAAAATTTTACAAAACTGACAGGTTACTTAATTACATGCCACTAAATACAACAAAATAGGATGCCATAGATACAAGAAAATAACCTGTCTGCGTTGTAGGCCCTAATACCCGATCTGATGCAAAAGCTATCCCACTAGCTATTCCGGCAACCTACATGTATCACCGAAATACATGCTGAGAATATACTCAGTGAGGCATAAGGTAAGTAACATGAAATAAACCATAAACAATTTATGATATTTGTAAAACCTATTAAATTTCATAATACTTTTCATAATATGCAGAAAAAAAAACATATCATATTATGTTGAAACATAATTTAATTCATCAATTAAAAATCGTATAGCCCAAGGTAATATTGAGTGACTAATATACGAGTCGTGTACTAAAAGTACTATTCTTTGCGAGCGCCATAATTAAATGACGAAAACAAGCGCCACCGAAGTGACGAAACGAGCGACACATTAGAGTATCGAACAAGCGACACAATAAAGTATCAAAACGAGTGACACCCGAAGGTATCGAAAACAAGCGACATGTCGAAATCATGTGACTCTAATGGTATACCACAATACTGTCTACTCATGACCAAGGGCAAATATACAAATATTTCCTGCAATAACATAATGGCTAGCATGGCATTATAATTTAAATCATGTGACTCAATCGTAAAGGAGCAGTTCATACTCCAATACGCCCATTTCCATTTTACAATATGCTGCCATTCTTTAAAAATACGAGACAAGTATCATTTAAAATAATTTCATACTTTAAAAAAAAATAATTACCTTTTTAGGTAGACTTATCGCAAGTCTTCCTATCACATATTATAAAAACATGCATGCACTCACCTTTGCCTTGTATCAAAATGCCTCACTACTCGATTTCAGTCCAGTACTTTTTCTTTCCCCTTTCGATTATTATGTCATTTGACTGATTATCTACAAAAATCATAACATATACCATTTCAAAGTATATTTTAGAATATTCCCAATTCACCAATAATAATGGAAATAACCAATAATTATCTAAAATCAATAAAATTGATCCGATAAAAATTTCCATATTCGAACCAATTTTTTTCACACTTTTTATAAAAATTTCCAAACTTTGCATTTTAGTCCCTAAGGACATTTTCAAGCTTCTAACATCAATTTCAAACTAAATCCTTGCATTTTTCATCAAATACACTCAAGGACCTAAGCTTTAGAAATTTCCAACTTGGTCACTAATATTTCCGAAAATTACAATCAAGTCCCAAAGTCACCAAAAATTTCAAATTAAGCCTCCAAACCACTTAACTTGATTTTTCAAGCCACTACACTCCAAAAACAAACTTTATAATTTAGTCCCCAAACTTTTCAAAATTTTCAAATTGGTCCCTAATGCCAAATTAATTAGGGATTTCACTCCAAACCATTTATATCATCATTCTAAACAATTCTTTCTTCTACAACACCTTCCAATTCAATTTTTATCAAAAACCCTAAAATTTCCTCTTTAAAAATCAAGACTTTTTTTTCTTTAATCTAACAACACAAATATACTTGAATCACTTCCATTTCATCATTTCCAACCTCAAACCAAAATTTTGCCATAGTTTACCCATAATTCTTCATCTAACCAATCCTCCAAACTCAACAAAAACACATGGAAACTAAGCAAAAATTATATCAATAGATGGAGAATTTCAAGAGGAAAAATTTTCTATCTAATAGCTCAAGCCAAAAATCAACCACATAAGCACCAAAATTGAATTGAAATCCTTACCCCCTTTTAACTTGAAATTTCGGCAGCTTTCAATCTCCTTTTTCTTTTCTTTCCTTTTTACACAATTATGCCATTTGGCATATTATTACTCATTAAATACAATATTAAATCATACTATGCCACTTGTCTTGAAATAAAAAAAAATGGAATATTAAATTCCCTTATCAACATCTAACTAGACTTTAAATACTAGTTAGCAATTTAGTTAGTTTCCAACTAACTAATTGAAATCCAACTAATTCACTTGAAATCCAACTAATTCACTTGAAATCCAACCAACCTCAAGAAACCAACCAGAACATAATAAAATATTCAAAATGAATATTTTATAAATTTTCCAACTCCAATGGGGCCCATCTTTAAAATTTAGACTCGATTCGAAATACCGATAATTAATAAGGTATCGAATATGATCGAATCTAAACAGTCTCAGAAATTTCTCAAATTTCAGCACAAGGTTCCTTGAGTCTAACTAAGGCTCCAATTAAAATTTCATAATTTTCCGAGTTCGAATACTTACCCAAAAAATTTACCAAAACTTATACCTTTACTAGCTTTTTACACAATTCTCGTACCAAAAATCCGATTCCCACTGAATTTATTCTTCTTATCTAAACTATTCATTTTTTACCATAAAATTTATTATTGGGAAAATTACCATTTTGGTCCTTATAATTTTCCCAACCTCACTTTTGTCACCAAACTTTGAAATCTTACGTTTTAGTCACCAAACTAAAACTATCAATTTTAAGAACTTTGCAAACTAATCACCAAGCACATATAAAGCAAATATAAATCAACTAACAAGCAAATTTTGGGGTATTACAGGCAACTACTGCACAAAAGGCAACACCATCCATACACACTCAACTGTCACGACTCGGCAAACAAACCAAGTACACGGCTTGAAGGAAACTGATCATTCAAGGTGACAACCTTTCCGACTAACTCATTTACATTTTATTTTAATTTTTGCATGCATTGAGGACAATGCTTCTCTTGAGTTTGGGGGGGGGGTATTTGTTCCTAGTTAGTTTCATGTTTAGTTGCATTCATCTTTAGTAATAGCATATATGTTGCATATGTTACTTGCCATGCCTTTGATTGGATTTAATTGCTTGAACTTGTTGAATATCAAATGATGAATTTTTGTCACTGCACTTAATTGAAATAACCTTTAAATTTTAGGATTGCATGAAAAGAACTTAGAACTTTACTATAATGCTAAATATTATGAACACTGTTGTGGCTTGTTGATTGAAAGAAACTTGGTGAACTTAGATTGCTTAAAATTTGGGTAAATTTAAAAGTAAAAGTTAATTTCTTGCTAGAGGTGCCCGAAACTGGCTCTAGTAGTTGCACATTAAAGATATCGCTAGAGGTGCCCGAAATTGGCTCTAGTAAAAAGGTGAATAAATGTCTTGGTAATTAACTTGATAAAAAGCCTATTGTTCACATAGAATCTTAAAAATCAACTTGTACACAACTACGCACACACATTGTCACAAGCATTATAGTTTGGTTCCGAGAAATTTTTGTGTCATCCGAAAAATTCAAAAGGTGATCATACATTGTGCCACAGTTTTGAGGTTTGAAGGCAAATTTAAAGCATGTCTTTGATAATTGAAGTCTTGGCAGGTAATTATTATATTTGCATTGCTTGAAGACAAGTAATAGTTCGAGCTTGGGGTGTGTTAAGTGTTCAAAACTACTATTTTTATAACCCTTTTACTCATATTATTGTTAGAATTAGGCTCATTTTAGTTGCATTATTAGGCATTCATGCATGTTTTCATGATTTCCTTCACCGCCATGCTTGATTTCATATTTTAGTTGATTTTGTAGAAAAAGGTAATGATGGTGTGTGTTTTTGTGTATGCAGGTTAATTGCTCGGGCAAGTATTGCTGAGGCAATGAAGGAAACAAGGAAGCTGCCGATTTCTCCATGGATTCAGCCTTATATATAGTCGAAAATTCCAATGAATCCTAGAGGAGCCGAAGTACTATGAGGAGATTAAAGGGAGATCAAATTCCAAGAGATTTAAGAGGATTTTTTGGAGGAATAAAATAATAAAATAAAAGAGATCTATTTCTTTCATTATATTGTATTTAATTCCAGCTTAACTTTTTCCTTAAGAAAAACTTTGACCTAGCCATCTCCTATATAAAGCCCTAGCCACCAACTATAAGGGATGGGAATTGAGAGAAAATGCAAGGGGCTGTTCGAAGTCTTCTTCTTTGTTTTGGTTAGATTCATGTTTGGGGATTATTCTTTGTATATCTTTTGAACCCAGCCATGAACTAACTTGATTGGCTTGGGTCATTGTGTTTAGTGGTTGTGAGAAAACGATTGGATTTGTTTAGGTTTTTTTTGTTTTGCAATTTAAGTTCAAGGTTTGTTCATTCTTGGTATTTATCTTTGCTTGCAATTGAATCGGGAGAGGATCTCATGAATGTATCCATTTATCTAATATCGGGAGAGTTAGATTCAAGAAATGAATGAACATGGTTTTTGTCCAAATCGATGAAGACTAATTCGGCTTAGGAATAAGTTACGAATTTCAAAGGCTAAAAGAAGCGCAAGATAGGTTGATGTTCACCCATGATTAACGCGGGGATGTATTATCAAGGCATGCACATTGACTAGAGTTTCAAATTAGGGATAAGGAGAAACCATTGAAGAACGTTTTGTCGGACCTTGAAGGTTGCCACCCAATTGCCCAGGCAATCGTTTCACTAGTTGCCCTGGCAATCGCCCTACCAATTGCCAAGGCAGACGCTTCGTTAATTGCCCAGGCAATCGTATCGCCAGTTGCCCAAGCAATCGTGTTGCTTGTTGCCGAGGCAATCAAGCTTCCTTTGCATGCAAAACTGAAACTGTCCATTCAATTTCCACACCACGACGCACTTTAACCTGGCCTACTCTCTCTTATTCGATTACTCTATCTTTTATTGCTCTTTTATTTTACTTGTTAATTAGAACTCCTACAATCACCTACTTGTGTTTTTCTTTTCCAACCCAGTAACTTAAGCAAAGTGGCCCAAACCAATCCCTGAGAAAACGATACTCGATACCTATCACTTTATTACTTGCGACGTGTACACTTGCACCATTTGTGTTGCACTCAAAATGCGCAACAAAATCCAATAATTCAAATAGGTGAGATAATGTTAGAAAATAAATGATTATTAAATGGAAGCTTTAAAGTCCTAAGTTGGTTAGTGTCTCATTGTAATGAGATGTTAATCAAGGGAGCTTTTTAGTAGAACATTTAATATTTCATTTAAACTTAGAACATGATAATTATACATAGTTAATTGAATTAAGATTTAGTTAGGGTTAGGTTTAAATAATTAGATTCATTAAATAAATAGAAATATTGTTAATTTAGAGTTTAATATGGATAGTACCCCAAGTAATTGGGTGTTATCTCATAAATACCCCAAATTAGATAATATTCATAGATTCTTAAACAAGTTTAATTAATTAGAGCCTTTTAAGTTAGAACTTAAAATTGACAAGAAAATAACTAGACATGCATAAAAAACCTTTTACGTAGGGATACATTTTTGAATATGAATCGAAGTATCCTAAAGTAACTGGATGTTTCCAAACTCATATTCGTTTAAAAATGTATTTCCTTATAAAAGGATACTTTCATTTGGAATGAAAATCCATTTAACGATTCAGGATTGAATTAAATTCAAATTATTTTTCGAAATGCCACGTGAAATTAAAAAGGTATCGATAATGGGCATTTGTGGGGTACTAATCCTTTCCTACACGTAACCGACTCCGAACCCTAATTTTAAAAAAATGAATCTCTGGTTGTTTTTATGGTGTATAGGCTACCAAAGTGACCGGTGGCGACTCCAAAAGTAGTTTTCAAGATTAAATAAAAGAAAACTAATTTTATGGTTAATTAAGTGAAAACCTGATTTAATATGAAAAACCCTAATTTTCAAGATTAAGTGAATTAAAATGAACAAAAACACTAATCTTAAAAAGAAACCAATCGTCAGGCTATTTTCACACTTCGATTTAAAAAATGGTCTCGACGGATACATTATAGGATGACCTTTTCAACTCAATTTATTTTATTCACGAGGTCAGAACTCAAACATTTAATTTTATTTTAAAATTTTAATGTTTCATTCTACTAAATCAACTTATTGTGACGATAAAAATCGTGTTATATTGTATATTTTCAAAAAAACATTTGAAGGAATTGTGATAAGTGAATCCCCGCTTTAAAGCATCAAAGTCGATGCATGGGTCGATTAGTGTACTCCTAAGAAATAATTTATTGTTCACAGACATTGGGGTTTTAGACATGTGCGAAATGAGTAATCGCACAAGACTTAAAGAAAATATGATTTTAAATGTGTTGAATTAAATGTTTACAGGAGGAAAATAAAAGATTTTGGCTTACTAAATTATAAGAAAAAATAAGTTTAAAGTGGACCTCCAAAATATATTTTTACTAAGATCAAAATATTTAAAAAAAAAGTCTTATACATATTTAGGATTATAAATTAAAGAGCATCGTTTTAATAAATTGTACAGGGCCTCGTAAATCTTTGAACCGGCAATGGTCACAAAACATTAAAAATGGCTAAACTTGGATAATGACTAGTAATTTTTGGGAAATTATTTGATATATACCATTAAGGTGAAATAAAAAAATGTTTGAAAATTAAGAATTTAAAATATATCAATGTTAGTGAAATTTTTAAACTTCATTATATATTATTTAGATATTATATAGTACATCATTGATTAAGCCGGATGTTAACTCAATTAGAAAACTATAAGAATAGGCAACAATCTCTAGAGCATGTGATTAAAGCTCTCAGTTGACACTCTTCTTTTCTGTAGGTTGTGGGTTCAAGGCTCAGTATGAGCAAAATTCCCCTTCCCACTCTCCTAGGTAAAATTTGTAAAAAAAGAAAAGAAAAATATAAGAATATATTGTTTAAATAATAATTAATATTATCAAAATATTTTTATCTTTTCATATTTTTATAAGAGAACTAAAAATCACTCCCCTAAAATTGATCTCAAATTTAATAAAATTTACAAACAAATTATTTACCACTTAATTAACTGTCTTTATTAAATAAGATATGAAATATTTTTTTACATAAAATGAATTTTTTGAACGTTCATAAAATGATTTTTTTTTCCACTCATACTCAGATACTCTATATGGAAAGTTGATTCCTCAAGCTATATGTGTTTAAATTCCACAGTGGGGCGCTATATTTTGACACTATTAGCTGGAAAGTGATAAGAAAAAATCCAAGCTATATGTGTGTATATGTTTAAATTATTCAAGCTTTTGATTTATGTTAATTGGACTATGGGATAATTCTACAATAAACGTCATGTACTGCTATATACCACTAATTATATGTACCGCAATGTACTATTGATTATTTTAATAATTTTTGAAATATAGGGACCGAAAGTGTTATTATCTTTTTTTAAATAAAATCTAAAAACAATTTTTATATTATTTTTTAGATTTTTTTCTTTTTGGATAAAGTACACAAAAGGTAACTAAACTTTGGTAAATTATTCAATTCGATAACTAAACTTTTAATTGCTTCAATGTTGCTACTAAACTTTTAGTTTTGCTCCTAATTGCTCACTGACCCGTTAACAACCGTTAAAATGGTGATGTGATAGTTAAAATATTTTGTATAATAACACATTTAATCATTCATGTTTGCACATTCAAATAATTTTGTCCTAATTTGAAAAAAAATAACCTTCATTATTTACACATTATTTCAATTTGGGATAATCTTAATTAAAAATAATTTAACCCTAAAGCCTAAAACCAAAATCTTAAATCTTAAACACTAAATCTTAAGCCATAAACCCTAAACACTTAAAATAAAACCCTAAACTTATAAACCCCCAATTCTACATATATTTACACTAATTTGCAAAACCAAAATTTCTGTAATATTTCCTCTTTGGCTTTAATGTCCTAACATTCTGTTTCCAAATTCTAAGTCTATAATTGCATATTTCTGTTGCAAATTTGAAGGGGGGAAAACCCGAACCGTGTCGGATACATTTATACATTCCAATAACATATAAAAAGACACATACAAGGCTAAATTGAGAATTTTTCATTGCATCAAATGAATACACCCTTATAAACTCAAGACAATCTGCCACAGCATGAATTAGTACATATTACATGCACTGAATACTGAGATCGTGACGAATTCCAGCATTGAACCAAAACTGATGGATAAAATAAATTTTAAATTTTTCTTTCAAGTAAGATTCTTTATCACCTTTGTTATGTCCTTGGCAGTCAAGGAAGCAATTGTATCTCTAACCTCTGCGTATATAAATATAACATAGGTTTTGGTTTTAAGTGTTTATGGTTTAAGGATTAAGGTTTAGGATTTTGGTTTTAGAGTTACATTATTTTTAATTAAAATAGTCCCAAATTGAAATAATGTGTAAATAATGAGGGTTAAATTTATTTTTTCAAATTAGGATAAAATTGTTTGAACGTGCAAATGTGGATGACTAAATGTGTTATTATATAAAATATTTTAACTGTCATGTCACCCTTTTAACTATTGTTAACATGTCAGTGACCAATTTGGAGCAAAACTAAAAGTTTAATGGTAACATTGAAGCAATTGAAAGTTTGGTTATCAAATTGAATAATTTACTAAAATTCAGTTACCATTTGTATACTTTACCCAAAAAGAAAAAAATCAAAAAGTAATATAAAAATTGTTTCTTTAAAATTTTATTCTAAAAATGGATAATAACGCTTTTGGTCCTATAATTTCAAAAGTTATCAAAATAGTTAATAATACATTGCGGTACATATAATTAATGGTACATAACGGTACATGGCGTTTATTGTAGAATCATCCTTGAACCATGTTGGCGATGTGAAAGGATTTGTTGGATTTTTGAAGTGATTTAGTCTTTAAGTATCTATATAACTTTATTTTTTAGAATATTGTTTTATATAATAATAAGAGTATGTTAAATAAAAATTTATAAAATTTAGATAGTGTAATAAAAATAGCTTTACAAGTTTTCATGCAATTTTTTTATTTAATATTAAAACATTAACTTACTAAAAAAATATGTCACAAGAATAATTTAGTAAACTTTACTTTCATGTAATATTACATCCCGGAACCAAACAATATAATATGTCATATAATCTTACATTCTAAAAATTATGTTTTCAAAAGTAATCTTATATTCAGTGAACCAAACTCTCCTTAATATTGTCCATTTTTTACTGTTTTTTCTTAAAGAAATAGTTTTATCAGGAATTATCCAAAAAAAATAGTTCTATCAGTTTGAAACTTATAACCATTATTCCTCCACATTAAGATGAAATGATGCAATTAAATAATGTCATGTGAAAAGAAAAAAAGGTAAAAATATATTAAAAGATAAGAAATTCTTAAAAATATTTTTTAAAATTAAAATTTATGTATTGATTTTTTTCACACATTATATTATGGGTTATGGTCCACTTACACACTATGTAAAACTATGATTTTTACACGGTTTTTTTAGATCATTGAATGGGTGAAATGGATGACTGAGATTAACTCTTTACTTTTTTTTTCTCAAGTGATAATCTTAACAAGTCCTACTGTTAATCTCAGTCATTCATTCACTCATCCAACGATCCAAAAAACGTGTAAAACTCGTAAACTCTTACACTATGTGAAAGTATCTCATCTCATTATATATATATGTGTGTGTGTGTGTTACTTGTGATTTTATAGTTTTTTTAAAAAACATGGTGTTTAAATTTGTTTTTGAGATTGTACTTTTCTTTCCAAATTTTTATATATTCTCTCTTTTTTCTCTGCTTTTTGTTTTTTTTAATTTTTAAGTTATAATATATTAATGATGAAAGATGATAACTTTATACAACTTCAGAAAGAAACATTAATAAAAAAAAGTTCTTAAAGAGAAAAATATTAAAGGTGGATGATTTGAAATTAAAATCATAATTTTCGTGGTCTAGTTCGCGTTTGACTATTCCAAACTTTTTATAATAATACCAATATTATAATGGAGATAAATCTATCAGTTGGCTCTTGTAGTAAGTGAGAGGTCTTGTGATTGACTCTCAACGAGAGCAATCCATAAAGCTTTCCTATTTTTTATATCCCTTTCTTTCTTTGGCAATGCATTTTGCCGCTCAGTCCAGGAAATATGAGCTCAACCTCAGCAGCAGCAAGAAATGCAATAATCCAGTGGCACAGCTAAACAAGCCATATAAATGGAAGCTGTTATTCTTTGTCTTTTATACTTGTATAATGTACGGTCTGTGCCAAAACTGACATGACACTAACTGAATTCTTAGTCATAGCCATAACCATAGGGTTTCAATCAAAGAATCACAATTCCTTCACAGAAATGAAAGTAAAAGGAAACCAGTCCACATAGAATTGGAAGATACAAATGAGTCCTTATTGACAAGTGAATCCCCCCACTTCCAAAGCATCAAAGCTGATGCATTCTTGGGTTGGGTTTTTCTCTTTTTGGAAAATTGTTTAGCTATACACTATTAAGTTTTTGTTTTCACGGTGAAAATAGTTTAAAAATTGGGACATACACTACTTGTGAAGTTGAAATATTCAAGCGTTGATGTATTAAATGTTCAAAAAAATTGTATGACTTTTATATATTTGTGTGTGTTTAAATTTTTTGAGGTTTTCTTTCCTTTTTTAAAAAAAAAATTGTTAATGGCATACGACCATTCTAGTGATATCGCGTCGTTTTAACAGAGCAAGCTAATGGTGAACAATTCACCAGGAGGTAAGGGAGCATAGTATTAAAAAAAACTTCAAGGGACAAAGTAAGAAGAGTAGAGAACTTTGCGGTAATTTATGTATTTAACACAATTAAAAAATTCAAAGTTTCCGGTATCATCTTAACTTTCTCTTAATTCTAACATTTTATTTAACCAAATAATTTAATGCAATTAATCTAGCAATTAGCTTTTGTAGCTCAGTTGGTTAGAGCACCCGTTTAGTAAGTGGAGAGGTCTTTGAGTTCAACTCCCAACGAGATCAGGGTGCCAATTCTTTTTCATTTCTATATAACCGAACTTGGATAATCCCAACACTAAACAAGCCAAGCAACAAAAACAATGATATAACTTCATCTCTTCTTTTTGTCTTCACCAAGATTATGACATCCAAGCCTTGAATGGTTTTTCCAGGACATCAGCAATCGATAGCTTCATCTCAACTGTCAATCCGACATGGGATTCAATTCCACTGTCATCCCCGAGAACCGGTGTCGAAGAACCAATAATAACTGTACGGAATATCCATTGAACAACAGGTAAGTTCCTTCATTAAGAATGGGCACGTCAAAACAATGTGCATAGTGAGCAATGAAACGACAAGGGCTCCCGGAATCCGTTGACGACTTCTGATAAAGCGCAATAGGATCGGAATGAAGTCGTTCATCCCAGTCTATACATCAATAGACATCCAATATAAGCACAAATCTACGAACTGAAACTTCAAGTTGTTGCAAATTAGTAAGAAGAATAATGTATCTCTGGACATCTGGTCGATTCGCAATGAATGACAGAATTCGGAACATGTTGGCCAGGATTAATCAGGGTGTGCAAGAAACTGTTCTCCCCCGAAAGATCCCAGATTGCAAATTCGATAATCCATCCAGTCTCTTTGCAAAATCCAGTCGTTTCAATATCGATGCTTATAAAAATAGATGCTTGTAAAGCAAATTATGAGGTGTAGTGCGGTCATCGTTCACCTCAATCTTTATCTGTAAAATAGAACACAAAGGAGTGAGATTATTCAGTAGGGCAGGGCAAACACGTGGTATCCAAATTCAAATATACGAGAAAGGTCTTCGCAGATGAGTACTCAGCTTAGGGGTAAATGTCAGTGGGTTGGAAGTGAAGAAAGGCTGGCAAAGTGCACTATAAATGCCCGGAGATGTTGATCTAATTACCATGTATCCAACCGGTACACCAAAGGATAAGGGTAGACCTGCCAAATTTGACCCGAGTTCTGAACCGATTTATTCGATTCTAGACTCGATATCAACTCGAATATGATGATCCGAATTTATTCCGAAACCCGAGATAAACCAAACCGAAACCGAAATCAATCCAAATTTTAGTTGAACTAAAATGGACCCGAACCGATTTTTAACTAAACCGAATAGACTCGAACCGGTTTCACATGAATAGAAGAAAACCTAAAATAAAAATAGATGTTAAAAGAAATAAAGAAAATATATTAAAAGAAATAAAGAAAGATGGGTTGTGAACTCTCACACAACTTACCAAAAAGTCAAATATACTAGTTTTATAAAGTCATATAAGGAGTAAAAAATTAACCCGACTCAAAAATCGGGCGGAAAGCGACTGATTTTCTATTGACCTAATTTTAACCCGACCGAAAATCAACCAATTCGAAATAACCTGAACTAACCCGATACCCGAATCGAATTACCATAGATCCGAACTAAATGCAAACTGAATGCAGTTAGACCTAAAATGACCCGAACTAGAATGATCCGACTCGAATGACCCGCTTACCACATCTAGATAATGGCCACAATTACCGCTACATGTAAATAAACAAAACGTTTGATGAACTGTTCGTGAACAGGGACGAAACTAAGTGTCCCTCCCCACCTCCGAAGAAATTTTTTTCACCTTTGTTCTTTTATTTAATTTTTTAAAAAAATTAGTTTATCTATGAATTTGTCCCCACTTTCTAACATCAAATAGTTTGTCCTCACCCCAAATCCTGGCTTCATCTTTGTTCGTAAACTATTCGTATAATATTTATTTTGTCGTTTATTAGGTTAAATGAACGAATATAAATAAATTTTTGATGTAAATGTACTAATTAAAGGTATGAACATGCAAGTAGTTTCCAACTCTCCTTTGAAACAAATGATCGAAGGAAATAAAGGTAAGTTGGATGTCGGGAGGCAACTATGTTCTTCCTCACGTGCTTAATTATCCTTCGTTAATTATGTTGTTTCCCAAACCCCACAGATTTCCCCATAAATGGAATACAAGGGAGAAAACACGAAAATTATAAATATTATTCTCCGTGTATCAAGTATAATGCCCAGGTTCATATGTTTGTAAAATTAGGGGGAAATGCATTTGTAGAAAAGAAATAGGGTTAAACGCAGTTTAGAGTAAGTGATTAAAGATTCTTGTTGACATTTAATTACTTTTTTAAAATTTTAAGTTCTAGTCTTAACAAGAGTAATTTTTCTTTCTTTTTCTTAGGTAGAAATTGTGCAAAGAAAGAATAGGGTGCAATCCCGAGTTTATTTAAAATAGCATAAAGTCAAAAATAGCTCCAACGCTTGACCTTTTGGTCACTTTAACCCATATTTTTTTTGTGCAAACCACCCTCTAATATTTTATTTTCGTTCAAAATTTACCTCGTTGGATAGAAAAAAATAATTATTTTTAGTATTTATTTTATATTATATTTTAACTAATTAGATGATGATACGTGGCATGAGAGAAATAAAACTTGAGGATTGAGAAATAGTTACTTTAGTATTTATTTTATTTTATTTTATTTTTAACCAATTAGATAAACTTGACAAAAATAATTGTTTTTTTAAAAATAGTGATGTCACATCAACAAGTCATGTCATATAGACATGTCACGTTAACAAAATGCGTTGACCGTTAGTTGACTATCCGTATCCATTTAAAGATGATGAACTTTGAATGAAAATGAAACATGAGGAGATTGTTTATACCCAAATAGAATAGAAGTTAAAAAGACCAAAATGTTAAACGTTAGAGGCTATTTTTAATTTTATGCATTTAAAAATTAGGCTTAATAGGCAAATAGGTGCCCAAACTATGCCCTTTTTTTTCTAGTTAGGTACTCAAACTATTTTTCGGGGGAACATAAAGTTTCATTCTGTGACCCATTTAAGGTTCACCATTAATTTTTTCCGTTAAAAGACACGTGTCATCTCCTGAAAATTCCAAAAATTATATTAAAATAAATAAAATTAATAAAACAAAATAAAAATAAAAATATATCTTGAAACTTTCAAATATTTCAAATCCCTAAACCCCCCAAATCCGACCACTCCCGCCGGCGACGGTCGCGTTGCCGGCGTCGGAATGAAGGTCCCTCCCCTCGTCAAACAACCCACACATCGCGTGTCGCCCCTCCTGTCGTCGTTCGTCGCGAATCGTTTGAAAGAACCATTCGACAATTTTGTCGATTCGCACGACGTCGATCGATTTCCAGCGACGGGATGGTGGGGGAAATGGTCGTGTGGTATGGCGAACAATGTGGTGGGCGACAACATGGCAATCGACGGCAAAATCGACCCAAATCAGGATTTAGGTTTTGGGGTTTAGGGATTTTGAAATTTGGGGGTTGTTTTGTAAAATCTAAAAAATTAGAGATTTTTTTAAAATTAATTAATTTTATTTATTTTTAATATATTTTTGGATTTTTCTAGAGGTGACATGTGACATTTAACGATAAACCTTAAATGGGTCACGGAATGAAACTTTAAGTCCCAATTTAGCCCGAAAAATAATTTGGGCACCTAACTAAAAGAAATGACATATTGTGGGCCCCTATTTGACGGTTAAGCCTAAAAATTAGTATACAAATTACGGTGATGGGAGCGTCGTCTTCAACTTATGCCAAATATGGTGAAAGTCGTTGCATGATGAGCAGGTTCGAAGTAAAATTGTGAGTTTAGCTTATATAAAAAATAATCACTATTTAAATACAGATTTTAAATCGAACAAAGTCCATATATACAAAATGAATTTCTTTTCGGAAACTTTGCAATTTTTTGCACCACAAGGACCAAATTAAAAGAAAACTAAATTACATGAATCAAAATAAAAAATTTAAAATTTTGCAGTAAAAATACGTGTATCGAATTCTTGTAAACATTTAGGTTGAAATTTTGATACACATGCCGTATAAAATTAATTTTACACAAGCATGTATATTTACACTATAAAACACAAAATCTTGAATTTCTAACCCTAATCCTAAAAAACTAAACCCTAAACCTAATTGAATAATTACTTCATTTTATTTAATTAAAATTAGGATCAAATTAATAAAAATATATAAATAACGATGACTAAATATATAATTATACAAAAAAATTTAATTGTTACGTCAGCCTCTCTGTTAAGTTTTAACGATATATGACTTGATTAAAACTACTTAAATAATTATGCTGTAAAATTATTAAAAATAAAAATATAATAATTGAATTAACACCCGTCTTTGATCATCTGTTTAGTAGTTTACCCTATCTTTTTGTGTGTTTATCCAAATTGCAAATGCTTAGGCGGTGAAAGGGATGTTTGAGAAAGAAACGTGCGTACGATGCAAAAGCGTATGCCCGTCATCTCTCCGCGTTGGTTTTCCATTTTCTCTGGGATGATGGGATCCACTCACTTTGCCTACCACAAAGGCATCACCACGTGTCCACTCTGATTTTCGGAACTTTCAAAAAAAAAATTATTATATAAACTCATCTCACTATATTATTTGTAGTCCTAGCTAATAAAATCTATTTACTTTAAAATAACTGTTCAATAACTACTCGCTATTTATCAACATATAAAAAATAAGTGATGATTCACTTTAAAAAATAAAATGAATAAACTTTATTAATTGAGACTGCATATGACATGATAAGCTGAGTCTATTTAATAATTTCTTTCTCAGAAATCATCCAACACGCCACGTCTTTTGTATCTCTGCTGACGTGTACACCTCCAAAGTGGGTCTTTGGGTCTCCCTATCCCATGTGTCAGTCCCCCGCTGTTGTCACTTAGCTGGATCTCTGTTTGACAGTTGTGCCAGTGCAAGCGAACCTCGAAGTCTAAAAAAACTACATAAAATATATTAGTACCTTTTTCAATAAGTATTTATTTTTAGTCAGTGATTTAAAAATATATATTGTAATTATTTAAATTATCAATTTACTAAATTTTAGTGATTATACTATCGAGTTGTTATATTTTGCTTAGGGAAATAAAACTTAACTCGAAAACTAATTTTTTTTTAATTTTAAATTATTCAAGTAAAATTATTTGAGTTAATCGAGAGTCGTTTTAATTAACTCGTGCAAATTTCAATTCCAGTTGGGTTCTAGTTTGCTAACTCAAAAAAGCGAAAAATTAAAGTTTATTGTTTTGTGATATAGTCCTTGATTTCGTTATTGCTTCAATTTCTCTTTCATTTTAAGTTTATTTTTGACCAAATTTAAACAATATGCTCCTAAACCAATGCCGAATAACTATATAGCTTCAATTACTATTTTTGAAAACAAAATTCCGCTTTTTATAATTTAATCCTTCAATTTTGTATGGCTTTTATTTCTTTTATTTCTCTTTCGTTTTAAGTCCATTTTGACCAAATTTGAACCACATGCTCCACTGCCACTATAGAATATCCATGTAACTTCAATTCATATTTTTAACAACAAATTTATTCTTTTACAAATTAGTCCTAATTTTGCATTGTATTCAATTTGGTCTTTCAACTGTAATTTTTTATAAATTCTTTCTTCTCATAAATTCTATGACTTCTTTATTCTCTCATCAATACTTTGTCCTCAAAATTCTTTCTTTAAAAATATCATTATAAATATATTTTATTATTTTAGATGATATTTATTTTACTAAATAACATTACAAGTTGTACTTATACGTGAAAAAACTGTAAAGAAATATGTATGTGTCTATATCTTATATGATTAGAGAAAGTGGTTGAAATTGAAATCAATCCGTATCATAGTATTATAAATAATTACAATTAAATTTGTACAGAAACTCGACAACGAGACTTGACTCGACTCGAACAAAAATTCAAATAAAGTTTGAGTCATAAAATAAAACTCATCAACTTGACTAACTCAAAATTTTTTGATCTAACTCAATTTGATCGAATGCTTACCCCTAATTTTAGTCATTGAGTATTTAACTCATGTCAATTTGATGACGTGGTACGTTTGTAAAATGAATTTTTTTTACTCAGCAATGTATGATTTTAAATGAGTATTTTTAATTTGACCACTAAGTGTTATATATAATACTAATTTGACCTATAAGCTTTAGATGAAATATCATTTTGACTTTAAATTGTAGGTAACTTATTAATTTGACTCTTATATTCGACCAAAGTCTCATGTTGTCCTTAGCCACTCACCACCATCATAAGTCACTGTCAGTAGCCATCGGCCAACATTTTTTATGATTGCTGGATCTTAAAGTTTATGGTTCACTTCTTTTTTATTTTCTCAACGTAAATCTAGTGTTTGTTTCATTAGAAAAATGTATTAAACTCAACAAATCTAATCTAAAATTCATCCTCTTCCTTATATAATTAAATTAGATGATTGCTTCAAACTATTTATTTGAGTTTACATTAAACATTTTTCTTGAATTATATGTAATGAGTCTCCAACTATTTAATTTTTCCTTTTTAGAATATCATTTGATTTTATAGAGATATCATTTGGGTTTGCACTCTATATTATTTGATTTAACTATGACGACCACTACTATTGTCACTTGTATTTTTTAAGGAATTTTATCATTTAATTTTTTTAATAATTTCATGAGTTTTAAATAAACTCTACATTAATATAATTTTATTTTTGAAAATGTAGTTTTAATTTTTTTTTAAAATTCAAATTTATTACTTAGAAATATTAGAAAATACTTTTTTTAGCAAGGGGTCATTTTATCCCTAAAGTAAACATAAATCAACAATGTTGTCCTTATTTTTTAATTGCATCAATTATTTCTTTTGACCAACGTTGACCGTTATGATTCTGACAGTGCAGTTAACAATGTTAATGTGTCAATTCATGATGTTGACAAGACATTACACGTGTGACGATGACATGAAAAAAGACTTAATTGATATTTTAGTCAGCTTCGAGGGTATACTTGATTTTTTGCAGAGTTTAAAGCCCTAATTAATTCAATTAAATGTTCAAGAGCTTATTTAACCTTAAAGCTAAAAAAATAAGAATTCAAAAATTAGTAAAATTTTAAAGGCTTAAGGGTATCATAAGCCCTTTAACTTTTGAAAGAAAAAAATTAATTAAGTCTTTAAACTTTTTTGTACCCAATTAAACTCTTATACTCTAAAATTTTATTAATTCATCCATTTGACCAACGTTGACTATTAAATCTAACAATTTTTTAGATCATTTGGTGCAACGTGTCGGGTTACAATGCTGTCAATTAGTATTTTCAAAAAAAATTATTGTACTTAATTTTTTTAAAGTTCTAAAAAAATCTAAAAAACTTCTAAAATAATAAAAATATATTTTTCTAAAAATATGTAAATGTTACAATACATAATTGTAATCCGTCACGTGGAATTAATATCTAAATGATCATAAAAATGATGGTTAAAATTGGTCAAATGACTTATTTGATTCAATTTATTGGTTCGAAGGTTTAATTTGGTGCAAAAAAAATTAAGGACTTAATTGATTTTTTTTTAAGTTTAAAGGCTTCAAAGCACCCTTAAGTCAATCTTAAAATATTAAAAAATATTTTAATTTTTATTAAATACTAAAAATACAAATACTACAAAAATTCAAAAAAGTAAAAAAATATAAATAAAATATCAAAAGTTATAAAATGATAAATTATAAAAATAAAAATTAATCAAATTTTAAAAATATTTTAAACCATCGAAAAAGTCTTCGACGGTTTTTCGTTAGCCCAAATATACTACTACTACTTGGATACAGGGACGGACCCAGGGGTGCTGAGGGCAGCCGCACCCCCTAAAAATGTTAAGTTCCCTATATTTTATATATTCTTTTTTTATTTACTATTGATAATCTAATTCTGCACCTCTAAAATCTTGTAATTTTACATCTCTTACATTTCTAATATAGCTTCCTGATAGTTCGCACCCCCTTACACAGAATCATGCGTCCGTTCCTGCTTGGATATATTTTCAATGGAATCAAACTTATATTAGAGAAATAATAAAACTCAAATTTTCCTTCGATTTTCTACTCCAGATATTTTTTTAGCACAACACAAATTTGGTTGACTTTTTATTTCTTATTTATTTGTTATATAAAAACTTATGTGAGAATTAAATTTACACGTGAAGAATACATACATATATATATAAAGTAAATAAAAAATTAAATTTGTAACGCGAACATATTATTAGGAGATAAAATTCGAGTCAACTCAAAAAATATTATTTTTAAAATTTTAAGTTAATTTAATTGAGTTATTCAATTTTGAATAAAATTAGATAATTAATTTGGTTTTTTGAATTGAACGTTACAAATTGAATATCTAAAAAATCGATTAAAAAATTAGCATAAATATCCTTTAGGTCCTTTATAATTTCAAAAATAAGCAAAGTGAGAACTCGCAAAAAAATAAGACATTCTTCAATTTTTAAAAAAATCTATAAACTTAATAAAAATACATAAATATTCAAAAAAATATTTAAAATAAAACACAATAAAATGTTGGCTTAGGGGCTCGAGAAGCCACAGAACTTTAAAAAAAATCAATGAAGCCCTTAAAGTTTTTTCACCCAAATGTCACCCTCAAACCCAAAAAATTATTCAATCCGGTCCAGACTAACGGATTTTGTTGTTGACCATCACGATGCTGGCGTGGTAATTCACGGTGCTGACGTGGCAGTCTACATATGAAAGATGACGTGCCTTGAAGGGCTTAATTATTTTTTTAGAAAGTTCGAAGGCTTAATTGATTTTTTAGAAAGTTTGATGACTTATTTAATCTTTAAGAAAAAATAAAATTAAGAAATTATTTCAATTAAAACTAAAAATAATAAAAATATAAAGAAATATTATAATATTAAAAAATTACTAAAAAAACACTATCAATGAATTTTAAGAAATATAAAGTTAATATTCTAATATAAAAAGTTCTTTGACTAAGGAAGTGATCTTACTATAAAAAAAATTACTTGAATTTTCTTATAATATTACTGCTTGGATGCATCAAGCAAGATGAAGTTCACGATTTAATCGGATGAAAAAAAAAACTCTTTAGTAAAGTCAAACACCGTAGAGTCCTTGTATGTCACAAGAGTGTTTCTTTTATTTTTCTAACTTAAATTCCATGAAAGTTGGTTTAATTAAATATAAGATATGTAATTATATTGTGATATGGGTTTGCATATATGTATGGGAATGTATGTAGATTTTACCCAACTTATTAGATTAGAACATATTTTTAATCTTATTTTGTTATTATATTGTCATATATTTTTTATTTTTAATAATATTTTTATTTTTAGTAATTTTGATATTTATTTTTAGAATATTTTAATAATTTTATATGTTTATATTTTTCTTAAAGATTAAATAAGCCCTAAAACTTTATAAGAAATAATCAAACCCTCGAACTTTAAAGAAAATCAATTAAGCTCATCTTCCACGTCATTATTTTTTTAACATAGATTGTTACGTCAGTACTGTAAACTGCCATGTCAGCACCGTTACGGTCAACGACAGATTTCGTCAATCAAAGGGCCAAATTGGTTACTTTTTTTAGGTTTGAGGGTGATATTGAGTGGAAAAACACTTTAAGAGCTTAATTGAATTTTTTAAAAGTTCAGGGGTTTCTCGAGCCCTTGAGTCTAAATTTTTAAAAAAAATTAAAAATTATCCGAAGTTATAAAATGATAAATTATAAATATCAAAAAATTAAATATATTTATAAAGTATTAACAATTTGAACACTTTCATCAAAAGAGTATTCGACTTTGTTAGTCTAAGCCTATTACTATTCAATGAACATATTTTTTATTGAAATTGTAATCATTAATTTTGTCCGTGGTGAACCCACATTTATTTCTATTTATAATAATGGGCTTACATGGGTTGTTGCTTAATTATTAACTTTATATCTATACATATGTATGTGTTTGTGGCTGTTAAAATCCAAAGAAAAATATATGTGTTATTATTAGTGTTCGTCTCGTATTATACGTTGCTGCTTGAAATAACCAAAAATATTACTAGAAGTATGTTCTAGTGCTTTACCTATTTATGTGCTATTTAAAAAAAACCCAAAAAAAGAATTAGTAAGTGCTATATATATATATATATATATATATAAATATGTTGATAGTATATCATTTCCTTTATGTTATATTATTATTACCATCGTATTTATCACTAAGGTCAAAATATTATTATCTTATATTATAATTAAAACCAATATATATATATATATATAAAACCAATCAATTTGATAAAACCCAAGTTTGTTCTTATTATCAGCCCATACTTACAAACATATATATCAACAGCCCATTAAACTAAAAATTAAATAAAGGCCCAAGTTTCTTTTAAAGTGTTATCAGTCCATTTACAATTATAATAGGCCCAACTAATATACATATATCTTTGGCTCGTCTAGGGCCCAATAACAGAAAAAATCAAAGGCCTAATCTTTTTTTCTCTGCACAACCAAAGTTGGAGCGTCGGATCAAGGCCCTAGATCCAGATCTTCATCAAAGGGCCAGGATTGAATCGCCACGGTTGGTCAACACGCGCGACCCTTCTGCTTCATCACGCGCGCGTCGTCCAATTGTTCGGCTCTCTCCAGTAGCACGTGCACCACAGACCCGCGTCTTTTGCCTTTCTAGATCACCGCCACGTCATTTCTACGTCGACAAGGAGCCAACGATTGAACACCACATCACCGTCACCCCACCATGCCAGCAACTCTCTCTTCGCTGGTCCCCTCTATCCTCCTCAGAATCGGCCACAGTGGCACAACAAACAAGAAACACAAATGTCAGAAATGACCGATATACACCAACAAGTGCCAGGGAACAAACCGGTATCACAGAGGAGGCGCAAAAATTTCAGAATCAACAGAGATGACAGACCAACCAATAGGAAATTACTAGGGTTTTTCTATTTTTTAAAAGCATTGTAAATTCGGGAATTATATAACAAAAAAAATGAGTGTAACAAAGCAAACAAGAAGGGAATATTCAGAAAATCAACAAAAAGAAAACCGGCCTCAAATTTCAGAGGTATAATCTCTTATACTTCTATTTCTACTTTGCGTATTTACATAAAAAAATGCATAGAGGTTTAGGGTTTTCGATTTTCTCACCCTCGTAGTTTCTCTCGTTTGCGCGTCGATCTGCCTTCCCCGCCCGTTGATAAGCCTTGCATGGTGAAATGAAGTGTAGATGGCCTCGGAGAAACCCCCATTTACCCCGGTGGTCCGAATAGAAAGAAATAAGGTTTCTCACGGTTCTGTTTTTGAGGATTTTCAAAAGAAAAGTTTCAGATTTTGAAAAAAAGGGCTCAGATATGAGTTTTAGAGTAAAAGATGGGGTTTTTGGTAACTTTTGGGGTTGCCGGCCCCCATCGAACGGCGGCAGAGCCGCCAAAATCTAGGGTATACGGCTGGGTTCTGGGTTTGATGGTGAAGGACCGCTGGAATATGGGTTCATCAAGAACCCAGATGAACACCGGCGAGGGTGTTATAATAGGGGAGAGTTTTTTTTGCCGAAAGAGGGAAAAAATGAAATTGAAGGGATTTTATAAAGATTTCACATTTTAAAAAAAGGGAATTAGCCTAATAAGGACCTCTGCGTCGATTTAATCCCAGCTTTAGCTCTTCTGCCTTTTATAATTATGCAAATAGTCCTCCCATGTCTCTAAAATCCCCACCGAGGCCATTCTGCCTTTTATAATTACCATTAGGGTCCTTATAACATTCCGTTACCTTACAATCTCGTCCCTGTTATCCTTTTAATTAAACCCCAAAATTGTATTTCTTTTCAATTTGGTCCGGTTTCCAATTTCTTTTATCATGCATTTTATTCATAGTTTAATTTGTTTGTATGCTGTTGTCCTTCATTCGTATTTCAATCTGCTGGTTTGGTCATTATTTTAGTATGTGGTTGCTCGACAATCATGTGTTTTATTTAATATACGGTGTTTGTATGACGTATGTGTAAAAAAGTTTATAATATGTAGTTTCTTTTGAAGGGATGTAGAATATAGTTTATTTAAAAAATGTGTGATACAATTCTACCTTTTATGAAGAGCATATAGTTTTATAAAATATATATACGTAGAAAACATGTTCTTTGAAAAAAGAGATAAAGTTAAGCATTATAGATTTTTGGGTGTTGATAATTAACCATGTAGTACTTTTTGTAAGAAGAGTAATATGTTTTTTAATATGTGATATATTTGTGATCTATGGGCTTGGTTAAGTTCTCTAGTGTTAGTTAGTTTTGGGCCTTAGGTTGTGGGCCTTAGGTCTTGGGCTTAGTCGTTTTGGGGTTTTAGATTAGATTAAGTGAATTAATTGGACTAATTAAAATCATGTGCCCATCTCATAGGGACATGATTCTAAAATTAATTGAATTAATGCTAGATTTAGATCCTTTAGGGCCTTGGTTAAATTGAAGTTTGGATTAATTTAAGGAATTTTTATTTGCTCTTGGCTCATTAGAGCAAATGCAAAATTCGCTAAATTAATTGAACGCTTCGTAATGGCTTAGGTTAAAATTAATTTCAAATTTAGATTAACACTTAAATTCCCGATTAATTATCATAATTTGTTAGGGTCTTAGTCATTCAGGGCTAATTTATTCAGGATTAAGTATTAGAATTGCTTAATTAACAGTTAATTCACTAATTGAATTTCAATAATTTGGGCCTTTTTAGGTTAGGTCTTGGGGTGGGCCTTGTGTGCTTATCTTTTATGTCTTTTGTTTGCCATCTCCTATTTTTGTCATTCATGTGACTCGAATGTTTGATTACACATTAATTAACTCGGATTACAAAAAGGGGAGGTATTCATTAGTTCCGGTATTTGGATTGCGACAGTGTGAGCTTAAAGAATGTTGACCAAATATTTGAATTAATCCTTACCAACTCAAGAAAGAATTAAAACTTAACTACGCCATTACATCATTCTTTAACTGTTTGCATCATGCATAAAGGTGACATACGGGATTTGAACCCTAAATTAACACGACAGTCGGGCTTATTTGATGTTGGTTTAATCTATGGTTCGATGTATCGTCAACCTTATTAATTAAATGTACAATTAATTCAAACCCCTATCTGATAAAGCCTGTTCAGTTAAGGTTAATTTTCAATTGAGGTTACCGAATTGAAATCTTTTCAAATTTCGACAATTTTCTTTGATTAAAAACGACAAATATTTTGGTAGCAGTTATCGGGCGTGAAGGGGGTGCTAATCCTTCCCCACACGTAACCAACTCTCAAACCCTTTCAAATAGGGTCTCTGGTTTTGTGGTGTCCGGCCTACCTTATCCAAGTGGTCGGTGGCGACTCCTAGTTTTCATCAGTTTTTCCAAATGAAGAATTTTTCATAAGAAATCCCTTTAAGCCAAAGATTTTTCAAAGATAAGAAAAAGACAAGAAAAAAGTCGTTACATAAATCAATATTGTATTAGAGTAATAATAAAACACAATATTCTTTTCATTTATCTACACCAAATTGATGCTCATTAGTATTTGATGTAGAAAATCGGAGGAGTATTAATTTAGATATTATTGTTACTGTAATAGTGTTGATTCCATTAAAAATATGTTTAAGGAATAGTATAGACTTAACCTAAGGGCATGTCTTGAGATTTTGAAGGCGCGGGGCAAATCGAAAAATTAGGCCCCTAATAATAAGTATTAAAAAATTAGATTTTAAGAATATGTCTCTAATAAAAAATATTGAAAAAAGAGAATTTTAAGAGTAAGACCTTAATAACAAATATTTAAAAATTGAATTTCAATAGTAGTCCTTTAATGACAAATATTGAAAATGATTTTTTAAGAATAAGCCTTGAATAACAAACACTGGAATAAATGAATTTTAAGAATAACCTTTAATAATGAATATTTTCAAAATTAAATTTTAAGAATAATCTCTTAATAAAAATATTTTAAAATTGAATTTTAAGAATAATTCCCTAATAAAAAATATTTGGAAAAAATTCTATCTCTAATAATAAGTATTAAAAATTGAGCCCCAAATAATAAATATTGAAAAAATTAGACTCCTAATAACAAATATTGAAAAATAAATTTTAAGAGTGTGCACCTAATAACAAATATTGAAAAAATTAGTTTTAAGAGTAGACCCCTAATAACAAAGAATGGGGGGGGAATGAGCCTATAATAACAAGTATTGAAAAACTGACCCAGCTAACAAGTATGGAAAATTTGTACTCCTAATAACATATATTGAAAAAACTTAAATTTTAAGAGTAGATCTCTAGTAACAAATATGAGGGAAAATGAGCTTATAATAACAAGTATTGAAAAAACTTGGACATCAAATACTAAGTATTAAAAAAATTGTACCCCTAATAAAAATATAGAAAAATAAATTTTAAGAGCAGACTACTAATAACAAATATTGAAAAAAATTAAATTTTAAGAGTATTAAGTATACCACTAATAACAAATATCAAGAAAAAATGAGCGCCAAGTAACAAGTATTAAAATAATTAGGCCCCAAATAACAAGTATTAAAAAAATAGGCCCTAATAATAAACATTGAAAAAATAAATAAATTTTAAGAGTATGCCCCTAATAGCAAATATTGGGGAAAATTGAGCCTCTAATATTAAGTATTAAAAAATATTGGGCCATAAATAACAAATATTGAAAAAAATTGGACTCATAATAACAAATATTAAAAAAATTAAACTATCATTAAAATCTTAATTACAGTCCTAATAACCATTAATGCCTAGATTAAGGGCCCTTTGGCAAGGCTTTAAAATAAGTTTTTGCTCAAAAAAGTGAGTTTTCACCCATAAGCAATGCCAAATACTTCAAATTGGAGTAAAAATCACTTAAAAAAATAATTTTTCGCCCAACCTCAAAAATTACTTTTAGGTGTGAAGTTACTTTTTACCCTTAATTATTAACACTAATATTAATATTAATATATTAAATAATAATAAATATAATAATTATTTTTATATTAAACTAATGTTTTATATATATAAACTTACTAATAAATTGTCATGGTTTTTTATACTTTTATTATTTAAGTTAGTTTTTTCTTATATAATAATATTAATAAATTTTATGATAACGAATCTAAACATCATTTATGTTCATTTATTTTTGCCTTATAATATTATTTCTAAAATAGACATTTTATCTTTTTAAAAGTATTTTTGACAGCAATGCCAAACACTAAAATCTTACAATTAACTTTTTAAAGTCATTTTTAAAATTATTTTCTGACAACACTTTTAAAAGCATTTTTCAAAAGTTATGTCAAACTGGCCCTAAATAAATCTAGTCTATTTTTATATTTAATTAGGAATAATGAACTCCATTAATAAATAATTAAATTTTGAAAAAAAAACTATTTATACATTTTTAATTATGGATAGTGGGCCCTAAGGTGGACAATGAACTTGGGCTGGTGCCCTTCCGGCCCACCTTCTAGGCCGACTCTACTTAGCCTAACGAGAAACAATAGAAGATTTTTTCGATAAATTTTTTATGTTTATAAATTATCATTTTATAATTTTTGGTATTTTCATTTTATAATTTTTACTTAATTTTAGATTTCTTTATAGTGTCTTTATTTTTAATATTTTAATATTGTAAAATTCTAATAACTTTTTAAATTCTTATTTTTAGCTGAAAAAATAAATAAGCTCTCAAACTTTCAATTAAAATCAATTATGTCCTGAAACTCGATAAAAAATCAATTACGCCCTCAAATTCGACTAAAAAAGCAATCAAGTCCCTCTACTACGACATCATCACATGTGCATTATCATGTCAACATTGTGGACCGTCACATCAACACAGAAGATAACCACGACAACACCTTAATAGTCAACATCATTCAAAGAGTAAAATTGTTGTAATTGAATGACTTTAAAAGTTAAATTGATGCATTAAAAAGTAGGGTCAACATTGTTGATTTGTGTTCACTTTTATAGCCAAAATGACCCCTTAAGCCAATTTTTTTTAATAATAATTATATGTCAAATAAGATATTAATAAATTAACATGTCGTGTCATCTCTTAACGGTAAAAATGACAAAATGACTATTTTGTAACATTTAATGACTGTTTTATAACTTTTAAATATTCTCTAACCAAAACAATCAAATAGTCATAGTTTAAGGTCTAATAGTATAGTTTACCCTAATTTAAAAAGCGTTTGGAACATGAATCAAGTCAAGTTTTACAACTTACGAGACAAATATTCCATAGTATTTTCTTTGTAAAAAAGAATCTGTTCCCCATAAAAATCTAAAAGAAAAAGCCTAAAAAGCAATGAACAAAATTATTATAAAAATCATTGAATACGAGCATGAAAAGAGAAAGATATCTTAAAATCCATTTGTTGTTGGAAGGATGAAAAGGTGAAAAAGGAAAGTGAGAGGGTTTGGAGTTAGCTGAGGATATTTTCTGGGGATTAAACCAAAGTTACTTTTTTGACAGTAAAAGACTTTGAAAACATTCATAGTAATTAATTGATTAAACAATAAAGGTTGAAAACAGGGAATATACGCTTTGCAGCAGCAGCATGCTATCCCTCTGCTACTTCACCACATCCTTTATTCACAGCTTTTTTTTGCACCATAAAGCAATCAAGCAAACTCCCCCTTATAAGTAGATAATTTTATTCGAATCCCACCAATTTTTATCAGGTCCATTAGAAATATAGTTAGAATTTAGAATCAAATATTCGACAGGATAAAAATTTATTAAGCCTTCAAATTTAAAATTTAAAAAGAACAAATGTCTTATTTAATTAATATTTTTTATAATATGTATAATCGTTTTATGGTCTATGTTCGAAATGATAGGCTGCCTCTCCTAATAATATCGTATTTAAAGTTTGAATTCACGTTTTTTATTTAATTAATATTTAAACTAAAAAATAATTTAAGGAAACTTTTCTTTGTTACGATTTTATGGAGAATAACAGATGTCTAATAAGATGTGTTGGTGGGATTATGTTGTTTTAAAAAAGAAACAAATAAAATAGATAAAAGAAACGTTACTCCAAAATCTTGCAAGTGAAAATCAAACCTTCCAAATTCCAACCGTTGTAAGTGCGTTAAGATTGATTAATATTATTAGGATAAAATACTTAAATAATCACTTAATTTTATTCTGTGATTTATTTTGGTTATTAAATTTTAAATATGTTCAATTTTATCACTAAACTTTAAACATTGACTTATTTTGGTCACTCTACCGTTAAATCTCTAATGGTGTTATGACGTAGAAGTAAAAAATAATAAAAATATATATTCTAATATATTTAATTAAATAAAAACCACGTACTCTCACCTCATCCTCATTCTCCTTCACCCCTACCCCACCCTTTCCTCACCTTCAACGACAAATCCTTTTCTTCAGCCAATAACAGAGTTTCGATGGGTTTTTCGGCAAACCAAAACTACCGATCGATTCCTCTTCTTCTCCCCTTTCCTTCTACCGATTTGTTTTTTTTCTGAAAATCACCCTCAAATGACTCAAAACGAGTTCAAACCCTGGAGTCTTGGCAGCACGATTCGCCACCGTCCACGGTCGGATCGACCTGAAATCGAGGTATGTTGATCTCCTCACCAAGGCACCTCGAATGACCGTTGGGATTCACCATCCGATGCTCCGGTCGCCGGAACCGAAGTATAAATAATCTGCCCATTGTTTCTTTTATCTGCCCAATTGTTTTTATTTGTATAAATAATCTTCATATTCGGCTCTCAAACGAGGATTGAAGTATTTAGGTTGATCTTTTAGTTTGCGATCAATGGCGAGTGCTATCGGGATGATGGGTGGGGAAGGGTTGTTCTTCGTGGATGCAAATGAAGAAAAAGGGGAAGAAGAAGAAGAGACGGGGAACAGTGTTGTTCTTATTCTTCTTGGGTTATAGATCCTTACAAAACTCTCCGGGCGTTTGATTTTTATAAAAATAAGATTTTTATCCCCCTATTGATTTGATTGTTTTGATCTAATTGTTTTTTAATAATTTCAGTATCATCCACGCGTTTGCAAAGGAAGCAATTGTGGGGTTCAGTTTCAAAAGATTTAGTTTAATTTTATTTCCATAATAAAAAACCGAAGAAAGAATTTGTGAAATTGCCAGTTGAGAGGGGAGACAAAGGCAGCAGAATCAGATAGGGATTTGTGGGCAGAATCGACAGTGAGAAAAGGGTGGAGGTGAAGGAGGGCGAGAGAATAGACTGTTTTTATTTAATTAAGTGTATTAAAATATTAATAAAAAATATATTTTTTATTTATTTTTTATTTCAACGTCATAATGAAGTTGAGTGATGATTAAATATTTTACTCATATTATTATTATTTTATAAATTTATAATTACAACTATATAACACAAACTCACATTAAATGCCGATGAATTATTTTTCTATAATCAAAGAATTTTTTTAATAGTCAATTACAAGATAGGCATATATGTTTATATATATTTTTAACTCTTTAACAATGCATATATAACTTATAGACAAAGTAATTATTTTTCTATAATCAAAGAATTTTTTAATAGTTAATTACAATATATATATTTTTAACTCTTTGACAGTACATACACAACTTATAAACAAAATAATTTAAATCCGAATCTCCTAAAATAAACATAATTATTTTTTCACACTTGTTGTGTTCAATCAAAGAAATTTTTAAATATATACAAATGATGATATATAATTGTAATTCTGTTGAGAAATCGTTTATACAAAATAGGTTTTTTCTTTCAATAAAAGATCTTTTATATTTAAAAACACCTGAAAATTGTTTTAATTTAGAAAAACCTCAAACGTGGTTTCTTACATAATTATGTTATTAGAAAGAAAAAATCTACGATGAATGACATACATTGATATACACCACTAATTTTTATTATATTGATATACATTACTATTTTTTTATTTCTTATTATTTTATTTTAAATATTTTTAAATAAAATATGTGGGACTCATCAATGGTCTTTTTGCTCTTTTTTATTTTTGTTACTCATTATTTATTTAATTTATGTCAATATAAAATTATGACATAAAAATAAATTTAACCCTAACGTTTACAATTTCTGCCATTTTGACCATTATTCTTTTTTAAGGATAAATTTAGCCCCGAACCTATATCATTTTGTCAAACTACTCATTGTTTTAAGAACTCGATTAAACCGCTAAAAGTTTAAACGGTAATGACATGTCAATATTCTTATTTAAAAATATATATTTCTCAACTATTTAAAAAAAACTAAAAAAATAAGCATAAACAAACAACTAAATCATCACGGAAAATTCAACCCCTAAACACAAATAGGGGTGAGCAAAACTCGACTCAACTCGAAAAATCGAAATTTTTGACTCGAACGGAGGCGAAAAACTCGACCCGAAATTTTCATAAACTCGACTTGACTCAAAAAAATCAAATAAAGTTTGAATTGGAAATTCGAATAACTCAAAATTTTTGTTAATTAGTGGGTAATTTTAAAGTTTGAGTCGAATCCTCAATTTTTCTATATATATATACACCAATATAAAAAATATAAAGAAATATATGTCACATGAAAAAAAATATATGAAGAAATATATATATATATATATATGCATATCATATATAATTAGAGAAAGTTGTTTAAATTGGAATTAAACTGTACTATAATATGATAAGTAATTACAATTAAATTTGTATAGGAACTCGACTCGACTCTATTCGAAAAAATTTCAAATAAAGTTTGAGTTGTAAAATATGACGCGTCAACTCGAATAACTTGAAATTTTTTGACTCGACTCGATCGAACGCTCACTCCTAAACACAAAGCTAATAAATGAATTCCTAAACTTAATTCAAAATTCCTAAACCCAGTCTAAATTTTCATATCAAGGTTTTCGAAACCTATAATTTTCTACTTATGTCAGTTTTTAGTGTTTTCGGGATTTTTTTTAAATTTCATAAAAATTTCATTTGATATTACTTTTAAAATTCATTTTCAAATACTAAATCCCAAATCAAAACCTCAAACCATCTGAATTAAATTAAACATTAAAATTTCAAAACCCTAAACTAATAAGTGATTTCTACAAGCTTAAATGATCGCGTCAAATTTCTCTGTAATGTTTTATCTATTAATTCAAAGTGCTTCAAATTTTAAAGAACAAGATTTGATTCAAAGTGAATTTAGATTTGATGGTAAAATCATATTTGTTTGTATGGTATGTACTGTTGGATTTTAGAATGAATTTATTTTAAAAATTGTAGACTGATTTCATGAATCTTTAGCTAAGATTTTAAATTCCAACACTATTTATAATTAACTCAATTCTTTTCCAGGTTTATATTTTTGTTTAATTTTAATTACTTTTAATAGTTTAAATTAAAATAAAATTTTATTATACATGTAAGTATGTAACAGTTTAGACTACATGTCATTTAAAATGAGTTATCACATGTATATGTCATACTATCACCGTTAAATTTTTAACGGTCTAATCAACATAATAGTTAAAAAATGAGTAATTTGACAAAAATATATAGGTTGAGGGTCAAATTTATCCTAAAAAAAGAATGAGGGACAAAATGTCAATAATTATAACAAAGTTAACAAGTTGAGGGTTAAATTATAACAAAGTTCAATTTAAAAAAAAATAAGAAAAAAAATAGTGGTGATGGAGATGATGGCTAAATTATAACAAAGTTTAAAAGTTGAAGGTTAAATTTTTGTTATGCCAATTTGAACAAGACAATTTTAACATTATTTTCAAATTATGATTAAATTTTGTGGTGAGTCCTAAAAATTTATGTAAAAGAATTTATTTAAAATTAAAAAAATAAGAGAAAAATAATAGTGTATATTGATGTGTGACATTAATAGTGTATATCAATATAGACATTTATTGTAGACTCATTTTATATTTTAATATACTTAAAATTTTGACATCACAAGTAAAATTTTCTGACTCCACCCTTACCAATCATAAACAAAGAATATAAAAACGTTTAAAAAATTAAATTGAATATACATAAATAAACAAATATTTCAAAATGCAACATATTATATTCAAATTCTAAAATTCATTTAAAAAATTATTTCACTAAATTAATCTCACGACGGTTATTTTTGAACTTCTAATCAAGTTGGTAAAGTGAAAAATAAAAAACGGTTGTACTTCGTGTGAAAGTAGTAGATTCGGATGTGTGGAGTTAGTTAATTTCATGTGCGAGCTGGATCCATGCCTAATATCACTGTCCCACTTTAAAACAGAGAATAAAAATGATTTATTAGAAAAAATAAATAATATAATAACAAAAATATTTTAACACACAAATTTTTATAAATATTTAATTTTAAAATTTAGAGGTTTAAATTGTAATTTAAGGATTATGGGTTTAAATTGTAAGAGTAGAATTTAAGGTTTATGATTAGAATTTAGAATTTAAGGTTTAAAGTTTAAGATTTAAATTGTAGGATGCTAGAGCTATGTATTTAAGTTTTAGATTTTATAATTTAAATAATAAAGTTCGGTTGTTGTTTTTTTACAATTTATGTATTAAAATATATTTTATATAATAACATTAAAAAATAATCTAGAAAACATACCTTGCCTTAGACCAAAAAAAAATTGAGCTTGAAGGTGAGACAAGCACATATTTTCAACTTCAATCTCACAAAAGCTTTATATAAATTTTCCCTTCTAATAAATCCATACTCCCTCTCTTTCCCCTCAAATTTTAAGCTTTCAACTTCGGGTTCGTTCAGTTTTCAACTGGGTATCAATCAAAGCATCAATATTTATTCCTCTTTCTTTAATGCTCAGTTCAAGTCCAAGGATGTGAAGTGAAAGAAAGCCATCATCTTTATGCAAAAAGTTGTCTATTTATCTTTGTTTTCTTAGTTTTTGGTCAGTTTTTTTAGAGATGAATTTAAGTAGTATACGAGGATCCATGTCAATCACTAGCTCAAGTGCTGCTTGGAAACCAGCAGATACTGTTACCGACCAGTTTCCTGCTGGTTTGCGTGTTCTTGTTGTTGATGATGATCCGACTTGTCTAATGATCCTGGAAAAAATGCTAAGAGCATGCCTTTATGAAGGTACTTTTACACATAATTTTTATATTTCTTTCCTGGGTTTTCTTAGTTTTAGGTTTTGATTACTCAGCTGTGTCTTCAAGACACTGATTCATATTTTAGTTTTTAGTTTCATAATGGCATCTCTTATGGAGTTTTTCTTTTTCTTGCTTATGTTGATTTTGTGGAAAAAATGGTCTTTGCTTTGTTAGATTAGATTTGGGAACAGTAAAAGTGCATAACTTTGGTTTGAGATTAGCTTATTTTCCCACAAATTACTTGGGAGTATTTTATTAGAATTAAAGGTCTGATTTGTTTTTTATATGTATTCTGTGCATATGTAAAATAGGGATTTATTTTTCTCCTTGGGGGTGATTCAGATGTTGGTATTCTTGTTGTTTTGATGGATGATTGGTTGATTTGTGATTCGTTTTTCTCAGTTACCAAATGCAACCAAGCGGAGACCGCATTGTCTATACTCCGAGAGCACAAAAACGGGTTCGATATTGTTATCAGTGACGTTCACATGCCAGACATGGATGGATTCAAGCTTCTTGAGCATATTGGTTTGGAGATGGACCTCCCTGTAATCAGTAAGCACTTTATTATACCATGGTTTTGGCAATTTCATGGGGTTCTTTGGGTACTTTTTGGCCTAATTCGACTTGTATTTCTGCAGTGATGTCTGCAGACGATGGGAAACATGTTGTTATGAAGGGTGTTACGCATGGTGCTTGTGATTACCTAATCAAGCCAGTTCGTATTGAGGCATTGAAGAACATATGGCAGCATGTTGTTCGGAAGAGGAAGAACGAGTGGAAGGACTTTGAGCAATCAGGAAGTGTAGAAGAAGGAGATCGGCAGCCCGAAACAATCTGAAGATGCAGCTTACTCGTCGTCAGCTAATGAAGGGAACTGGAGAGGCTCAAAAAAGAGGAAAGATGAAGAGGAAATCGACGAGAGGGAAGACACTTCCACGCTAAAAAGGGCAAGGGTTGTGTGGTCTGTTGAGCTCCATCAGCAATTTGTTGTAGCAGTTAATCAACTAGGCATTGACAGAATACGAGTCTTTTACCCATTTCTTTCGATTTGTTGATTTTTACTCGCCGAAAATATATCTTTTTTATTATAATTGTGCATGATTTTCAGAACTAGCATTTATTTTACTCGCAAAAGTGTTGTTACTTTACTTTTCTTGTTCGAGGTTTTTTAGCAAATAAATCAAGGATCCAAGTTGAAGTGTGCTATCATGGTCAGCATGCATTAGTCTAAGTGGATCTTCACTTATTGGTTCCTTTTTGTTATCTGATTCGTTGTTCATATAAGCTCATGCTTTTGGATCAAATCGTGTCACCAACTTACCGATAAATGAATTAAATATTAATCGTTTTTAACATTCTTCATTTCATTTTCAGTTGAAATGTCTCCAATAAACTTGAATTGATTTCTCTCTAATTTGAATTTTATGTTTGGATTTCTTATACAGAGGCTGTCTCGAAGAAAATTTTGGAGTTGATGAATGTTCCCGGCCTTACCAGAGAAAACGTCGCCAGTCACCTACAGGTCTTTACACGGTCACTAAATACAGAATCTTTTCACCATCCTGCATTTGCTTCTAATAAATTATTCTCTGAATACCTTTGATCCTTGGATGATAATAACTATGTTATCACGCATGATCAGAAATACCGCTTGTATCTTAGACGGCCGAGCGGAGTATCACAGCACCAGAGTAATTTGAATCCTCCTTTTATCAGCCCCCAAGATGCAACTTTCGGGCAGCTCTCTTCACTCAATGGGCTTGACCTTCAAGGTCTTGCTGCCACCAGTCAACTTCCTTCGCAAAATCTTGCCAGACTCCAAGCAGCGGGGCTTGGTCGGCCAACTGCTAAATCCAGCATAGCTTTGAAAATCCGAAGTTAAGATTCGGAGAAGGGCAGCAACAACATATGAATAATAAGCAGCAAATAAATTTACTTCATGGAATTCCAACAAATATGGAGCCAAAGAAGCTCGCCCGCTTCCAGCACACTGCGCAATCAATCGGAAACATGAATATTCAAGTCGCTTCCCACAGTGCGCAAAATAACCAAAATAATTCTTTAGTGATGCAGATGGGGCAGCCACAGTCAAGAGGGCAGATGCTCGGTGATTCCACTCTCAGGCCTCCCTCGTCCATGGGAGTGGGACAAGTACAACCTATATTGTCTAATGGAATGGCTGCTAATGTCGCTTCAAGAAATGGAATTCCCGAAAATAGTAGAGCCCCGGGATATAATCTGATTTCACAGGCCTCTTCAATGTTGAATTTCCCCATGAATCATGCTTCTGAACTTCCTGGTAATAGTTTCCCACTCGGAAGTACCCCTGGGATTTCTGGTTTTGCATCGAAAGGGGCTTTTCAGGAAGATGTTAGCTTGGAAGTTAAAGGATCCGCAGTATTCATGCCCGGTTATGATATATTTAATGATTTGAATCAACATAAACCCCAAAATTGGGAGCTACCGAATGTTGACATGACATTCAATGCCCCTCAACATTCAAGCTCTCTTCAACGCAACCCCGACCTTACGCAATCTGTTTTAGGTCAACAAGGATTTTCTTCCGGCCAAATGAATGGACATAACAGGAGTGCAACTGTTGTAAGCGAGGCAATGTTCTCGGCATGAGATATTAAGGAGCACGGGAATGCGCAAAACGTTAACCATCTCAACAACCTTCTTGTTGACAATACAATAAGGGTCAAATCTGAGTGAGTTTCCGGTACCAGCCCTGTCAATCTACTCCCTGATCATTTCGGACAAGATCTCATGAGTGGTCTTCTCAAACAGGTTCGACCTTTTCTCTTTATCTGTCTAATATCTGTTTAAGATGGTACTCACTTTCATGAAAAAACGAGTATATATATTTTCACGTACATTAAAGTTCCATTTCATTTTCCTGGCAGCAAGAAGGCATTGCACCAACTGAAAACGAGTTCGATTTGTTTGTACTACAGTTCTCTTCATGATTGAAGTTTCCGATGCACATGTTCATTGCAACCGAAAAATCTGTAGAACAATCAAGTCAGCAGGAACTCGAATTATTTGTTTCTTTCAAAAAAAAAAAAACAATGGTTTGCTAAGTTCAAAGAAGTTCATCTGTGAATATCATGTTTTGTTGTATTTCTTTCGAACTTGCCAAGTAAGATCAGATGAACGCATTAATCAGGATGGATTGGTTAGTTTACTTTCTGCATGATATGAAGGTGTTCATGCGAAATTTTGATCGTTTCCGGTAGTGAAATCTGGCAGGATCGATTAATATTCGTGTGCTGTTTTAAAGATGTCCAGAATGATACAGTGTCAAAAGTTGTGGAGCCATTGTTTGTTTTTGTTTAACATCAGCAGACAAATTCTGGACAGGTTACTACTGTCGTTTCAGTCCCAAACTCATGCATCTCACGCCTATTTAAACGACATCGGTTCGATATTAAGACACCATAAACCTAAGCAACACAAAACTTGATTTTACTCGAAAAAATTGACTTTTTCTACTCGATGCAAGAAACTCGATTCATATTGACTCGTAATTTCATAACATTGACTCAAATATTTTTTAAATAAAATTTGAGTTATAAAATAAAATTTTAAATAACTCAAAATTCTAATAATTAGTAGATCGATTTTCAAGTTTGATATATGAAAAGTTGTTTAAAGTGGAACTAATTTGTATCAAAACATAATAAATGTTTACAACTAAATTTGCACAGAAACTCAAATAATTCGATTTGAATCGACTCAAAATATTTTAAATAAAATTTAAATTATAAAATAGGACTTGTAAACTCAACCAACTCGAATTTTTAAACTTCATTCGATAAAATACTCGTCTCTAATCATGAGCACACATATGAACATAAGTTGAAACAAAACTACAACCAAACATAACACAACACACATCTATGAGCTTATTTCGGAATCGAAGTTTATATGTTATACATCAAAACTCAAATATTCAAAGGGATTATTAAAAAAGCATATCGAATATAAACTTAAGGTCGACTGACTCTATGTACATGTCACCATTTCTAGGAATCAATACACACCATGTAGGGATGGTAACAGATCATACTGTGTAGAGTTTAAGTCCAAATTTAATTATAACCGGACTCAGTTTTTTTCCCAGATTTAAATTCGGGTTTTCGAATTTAGATCAGATTATTTTTGGATCAAATTCGGATTAAATTGTCATTCATCCCTAGTGTTGGCCCGAATTCGAGGATAGATTTCTTTAGGGTATATTGTGTTTCGGCCATCTAATATTTTTATTTAATGCAAATCAGTTCATAATTTTGTGTATTTAATTTCTTGCGTTTTTAATTTATGTCATTTAATTCTGTATTTATTCATTTTAGTCCATTGTTTGTAGACTACATTTAAATTTAGAAAATATTTTGATACACAAGCTGGTGGAAACTTTAGTTTACACGAGCTTGTGTAAACTCCTTTCAATTCTAGGGTTTAGGGTTTTAGGTTATGGTTTAGAGTTTAGGGGTTTAGTGTGTAGAGTGTAGAATTTAAGGTTTATGGTTAGAATTTAGAATTTAGGGCTTAAGGTTTAGATTTTAAGGTGCTATGGTTTGGGATTTAGATTTCGAATTTTATAGAAGGGTTGCATAATTTTTTTTACACAGCTTGTGTATCAAAATATAACCCTTTAAATTTTTGTGTTTATTATTTATGCTTTTAATTTGCTTCCTATTTTAATTCATAATTTTAGCCTAATATTTCTCAACTTTATATTGCAATTTTACATCATTTACTATTTTATTCACTAATTTCTTTATTTTTTTTGTAATTCATTGATATTTATATTTATTTATCCATTGAATTTATTTTCTTTCTTGTTTGCCTATGATTTTGTCTTACATTTTTCACATTTATGTACATATTATATTATATTATGTTATATTATATTATATTATAAATCATAGTAAATATTAATATTATTTAACTTGCACGTTTAATACATTTATATTATTATTAACATTTATATTATTTATGTTTTTTTAATATTTTTGTTAACTTTTTTTTACTTTATATATGTTGTCTTATTACTTTAATGTAAATATTATAAATAATATTTTATTTTAAAGAATTAAAAGACATGAATGGTTTGATTCAAACTCGGATATGGATCAGACTCGAGTCGGATATGGATTTAGATTATATTCTGGTTGGATCTTGATAGTATATATATTCGATCCGCCTCCTATTAGGACTCGGACCCTTTTTCAGATTGAGATTCAGACTTTTTTAAACAATTTTTTCCAGATCAAAGTCGAATCGAATTCAGGCTAAATTGTCATACCTAAGACCAAGTATATACTTATGGAACTCAAATTCGTGATTTGTTCTACTGATACGATTCGTATAGTAAGTATATACTTACGTAATTTTTTCAATAAAACGACGTCGTGTTGAGCAACAAAATAATTATTCTAAAACAACGTCGTTTTGTCCAGCATTCACGTCAGTTGCAGTCAGCCACGTCATCGAGTTATTGCTAAGTTAACGGCTGAATGATATATTTGGAACGAAAACTAAAACTCAGTGATAAAATTAATGCAATTGACAGTTCAGTACTATAAACAATACACAGACTAAAGTGCAATAGTAAATGGTGTAGTTTACTCTTGAATTAAATGATCGAGTATTTAAATTTTACAACAAAGGCCCTTCTTTATTTTTCAGCGTCAATATATTTACCAAATAATTCTAACATAGACAAGTACGACTAATTCATTTAATCCAAACTTAAGAATAATAAAAAACTAGTATTAATAGAAATCCACTAATTGGCCTAGCGGATGAGGATGCTCATTACACCTTATTTTGTATGAGTTTGAATACCGACATGAAAATATAATATCTCTCATATTTAATAAAAAAAACTGGTATTAATGTCTAATAAAAAAGTTGCCCTAGGATTCTTAATTCTTTTACCTTGCTGATGAATAATTTATGCTTATTCTTAAATCATTTCAACCTCGAACCTATGTTTAAGCTTTGAGTAATCTAACCCCAATTTAATTTGATGAATCCAAGAGCTCCCTCACCATCAAGGTTTTAACTATGGCTGTCAGGGAAAGAGAAAAAACAATTCGAAGTGCTCCAGAAGAAATGTGAGAAACTAGACAATTAAAGTTGACTTTTCCAAATCAAAATCATTAATAAAAGATAATTTATCAAATGTATATGAAAATCAACCGGTGGGTGAAATAAGGAATTGACTGGTTTGTCTTCAAGGAGTACACCTTATCAAAGGGTATACTACCTTATAACCATCTTAAAAAACTAATATGTACATACCATTTGATTGCTCTAGACAAAAGTCTGGGTGTTCATTTCTCACCCTACAAGTTTATGGCAATTTTGAACCTAAGACCGAGTTTTAAGGTTGTTTGCCAGCAGATCGATTTGGTCTATTGAATTATCCAAATTTCATAGTCAAACAGAGTAAGCTTTGTGAATTGTGTTGACAGATAAATAAGGTTATTGGTTAAAAGTGTAGCAGAGTAATGATTGGTGTCTTAAAATCTTGTAAGAAGGTAAACAAAAATTCATGGAAAATAAATGTCTACATTCTTATATAATCATGGATCATTACATATATTTGTAAGTTTTCAGGACTATGTAGAGACTACATCGATATAAATGTTGTGCGTATTGAGTGCTACGCAAACGGTGCAAGTATACACGTCGCAAGTATACACGTCGCAAGTAATAAAGTGATACGAGTATCGTCTCCACAGGGATTGGTTTGGGCCACTTTGCTTAAGTTACTGCACTGTGAAAATAAAAACACAATTGATAATAGGAGTTCTAGTTAACGAGTAAACTAAGAATAATAAACTAAAAAAATAGATGAAATCAAATAAGAGAGAGTAAGCCAGGTTATCGTGAGTTGAGGAGTGATAGCCAATCAGATCGTCTTGGTAAAAGAGTGCAAGGGCAACTCAGTTGCCGTGGCAACTTGCGCAGCTGGGTTGACTTGGCAACTAATCGAACGGTTGCCTGGGCAACTGCTTGGGCGACTAGGCATCAACTTCAAGATTCCGCAGAGCGTTCTTCAATGGTTTCTTCTTATCCCTAAGTTGAAACTCTAGCTAATTGTGCACGCCTTGACAATACATCCCTGCGTGAATCAAGGGTGAACAACAACCAATTTTGCGCTCCTCTTAGCCGTTGAAATCCTAAACTTATTCCTAAGCTGGATTAGTCTTCACCATCAATTGATTGAATAAAGACCATGCTCATTCGTTTCTTGAATCTAACTCTCCTGATATTAGATAAATAGATGAAGTTATGAGATCCTCTCCCAATCCACTCGCAAACAAGAATAAAAACCAAGAATGAGCAAACCTTGAATTAAAAGTGCAAACTCAATTACTTAAACAAAATCCAATCGTTACTCACAACAATAAGCCCAAAATAACCCAAGCCAATTCACATCAATTCATGGCTGGGTTTCGAAAGATATACAAAGAATAATCCCCAAACATGAATCGAATAGAATAAAGAAGAAGAAGATGAAGAAATCGATCAGCCCTCTTTGGAAACTCTCTCAATCGAACTCTCCTTCTCCAAACTTTTTCCCAATCGAACTCTCCCCCTTGCTCTCTCTCCCCTTGAGTTTGATGGCTTGATCTCCTTTAAATAGGAGATGGCTAGGTCAAAGTCCTTCTTGAGGAGGAAGTTAAGTTGGAATTAAATACTTTAAAAGAATACAATTCTTTATTATATTTAAATTCCTTCTAGATCTTCTCATATCTTTTTGGGATTTAATTTCTCTTTGACCTCTTCATGGAAATCAAACTCCTTTGGGATTTAACTGTGCTCCACGTCATTTTGGGCTTATTTAGTCATCAATTTCGACTGTCATATCATCTTATCCCTTATCGACAATTGCCCTGGCAACTAGCTCGGCATCTCCTTCATGCATTGCCCTGGCAACTGCGTCGGTATCTCCTTCATGCATTGCCCTAGCTACTGGTTCCAGCCTTGCTTTGGCAACTGATTCTGCACACACAAAAACACACCAAAGCAGTATCTTTTTCCACAAAAATCACCAAGTTATGTAATCAAGTTCAACGGTGGAAAGAAACATGAATTAATGCATGAATGACTAATTATGCAACTAATATGAGCCTAAGTCTAACAATAATATGAGTAAAAAGGGTAATAAAAATAGTACTTTTGAACACTTAACACACCCTCAAACTCGAACTATTGCTTGTCCTCAAGTAATGCAAACTAACAATTACCTGCCAAGACTTTAATCATCAAAGACATGCTCAAACTTGAATTCAAACCTCGAAACCGTGGCACAAAGTATGATCACCTTTTAATTTTTCGGATAACACAAAAATTACCCTGAAACAAACTATAATGCTCGTGACAATGTATGTGCTTAGTTGTGTACAAGTTGATTTTCAAGATTCTATGTGAACAATAGGCTTTTATCAATTTAATTACCGGGGCATTTATTTTCACTAGAGCCAATTTCGGGCACCTCTAACAAAATAAGCAATTTCTCATTTTATTTTAGTCGACTAGAGCCAATTTCGGTCACCTCTAGCGATTCTTTAATGTGTATTAACTACTAGAGCCAGTTTCGGGTACCTCTAGTAAGAAATTAACTTTTAATTTTCAAATTTACCCAAATTTTAAGCAACCTAAGTTCACTAAGTTTCTTTCAATCAACAAGCCGCAACCGTGTAAAAAAAATCAGTGTCATAGTAAAATTCTAAGTTCTTTTCATGCAATCCTAAAATTAAAGGTTCTTTCAATTAAGTGCAATGGCAAAAATTCATCATTGGATATTCAACAAGTCTTAAGCAATTAAATCCAATTAAAGGCATGGCAAGTAACATACGCAACCTATATTTGATTGCTAAAGATGAATGCAACTAAACATGAAACTAACTAGAAACCAACACCCCCAAACTCGAGAGAAGCATTATCCTCAATGAATGTAAAAGTGAAACAAAATTTAAGAGAAACTAAATGAAATGAGTTAGCCGGAGAGGTCGTCATCTCGAGTGATAAGTTTCCTTCGTGCCGTTTGCTTGATTCATATTTCGGTCGGTGGTTGAATGCTTGTGGCTGGTACCGCGTGAATAGCATTGCTTTGATTTGATCCATGTTTGCCGATGCAGGTTCACTTGCCTGGGCATCAATAGTTGCCGAAGCCATTGTTGTTGCCTGGGCATCGCCAGTTTCTGTTGTCGTGGCAACTGCTGAGGTAGTTGCCGGGGCATCCTTTGTTGCGGTTGCCGTGGCAAGTAGTCGGCAGGAAATTTCCTTAGCATGGTGGTTGTGAGTCTTGTTGTGGAAAAGAAAAGAAAATAAAGAAAACCTAGAAACTAAAGATAATGAAGAACAATAAAATAAAATATCTCCTAAAATTCCAAAAATAAATAAAGAGAAAAAATGAAAATAAAATAAAGTTCCAAAAATTAAAAACAAAAATTAAAAATTCTTAGAAAGAGCATATTTCATGCATCTTCTAAAGTTATTGCATATCCGAGAAAATTGGAGGAGAGTCGTTTTTTATACTTCTTATAGTCCATCCGCACCCTCTATCGAGTGATAATATTGCCCAAAAAGAGTTGGGCCAATGTGCTCCCAGCTACTCCCCTTTGTGTTACCATGGTGGAGGTGTCTCTTTCGTGTTCCCTTATAATCCATGCATGCCCTCCACCTTGCTACTATTCCTGAAGGCACAAATATATTAATAGGAAAAATTATATCCATTCCCACCCATTCAATTACCTCATTCTTGTTGACTTCTATCATGGTTGGATGTAGCATTTGTTGTCGTGGCAATTGCTGCTCAAGCCAATTGCAGTGGCAATCAGTCACCAAAATTTGCTGTAAGTCAAGGGAAAAACCAATTTTCTGAAAATCTTTACAAATTCAAACACCATTTTCTTTTGGCCTCTCAAACATCTCCATCAGTAAAGATTTCGATGGCTTCAAATCTACCAACATCGGTTCCTCAAGACATACCTGCAATGGACGAGGTGAGTTTTTAAAGAATTTGAAAGGTTCAACCATTACCTGCTCATATTCTATTGGCAAAGTATTACCATCTCGTTGATCTTGCATGTGGTCGTACAATTGCCGTGGCAAAGGTGGATGAGAGCAATCTACAAATTTCTGCTTCAACATCAACGTTGTAACCTTCTGTGCATCAGGTTCCTCAGAATTTGTTGTAGTACTGTTGTTCTCAGCTTTATTGAGTGTTGTCGCGGCATTGCTCTGTTCAGGCTCCTCAATCATTGTCGAGGCAATTTGTTGCTCAGGCTCATCAAGTGTTGGGCAGTCTTTCTCATCAACATACTCTCAACTTTGAGGTTTTAGTTGTTCCTCACACATCGGAGAGCTTTCCTTGCATTGTTCCTTGTCCTCTTGCCTTGGGACGTCAGTATCCCCAGGAATGAATTGTTGGTGCATGTTATCCAAGGCATATGTATATCTCCTCAATTGATCTTCTGAATCCCCCAAGGTTGCATCCCACTGAGCTATCCTCGCATCCATTTTCTTTGATAGCTCTCGGATCTCTTTAATTGATCCGTCAAGTCTAACCAAGGAAGCTAGCAACGTTTCCTCCAAGGATTTGAAATGTTCTTGAAAAGGGCTACATTGCCATGGCATATCTGTTGCCGTGACACTAGGCTGCTGATAAGGACTACATTGCCGAGGCATGTCTGTTGCTGCAGCAAAATTGTTATGGTAAAATTTTTTTGAGCTTTTTGATCATACCATGAAGGATTTTCTTGCTGGTTCCATCTATGGTTCTCCATATAGTCATATGCACCGAAAATATGAGGGCAATTTTCAAACACATAATGTTCTCCACAACAAGTGCACGAGTTTTCCACGGTATATGCTTTTCTCGGTTGGTATAAGTAATCATCGAAGGGTGCAAGAAACTCTTGATTGGATTGATTCCTATCTTCCCATATCAACTCTCGAATAGATCAGCTTTTATTTCCCGACATGTTGATGTCCCTTAACTTGTAGCGCACCTGATTTTTTTTATAAAACAAACAAAAAAAAAAGTTAGTAGAACTAATAAGAAAAATGCAATAACAAAAACAACTAACACCAATTGCCAATCCCCGGCAATGGCGCCAAAAACTTGTTACGCGTATTGAGTGCTACGCAAACGGTGCAAGTATACACGTTGATAAGTGTTCAAAAGTACTATTTTTATTACCCTTTTTACTCATATTATTGTTAGACTTAAGCTCATAATAGTTGCATAATTAGTCATTCATGCATTAATTCATGTTTCTTTCCATCGTTGAGCTTGATTACATAACTTGGTGATTTTTGTGGAAAAAGATGCTGCTTTGGTGTGTTTTTGTGTGTGTATGTGCAGGATCACTTGCCAAAGCAATGTTGAGCTAGTTGCCAGGGTAATGCATGAAGGAGACGCCGAGCCAGTTGCCATGGCATTTGTCGACAAAGAAAAAATACAATAGGGATGTCGAAATTAATGATTTTACAAGCCCAAGATGACATGGAGCAAGGCCCAAGCCCAAAGGAATTTGATTGCCATGCAGAGATTAAAGAAGAATTAAATTCCAAGAAGATAGGAGAAGTTCTAATAGGAATAAAATTATAATAAAGAATTATATTCTTTAAAGATAATTTAATTCCAACTCAAACTCCTCCTCAAAGAAGGACTTTGGCCTAGCCCTATAAATAGCAAGGAGATTTCGACAATCCATAAAGAGAGAGCAAGGGGGAAATTTCGACGGAGAGCATTAGGGAATTTCGACTTCTTCTTCTTCTTTGCTTCTATTAGATTCATGGTTTGGGGATTATTCTTTGTATATCTTTTGAACCCAACCATGAACTAACTTGATCGGCTATGGTTATTGTGTTTTGTGGTTGTGAGAAACTATTGGTTTTTGTTTAGGTAATAAGAGTTTGTACTTTTCTATTTCAAGGTTTATTCATTCTTGATTCTTATTATTGTTTTTTAGTGAATTGGGAGAGGATCTCGTGATTTCATCCATTTATCTAATATCGGAGAGTTAGATTCAAGAAACGAATGAATATGATCTTTATTCAATCCAATGATGGTGAAGATTAATCCGGCTTAGGAATAAGTTAAGGATTTCAACGGCTAAGAGGAGTGCAAGATTGGTTGTTGTTTACCCTTGATTCACGCAGGATGTATTATCAAGGCATGCACAAGTAGCTAGAGTTTCGACTTAGGGATAAGAAGAAACCATTGAAGAACGCTCCGCCGAACCTTGAAGTTGCTGCCCGATCGCCCAAGTAGTTGCCCAACTAGTCGCCCGAGGCAACCATCAATTAGTTGCCAAGGCAACCCGTTTGTGCAAGTCGCCCGCGAATCCCAGTTGCCCGTGCACTCTTTTACCAAGACAATCCAATCGGCTATCACACCTCAACTCACGATAACCTAGCCTATCTCTCTCAATCGATCTCATCTTTTCTTTTACTTTATTGCTTTCTAGTTTAGTTATTAGTTAAACTCCTTTAATCCTTTAATTGTGTTTTTACTTTTCACGGTCAAAGAAACTTAAGCAAAGTGGCCCAAACCAATCCTCGTGGAGACGATACTCGATACTCATATCACTTTATTACTTGCGACGTGTATACTTGCACAATTGCGTAGCACTTATCACACGCAACACACGTCGCAAGTAATAAAGTGATACGAGTATCGAGTATCGTCTCCACATGGATTGGTTTGAGCTACTTTGCTTAAGTTACTGCACTGTGAAAATAAAAACACAATTGATAATAAGAGTTCTAATTAACGAGTAAACTAAGAGCAATAAACTAAAAGAATAGATGAAATCAAATAAGAGAGAGTAGGTCAGGTTATCGTGAGTTGAAGAGTGATAGCCAATTGGATAGTTTTGGTAAAAGAGTGCAAGGGCAACTCAGTTGCCGTGGCAACTTGCGCAGCTGGGTTGCCTTGGCAACTAATCGAACGGTTTCCTTGGCAACTGCTTGGGCGACTAGGCAGCAACTTCAAGGTTCGGCAGAGCATTCTTCAATGGTTTCTTCTTATCACTAAGTCGAAACTCTAGCTAATTGTACATGTCTTGACAATACATCCCTGCGTGAATCAAGGGTGAACAACAACCAATCTTGCGCTCCTCTTAGCCGTTGAAATCCTAAACTTATTCCTAAGCCAGATTAGTCTTCACCATTAATTGATTGAATAAAGACCATACTCATTCGTTTCTTGAATCTAACTCTCCTGATATTAGATAAATAGATGAAGTTATGAGATCCTCTCCCAATTCACTCGCAAACAAGAATAAAAATCAAGAATGAACAAACCTTAAATTAAAAGTGCAAACTCAATTACTTAAACAAAATCTAATCGTTACTCACAACAACAAACCCAAAATAACCCAAGCCAATTCACATCAATTCATGGCTGGGTTTCGAAATATATACAAAGAATAATCCTCAAACATGAATTGAATAGAATAAAGAAGAAGATGAAAAAATCGATCAGCCCTCTTTGGAAACTCTCTCAATCGAACTCTCCATCTCCAAACTTTTTCCCAATCGAACTCTCTCCCCCTTTCTCTCTCCCCTTGAGTTTGACGACTTGGTCTCCTTTAAATAGGAGATAGCTAGGTCAAAATCCTTCTTGAGGAGGAAGTTAAGTTGAAATTAAATACTTTAAAAGAATATAATTCTTTATTATATTTAAATTCCTTCTAGATCTTCTCATATCTTTTTGGGATTTAATTTCTCTTTGACCTCTTCATGGAAATCAAACTCCTTTGGGATTTAACTTTGCTCCACATCATCTTGGGTTTATCTAGTCATCAATTTCGACTATCATATCATCTTATCCCTTATCGATAATTGCCCTGGCAACTAGCTCGGCATCTCCTTCATGCATTGCCCTAGCAACTGCGTCGACATCTCCTTTATGCACTACCCTGGCTACAGGTTCCAGCCTTGCTTTGGCAACTGATTCTGCACACACAAAAACACACCAAAGTAGTATTTTTTTCCACAAAAATCGTCAAGTTATGTAATCAAGCTCAACGGTGGAAAGAAACATGAATTAATGCATGAATGACTAATTATGCAACTAATATGAGCCTAAGTCTAACAATAATATGAGTAAAAAGGGTAATAAAAATAGTACTTTTGAACACTTAACAATAAACCCCAGGGAGCAACTTGTGTACTCCTTAGAGCTTGGCTCAAGCTCGGGCCATGGTAGTTCGGTTCTCAAATAGAACGAGAAGTACCTCGGGAGGAAGAAGGACCGCTTGAGCATTTGCACTCCAATTCTGATGAGGAGAAAGCTCAGAGCGGTTGAGGTCTGGTGGCATCTTAAAGACCTGCATCTGGAATATTGAACTTGACTTGCTAGGGTCCATCGATGGCGGCAAGATTGTACCATTTCGGCAACATTTCGGGATCAACCCGAGGGTTGTATCATTGGCCTTTGTTGGAGGAAGATCGATGATCGTTGGCCTCCTCTCGCAATTCAACACATTGCCAAAGTCTAGCTCTTTATAGTATTGTCCTTGGGGGCCAAATATGCAGTCAGACGAATCGACGACATAAGGATAAGCCCCTTTCATGGTATAGATAAACTCATCCCTTATCCAATCAAAGCTCAACTTCCAGTTATCAAGACGCCCGAGAGGGTTATGGTTTGATATAGTAACCTGCGACCAATAGTTTGAGTCATATGTTTTGGTCACATCATACATAATCGTAAGATCGCCAGTTTGCCGAGGCATGAACTCCTCATCTACGATAACACTTGTTTTGAATTTTGGGTCTTTGGTGCAAGAAACTTGCATCTCGTTTCTACCTGCAGCAACCACCACCAGGAAAAACACACACCATCAATGTCTGAAAGGTTTACTAATGTTCAAAACTATTATTAAAAACAGTCATAATCAGCCTAATTAGCAGCATATAAACTTGAAACATGATCAAAAGGCTTTTCTTTTAATCTCTAGTCATCTTTGGCTAACAAATTAACAGTTAAATAGCTAAAAACATTGAGACAGCTTTGCAATAAAATCTTATCCTAAGAAACAAACAAATCCCATAGATTTGGTCCGAAATCAGACAAAGATAAATAAATCAAGTTTACCCTCTTTTTTTTACCTTGCATAGAAGCCTTGGGACAAATAAAGCCATCATTAGCAAGCTGAATATTTTCCGGCAACGGTACACGGGGAGCCCCCACGCCGAACTGAGTCCCAAGAAGCTTAACTTGAACTTGCATCTGAGTCAAATCCCCCGCCGTTTCAATAGCCGTTTTGAGATCACTCATCGGAAACCCGGCGAAAACGGTGCCGTTCCCGACTCGTCCCATCAGCCAAGACAGCATCCGAAGCCGAGACCAAAAACTCATCGTTTTGAAACCGCACAAAAGCCCTCCACGATTTAAGCTCCTCGTCGCCGTTATTCAGCACCGTTAAAACCGACTCAAATCTGTACGGCTGGTGGGTCGGGTCGTCAGGTTTTATCTTGGCACCAGAGCTGTAGGCGTAAGACAAGAATATACCGTTGCAAGAATCGGGGGCGGGAGATGGGGCCTGGGCGACGTCGGTTTGGGACAAGGAGAAGCTCAAAAGGGAGAGGAGTGAAAGCTTGAAGACGGCGTAGATAATGTAGTTCGAATTGGAATCCATTGATTCCCAATTTTTGGAGTTGAAAGAAAAAATTGAAATGAAAGAATATGTAGAGAATTGAAACGCGTGAGACGAAGATGTTGGGACGAAAGACTTGGACAAGAGAAGACAGCTAACTTAGTAGACCATGGAATTTGAAAGCACGATCTTTTTTTTTCTCCAACGAATATTTTATTTTAAAGCCGACGACGCTGTTTGGTTAGGTTGTTTTCTTTTTGGTTAAATTCTTTGGAAGGTACTTATACTATATGTGTATTATAATTTAATCTTTTGGAATTTCTTTTTTAAAAATATATATTTTCAGTGTTATGACTAATCTTTTTTTTTAGTATTCTTAAGGTGATTATCAAATAATATTTGGTCATACATATTTTTTATTTTTTTTGACAATGGACATTTTTTTGTCATTTAGGTATATTGCCAAAAAATGTCTTTAAAGTTTAATTGAATACTATTCTTTGTTTGAAGCAATATAACTCTCAATGTTTTATTTTGGGTCAAAATGGTCCCTCTACGGATAAAAATTATTAGTGAACTAACGCTAAATGACTTGAAATGGTGTGGCAAACTTATATGGCTATGCATGCCGCGATAACAATATCATATAAGTAAATATGCTGACTTTACAGAATGACACATCATTCAAAAAATAATTTTATAAAATTTTATAAAATATAAATATTTTTTCTTATGACATGTCATTTTGTTAAGTTATTTTAAGTTGTTTAACGTTTGCTGATTAACAGTTTTCATTTACGAATGAATCATTTTAATTTAAAATGAAACGTTGAGAGCTAAATTGCTTTAAAAATTATTAAAAAATAACTATTCAGTCAAATATCAAATATATATTTTTTGACATTATGCTTTTCATTTATCCCAAAATAAATAGACGTGTTTTACTTTTTCCATTTTTGTAAAAAAATTATTTTTATCCTATTCCTACTAAGTTTGCGGTGGGGTATGAACTCATCAATTGGTAGTATTAAAAATGGAAAAGTTGTAATTTTTAGGTGATTCGAATTTGAATAATATATTTGTGTGTTATTAAAAGATTAAAATTAATTAACATATATTATTTTGTAACTACATTAGAAAATAAAAATAATGCTTATATAGTGATATAAAATGTCAAAAAATTGTACGATATAATTTTTTTTGAATATACTGATGTGATTGCATGGTAGTATATGCTCATACTATTTTTAACTCTTTGACAATGCACACACTTTGCGCACACAAGTGTTTGAACCCATGTCTAGGGGTGTACATTTCGGATATCTAAAATTTTTGGATCGGCAATTTAGCGATCGGTATTCGATCCAAAAAAATGGGATCAAAATTAGATTCGATATTTGGATCGGAATTCGAATATCCGAATTTATGACTTGATTTAAGTTTTTTTTTAATTTGGCGGTCTCATCCATGAAAATTAGAAATTTTCATATATAACAAGTAAAATATCGAATATAACAAGATTCATATATATATATATATATATTGAATTTTCAAATTTTGGCTAATCAGATATCTGACCCGAATGTGAAATAACTATCTGTATCCTATCTGAAATTTTCGGATATCCGATCTGAATTATCTGAAAAATAAAAAAAACTCGAATATCCAAAATTTTCTAATCGAATCAACAAATAAACGGATCAAATTTTTTCTATACCTCTACTATGTCTCTTAAAATAAATATCATTATCTTTTTTTACTATAACCATTTGTTAGATTCGTGCTATGGTACAATTAAAATTAAATATTATTAAAATCAAAATCAAATTAGAGGTGAAGAAAAATGAGTGTGAAAGGAAGGAGGATAAGAAAGAATCAAAAAAAGGACGTTGCCGTTTGTAATAATGGCTTTTGCTTTGGCTCTTCCTCCATTTTGAATTTGTAAAAACCTCATTGGGTAGCGTGTGCAAAAGGGATAGGTTGCTTTTGCTTACAACCGTTGTTTTAAAGGGCTCCACTTTGATATAAATGTATATCTATTATTCAAATTTATTTGTTTGGTACATATTATTAAATTTTATTTTTAAATATTAAAAATTTTATATATTTTTTAAAAACTAATTTTCTTATTAGTTCTGCGACAGTTATAAATTTTTTTTTAACTTTTTTGTGATATTTTTTTTGCCGACAGAAATTTTTAGCCGTTCTTTTAATTTTATATATAAATAAAATTAGTCTTTACTGATGAATATCTTATTTTTAAGTTTTTTTATTTTTTTTGTTTTGTCAAATACTTATCACATCTGTTTTTATGACATTTCTTTCATCTGCTTTTATGACAGTTCTTTCATCTGTTTTTATGGCAGTTCTTTCATCTACTTTTATAGTAGTTATAGTCTGTTTTTGTGACAATTATTTGTCTTTTGACAGTTTAATGTTTGGATGACGAGTATCAACGAGCGTTCTTATTAGCAAAGGAGGTCAATCTGTATATGCTTATGATTCCCTTTTGTGGTTGCGCCGATATGCCAAAAGCAAGTAATGAAAGAATTTGTGTTCTTTATAGAGTACTCTGGTCAAAATTATTGTTTGCTGGATTTCATTCAGAAGATTATTCAAGTCCTTTTGAGAATGATAGATTTTGTATTTTAATGTCTTTTACACCTTTAGAATTTTATTAGATTTCTTTTTACGCATTGAATTTTTAATGTTTTGCGGTGTGATACATTTGTAATCTTATCACTTTAAATATAATTCCAATTTATTTCAAAAAAATATTAAAATTTATTACATCATAGTAACATTTGAGACATATAATATAGAAGATTTTAAATATTAATATATTTTGAGCAAACACATTTAGTTGGTTGGCTAAGCTACTCAATTTTGTACCTTTATATTCTCCTAGATTATGGATTCTAGACCCACTAGGAACACTCCAGTCCTTCCCCTTAGAGTCTTCCCCCCTTTCTCTCTAGTTAAGATTAAGATTAGAATTATAATATAAAAGATTTTCTTTGTAAAATAAATATTAATATATTTTGAGCAAACACATTTGGTCGGTTGGCCAAGATGCTCATCTTTATTCCCTCATATACCCTTAAATCATGGGTTCTAGACCCACTAAGAACACCCCCTTCCTTTCCCTAAAGTCTCTCTCCCCTCCTCTCTAAGTAGGATTATGATTAGAATTAAGATTTGTCAAAAATATTAATATATTTTCAGTACAATTATTAATATCCAATTTATTTATAGATTTTGATTGAAAATTTATTTATATATTAATTTATATTGAATATTATAGATACTCCTTATGGAAGCGGCCTTTTCAATCTAATTTATTCCATTATAATGTCAAGATTCAAACTTTTAATCATACTTTAAAAAACTTAAGTTGTTATCTCACCAGACCAACTGATACTTAAATATTTCTCTTTTATCATATATTTTTAAAAATGAAGTTAGGGTTTTATAGTATTTCTTTTATTCAAATCATATTATGGTATTAATTCTTTTTGGAGAAATTATTATTTTTGAATATTCTGATGTGATATCAAGATATGTTTATTAATCTTAGTTCTTAATGTCACACACCACGCAAAACAAACTACTCGAATTGAACATAAATCCTATGTCTTTTTTTTGGTGTCCTTAAGTATGTTCCAACATTAAAAAATAGATTTAGGGTTAGGATTTAGTTTTTAGGGTTAGAATGTATGATTTATTTTTTTAGTATTGGTGTATACATAAGGATACCAAAAAGAGGGACATAATTTCTGTTCATACGAACCCGGGCCACTTAAGGATGACATCATTCTTTTTCCTATTAAGACCATTTGATGGTTCAAAAAATTAATAATTTAATATAACAAGTAATATTTGAATCATAGACGGACGCAAAACTTTATGTTAGGGGGCGTACTTTATAAAATTTTAAGGAGGCGAAAATAAATTTTCAATAAAAAATACATAATAAATTTCTATTTTTTTTAAATCATATAAGAATTTCAAACTTTTAGGGGCGACTCCTCCTGCCCTCTCTAAGTCCGTTCCTAGATTGAAGGATAAACACTTATTCTTATTAAGGGTTTGTAGGATAAATAGTTATTTTTTGTGAATGTTTAGAATGGAATAAAAAACAATATTGTTTCGGTATAATAAAAGCAAATGTGGAGTATATTGTATACTTGTATTGTTTAAGGGACAAAATACGACCAATACTTTTCATGAGTAAATCATAAATGCTGGTTGTTAAATTTGACGTGGTGATTCAAATTTTAGAATTCTTAGTGGGAACATAAATTTTGATTGAGATCCCGTTTGGTTTTTACCATAAAAAGTTATTAAAAAAATCCTTTTAAGTTACCTTTTGTATATTTGAAAATCATTATTATACGTATTAAATTCACTAATTTGGTCAACACATACTTAAATTAATTTGGTTAATTAAAGAATCCACATTATAAGTTTTTTATTAGTCTTAATATTTAGGATGTAAAAAACAGGTAATAGTAGGTTTCAAGTCTGGTCAAATCGGATACATGTTATTTTAGGTTGATTTGATAGTTCAACTGGACTCGAGTCGGGTATGGGTCAATTTCAGGTTAGGTTTATTTCAAGTCGAGTCAAAATGGTTTGAGTCTGAATCAGTTAATTGACGAGTTAATTCAGGCTCATGTGGACTTCAGGTCGGGTTAATTCGGGTTTCGAATTCGTATTAAGTTTGAGTTCGGTACAAATAGTCGATAGGCTTTAGGTTGGGTCATTTCGAGTAATTATTTAACGCTATTCACAAACACGAATCACATTAAAAATAAATATTAGGGACTATAATGAACAAAAAATATCATCATATTTAAAATATTGGACTAAATTACAAAAATTAGAAATAAATAAGAGTCAATTTCGGCTAAAAAATATTAAGAACTAGAGTGAACAAATATATCAGCATATTAAAAATATTGGACTAAATTACAAAAATATAAAATTAATAGGGGTTAATTTTGGTTAAAAATAAAATTTTAGGGACTAATATGAACAAAAATATCATCATATTAAAAATATTGAACTAAATTACAAAAAATGAATAAGGGTCAATTTCGACTAAAAATTAAATGTTAGGTACTAGAATAAAAAAAATATTATTGGACTAAATTACCAAAAATATAAATAAATATAGGGCAATTTTGACTAAAAATTAAATTGTAGGGACTAGAGTAAATTAAAATATTATTCAACTAAATTACCAAAAATAGAATATATATGGGTCAATTTCGGCTAAAAATAAAGTTTGAGGGACTAAAATAAACAAAAATATCATCATATGGGTCAATTAGTTTCTAACATTATAATATAATAAATTCATAATTTCTCAAACACTTCATTTTTCTCTTGAAAATCATCAAATCATAGACTTCTTCAATTACAAGTCAGGTAAATATCAAGCCATGTATCAGTTCAGGTTAACAACAAGTCAGGTTCAAAACAAGTTGGGTCAATTAACAGGTCGGGTAAAATCGGATCTCAGGTTGTTTCAGTTGGGTTATATCGATTATTTGCCAGGTTAGTCTCGGGTTCGGATTCGTATCAATCGGGTGTAAGTCGGGTTCGGTTACTACAGTATCAGATCCAACTCGGGTTCAGGTCAATAACAATCGGTTACAAATCGGTTTTAGGTCATCATTTCCTTAGGTCAAAATAAGTTCTGACTCGAACAAGTTTTAATCAGGTTTTTAAGCCGAGTCCGCTTTTTACATCCTTTAATATGATGTCATGATAATATTTATTTATTTTTAGAAAATTTAAATGTAATTTACACGTAATGGTGATAGCTAAGATCTTTTATGTTATAGTTTACAAAAGGAAAAATAATTTATTTAATTGTTTATTGAAGAAGGAATTAGAAGGTTTGCTCTGGTCAAAATTAATGCAAGAGAGTGCTGCATAATCTCCGGCTTTTGTTGCGCCCACGTCATTTGTCTCACTTCGCTGCAGTTTAAGCGTAACCTAACCTTATTTTTAAAAAATAAATGCATAAAATTAAAAGTAACCCCTAACGTTTGATCTTTTAATCACTTTAGCCTTTATTTTTTGGTACAAATAATCACCTAACATTTCATTTTTCTTTAAATTTCACCTCGTTGGATGGAACCCGTTAGTCAATTAACGGTCAACACCTGAAGCTGACATGACATGTGTAATCACTAATTTTGTCCGGGGTCATTTTTGTTTAAACAAGCGTTAAATAAAGGGCCTTATACATGCTACTACTAATCTGATTAAGTAAGGGAGCTATAATCACTCTCCTTTTTATATGTATATAATTCAAGTAATGTGTTTATCTGTTGTCTCTATTTCATTGGCATTATTATGTTTTAATCAAAAACCCCAAAAATTATATCATGTTATATTATATTGTTATATCCGCATGATGGTGTTTCTCCCATTGTTATTACTATCACTATGTTCATATTATTGCCACAATATGTATTCTTTTGGCACCATAACCTTTCTTCCATCTTTGATTGTTAGTGTCTACTAATATCATTATTATTACTATTATTATTATTATTATTAGTATTATTATTGTCGTAGCCAATTTGGGAAAAGAAAAAAAAAGCAAATTATAATTATTAAATAAAAGCCCATTCTTTTTTTATTTAAACCAGTCTAAAATTAATTAACAGTCCATCAATTATATAAAATGGTCCAAGTCTTTATATTACACAGTCTATTTACAAGTCATTAAGCCCAAACAAATAAAATCATACATAGCCCGTTTTGGGCCCAACCTAATTAAACCCTTAGCCCTAATTACACCAGAAACCCTAATTTCCTTGCTTCTGCGCAGCCACATATCCACCGTTGGATTCGGGTCTCATCAGACGGCTCAAGTCGAAACGGGGAAGCTTCCAGCACGCACGACCTTTGGTATTGCCCACGCGCGTGTGTGACTCACACGCCCGACCTTTTAACTCCTCCAGTGCCACATCTGCCACCACGTCGGCTGAAGCAACTAGTGGACCAACGCCAACTCACCACCACCTCGCCACATTAGCGCCACCTCAACAGCCACACCAGCAAGCCCTCCGGTCCCCTCCTCTAGTCCCCCATCCTCAACCGATTGTTCACATGCAACAAAAACAATAAAGAAATTAGAAAACCAGAGAATTATCAGCAAATACAAGGGACAAAGAAACATTTCAGAATCGGTGCATGAATACAAACAAAAAGATGTAGTATCCAATAGGAATTTCTTTGTAATTTTCCTTTTTTTTAAATCATGTAATATATCAGGGTATATATATTCGAAGCCCTAAGAACGTTGTAGGCGATTCTGGATTTCATTGGGAATAGAGAGAAAGCTAAAAGACTCACGTTTACAGAGCTATAAACATCTTCTTTTCAATTTCAAAGCATAAAAAGTATAATGGTTAGAGTTTCGTTCTTTTCTTACCTTCGTCGTTTCATCTTCTGCTCGTGTCGATCTGCCACCCATCGCCATTGACAAGCTTTGCGACCTCTCGAGGTTGTATATGGTGAAACAGAAGGGTAGAGGTTGTAGAGGGGTCAGTTTTTAACTCCCGTTTTCGAGTATGTTTTTGGGGTATTTGAAAAGAACATAGGTCGTGTTTTGAAAATGATGGGTGGATCTGGTTTTAGGCCGAGAAAGGGTTTTTTTCGGGGGCTTTGGGTCTTGCCTGTTACCATTGTATGGCGGCCGACACGGTAGAGCGACAACCTTTTTATGGAAATGGTGACGGAGGGTCGCCGGAATCTGGGTTCATGATGAACCCAGATGAACAAAGGGGGAAGGATTATAAGAGTATAGCTCTGTTTTTTTACCAAAAGGAGTAATAATCCGAAATAGGGGGTTTTATAAAGCTTTTACATTTTAAAAATGGTGAAATAGCATAATAAGGACCTCCGCCCCTCTTTATTAGCGTTATAAGGACTTTTATCTTTAAAAATCACGCGTACAGTCCCCCCGCATCTTTGAATTCCCTTTCCAGGCCATTCTGCCTTTTTTATTCGACCCCAGTCCCTGATATTTTTAAGCGGTTTGCAATTATGTCTTCTTTTTTCTTTTAATTTTGACCCTCTGTTTTGTTTTTTTTACGATTTGGTCTTTTCTAGTGTTAAAATTTTTCTTTATAATGCATATTTAATTCGATATTTAGCTTTTATTTCTACCCTTTAATTCATGTTAATATTGTGGATTGTTTCTTTGTGTTAAACGTGAACTTACGTGCTTGTTGTGGTTTGATTAGGTTAAGTGATTATTTGTTGTCCATGTAGTTCGAATATAAAATGTAATATAATATATATACCTAGCTTTGTAAAGTATATAAATTTTAATATATAACATGTAGTTCTCTTAAAAAATATGTAGTATATGGTTTCTATAATGGATATATAACATATGATTTTTAAACATATGTATTAAATATACAATTTCCTTAAAATGCATAACCTTTTTCAAAAATTATATGATATATGGTTTTTTTTTAAAATTATATTATATCTAAATATATATTTAAAGTATGTTTATTATATATATATATACACCCGTGTATATTGCTTTATATATATATACATACTAAAAAGTTCTTTTGAAACATTTAATATATATTTTCTTTTAATATTCTTAATTCGGTTTTTAAATATATATAATATATTTTATATACACGTTTTTATGCCTTTTGGGGTTTATTTGGGCTTTAGTTTGGGCCTTTGTTTTAAATAGTTTATGTCTTTGGTTTTGGGCCTAGGTTTTAGATAGTTTTAGTTTGGGCTTTTAGGCCTAGCTTTAGTGGGTTTTGGGCTTCCTTCTTGGGCCTAGTTTAGGTGTTTTGGGTTTCTAGTTTTTAAACCTAGTTTTAGTGGGTTTGGACTTTAGATTTATAAAGTTAGCTTTAGATTAGAATTAGGCAAAATTAATTTGATTAATTTAGAATTGTGTGCCCGTCTCATGGGGGCACGATCGTTAAATTAATTAGATTAATTTAGGTTTAGATTAGAGCCTTAGTTAGATTAAGGTTTAAATTAGTTTAATGGATCTAAATTTACCCTTGGCTCATTGGGGTAAATGTTAAATCCATTAAGTTAATTGAACACCCCTTAATTGCTTTTTTAGGATAAAATCAACCTTGAACTTAGATGGACATCTAAATTAAAAATCATGTTCAATTAATTCGATTCATTTTAAATAGTACACTTGGCTCATTGGGATAGTAGTTTAAAGTTGATCAAATTAATTATTATGATACAAGATAATCCATGATTTATTAGGATTTTGCTAGTTTTTAGGGTTTAATTAACCATAGGTTAATATTAGACCCATTTAGCTAATAATTAGATCACTAATTGGACTTCAATAATTTGGGCCTTTTAGGTTAGGTCTTTTGCGGGCCTTTTGCGTGTTTATTTCCAAGACTTTTTGTGACATGCATCTAGATTTGTCATTCACCCGACTTTTAATTTCGTTTGCTTAATTAATATAAATAATAAAAAAAGAGGTATTTATTAATTTCGATATTTGTGTCGTAACAGTCTGAGCTTAAAGGATGTTGACCAAATATCTGAATTAATTCTTACCATCCCAATATAAAGTTAAAAGTTGATAAAATCATTACATCATATCTTAACTACTTGCACCATTCATAAAGGTGACATGCGGGATTCGAACCATAAATTAACACGGTAGTCGGGCTTATTCGATGTCGGTTTAATCTATGGTCTGATGTATCGTCAACCTTATTAATTAAATGTCCAATTAATTTGAACCCACCAATTTGATAAAGCCTATTCAATTAAGGTTAATTTTCTATTAAGATCACCGAATTAAATTCCTTTTCAAGTTCCGACAATTTCCTTCGATTAAAAGCAACAAATATTTTGGTATCGATTTTCGGGAGTGATGAGAGTGCTAATCCTTCCTCACACATAACCAACTCACAAGCCCTTTCAAAATGAATCTCTGGTTTTGTGGTGTCTGGCCTACCTTATCCAAGTGGTCGGTGGCGACTTATAGTTTTCAATCAATTTTCAAAAGAATAAGAATTTTCAAAAGAAATCCATTTAAACTAATATTTAAAAAGTTCTTTTATGGGATAATTCGTATCGACGGATTTTATAAAAGAAAACCACGCCTATACTATTTATAAAAAGAAAAGGAAAAAACGCCGCTATAGGATGACGACTCCGTTGGGGACCGATTTTGTTTTTTTTAAACAAAAAGAGAGTTAGGCCAAGAAAGATATTTGTCGCTTATTAATGATGGAAAATTGTCGCAATTTCAACCGATTCTAGTAAGGTTTACCCTTTTCTTGAAAATGTCACTATTATTGAACAGGCTTTGATAATTGGTGGCCTTTGAATTAATTTTTCATTTAATTTCTAAGAAATCACCGACATATGTTGCACCATCTCATCAAGCTCTACACCCGAGCTGTCCCTTAAGTGAGAGTGAAACACTATATACCCACGTCAGTAGCCCTTCACGGGTCGGTAATTCACTTCCGAAATCCACGCCTCTTGACAAGTGAGTAGCCCTCCACGTCATTAGGTCATGCTTTCCCTCGAACAACAACCAATTTGCAAGCTTGTAATGGGCCAGAATTGGAGCTCTTATTGCCTTAGTAGGTGATAAGATAGGTTTGGGTACCCCAATTAGAACCGAACTCATGTGTGTGAACCTAAGAAGCCCACCCCAATAGAGCCATGTGGATAACCATAGCGAATTAGAATTCCTGTGTTTAGGGTTTTCTTTCATATGCTTGCTCTTCGCTTAACTTGCTTAATTCTACCTCTTCTCATTTGCAAGTTTATTGTTCACCACATGACTAACCTTTTCCCTCGTTTCCTGTCTTTTTTATCTTTATTTTGCATATTATGTCATAATCATAAAGAGCACACTGAGTCTGGGAATAGTTTGAAATTAAAGACTGGATCGATGAGAGATTTAGTTCACAGCAATGATGAAAAGAATTCCGATGTTCAGATATGGTTGGAATGAGAGCAATTACATAAGGGAGATAGTATTGCCGAGGGGTTCATATTAGCCATGACAGCTATGACATTCATGAACACCAGGTTTAATGATGTGTCTGATTCGAAGTCAGTATGGAATAGTTGGGATTTTGAAACAAAGAGCACTTTCAGAGAAGAGTATGGTGACATAGCGTATTTGCTAGAGGTTCTAGTCGATCAAGAACTACTGCAAACCTTGGTAGGTTTTTGGAACTCTGACTACAGCTGTTTTACGATTGGTAACTTTGATCTCACTCTGACAATTGAATAATATCGGGATCTTATGAATTGCAAAAGGATTGATATGGATTGAGTATATTCTAAGCCAAATAAAACAAAGCCTTTCGAGGCAAGCTTGTTAGAGTATCGAATACATTACTGTCTTGGGTCGAGCAGCAAGTCACCACCTGGAACAGTAAGGAGTATCTTAAGTGGGAGGGGATCTTGGCCTTAGCCTCTGTACGTCCTGTGGGTCGAGTTCAGCGGAACCTGTTTGCGTTATTGATCTATGGATTGGTGCTATTCCCTCGAGCATTGGGCCTCGTTAACCCGTCAGTTTTGGATCTTTTTGAACGTTTAGGTAGTGGGACTAATCCGGTACCTGTAATTCTAGCCGAAACTTTTCGATCCTTGAGGTTCTATCGTGAGAATGGTGGAGGACACTTCCAGGAATGCCCTCAGCTTTTGACGGTTTGGTTCTACAGTATCCTTTGGACCAATCCTAGTTTCTCCAGGCCCTTTTATGATGACAAGTTTTCACCCTTAGAAGAGTTCTTACAAAAGAATGACTGGCTGACCCGGAGATCCGAGGAGGTATGGTAGGACGTTCTCTAGAACCTAAAGGAGGAGGATGTAGTTTGGAGAGAACCGTGGTTGTTGGAGAAAAACATTCTCTATATATGCGGAGAGTATTCGTGGATACCACTACTTGGCCTTTAGGGGCATACTGCTTATGCACCTCTGCTAGTTCTAAGACAGTATGGTTCAAACCAATTAGTGCCAGCCACCAAGGGCCTGAATGAATTCAACGTGGATTATGCAAAGGAGAAGGGCTATAAGGTGATGGTATACAATGTTTCCTCAACCTAGAATAGTGTAAGACAGGTTAGGATCGTGAATGCTCCATACATGGTTACTACTGAATATGAGGCATGGCGACTTAACCGTGTCAATGACAACATTTCGTGTTTGACCCCCGATAGAAGAAGATCTGTAGAGGAAAGATTGGCCATACACCCTACCGAGGCTGATTTAATGAGGAAATAGCTTGAAGAAGAGTGAAAGAAATACATCAAGCTCGAGGAGGAAGCCCATCAAGAGAAGTTCGACTTCGAGTTAGAAAAGGCGCAATTCGAATGAGTGGTCAAAGACCTACAAAAGAGAAGAGATGAGCTAGAACTCGAACTCAAGATGGAAAAAGAAGATATTCAGCAGCTTAGAAGGTTAAGCAGAAGTAAGAGAGTTGCAGAAGGTGGGTTGAGCGAGGGGTTGGAGCTCTGTCTTAAGGAAGAGAAAGCACGAGCTGAGAACTATAAGAGGATGTTTCTCGAGCATAAAGATCGAGTGCTCACTTTGACCCAAGAAATGAAGAATCTGTGAACCTCCCATTCAAGACAAATTGAGAAAGAACAACACTAAAGCAAAGCCTTGAGAGATCAAGTGAAATGTTTGGAAAAGTCTATTTTCAAACATAAATGTTCGACTAGCAAGTTAAAAGTCAGCAACTTAGAAAATTAATCTTTGATGGCCCATGTCGAGGAGTTGGAAGTCGAGGTTCAACAGCTCAAGGATCATGTAGCAAGCATGAGAGGGGTAATCCAAGTACGCTCGACTTCGAGTTTGGAGCAATTACACTTTGCCGCCTATACGATTTGGAGGCAAGAGCAAGAATTGGCATAGTGGGGGGCTCAGATGCAAGAAGTTACTCAGAAGATATAGCTTCTAGCCGAAGACGATACCGAGCTACATGACTGTGTTGATGATGAATCCAAAGAAGGAGAGAGGATTGTATGGATTTTGAGAGAGATTATCGACCTCGATACTACCTTGAAACCATATTTGTAGTTAGCTTTCTCTAGTTATTGTAACAAGACAATGTTCCAATCAATGAAAGTCGTTTAACGATGATATTCACCGAATTCAGTGTTGCTCTTTGCACTCATGCATAATACATTTATTTGCATACCTCATTTAATTACCAAAATTAATTAAAGGACTTTTCATTTTAGATAGCATTTTAATTCTTAAAATTTCAATCATTCCGCACCAATACAGAACCTAGTTACAATCTTGAACGATGGATGATAGACTAGCTAAGGTATAACAAGGGCAAAAAGACCTTGAAACGCATTTGGACGAGATCAGCCAGGATATTATAGACCAGATAACTTAGTCACAAGATGTTGTTATCGCTCGGATAACTAGCTTGTTAGCACAAATGAAAGGCAAAGAGGGAATTCCCCATCGACAGTCCAAGTTTTGACCAGCAAGAAAGTGTTCTGTCTCATGCGAAGGTACATCCAGATATGCTAGAACTTGGAAAAAAGGTTTACATTAATCTCGCGGGAGTTTCTACTGATCCTGCTGTTGAGGCGTCTACAAGTCACCTCGTTGATTTGGGAGTAGGATACGAGAACGAAGTGCCAGATTTGAGCATGATGGATGAAGTTGAGAAGGGAATTAGGGTCGATTTGGAGAAGAAGTATGAGGAGCAATTTCGTCTACTCGAGGAGAGGCTGAAGGCCATTCAAGGGGCTGATGAACATGAAAATGATGCAAGTGATTTGAGTTTAGTGGCTGATTCGATTCTCCCACCCAAATTCAAAGTGTCTGAATTCAACAAGTATGACGGGACCACTTGCCCATCAGCGCATATCACCATGTATTGCAGAAAGATTGATGCTTTCGTAAAAGATGAGAAGTTACTTATCCACGGCTTCCAAGGGAGTCTGACTAGATCTACAACTCGGTGGTACACCATGCTCAGCCGAACTAGTATCAAGTCATAGAAGGACCTTTGGAAGGCTTTCATAGAACACTACAAGCATGTAACGGACATGATCTTCACTCGAATCAAGCTAGAAGGGATGAAGCAAAGGTCGAATGAGAATCTACGCCAGTATGCCCAGAGATGGCGTGACGTGGTCGCTCAAATTCAGCCACCGATCCCTAAACATGAAATCATACCGATGTTCGTCAATATTTTAAGGGGGACGGTTTTTGATCGTTTGATAAATAACACTACCCAAAGCTTTGCCGATATGGTGAGAACCGGAGAATCGATTGAAGTAGCAATAAAGAATGGAATGATCGATAGTGGGGAGAACACTCGTAAGAATTTCAAGAAAAAAGATAACAAGGTGAACAACACGAGGGTCTATGTAACCCCGAAGAGTTTCACTATTTCACCACCACGAGCCGCAGCCGGAGAAGGGCAGAGCTCAAACAAGAAGGAGACTAGGGCCCCGAAGAGGGAAAATGAAAAGATGTCATTTACCCTACTCCCGATATCATATGCCGAACTTTACTCACAACTGCACGAGGCTGATTTGGTCTGGCCTTATTATGTCACTCCTTTCAAACCTATATTCCCTGCGTGGTACGATGAAAAAGTAAACTGTGAATATCATGGTAGTGTCCCGGGACACTCAATCGAGAATTGTATTACATCCAAGAAGTTCGTACCAAACATGATAAATTCTAAGGTATTGTAGTACACTAGGAGAGCCAAGACGAATGTGTCTGAGGTCAAATCCCCTTTAAGGTGGGTATTTTAGCAATTATGTATCGCACGCCTAATCGACCGGGGCATGGAGATCGTGCAACAAGAAAGCAGACCATATTGTGAGTTCCACCAAGAGGAAGGACATGGCATTCAGTGCTGCGAGGGGTTTAAGCAAGTGATTTAGAAAATGATGGACAATAAGGAGATTGAATTCTTCGAGAATGATGAAGAAAGAAATGAGTCAGATGTATGCACATCGGATACCCTCAAGATCAAGTATGAGGTAGATAGGCCTTTTGTCATATCACTCAAGCCAAAGCCAGAAAGCTCGTCCCAAGATGAGAACTCCAAAGTAACTCCAAAGATACGGATTTTGGCTTCGACTCCTTTTCCGTTTAAGGATGCTCGAAAGGTCTCGTGGAGTTATACTACCCACATCTCTATACCAGAGAAGTTAAAACTACAAGGAGAAGAGAAACCATCTGGTGAAGAGCCCGTAAAGAAGGAAGACCTAGTAGAATCAAACGTCGAGACAGTAAATGAAGTAGGACGTTTTACCCGAAGCAGCTGATGCTAATCACCAAAAATGACAAAGGCTTCAGAGGAGCCGAGAGACAAAGGCAAAACGGTAACCGCCAAACCTGAAAAGATTTTTGAAGAAGAACCTCCCCCAAAAATTCATGAGCCAGTGACAGAGAGTCAAGCGCAAGAATTCTTGTGGTTCTTAAAGCACAGTGAATACAACATCGTTGAGCAGCTTAAAAAATAGTAAACACGAATTTCGGTACTTGAGTTGTTGTTAACCTTAGAAAAGCACCGTGATGCATTTTTGAAAGTATTGAAATAGATGTTCGTCCTGGACAATATCTTAGTAAGCAAGTTAAACAGAATAGTAGGTCATATTACTGCAGATAACTACATCACCTTTAGTGATGATGAAATCCCCGACAGAGGCATGAGATCCACTAAGGCTTTGAACATCACTACCCATTACAAGGGGCACGTCTTATCGGAAGTGCTTATCGACAATGGGTCCACCTTGAATGTATTGCCGATGGCAGCCCTGCAAAGGCTACCAATGGATAGTTCACATATGAAACCGTGTCAGAACTTCGTTAGGGCATTCGACGGGACCAAAATGGATGTTATCGGGAAGATAAAGATACCGTTGCTAATTGGTCCTACCGAGTACATTGTTGAATTTGTGGGAATGGACATCCGACCCACTTATAATTGTTTACTGGGGAGGCCGTGGATTCACTCAGCCGGAGCCATGTCTTCATCCCTACACCAAAAGTTAAAGTTTGTTATTGACAAGAAGTTGGTAAGTGTGGGAGCTGAGCAAGTCATCATTGCTTCAGTAACCACCGACGATTCTTATATCCAAACCGATGAAGACATTGTTGAATGCTCTTTTAGGGCCTTAGAATTCGTGAATGCTACCTTTATAGTAGAGGGAAGCAAGATTCCACGCCCTAGACTATCAAACTGCGCCAAGATGACGGTCTAGCAAACTCTGGGACGATGAGCCAAGAAGGGTTCGAAAAGAGTTTACAAGGATGCTTGCACGCCAAGAGTGTCATCAGCAAAAAAGATTGGTTTGGGCTCAGCCATAAACCCAATTTTCATCAGAGGAAATTAGAATGAAAGAAAAGAGAAGAGCAAAGGAAGGCCAAATTCAAAGGTGAAGATATCTCATGGGAACCAATGACTTTCCCTCACTTAAAGAATATTTTTGTGTCTAGAGGGTAATCAATGTGAAGGAAAAGATACATGAAGCCGGTCTAGAAAACGCCAAATTCAGCAAGGAGGAAAGGTTCAATGAGACGTTAAAAGGAATGGATGTCAACATAGTAACCAAAGAGGGAAAGAGTCGCAAATACTTGGCCGAATCCACCTTTGCTTCCCGGGGGAAACACTCAGCATTTGGACCATTGTAGATCTGCCAATAGTTTTTAGGTCAGAATCAGAGTAATGCTTAGAACCAACCCTATTTGCTTTTGCCCGCGAGCAATAAGGATCTTTTGTAAAAGGGCTCCTATGTTAATCTACTTGCTTTCAATTCAATAAAAATGATGCTTTCCATTTTTTTCTCAAATGGCAAACACCTTGTTTTTTTTGCATTTATTCATTACATTCATTATGCATTATTCATTATTATTATATTTGCTTCACTAATTCCATAAGAGTATTTATTTCTTGTCCCGATACATATTTGTTTTCAAATTGTTTCAGGGTCCCTATTATTAACTGTATGAATGATTTCGAGTTTAATCCCGAGATAGATTTTGTGTGACCCTCGTGTTTGGCAGAAGTCGCAGAAGGGGATGATGAGATGGAAGTTGAGATCCCGGATGAACTACTCTGATTAATGGAAAGTGAAGATAAGCAAATCTTGCCTCATCAAGAAGAGTTGGAGATTCTCAATTTGGGAACAGAAGACGAAAGAAAAGAAGTGAAGATTGGTACTACCCTCTCGTCTGAGGCCCGTCATGAATTTATTGAGTTGCTTTCAGAATTCAAGGATGTTTTTGAATGGACTTATCAAGACATGCCAGGTCTGGACACAGATATTGTACTGCATAAACTACCGATCAAGCTAGAACATAAGCCGATCCAACAAAAACTTAGAAGGATGAGACTAGAAATGTTATTGAAGGTTTGAGAAGAGGCAAAGAAACAATATGATGCCAGTTTTTTAAGATTCTCTAAATACTCGGAGTGGGTGGCAAACATAGTCTCTGTTCCCAAAAAGATAGAAAGGTCTGTATGTGTGTAGATTATAGAGACCTCAATAAGGCAAGCCCCAAAGATAATTTTCCTCTACCTCATATTGATACTTTGTTCGATAACACCACGAGACATTCGTGGTTCTCTTTCATGGATGGTTTCTCGGGTTACAACCAAATCAAAATGCATCCTGACGATATGGAGAAAACTACGTTCGTGACCATGTGGGGAACATTCTGTTATAAGGTGGTGCCATTCGGATTGAAGAACGTCGGAACAACCTACCAAAAGGCCATGGTAACCCTTTTTCATGACATGGTACACAAGAATATCAAGGTATATGTAGATGACATGATTGCCAAATATTGGACGGGGGAAGAGCATATTCGAAACTTGAGGAAGCTCTTCCAAAGGTTAAGAAAGTATCAGTTAAAACTCAATCCGGTAAAATGCACCTTCGCCGTAATGTTCGGTAAGCTTTTGGGCTTCGTGGTTAGCCGAAAGGGAATTGAGATTGACCCGGATAAGGTGAAAGCTATTCAAAATCTCACGCCACCTCAGACCCAAAAGGAAGTTCAAGGTTTCTTGGGAAGATTAAATTATATATCTCGGTTTATTTCTCAGTTAACCGAAACACAACAAGACTGGTGAACAAAGACATTGTCACATAGTGGAGACTGGAGTTTCTCTACTTTACTTTGCATCTCTCCCAATAGAATATTGGCCTTATGCTTTTCAGGTAGCTGCTTATCTTATTAATCGGATGCCAACACCGATACTGGTAATGTGTCGCCTTACCTTTTACTTCATCAACAAACACCGAACTATGACAAGTTTCAACCATTCGGATGCTTGTACTTTCCTTGGTTGAGACCATACAAAACACATAAACTTGAGCCAAGGTCTGCTGAATGTGTTTTCCTTGGATACTCTGTGACGCAGTCTGCTTATAAATATATGGAGTCGACCACAAACATAATCTATGTCTCTCGTCATGTTCAGTTTGTTCCTTACATCTCCTATTTTTCTACATGACGTGTCCTCCATGTGCCACGGCAACTTGATACTTATTTGCCTACTATGTCGTGGCAACCGAATGCTTCATTACCTACTATGCCACGACAACCTGATGCTTTATTGCCTACTCTGCCACGACAACCTGATGCTTCATTTCCTACTATGTCACGACAAATTGATACTTCATTTTCTAGTATGCCATGACAACCTGATGATTTCATTGCCACACTGGTTCTCTTGGCTAACTTGCTATGGCAACCTGATGATCTCATTGACACACCAGTTCCTTTGGTTGATTTGCCACAACAAGATGTTGCCCCTAACTTGCCACAACAAGATGTCTCCCCTAGCTTGCCACATCATAATCATCCGCAACAGCGAATTCTCCGGCCAAATCCGAGGTACTTTGGTCATTCATTTGTTAATGCTACTACATGACATCATTTGCCTTCCACATTAGAGCCAAAGACTGTTATTCAAGCTCTCAAAAACCCACTATGGAGACAATCCATGGATAATGAGTTTAATGCCTTGCTATGCAACCAAACATGGGATCTTGTTCCACAGTCTACACAATCTGTCGTAGGGTGCAAATGGGTATTTCTTGAAACGACGTGCTGATGGCTCTATTGATCGATACAAAGCTCGACTGGTAGCAAAAGGGTATTCGCAAAAAGCTGGTCGTGACTATTTTGAGAGTTTTAGCCTTGTGATGAAACTTGTTACGATGCATATTATTTTCACTCTTGCCCTCCATCATGCATGGTCTATCAAGCAACTTGACATTAATAATGCCTACTTAAATGATATCTTACATGAGGAACTCTATCTAGAACAACGTTTGAGGCATGTTGACTCTACTCAACCATCTCATATTTGTCAGTTGCGTAAAGCCTTGTACAGTTTCAAGCAGGCCCCGAGGGCATGATATATTGAACTCTTTCAATTTCTCATTCACTTTGGTTTTACGAAATCTAAGGTTGATGTCTCTCTCTTCATCTATAATGCAAAGGGAGTTATTTTATACTTTCTAGTCTACGTGGATGATATTGTGCTTACAGGTAATAACACTGATTTTAGTGGTCATTTCACCAACATATTATGTACGAAGTTTTCTTTGAAGGATATGTGCTTGCTAAGCCATTTTCTTGGCATTGAGGCTATTTCTATTCCTTCTGGGTTGTTTCTATCTCAGGCGCAATATATCTCTAACATCTTGACTTAGTTTCGGCTGTAAAATGTCAAGGCAATTTCCACACCTATGTCCTCTTCCGACAAGCTACCTCCTCTAGAGCCATCCACGACACTTGATATTTTTGGGTATCATCGATTACTTGGTCTCCTTCAATATCTCACACCTGCTTGTATAGATATTTCTTTTACCGTGAATCGTTTGTCGCAATACATACATGGTCCTTCACTTGCGCATTGGAAAATAGCTGTGTTATCTCAAAGGATCATTATTCCATGACATTCTTTTTCGTTCGGCATTTTCCCTTCATCTCATCGCCTTTGTCGATGCAGGCTGGGGAGAATCCTCTACGGACGGTAGATCCACTACTGTATATGTTATTTATCTTGGATCTAATCTTATTTCTTAGAAATCAGCTCGTCAGAAAACTGTTTCTCGTTCCTCCATAGAAGCTGAATATCGTGTTGTGGCAAATGCAACTGCTAAAGTGCTTTGGGTCCAACATCTTCTTCAAGAAATTGTCGTGGCATTACCAAAACCACCATCTCTCTTCTGTGACAACCTCAGTGCCACATATGTTTGCAAAAATCCAGTTTTCTATTCTTGTATTAAGCATCTTGCCATTGATTACTTCTTTGTTCGTGACTTAGTTATTGCGGGTTCCCTACTTGTTCAACATATTCCCTCTAAAGCTCAGATTGCGGACACTCTCACCAAACCACTTGGTTGCAATCTCTTCATCCATTTTCGGTCTAAGATTGGAGTCTCCGATGGATCCTTTATCTTGCGAGGACATATTAAGGATAAAGATAAGATGGGATAACTTTTATCTCATTCAAATCCATGAGATAACTTTTAGTCAAATCTCATTCAAATCCTATCTTATCCTATCTCTACCTCAATCTTATTTTGTATTTAAATGTTTGATTTGTATTTAATATTTGATTTCTCTTATCCTTGTATATTCATTTGTATGCCTATATATAGGTCAATTGTAAACATTATCAATCATCAAATATACAAATCATTTATAGATTATATTCAGTTTAGGTTCGATCAATTCGGGTTGAGTTATATCGTGTCGGTTAATATCAGTTCGATTGATTTCGATTTTGGTTAATATCTAGTCAATAGGCGATCAGTCGGGTTTTCAGGCTGTGTTAGTTTTCTATACCCCTATATATGATTTTTTGGTGAGTTGTGCGACAATCACATGTCATCTTTCTTTTAATATATTTCCTTTATCTCGGGTTACCTTCGGTTCAGGTGAATCTGGTTCTGGTATATTTGATTTGTTTGAAAATCTGTTCGAGTCTATTTCGGTTCAACTAAAATTTGGATTAGTTCAATTTACTTTGAATTTCGGATCAAATTCAAATCATCATGTTTAGGTCGATATCAAATCTTGGATCGGATAAATCAATTTAGGTCTCGAATCAAGTTTGCCAAGTAGGTACAAAATCATATTTTTTTCCCTTTCATTTAGTGCAGAAAATTGGGTTATGGACACTTGGCCCACCTTTCCATTGTTCTGTAGTAGGTCCATTTTCCATAGCACCCTTTTTCACAAAGGGAAATTAAAAGAGCATTTTTTCAAATTCACCCAAACAAAGCCCCAGGTATGGATAGTCTGCCTGCGTCTTTCTTTCGTAAGTTTTGGTCTACTCTTAGCTCTGATTTTACTAATATATGCCTTGACCTTCTTGCGGGAAAAGTAAACATGAGTAAAGTCAATCTAATTGTCATTGTTCTTATCCCTAAATAAGATAATCGACCCTCATGAAACATTTTAGACCAATTAGTTTGTGTAATGTGGTCTATAAAACATGTTCGAAAGTGATAGTGAATAGATTGAAATCTATCATGTCTTTATGTATTGCCGAGAACCAAAGTGCTTTTGTTGCGGGTAGACTCATATCCGATAATGTTATTGTGGCTCATGAACTTTTTCATTATCTTAAGGGTGCAAAAAATAGACCTAACAAAGGGGCTGCTATTAAACTTGACATGGAAAAAGTATATGATAGAATGGAATGGCACTTTCTCACGGTTGTTATGTCCAAAATGGGTTTTGATTCTAAATGGATTGACATTGTGATGACATGTGTGTCTTCTGTTTCTTATTGCTTCAAGATTAACGATGTCATTTCAGATTCCTTCAGGCCCTCTAGAGGATTAAGGCAAGGGGACCCTCTGTCCCCATACCTTTTCCTTTTCTGCACACAAGGGCTCTTGGCTTTTCTTCTTAAGGGACAAAGGGAGGGTGTATTAGACGAATCCGAGCAAGCCAGAATGGACTAAGAGTTAATCATCTCCTTTACGCTGATGATTGTCTTTTGTTTATCAAGGATTCAAAGAAGGAATCTATGAAACTTAAACATGTGCTCTTAGTCCATGAAGCATCATCGGGGAAAAAAGTTAACGCTGAGAAATCATCCATCTACTTCAGCAATGGCATGAACGACCAAAGTAAAACTGAAATCAAAAACATCTTGAGCGTGTAAGAAGATGAGGTCCTTGGACAGTATCTTAGTCTCCCTCTAATTGTGGGAAAAAGCAAGGTGGAGGCTTTTGGTTTCTTGGATGAGAATGTTGATAAGCAAATGTGCAATTGGACCAAGAACCCCCTTTCTTATGGTGGTCGAGAGGTGCTCATCAAATTAGTGGCACAAGTCATTCTTGTCTATGCTATGACATATCTTTTACTTTTGGATTGTATCATCAACCCCATGGTAACCACAACCAGAAACTTTTGGTGGTCCGGCAAGAACAAAGAGAGGGGATGGACACATGTGGTGTGGCAAAACCTTTGCAAACCAAAAGGAGTAGGGGACTTGGATTTCGGGACCTAAATACTTTCAACCTTGCTCTACTTGCAAAACAAGTTTTGAGATTGGTGTGCAACAAATAATCTCTTTGCTTCAAAGTGTTCTTGGCCAAGTATTATCCCATTAGAGATGTGCTCAAAGCAAAACAAGGGAAAAACCTCTTTTATTTGGAGCAGCATCTTCAAAGCCAAAGAAACAACCAAGGAAGGATTCCATTGAAGACTCGGGACTAATAGTCATGTTCGAGTTTTTAAAGACAAGTGGGGTGGACCTAAGCCAATCATGTTGGAAGGAAGGCACTTGGATAATGATTTCAACCCAATCTGTTGTGGAGAGTTTATGGTGCGCAATGTGGCAGCTTGGAATGTGGTAAAACTTAATCAAGTGTTCTCGGATACGGATGCCTACTCGATCAGCTATTGCCCTATCGCACCCTACTCGGGTGATTTGCTCATTTGGGGACACCACTCGTCCGAAAGCTACACCACCCAGTCCGACTATAATTGGCTTCTTCTTCAAAAGCATGAGGTAATGAACTCCCCCTGATTTGGAAGGCTATGGAAAAACTGCCCACTTTGCCTAGAATACGTTTGTTCGGATGAAGATTATGTCATGAAGCTTTCCTTACAGGTCACAAGTTAGCAGCCGCAAAACTCAATCCATGTACTTTGCAAAATGTGTAAAAATGATCTCAAAACTTGCCTCCTTACCTTCCGACTGTCCAACCCTTAAGGAAGCTTTTGACATTTGTGTTCTCTCGAGATCTTTACTGAATGGTCATTTTTCAAGTTGTAAAGCTTGGTTGGAAGAAATGCTCAAAATCCTTGACAAGGAAAAGTTCGTCTTCCTCATCATTCTCCTATGGAACCTTTGGAATTGGAGAAATAAGCATGTCCATGAAAAAAGACCCTTCCAATCAGAGCAGTGGTTGACTATGCACAACTGATAGCTTCAGATTACACAGCCGCGCATGAGCCCACAAGCAACCCGGTCACGTGCAGCTGAGCCACGCGATGGTCTTGCTCGCCCAAGGACACCATCAAAGTGAATGATGATGCAACATTTGTGGTCAACACGGGAGTGGCCTCGATTGGTGTTGTGGCTCGTAATTCTTATGGCTTGGTCCTTGACGCGAGAGCCTACAATCTTCATGGGGTGCACACTACTGAAACAGCCGAGGCTTGTGCATACACCTTGGGCCTTCAAATGGCTATGGAGAATAGTTGGCAGTTCATTTGCATCGAAGGAGACTCAATGGCTGTGGACAACAAACTAAACGCTGAGAAGCTCAATAGATCGATCACTATAGCACACTTGCCCGATGCGCACGCCATCCTTGCCTATCACATCGGTTTCACTGTCACGCACATAAGCCGAGAAGCCAATAAAGTTGCGCACTCGCTCGCACATTGGATTATGAATTGTAATGAACCTTTTATTTTCGAGGATGATGTTCCGAATTGTATCACAATCTATGTAATCAATGACGCCATTTATGGCCAATGAAATACAATTCATCTTTCAAGAAAAAAAGTTACAGTTCCACCACTACTACTTTGCTTCACCTATTCTACCTAAAGGAAACCTTAAATCCTATACTTTAATCGATTAATTATGATTTAATTGGATTGATTTAACATTGGTTGATTTAGTTGGTTAAACTAATTTGACATTTCCTTTTGTTGTCCTCCATGTATAAAAAATAAATATAAGTCGATATAGGTATTGGTTAAAAACACGTATAGTATATATAATATTTATTTAGCGCACTGTCAATATTTTTTTACAAACAGCGATAGAACTATGACAAATATTGTCACCGTAAATTTAAAAATTAAAAAGGTGAAAATAGATACTTGTCAAAATTTTAATCTCGCTTGCAAGAAAATTTTAGAGATATGGTGCATTAATTTTTTTTATTTAAGTTTAGAGATTTTTTTTAATAAAACATATATTTTTTTAATGTACGCTGTTCATCAATAAAATTTCTAAAATTTCCTTTTAAAAAGTAATTTTTATACTATTTAAGATGGATTATTCTACTACTATATTATTTTAAAACGTTTCGTCATTTTAAAAGAAAATTGCTAATTTTCTCAACTAGATTATCATTTTAATAGAAAATATTTAATTCAATCTCATGATTTAGATTTTTTTAAAAAAATACATTAATTGATAAACGAAAACCTTTAAAAATTACATTAATGTATAGTTCGAGTATACAACTTCAACGGGGTGTTTGACTGCCCTATAGTCTGTTTAACTTGTAAAACGTTTATTTGTAGCAGTTTTGCTATTTTTTATAATAAGACAAAATTTTATTCAAAAAACCTTTAAATGGTGTTGATATTTAAATTAAAAATAATATAGAATTATAGGTAAAATATATAAAATTAAAAATTACTAAAAATAAATTGATCTAGTAGAACGGAAAAATTATTAGATGAACCATGTTCACCACGTCATTCGTGGTCCCAACCAATCAGGTATGTCTATCTCATTTTTTCCCAAGATGAATCATCACCTCTTTCCTACATGTTATAGGACAGTGGTAGTTATTAGGTAGTTATTTTGAGATGGACGAACTTGATTGGTTAGACCACAGATGACATGGTGAACAGAGTTCATCTAATAATTTCTCAGTAGAACGAGCTAGATTTTTTAAACAATATTAAAATTCAAGTTTTAACGTTGTGAAAAAGTAAATATTAAAAGAAGGGTAAAGTTTATTCTACACAAGCATCTATATTTGCATTATAAAACCAAAAGCCTGAATTCTTAATCTTAACCCCTAAAAAATAAATTCTTAATCTTAAAACACTAACTTTAAATTTTAAACTCTATAACATAAATTTATAAACTTTAAACATTAATCTCTAAAATTTAAAAATACGTATAAACTAAAATTTACGCTACATGTATATAAAAAAAATTCCATAAAAAAATCTCCTCCAATAATAAACATATACAGGATAAATTAAAAATACTAAATCCCACCGCAAAAACCATGAATTTTGAAACAAAATTTACTTCATACTAGTATTTTTACTGCATTCAATTAGCACCCAACACGCCAACCAACTGTCCTCCCAATCCCAAAATTACCCCCGTATTTTAACTGCGCTGACATAAAACTCCTCAGATTCCGCGTAAAATTCGGCGCCCTGTTTAAAGTAAAAACGTTTCGGTGTCGTCTTTTAGAATTTCAAGCAAGCTGTTCTTCAACAAAAAAAAAAAAAAAATCAAGCAAGCTCCCCTCTTTTATATTCACATTTTCTAATTTAACTTTAGCGTAAACTACACAAATAGTCACCAAACCTTTAGAGTACTTTTATTTTGGTCACTAAACTTTTAAAACATGTATTGCAGTCACTAAATTTTTAGCCAGCTTTCAGTAACGTCCCCCAATTAATTTTTGTTAAAAAATATTGACGTGATACATTAACTTTTCTTCTCTTCTATTTTCTTCTCCTACTCTATTTTTCTTCCATTGATAAACTTAGAATAATAGTAGTAAAGGTAGATCATAATAGTACCTATATGCTACGAGCCTTACCAGTAAAATCTTCCATGTTTGCGGGCTTTACGTCAACAATATTAAAACTTTGATGGCAATATCAGTGTATCTTGGCAAATCAAGCTGATTATGAATAGAAAAAACATGAACATGATGTGTTTTCAAACATACACACTTCTAGTATAACATCATCTTAAATATTCTAGCCGCAGACAAGTCCGGACATCAAAATGCGTAGATATCTTCATAATGATTTCCAAACTAATTACATGAACAAAAAATATTGTAGAAAAAATGGTGTAAGATATAAATCTGATAAAAGATGAATTCTTGTTAATTCAAATATAGTATGAGCAAAATTTTCTTATGCTTCAAGGGAGGGCATGAAATAAAGCATGATCAGTTAATAGATCCATCTTAGTACATTCTCAGATAAAATTAGGATGTAATTCCGATTTAGAGGCATAAAAGGAAACAAATAGTTAACAAAAAGCTTCATTCATAAACATAAAATTGAAATCCCGACAAGTATGCATTAAAGTCAAGGGTGAAAAAAAAACCCCAAAGGAGATGATGAAGAAAAATTAAAATAGAAGAGATGAAGAAAAGTTAACATGCCACATCAGCGTTACAAACATAAGTTAACGGGAGAGACCTTACATAAAGCAGACTAAAAATTCAATGACTATAATGCAAGTTTTAAAAGTTCAGCGACTACAATGCAAGTTTTAAAAGTTCAGTGACTATAATATAAATTTTAAAAGTTTGATGACCAAAATAAAAGCATCCTAGACATTTGGTGACTATTTATATAGTTTACCCTTAATTTTAACACAAACTTTTTTTTTCTTTTAGATTAATAATTTCCCTTTAATCCACCCATCGTATAAAAATAGCTTTCCATTAACTTCAAACTTCAATCATAAGGCAACGCACTCAATTTCCTTTCAACTCACTCACTCTTTCACTCACTTTCTCTCCCTTTTTCTTTCTCTAGAGAAAACTCATTTTGATCCAAACAGGGATTCAACAAAGTTATTATCTTTCTTGTTAATTTCCCCTAGAAAAATGAAAATTCTTCAGACGGTTGCCGCTACTTCGACATTGCTGATGATGTTTTTGAGTTTAGTACTAGTTAGCTCAGAAGAAACCGGTTCAGATGACGTCAAATGCACCCCTTGCCAGCAACAAACCCCATCGCCTCCGCCACCGTCTCCACCGCCGCCGGCTGCATCCAGCTCCAACTACTGCCCACCACCACCTTCTCCACCCAGCTCTAGCGGTGGCGGCAGTAACTACTACTACTCTCCACCACCACCACCATCTCAATCCGGGGGTGGTAACAACTACTACGCTCCACCGCCTCCCGGTGGCGTCATCGGTGGCATGTATTACCCTCCACCGACGTACAAAAACTACGGAACGCCGCCACCTCCGAACCCCATTGTGCCTTACTTCCCATTTTATTACCACATTCCTCCGCCTCCTTCGGGGTGTGAAAAATTGTTAGCTTGCTGGGTCTCAACTCTTGTTTCCTTGTTTGGTTTCTTCCTTAATGTCTTTTGACATTTAAAAAGGACAAAGAAATAGCAGATCTGGGGGAATTTCCGGCAGCTGCCTGCGAGGAAGAAAACGAAGAAGATGGGTAAAGAAAGCTACATAATATACGGAGTAAATTTTCTCGTCTTTTCTTTTCTTTTCTTGCTGTAGAAATTAATTATCTGTGTAGTTTGATTTCTGATCATTTTGTATAATTGGAAGCTAATAAGAAAATTAGACACTCTGGACAATAATTGATCTTTTAAGTTTTGGATTAAAGATTTATTTGTTTTTGTGCCCAAATGTGTTGGTCCATGAAGTAAGGTCAATTATGATTGTTAATTAATTAATTAATTAAGCCTTTTTAATAGTGTTTAGGTTCATTGAATTAGCATCGAGATTTATATGGTGTTAGTTTTCTATTATAGTTTTAATTGTTTATTTCTGTTGATTAAATTTTTTTTCTACAAAAAAGAAAAATGTGTGATTTATTTAACTGTACAACAATATCAAATTATATATCCATGTTTAAAAATAACAAAATTATCAGAAAAAGTTTGACATTGGGATTGACACAATATACACATTAGAAAATAGAAATAATCAAATTACAATATTATGTGTATATATAATTTTACTACAATTTTTATGTTTTATATTTTAAAAATAAAACGTGCTTGGAATTTGAGTCAGATTGTTGTTTTTTTTTTTTGGATAATTTGTTGTTGTATTAACCAAAGAAACAGCAAAAGCTGTGATACAATAATCGTATTATTTCTATCTATGCCTTTTTCTTTTGCACTCAAATTCGACAATATAAAAAATATGTATAATATTGGATTCCAAGTTTCGAAATTATTTCCTATTCCGCTCATGGCGTATGCTATAACGTCTATTGTTGAAAAATAAATAAATAAAAATAAGCTTCCCTAATAAGAGATTGAAAGTATAGTTTTATTCTTGAAAAATTAAATTTTATTTTGTAAAAAAAAAACGTTCTTTATAAAAATTAAAGACAAAAAAATATAATAAATAGAAAGATTGCTTTGAGGAAGTGATACGAGTCAGATCCAATTAATCTTAGCCATAAATACCCAAAATTAGCTGGATGGCACGTAACATGTTCATCAAAGTTGTGGACCAGTCAAGTAGGCTAAAGTGTTCCAATACCCCAAGACAATTCGGCGATCCATGTTTACACCAAATAGTAAATGGCATTTCCAAAATAATATTCTGAATGCATTGAGGACGTGTTATTAAAATTGGTGGAAAATAGTTTAAAATTATTAAAATAAATTTATAAATGAAATAAGACCTTTTTTTTATCAGAAAGTATGATTTAATTCATAGAAAAATCATACAATAAGAATACAATCGTTTGCCTTGTTAAAAACCTATCTACACCTACGATAGAGGAAAATAGTACAATGTGATAGTATTAACGAAGATAAAACACCTAAACAAGAATAAAACGCAAAAAAAAAAATACCAAATTCAAACAACTCTACGCGCAACAAACAACTCACAATTCAAAGAGCACAACCCACCTACAAAAACAAGATCAAAATTCAAGTAAGCCCCATCACTCAAGAACAAGCATCCCTACTTACCCAAAAATCGAGAAACCAACACCAAATGATTCACACACCACTGTTAGGCAAACCACCATGTGGCGCCTCATCCTCCAATCCCACACAGAAGCACCGCAAAAGAATTATATACCATCAATAGATACACTTGGAGCATCTAAAATCAAACGAGAATTTTTATTCAACTTTGACAACATATTAACCGAACCTCCACTGATAATACTAATGTGTACACTAGCAACAATGCTCATAACTCCAACTCACAGCCCCAAAATATTTCACACCTAAGAACCATCCAATTTGAAGCTTTGTCCCTAGCAGATAAATACAATACTACCAAATCGACAAACCGAAAAAGTAAAATTTAAAAAGCTACAAACCTCGAATAATTTTTGCAATGTCTCTAACGATGTTCTCCTCATTCCCCATCGTTGCCGCTCACAATCTTCTTTAAGTTCAGAGTTTCGCATACCTTACGTAATTTGAATACCATAAATTTTAAATTCTTGAATAGACGTGATTTTACATTGATGTCGCCGCAATAAAGTCCTAACCGCCTTCGTCTTTATTAACGATCTCAATCTCCTTACATTTCATGACAACACCTTCATCGCCGCACTCTATTTATTTCGCTCTCTCGCCTCAATTAAACGAACAATATCTTTGACTATCTCCTCTTCATTTCCAATCGTTGTGGCCCCTATTAATTTCCCCAAACTGTCTCACGTGCTTCCCATAACACTTGTAGTTTGCGTGTCAATTTCTCAGCCTCACTCATTGGAACATTAACCACTTAGTTTTGTTTCGTGTTGTTCTTACGTGGTCTACCGCAACTCTTCTTTTACAATCGGTTCTCTACTTCACCACCTTCCCCTTGAGTACATGTCCTTTCTTGGATCATTGTATCATCTCGTAATTGCCCAGGAGTCCAATTTCCCATTCTAGACAGCTCTAACAAATCAATATTCATTACATTCGCCTCAAACCTCCAACACTTTGTAGCACATCCACATCTCACAAGATCATTCCCACAACCTCATATGATTTCAACTTGTACCCTCTGTCTAAATCTCCACCCGCACCCACATCAAGTTCTCTATCTTCTTCCCATAAAAGGTTTTCCTTCCACTGATAGTCTGATATTGTTCCCTAAGTGTCAATTCACGTTCTTCCATAACCATGCGCTTTGACTCCTATGGCTCATGTAGTTTCAAATCAATTTCTTTGGGGTTGCAATCGGCGTTGATAACAGTCTTCCCGTCACTCGAATCATTAGATTCAGTTGTATCTGATTCCACGTCTGCTTCCTCACATGTACAGTACACACATCTAATGTGCAGGGCATTGACTCAACTTTCGTCACCCGGATCGTAAAGCAATATCCATCCACATTACAATCTAAAGTCTCATCAATATTCTAAAATTGATCAGTTTCAATTAACATTCTGCCCCTCTCAAAACTTATTGGTTTGAGTATTTTCGCTTCTAATTTTATAAATGATCCCCACATTGACGCCACATTTTCGAATGATTTCTACGACCAAACATGTATTGGCAAACCACTCACTGACAACCAAACACGTCGATTTCCTCTTCTTATTTCTGGTGACCATTCCCGTACCTCAGAGAACCATAATTTCATCTCCTCCCTCTAAAGATTTTCCTCACCTATATCTAAATTATCAAACATGAGCAACACTCTTGACCTTGCAATTCTCATTATTGATACTCCTTTTAAATTCGCATAATGTATCTTCCGTGCTAACTCTGCAAGTGACATCATTCATCGACACCAACTCACTGTACACTGCTTGAGTATTTCAACCTTTATCTCATCAATTACCCATGTAACCGATCGCCTTGGTCGGCTTAAATTGCCCATCAGTTTATTCTCTACATCGCCATCCACCTTATTCTCCTTTGAACTCAAGCTTTCCACTCGCTTCCTCCTCCAAAACGAATTGCGAGCCTCCCGTTGTGTGAGATTGGCTCGTAATTTCAGTCTATAAATTCATGCTTAATTTAAACGTTTAATTGCTCGCAACGTATCCTGTTCTTTATACATACGAACGAAACCAAATCTTAAACCTTCCCTTGATCTTTTATTCGAAATAAATATATCGACCACCTCCCCATGACGATCAAATACTTGTCAAAGTCCTTTACAGTGTAATAGTTTAGAAAGATTTGTAACAAAAATCGTCCAGCAACGCTGCTGACCGCCACCGCCAAATGTTCCGGACGCCGTACCTAATCTGTTTGTGAAATTTTCGTCTAAAGCAACAAAATATATTTTTAAAATATAATTCATTCACCGTATTAGGTAGAACTATATAAAAATTAGAAAATTTAGCCACTGGATCATTAAACGGCTAACATCAATTGACATGACACGCCTAAACGTGGTAGAATTTTAAATTGGGTAAATCACATATTGAGTCACTTAATTTTTTATGATTTTTTTGTAACCGAGCTTAGCTTGATTGGTATTGTTGTGGGTACAACATACATGAGGATGAAGGATCAAACATGATTAAGTGCTCAATATCTTCCTGATTTATGGGGGGAGATCAGGGTAATATAGGTATTATACTAATTGTATGTTAAAAAGAACTTCCTATGGTTGTTAGAAGTGACATCAAACTTTCTAAATTATACTTTTGACCTAAAATTGAAATTTGTAATTTGGTCCTGATTTTGTTAGAATTCTCAATTTAACCCCCACACTTTCAGATTTGTTTAAAAAGTACCTATGTACTTAAAGAAACTTACAACTTTGTTCTCAAATTTCAATTTCTTGATTTTGTTAGAATTCACAATTTAACCCTCACTTTTCCAGATTTGTTAAATAAGTACCTATGTACTTAAACCCATGTGACAAGAAAAAAAATAAACATGAAAAAGAACTCTGGGGATTGATCTTGGAACATTAGGGTAAAGAAATCTTAAATCTCGACAACCAAAGTAAGCATGAGATATTCGTACATTTTGACAAAATAATTTATGATATAATTTGATAAGAAAAAATACATAAAAGATTTAACAAAGATTAAACCTAAGACCTTAGATAGAGGTATGCAACACTTAACCACTAAGCTATGCAAGGGTTTTGATTCAAAAATAATGTTTAAGTTAAACTTCTATATGTTAATTAATTTTATTTATCTTATAAATTTATATTAATCATAACATATATATTTATTAAATAATATAAGAATATATTTTTTGCATCAGTTAAAATATATTAATTTTATAAATATTATTTATAATTTATATTTTTATAAAATAAATAAAATTAATTTATTTGTCACAATTTAATCTAAAATTGTTTATTTATATTATATCAACCTCAAATATTAATATATATATTTAAAAATAAAAATGTTATAATTTATTTGATAAATATATATTGTAAAATTTTATAATTTATATTTTCATAAATAAACAAAATTAATTTCATAATTAATATATGTATTATATTATATAAAACTCAAATATTAATCTATATTTAAATTTTAAAATGAATTTATTTTTTAAATAAATTATTATAATATTTTAGAATTTAAATATGGGCTTGGATCCACTTACGCTATATAAAACCCGCAAAGTTTTACACTGTGTAAAAATGAAAGTGTGAGGGTTAAATTGTGAATTCTAGAAAAATCAGGACCAGTGCAAAATATGGAAAGTTTGGTGCCACTTTTGAAAACTCTAAAAACTAAAGGTGATTACAAGATAATATTTGTTCGTACTTTCTCTTAACCCTTGATTATGCACACACTTTGTAGACAAAACTGTTCGAATCCGAATCTCTTAAGATAAAAAAATTCAACCTGTTAATGAATGGCCTATCAATTCCCAAAGGCCCATCCCTGGAGCCTGGATTACTTAATGGGCTTCAGCTGTCTAAACTTGGACGTAAAGCCCATTAGATGACGATTGGAGATGGCAATTGAGAAAGACCCCTCAAATTTTACTCATAACATTTTTTATCTCTCGATCCAATTCGAATGACTGCTAATAGCTAATAACTTAAATTTTAATTGGTTCAAATCTGAAAGAAATTCAGAGTTGTTGATCAAATCCAAAGATACACGAGTTTTAAACCTAAACGTCTCTAAGTCTAACCCGAATTTTTTTGTTGTTGGATAAAATGTGTAATTTTATTATCCAAGAAAACATAAACCTCCCCCATGTATTACAGTCTACAGAGATGTGTATTCACAGGATCTACCACTGAGTTTAATGCAAACAATTTTTCTCTCAGGATAGTATAAATGAAACTGCACCATGCTATTTTGCCCACAGCAACTCACTTTCCCAAATGCTCCCTAGTTTCCAAAGCAGCACTGCAGAATGAACGATTCCCCACTGCAACAAACGAGCTCTCGTAGTCGTAGTCGTAGTCGTAGGTAGCCCATCCAAGCTATAATGGAATGTTTAGGCACATGAGAAGAATACCAAATCAACTTTTGTCCTAACCCCGGCAAAAGTAGCCGCAGCTTTTTAACAATCCAACTGAACGAGGCTCTGCTTTCAATAGTCCAAAAACGAAATACTTTAAAAATCCCAAATTTAACCTGATTTAAAATTGATATGATCTGGATTTTTATAATAGATATTTGAATTAGTAAATTGAGTTTGACTATCTGTCTGGTCCAGTAGTAAAGCAAAATAGCAAATCTTCATTGATAGCTCACCTACAAGTTATAGCCGGCAAAATTTACATTTACCTCCTTTCCACTAAATTTTATTACACGACAGCTTTCAGATAGAGACAGATGCAGCACTTTGAAGTTTTTGCTTTTTGTCTTTTTATGTTTTGCATTAAAAAAAAGACATATAATACTAAATGTTTTTAGCCTATTAATCATGGGCTTTTAAGCAAATATATTGATTTATTAAAGTAATGGCTTCCAACAATCAATTCTCGATACTCTTTTCTAACACAAGAGATGAAAATTTTCAGGTACATATTGAACCCTCTTGTCAGGAATGGTTAGAACACTCTTGTGCTATCTTAGACCTTGATGCAGCAAATGTCGTCGACTCGTCGATCAGCTTAAATCCCCCTTTGGTTGCTCGCACTTAATCTAGGTGGCACGTGCCCTCCTCGACTAGCACATACACATTACCCTGGCATACATTCTCTATTCGACGCACATACGCTTGCAAATTGGGCGCTCTCTTGTATTTTCTAAATTGTACTTCATGATGTCATTTATGGTTAATTAATACACAAGTTTCCTTTTAAAAACAAAGACGTCCTTATATGTGGCATTTTCATATAAAAATGTCACAAGGGGTTCTTGATAAATCACTGTTGAATATTTTAAAACATTAACTTATCATAAATATATACATCTCATTTAAATATCACATCAAAACGTTGTTCATGTTTTTGAAAACGGAGTAGTTGAAAAAATTTCGGCCAAAAATCGGAAACATTCATTCTTCCCTGCCTCTGTCGTTCCTGCTGTCGTCAACTCTGGTTCGATCATCGGCCATCATTGTCAACTCATTGTCTCCCTCTTTGGATCACAAATTAGAGATGGGCACGGGTCAGGTTAATTTTTTAGGCCGACTCGAAAATAATCACATTAATTCTAAACCTGATTCGACCCGAAAAGTATACACCTCAAATCGAAACCAACTCAATCCGACCTATAAAAAATCAATTTTAGAGACTTAATTATAAAAATAATAATTTTAGGGACCAAATTGTGAATTAATTAATTAATTTTAAGAACTTAATTGTAAAAAAGTGAATTTAAGGACCTTATTATAAAAAATATAAATAGGGGTATTATTGCAAAATATCCCTGAAAATATAGGGAAAAGTATATTATTAGTCTCGGTCGGGCCGAGTTGGATTTTTCACCATAAACCCGAATCTACTCTTAATAAAAACCTGACTCGAACCCGATTTTTTCTCAAAAAATCAGGTCAGAACCCGTCGAGTACAGGTGAAATGCGCATCCTATCTCGAATACTCCATTTTCAAGTTAGAATTTGATTTTTCTTTTTGGGATATTATGCAATTTATATTATTAATATTGTAACCACATTATCAGTATGGATTTCGAACTCAACAAGATGGTCTCAGTAGAAATGAGAATGATGTTCATATTAAGAGACTCGAGTTCAAATTGTTTTGTTTGTAATGTGTGTGCATTATGAAGGGATTCCATAAACGGTATGGGATTCCATAAACAAGGTTAACTTGGCTTTGCTTACATTTATAAAGTTGCAGTTCATTTCCTACTATACCATGGATGATTAATGCACTAGCAATGATGGATTATAATCAATACATTACTATCATATATGTCAATACATGCATATGATTGGAGAATGCAACCAAATTTGGTGCAAGCTTCGAAGCTTTAAACTGTTGCAAAGTCGTCCAAAAGGGAAGACCATCACATTTCCTTCATATTAGGTCTTTTTATTATTTATAAATAGGAAAAAACTTTGATACACACGACGTGTAAACTTTAGTTTACACACGCCTTTTAGTTTTAGGGGTTAGGGTTTAAGGTTGTAGGGTTTAGGTTGTAGGGTTTAAAATTCAAGGTTAGTGTTTAGAATTTATGCTTTATGGTTTAGAGTGTGGGGTTTAGTTTTTTAGGGTTAGAGTTAGAAATTTAGGATTTGAATTTTTATAGTGTAAATACACAAGCTTGTGTAAAATTAATTTTACACAGCCCATGTATCAAAGTTTTACCCTTATAAATATAAGGTAATATAATATAACATATACATTAATATGGTGGGAGGTGCAACAAAATTGGTTGAGTTTTATTTTTTTTTACGGAAAATCACACTAAATATAATTAAATTATTGATATTGATTCGTTTTTACTATTAATTTTTTAACTAGTCCAATTTTAACATTAAGCTTCAATTTTCGACTCATTTATGTCATTTTACTGTTAAATCCTTAACTAAATGGTGACATGACTAATAGTGGTTGACGTAGACACCAAACCAAAACGACGTCATTTTGGCTATTTTGATGCCCATATTGTAAAAACGACGTCATTTTGCATCAAGAAAAATATAGAATTTTTCACCATACGTGATTTGGACCCAGGTCTCAAGGAAAAAAAAAGTTATCTAACCACTAGAACAACTTGGGATTTAGAAATATTTTAACACAAATAATATATATGCCAAACTGTAATTGAAATTAATATGATTTTATTTTTGTTCAGTTTAGTCTACAAATTTTTTTATTTAATCCGAAAATAACCCATATTTATTTATTATTTTTATAATCTAGTCCAATATTTTTAATATAGTTTTTTTGTTTAGTTTAGTCCTTGAAGTTTTTATTTCATCTAAAACTAACCCTATTTGTTTCTAAGTTTTATAATCTAGTCTGATTTTTCTAATATAGTTTTACTTTTGTTCAATTTAGTCCCTAAGGTTTTTAGTTAATCCGGAATTGAGCCTTATTTGTTTCTATTTTTATAATTTATTTTGATATTTTAAAACAATTTTATTTTTGTTCAGTTTAGTCCCTAAAGCTTTTAGTTAATTTGAAATTGGCCCCTATTTGTTTCTATTTTTATAATTTACTCTGATATTTTTAATATAATTTTTTGTTTAGTTTAGTCCCTAAACTTTTTATTTAATCTGAAATTGACCCTATTTATTTCTAATTTTATAATCTAGTCTAATATTAGGGGCCCAATTTTAGATTAAATAAAGTTTTAGGGACTAAATTGAACAAAAATAAAATAATATTAAAAATATAGTACTTAATTATAAAATAGAAACAAATAGAGGTCAATTCCAGATTAACTAAAAAATTTAGGGACTAAATTGAACAAAAATAAAACTATATTAAAATTTGGACCAACTTGTGAAAAATAAAAACAAATAGAGGTCAATTTTGGATTAAATAAAAAATTTAGGGACTAAACTAAACAGAAATAAAAATATATTAGAAATATTGGACTAGATTTTATTAGAAACAAATGGGAGTTAATTTTGTATTGAATAAAAAATTTAGGGACTAAATTGAACATAATTTATACTATATTAATCTCAATTATCATTTGACGTATATTATTTGTGTTAAAATGTTTGCAAATCTCAAGTTGATTAAGTGGTTAAGCCTTTGCCCTTTTGTGATTTTTTTTTTAAAAATTTCCCTCTGGCATAACAACACCATTTTTTGTAATATGACTATTAAAATAGCCTCACCAAAGCAACGTCGATTTAGTTTAGCATCCAGATCAATTATTGTTAGTCATGTCACCATGCATGACATAAAACGAGTTGAAACCTAATGTTTAATGTTAAAATTAGATTAATCAAAAGTATGGTTGTAAAAATGAGTTAGTACCAGTAGTTTGGTAGCATCTGATATGTTTATCCTATTTTTATTGAGTATTTAAAAATTTAAAATATATTTATTTAATATTAATTTTTTTGATTAAATATATTAGGTTTTCTATGAGGATGGAATTTAGGTCGGACTGAAACCTAAATGATGTGAAGTGAAATGTGTTCCGAGAATATATTATTACTGCTTGAGAAATCTGTCCACGACAACATATGCTTTCTGCATGGGAGAATCTGTGTCCCTCCTCATTCCTCAATAATTTCACTCCTAATTAGTCAATCATAATTACATTAATCTTTTCATCACTTTTCTTACAACACGGTCAAAACAATCCAAAGCTTGTTCTATTATTGATTGCTTATATAATTCATCATTTAATTATTACAAACAATATATAATAAATAATTAATCATTTCATGCACCATCAACTACAAGTGCACTTAATTGAAGCAATAGATAAGTATTTTAAAATTTTAAATAATAACCAATTTTTTAATTAAGTGAAGATTATAGTTTTAAAGTAAATATTAAAATTTAAATTCATACAAAATAAAATAGGTAAAATAATAAAAGATGTCTTAACGTTTCCATATTTTGTCATTTAACCTCTTATTATTTTAGAGCAAACAACTCTAACGTTTCAATTTGGTCTAAATATACTCTTATTGGATGAAAACTGCTAGTCAATTGACGATCAACGATTGATTCTGACTGGACTTGTCACGTATTAAAATCTGTTGGCGTGGTAATGACACGTGACTGACTATCATGCTAACACGTGGCCAAAATAGATGATGACATATGGCGAAGATGATGTTGACACGTGATGAAATATAATGCTGACACATCAGCAGATCATAACACGTGGTAAGTCTAGTCAACATTAACCGTTAGTTGATTGACAGTTTTCATCCAACATTAACATATTAGACCAAAGTAAAACGTTAAAATTATTTGCTCTAAAAAAATAAAAGGCCAAATGACAAAATATTCAAACGTTAAGACATTTTTTGTCATTTTACTAATAAAATAACATAAACAACATTAACAGTATAGCATCATTGATTTGGCCAAGTGCATCTAATAAATAAACCACATCTTTCCTATAACAATAAATAATTAGTGTACTAAACTGAAAATAGAAAACACAAAATAGAGAAATAGAATCCCTAAAACTTGAAATTACTAGTATTACGAGGTTAGGGGGAAATAGAATGAAAATCTTCCTGGGATTCTTCTCTTCCCGTGTCAGTTAAACCCTAAAACAAAGAACTACAAATTTAAAACACTAGATATTACACATGAAAGCCTTTCATTTTTGCTCTAAATATATATCCTTTTACAAGGAAAAAACAAAGGAATTTATGCATAAACAGAGCCATATGAGAGAGCCATTAGCAGCACAGCAGCTTGTTCTTCTTCCCCTAGCTTGGTTCTTTGATTCTCCACCGTTGATCTTTGCAAGAAAACTTGTCTTCCCAAACATAATAGCCTCTGCTTCAAATTATCGCTTAAGTTTCTAGTACGGTTACTGCTGCTGTTGCTGTGGGTTGGTTTCTTTGATTTCTTCATCTCTTCTCCTTTGTTTAATCCCAGCAACGCCCTTCTCTTTTTCCTGCTTCTGATCCCACATGCATTACAAAGGGACTGCCGAAATATAATAAAAAAACAGAATCAGATCAAATAAAAACAAAACTTCAAGATTAAAAAACGGTTTTTAGGGAAAATGGTAAAAACCTTGGGGCCTGCCGGGCCGCCTCTCCAGAGTGGAGTTTTGGAGGTGCCGCAATCAGCACAAGTTTTCTTGGTTTCATTGCTAAGTGAAATCTCTTCTGGGTTGTTGTTTTGATCTTCAGAATCTGATCCCTGCGGCCAAAATGAAAAACCAAATGATCATCAGCTTCTATGTAAAAAAAAAAACAAGGTTGGGTTAAATGAAGAACAGATTGGAGAGCTGTGATCACTAACTTGTTCACTTTGATCCATCATTTTTAGTCGTTGTTTGGAAGATATGAAACGAACCCAAGTTGTGAAACAGGGAAGAGAAGAAACAGAGGAAAAGATTTTTGTAAAGAAAAGCAGAGAGAAACAGAGGAATGAGGAAGAAAAGAAAGGGGAAGATTTGAGGAATGGAAAGGGGAAGAGAGAGAGAGAGAGAAAAGAAAGGGATTCAAAATCAGAGCAGCAGAAAGCACCGCACGCTGGCGGATCTGGAAAATCTGTTTATAAACGGAAGCCAAACCCTAGATCGGTGGACGTCAAATGACTTAAATGCCATTGTTGGTGAGGGTATTTACCGCATGTTGCCACCCGCCAAATAAAAGGAAATCCAGAAATGATGAGCTTTGCAGAAATTGAGAATCCTGGAACCTGAATATGGAAGGGACGACTTTTTGCTGTCCGGTCTGATCTTTACTACATAAGTACGGCGATTTTACCCAAATATCAGTCTTATTTCTATTATTTCCCTTTCACCCTTGTAAAACTATTTTCGGATCTAATATTTGCTGAGTGAACTCGATCTAACACCATTTGAGTGAACTCGATTTAACACCATTTAAGTAAACTCGTTACATTAGTATGGAGAGTTCTATTGAAAAATTAAAAAAATAATGAAACTCATAACCAGCTTGATGAGTTCACTTAAAGGTTGTTGATCGGAAAATATATTTGTATGAGCGTTAAAAAAAAAGTTTTTTCAATGATAATATTTGGGTACATTCACCCATAAAGTACATATATTATTTATTTATACGTAATTATTATATGCATAAGCGATAAAAATAATTTTTTTTTTACAAATATCTCGGTTTTAAGGTCTAAGGACTCTATTTATGGTTTTATATTCAGGTTTACGTGTAAGAGCTTTGAATTAAGGATGTGGTTAGAATTTAGGGTTTATGATTTATAGGTTAAACCTAAATCCTTAATAATAATACTCTAAACGCTAAGCTATAAACCCTAAATTCTAACTCTAAACCATAAAGCCTAAATTTTAAGCCCTTGCAATTAAAACCCTAAACACTAAACCATAAACCGAGTCTTTAAACCCTAAAATTAAAGTTGCTTATATAAAATTTTCATTTTCACTACCGGTACATGAGATATTTCTTATTTATTTATTTATTTCCCAGTAACTTTAATTATTTATTATTAACTCTCAGCTTCAACCTCAAATTTGTTTCTTATTCCTCCTAAAAATATTATATACATTTTTTTGTTATTACCTTTTTGCTCTACACCGATAGATTTTTAAAAATTGGCTTAATTCTAAAATAATTTTTCAAATTATATGAGTACTTTTTTACTTTTTTTTATATTTTTTGGCCAAAATAGGTGTCTAAAGTTTACTTCGTTATCATTCACATGTAACAATTATAAATTCTTATATATATATATATAATCACTAATTTTGCTGGAGTTAACCTTTTATTATATATTTTCAATAACGGGCTTATATGTTTATCTTATTATTAGGTGATTATAAAGTGGACTCACGTGTGTTAATATACATATAAAGTGTATATCATAAGTATGTGTTCGTTATGAGTGTCTATTTAAAACATAAACGTATCACATGTAGTATATGTATGTGTTATTAGTATATTATATGTGTTTATATTATGTGCATATATATATGTGTTAATTATTTCAATGCCATTATTGATTAAATATGGATGTTGTATATTGCATATGTGTTTATATGTACACATTATGAGTGTATTATTGTTTGTATGTACATGTGTTCACGTGTATGTAATATGTATGCGTACCTATACATTATAGGTTAGTATTATTATCATGAATTATTGTTATCTAAATAAATAATATATATATATATCATAATAAAAATTAAAGCTCAGTGTTTTATAAATGTCCAGGTCCATTACATATTTAAACCCAAATATATATATATATATATATAATAACAATACAAAGGCTTGTTTGGCCCAAACCCAATACAAAAACCCTAACACTAATCTGATTCACTCTTATTCATTTTGTAGCCGCCAGCATCTGGCCGTTGGATCAGATCTGATCCAACGGTCCAGATCAAGCCCGAGATGACTGCCCAGATCACCAGGCGCGCGTGTTCCTCATGTCCGCAACTGTTCAGCCCCCACGTGTCGGCTCCCCAACTTCCACGCTCGAGTGTGACCCACGCCCCGGACGACCTTCATCGACATCGGGAATTATGCCGACCCTCAACCACTGAGCCAGAGAAACACATAAAAAACAAAGGGGCATGTCAGAACATCATCATCCATAGTAATGACATTCAAAGTTTGCTTAAACATGTAAATCATAGGCAATAGGGCAATGAACAATCAGAATAAGATATAAGCATGTAATGCATCATTTGTAACACGACAATTCAAAAATAAAAAACAGAAGCAATAAACACAAAAAATAACATTTCGAGGTATATCTTCTTCCTTTTTTCGGTTTATCTATATGCATGTATATACATAAAAAATGAAAGAAAAAAAGAGTTAAGGTTTTACCCATATAGATTTTCCTCGCGTCGTTTCGGTTTCCTTTGACTGACGCTCCTCTGTTGATAAGCCGGGGCCTCTTCAAGGCTGGGTATGGTGAAACGGTAGAAGCACGCGGCGGCGGAAACCCTTCGTTCGATTCGGCTTACTAAACGTACACCAACGTACATGAACAAACGAGTTATTTTTTTTGAAAAGGAAGTAAGATTTTATTGATGTAATAAAGTATTGGCATGAGCTCCGTTAAAAAAACTTCACTAAACCTATCGGAGGAAAAAAAGTGCGACATGCCAATGTCGAGTCTACAGTAAAACCAGATATACATGTCGCACTGAAGCGCAATAATGAGAATAATAATAATAATAACCACACCATTAAAATGTAAAGACATTAAGGAAGCTGCTGCACCACACACATTTTCACCCGCCAGGCTTAATCATCCAGTGCTGCATATTGGCCAGTTCAAGCATTAAGCGTTAAGCATTGATCCGAAGCGCAAGATGTTCCTCTTTTATCTCTACTATTTTCTTTTAACCATTTTCAGATTCAAACTAACATGAGAAAACAGAATTTATCCTTGCGCGTCTGACAAGAAGGAGCAGAAATCAACCTTGCGTTCTATGCCTTTCTTAGCCAACTTATCAGCTATCGAGTTGCACTCTCTACTCACTTGTTGTATTTTCCAATCCAATTCAGTAAGAAGGCTCAGACAAGATAAAACCAGAGGTTGAAAGGCGCTAGGACATTTCTGAGGCCAGAGAATCCAATCCACCGCAATGATGCTATCAGTCTCTAATATGAGTTTTACGGGCTTAGCCCACTGTGAAGTTTTAAATAAGGAAATGGCTTCCTTGATGGCTAATAGTTCAGCAGTTGTAGGATCAGCAAACCCAACACATTTCGAGAAGGATATAAGACACTTACATTTATCATTGCGAAGACAACCCCCAATTCTGGCTTCACCAAAACTGCCTGTAACTGCTCCATCGGTATTGAATTTTAAGGCCCCCATAGGAGGGGGGATCCAATAGCAATGTTGCACCCGAGGTTAGGATGGGGCCACCAAACCGAAGTAAGCTGGACATGACGATAACTCATTGATAGAGGATCCATTTTTAGGCCATTTAGCACAAGACCACCAACTTAAGCGCATCATGCACAGGTCAAAAAGGTAGCTGCAGTCCACCTAGTCTTGAAAACAACCTCGTTTCTATACAGCCAACATGACCAAGCGATGCTAAAGAAACTTAATTTACAGACCTGAGTATGTAATCGAGCGGGATGAGCATGGAACCAAATCTGGATTAATTCCTTAAAAGAATTTGGGAACACAATGACGATCTTCCAAAGATTACACCATCTTTGCCATATACTCCAGATCACGCTGCAGTGAGATAGAATATGGTTAACCGATTTCGGGACTTGAAGGCACAGAGGGCATAATGGGGATGTTAAAGCCGAGCAACCTCTTTTAATAAGTTCAACCTTTGTTGGCAAGCGGCAATGAACTGCCTTCCAGATGAAGGCTTCTACCTTAGGAGGATCGAGGCTGGACCGTACCATCTTCCAAACTTCATCTTTCTCATAATTGTTGTGCAATACTAAATCACAATAAGATTTTGCACTATAAGCTCCATTCGATGCAGCAATCCACCTAATGTTATCAGGAACTACGGAGTTTGATCGAAAGTTGATAATGGTAGCACAGAAAGACCCAAACTTCTTGTTCCCAGTCAAATAAGATCCTACGTAATTGAATGTTCCACTGCCACACTCCATTGAGATTATAGCCAAAATCGGCAATAACCCCATCTTTCCTTGTAGCTAAAGCGTAGACTCTGGGAAATTTATCCTTCAAAGAAAAGTGACCTATCCAAGGATCATTCCAGAATTGGATTTTCCTGCCATCACCAACTAAAAACCTAATATTTTTTTGAAATAAGCTGCCATTAGAGGACATAATATCAGTGATCTTCCTCCAAATCCAAGATTGATTAAAAGATCTAGACATTATCGAGTTGGAAGTAGGTTGATATCTAGTTTCAATGACCTTGCGCCACAAACTATTGGGTTCTGTACAGTATCGCCATATCCGCTTGAGTAACATAGCTGTGTTTTTCCTCTTGAAATCCATGAGTTTGAGACCCCCGCAAGCTTTTGGAAGACTGATTGTATCCCAACTAATCCAGTGAATGGCTCGAGGATCATTAGCTCCCCAGATGAACCTAGCAATTAGACGAGAAAGCAACGAGCATACTTGACCAGGCATAGGGAAAATAGATAAAAAGTAAATAGGCAGATTAGATAGTACCGATTTAACTAGGGTGATACGTCCTCCGAGGGATAACAGTTTGGCTTTCCAACCAGCCAGCTTCACTTTTAGTTTATCGACAATAGGCTCCCAAATCTGGATCGAGTTCTTGCATTGACCCAAAGGCAATCCCAAATATAAGCATGGAAATTTCTCGCTTTTGCATTGGATGATAGAAGCCCAGTGAACAATTGTTGTGTCTTCAATATTTATTCCAAGTAGCTTTGACTTGCTGAGATTAAGTTTAAGACCAGATGCAACTTCAAAACCTCTCAAGATACGGACAACATTTTTTATCTCCATCTCACTTGCGCCACAGAACAATATCAGGTCGTCAGCAAATTGCAGGTGGGAAATTTCCACAGGGCTGTTGCCAATTGTAATGCCCTTGAACAAACCCTTCGAGACAGCTTTGTGGAGCATGCAACTTAGCGCTTCCGCAATGATATTAAATAGCATTGGTGGTAAGGGCAGCCCTGTCTTAGGCCACGAGAGATGTTGAAAGATTTTGTGGGTAATCCATTGACCAGAATAGAGACGAAAGCTGAAGATATGCACATTTTTATCCAAGAACACCATAATTTTCTGAACCCCATTTCTTTCATAATGACCAACAGGAAGTTCCAGTCTACTGAGTCGTAGGCTTTGCTGAAGTCTGCCTTGAAAATAACCCCTGATAGGCCTCTCTTCTTAGTGAAGTCAATAATCTCGTTGGATATCAGGGAGAAGTCTAAAATCTGTTTGCCGGGGCAAAACGCAAATTGTGATTCACCTATAATCTCCTCAGATACTCGACTGAGTCTCAGAGCTAGAACCTTAGCCAGCAGCTTGTACACGCACCCAACGAGACTGATTGGGCGGTAGTCCTCCATAGAAACATGAGATTTTGATTTCGGGATGAGCACTATGAAAGAGTTGTTGAAAGACCAATCCCGAACTTCCCCTTTGTAAAATTGAGAGAAAAAGCTAAGTATTTCATCTTTAAGGCTATACCAGATTTTTTTTAAGAAACTCATGTTGAACCCATCAGGGCCAGGGGCCCTAGAGCCATCAAGCAGCGACAGAGCATGCCGTACATCTTCCGGGGAGAAAGGCATTTCTAATAAGCGAGCAGATTCTGTTTTCAGTGATTTAAGGCCATATTCAAATCTCGTGACTGGCAGAGTGGAGGAGGAATTGTAGATTTTCCTGAACTGGTCTTCCACAGTTTGTTTCACCAACTCAGGTTCATTAACCACACAGTTCCCCACAAGCATGCTTTCTAAATAATTGTTCCTTCTTCTGGCAGAAGCCACCGAATGGAAAAATTGTGTGTTTTTATCTCCCACCTCGAACCATTTAAGGCGCGACTTTTGAAACCATTCACGTTCTTCTCTTCTTAGTCGTTCCCAGAGTTTGTTTCGACATAGTCTTAGCTCAAGTTGGAGCTTTAGATCGTTATACCCATTGCGGATTGCTCCTTCTATTTCGTCACACTTGTTGAGGATAGCTTCAACAGACTCAGGATTTTTAATACTGTTCTCCAGGATCCAGCCCTTGCTAATAGCCTTGCATTCACGTAGCATAGTTCCGATTCCTTTGCCCTTTAATCTGTCGCACCCTTTCTTAATATTTTCAGCAAGATTATTGTCGTCTGTCCAGTGATCAAACGACTTGAATGGTTTGGGACCCCATTGTTGACGGCTGGTAGAGAGAGATATGGGATTATGATCCGAGATCCCCCGGGGTAGTACACGTTGTATTAAATTTGGCCAAGTCAATAATAGCTCTGAAGATAACAAGAAACGATCCAGTCTGCTGAAGGACGGTTTATCTCGTAAGTCAGACTAGGTAAATCTCCCTCCATGGATAGGTAACTCGATGAGATTCAATTCTTCAATAAAATCTGAGAAAGCCACCATAGCAGTTCTTTTCTCAGTCACTCTAACTTTTTCCCCAACCTCCCGAATAATATTGAAATCACCACCCATCAGAGTAGGAATGTTCACCCGAGAAACCAAAGAGAATATATATTAGAGAAAACAGCTTGTTTCTTCTGAAAGTCATTAGGGGCGTACACATTTATTAGCAAAATTTGGGCATTGGATGCAGCGAGTTTACCCTGAATAGCTATGAAGTTGTCCTCACTAAATGAATCTTCGACGTTGAGAAAAGCCGGGTCCCAGAGAGTGATCAGTCCACCTGCGGATCCAATCGAGGGGGAGAAAACTACTTTCATAAAATTGGACCTTCCACATATAGCAAAGAGTAATTTTTCATCTACAGATTTCAATTTGGTCTCCTGTGGGAAGAAGACTCGAGCTTTGGTTGAGGAGATGAGTCTCTTAACTGAAGCCTTTTTTCAAATTTCCCTAGACCTCTAACATTCCAGGATACAAATAGACATTGGTTTGACATATGGATAATCTGTGGCACTCACGAGGTAGCGACTGGAGAAAGCATACTTGGGTTACGGTCGAGCATCACTCTCAGAAGCTATATGTCTCAATCGATTGCAGACCGCCTCATTGCTAGCGTTAAAGCTGAGGCCAACGAGGTTGCACACTTCAAGCGTCCTCCTAGCTTCTGGGTCAAACCCATCTTCTGTAGCATGTAAGGAGCCAAAATGAAAGAAGTGAAACTAGTCGTTTCACGAGAGTCAATTATGCTTTAATTTTAGTTTAGTTTCTTGTTTAATGAAACGGTGAATTTTGAGTCTGTAATTAGAGTAAGAAACGGTGTCGTTTTCATTTGTTAGCGTTAAAAGGCTGAGTGTTCAGCTGAGTTGGTTATCGAATGAATGAATGAAAATTTCTGTCTCCCTCAAAACTTCTGCTTCTTATCTCATCTTACTCTGATATTTTCTCATCCCCTAAAAAATTCTGCTTATTTGATTCGTACTGTTACAAAGGCATCGGAGCCATCGATCCCGGCCATGGATGAAGGTTTCCAGTCATTTTTGTCTAAGTGTAGTGAGGATTTAAAATCTCTGTTCGATCTACATTTCGCGAATCGAACTCTTTTGGTTACAATCCACCAGACGATTTTTCCCATTACTGAAGCAGTGCTACATCGGGTTTTCTCACCTTATGGGCCAGTGAAAAAAAATGTTCCGTTTCAAAAGTCAGTGGGCGTTCAATTCCTAGTCCAATATCAAGGTTATGGGGCTGTCGCGACTAGCCGTTCTCTTCAGAGCCGTAACATTTATGATGGTTGCTGTCAGCTTGACATTCAGTTTTGGGATGATCCAAGGGTAGTTGATTTTGAGCTTGAAACTCGATTGGAAGATTCGGGTAACCTGAAGGTGTTTGATAAAATGGGCGTGAGAGAAAATGAAGTTAAAGATGTTATCGTTAAAGATGGTGGAGTGATGATGGAGGATGACTCAATGACATTATCAGAGGTTTACACGGGGCTGATGTAATGGATAGAGCACTCCCTCCTTCTTCATTAGCTCCATAGTCAGTGGTGCATCCTACGTCGGCGTTATCTTCGCCGATTGTGGTGGAAGCAGTGATGGCAAAGAATTTAGATGCTTCGATCAAGGGTTGCATTCAACCGATTCAGGTAACCTTTCAACAATCTCTGTTTCTAGATCAGAGTCCTCTGTTGGGTTCTTCAAATTTAAACCTGAATCATGTCATTGAAAAACCAATTTGCAATTTAGAGGGAAATGTTGATTCGGTCACTGGTATTCCCATAGATGAATTGAACTTGAACCTTGTTAAACTGAAATGGAATGAGAATATTTCAAAGCTGAATTTTGCGTGTAATGTTGACTCGAGGAGAACTTCAATTGTTGGTAGTAGTATGGTTAGGAGAACTCCCAAAGAGATTGATTTTGGTGCTGTTATTGGTAAACTTAGTGGTCCTTATGCTTTAAGAGGTCAATCGGTAGAGTTTATTTATGAGCTTGAGGGTGATCAACTTGGGAAGCTTGCACGAGTCTGTTCCACAAAGCTTATTAATTCCAATGAGTTTGTTGAACTGGATGACCCCTATAGATTTCGACTATTAGTGATGGGGAGCAACAATGTTAAATTTGATAGGAATGTAGATAATTTTTGTGTCTAAGAGGGGTTCAATGACACTGCTGGTTTTGTTGATCAGGGAAAGAGAAAAAAGAAATGTGTTTTTGCTTTGCATTTGGATCCATGGCATGCTGTCCTTTTTTGAGCTTAGTTGTCAGTGTTTACACTGTTTAATTGGGAAGCATAGTTTGAGCTGGATTCAGCATTTGAATTACATACAAAGTTTCTCACTTAAATCTTTGAGGACAAAGATTTCTTTTTATGCATGAGATATTGGTGCGTCTCGTTTTAGCTTACTTGAAATGGAGTATTTTACTTTTAATATTTTGATTATGCATGTGGTGGAATTTACAATAGGAGGTATGATTTGTGTAGCCTATGTTAGTTCGATGGAAGGCATTTGGAGAAATATTTTGAGTGTTAGTAGGGCACTTGAAGATGTAGGGAGGCAACACCACTTTGAACCTCCGAAGTACAAGCAAAAAACTATGCGACTTACATTTGAAGGAGTTCAAATGCGGAAGAATGCTGGTATAGAAGTTGAAACTGTAATCTGCTACCATTGTTGAAAACTGGCAATCCACTTGGCAGCCCTCCACTTCTCTATGGAAGAACAAGAGGACTACTAGCTAAGGTTATAGATTCTACTACAGTCCGAGATTCTCTTGGGTTAACATATGATGTATCATTTGAGTTGAACATGGTTGATTGACTTAAGCTTGGATTGTTGGCTCAGCTGCGAGTTCCTTCTGTTTTTTTTGATAGTTTTAGTTAGATGTTTATTGACTTGGATTGACAAAATATGTGGGTTGATTGTTGCTGAGGGGGGTATGAGTACACTTCTCCAACGTATTGATGCTAGTGGCAAGCAACACAACAAAACAGTGTTCAACACTGGTAATTCGTTGTTATTCCAGTTGGCAGTAAGTGATTCAAATAAGGGTGTTATAGTTGAGCAAAGAAGGCATGCTGGGAAGTTAGATACTGTTTTTAATTTGTTTCAAGAAACAAGGAATATATGGATTCATACAAGTATTGTGGCATATAGTTCATTGATGGGAGCTTACAACCGCTTTAGAATTTTTGAACTAGGGGAAAGCTTTATACTGACAATTACAATGACAGAGGTAGTGCAACAATCAATGGGAAAGGAGTTTCAAAGATTTGAGTATCTTCGAAATTCAAAAGTATTATTGCTTGTTTTCGGGTCAATTTTAGCAAAGGTGAAAAGAGCTATGGGCAATGTTTGGTCAAATCATTTAAAGAAAAGCAAGGAGAATCCAATGTGGCTTAAGGATTGTTCCTTCAAAGGCTTATTTTCGAAGCAGGGAGTATTGTAAGGAGCCAAAATGAAAGAAGTGAAACTAGTCATTTCACAAGAGTCAATTATGCTTTTAATTTTAGTTTAGTTTCTTGTTTAATGAAACGGTGAGTTTTGAGTCTGTAATTAGAGTAAGAAACGGTGTCGTTTTCATTTGTTAGGGTTAAAAGGCTGAGTGTTCAGCTGAGTTGGTTATCGAATGAATGAATGAAAATTTCTTTGTCTCCCTCAAAACTTCTGCTTCTTATCTCATCTTACTCTTATCTTTTCTCATCCCTTAAAAATTCTGCTTATTTGATTCGTACTGTTACATAGCAGGTCTATTAACCATCGGGGGCTCAAAAAATTCAGTGTTAATCGTCTTGGAAATTCTCAAATTAGGATTCGCCTCGAGTGCCCTATCGACCTTCTTCCCCATTCTTGTTTTTCTAGGAACATTCTTGAAGGAGGCCCACAATTGAATTGTGTCAGCCTTAGGTGGAACTAGGAGACACACTTTTGGAGTTTCTCAAACATTTGGGCTTGATGGAAAAAAACACAGTTTTTTTTATCAATAGTAGGAGTGGCGTGATCACTGGAGCCCGACGATATCGCGGAAGTTTCTTGTGCAGTAGTGATAGGAATCTCAATTAACTCCTCATCACTAGGGCTTATTTTGGAGCCATGAGCTAGGCCCAAGGATTCAGGACTGGGATGGTAGGAGTGGGACCCGCCTAAAGCGTCATCATGGGGTTTGTCACCCTTTTTGAGATTATTAGGATTCCCCATTTTCTCGAATGGATAAACAACCGCCTTTCTATTAATGTTGAGGTCGAAATCTTCAATCCGACAGCTGGCATCCGTATCATTCGGCCGGTCATCGGATGATCCATATACTGCAGCACCGTCAATCCAGCACCTTCCTTCATCATATTCAGCAGTAGAGATTTTGATGCAAAAGCTCTTTCCGTTGATAACAACATTGACATGGGCAGGTACATCTGAGCTGTAGTTTACCCTGGTTAGGATACGGGCAGAAACAAGTCTATTCTTTTTAGATGTGTCTTCATCAATTTTGATTACCGTACCCTATTTGCTTACAATAAAAGTGAAAATGAGTCATTCCAGGCGAATAGAGGGACGCCCTCGAAAACCACCCAAAGCAACTGCTTCCTGTTTGAGGTGAAATGCTCTACTGAATCGATGTCGTCGAACCAAGACCTTAGTAGAGAACCTTTAAGGTCCCAGAAAATTGGAATTTGCTCTTCCTCTTCAAATTGGATAATCACGTAGAAGCCTGACCTTGCGCTGACTTTTACTCTAAAACCTTTCGATCTGAGGATTTGCTGAACGAAGTCAGCGTCGTACATACCTTTTACCTGACCTACAACGCATTTTTTAATCCATTTGAGGTCATTTTGTGATAGCCAGAAGGGAAAAGACACCAGATTTGGCTTGGGAGGTGAATCATCTTTTCCATTATCTTTCGAAGGTTGCGTTGTGGTGGAGAATACTCTTGCATCAGGCTTAACGGTGACCTTTGACATCAACACTTCTTCGAAAGATCTCCCATTTGTGAAGGTGTTGAGAACTTTCCAAGTAGGTTCCTGAGGCTTAAGGGTGACTTTTGCACCGTTTTCTTTCAGACCACCATGCTTTTGAGGCGATTTGCCCATGAAAACCCTAATGGTGAAACTGTCCATTCTTCTTCTGTCTCTAGATTCCATCACTTTTTGGGCTTCCTCACGCCTAGTGAATCTGACGAAAGCAAAAGTATGATTCTTGTGGGTTCTGCTTGGATTATTATACGCTATGTAGACATCGGAGACTTTGCCATACTCCGAGAAAGCTTCCTTGAGCGATAGGCGGTGTATTCTCTTGCTCACGAAGTTGACGAAAATTGAGACACCCTCTAGAGGGCTATGAGCTGTCCTTTTGGATTTCTAAGTTCTTGAATGATAAAACCATTATGGTTCGGAGGCGCTTCCACTGCTCTTGCGAGAGTCCCCTTGGTGGTCTTCTCCTTGTCGCTTCCTCTGCTCCTGCGAAGATCTCCCTTACGGTCTGCTCCCTGTCACTTCAATCTCCCAGCAAAAGCTCTCCATTGTCCTTTGTTTGAGTTTGTTCATTTAATTAAATAAATAGAAAATTATGTTTGTGTTCATTCCTTTAATAAATAAACAAACATAAACGAACTTCTTGCTGAACAGTTCACGAGCGGTTCGCTAAACGTTAAATGATCATGTTGGTATTAAGCATGTTGGGTGTTAAACTTATATTGAATGATCAAATGACCTAATGACCTAATTGATGTTATAGATAGTGAAAAAATGTGTTAAATGATCCTATATAACTTTTTAAAACTTTAGAAATCAACTAGGAATTTGTTGTAGATGTTTAGAGGGGGATTGAAAGTAAAATTCGGGCCTAAAATACAATTTTTTATTCAAGTATTGATATTTGTTCATACAACACTGATAAAGTATGAACATAGGCACACATGATCCAAATTTAGGGAAGAGAGTATTGATACTATATTCAAGGAGTATCAATATTGTTAGTCCAATATCGATATTCATGACCCAGTATCGATACTGTTTAGACTATTGAAAACATCGAGTGATTTTTCAGTATCGAAACTTAAGAGCAAGTATTGATGTTGTTTTATTAAAACATCGAGAGCTAAATTGGTATCGATACTTAGAATCAACATCAATACTCAAGAGTGGATACCGATACTGGCTAAGATATTAGAACATCAATTGCTTATTCAATATCATACCCACGAGGAATATTGATACTCATGATTCGGTATCGATAAATATGCATAAGTATTGATACTAATTGGGCATTCTGCCTAAAACTTTCTAATATGGATAGTTGTAGGTTAATATATGCCTTAAGGACATCCAAGAATTGCCTATCTACTAAATAACTCGTGATTGACATATTATAAGAGTATTAACTTTAAACTACTCAATAAATTCTTTGGTGAGTCTGTATGCTTTGTGATGATTTATTGTATGGCCATGAGGGCATTATATGTGTGATGATGTATGATATGGGATCCAGATACTCAATTTGTGTTGTACGACGCATAGTGGTCCAGACACCTTATATAAAACCTGATGCTTGGTGGTTCGAGCAATATCACCGCTATTATTAGTGTATTTATGATTGTGTGGATTGAGCATCGATGAATCCGTTGGTTGACTTGAATATGAGTTACATTATGTTATGCATATTTGTTCATACTTTCATTGCATGCCTATATATTTATAAACATAATGAATTATAATAGTTTAAGTGTGTACTATTGAGCTCCTATAGCTCAATATGCATATGTTTTTGTTCGCAAGCTAGTAGGTTTTGACTATCGTCGAGAAGGAAAATCAAGGAAGGGATTTGATAGGTTATAATTATATACTTTTTTGTAATTAATTCATTCATTTTCTAATTATATTTTGAGCTTAATTGTGGAAATTATGTTTGTTCTGATTTAGGAGGTGAAATATGAATACAATGGTGAAATTCAACTCAAAAGTATATTCTTATCTTCCTATGTGAAAATCAAGTCTTTTGGAAGATGATAGAAATGAATAGAAGGTTATCTTTGATAAGGCGTGACCACGCTTTGTGATTGATGCGAGATTGGTGTCTGACATGAGAAACCCGAAATGTAACACCCGTAATTTAACATGGCAAAAAAAGAAGAAGAAGGGAAAATAAGAAAGAAAAAATTGTGTTAAAAAATGGGAAAGTGTTGTCAACAAGATTTGACCGATTGAATGGAGAACCCATGACTTAGCCATTTGAGCTAAGGTAATTTTTTGAATACAATTACTCCAGCTTAATCTTAAGCTATACTTGGTTCCCATATGAATTTAATAAATAAGTCTGATATGCCAACCATCCATCTTGAATGCACCATTTTTTCCCATTTACCCGAGAGGAAATAGGATCCAGAGAATTCCTGTAACACCACGATTTTGGGCCTAGAGGTTTGAGGACTAGTTAGACGGTCCGGTGGACCGGGTTAGAGACTCAAGTCAGATTCATGATTGAATATATTTTTATGCGAGATAAAAATATAGAAAATATTTAAAAATCATCATTTAATATATAATAATTATTGATGAAGTCAATTTTGGAAAATGAGGTTTGGAAATGTGACATTTTGGACTAGTGACTAAAATGTAATTTTGGCAAAATTGCTTTTAGTGGCTGTTTTGTAAAGAGTCAAAACTTTGAATCTATAAGGATCTATTTTATTTTAATCAAATATTTTCCTTAATTTAGGCCTTTTAAATAAATGTTTCAATTAAATAATAATTAAGGGTGAAGATGATTTAATAAAAGAGGTATAGTTAGACAAAACATTTTCTTACGTAACTTCTCTCGATTCTCAATTTTTGTCTTTACTTTCTTATCAACCAAACTAGCTTTTCTCTTCTAAAATCTCTAGATATTTATTCCTTTTCATCCCGCTTTGATTTCCAAATGATTTCCTTGGATTTCTACAACAAGCTTCATTTGTTTTCTTGAAGATTTCAATTCAATCCTGCCGGTTAAGGGAAAAGAAAGGGATTAGAGGAAATCTTCATTCTTCTCCTCTAATCAAGGTTCTTTATTGAAATTCCCAAGTTCTTGACTCTTTAAATATGTTTTCTATTAAGGTTTTATGATTTAATTGAGGATTATGATTAAATCAAGGTTTAATTGATAGATTTGTGTGATTTTTGAATTGGATCTATTTTGATGAGTTCTTGATTGATTCTATTCATGATTTTGATGTTTAATAATGTTGAGATAATGGTTTTAGCATTGGAATCCCAAAACTATGCGAATCTCTAATTGTTTAGATTGACAGCTATGTGTTTTTGAGGAGTTGTGGTGGTTTAATGGTTATTGGAGGTATAAGGATGTTATGAGTTGGTTTTTAGATTTCAATTGATGTTAATTGATGATTGAAAGTATTAGGTTTTGGCTGGGTTGAGTTTGGAGTTCAATCGATGTTGTTTTCGGTTGTTTCGGATAGGCGAGTGGTAGCTTTTAGCAAGGCAGTGTTGAGGAATTGCTTGTTGGGATTTTGAATGCATTATGATGCATTAATTCTGTGTTTTAATATGGTTAAAACATGGGAGGTCAATCTGAAATATATCGTTGAAGCGTTGGAGGCTTTAGACGTTTGATTGCACGTCGGCGAATCAAGGTTTCGCGTGTCGGTGAGTGAGAACGTGGATTTTAGCTTTGAAATATTTTAAAGGTGGTTTGAGAACTTAGATTTGAGCTTGAAACGTTTGTCTAAGTTCAGAAGTAATTATAAAGTGGTTTACTCTCTCGATAGTGCTTTTACAAAATGGTTTATGCACTTGTTTTGAATTATTGGAAACCTAATGTTTATTCATGTTTTAAATTATGCGATATATTGTTTTTAATCATGAGATTATGATGGATGCACGTGGTAAGTGAATGTAAGTATATGTTTTATACTTGTGTTTAAAGCATGGTTTGTTGCTTTGGGAAATGGTTTTATGTTGATGCATGTGAAAACAGTGAGGTATATGGTTATAATGAATTGTATTGGCAAGTGATGCGGTTTAACAATGTTATCAGATATAGTTGGTCGACCATAGGATTGAGTGCACTATAAATAAGTCACCTTGGATGTCAAGGGGTTGGTGTCCTATGTCTCTATCCAAGTACCTTAACGGTTGAGGGGTTGGTGTCCCGTAAACTCTCGTTAGTGGATTAAGTGTTTAACTGATGATTGGGGTCGGTGTCCCCGTGGGTTGTGATTGTACCGCGATTGTGATTGTATCGCTACTCCGGTTGAGATGGCTTGAAGTGTCGAAAGGACACTTGTTGAATTCGTGTATCCGATGAACTATTTTGGAAATGGAACTTGGTTAACGATCACATGTAAGGCAATATAATTGTTGATGTATCATGCAAATGTTTATGTTGTATAATGTGATTTATACATGTTTACTCTTTAAGTTTTTCATATGGTTTTTTATGCATGGGAAGGCTTAGATTGAGTGTTGGCAATGGGATTTGCTATTGGTACATGATGCATGTTGCATATGGTTTAATATTCTAGTTTTTGAAAGTGTTAAGTGCATGATTTTCAAGGCATGATGTTTCAAATGATGTTTTGAAGTTAATTGAAATGAGATTTCAATGTGGTTTGGGAAAACGGTTTTAAATGCATTAATGGTGTTTTGTTTTTGAGCACTCCTCACTAAGCCTTGTGTGCTTACGCTCTCTTTGTCTATCAATGTAGAGAATTAAAGGTTCAAAGGCAGCATGGAAGTGAAGGATCGAGAAAGACTTCGTTGTTGAAAGTATGTTTTCGAATTAAACTATAAGTAATGAGGGCAATAGGGGTTCCGTTACTAATTTGGGAGATGTTTTTGTTAAACTCCATGTTTAATCGTGTTTGAGTTGTTGTTTTAGACTTGTAAATGGCCTTTGAAGTTTGGTAATTGCTTTAAATTGGATTATGTGCTTTGCTTGGCTTGGTTTATAGGAAGCATGCCTATATTTTATGAATTGAAGCATGATGCTATGAATTTATATTGTTTCTGATATGTTTGGTAGTGGACTGATCCTTGGTAATGTTGGATATATGTTAGAAGCATGTTTATGTGGTTTGGATTGCATCAAAGTGTGTTAAAGCAAGAAAATTGGACATTACAGATCCAGGCATATCGGTACGCGTGCTCTTGTATCGGTACGAGTAAGCCATTCCAGGCTTAGCGTTTCGTTACGTGGGCTGAGTGTACCGGTACGAGTAAGCCTTTCTAGGCATAGCGTTTCAGTACGCGGGGAACCATTCTGATACGAGATAAGTGTAATTGGCAAGATGTATCGGTACACGAAGGCGTATCGATATGGGTTTTAGCTACTGGAATTTGGGGATTTTGAAATAGCAAAAATGTACTGATACGTATGTAAGTGTACTGATACGGCTAGTCGTTAATTCAGTTATTGGAATATTCTGAAGTTATGTTTTCTTATGTTTTAGTCCCTGAATGTTATAGATGTAATTTTTGAGTTTGGATTATCGGTTTGAGTTTATATTTGACACATATGCATGAAAAGCTGATTAATTAATTTCTGGTAACATAAAAATGGAAAATGTCCTTTTAATTTTAAAAAATTGCAGTTTGGTCCCTAAATTGCAATTACTCTCAATTGGATGTCTTATTGATGCCCGATTGAGTTAAGTTGTCACCCGTTGTGACTATGAACACATAGGATGATAATGTGTATCTAGATAAGATAAAACAAAAAAGGACATGTTTCGAGTATCTTTTTCATGGTTTACTTCGGTAAACCTAGTGTAGCTCGCTATGTTCGGTCTTGCGACTAAGCCGGGTCGGGGGTTATATTTGGTGGTATTAGAGCCAAGTTTACGAAAAGTGGGATAGGTATGTGATATTTGGGAGTTGGTATGATTGTTATATGTTATTGTAAGTTGTATTCTGTTGTTTGCTATGCACGCTGATTGTGTTATGCACGTTGATTACTTTATGCCATGTTGTGGGGAAATTTTGGGAAACCCATTACTTTATTACTATAGTCCGAAATGTTTTGATTTGAAATGAAAGTCTTGGATCCTTGCTTGAAGCTGGCCTGGTTGTTTTGTTTTTATATATTATCATGCCTTAGATATTTTTTAGCATGATGGGACCAATGAGAGATTTGTGATATGGTACGGTTGATGCTGCCGCTGGGCAGGGAAATCAGGAGGATGTTGTACCTCCTAGAGGGTTACCACCCCCTCTACCTAATCCACCTGAGAATGTGGAGCAAGCACCACCTACGCCAGTTGGGCCAGTGTTGGGTGATATGATGCCTTTGATACTGGCAATGACTGGAGCTTTCTAGATTGCTATTGCTGGAGCGCATGTGCCTACACCTGCTATTAGGAAAACGAGATTACCGTTGGAACGTTTGAGTAGTTTGGGTAGTGTTGAGTATCGTGAGTTGTTGCCTGAGGCATTCGAGCCATGGATGGCTAGTACAGCTCGTATTTTGGACCAGATGGGGTGTAATGACACCTGTAAGTTAGGATTTGTTGTGTCCTTGTTGCAGGGCAATGCTTACAGTTGGTGGACAACTATAACTACTGGCATAGAAGCCAATGGTGTAAATTGTGAGTTTTTCCAAGCTATCTTCAAGAAGAAGTATCTGTGAGTTAAATACTTGGATGACAAGAAGCATGAGTTTATGTCTTTGGTTCAGGGTGGTATATCCGTGGCTAAGTACGAGGTTCAGTTTGTTCGTTTGAACCAGTATGCCCCTGAGTTGGTGTCGGATGAGAGGCATCGTTGTGACTGATTTCATTATGGGTTAGTGCAAGATGTGAAGACATACATGCATTGACTACACCAATTTCAACGTGTTGTTTACACGGACGAAGAATATTGAGCAGAATCTGGGTTTATCATCTCGTATAAGTGGTTCTGGCTCGGGTAAGAGAGTGATGGACTCTAGTTACAATGGTGGTCAGTATAAGAAGCAACGGAACAAGTACCGTTCAGATGGGAGGCGTGGTGGAGGTAGTATTGAGCGTAGACTGTGTGGTCAGGGTACCCATGCTAGAACTGATTTTAACACTTATTGGGTGTGTGGTTCACGTGAGCACATGAGGCAAGATTGTCCGTGTTCGGCTCACGAGGGACAAGCTCCTACTGTTGCTGTGGCTAACACATGTTGGAGTTGTGGGTCGACTGATTATTTGAGATGCGATTGTCCGTTGTTAGCTGGTGGTGGTTAGGCTAGGGCACTTTTAGTTACACCGCAGCGGTGGCCGTGGTTGTGGTCGTCGACAATTTCAGCGTAAGGACAAGGGTCTGAGGACAGTTGCTCAAACCATTGCGATTCAACTAGAGGGTGGTGGTCTTGTGAGGGTGTACGCACATCACGAGGGATGCAATGACACCGATATGATTGTAGGTACATTCACTTTGCAATCTTTGACGATGTTTTCTTTGGTTGATTCTGGTACTACGCATTAATATATCTTGCGTGAGCATGCACATTTGCTTGATATGCCTGTTGAGGTGTTAGATGTAGGAATGCAAGTAACTAGTTCTTTTGGATAAATGGTTGCTACAAAAAAGTTGTTTAGGAGATGTCCTTTGACTGTTCAAGGTCATGTGTTTGCGGTTGATTTAATGGAGTTGCCATTTTCACGGCTTTGATGTAATCCTGGGTATGGATTGGTTGTCTGAGCATAGAGCTGTTGTTGCTTTTGAGACCAAGCAAGTCACCTTAAAACTTGCTAATGATTACGAAGTGGTAATCATGGGTGAGAACGTTAAGTTCTTGTCCAATGCTTTTTTGGCTCTAGAAGCGATTCGTTTGATAGATTCTGGTTGTGAGGCATTCTTGGCCTATGTTATGAATCTGGCAACAAAGGAGGTGCGTGTTCAGGACATACGTACGGTATGTGAGTTTCTGGGTGTTTTTCTAGAGGAATTGCCTGGTTTACTACTGAGTAGAGATGTTGATTTTGGCATTGAGTTGTATGAAAATACAACTCTAGTGTCTATTGCTCCCTATCATATGGCTCTGAAAGAGTTGAAGGAGTTGAAGACGCAACTATAGGAGTTTCTTGATCAAGGGTTTATTAGGCCTAGTGTTTTTCCCTGGGGTGCACCGGTGTTGTTTGTGAAAAAAAAGATGGCACGATGCGGATGTGCATCAATTATCGGCAACTGAACAAGTTGATGATTAAGAATAAGTATCATTTGCTGTAGATTGATGATTTGTTTGATCAGTTTAAATGTGCTTCGGTGTTTTCTAAAATTGATTTGTTGTTAGAGTACTATCAGTTGAAGGTAAAGGATGTGGATGTGCGTAAAACTACTTTTCGTACGAGGTACAAGCATTACGAGTTCTTAGGGATGGCGTTTGGTTTGACTAATGCCCTTGTTGCTTTCATAGATATGATGAATCGAGTGTTTCATGAGTTCTTGGATCAATTTGTGGTTGTGTTTATCGATGATATTCTTGTGTACTCATGTACCGAGGAGGATCATGATCGACACTTGTGAATTGTGCTTCAGGCTTTATTGGATAATCAGTTGTATGCTAAGTTAAACAAGTGTGAGTTTTGGCTTAGGGAAGTTGTTTTCCTTAGACATGTGGTGTCAGTCGAAGGGATTCAGGTTGATCCACCTAAGATTGAGGCGGTGATGGGTTGAAAGTCACTTAAGTCTGTTCGGGAGGTTCATAGTTTCCTTGGTTTGGCGGGATACTATTGTCGGTTTGTGGATGGTTTTTTAAAGATTGCTGCTCTTTTGACCAAGTTGTTGCAAAAGAATGTCCGATTTGAGTGGACGAACGATAGATAACGAGCTTTTGAGAAGTTGAAGAAAGCTTCGACGTAAGCTCTTATCTTGATTCAACCTGAGTGGGGTAAGGAGTTTGTGGTTTATAGTGATGCATCATATATTGGTTTGGGCTGTGTGTTGATGCAAGAAGGAAAAGTTGTGGCTTATGCATCTAGACAATTAAAGGTGCACGAGCGCAATTACCTTACCCATAATCTTGAGCTTGTCGCGGTTGTGTTTGATTTGAAAATTTGGAGGCATTACCTTTATGGTGAGAAATGTGTTGTTTTTATGGATCACAGGAGTTTGAAGTATTTGATGATTCAAAAGGATTTGAATCTTAGGCAATGATGATGGTTGGAGTTGCTTAAGGATTATTATTTGATGATTAAGTATTATCCGAGTAAGGCTAATGTTGTGGCTGATGCTTTGAGTAGGAAAGTTGCGGTAGAGTTGAGGGTGATGTTCGCACGAGTGTGACGCAAGATGAAGGTTTGTTGGCAGAGTTGCAAGTAAAGCCATCGTTGTCATAGTTGATTAAAGAGAAGCAACCTTATGATGATGCGTTGGTACCGCATGTTAAGGACATCATGGATGGAAATCTGAAAAATTTTCATTTTAATGATGACGGGGTGTTATGTTTTAAAGGTCTAATAGTGGTGCCTAATGATGATGAGTTGAGGTGTATGATTTTGACCGAGGCTCAAGCTAGTCCTTTTTCTATGCATCCCGATGGTACAAAGATGTATCAAGGCTTGAAGGAAGAGTACTATTGGGTTGGTTTAAAGAAGGATGTGGCTGATTTTGTTGTTAAGTGTATGGTGTGTCAGCGTGTTAAGGCTAAGCATCAGTTTCCTTTCGGGTTGTTGCAACCGTTGAGGATACCATAATGGAAATAGAAGAGAATCACCATTGATTTTGTGCCGGGGTTGCCCTTGACGCCCACTAAAAAGGAATCCATTTGGGTGATTGTTGATCGGTTTGCAAAGTGTGCACATTTTGTGCTTGTACATACGATGTATACATTGGATAAGTTGTCGGATTTGTACATTGTCGAGATTGTGCGTTTTCACGGTGTGCCTAAGTCTATAGTTTCAGATAGAGATCTAAGGTTTACAGCGAGGTGTTGGGAGTGTTTACCTCGAGCTTTGGGTACATGGTTGAGTTTTAGTACTTTGTATCATTCTAAAACGAATGGTCAATCTAAACGTGTGATATAGATCTTAGAAGATATGTTGATGTGTTGTATCATTAAGTTCCAAGGAACCTAAAGAGACAGTTACCTTTGATAGAGTTTACCTATAACAATAGTTATCATGGTAGTATACAAATGGCACCATATGAAGCTTTGTATGATAGAAAGTGTCGTACGCCTTTGTGTTGGGATGAGGTAGGTGAAAAATATGTTTCCTTGCCTGATGTGTTAAAGGATACAAATGAGAAGGTGAAACTCATTTGTGATCACTTGAAAGAGGCTTCTAATCGCCAGAAATCCTACAATTTGAAGCGTAGAGAGATTGAGTATGCGGTTGGTGAACTCGTGTTCTTGAAAGTATCGTCTTGGAAGAAGGTGATGAGGTTTGGACATAAGGGTAAGCTTAGTCCGAGGTTTATTGGACCGTATGAGGTTGTGGAACGTGTTAGTCTTGTTGCTTATCATTTGAGGTTACCTCTTGAGTTGGAGAAGATTCATGATGAGTTTCATGTGTCGGTGTTGTGGAGGTATAGTTCGGATCCATCGCATGTTATGCCCATGGAGGATATTAAGTTGTAACCGGATTTGTCCTATGATGAGGAACATGTAGAGATCCTTGATACCAGCAACAAAGTTCTCCATGGTAAGACGGTTGAGCTTGTAAAAGTGTTGTGGCGTCGTCGAGGTGCTAAGGAGGCCACGTCGAAAAGCAAAGTGAATGTGTTGAAGCATTTTCCGTATTTGTTTCCTTCAGGTAAAATTTCATCCTCAAAATTTTCTAAGTGAGGGAGAGTTGTAACACCTCGATTTTGGGCCTAGCGGTTTGTGGGCTAGTTAAACGGTCCGGTGGACCAGGTTAGAGACTCAAGTCAAATTCAGGATTGAATATTTTTTATGCGCGATAAAAAATATGGGGAAATAGTTTAAAATCTTCATTTAATATATAATAATTATTGGTGAAGTCAATTTTGGAAAATGAGGTTTGGAAATATGACATTTTGGACTAGTGACTAAAATATAATTTTGGAAAAACTGTTTTTAGTGATTATTTTGTAAAAAGTCAAAACTTTGAATATTTAAGGAGCTATTTTATTTTAATAATCTATTTCCCTTAATTTAGGCCTTTTAAATAAATATTTTAATTAAATAATAATTAAGGGTGAAGAGGATTTAATAAAAGAGGTTTAATTAGACAAACATTTTCTTATGTAACTTCTCTTGATCCTTAACTTTTCTCTCTACTTTCTTATTAGCAAAACTAGCTTTTCTCTTCTAAAATACCCAGAGATTTATTCCTTTTCATCCCACTTTGATTTCTAAATGATTTCCTTGGATTTCTACAACAAGCTTCATTTGTTTTCTTGAAGATTTCAATTCAATCTTGCCGATTAAGGGAAAAGAAAGGGATTAGAGGTAATCTTCGTTATTCTCCTCTAATCAAGGTTCTTTATTGAAATTCTTAAGTTCTTGACTCTTTATATATGTTTTCTATTAAGGTTTTATGATTTAATTAAAGAATATGATTAAACAAGGTTTAATTGATGGATTTGTGTGATGTTCGAATTGGATATGTTTTGTTGAGTTCTTGATTGATTCTAATCATGATTTTGATGTTTAATAATTTTGAGATAATAGTTTTAACATTGGAATCCCGAAACTATGTGAATCTCTAATTGTTTAGATTGATAGTTGTGATTTTGAAGAGTTGTGGTGGTTTAATGGTTGCTAGAGGTATAGGATGTTATGGGATGGTTTTTTATGTCAATTGATGTTAATCAATGATTGAAAGTGTTAGGTTTTGGCTGGGTTGAGTTTGGAGGTCAATCGATATTGTTTTCAGTTGTTTTAGATAGGCGATTGATAGCTTTTAGCAAGGCAATGTTGAGGAATTGCTTGCTGCGATTTTGAATGCATTAATTCTCCGTTGTAATGTGGTTAAAAAAGGGGAGGTCGGTCCGAAAGCTATAGGTGAAGCGTTGGAGGCTTTGAACGCTTGATTGAGCATCAGTGAATCAAGGTTTCGCATGTCGGTGAGTGAGAACGTGGATTTCAGCTTTGAAATATTTTAAAGGTGGTTTGAGAACTTAGATTTGAGCTTGAAACACTTGTCTAAGTTCGGAAGTAAGTATAAAGTGGTTTACTCTCTCGATCATGCTTTTACGAAATGGTTTATGCACTTGTTTTGAATTATTGGAAACCTAATGTTTATGCATGTTTTAAATTATGCGATATACTGTTTTTAATCATGAGATGATGATGGATGCACGTGGTAAGTGATCCATGTAAGTATATGTTTTATACTTGTGTTTAAAGCATGGTTTGTTGCTTTGGAAAATGGTTTTATGTTGATGCATATGAAAATAGTGAGGTATATGGTTATAATGAATTGTATTGGCAAGTGATGCGGTTTAAAAATATTATCAGATATAGTTGGTCGACCATAAGATTGAGTGCACTATAAATAAGTCACCTTGGATGTCGAGGGGTTGATGTCTTGTGTCTCCATCCAAGTACCCTAACGGTTGAGGGGTTGGTGTCCCGTAAACTCTCGTTAGTGGATTAAGCGTCTAATCGATGATTGGGGTCGGTTCCCCATGGGTTGTGATTGTACCGCGATTGTGATTATATCGCTACTCCAGTTGAGTTGGCTTGAAGTGTCGAGAGGACATTTGTTGAATTCGTGTATCTGAAGAACTATTTTGGAAATGGAACTTGGTTAACGATCACTTGTAAGCCAATATAATTATTGATTTATCATTCAAAGGTTTATGTTGTATAATATGATTTATACATGTTTACTCTTTAAGTTTTGCATATGGTTTGTTATGCATGGGAAGGCTTAGATTGAGTATTAGCAATGGGATTTGCTATTAGTACATGATGCATGTTGCATATGGTTTAATATTCTAGTTTTTGAAAGTGTTAAGTGCATGGTTTTCAAGACATGATGTTTCAAATGATGATTTGAAGTTAACTGAAATGAGATTTCAATGTGGTTTAGGAAAACGGTTTTAAATGCATTAATGGTGTTTTGTTTTTAAGCACTCCTCACTAAGCCTTGTGTGCTTACACTCTCTTTGTCTATCAATGTAGAGAATTAAAGGTTCAAAGGCAGCGTGGAAGCGAAGGATCGAGAAAGACTTCGTTGTTGAAAGTATGTTTTCGAATTAGACTATAAGTAATGAGGGCAATAGGGGTTCCGTTACTAATTCGGGAGATGTTTTGTTAAACTTCATGTTTAATCGTGTTTGGGTTGTTGTTTTAGACTTCTAAATGGCCTTTGAAGTTTGGTAATTGCTTTGAATTGGATTATGTGCTTTGCTTGGCTTGGTTTATAGAAAGCATGCCTATAGTTTATGAATTGAAGCATGATGCTATGAATTTATATTGTTTCTGATATGTTTGGTTGTGGATCGATCCTTGGTAATGTTGGATATATGTTAGAGGCATGTTTATGTGGTTTGGATTGCATCAAAGTGTGTTAAACCAACAAAATTAGACATTACAGGTCCAGGCATTTCGTTTCGCGTGCTCTCGTATCGGTGCGGGCAAGCCATTCTAGGCTTAGCATTTCGGTACACGGGCTGAGCTTACCGGTACGGGTAAACCTTTCTAGGTATAGCGTTTCGTTACGCAAGGAACCGTTTCGGTACGGGGTAAGTGTAATTGGCAAGTCGTATCGGTACACAAATTTAGGGATTTTAAAATATCAAAAATATACTAATACGCGTGTAAGTGTACCGATACGGCTTGTCGTTAATTCAGTTATTGGGATATTCTGAAGTTTTGTTTTCTTACGTTTTAGTCCCTGAATGTTATGGATGAAATTTTTTGAGTTTGGATGATCGGTTTGAGTTTATATTTGACATGTACGCATGTAACCTGATTAATTAAGGTCTGGTAACATAAAAATGGAAAAGGTCCTTGTAATTTGAGAGAATTGTAATTTGGTCCCTAAATTGCAATTGCACCCAATTTGTTGTCTTATCGATGCCCGATTGAGTTAAGTTGTCACCTGATGTGAATATGAACACATAAGATGATCATGTGCATCTAGATAAGATAAAAAGAAGAAAAGAGATGTGTTTCGAGTATCTTCTTCACAGTTTACTTTGGTAAACTTAATGTAGCTCACTTGGTTCGGTCTTGCGACTAGGTCGGGTCGAGGGGGTTATAATTCCAAAAGCCTCCCCACCATTCACTAACCTGATCTCGGCCACCACTTGGTCGTAGCCAACACTACCACCAACGCCACCGTTTGCCGTGGAGATCACCTAGAAGATTTGACGAACCTTAAGATTCTTCCCATTTTTTTGTTGTTTTCATCGCCATACGACATCGGTGAGAGTCATCACAAGCACTACCGTTCTCCCCGTGTAGAAACGATAAAAACTCGACCTTCCGATCGAGCATACACCATCATTCGTGTGTCGCTAGAGATCCGAGAATGACCCTTCAGTTTTTTCTTTTTCTGGCAATTTTACGTCGTTTCAAGCCGCGATAAGCAATTATAAGCTCTCCCTTTTTAATTGCTTGCGTTTTTTGCCGCTGTTAGTGGTGTTTTTTGACCGATCTAGGTTGCGCGTGGCGAGCACGCGCCACCTATAGGCAATTTCCGGCTGCCCTGTTGGCTACCCATCGATCTAGACCAGTCTGGCCTTTGAACCGGTCCAATTCTACCTTGAACCAGTCATATCAAACCAGGCTCAATGATAAGTTATTGGGTCGACCTGTTACTTAAGACCTAATGGCCTAGGGTCAAGCCCAAAACCCGAGTCCAAACCGAACCCGTATCTGACCCGAGTCTAACCCTCTTAAGCTGACTCATTGACTGAGTCAATCCAGTTGAGTTTACTTACCTGAGTCAACTCGCTCGAATCAACTTGTTGACTGAGTCAACTTGATCGAGTCAGCCCAGTTGTCCCGTTGACTAGTGACATCATCATGATGTCAGCATTGACTGATGATGATAGTGTGACATCATCGTTGACTGCTAACATCATCGTTGACTTTGACCAAAAAGTCAATTTTTTTTCCAAAAAACTCATATTATATGTTTTTTGACGTCTTGAGTCCGTTTTTGAACTTTTTTCGTGAATTTCTGAACCGAAAGCCTCCAAATCTTATGTTGGGACCAAACATGCTTATGCGTCTCATTATTCAATTTAAAGTCAATGCGATTATGACTGATTTCAAACTGTGGTTAAATGAAGGCATTCACATATCTTCGCATCCAAGATGTTAAGGATGTTGAATTTGGGTTTGAGAGTATTCGAATGTCGTTTCAAGGGTCGACCGATATAGCAAAGATTCAAGGTAATACATTACTACCTCTTGTGTGCTTTATGAGACATATAAGTAATTGGTTAATACATGCATGAATATGATTAAGAGTACTGTTAATTCTGCCTAAGTCAAATCGATTAAGAAAAATAAGAATGGTATTTTGGATAAGATCGTAATATCCGAATAAGAAATTGAATAAATCGAAAGGATCTTGAGTGCCATAAATTGTGAATAAGTCTATAAATCTCCAAATTTGATTAATAGTGTTGAAGGATTTAATGCTTGGAATAGTCGGTTATAAAATTGTGAAAATACCCTTGAGGTGTAAGAATGACCATAATACCCATGTTGATGAATATCGATCTGGAAATCTACACTTATTCTTGATTCATCTAGAAACCTCGTTGTACTTGGAAAGATACGGTAACAAGACTTAAACCTCTGAGAATGAAAAGTACTTGGATTTAATCTAAATTCTGAATAATCTCTGAAGAGAAATTTATGGGAAACTCTTTGTATGTCTGGATTAATCAAACTATCAGAAAATACGAGATTGATTACAATGACTTAAATGAGTGAAAGAATTAGTAATACTAATTTGGTCGAATTGGAAAATAACCAAAATGCCCTTAAGTTCTGGAATGAATGGATTGTTGGAAATACCAGAAGTACCTGAATGACTGAAACACCAATGAGTACTTAAATGATTAAAATTCATACGTGATTTGAAATGTGTGAAAGCTTGGAAATTCTGAAATGTTTGATAGACTGCAAAAGATTGTAATGCCCTTATGGGTTTGAAGCCTAACTTATGTAAATTAGTCATTCTTAATATTGTTACAGTAATAGAATATTACTGCACAAATGCATGTTCAACAATTCGAGGCTCGTTCATGGTAATTTGTGACGGTGACTTGTTCAACTATACCACGCAGCTAGAACTAAATATTGACCACGTGTGAGGGGTACCTATTTGAATGCTTGGAAAGTAATGCATTAATGAGATGTGTTTAATGGAATGGGCTTGGAAGCCTGACGTATGTATATAAGTCACTTCTGATAATGCTACAACACTGGAAGAATACCGCTTGAACATATGTTTGACTGCTTAGGGGTAGGTCTAGTGATGTCTTATGGAAGTGATTGGTTCAACTATATAATGCAGTTAGTATTGGGAAATGCATATGTGTGAAGTACATCTGTTTGAATACTTGGTAAATACCGAAAGATTAGGATCCATAAGTTCGACTGGATTTTGGAAACCTGATGAGAAACTAGAATTCCTAAGTTCTATAAATCATTATTTCTACCTTGTCGGGTTAAATTACCAAATTGCACATGAATATCAAAATGATCATAATGCCCTTGTAGGCTTAAACGACTGGATCACTCATGATATATCTGAATTCTCAATGATCTTGATGTATCAACTTCTAAATATTCGGTTTGAGCCGTTAGTACGAACCCTCTTTTTAATAGGGATCTCGTTTCTGAAATTAGTTCAAAATTTGCCAAAAGTTTCGTGTGTTCTCCTTTTGTAAATACTATGTATCTCCGAAAAATAAATTGTTCCATCTAGTGTGTTCCTTGTGTGTTACACGACTATTTTGCAAACTGTTTTACATGTTTAATTAAACTTGTAACACCCTCAACCCGGTCTGTAAGAAAATCGAAATTGAAGATGTCACTTTAAAACACATTCCAAATTTTTTTGACCGAATTATAAAATTTGGTCAAGTTTCAGAACTAGCTAACAAAATTTTCATTATAAACTTTATTACTACAAAAAGAAAATCTTACATTAGAAAACACGAGGATTGAGATTATTCATATTTAGTTATAACAATGTCATTTATTATCAGAACAGATAATTAAAATTAAAAATTATTCAATCCAGTGTTTATACCTTTACAAGAATATTGATCAAGTATATCTATTCATTTAATTAGGCTTTCAATGATCAATAAGGGACATTACTTATTATGCAAGGCATCAACTAGTCGAACCAAACTTATACATGTAAACATGAATATACTTCAACCAAGCATATGTATATAGACACTAAATGGAAGACACATATACTATGGTACTACAAGGCATATATCTTCTTTCTTGTTAGAAAAATTATTAGAAAATAACATATATAAGCGTAGCGATGTCCCTCTCTTTTTTCTTTTCATCGCTAAATAAAAACGAAGATTTTTGGAAAGGTGTTTTTGAAAGGTGTTTGTGATTTTTTATATAAAATATTTATTCCGTGGGGTTTTTTAAAAGAAACAGCATTTAAAAAAAATGGAGTCGCCACCGGCCACTTAGGTAGGCCGGACACCATAAAACCAGAGATTCAAAAAGACAGGGTTCGGGAGTCGGTTACGGATGGGGAAGGATTAGCATCCCCACACCGCCCAAAATTGGTACTTTAATAATTACCGCTTTATTAATATTGGATTTTCCGGATTAAAGTGACGATTATTTTAAAATTCGGTCATAATTGCAAATAAATTTTAAGGGTCCCGTTACCCGAGAATAAACGCCCAACCACTATCACTACGCTTGATACTGGCCCCGTTTATGCTCGGATAAAAGGACACCGCATTAACAATTTATATCTCGATATGCAATCTTAGTGGGCAAAATATAAAACATGGCAAATAATTTAAATGCAATAAATATTGACATAACAGAATACTAATCTAACATAAATGATATACTAAACTAAAACATGCATATATACATATTATTCTAAACGATAGATAAAAAATAACTTTAACAAGTTAGAACAACAATGTAGGAATAATTACGTTATATGTAAACGAACAAATATTTAAAAAGACATACATGCTATTAATAAAACATATTTCAACATATACGAACAATATATTATACAATAAAGAAGACACACTAACACGTAACCTAAAAGCCAAGGAAACATACAATGTGTACAAAAATACAAGAACATGCTGTTTTACGAGTCAGATAGAACATAGCATGCTTTAATGCGAATAACCGGATAAAAACATGACTATCATAAGCTTAACACATATATACCTATAAACATAAAATACGAGTCATATGTGAGGGACATAAAATAAAATAATAGGATATCAATATATACGGTTATAATACGAACATGAATATTTACAAAGAATACAGGATCAAAATGAAAGAAAAACAAAAGTCATAAGGCGAAAATTAAAGAACAAAGAATATGTAATTTAGGGACGAAATTGCGAAACAAACAAAACCTAAAAGGACCAGAATTGTAATTAGACCAAGGGGCAGACTCAAAATGAAAAATTCAAAAACGCGGGATGGTTAAGGGCGTAATTTTACCATTCAAAAACTGATTCGGTGTAATTTAAGGACTAGATTGTAAACTTTTGAAATATCAGGGGGACTGGATTGTAATTATACCATGCAAATGAGACAAAAACGAAAATATTGAAAACGCGGATGATTAAGTGCGTAATTTACCCATTTAGAAAAATAATAATAACTATAAAAGCCCCCCTTTTAGGCCGAAAACAAAATTTTGGTCATTCGTTCATTTTTCTGGTTTTGGTAAGAACCACGTTCTTCATTTTCTCTCCCTTGTTCTTCTCTCAAAACCCAGACTCGGCGGCCGCCGTGTGTTCTCTCTTCCGCCCCGCCGCCGCTAACCGGTGCCGGCGTGACTCCAAAACACACCAAAACAACCCCCTCTTCATCCTCAATACGAATCCTAGGTTGGATTCAGAGGATATACCTCTATTCGCCCTAGATCTAGGAAATATGAACCAAAAAAATATTTTTTTAGACCAAAACAAAACTACAAAGGGTCTTCTCCTCCCTTTAGTTCACCAGATCTGGCTTGTAGAAGCCGAAAGGCTTATCACTGAGGAAAGGAAGACCCACAAACGACGCCGGTAAGACTACTCTCCTTTTTTTTCTGTTTTTTCTTTCGTATATGCATGTAAAGAAAACAAGTAAGAAAAAGAGAGAAATATTTACCACTGGACTGTCTTTTGATTATCACTTGACTGGTTACAATTTTTTTTGTTTCTACAAGATCTCTGTTCTCCTTTTTTTTTGTTACTACTCTCGTTCTTCCCCGTTACAAAAGTTCCCGTTTCATATATATTATTGCCTCTGTTTTTGTTGCAAGTTGCATCTTGCTTTTTTCAGATCTGAACTGAACTGACAATTTTGCTTGTTGTCTTGGACATGTTCTGAACACGGGATCAATATCGGCGCGGTGGCGATATGGACGATCGCCACGACCAGACGTGTTCTCGGCCGTTAGATCGATCCGATCTAACGGTCGAGATGGCTTGAAGAACGATCGGCTGGATGAAGCCTCGATTTGATGAGACGGCTTCGATTTTCGCCACGTGGAGCTCCGCAATGAGGAGTCGAACGCGTGGATCTTACGCGCGGGATGATGTTAAAGCGACCGCGCGTGGACCACACGCGCGTGGCACTCGAACGGTCCATACGTGTGGAACACGCGCGCCGGCGAATATTTTTGACTTCCTGGTTGCATCGTGGCCGTTGGATCAGATCTTGATCCAACAGCCCACAGTTACATGCACATTGTAATTAGATAAGATTCAGATTTGGGCCAACCGGGCCTTGTAATTGAATTTGCAATTGGACTTGGACTTCATTTTTATTTGGGTTTAATATATTTAATTTTTTCATTTTACCAGCCCAATATAATTATAACAGCAATATATATACATACGAAAATGTATACTTATATTATACAATCATTAATTAATATAATATTCTAGCATACGTACGTATAATCATACATATAATTAACATAACATCTATATATTAATCAAATACGCTCATACTCTAGATACATACGCGACATACATACACCCCTAATACGTATACATAGCTTATACATGCGCACACCATCTTATATTAGTAACATTCATATAATATAATAAATATACATGCAATATTAATATATTTACAAGTGAAAATGAGTGATTACAATAAGCATTCTTGCAGGCACATAAATAGTCGATCCAAAATCAACAAGCAAAACATCTAATATCACCATTACATACCTTAATGCTTTTAGAGGTTCAAACTTCTTTTTTTATTTTACCATAGACACGTATCCAAGATTTTATCTCTATAATTAGCAGGCATTCAACCAATAGTTTGTGACTTAAATTCAAGTTCACCTCAAACATAGTTTACCCCAGTATAACATATTACACCAACATGTAACTATGCTCAAAATCCCTTTGACAATGATATCTAACAAGCAACTAATGGATCTGATAAACCATTTGCATATACTAAGTCTTTTACGATGCACATACCATATAGCAAGGGCACTTTGTAAACATGGTATTTACTTAACATAATTTTCCTTGTACCAGTCATATACTATACGAAAACAAGCTACACAATTTAACCATCTTATCACATTCAGCCACATGTTTTAAAATCAAAGGTTGTCTTGTTAAACATTGTTTACACAATTGCTATTAGACTTATACAATTACCATATGCCATAATTCTAGGAGTCACTAAAGAAAGCATTAACGATAAACAAAAGTCTTGGAAAGTGACTTACAACCTCTAATCACGAATCAAACTCAAAGCTTCTACATCCTGAAAATGCATGACAATGAATGAATTAGGCTTATATAGCCTAAGTGAGGTAGTAACATTAGAATATCAAAGCACAAGGCCAACAATATCAAATAGAAATTCAAGCATACAAACATAAGATATTCATTTAGTACTTAAAACTTAGTCTTAGTTTAAGCAAGATGTTTGTTGAAAGCTTTATTAGAGCTCAAGTCTTTTAAAGTCTTTAAAGACAATCCTTCAAGGATTTAACTGAGTTCATTCAGAAATTTCTTATCGGGCTTATTAAAGTTTCAAAACTTATCTGATTGTAGCCTTAGTAAGGCTTATTAAAGTTCTTATCAAATCTTATCAGAGTGTTTAACAAAGCTTATTGGAGTTCACAACAGAACTTGTCTGAATTCATAACATTACTTATCAGAGTTTCTTTTCGAAGCTTAATCTATGAATTCATATCATTTAAAATGTTTGCCTTGGATCACATTTGGACATGGGTAGCATTGGTCCGAGTTTGACCGTATTGGTCTATATTACACCTAGCTCAAAGCACATAGCAATGGCTAGTGTAAGAAACATAACAAACCTAACTTATCCACTATCCAACTAAATTGTCGCCAATCTTTGTATCATATCCCCTGTTACCTCCTACTGTTGCCAATATATCACATATATAAAAGGGCGTCCCCTGAGCCGTAGCTCATGGACCGTAGTCCCTAAAATATATACTGTTGCACCATGCCAAATTGTCCAAGGTCTTTCATTTCTCAGGAAACTTACGTATTTTATGCTTTGAGGTTAGGAGGTATCTTATTTCACAAGTAAACTTATTGCTTCTTTCTTAATGACGTATACTATAAGATAAGCTTTTAACTCAATGGAGCATTAAAGATTTATGAACTTACATTATAGAGATTGAACTTTGTGTATAATATTTGTTCCTTTATAGCTTTTGAGGTTAAGATATATCTTAGGACAAAGGTAAACTTTATCTCCAGAATTATCAAATTCATCATATCTTACAGTATTTAAGGGCTTATTAGAGACATGAAGTTTTAGCCTTAAAGCAAGATCTTATCAATTTAATATTTTATGGCAAAAGATTCATACTATAGTCTCTAAATTTATAATTAAAGTTTAATACCATGTACCATACATAAAAGCATAGCAAAGAAAATATGCATATAAAATGCTTCATACCGAAATCAAAATGATTTGCAGAGATGCTATGCTTGAATGCCCTTCCCCGTGTTGCTCTATTTGAGCCTTATGCACAATGTGTATGTTAAATGTAATTCAATCACGATATCGAATGTTTTAAACAAAAGAAAATATAATTGGAATAACTCCGTGTCACCCTATACAACGACAACTACAATCACCTCTTACCCGAAGTTTTGGGATACCTGAATCTACAATCCTATCATTCTTCTCAATCAATTCCATTTCCTAGCCTTCCTTATTAATGTATGCACCTCAAAATGAATAACAATTCATTACTAACCAAGACAATCTTTTATACATATACACTCATACATACTTATGCATATAACTGTCCAATTTCATAAGTTTACATTTATGTGCACAAAATAGCCCCTATCCTTCTTATATACATTCAAAACAATCTACACACTTGCAACAATCCAGCAAGATCTTTCTAACATACCATAGACAAATTTTCATATGTATATACGTATATAAAATGCTCGAAATAGGGAATTTGAAGATATTCTTTCATATGTATCCATTAAGATTGCCTTCTAATGTCACCATTAACTACATTAAGCCCTACTTCAAATTCAAGACTTATATACATACATAATCATATTTTCATTCAAATACATTATGCATAATCACTTAAATTTCCATTATCAAACACATATCCAGTTCGAATTATGTCTTCAAGACTGCAAATCATATGTATCCATCCTTAAATTCATTTAAGTAACTCATTATATAAACTTCTATATAGCTTCAAAAAGTAAGAAATCTCCTTACCTTCTAGCTGAATTGTTTGATTTGGAGAGGCTTCCACATCGTTTCCAAGAGTGGTTGTCCCCAACAAACTTAAATTTTCCTGCCCTTCAAGATGATAGCCTCGGTTTGGAGAAGATGAGAACAATCTCTCTTCTGTTCTCTTCCAAAACTGAGTCACCCCTCACTACACATGGTTTTTCTTTCCATGTGACAAGTGTGCATGTCCCAATCTTCCTCAAATTTTACATGCAAATCCCACGGTTTTTATAATTATCAGTTTAGTCCCTTTTCAATTAATTATCTAGGTTTTCTTTCATTTCATACGGGTCCCAATTCTTTGCATAATTCTTCTATACAAAAACTTTTATGGCCAAAATGACTAGTTGCTTAATGTAACATACTCTTAGACCCAAATTTGGGGATATTACAAAACTAATTATGTGCACGTGACTGACATGCCTGATTTCGCATAAACATAACATGTTTCATGAATTTTAGCATGATTATTATTGTATGTCTGGTGTATGCCCTAGTACCCGATATGATAAGCATGTTCTATGCTTACTATTATCATTGTTATTATTGCATATTGTAATGCTGCTTGGACTGATTCACTGGGTACTTGGGTTATGATATGAAGTGTTTTAAGGTTCAGCCCTGATCCGGCTGGTAATTCCCCCGTATAAGGTTCCTATGCTTCGGTTAGGGTAATTTCGCCCGTATTAGGTTCCTAGACTTTGGCTAGGGTAATTCCGCTCGTATTCTAAGGTATTCTCTTAGAATGGTACCCACGCCCAATGGGCTTGGGTTAATGCATATACATGATATTGTACTGAGGAACTGTATACTAGAGTTCGGTTAGAAGGTAGATAGAGAATTAAAATGAACCTTACTGCTACTTGAATTATGTGCACGCGCAATAAAATGTTTATTGCATTGTTGCATTTCATGTATAAACTTTGCACTATTGGAACACACTAAAATCCTTGGTTTAATTTCCTTAATCCATCATTCTTCTAACTCTCTGGACGATAGACTCCTCGCCAGATGCTCAATGGCCAAATAAAGAACAATTCTGTTATCTTCCAATATAACGTTTCACTGAAATATCGAATCGTAAATGGAGACTATTGTTACCTGGAACATCATGAAAATGTTATTCTTGCCATATACCTGCATGTGCTTTGTAACACCCATTTCCCTGTCAGGTAGAGAATCGGGTCGAAAAACGTTATCGAAAAACATATTCAGAAGTCGAACACTTAATCGAAGTCAAAAATTCATTCAGAAGTTCTAATATTCTTATTTAAGGCTTAGTGGACCTAATTACCAATTATTGACTCAATACGGGGTCGATTTTAAACTTTTACAAACTTAGGGACTAAGTTGAAAATTTTATAAGTTAGCGATCCTAATCCAAATTCTTTATTACCAACTTGTAACTAAACTTACCAATTATTAATATGTGAAGTTTCATTACTATCGGATGTTGTTAACCTAATCAATTAGGCCGTATAGTTATTAGTGACCAATTTGTAAATAATCCAAAACTTCTCTTTTTTCCTTATAAAAGAATTAACTAACACTGTATCGATACCCTAAGGGCTGTATCCATACACTGAGCATAATTCCATTTTTCATCCCGATACAGCTAATCCCGTATCGATGCGCGTTGACCCCGTACTAGTACACTCTAAGATCGTATCGATACCATTTTTCATCCTGAATTCCAGTGACCAAATTCCGTACCGATACACCCAAACCATATCGATATTCCCTGTTTGACTAAGGTTGACTAGACCAATTATGCAAGGGCCGTATTGATACGCCATCACCCGTATCGATACTCCCTAACCTGTAATGACGAATTTTTACTAGTTTTTAATCGAATCAACCTAGCAAACGTTGTCCATAGTTTACCAAATTTTACCAGCTTTCCAATAAACAATAATTCCAATAGTATGCAAATTTTTAAAGCATTTCGAATTCGTTTACTAGGATTTTACTATTTAGTACATTAAGGCCCATTTTAACTAGCTTGCTAAGTCCAAAACGCACCAACACGCACATACATCACCTAGACATTGTTAGGCTTATATAAGCACACCAAAATAGGTCATTACAACTTATCTAGCCTTATGCCACCTGTAATCACTAATTTTGTTCGGGGTGAATCCGTCTTTATTTTTTGTTCTTTACAATAAGGGGCATATATATATGTTGCTACTTGCTATCGTAATATGCTATTTATTATCATATTATTTTTATATCTAAAAAGAAAACCTAAATATTACTAGTATATTACATTGTCATTATCTTATTATTATTACTTTATTATTATTATTACTTGCTATTATTTGTTATTATTATACATTGTTACTATCAAACTAAATCAAATTAAAAAAAGAGACTAAGTAAAAAATACATGCTCAACTATAATATAATACAAGCCTAATACCACTTTAATTAAATAATAAAAGTCCATTCATACAAAAAACCTTTAAAAAACAAAAAAAATAATATTACACTCAGCCAATTTAGGGCCCTAAATGATTAAAATCCTAATGCTTCTTTTCCCATTTGCAGCAGCCACCAGAATCCCTTGCTGGTCCCCAGTCGACAACCCTCTTCACTCTCCTCAACTGACCATTTCTGCACCAGCAAAGACAAAGCTGGTCCCAACCGGCAGCCCGTCATCTCTCGACACCCTCACATGCACCAACAAATAGCAACAACCATGTCAGAGGGTCAGATAGATACAAACAAAACGTGGGCAATCAAGGAATTACAACAAAAAATTCAGCAACAAATAGAAGTTTAGATTTTTATTTTCATATGCATATTCACTGTAATTCTGGCTATAAAAGCCGAACCCTAAACAGTGTAATAGAATATTCAACTATCAATGGAGATAACATAGAATTTCTGAGTTCCTTTTCTATTTGCAATTCGAAAAAATAAAGCATTCAAACAATCCATAGAGAAAGAAAAGCATTTCAAAACTTCCTCATTTTTTTTTCTTTTCGATTAGCAAAACAAGTGCATTTTTTACAGTCCATACAGGGGCAGATTCAAACACCAATAGAAAAAGCAGCGTTCTCAGATTCTCTATTCTTTAATTCTTCCACCTTTCCAAATCAACAAAGCTAAACAAAGAGAGTTTTTTTTATCGATATACAAAAATGTACTCCTAGGTTTATTCGGTTTTCCTTGTTTTTTGGTTCGAATCAAAAAGAAAGAGAGAAAGGAAGGAAGCTTATCCCCCGGCTTTGACAAATTCTGGTGATCGGAGCTCCAACTTGGTAATCCCAACGGTGGAGATGGTCGTCCCAGGGAGGAGATTAACATATCCCAGAATCGTCTCGATCCAACAGCGGAGTATGTAGATCGACGGCGAAGAACTCGGAATGTTTTGATGGTCACCCACCTAGGCTTTTGGCATTTTTAGCGACCGGAGCTTCATTCCGGCAATCCCAACGGTGAATAGAAGCGCTGGGGAGTAACATATCTGAAAATCGGACCGATCTAACGGTCGGTCGCTCAGATGGGCAAGAAAAACCGATTCGACTGCTCTAAGGGTTTCGAGGTCTTTTAGGCTTTTTGGGAGGAATTGAACCTGTAGAAAAGAAGAGGAGGATGAAGGGAGTCTTTTAGTGGCGACGGCAAACCATTCCGACTACCGGAGCGACAACGGCCGTGGGATGAGGCAGTGGCTAGGGTTCAGAGGTTTCTGTTATGAGGGTTGATGAAGAAAGGGAAGGCAAATAGGGAACAACAAGGGGTTTATCCCTTTTTGGGATAAAACCGAGTGCATCGATTCACTTGGCGGCCCGCTCTAGACCCGGGAACCGACCCGACCTTCCCTTCCAGCCCAGGCCAGTTTGAAAGCCCAAAATCAGTGGGCTGATGGTACTCTCTTCCAACCCTTTTGAATTAGCCCAAATCTGATTAATGAAGTGTTCATTTGTTATGATATATGTATATATTATGTGATGTAATTTATACTTAGTTTTTATATACCTTTGTAGTTTATATATAATTCCAACATACGTACATGTATGATATTTACCTATATAAGGTAATATATAATATGTTTTTTATAAGGTATGCAGCACGTAGTTTCTTATATGTATATAAAGTATAATATAGTTTTATATAGCATATAATTCTTACATGACATGATATCTAGTTTTTCTTCTTAAAATATATAAGATATAATTTTTAAAATATAATATAAGCTTTTATATATAATATATATATAATATTGTAATTTTTCTTTAAATATAGTTTCATAAAGCTTATAATATATATAGCCCTTTTTTCAATATATAATATAGTCATCTTAAATGTATAATATATGTAACCTCCAAAAGTGTATAACACACATAGTTTTCTTAAAATAATACGCTTTTAATATATAATGTAATTTTAGTATAATGTGTTTTTAATATATATGCATATAATTTGGGCATTTTGGTGCTTTAGGCTTAGTTTGTTTGATTAGTTTAGTTTGGGCCTCTTTTTGGGCTTGCTACCTTTTTAGTGGTTTGGGCCCTAGGTTTTATGGCCCAGGTAAAAGTTTTTGGGCTTTAGATTAGGTTAAAGGAATTGGTTTAATTAATTTAGATCGTGTGCTCGTCTCATAGGGGCACGATTCTCAAACTAATTAAATTAATTCCAGGTTTAGATTTCTTGGAGCTTTAGTTAGATTAAGGTTCGAATTAATTTAATGAATTTTAATTTGCTCTTGGCTTATTAGAGTAAATGTTAAATTCATTAAGTTAATTGAGCGTTTCTTAATGGATCTTAGGATAAAATTAATTTCAAACTTAGATTGACATTAAATTTCATATTAATTATCATAATGTGTTTGAGTTTTAGTCGTTTAGGGCTAACTAATTTAGGGTTAAACATTAGAGTCACCTAGTTAATAATTAGATCACCATTTGGGCCTTCCATAATTTGTGCCTTTTTAGGTTAGGACTTTTAGTAGGTCCTTGTGTGGTTAATTTTCAAGTCTTTGTTTGTCATTCTCTAATTGTCATTCATAGGGCCCATCAATTTTGCATTAATTAACCTGAATCATAAGAATGGGAGGTATTCATTACTTCCGATATTTAGGTCGTAGCAGTCCGAGCTTAAAGGATGTTGGCCAAATATTTGAATTAATCCTTACCAACTCAAGGCAAAATTAAAACTTGACAAAGTCATTAAACCATTCCTTAACTGTTTGCACCATGCATAAAGGTGACGTGTGAGATTCGAACCATAAATTAACACGACAGTCGGGCTTATTCGATGTCATTTTAATTTATGGTCCGATGTATCATCAACCTTATTAATTAAATGTCCAATTAATTTGAACCCAAAAATTTGACGAAGCCCGTTCAATCAAGGTTAATTTCCAATTAAGGTCACTGAATTAAATTATTTTCAAATTCTGACAATTTTCTTCGATTAAAAGCAACAAATATTTTGGTACCGATTTTCGGGCGTGATAGGGGTGTTGATCCTTCCCAACACGTAACCAACTCCCGAACCCTTTCATAATGAATCTCTGGTTTTGTGGTGTCAAGCCTACTTTATCCAAGTGGCCGGTGTCAACTCCCAGTTTTCAATCAATTTTCTAAAGAAAAAGAGTTTTCAAAAGAAATCTCTTTAAGCCAAGATTACAAAGAAAGGATTTTTGGGGATAACCTGTAGCACTGAACTTATACTTTTTTTTCAAAAAGGTTTTTTCGGAAAAACGTCATTATAGCTTGGCGACTCCGCTGGGGAACAATTTTGTTTTTGCAAAACAAAATGAGAGTTAGGCCAAATAAAATATTTGTTTATTTATTAATAATGGAAGGTTGTCGCAATTTCAAACGATTCTAGTGAGGTTGATCTTTTCTTGAAAATGTAGCTACAATTGAACGGGCTTTGATAATTGGTGGCCTTTGAATTAATTTTTCATTTATTTTCTAAGGAATCACCGACATGTGTTGCACCATTTCATCAAGCTCTATGCTTGAGCTCCATCCCTTAAGTGTGAGTGAAACGCCACATACCCACGTGAGCATCTCTCAACGGGTCGGTAATTCACTTACGAAATCCACACATTTTTGACATGTGAGCAGCCCTTCACATCACTAGGCCGTGCTTTCCTTCGAACTGAAACCAATTTGCAAGCTTGTAATGAGCCAAAATTGGGGTTCTTGTTGCCTTAGTAGGTGATAAGATAGGTTCGGGTACCCCAATTAGAACCGAACCCATGTGTGTGAATCTAAGAAGCCCACCCTGTTAGAGCCATGCGGATAACCTTAGCGAACTAAAATTTATGGGGTTAGGGTTTTTGCTTTAATTGTTTGCCTTTTGGTTAATTGGTTTGTGTTTACTTTTTATCGTTTTCAAAATGATTGCTTACCTTATGAATAATAGACTTCTGTTTGTTTTCATTCCGTTTCCTTTTACCTTTTTGCATATATTATCATATCATGAAGAGCACATTGAGTTAGAAATAGTCTGAAATTAAAGACTAGATTAACATGAGATTTGGTTCGTAACAATGATAAGAAGGATCCCGATGTACAAATATGGTTAGAAGGAGAGCAATTACGACGGGGACAGTATTCCTATAAGGTTCAGGTCAGCAATACCAGCCGAAACCTTCATGTGATGATGGTCGGGATTACGAGGAGAGAAATGCTTTCAAAGTCAACAGTTGTTCTGTGATTGCAACTTTGATTTGACCCCGACAATTGAGAAATACCAAGTCTCGCAAGGAGATCAACGAAAACCATGCCAAACAAGAACGAGGCCTTCCGGGGTAGGATCAAAAGTTTCTTGGACACTTTGCCATCTTGGGTCGACAATCAAGTCTCAACTTAGAACAGTGAAGAATATTTCAAGTCGGAAGGAACTTCTGACTTTAGTATACGTTGAAGGTTGAATTTGGCGGGACCCTCTCCGAAGAGCAAGTCAAGTGTACCAAATACCGACATTGGAGCGACTATAATTTGCCGCCTACACCACTTGGGGGCAAGACCAAGAATTGGCACATTTGATAACTCCAATACAAGAGATCACCCAAGCGAAAGACGTTGCCAAGCTTTTAAGAATGAATAAGAGATTGATTGGATCTTGGAGAAAATCGTCGACGTAGATGCTAACTTAGGACCGTTTGCAAAGTGGGTTTTCTTTGGCTATTGTAACGAAACGATATTCCCATTAATGCGAGTCATTTAATGATGACATTTACCGAACTCAGTGCCGCTCTTTGCATTCATTCATGTTTTCATAGTAGTATCAGTTTGTGACGTATTTTTGTTCAAATAACACATTTTTGTGCATTCACATACATCATATGCATAACTAGCTGGGAAAAAAATTCTCCTCAGAAAAATATGAGTAAAGATGGATTGACTTCTAACCAGTTCGACTACAGAAAGATGAATGAGCTAGCAACTAGGGTAACTAGACTCGAACAACTTCATGAGCAATTGGTTTGGAATTAAAGGGAGACAACATCATATGTGAAGAAGTTCTAAGAGGAAACAAGGGGGACTTGAGAGGGAAAACGAGAATATCACCCTACTGCCAATCTCACATAGGGAGCTGTACTCACAATTGTACAAAGCAGACTTGGTCCGGCCTTACCATGTGGTGCCCTTCAACCCACCCTACCATTCTTAGTATAATGCCAATGTTCAAGGTCATTCTATCGAAAGTCGTGTGGTATTTAAGAAGTTGAAGTCTAGAGTATTGCAGTTGGGAGAACCAAGCATAACCGATTAGAAGTGATATGACTTCCCGGGTCATACGAAGAGTTCCTGACCAAACAATTAGTTTCATGGTCATTCTTATCGTTAACCACACTCATTTGCGAGACCCTCGAAGGTTCTTCACCCGATCTCGATGATATACACAGACTTGCTCCCAATACTTGTTAGAGCAAAACTTCTAGCTCTAGTTCAGTCTATACCAAAGAATCTTCCTTATCCCGATGGTTATGATGCCAATGTTGTGTGTGACTACCATAAATGAGGTACGGGCCACACCGCAGAGGATTGTGGAGCTTTGAAGAATAGGGTCCAAAGTTTGATTAAGAGCGGGATTTTGAAGCTTTAAGGAGGAGGGTGATGGAGATGATCCCTTAGAACTTCGTTGGATAAAGAGGTTATATGTCTTACACATCGAGAACTTCGGTGGATAAAGAGGTTAGCTGTGTGTTATGAGTTTACCCCAATATTAGAAAGTTCAAGACTAGTTTCACTTGTCTAAGAGAATGATTGCTCATTATCACTATGTAGTAGTTCAAGATACGTTCACGAGTGCTTAAGCAACTAATCTCGCTATTGCTCTTCTGATAAGGATATTTATCAAGTTTCGGAAGAATTCTTTCGTATTCGTGAGGGAATGTTGGTAATGCAAAAGATGGTTATCCCACATTGAGTGGGTAAATATCATTTGAAAGATATTTATGCCATTCATTCTCCCATCCCTTGTGAGTGATAGAGAACAAGGGGCAATCTCGCGCGCCGCTGCCGCTGCCGCTACCGTCGTCCGTCTCGTGCTCGTGGTTTGTGATAATACGTGTCAAAGACACGTCCGCGCATTCAGAGAATAAAAAAAAAGTTGTGAAAGAATGTTTCTTTTGGTTTTTATATTTCATTAGCTATATTGATTTCTATATTTCATTGTTGGAGTTACAAAGGGCTGGAAATTAAACTACGAACCTGGACGCTTTTGGGTCAGGTTTATCTGTTTAATTCAGCATTTAAATTCAGATGTTACAACAGTTTCAAGGTTTTAATCTCTGAATTAAATCAGATTTTAATTCTAATTTATTTGGACGTTTCTACCCCTGGACATAGCCTATAAATAGAGAAGCAAGTAGGCTTCTCAATATATCCAATTCACTCAGAAAATATTCTCTCAAAAGCTCTCACAGCTTACTTTTATCTTCAGTGATCAGAGGAGCAATACCACCGCGGTTCACTCCGGTTTCGGGTGTACGATATCAGGAGCGACCGTGTTAACCTCGAGTGACGATCCGCCTATTGCAGCGATTACACACATTGGGGCAAATTCGTTTCTAAGGCAGTGGTTTCACCATGACACGGTTACGAGTTTCGATTATTTACTTATTTTATTATATTTTCTGTCAGTGCTTACGGTGTAGTTTTGCAGCAATATAAATCCAACACTATCAATTATACGACCCTTACCCTTCTTCTCCAGCTTGCTGAAGATGTAGAACGTTTTAGATGATGTCTCGCCGCAAATATGCAGGGATCTTTGTCTTCACCGCCGTAGATTTCGCAGTCGCGTATGACATTGCAGGGTAATGGTTCGCCTTTCGCCTTCTTCGTTAAGTAGCATTGAATCAGCTCATCTTCGGTTGGTTTGAATCGGAAACCTATGGGAATGTTGGTCATGCTGGAAACCATAATCTTTTTGGTGGCGATGGAGTAAGGAAAAGGATGTGGTTTATTCAAGTTAAGGAAACCTAATAGCCAAATGCAAAGTGTTTTGACATTTTTATTTTTCACACATCCATTTATATGAGGGACGGATGCACATTACTTGTGCGAGGGGAAACTTTAGTGGTTTAATTGCATTTTTAACCATTGATAGTTTTAAAATTATTATAATTAAGTCTTTGTCCTTCTCAAAATATTGCAACTAAATCATTGCCCCTCCCAAATTTTTTGGTTTAATTGACTTTTAGGATCTTGTTAGTTTTAAAATTAATGAAATTAAGTCACATCTCAATATTTTATTTTAATTATATTTTAGTCCTTTAATTTCAAAATTAGAAAAATAAAACCCTAACTCCCTTAATTTTATAGTTTAATTGCTTTTTAAGACCCTACTCATTTCAAAGTTAAGCAATTTGCCCCCTCATGAGTGAATCATGGCCCTATTCTTGATTTATATACATATAGGTAGGGTGTTTACAGTTAATTGGTTCACAAGAAATTAAAAAATATGCCATGATATCTGAAATTCGATATATCTTTTAATTTTTTTAGGTGAAAAAATGAGAGTAATTGTTACCATATGCCTCGTTAAAAACCTCCATAAACTTAAATGGAAGAAAAGAGTACACATAGTAACTCGTACATAAAATCGAGAAATCAAAAACTAAACTAGAAAACCAAAGAAATCTAAACTATAACAGTACCCAACATACTCATAATCCAACTAACCACCTCTCAAAATGTCTCCCTGCAGCAGCGGTAGAATCCATCCTGGTGGTTCCTCAAGCTCCACACATTCGGTCGTATTTGGATCCGCAGATTTAGCCAATCCGTCCGCTACACTATTACCTGTTCGAGATATATGCTGCAATTGTACTGACCAATTCTGCACTAATAGAGCAGCTATATGTTCCAGAATAGTCACCCGAGCACCACAATTGTGAGCTTTCTTAATTTCCTTAATGGCCTCCAAGCAATCGAGTTCTACAATAATTTGGCGACCCCCTATTTTCCATTCACGTAGTAATCCCATGTACACACCTCAAATTTCAGCTTCCATGACTGAGCATATTCCGTTAAATTTAGTATAGCCCAGTTTCCATTCACCAGCATGATTTCTACCAACTCCACCACAAGAGGCGAAACCAGTCTCCCAATTCCATGCCCCATCGGAATTAACTTTTAACCATCCGGTTGGGAGAGGGTGCCATCGCGAGGTGCTTGGTGCTGGAGAAATTTGCAGTACCAAGCGAGACGCTTCCATAGCTAATGCTAGACATGTTAATTCTGCAAGATGCTTACTACGGTCTAATACGGATCTTGTATCCTCCATCGGGGAATCAAACACAATTGAGTTCCGATGAAGCCATATATTCCAAATTATGCAGCCAAACATAATGTCCCAATTCTCAAATGGTCGGATGAATTCCTTGGAGTTATTCAAATTCATTGTTATCCATTGGCGAAGATCCATTGTAATAAATTCATGTAGCCGGTCCTCTTTACCACCGCACTCCAAATTGATAGAACCGACGGGTATCGACACAAAAGGTGGTCGATGTCATATACTGGATCAGAACATAATGGACAATGGCCATCGTTAGTCAAATGTCTTCGTTGGCGTTCTGCATTTGCCAATATCCGATCGTGACACACCAACCATAAAAATGTTTTCACTTTTGGAATTCCTCTGTATTTTGGAATGACACTCCAGATAGGTTCCCTGGATAAGTCACGCTGGCCACTACGGATTTCATATGCTGATTTTACCGTAAATTTCCGATCATCTCGAGCGCATCAGCCCACTACATCTGGACCGAATGATGGTAAGCGACCCTTTTTTGCAGCAATTCTCAATAACACATACAAAGGTAGTAAATGTTCAAATTGTGGCCATCTCCAATTGCCTTGATTATCTACCATATCCGCAACCGTGATTCGATTCAGACCAATCGCTCCTGCTGCCGTAACGTGATCAATAAGAGGACCACAGTCGTCGAGCCAGGCGTCAAACCAGAAATCCACCGATTTTCCATTGCCAACGCACCAATTTATATTCTGTTTAACATCCAACCAAATGCACGCCGGACCCTTCCATAGCTTTGAACAGTTCACCTCTCGTAACACTTTAGGGATATTACTATCGCACTTGTACTTTGCGCGGAGGAAGCGGACCCATAACTGATCTTTCTTAGCGAGGATGTTGAATGCAATTTTCATCAAAAAAGCGTCATTTTGCTTCTCAAGATGTCTAAAACCAAGACCACCACACTCAGTTGGGCGACACAGATCCATCCATTTGACCAGATGGATTCCGCTCTTGACTGGTTCAATGCCCCAAATAAACCTCTTAAGGATGCTCTCAATTTCTTCACATATTCGGTTTGGTAACACTGTTGATTGCATTGTGTAAATTGGAAGCGCTGCGAGAACTAATTTTACCAGGATAATACGACCGGCTAAGGATAAAGAGCCATTTTCCACCTACTCAACCTATCACGCACCATCTAAACTAAATACTGATATGTTGCCACCGTCACGCAATCATGTAAAAGGGGACACCCAAGTATTTTCCTAAGTCCGACACCTCCGAATATCCAAGATTGGAGCTAATAAGTGCACGCAAGTTTTGGGAACATTACCGAAAAAGAATATAGTGGTTTTCGCTAGGCTAACCTTATGGCCCGATGCATTGCAGAAGGAAGATAACACTAGTCGAATTACATCTCCTTGCGCACACGAGGCCTCTGCAAAAAGTATTAAATTATCTGCAAAAAATAAATGAAAAATACTTAGGCTCGTATTTGAGGTTCGGAATGGATTCCATTAATTTGACTCAACCTCTCTTTGAATGGCCTGTGCTAGGCATTCCATGCATAGTACAAACAAATAGGGGATAGTGGATCGCCCTGTCGTATACCATGGGTCGGTTTAAATGTGTCAATCATCGTACCATTTACCAAGATCTGAGTACTAACTGAAGTTACACAACGCATAATTATTCGGATCAATTTTTTCAGAATCCCCAAATCAACCAAAGTATCTAGTATAAAAGACCATACTAAGCGATCATACTCTTTTTCTAGATCAATTTTGATGGCCATCCATCCCTTGCGTCCTGTCTTATTCTTCATGGAGTGGATAACATATTGTGCCACAATGATATTATCTATAATGGAACAACCAGGAACAAAACTAGTTTGATTTTCGGACACTCATATCGAAAGAAAAGGCTTAAGACGATTCACCACCACTTTTGTATTAGCATTATACACTACATTGCACAAACTAATGGGTCTGAATTGATTTAAAGATTTCGGTATCTCAACTTTTGGTAATAAAACTTGAAAAGTTTGATTAAGCTCAGTATACCACTTATCCTCCTCAAAGATTCTCCAGATATACTTGCAAACAGATTCACTAACTATTGGCCAGTTCTTCTGATAGAACGTTGCGTGGATACCATCCATCCCGGGTGATTTAAGAGGAGCCATTGTAAAAAAGGCTGATTTTATTTTATCATTTGTGATGGGCAGTACTAGATTATTTAAATGCAATTGCAGGACCCTTGGGAACAATCCACGAATATTATAGTCTGTTGCATTCTCTCCTATGCTTTTAAACAAATTGCTACAGAATGCTACTGCCAAGTCTTGAATTTCAAGATCATCCGTACACCAAAGTCCATCGGCAGTCTTGAGAGCTGTAATTTTATTACGCCGACGCTTAGCCATCATAGAGGTGTGAAAGAATTTGGCGTTACGATCATCCTGAACGATCCATTTTGTGCAAGTTTTTTAGCTCCATAAACTCTCCTCATATTCCAAAACACGATCTAATTCAGCCCGTAGCGAAACCTCAAGATCACATAAGTAATCGGAATGAGCCTTCAGCAAGGCCCTCTTATACCCGAATCCGAGCTATAAGTGATTTCTTCATTTTTCTAATACGACCAAATGTCTCTGAGTTCTATCCTTGAACATCCACTATAAAGGATTTTAAATTATCTCTAAATTCCTTATCATCTGTCCAAATAAGAAGTCCTGGAACTGAGGATGTTCGTTCCAAGCCACAACATAGCGAAAGGGTCTGCTGCCTTCGATTTTAGCATCCACATTGTTGCAATAGAGGATTGGTATATGATCTGATCCTAATCGGTCGAGATGCATAACCACTGAATTCGGAAACAAAGAAACCAAACCATCATTACCCAAAAAATGATCCAGCCGCTGATAGAGGTTACCTCGATTCCATGTAAAAGGTGGACCATAGAATCCCAAATCGGCTAAGCCATTGTCAAATATAAAATCACCCCCAATAACCACGGTACATTACACCCAGCATCTAAAGATGATAAAGCATTCCAGAGATGTCGGCGAGTGGACAGGTCGGGACCGGCATATATAGCTGTAAAAAAGAACCAATTGGAATAGTCAAGTCCTTTGAATCGGCCATGAACAAATTGATTTGATATGGACAAAATCTCGAGCTCTACTGTATCGTCCCAAAGGATCTATATGCCACCACTAAAACCATGCACCTCAATACGGAATGAGTATGGAAATTTCAGTTTTGCCACCACTTTATCGGCCCTCTTACCACTTATCCTAGGCTCGAAAAGTGCAACAACTTGAGGACTGAATTCCTTAACAAAATTCTGAAAATGCTTACGAAAGGTGGTGCTCGCCTAACCCTGGCTATTCCAGAGCATAGAACTAATCATTGATAAAATGAGGAAAGGATGTAACACTGACTAAACTCACGCTAAAGACGTTGCGTCCCGATCCACCCTTGTCACCTCTACCTTTCTCCACAATAGAGACAGCCGCATAATTTCCAGCAATATTTGTTACCGGATGTAATACAGTTTTGCTACTATGTCCCTCCATCAAAGGAACGACACTAATATCCCCCATTTCCTTGTTTGTTTGTTTCTTCTTTTTATCCGGATTAGATGCAAGGTAAGCTGCGTTTGGCGTGAAGTTACGTTGTGGCTTAGAATTTTGAGTCACATTCACAACCCTTTTCCCTTTAGCTCTTTGCTCATCTGCTTGGGTTGTATTTAATCTATCTGTTGGGGAAGAAACCAAACAACCGAAATTAAGCGGAAGCACAACTGGTGTTCTTTCTTTCCCTATAACTCAAGTCAATAATTATGGCAAACACAATATCACAAATATGTTCTCTAGAAGCACTAATCAACCATAAATCATCAATGCAACCACAACACAAATAAATCGAGACATCGATATTTTTGCGTGGAAAACCCCTCTAAATCAAGGGTAAAAACCACGGGACTTTAGAGTCCGATCAAAAGCTCCACTATAATCAAATGTTCAACTACAAGACTACAATACCCAGCCTACAACAAGCATTCAACTCCAACAAGGCTAATAGCAAGTAATCTTTAGCAAAAGAGAGTAAAATGAGAGAACATCACCAAAAATGCAGCTGCTGTAAAATGGGATTTCGGATGCTACGGGTCTCGGATGAAAAATCCGACCGTACGAAGTCAAGATCACCAAATTACCTAGCTGCTGTCCAAAAATCAGCTCAATCGAACCATAGATGGACTTCCGATCGAAGAGTTGATCAAAACTGCTCAAAGCTGGAAATAGTTTTTCTCTCCTTGTTTTTCTCTCGAACAAACCCCCGAGCTCTCTCTGCAATCTCTCCTACAATCCAAAGCTGCCCACCTCTCTATATTATAATACAAACCATAATTAAAGGCTTAAAAAGTCAAAAACAAACAAATGTGACAGTACCAACCCCTTTGAAAATAGGGTGTAACCGGTGAGGATTTTCCACATAGTGAGACTCTCACCCAACAAATCTCCCCCTTCCACTATGTGAGGAATGTCTTCATGCCGGCCATCAAGCAACATGCTCCAAACTTCCCTCTTAGTAAGGCTTTAGTCAACATATCAGCACCATTATCATCAGTATGAATCTTCTCAAGCTCTAACAATTTAGCTTCAAGAACATCTCGTATCCAATGGTACCTCACATCAATATGCTTAGATCTAGCATGAAAAAAATGAGTTCTTACCAAGATGAATCGCGCTCTGGCTATCACAATACAAGACATACCTCTCCTGAGTAAAACCAAGTTCATGCACAAATTTCTTCATCCAAACCATCTCCTTACACGCTTCGGTCGCTGCAATGAACTCTGATTCGATGGTGGATAAGGCAACACGCTTTTGCAATCTCGATTGTCATGCCACAGCTTCCCCTGCATAAGTGATCAAGTAACCTGAAGTAGATCTCCTCGAGTCAATGTCCACGGCCATGTCTGAATCTATATATCCAACAAGAACAGGTTTTTCATTGCCGAAACAAAGTTTTAAGTTGGAACTGCCACGAAGATATCTCATGATCCACTTCACTACATTCCAATGCTCTCTGTCTGGATTAGAAAGAAACCGACTAACTGTGCGAACAACATAAGCCAAGTCTGGTCTCATGCAAACCATTGCATACATCAAACTACCCACAGCTAAAGAGTAAGAAACTTTCTGCATCTCTTCTTTCTCTTTTTCTGTGGAAGGACTATGCTTGACACTCAATCTAAAATGAGTAGCAAAGGGAGTATTCACCGCTTTAGCTCTATCCATACTAAACCTTTGAAGTACTTTCTCAATGTACCTCTCTTGTGATAACCACAATTTCTTGGCCTTTCTATCACATGTCAAGCTTATGCCAAGAATTTGCTTTGCTGGCCCCAAATCCTTCATCGCAAAGGATTTACTCAACTCTTGCTTCAACTTGTCAATTCTGTTAGCATTACGACCAACAATAAGCATATCATCAACATAGAGCAAAAGAATAATAAAATCATCACCAGAGAATCTCTTAACAAAAACACAATGATTAGAAGTAGTCTTCTTGTAGCCTTGCTCCCCCATAACAGACTCAAACTTCTTGTACCATTTCCTAGGAGCTTGCTTCAGACCATACAAGCTCTTCTTCAACCTGCACACGTAATCATCTTTTTCTTGTGCAACAAATCCCTTTGGCTGCTCCATGTAAAGCTCTTCTTCCAAATCACCATGAAGAAAAACAGTTTTCACATCCATTTGTTCAACCTCTAAGTCATAATAGGCTGCCAAACCCAATATAGTTCTAATAGAGGACATTTTCACAACTGGAGAAAATATTTTTTCAAAATCAATCCCTATTTTCTGAGTATAACCCTTGACGACCAATCTAGCTTTGTATCATGGAGATGAAGACTTTTCTTCTTACTTCAGCTTGTAAACCCACCGATTCTTCAAAGCTCTCTTGCCCTTAAGTAGTTTCACCAACTCAAAGGTATGGTTATCATGCAAGGATTGAAGTTCATCTTTCATTGCTTCAACCCACTGATCTTTGCATTCACTCTCCAGAGCCTCTTCATAACATTCAGGTTCTCCCCCCTCAGTCAAAAGAACATAATCATCAGAAGAATATCTGACAGAAGATCGTGATTTCTAGAAGATCTTCGAAGTGGAACTGCTGGTGGAGCTATAGGTGCTTGTTGATGATCATTCATAACATCATCTATGGGAGCATCAAAGCCACCTATGTCCTGCTGGTCATCATTAACATCACCGTGTACATCATCCTGAATAGGATTCGGTGAAGGGTCTAGAGGAACTGGATTTACATCAATCAAGTCACCACTATCTTGTGAATCATCTTTCTCTGTCTTATCAATGTCATCAATATTTTGATCCTCAATGAAGACAACATCTCGGCTTCTCACGAGCTTCTTCTGAACTAGATCATAGAGTCTATAACCAAACTCACCATCTAGACCATAACCAATAAAGATGCATTGACGAGTCTTGACATCCAACTTGGATCTTTCATCATTTGGAACATGAACAAATGTTTTACAACCGAACATACGCAGGTGATCATATGACACGTATTTACCAAACCAAACTCTATCTGGTACATCACCTCGCAAAGGAACACTAGGAGACAGATTAATCACATGTGTCACTGTATTCAAGGCTTCAGCCCAAAACGATCTCGGCAACTTTGCATCTGACAACAAACATCTGACTCTCTCAATCAATGTTCGGTTCATTCTTTCAGCTAACCTATTTAATTGTGGAGTCTTCGGTGGTGTTCTATGATGTCTGATTCCCTATCACAGACAATACTCATGAAATGGTCCTGTGTACTCGCCACCATTATCAATATGAATGCAGTCCAACTTCTTCCATGTTTCTCTTTCAACTGATGCTTGAAACTGTTTAAATGCCTCAAAAACTTGGTATTTCGACTTCAAAGTGTAGACCCACAGCTTTCTTGAACAATCATCAATGAAAGTCACAAAATAAAGTGCACCACCATGTGACTTTACCTTTATCAGACCACAAACATCTGAATGGACCAACTCTAGCAACTCTGATCTTCTATGAGGAGGATGACTTATAAAAGAAACTCTTCTATGCTTCCCCGCTAGACAATAAGCATAATTATTCAATATGGCATTCTTCAACCCAAAAAGTTGATTTTCCTTGGCTAAACAATTAAGCCCCTTCTCATTCATGTGACTAAGCCGTTTATGCCACAATTTAGTTGAGTCATTTACTGTCACATTCACAGTGTCTCTGGAAGTCAAAGCCTGCATCAAGTACAAATTTGAGCTCTTCTTTCCTCGAGCCACAACCAATGAGCCTTTAGTCAGCTTCCACTGCCCCTCACTGAAGGTGTTACAAAATCCCTCATTATCAAGCTTTCCAGCAGAAATCAAATTCAAACGGATATCCGGTGCATGTTTGACATCCTTGATAATTAACTTTGTTCCATTATTGTTCACCAAGCTAACATCTCTCATGCTAATAACTGGAATCAAACCGTCATTACCCATCTTCAATACTCCAAAATCACCAGGAGTATAAGATGTGAAGAAATCCCTCCTCGACGTGACATGAATTGAAGCACTAGTATCAATCACCCAACTAGTCTCGTCGCATTCTAGGTTGACCAAATTCTCAGAACAAACGACCAATAGATCTTCACGAGTAGCAGTAGCAACACGCTCAAATTTTTCATCATCATTCTGATCGTTTTTATCACCACCGTCTTTGTTCTCTCTCTTCCACTTGTAGCAGTATTTCTTGATATGGCATTTCTTACCACAATGATAACACTCAAGATTCTTGTATCTCGATCTTGACTTCCTTCGGCTTTTATCTTTACTTTTTCCATCTTTTTCTCTGTTTCTCCCCCTATTCTCGGTAACCAACACCTCGGACTGTGATGTAGAACCCTTAGATCTTCTTCTAACCTCTTCATTCAACACACCACTCTTAGCCAAATCCAAAGCAATAATACGATGTGAAGCAGAATTAATGAGTGAGACTCAAAAAGTCTCCCAAAAGTCCGGTAGAGTAGCAAGCAACCAAAGCCCTAAAATCTCATCATCAAATTTGACACCCATACCAAGCAACTGATTCATCACACTTTGAAAAGCACTAACATGGTCAGTTGTAGACGTTTTTTCTTTGTATTTCATCGCCATCATTTTCTTTAGCAAAAACAATTTGTTATTTCCTGACCTCGAAGCATACAAGCTTCTCTCATAATATACAAGCATGTGTCTCCTGATCAATGTGATTGTAAACATTTTCTTCAACAAATTGTCGAATATAGCCACACACCTGTTGATGCTCAAATTCTCATTCCTCATCACTTTTCGAATCAGGTTTTTGAGTAGCAAAGACCGGAAGATACAAAGCATTTACAAACAACAAGTCTTTCATTTTATTCTACCAAATTTGATAATTTGTGTCATTCAACATAATCATCTTGCTCGTATTAATCTCCATAATTATCTGACACAATAACCAAGCTCTGATGCCAGTTTGTTGAGAAGAAACCGAACAACCGAAATTAAGCGGAAGCACAACCGATGTTCTTTCTCTCCATATAACTCAAGTCAATAATTATGGCAAGCACAATATCACAAATATGTTCTCTAGCAGCACTAATCAACCATAAATCATTAATGCAACCACAACACAAATAAATCGAGACACCGATATTTTTGGAAAACCCCTCTAAATCAAGGGTAAAAACCACGAGACTTTAGAGTCCGATCAAAAGCTCTACTATAATCAAATGTTCAACTACAATATCCAGCCTACAACAAGCATTCAACTCCAACAAGGCTAATAACAAGTAATCTTTAGCAAAAGAGAGTAAAATGAGAGAACATCACCAAAAACGCAGCTGCTGTAAAATGGGGATTTCGGACGCTACAGGTCTCGGATGAAAAATCCGACCGTACAAAGTCAAGATCACCAAGTCGCCTAGTCGTTGTCCAAAAATCAGCTCAATCGAACCATGGATAGACCTCCGACGAAGAGTTGATCAAAACTGCTCAAAGCCAGAAATAGTTTTTCTCTCCTTGTTTTTCTCTCGAACAAACCTCCGAGCTCTCTCTGCAATCTCTCCTACAATCCAAAGCTGCCCACCTCTCTATATTATAATACAAACCATAATTAAAGGCTTAAAAAGTCAAAAACAAACAAATGTGACAGCACCAACCCCTTTGAAAATAGGGTGTAACCGGTGAGGATTTTCCACATAGTGGGACCCTCACCCAACACTATCTTGTTCCCTCATAGCATCCTCATGTTCTTCAGGGATTTCCGGACTTTCTAGGACCGCGAATCTAGAGTTACCGGCTTCTCCAGAAGAACCCGCAATATGTTGTTTGTCCTTCCCATCCCCTCTCGGCCTACGTCTTCGATTTTCTACTATCATCTACGACCCATATAATTCCTCGCCCCCAGACTCCATGTTAGGAATGATTTTATTTCCCTGAACCTCGAGTTGTTGGCCTTCTCCCAATTCATTCTCAGGCTTACCACAAGAATCCATTGAATGACCATAAGTTCCACATGAATAACAGATGTTATTTAGCCCCTCATATTCAAGCTTTTGAATGAATCCATCAATCCTTATACATGATTTCAACGGTTTGTTTAGATCTACAATTATAGCAAGTCTAACAAATTTACCGCGACCAGTGGCCTGAGTATTGTAATCAACTCGTACGACTCGTCCCACCACATATGCAATTCTGCGAAAAAGTTCCTTTAAATAGTATCGGTATGGAAGACTCGGCAATCTCGCCCAAATTATGACCAGAGATGGGTGCTTTTCGATAGTCGAAAATGATCTACTCCAAAATTGCATTGTCAAGTAGCTCCCATAAATCGTCCATAGCCCTTCAGTGAGTGCTTTGACATAGTCATTCCCATTGCGAATTTAACCAAATAATAATTATTCTCAAGATCCATCAATTGGATTTCCCCCGTAGGGTTCCAAAGAATATTGACACGGTTCAATAAGGTTTTGTAACCAATCGATCTTCCCAGCAAACGAATTATTAATACATGTTCCATACATTTGTCTATTTGATCAAGAACACGATTAGAAAATCTAATCCAGGTAATCGGCCAGTCTCATCCACAATGCAATCCTCATCATGAACTTCCACCTCATCCTCTCTACTTAACTTTTGAGAACCCTTGATTCCTTCAGCAGCTTTCGCAGCCATCCTTGCATAGGATAGTTTCTACGACTTCGTTTCATCCTGAGCGAGAGCACCCGATCCTGGATGCTCCTTCCCGTCCCCAGCAGTTTCGAGCCTGCCATCCGCCTCCATATCGGCTGCTTCTCGCGTAATCCATCTATCTCTTCGTTGCGTTGCTTTTTGGGGTCTCTAGTTTCCTTTAATGGTGAACCCGGTCTCTCAAGAACCGAAAAAATCGAAATCTGGTCGTTTATCTCAGGTGGACGGCGGTTGTGACCCACCTGCTGGCCAACGACAGGGATAACGCTTTTCTATTTGTTCTATATCTTTTAATCTTAATTGTTATAATTTTTTAATAGTATAAAGTGTTTATAAGGTAATATCTATTTAATCTTAATTATTATAATTTAATTGTAATGTAGGATAATTAAGATAAATATTTAAAACTGAAGTTATTGTTTCTCTTTATTTATTTACTAATATTCGAGACATATATGTATGTGAGTCGAGGGGGATTGGGGCCATGTTATAAATATTACATATTTCATAAATTTCGTTATATAATAATTTGATCCATATAAAAATTAAGTACTTAAATTAAACATGCAAAAGCTAATTAAATATTTAATCAAATAGAGACTGAAGTAAGGAAGGATAGGCATGTGCCCCTTTGGTCTAACAACAATTTAGATTCTAATTAAACTTGAGTTTGTCATGCTCGACGAGCACCGATGAGCACTACTAATGACGAGCTCCGATGAACATCGTTAATTCAATTTATAAAGATTAAAAATTTAAAGGACTCACCGTATAATTATAAATTATTTAAAAATCAAAAGGTAAATTAATTAAAATATATTATTTTATTCTTAATTTTATTTTAAAAATATATCAAAATAGCTATTTACCCCTAAATTATAAAACCCTAATTTTTGTTCATTTGAAATTCAAGCTGCCACTATTGCTTTCAAATGAACAAAAATTAGGGTTTTATAATTTAGGGGTAGATAGCTATTTTGATCTATGTTTAAAAGAAAATTAAAAATAAAATAATATGTTTTAATTAATTTACCTTTTGATTTTTAAATAATTTATAATTATACGGTGAGTCTTTTAGATTTTTAATCTTTATAAATTAAATTAATGGTGCTCATCGGTGCTCGTCGTTAGTGGTGCTCATCGGTGCTCGTCGAGCATGGAAGAATTTTCTTAAGTTTAAATGTTATAAAAATTAAGAAAAATTCCTCTTAATTTTGAGCCATACTTAATTGCCGTTTCTAATGAAATAAAACCTATAGTTGTATTAAAAATTTAGAAATAAAATAATCAAAAATATTTAGTAATAAATATATTGAAAACCCACATAAATTTATTTACAATATTAATTAGACTTAAGGGTGTAAAAAGCCTTTGAACTTTTGAAAAAAGATCAATAAAGCTCTTGAACTTTTTTACACTCAATTAAGCCTTTGAACTAAGAAATTGAATCAATTAAACCTTTAAACCAATAAATTGAATCAATTAAGCCTTTTGATCAATTTTAACAATTAAATCTGAACAATTTTTTCAATCCGCTGTTATAGTGCGCCGTGTCACAATGTTTCCACTTGAAATTTTTTATTTTATTTAAAAAATTCTTTAAATGTTCTAAAAATTCTAAAAAACTTATAAAATTTATAATGCAACATGATAGAACTATAGTGTATCACGTGCTGATAATATCTGAAGAAAAAATTGTCAAGATTTAATGGTCAAAATTGGTCAAAGGGCTTAATTGATTTAATTTCTTGGTTTGATGGCTTAATTGATTAAATTTCTTGGTTCAAAGGCTTAATTGAGTGCAAAAAAAAATCAAGGGCTTAATTGATTTTTTTTAAAAGTTTAAGGGCTCTTTACGCCCTTAAGCCTATTAATTACTAGGAAGGTTAGTTGTTATATGATTCTAAAAAACTTGAGGGATTTGGGATAGAACTTACTTGAGGTATTTAACAAATGTTTTTGTTTTGATGTGTGTTAGAAAATTTTACTCCATTTTGCAGACAGGAGAGGGTGCTGCAAAGAAACTAGAAGAGCAACTTATTCTTGAGTTTCTTCTTCCTTTTAAAAAATTTTACTCTCTATACTCTGCTCTTTGTTTACCGTATTAGACAATGACAAAACCCTGAATTTCAGTAAAAATAATCAAACAAAAAAGGAAACCGGGTATCCGGTTTTAAAGGAAACTTTATGACCAAACCCAACCCGAAAATCTATTAAAATAGTGGGCCTGATATTCGATCCACAAATTCAGATATTTTTATTATAAATATTTGATAATTTTTATTGGGTCGACAAATCAAGTAATTTGAGTTAAGTATTTTTGAACACTCTAGTGAATATTGAAGAGTCCAACATTTGACTCAAGGCAAGTGTGGTTGAAAATAAAATAAATATTAGTAAAAAAGTAAATATAAATTAAAGTTTATGTTGGACTTCCATTTTCCGTATGAATGAATGAATAAATTTTAATTTTGGATTTGCTAAAAATAAATAGATGAGGCTAGAACGGGCGACGCATACTGCTGAACATTACTAACGTAATACACCGCTGAATACTAATAATATTTTAATGACTTGTGAGTAATTATTAAAAATCTTAAAGGTTCGACATGTAATTAATCATATTTCAAAATAAAATTAGAAGAAATTATTTCAGAAATCATTCTCACTATCTTATCTATTGTCCTACCCAATTAAATAAAACCATATCATCTTTATTTTTCAAACAAAATAAAAAAATTATTTTATAAATCATTCATATATATTTTATAATATTTTTAATTAAAAATATTAGAATCAAATTTTACTTTAACTTCAACCCCAAACAAAGGTCTTAGGCCGGTTAACCTTCCTTCCAGGCAAAATATGGTGAGTTTGATGTCCATAACAGGGAAGAAGGTGTTTTCTTATTTTCATCACAATGCTTGTTGTTCTGCAACTTAATAAGAAATTCAATAATAAACATCTGATTTGCTATGAGGCGATGATTGCCCTTTTGGCTTTGGCTCGGAGATCTCGTAGCCCGACGGTAACCGGTTGTTTGTCTCAATCATGTGGTTGGTTGAAGACATAACCGGTTGTTTGTCTCAATCATGTGGTTGGTTGAAGACATGTCCTGGTTCTTAGTTTAGACACCGCAGCGGCGGTTAAAAAAAGATTGGGGTTGAGACTAGGGTTTGTAAGATAATGGATGATTTGATTCTAATTTTTTTAATTAAAAGATACTATAAAAAAATATGAATGATTTATTACATCAAAATTTTAATTTTATTTTGAAATAAAGATGATGTGATTTTATTTAATTGGGTAAGACCATGGATGAGATGGTGATAATGATTCATGAAATGATTTCTTTTAATTTTATTTTGAAATATGATTAATTGTATGTCGAACTTTTAAATTTTTTAATAATTATTTATAAATCATTAAAAAAATTAATGATGTTCAACGGTGTATAACATTAAAAGTGTTCAGCGATGTGCGTCATCCGTTCTAAAATTTTCCTAAATATTATTGGTTTCAATGTTGATTCCTTCTTTCATTAAAAAAAACTGGTAATTACAGATTGTAACAATGATTTAAGTGTAACAAATTGCACATATTAATATAATAAAAATTAATTGGACTAAATTTTGTTTGTGTAAAAAAACACGAAAACGGGAAAAAGGAAATAAAAAAAGGGAGAATTTTATAAGAAAAATATCCAAATAAAACATATCATAAGCTCTAAACTTAAAAATTTAATTCAATTCATTGCTAATATTTTTAGGAGATAGTAAAATTTGATTCGACTCGAAAAAAATAAATTTTTTATTTAATTCAACTCGTAAAAAAATTAAATAAAATTTGAATGATAAAACGAGACCCATCAACTAGACTAACTCAAAATTTAACTCGACTCGATTGAATACTCAACCCTACTAATATTGGATTAAACTATTCAATAACCCTAAACATAGAGGCATAAATAAACAAAGTTTGAAGAACAAAGGTCTGTCCGTGTTTGTTTATTTATTTTTGAATGTGTTCATGTTCAATTCCTGTTTGGTTCGTGTTCGTTTAAACTTTTGATATCGTTTTTGTCTGTTTATTTTTTAAGGTGTTCACTTGTTTAACATTCGTGAACATGCCATTTTAACGTTTGCGAACATGTTCTTTTATGTGTCTGCTAACATATTTGCTCATGTGTTCGTCAAAATAATGAAATTACACCACTAGTCCTTAGGCTTCACAGTTTGAATTCTAAAGTTCACCCTATTTTTAATTTAGTCCCTACCTTCACCTAGGGATGTTCAAAGTTCAGCTTTAACCAAATTAACCGAGTGAACCGACTTTTTTTCGGTTAATCGGTCGGTTAATTTTAGGTTCCGTCGGTTAATGGTTAATAACTTTTTCAAACTTCGGTTAATTCAGTTCGAAATCAGTTAATTAACCGAATTAATCGAATTAATTGAAATTATTATATATTAAATATTATATATATATTACATATATTTATTTTTGGTCATCGAACTTTTAAAAATTATAAAATGTTCATTAATTTTTATATATTATAAAATGGTCATTAAACTTTATCAAATTAGCACAAATGATCAATAAATTTATTAAATTATTACAAAATGGTCATTAAACTTTTCCATATTTATCAATAATTTATAACGTCCAATGATCATTTTGTAATAGTTCGATAAGTTTAATGATTGTTTTATAAATTCTAAAAGTTCCATGACTAAAAATATTATTTTAACATAGTTTAGTGACCATTTGTGTAATATACCCAAAATTTTATAACAAATTCCGGTTAATTCGAAGATTGGCCGAATTAATCGATCTTTATTCGGTTTGGTTAAAAAAATTTAAAAAAATTCGGTTCGATTAACGGTTAAAAGGTAAAAAATTCAATTAATGAATTTCGGGTAGTTCGGCTCGGTTGGTTAACTGAACTGACCGATTGAACACCCCTGCCTTCACCAATATTTAAAATGTAAAAAAAATGAAATGTAAAAGGAGAACCAAGTAAAGAAGTACATAGACGAGCCAATAAATGAGCTTGTTCGTGAACATAAATGAACCAAACGCACCATTTGTGTTTGTTCGTTTCTTAAACAAACATAAAAATTATGTTAAGACTCGTTCATTTAACTTGATAAACGAACGTTATATGAACAGTTCGTCGAACGGCTCTGTTCATTTACACCCGTACCTAAAACTAAGAAAAACTCCTGCCCTAATCCTATTCAGGTTGCTCCACAAGGGTAATTAGAGAGCTGAACCAGTGATGACTTCTTCACTTGGTGTTACTTTGTTGTTTCCATGGAAGTAAAAGTAAGCATATAAACCCAGCTGAATTGCCCCAAAGATGGCTCCTAGACCACTGTAAACCTGCAAATGATCCGCATTATCATTATTGTAATGACAATATTACTATATTATCCGTTTTAATTTAATTTTTAAATTTTATCAAGATGAATATATAAACCTGCAAATATAAAGTTATCTTTGTTATCATCGGCGACACAATAAAACATCCAGACCAAAGAGTTCACTAGAGTGCACGGTGACATATATGGTTGAACCTCCTTCACTGCTTTCTTTGTAAGGATTCCATAAAACGTTGGCCTATTTTTATTTATGTTCACAAAAACCAACAATTGTTAGCTAAAATTTCCAATTAACATGACAATAAATAGATATAATAAAATTAAATGTGACAAAACACATTACGTTGATGAGGGGAAGATACTGAAAGAGATGTCATTCCCTATAAAAAGGATAGATATAATAAATAAAGGAAAAAATGGTCAACTAAATAAATAAATATAAACTTAAGAAAGTAAAATAAAATAGAAAAAGTAAATGATTGACGAAACATTAATTACCGTAATGCCGACTATAATGAGAGCAAGTCCCATGTCGAAGAGAAATTATATCATGAGCTTAGCTTATTATATTAGCTATGATCTCAACCAATGAAATCAACCACTACATTATTTTTTATCCACGTTATTTTTCTATTATATAATAATTTTTTAAAAAAATACTTTTTAAATAACATATAAAAAATATTAATGAAGATTTATTAGTTGGAAAAAATCAAAAAATAACATGAAAAAATGATATAATAAGTAGTTTATATTAGTTAGAATCATGGTTGATGTGGGAAGCCAAACTCATAATATAATTTTTTCATGCCCAAAGAGAGAAGAAAACACAATTGGAAGCAGAAACTATGAGGGGTGACCGCTGATTCCAAAGGATTTTTAGTTGGAGTAGAAATCTAAATTTCAACCACTTTAAACATTAAAAATTATAAAGTATCAAAAGGATTTTTAGAATTATCCTTTCAACCCAATTTCGAATTTAGAATTACCCTTTCAAACCAATATCTAATTTAAAATTTTTACTTCTATACGTAAATTAAAACTTAATTTGATTGATTTTCCTTTTAAGCCCTTTCGGTTGATATGGTAAAATCTGATTTGAAATTGCATCTGGATTATTTGTGGGTAAAACATATATTTATAACAAAACAATGGTATAATAACATTTTAGACCCTAAAATTTATGTATTCTATCAATTTGGTCCTAATTCAAATATGATTCAATAAATTTAACCGTTTATATTTAAAAATTTTGACACTTTACCATCCTAACACATCTTCTGACCACTTGTCGCACTCCATGTTACGGTCAACGGCTCGATAATCGACAAATGTGATAGCCTGATAGACACGATAACCTTAACATCTTCTGCTGGTAGATAGATACATTCATTTCAATAATAGAATTTTTAAGTATGAAGGGTTAAAATTTTGAATTATTTCGAATTAAGAATAAATTAATAGAATGTATAAGTTATGAGACTAAAATTGTTATTATAACAAACCGTTCATTTCAATTTTAACGGAAAAGTAATATGGTAGTCACAAAAAATTAGTTGAGCGACTAAATTATTACTTGTAAAAAAACATATTTGTTACCGAAGATACAAGTGACGTGTATTTTACTCATTATTTTTCTGATCATAACAAGATCGTCTAAGAATGGGGATTACAAAGATAAGGAATTCAAGTTAAACAATTTCAGTTAGGGCCCGGGAGACAATGAGACATCGAGCTCGGATATGGGATGGAACCAATATGGCTAAATAATTTGGCAATTCTTTCTATTTCAGGGTCAAAAAGTATTGACTCCATATACCTTCGTCCTTCTATGCATAAACAAAAGCATGAGACTAGTGGCCACATCATCCATGTACGGCCAGATCCGGTGAAGAAGACAAGGCCGACGGGTATTGGTCCCCCTCTCCGTCCATTACTCGCACAATACCTGACCTACAAGCAAATAAAAACATCATGGAACTTCGGAGACTCGTATGAATACAAACAAAATAAAAATAGGTAACCAATAGAAATTTTCCCCTTTGTTTTTATGTACTCTGAACAACAATGTTTATGTAAGAGAGATTTTTTTTCGGAATACAAGAGAAGAAGCAATTTTTTTCCTAAGGTATCTTGTTCTTTTTTTTTAAAACCATTACAAAAAAACGAAAGAGAGGGGGAGAGACCTTACCCTGTATCTGTTGAAGAAAATAGCCGTTGAAGTTCGTTTATTTTACCTTTTTAATAATTATTTTTGTTAGCCGTGAATCTTGTTTTTTTTAACTAACCTTGGCAATATTTGGTAAACAGCTTTTTGAGCTAAAATTAGAGGTTTGACTAGTCAAATTCGTTAATTTCGATGTTTGATAAATATATAATTGTAATAGCAGATTGAGATGAAATCTAAATATGGCAGACGGGTACAGTTTTGTGGATTCCGCATTGCACCCACCCTAGTTGGGGTGGGGGTGGGGATGGGTATGAGTTTAGTGGGTAGTGGGCGGGTATAGATGTAAAAAGTCATATATGCCGTGGGTAGTGGGTAGTGGGTATGTGATGGATTTGAGACCTTACTCGCACTGTATCCGCCGGCATCCACCCACCCCACCCTGCATCCGCCCGTCCCGCCCACTAATTACCCACCATATGAATTTTAGACCATTAGTTTAGGAATAAGTTCACAGTCTATTTTGTAAACCTTGAGATTTTAAAGGACTTGCCTTATAATTTAATCAAATCTTAGGGTACAAACATTCTTTACAATTGTCTAGCGCCATTAGTTAGTTAGATGTAGTTAAGTAAAATTTATACCGGCATACATGTATTTTAGTTAAGTTAGCTATAGTTAGTTAGTTAGGTGTAGTTAAATTTATACATTTGTAAATGTATCATATAAATACACTTGATCCATCAATAAAATATGCGAAATTTTACTCTTTTTTACACAAGTCTATGATTTATTTTTACATAATTTGATATTAGTGGTTGCTTGCCAAGTGAGTATGGGTTGAGTGATGGGCACCCAGTTAGGGAGTGGGTGTGAAAGTGGATTTGAAAAAGCGGGTGTAGATTTAAAAAATAGTACTCGCTCGGGGTGGGTAGGTGATGAATATAAAAATTTCGAGCATCCATATCAAAAACAAGGAAAGAACAATTATTCAAGTCCGTGCAAAAGGCAAAGAACATAAAGCATAGGTAGAACAGTGTGCTTACCTAATCAAAATTAAGAGGATGAAATCTAAGCTTTTCCATACAGATAACTAGACAGCAATTCTAGTAAAAGTATTACAGCTAATGAGTAAATAATTTAACCTTGTAATCCAACATTTAATATAAGAAACCCCAACTATAACGAGAGAAACGAGCACACTCTGGACAGTCTCCTTTTATGAAGCACAATCTTATGACAGATGCTGGTGCTTCATTTGATTTTGCTTGTTAATTTTTCTTGAAGCACATAATAAATGCATAGTAATCTTATGAAATTGGGGTATGACAACAATATACAATGAACTTGTCACATGCTAGCTTTTCGACCTAGTGAAACGAGACAAACGACTAAGTCGATCTTAAAACTCTATTCAAAATATCAAACTCTTCCTAGGCATTAAAAATGATAAATTATTTTAAGCAGAAGCAAACTATAAAGAATGACATCACTGAACAAAAAAAAGAACGCTCAAGAACAACACAAAGGATTTAGAGTAAATGCCTTAATTACTCAGAAGATAGATGATGCGAAATGAGGTGGAGAAGACCTCTATTTATAGTTGAGTCCCCCTATATCCGACGGTCCCTAAAGATTTACATCGACGGCTACGATCGAAGACCACCAACCACAATGGTACAAAATCAAAATATTTCTTAGAATAAATCTTCTATCTAAAGAAAAAGAATCCTATGTTAACAAAGAAAGTTTACATAGGTTAAGGTGGTTGTGCCTTCTAGCCCAAAATCTCCCTCAGAACCTCTTGAGCGGCTAAATACACATGTGACACGGACTCGAACCGACGGTCCATGACAATATGTTCCAACATTTGATAACATGTTATAGTCTCATCTGTTGTTAAAATGTCACGTCTTGACATCATGAAATAATTAAATTCAGAGATCATATTACATGAAAATATTTAACTCGATTATCAAATCGGATAAAAAAATAGGATAAACTACACAAATGACCACTTAACTATGGGGTTGGTGTCAATTAGACCATTATACTTTTAATTTTGGCAATTTTACCACTAAACTATTTGAATGGTTCCAATCAAGCCACCAACCGTTAAAACATAATGGAAAGGCTAACGTGGATGTTAAATAAATTGATATAATTACACATTTGGTCCCTATTATTTACACAACCTATCAATTTAGTCCTAATTTTAATTTAATAAAATAAATTAAGTATTTAATTAGGTGGTGACACATGTTATCACTTGATTGGAGAAAGAAAAATAAGAACAAAGAAATTAGCGTTGGGTGGGTTTGCAAGGTGCGCCAAGAGGCACGCTTTTGCCATTGAGCCAAGTATGCTTTTGTGGTATGAAGTACAAAATTTACTATATGTGTTATTTGGTTGCTAATTCCAGGAAAAAAGAAGTAAATGCGGTTTTAAGGGAATCGAACATGACACACTTATGATGCATAAAAACATCTAACCAATTGCATTAAATTATCTCTAACTAAAAATAGGATCAAAATAAAATATTAAATTATCTCTAACTAAAAATAGGATCAAATTTGAAATAATTAGGGTTAAATTTATTATTTCTTTCAAATTAGGACTAAATTGTTTAAATGTGTAAACGTGGAGGACTAAATATGTTATAATACAAAATATTTTAATAGTCGCATCCCTCTTTTAACGGTTGTTAACGGTAGGGGTGTTCATTTTTGGATATCGGACGGATCAGATCCAGTTTTTTCAGATATTCGAGTTTTCGGATCGATGATATAGTGATTCGTATCCGATTCTGAAAAAATTGGATATCTACGTATTCGGATATCGGGTATTCGAATATCTAATTATTCGAAAATATAATTTGATTTAACTATTTTTTCGAATTTGAATATCGTATTTATGAAATTTTCAGAATTTTGAATATAAAAAACAACAAATTACTAAATATAACAAGATTCACATATATGAAAATTTTTGATTTTTTTAATTTTCGGATATAACAAGCACCAAATTTTTAAATATAACAAGATTAATATCATGAAATTTTAAATTTTTGGATAATCTGAAACTTGAAATATTGCAATCCGTATCCGATCCTGTAGCGACCTTTTTTTAAAAGGACAATCATCGGATTATCCCCTTAATTATTAATGAAAATCTTTTAAAAGAATGAGGGTTCTTTTGAAAACCTTAATTTTTTAAAAATGATGAAAACTTGGAGTCACCACCGGCCACTTGGGTAAGGTAGGCCGGACACCATAAGAGACCAGAGATTCGTTGTGAAAGGGTCTGGGAGTTGGTTACACGTAGGGAAGGATTAGCACCTCCATCACGCCCGAAAACCGGTACCAAAATATTTGTTGCTTTTAAAAGGAAGAAAATCATTGAAATTTATATTGAATTTAATTCAGAGTTCTTAAATGAAAAATAACCTTGATTGCACGGGCTTTACTGAATTGGTGGATTCAAATTAATGAGACGTTTAATTAATAAGGTTGACGATATATAGGACCATAGATTAAACCGACATCGAATAATCACGACTGCCGTGTTAATTTATGGTTCGACTTCTGTATGTCACCTTTATGCATAATGCAAGCTTTTAAGTATGATATGATGATTTTGTTAACTTTTAATCCATTTACCTCGGGATGGTAAGGATTAATCCGAATATTTGGTCAACATCCTTTAAGCTCGGATTGTTACGACACAAATATTGGAATTAATAAATACCTCCCTTTTATGATTAATTAAGAATGCAATTAAAATTAAAGGTTATATGAATGACAATTAAGGTATGACAATCAAAGACAAATATAAACACGCAAAAAGGAAGGCCTAACTTATTAAAAAAACCTAATCGGTGATCTATTTATTAACTAAATGATTCTAATACTTAACCTTAAATTAATTGGCTCTAAAAGATTAGAAAACCTAATTTATGGTGACTAATTTGTAATTTAACGTTAATTTAAACTTGAAATGAATTTTACCCCTAAAGTAATTAAGAAATGTTCAATTAATTTAATGAATTTAACATTTGCCCCAATAAGCCAATGATGGATTTAAATTCACTAAATTAATTCGAACATTAATCTAACTAAGGCTCTAAAAGACCTAAGGTTAATTTGATTAATTCTAGGATCGTGCCCCTATGAGACGAGCACACGATCTAAATTAATTAAGTTAATTCACTTAATCTAGTCAAAAGTCCAAAAGAACCAAAACAAGGCCTAAGGCCCAAAAACCTAAAACTAAGCCCAAGAATCTAAAGCTAGGCCTAAAGCTCAAATTAAAATTATCCAACAAAGGTCCAAAAAACATATACATTAAGATACATTATGTGTTAAAATTATATCATATCTAAAAAACCTATTATTTTAAGGAAATTATATATGTTATGCTTTTGTGAAATTACATATATTATATCTTTTAAAAAATTATATCCTATATTTAAAGAAAACTATACATATATTATAAACAAAAACATATGTTATATATTTTGCGAAATTCTTCTATATACTTTAAAAAACTAGATTATACACCACATATATATTCCACTTTTACAAAATGTTATAATATACTTCAAAAACTATATACTTTAGATACCAAAAATGTATGTATTACATTCTTCAAAATTATACTATATACCTTAAAAACTATATATTATATCAAAAACATATATGTATTATTTTATAAAATTATATTATATACTTTGAAAACTATGTATTATAGGTCATAAATATATATATTGCATTTTTTTGAAAATTCTATTATATAATAATATATATATACTATATATTAAAAACATTTTTATATATATTATATTTTACAAATTTCTATCTTATACTAAAACATATATATTATAAGTTGAAAAATATATATTTTATTTTACCAATTTCTACTTTACCTACAAATGTATATTAAACATAAAAATTATATGTTACACTTCTATTTTGTACTAAAACTATGTGCATGTTAAATCCCTAATATATATATATATATATACCATTCGAACTAATTTCATCCATAAAATAACGATCACAAACAAGCAATATTAACATAAAAATTAAATTGAAATTGCTGGAAATAAATGTGCACAATTTAAACTAAAAATGCATGAAAAGAATAAAATATTAATTTAAAACTGGAAAAATGACCAAATTGTGAGAAAACAAAATACATGGATAAAATTAAAGAAAAAAATGAGGACGTAATTGAAAACTTTGAAAAACTATGAAGGACCCGGGGAATAATTAAAATAAGCGGAATGACTTCCCCTTGTAATTAAACCACACGGAGGGACTAATAACGTAATTGGACCATGCAGAAGGACTGCAGGCGTGATTATTTTAGGGAGGAGGTCCTTAAAATGTAATAACACCAATTTTAAAATGTTATAACTTTATAAATACCCCCTTTTATCCGAATTTAGCCTTATTTTAGCCAAATTGTTTTATAACCACCCCCGGAAACCTCTGGAATTCTGGGATTATACCTAGATTCAGGTCTGTTGCAGCCGGCAAACCTAAAAACGGCCAAAACCTTTATTGTTTCTAAGCTAAACCCCAATCCGAGCTTGCTTTTCTTGACATTGATTCCTGTTTCCTGTTAAAACCCCAAAGCTGAATCAAAAAAAGGATTTCTGTCGCCACACGCTCGCACCGTTTCACCATACTTGGCCTCGAGGAGACCAGGGTTTATCAACGGCTGGCGCGAAATGGAGGCGGATCTACGAGGGTAAACTCTAAACCCTTGTGTTATATATATTTATATATATATATATGTGTTGTGTTTTGAACTGAAAAGAAAAGAAGGATACCTTGAAAGGGCTTTGTATTGATTCTGGATTTTTTTCGTTCGAACTTCCCCGTTACAAAGTGATTGATTTACATTGCTTTATATTCCTCTCAGATTACTCATTGCCTATTGATCCTATTGTTTACATGTTTAAGCAATCTTAAATGTTATCACTGTGGATGATATCGGTTATGATTTCCCATTTTTTATGTTTTTCCCTGCTGATCGGTGGTTGCGGAGTTGGTGGCCGTCGTACAGTGGCAGCGGAAATTCTGGCGACGTGGCCACGCAGTTGAAGAAGTCAAAACGGTGCAGGTGCGTGAGGAAGCTGAACGGTCGGGGCGTGGACTGCACGTGCGAGAGTCGAACGGTCTAGCTCGATCTAGGCTGTTGGATCAGATCTGATCCAACGACTGAGATCTCTCCTGAAATGGACGGTCCAGATTGCATCTGATGGTCGACGTGGCAGCGCTGGATGATGACACGTGGCGCGCGGGGAGCTGAAAGATCTTCATTCGATCTGGACCGTTCGATCAGCAACCTTTGATCCGACAGTCCAGATTTGGCTACGCATGAAGAAGAGAGGCATCTGATTAGGGTTTCTTTTATATAGTTATTAGACTAGGGCTGGGCTTGTTGGGCAGATAATATGTATTAAATTTTTTTGGGTTTTAGAAATGTAAATGGACTCAAAGTTAATGGACATGAATATTATGGGCTATTTATTTAAACAAATTGGATAGCATTTATATTTTTTCAGATTTATTTTATAATAATAATAATAGTAATATAGCATACATAATATGCATACCAACACTTAAACAATATTACATATACACATTATACACTTAATAGCATAATAATTCAATAATACATGCAATACACATACTCACCTTTACATTTAAATATTAAAGACTTTAATAAATATATACATACATGCAACCAACCCCATTATGTACACCTATATAGCCAAATGTGCTTACAAATAATACACCCACATTAATACATACCACATATACACATTATACACTTAATAGCATAATACTAGTAATATTTTTTGACTTTTGAGTTTTTAAATAACATAACATATATTATGGTGATAAATAGTGAACAATATGTATATGTAATGTTAGTAATATTTTGGTGTTTTTTTGGTTTTAATGAAAATAAAGTAGACAAAGCCCTTTAATGTATTTTCTAGATAGTAGTAACATATTAAGCCCATTATTGTAAAAATAAAAACATGCCAACCCAGACAAAATTAGTGATTACAGATCCAAAAAATTTAAAACCGGCTCGGATATCCGATCTGAAAATAAAAATTGGATCGGATATCCGAACTTTCAGATCGGATCAACGGATAATCAGGTCGGATCGAATATTTTTGAACACCTCTAGTTAACGGGCTAGTGGCCAAATTGAAACAAAACTAAAAGTTTAACGGTAACATTAAAGCAATTGGAAGTTTTGTTACTAAATTAAGTAATTGATCAAAGTTTAGCAACTATTTGTGAACTTTACCCTTAAATTAAAGTGGACGTAAAAATTATTATAGTAATAAAAGTTTAATTAATTTTTTGAATTACAAAATAAAAGAAAATCTGAAAAAGTAATATAAACATTATTTTTTTAGATTTTATTCTAAAAGTGGATGATAACACTTTCGGTCTCTAAGATTTCAAAACTAATTAAAATAATTAATAGTACCTTATTATACATATAAATAGTGATATATTGTGGTACATGACATTAACGTAGAATTATCCATGAGTAAATTAATAAAATAACAAAGAGTGCTGCCTATCTTTTAAATTTCACTCCACATCGTAACTAATGAGGTTCTTACATGCAATTGAATTTTTAGATTTTTTAAATAAAATTTTATAATCTCTGGAATTTCTTAATTTTTTTACATATTTTAAATTTTTAAAAGGGTTAAGATCCACTTGTAGGGTAAAAACTAGAAAATTTTATATTGATTTTGAATCGGTAGATGAATTTAAATATATGGTTAAGATTATCTACTTTTCTTTTTTTCCCTTAAAAATTTCTTAATTTTTACTTTTGATCTCGGCCATTGATTTACACCTTTTCAGTAACCCAAACCAATGTAAAACTTCTAATTTTTTTTGTTGAAAATTATAGATATTTTATTAATAATAATCATTAACATGAGTCTCCTTACAAAACACCTCTAAGCCTAAATAAAGGAAAAATTTTAATAATTGGATTCTATCTGTTTCCAAATTATTTAAAATTCTTCTTGATGATATAAAAACAATTGTATACATGTTTAAAATACTTCATGACGAGACGTTATACACTCAATTTAAAATTATATATAAATATACCAACAACTTGTTGGTCTAGTGAGATGAGACACTAGATCATTTAAGCAAGATCAGGTGTTCGAGTCCTTGCCAACGTTGTGAATGGAAAAAAATTAGATTGGGAGGGTCACCCCATAATAGACTTTTGCAGTATTTGATTCGGATTAATCAGCTAATGAGTTGAATATTGATGGTTAAACAAAAGAAGTTTGTGGGTAAATATGAGATGGGCATGTGCCCCTCAATTTTCGGTCTAATACTAATTTAGATCTCTATATGTTTAAATATAAGAAAAATTAAATCTTGTCCCTCTTAAAGCAAGGAAGGATGGGCATGTGCCCCTCAATTTTTAGTCTAATACTAATTTAGGTCCCTGTGTGTTTAAATATAAGAAAAATCAAATCTTGTCCTCTTAATTTTGAGTTTAAATACTTAATAATTTCTTTTATTTTTTAAATTTAATATTTTGACCCCTCAATGTTCGATCATTGCTCTTTCCTTGTGTGAGCCATACTTAATTTATAAGATAATATTTTATTTTTATAATTAATAAAAATATCATACTTGTGAGTCGTTGTACTCAAACTTTGGTAAATTGTTGTTTCTAATGAAATAAAACTTATAGTTGTATTAAAAAATTTAGAAATAAATGTATTGAAAAAATCACATAAATTTATTTACAATATTAATTACTATGTAGAAAAACATATTGAAATAATTGATGACTTAATTTTTGTATTCATTATAAATATCCACATTTTTTTCTTAGCTACAATATTTAGCAAATATCTAGATTTTACTTCGATGTTATATTTTATTACATGACAACCGTTTAAAATATAATAAATTTTAAACACATGTATTTTAAAGAGAGATCAATTAATGTAATTCTCTGTGGAATAATTTATATGCTAGGAATTAGCTAAAATCACCGGTATAATAAATAGACAAAAAAACCTTGTTTAAATTAGGTAGGGGAAAATTGATAAAAAGAAAAGATTTTTAAGATTTTTGAATCCGCGATCGGCTTGTGGTGGGTTTGGGTGATCGTCAAGTCTGGAGATTGGGTGATCTGCGTCGAGTGTAGACATTATTTGTGAATAATCTTCTAAGACGCTTACATTGGAAATGGCTTTGGCAGGTCTTCGATCAATATGGAGTGGTTTTAGATTCGTTTATTTCACAGAAGAGATCACAGCTTGGTTTGCGCTTTAGATTTGTGTGAATGGGGTCCGAAAGCGACGATTGACAGATTAAATGATGCGAGAGGTATGGGATTCCATGCATACATTTTTTGAGACTGCAGCATATGCTGTGGTGCATAGGAGGTGATTTCAATATGGTTCGAACGACAGAGAAGCGTTGTGGCTATGTTGGAGAGACATAAGGAATGGCCGAATTTGAGGATTTTATTGAAGCAGTGGAATTAATTGAGGTGCTAATGGTGGGAAAAAATTTACTTGGTTTGGACATGGGAATAAATGTAGCTGATTGGACCGTTTATAGAATAGATTGACAAATTTCCGAAATTATCATCTCAAAATCTATCTAGGGGAATTTCGGATCATACTCCGCTAACATTGGTGAGTGAGTGATTCGCTGGATTGGAGTCCGTTTCCTCAATTGTTGGTTGGAACGAAACGAACATGTGAAGACGATGGAGAATGAATGGAGGCGTATTTCGGCTCAAGATGTGGGGATGTCTATTTTTCAGAATCTGCGTGCAATGAGGGAATTCTCGTGGGTTTGGAACAAAAAGGAGTACTTTGGACCTTTGGTAGTGTGGATTTGCGGATTGAGGCTACAACCATGTTGCTTGAAGAGATTGATATGAGTGTGACTAGAGGGAGGGTGATAATCTATGTGATGAGGATAGGCGTAAGTTACATGCGGGTTTGTGGAGATTAATGAGGTATAGAGAGTCCATTTGGAGGCAAAAATTGTGTGCTTTGTGGCTCCGAGAATGAGATTCATGGGGTAAGGAATAATATTGTGGCTTTGTGGCTCGGTATTTTCATGGGTCAGTGAAGATTCATGGGGTAAGGAATAATATTGTGGGTTTGTGAACTAGACCTATAAACGAACACGAACAACGATATGTTCATATTCGTTCGTTTAATTTTAACCGAATAAATGAACGAACATAATTTCGTGTTCGTGTTTGTTTGTTAAGGAATGTAACTTTGTAAAGTCAGGCAAGAGGTATTTGTTATTGAATCGAAAAACCAGCGTATAAGTATACAACTAATGGCTTATGCTATTTTCTAGAATAAGAAAATAATATATCCAAATCCCATAAATTACTCCTAATTATCCAAATCCCATAAATTACTCCTGGCTTCCCTAATTACTCGTAACACCCCCTCAAGTTGGAGCATGGGGATTCACAATGCCCAACTTGCCAATTAAAAAATAGAAGTGCTTCTTGCCTAAAGCCTTAGTGAAAATATCTGCGAGTTGAACCGTAGTAGGAATGTAAGAAGGCGCAATCAAAACCCTCTGTTATTGCGTCACGAACTAAATGGCAATCCACTTCAATATGCTTTGTTCTCTCATGATATATCGGATTTCTGGCAATATGCAAAGCTGATTGGCTATGACAAAATAAGGGAATAGCCTTGGGATGATGAACACCCAAGCTAAGTAACAAGCCCTTAAGCCATTTTAACTCACAAGTAACGGCTGCCATGGATCGATATTATGCTTCTGCTGATGAACGTGAAACAGTGTGTTGCTTTTTAGTCTTCCACGAGATAGGAGAATGACCAAGGAAAACAAGCCAACATGTCAATGATCGACGTGTAAGAGGACATGTAGCCCAATCAGAGTCACGCCACCCTGTTAGCGACAACTCACTATCCGAACACAATAAGATACCTTGACCTGGAGTACCTTTCAAATATCGCACAACGCTCAAAGCAGCGTCCCAATGCTTTACGTGAGGTTGTCGCATAAATTGAGACAAAGTGTGTACGGAGTATGCCAAATCCGGCCTAGAAACAGCCAAATATACTAGACGTCCAATTAGACGACGACAAGACTTCGGATCTCTGAGGAGAGCCCCGAAAGCATGAGCAAGTTTGTGGTTTTGTTCAATGGGAAAGTCAGCCGGTTTTGCCCCAAAGAGACCAGCCAAATATACTAGACGTCCAATTAAACTTCTTGCAACCTCTAGGCCAAGAAAATATTTAAGGACCCCAAGATCCTTCATATGGAAACAATCACTCAAATAGGCTTTGAAAGCCTTTATTACAGCAGAATCGTTGCCAGAGATAATCAAATCATCAACATATACTAAGACATTAATCTGAACACCACCTTTAGTATAAGTAAACAAAGAATAATCTGAGTAAGATTGCAGGAAATCATACCCTTTCAAAGCTACAACAAGCTTGGCAAACCGACAACGAGGTGCTTGTTTTAAGCCATAGAGAGATTTTTTTAAACGAAAAACCATATTCGGATTGGAGGACTCAAACCCAGGAGGCAATTTCATATACACCTCCTCATCCATATCACCGTGAAGAAAAGAATTGTGAACGTCCATTCGATGAAGTTCCCAATTTTTTGAAGCATCTATAGCTAGAAAAACACGAACCGTCACCATTTTAGCAACCGGAGCAAATGTCTCATTGTAGTCTAAACCCTAGATCTGATTATTTCCAAAGACTAACAATCAAGCTTTTAATCTCTCTATACTTTCATCGGCATGAAACTTTAAGCGATACACCCGTTGACTACCCAAAGCACGCTTTCCAGGAGGGACGTACTCCATTGTCCAAGTACCATTGTCTTCTAATGCCTTAATTTCATTTCGCATAGCACTCCTCCAACCTTCATCTTTTATGGCCTTTTTGAAGGACCGAGGTTCATGTCCTGTAGTAATGGCTGCAAGAAACTTTCGGTATTTTACAGTAAAATTGTCACAATTTATATAGTGTGCTCTTGGAAAATAAGTACCTGAGGTAAGTTGTAGAGAGGAAGCAACAGTAGATAGACTCTCTCTAACAATAGTATTAGTAACAAAATCTCGAACAAGAACTGAAGGAGTCTTTTGTCGCAAACCATGACCTAGCACCTCATACGGAGCATTAACAACCAAAGTAGGATTTGTAGTTGTCTCAGAAGTGACAATAAGAGGTTGGTCGGCTGAAGTAGTGGACTCAACTTGAGATGACGCACAGAAGAACTCGATGATGCAACATTTACGGGACTATGGGGTTGCACTTCATCATCCAAAAAATCCGCGAAATCAAGATCAACATCCACATTTATCTCAAATGTGTCTTTGGGTTTAGCATGTGTACCCTCCAAATCAATAAAGCAAAAATTATTCTAAAAAAATTTCACATCTCGTGAAACAAAGAACTCCCTTGTGTTAAGATCGAACAACCTCCATCCCTTTTTGCCAAATAGATAACCCACGAAAATACATCTACGACTTCTACTCTCAAAATTGTCCCCTTTAGTCTTTTGATTGTGAGCAAAACATAAGGAACCAAAGACGCTAATAGCATCATAAGAAGGAGAGTAGCTAAACAATTTTTCAAAAGGAGTAATATTGCCAAGAACACTAGAAAGGGTTCTATTGATCAAATGAGTTGCTGCTAAAACACATTCTCCCCAAAAGAAAATAGATAAATGAGCGTGAAAACGTAAAGCTCTTGCAACATTTAGAATGTGTTTGTGTTTGCGATCAACTCTCTCGTTTTGTTGAGGGGGTACCCGCACAAGAAGTTTGAAACAGAATACCAATTGTTGAAAAATAATCAAGCAGACAATTGTACTCTGTTCCATTGTTACTCTTAACTATTTTAATCTTCTGTTCCATTGTCACTCCCAACTATTTTAATCTTTTGTGAAAATTGTCGTTCAACCATGGCAACAAAAGACATAAACATTTGAAAAACTTATGTTTTATCAACTAACAAATAGACCCACACTGCACGAGAGAAATCATCTACGATAGTAAAAAAATATTGAGCTCTACAAGAGGACTTATGTCTATAAAAACTCCACAAATCAATGTGCACCAATTCAAAAATACGACTAGCTTTATTGTCACTTAAAGGAAACCTATCTCTAGAGTGCTTGGCCCGAAAACAAACTTCACAAGCGTTATTCAAACTACCCCTACAATTACAAACAGGAGGAAGCAACTTCACTATTTTCTCTGAAGGATGCCCCATTCTACTATGCCAAAAAGCAAGAGAAGATGTCTCTCTGTCAACGGCGATTGCTTGAATAGAACTGGTTTCCTCCTTGAAGTAGTATTATCCATCTTGCTTACTTCCCATTCCAATCAACTTCCTCGTTTGGTTCTGTATAACACACATAGAAAAGTTAAATTGGACAATTTCGTTAGTATCATCACAAAACTGTGAAACCGAAAATAAGTTGCAGTTTAATTTTGGAACATAAAGGACATTTTGTAGAGTGATGGCAGAAGACAATTTTACAGATCCTTCCTTGGTCACAGTAATCTTTTGACCATCGGGAAGACCTACAGGACATTCAACAATGTTTTTTATATCAAATAAAAAAGAAATATTGCCCGTCACATGATTGGATGCACCAGTGTCGATAATACAAAGTCTTTCATTGAACATACCATTCAAACGATCATCGGAAATAGTCAAATTACCAAACACGCTAGCTAGATCTTTCCATTGATCAGCCGTAAATGTTGAAGGAGGTGCTGAAGTGGTGTTATTGTTGCTCAGTCCTGCAACACTATCGAAAGCAGTAGCAGCTGCTGCATTAGCATGCACTGTACCCCCTCAGTCACGACCAACCGATTGCAAGGATGAAGCAGAAAGTCGTACACGCCCTGCTCCACCAGATTGTCTCATTCGTTCCTCCCACCACTCCGGATAGCCTATTTTTTCGAAATAGTTACGAACCTCATGGCCGATCTTCTTGCAGTGGGTACATAAGAGGTGAGATTTATCAACCTTTTCAATTCGCCCACGACCTCTTCCACTCGGGCGCACAACGAAACCAACGACTGCAGGCTTGTCATCTTTCATTTCGGAAGCCGTACGCACCCTTTCATCTTGAATGGCCAATTGGTACGCACGATTAAGCGAGGGTAAAGGATCCTGAGCAAGTATGTTCCCGCGAAGCTGTCCATAGTACTCAGCATTTAATCCCATTAAAAATTGATGCAGCATGACATTTTCACGTCTACTCTCGTGAGTTTTACCGGCAGTACAATTAAAGCAACAGGAACATGTAATTATTGGTTCATGGTGATGCAATTCCTCCCACAAAGTGGTTAGTTTTCCATAATATAAAGCAACACTCATTGATTTTGGTTGTTCACAACGAGCAATTTCTAATTTTAGTTGTTTAATTCTCGTTCCGTTTACAATAGCATATCTTTCTTTCAAAGTATCCCACAAACGTTTTGCATCTTTATATTTCGAAAGAGTACGTTTTACCTCGATAGTAATGGTGCTCATAATCCATGAGACAAGCATGGCATGAATGGCAGTCCAATTGGCATTCGGACATGGAGGAATGGGTGTTGTGATCGTGCTGTCGAGAAATCCAAATTTCCTCTGTGCTTGAAGAGCAGTTTCTATTTCAGCCGCTCAATCATCGAAATTGTTTTCGTTGAGGCGTGCCGGAGTAATAAAATCTCCAGGTCTGTCTTGAGGACCGAGAAAAAAAAAGGTGAGGATATATCTATTTTTGGTGGTAGTTGTGGCGACGTGTCTTCATCTCCAGCCATTGATCAAAGTTTTGAATCGTCAAAGCCTGATACCATGTATAGTCAGGCAAGAGGTATCTGTCATTGAATCGAAAAACCAGCGTATAAGTATACAACCTAATGACTTATGCTATCTTCTAGAATAAGAAAATATATATATACAAATCCCATAAATTACTCCTAATTATCCAAATCCCATAAATTACTCCTAGCTTCCCTAATTAGTCGTAACAAACTTGTTCGTATTCGTTCGTTAAAATGATACGAACACAAACACAAACGAACATTGAGTATTGTTTAATTTTTTTATTTTATATTCTTAAAATAAGTTTTATTTTTTAAAATATAATACTTTTGTTATGAAAAATAATAAATACAAATAGACCTATATAAATAAATTTAAACAAACATAAACGAATGGATTACCGAATAAACGAATGAGCCGTTTGTTCGTATTTGTTTATTTAATTAAACGAACATAAAATCTTATTTATGTTCACTTATTTATTAAATAAACGAACATAAACGAACTTCTTGTCAAACGAATGAGTTTCGCAACTCAAGCCTGCAAGAGCATTAATAACTCTATTTTGATCACGACCAATAAGACGAGGGCAAACCTCCCAATTAAATGTAAGCAAAGGAGCGAATAGCCCCACAATTAAATTCCATGTAGCGCCAGAGCGATTCCGGTTATAATCTTGAAAGCATCCGAGCTATCCGTCTCAATTATACCTGGTAAACTTGACCCGAAACTTGAGACTCGAATTGATTTACCCGACCCGAGACACGATATAGACTTGAATATGATAGTTTAAACATGACTTGAATCTGAACCAAAACCGAACCGAACCAAAATCGACCTGAATTTAGTTAAATCGAAATTCAACCCGAATCGAAATTAACAGAAAACAACCTGAATCAAAATTAACTGAAACCGAAAATCAACCCGAACTGAAAATCAACCGAACTGAAATCAACCTGAACCTGAAGCAACCCGAATTTATTTTCCTCAAATATGTATGTTTTATTCTCATTTTGTGTTATATTACTAATAAATAACTGTCTTTAGTAATAGTTTAATATCATTTTTCTCATTTAAAAGATCATATTCATATATTGACTCAATTTGAAAGTTGCCCGAGCCGATATTGACTCGACCCAAAAGCAATTGATCCGACATTGACCTGACCCGAAAAGTCAATCGATTTGATATTGACCCGACCCGAAAATTCAACCGATCCGATATTGACCCGATCCGAAAATTAACCAATCTGATATTAACCTAACCCGATACCCAACCCGATTCGAAATAACATAGACCCGAACTAGCTCTGGTTCATCCGACTCAAACCGAAAGCAACCCGAACCGAAAATCAATCCAACTCAAAATGACCCGACTTAAACCCGATCCAAACGACTCGTTTACCACCTCAAATCTCAATCTCTACTCTTCTAAAGCCAAGGTTCTAAGCATGCTTTAGCGTATCCTGAATGGCCCATATTTCTGCCATAAGTACAGAACACTGCCCCAAATTTCTACCACTGACTTTAATACTATGTTGTAATGTGTTCTTAATTAATATTTGATGTGTTTGAATCTCAAGTGATAAGTTTTATTTTATAGTTAACTGTTGGTTAACCATTAAGAAAGAGTCTCTAATTTTTTATGCATTTTTAAGTACATTCTTTATACATTTTTCCTCTAATTGCACTATAAACATATAATTTTTATACTAAGAACATAACTTATAAGTTAACCGTTATAGTATTTTGGTTAACTGCGAACACCTCTAAATTTTAGTAGTTTTGTTTACGACTTAAATAAATATTTGACTCCTTTAATTGTACTAAAAAAATCAAGTAATTCCTATCAATCGAACCCCTCTAATTGCATGGTCAAATATTTGATCACGTGACAACATATCCGGTAAAATTTATTTTTAAATCATTAAAAATAAAAAATCCTAGAAATATTAAAAAAGTAAAGATTATTTTAGTAATTATAGAAATATAAAAAATTAAATAACTAATTTATTTATTTAGGAACATAAAACAATTAAAAGATGCTTTATTGAAACTTTTTTGGAAGTGAATAAATTTAAAATTTTAACCACGTAATATATATATATATATAATAAAAAAGGGTCAAATTATAATTTTCATTTCTATATCACTCAAATGAAATGAACAAAAAATTTAAATATCAAATTGGCCCATATAATTTTGATGAGTGTTTTAAATAATTTGTTTATAAAATTAAAATACAATTTTCTATTTTAATATCTAAGATAATTTTGATCAATGTCATTAAATATCGATGAAAATATTAGCAAATGTTTATTCATTAGTATTGAAAAATGATAACTCAACCACTAGAATATTAGAATTTATTATACAAATGACCACAATTTTATTTTGATGGACATATTCTTTTATATAAAGTGACATGTTAGTTTCATTTTTCTTTGTTTTATAAAATATAATTTATTTAAGATTTAAATATTTACTGGTGAAAGTGGAAAAGTTCTCAGTGATGTTTTTTAATAGTTTTTTTTTTAAAAAATTAGTTTGTATTTCACCTTTGTCGGCGGCGTTCATCTTTGGCCGTGGGCTGATTTTAGATTATAAATAAATAAAAGTCATCATTTTGATGGATCTTCTCTTTTTAGTTTTAGTTTTTTTTATGTTTTACTTTATCATATTTCATATTTTATCTGCATTTTGACAGTTTTTTATTTACTTTTATGGCGATTTTATTCGTCTGCTTCAATGGCAGTTTCAGTTTGTCTTTGTGACAGTTTATCTGCGTTTTCAGCAGTTTAAAGTCCGTGTAACGAGTATCAGCGAGCATTATTCGCAGCAAAGATCGGTATTCTATTATGGTTATGATCCCCTTTTGTGATTTTGTTGATATGCCAAGAACTAACAGCAAAAAGAGTTACTTTCTACGTAGAGCGTTCTGATCAAAATATCTGAATTTTATTAATATGATTGTGCAAGTCTTTTTAGAAGTGATGACTTATTCTTTTTATGCCTTTCACATTCACCGAAACTTATTGTATTTATTTTTTCTGCTTGAATTTTTAATATTTGTGGTGTGGTCATTTATAATTATTTTCACTTTGAATATAATCTAATCTTTTTTTTTCAAAACAATATTTACTAAACTATTTCATAAATAGTTACTTTTACAAAAACATAATTTACAATGGTTATTATTTATTATAGACAAGTTATAAAATATTGACTTGACTTAATATAAAAAAGAATGATTATATAAGAAATGCAAAGCAACATTGTCTATGTATATAAATAATATATATCATATTTTACTTAAATAAGTGTATAATATCTTTCGATTTATAGGTGATATGTGTAATTTATGAAAATCATAATTTGATATTTTTTATATATCACTAGATTAAATAGTTAGAACTATACATTTTCAAACAAAAAATTGCAATAAAATATCTTTGAATTGTTATTATTTTTCAACTAAATAAAATTAGTTTAATCAATTTTTTAGAATTTGTTAAAAATATTATATTTTTTATAGCTATTAAAATAATTTGTATTTTAAAATAAAAAACTTTATAATTACTTTAGATATTTTCTTTATATATATATATATATTAATTTTTAACTAATTTTTCTAAAATAAACTTCGGCTAATAAAATTTTGTCTTGTCAAAAAATTTAACGGACAACATCAATCGATCAAAATTGATTGCAAGTTTTCAAGTAAGTGTCCAATTGATTCATAATTGGAAGTGAGAGTTTAGTTAATTTATGGTGCAATAAGAGGGGCCAAAATGTTTAGTTAAGTATTTATTTAAAGATTTACAAAAGCGTGAAATGACAACAACACCTTACAATAATATATTTTGTACTTTGTAAATTAAAATAATCTTGTAATTTCCCAATTAAGTTCGTAGTCAATCGAATACATCAAACTCAATTACAAAAATATATGTTATTATAAGGTAAATGCATTAAAAATAAAAAAATATTTTACATAAATAATTTCGTTCGTGAAAATAAATTATTAAATGATAACAATTAGCAGGTGGAATAATACTAGATTTATAAATCTGTGAAAAAATAATATATATTCTTACGATAATATTGAAAAATTTACAGGGATATTATTGTGGGAAATTTTTTCCTAAACTATTGTTGTAGGCCGATTATTTCTAAAAATATTGTTGTTTGAATAGTAATTTAAAGTTGGATTTTGATAAAACCGATTTTGGGGTTTTTTCCTTGAAGTCAGACTTAGCTGGGCAAGACTTTTGAGTTTTTTTCGGAATTCGACTCCATCATGTGTCGACTTTGGCTGCATTGTTCAAAATGCAATATTTCTAGAAATAATTTGCCCACAACAATAGTTTGGGAAAAAAAATTCCCACAACAATATCCTGTAAAATTTCCGATAATATTTGTTACATTTTATAAATAAAATTAATATATTATATTTGTCAAACTCAGTTGTGACTGATTAACCGATCAATAGTATAGATAAACGTAATTATTTTTGATTAGGCATTTTATGAACACGTGTTGACCCCTGCACCTGGTAGCACACAAACAAAATTGAAACTTCTGGTAGCCTTATCAGAATCCTCATTAACAGTCATATGTCTGTTTGGAATTTGAAATTTCGACCCTCCTAAAAGAGACGTTATAGCCTTTTTTTTAATTGCACTCCATTTCTAATAATAAATGATTAAATTATTTTTAAATTTAAACAGAAAACATTTTTATTAAATTTTTGAAAAAATAGAGAAAATTCCCCTCTTATTCACAGTGTCTCCATTTATTGCTTTGAACTACAAACACGTTCTCTCCTTCTCTGTCTCTCTGTCATTTTCTCACACTCAAATCAGGAGCCTTTCGTTTTTGTTTCTCCCAAAAATCTCAAATTTAAGCTTAACCCCGTAGATAGCAGTGTTCAGTCTTTTTTCTCTATATTTAAGCTGAACCCAGAAAGTTTTAGCTGCATTTAAGCTTATCTCATTCATTGGTTTTCACTGTAAGTCTTCTTTCTTCAATTTAAAGTTCTGGGATTTTGTTTTTGGGGCTTGGCTATTGATTTTTCTTTCCAAGTTGCTGTTTTTTTTATGATTGTGTTGTATATGTATTGATTAGCTTAGAACTGATTTGTGGGTGTGTGTTTTTTTAAGGAACGTGCCTTCAAATATTCAAATGTAGTGTTCTTGAATGTAAAGAAATTGAATTGCTTGGTATATTATAGGGAGGCAACCTTTTATTTACAGTTTGGGTTAGAATTGGGACCTGAGGTGTTTGGTTTGGTAAAATGGGTCTATGCAATTAGATTCTACAAGTTTTTTCTTAATCCCCCTTACTACCATAGATTATAGAAACTGGACACTTCAGCTGTTGAAGCTAAGGTCAAATGGTATGATATTGTAGGGATTTTTATATAGATCTAATATGGGTTATGGTAGCAGGAGAATGTTGCTTTTTGTTTTCATTTCATGTTCTTCTGTTTGAAGTTCTGCAAAGTCACTGGCAAGAAAAGTTTGTGCAATGTCTAGTTAAATGGGATGGGAAGAAGCTAGTTCGTCTCCATTAACAGGCTTCTAATTTCCCTTTGTAGGGATCCAGATAGCCCTCAGCTGTTTCATTATGGTCTTTAGAAAATGATTGTAAGAAGTTCGGTTTACTCCGTATTTAACTGTTTGTTGTGTCTAATAACATCTGCAGATGGGTTTGGTTGGTGGAATGGAGCTTCTGTGTCTTTTGTATCATTTACTTGTGTAAGTTAAGTAGTCCCGAATCCAGCTTTTATACAATGGGGGTTGACAAAGAAAGTTCTAGAAATGGAGGTTACGTAGGTGGATTTTTTCAGCTGTTTGACTGGACCGCAAAATCTCGGAAGAAATTGTTCTTAAGCAAGTCAGATTTTCCAGGTTATAATTGTCTTCCCTTTGCAGATGAGCATGCAGCATGTTTCTCGGCATGCATGTGCAATTGCAAGTTATATTCTTGTTCATTAATAGTTTATATATTTTCATGGTTGCTGATAATGAGTTCTATTTATCAAATTTTTAGAGCGATCGAAACAGGGCAAAAGAAGTGATGGGAACTTGCCGATGACACGACTCAATCTGGTGAGAACTGGCCAATCCCAGATGGCCTTAGAGTTGATTTTTGTTTGTTATACACTCGACTGCCAATTTAATCTGAGATTCCTTTACAAATGTTGCTGTGATTATTGCAGACTGATGAGGATGAAATTCGATTCGGGACAAGCATCAAAGGAAGTAGTGATTATAGTTGCGCTTCCTCAGTCACGGATGATGATGTTTATGGAGCTAGGGCGCCTAGTGTGGTTGCCAGGCTTATGGGATTAGATTCCTTACCCACATATATTGAGCCATACTCCACCCCTTTGTTTGACACTCAATCTCTTCGAGATGCTCATTTCCGAAATAGAAACCTTAGTTATCATCATGACCAACAAGTAATTTATCCCGAAGATCTGTTCAATAAGATTGAGGGCCCTGCAAGGAACTTTGTGGAGTCAAAGCCTCAGAGGACAGTCGGCAAGCCTATAGAGAAATTCCAAATCGAAAGTTTGCCCCCAAAGGCAGCTAAAACAATTCCCATTACCCACCATAAACTTTTATCTCCTATCAAGAGTCCTGGTTTTATTCCGTCTAAGAATGTGGCTCACATAATGGAAACTGCTGCAAGAATCATTCAGCCTAGCCCACAATCTATAAGCAAATCCAAAATGCCTCTGGTTGGTTCATCCTCGGTGCCGGTGAGCATTCGTGATTTCAAGGAAAGAATGGAGGCTGTGCAGAAAAAGCCTCCCGTTGGATCTTCTTCCGTGTCCTTGAAAGCTCGAGATTTGAAAGAGAAAGCAGAAGCTACACATAAAACATCGAGACTCGCTGAAAGGACTAGAAGGCCAGTTGAATCAAATGCAGTCAAGTATCTTAAAGGACAATCTTTGAACAAGAGCTGGAATGGATCAACAGAGACAACATCACCCCGGACTTCTGATACTGAAGAAATTTCTTCAGTTTTCAAGAGTAAAGGGAAGTCAATTTCACTTGCAATCCAAGCTAAGGTCAATGTGCAGAAAAGAGAAGGACTGGCTTCGAGCAGCAACCGAAGTTTGTTAGGGCCAAAAGACCAGAGTGAGGTTAAGTGTAGTCAACCCTTCAAGAGCCAACCTAGTACTCAAAAGAGTTTGCATAAGAAACCTTCAATGCACAATTCTTCTGGTGTACTCAGGCAGAACAATCAGAAGCAAAACTCTATAGCCGATAAGGACAAATTACCTTCAAAGCATGCGGGTTCCAACTCGCAAAGCAGAAAAATGCTCTCTGGGGATTCTGCTTTTGGGCAACGCAAAATGTCAGGAAAAACTCTTGGGAACTCCAAAACTGGCTCGAGGAAGTTGGGGTTAGGTACAACGGATGGGGAAAAAGGAGGTCCGTATTCCGGTACAAAGAATCCAAGGAAGAAAATATCGATAAATAGGGATAGCCATTTTGAGAAAAATCAGGTTGTTGATAGTATGTTGATTGAAAAAAACCAGAAGGAAGATCGTCCTATTACTGAAAGGAACTTCAGCTGGGTTGAAGATAGCAAGAAGAAAGGTATGGATGTTGTCTCATTCACATTCACAGCCCCACTTACCCGTTCAATGGAAGCATCTGCTCAGGTTGCTCAGAAAAATAGCAGCTTTTGCATGGATAATCGGGGTAAGAGATTGTTGCTCGACACCGACAGTATGGATTCGTCTTCATCAGGATATAATGTAATAGGAGAAGATGCTTTAAGTATGCTTCTGGAACAAAAGATAAGGGAATTAACTAATGCGGTTGAATCATCCAGCCAAAAATCTCTCAATTCAGGATCTGCTTCTAGTTCTATGTCGTTTTCACAAGAGTTGGGGCACAACACTCCTAATGCTTTTAGTAGCTTGCCCAGGTTACATGATAAACTGGATAGTTGTTACGGTTCCAACCTTTCCTCTGCTGATTGTCAACTGCTTCCATGGAAACAAAAGCTTCAGGTAAAAAAGTTAGCATTTCAATTTTCAAAGAAAAAAAACTAATCTGCAGTTTGATTGTATCACTTTTGAGGTTTCAATGGTTAAATATTTTCATCTCAAGCATGCGTAAGTGTTGCTATGAAGAGCATCAAAACTATTTCTACAAATGGTATTTAACAGTAATATGGTGTACATTCAGGGAGGAGTTGATGAATGCAGTAGTGATGCGTGGCAACCTAGTCCCGTTTCTATCCTTGCCCCTTCCTTTTCAACTGAAAGCTGCAACTCTTCAGATAGCACAAATAGTTTCAGCATTGAAGGTAATGCTTGTGGCTCTCTTTATGTTTGATATAGAATTGACACTTTTTAAGTTTTTTTCTTTTGGTATACTAATAATGTGTATTCTCGGATATAATATCAGGAAGCAAGCAGTGTTCGTCTGTTCAAGCCCAGGAAGTTCTCGGACTAAGTTCTTTAAAGAAGCAATGCTCACTAGAAGCTGATACAGAGTTATCAGATTCAGCTTCTTCCATGTATTCAAGAACAGTGGCTAAAAGTAATGAAAATGTTGTTATGTCAGAATCCATGAAGTCAGTCAACTGGGAACTTGAATATGTGAAGCTAATACTATGTAATGTGGAGTTGATGTTCAAGGACTTCGCCTTGGGCCGTGCTCGTGAAACCATAAATCCTCATCTTTTTGATCAGTTGGAAAGCCGAAGATGTGGATTCGGATGTGATGGTGGGGAGTCGAGGCTAGACAGGAAGGTACTCTTTGATTCAGTCAGTGAATGCATAGACTTGAGATGCAGACGGTACGTGAGCAGAGGATACAAAATGTGGATGAGAGGTATGGCAATCCTGAGAAGAAACGAGTGGCTAGCAGAAGAAGTGTACAAGGAGATATGCGGGTGGAGAGGCATGGGAGATTGCATGGTGGATGAGCTTGTGGACAAAGACATGAGCAGCCAGCATGGAAAATGGCTGGAGTTTGAAGTCGACGCATTCGTACTCGGAGCCGACATCGAGGGTCAGATACTGAATGCTTTGGTTGATGAGGCGATTACTGAATTCTTGCCATTTTAAAAGCTGTTGTCAGTGATGTCCGGTCGATGAGCTTGCGGACATGCATATAGAAAGCGGGTCGGCGTCTTTAATTTTGGCGATGCAGCATGGTGTACATGGGGGGCCAAATATTGTTGAAAGCATTATTGGTGGCGGAATTTAATCATCAATGAAGCATTTAGTCATGTTTTGTCACTGCAAAATTTCCAATGTATGCTGTGTTATAATCCCTGGGGGATCTTATTCTTGTATCATGAAAACTCTTTAAAGTTAATTCTTCAAATTATTTTGAATCAACATTTCTTCTCTTTTCAGTCGATCACAACTAAAACAATTTGATTGTGAAAAATATCATAGATAAATAATAGGGTAAAATACGTAATTTATCACTCAACTATCTTCTTATTCCTATTTTTTACTTTACTTTTAAGCTTTTTAATTTAATAATTGAACTTTATACATTGAACATTTTTTGTCACTCTAAAATATTTTTTTTATTATGACTTAAATGAAAAATAGGTGCATAAAGTATGCCTTTTTTGAACTTTAGGTGCTTAAAATATTTTTTGTAAAAATATGTGCTCAAAGTTTTAACTGTTATAATTTTAGGTGCCTGAAGTTTCAACAGTTCCAATTTTAGGTATCTGGCCGTTAAAGGGTGTTACAAAATTGTTAACCAGTCAAAACAAGTCAATCACATATTTAACATCCATTTTTCTCTCTCTCAAACTTTTGCTCTCTCTTCTCTCTAAAAAAGTAAAAACCCTAGTTTGCATCGTTTCTTCAACCGGCCACCAACCACTGGTGGTCAGGTCAGTTCCCCTCCGAAAAATAACCTCATCCACCGTTGTTTGAGTCACTAAACTCACTGGGTGATCGATGGACTCGCCCTCGCCCTCGGGGCTCCCCTCTCCACCCTTTTCTTTGGCGTTTTTGAGGGGAATGGTTTCTGTCAGAAACTATTAGCCGGAGCTTGCTTGGGTGATTTTCTTCGCTGTGGACTGAAGATCTGGTGGCGTCTTCTCTACTGGTGGTTGCTGATTTTCTTTTTTCTTTTCTCTGTGTTTTCTTTCTTCTTATTCCCCTTTGTGTTTGCAGATACGGTGAGGTTGGAGTTGTGCATGTTGGTTTCTCTGCCGCTGTCCCTTTTCTGTTTGCACCGGTTGCCGCCTACTTTCTCAGTTTTCGGCCTATTTCTCTCCAGAAGCCTCAGCCATCGATCTATCATCTTTTGCGTGATGTTGCTGTTGGTTGTTCCCATTGCATCTCCCCAACCGCTTCCATGCTCCGGTGACCCCCAGAATGACATGTAGTTTGGCAAATCTGGTTGCTGGTATCGTGACTTTCCCGGCTGCGGTCGTCATTTGTCTGTTTGTTCTCTGTTGTTTGCCCCTGTTTTCTCTTGCTCTTTGTGTTTCTTTTATGTTTTCTGTTGTATTTTCTCTGTTTTTCCTTTTTCTCATCGGTCTGTCGATGCTTCCTCCCTGGTCCGTTTGTGACTAGTTTGTGATATTTGTATTCTTTATTTCATTTCTAATGCCACGTGACTTTTTGATCAAAAAAATTATTAACCAATCAATGCTTGACACATGTCATATTTGTAACAACCCGAATTTTAGAACCTATGGGTCGGTTCAACCCGAGCCGTGGGCTTCGCGTTGTGGGCCAAGAATTTGGGCCTTAGAGAGCTCAAGAGAGTGCTTTAGTGGGCTCCATGTTTTCTTGTTGGGCTTGGGTTATATTTTGGTGGAAAGATGGATGAGTAAAAAGGAGCATGAGTGAGATTTCATAATTTTCATAAGGGGGTTAGTTTTGTCTTGCAAAACTCATGTGAGGGAGGGAAAAAGCAAGACATGCTTTCATCACTCTCTCTTTTTCTCTTTCACCTTAGATTCAAAGGTAAAGGTCTAAACTTTGTGTTTTTGAGTATGAAACTCGAAATCCTTGTCAAGGGAAGTGTAATCTATGTTCAAGGATCTACTTTTTGAGTTAAGAATCTTTAAGTTTAGTGGAGGATGAAAATGGTGGGGTTTTGGGAGGTTTAAGGCTTTAGGAAGATTTCTCTAGATCTTAAGTTTTTTTTTTTTTTGCAAATTCCTTTATGAGCTCTAATCCAAGTTTTGTTTTAGATTTCATGCTTGGTGTTAATTGGGAGAGGTTGGGTGACCTTTCAAAGCTTAAAGTTTGAAGAAGGTGTAAGAAAGCTTGAGTTGAAGCTTAGATTCAGGATCCTTGCTTAAGGTTAGTACACTACTAACTCCTTTGTGTTCCTGGAAATCATTAATTTGATTGTCTTGTAGTTGGTTGACATGTTTGGTTGTTTGAATGCTTAAAGCCTCTAAAATGGTAATTCTTAAGATTGTTGTTAAAATGGCTAAAATTTGGTAGGAAACCACTTAAAACACCTTCCATAACTTGTAAGCTCAGTTTGGGGTTGTGCCATTGGGTTTTAGAGGCTTTGAGGGTGATTTACGAACTCTAGAAAATGAATTTTGGGTTCGAGTATCGATACGGGTAGGAGCGTATCGATACCCTGTGTTAAATCCTTGAAGAACACGTGCATTTCATGAGGGGGCGTATCGATACGCCTGAAGGGGGTATCGATATCTTTTTCTCATCTGAATTCCAGTAGCCAATTTTAGTATCGGTACGCTTTTAAGAGTATCGATACATTGTAAGGTATCGGTACACATCTTCGTGTATCGGTATGGGGTAGTTGGGATAAAATCCTACCTATATAAGCCAGGTATCGATACGCTTGGAGGCGTATCGGTACAGAGGGGTGTATCGATACCCTTATGGGGGTGTATCGATACCGTCTAGGTAATCTGCCCAAAAAGTAAGATTTGTGTTTGAAGGGCCTATAATTCGAGGACTAACTTGTGGGCCTCTAAAATGGTAAAATGAATAGTAAAATTGAGAAATCAAGATTTAAACCTCATATATGAGTTTAACGAGTAATAACTTAATTAAAGACCTTGGGTGACTTGTTGTGTTGTATGTTAAAGGATCCTTGGTGGGTTGAATAGTGTAAGTATTCCATGCAAGGGCATTATTATGGTTGTGTTACCTTGTTGATAGGATTCTAGATACCCATAAGAAAATAGAGTGTTGCAACACCATGGTGAAGATACCGAATGTATGAACCTGAGCCTTAGTGGGACTGGGACTCATTCGAAGGCTCGATGAGAGATTTCGAGCATGAGTGTGTGTACCCGATGCTTAGTGGAAATGAGACGCACTTAGAGTGTGTGTACCTGATGCTTAGTGGAATCAGGCCTCACTCCAGGTTTGTTGATATTATGCAATGGTTGTTATGTGAGACTTTTTACCTCTTATTGTTGATATGTATTGAGACGGCTTGGGTTAGGGCCGCGTTGATATGATATGATTGCCTTATTGTCATCTTTATCTACATGTTCTTATTTATAATTTTCATGAAACATGGTTAAGTGGAAGTGTATCCACTGAGCTTTGTTAACTCATCATTCGGAGTCATTGTTTTTGTTCGCAGGTTAGTAGGTTTGACACCTTGCTTGAAGGAGCACCATCAGTGAAGGATTCAAATGCCTTGTCTCACCAGAGTACAATACTTAAGCCTTTGGGTTTTGTATTCGTAGGCCCCTTTTGTATGTTTTGTAACTCGTATTAGATTTGAAATGGTTGAGTCAACTATTTTTATAATGTAATTTAAAAGGAGCTCCCTTATAAATGCTTTCGAATATTTATTTATGTTTTAAATTGATTGAATGTCAAATGGATTTTGGAAATTAGGTTGTGGTTTAGGCTAAGCTAGGTCAACAATTTTATGGTTGTGAGTTGAGCTTGAGGCCCAAATGTGGCATCCGAGTTGAGGGTGTTACAATATCTAATTTATTTTTTCAAAACTAAAAATGTAAAATAAAAAACTTTCAGTTTTTCATAAAATCTCAAAATTTTACATTTTTACAAAACAATCCCCAAATCCTTAAAATTACCCAAACCCCCAAATCGCAGTCGCTTCCGCCACCAATCGCCGCCCATGAGCACATCCCTTTGGTCATCAGACCAAGGCAATCATTTTCCCCAACATAGTGTCGTCAAAAACGGTAAACGGTGTGCAGTCGAACGTGAAATCGACATTTGGATGGCACGTCGTTTGGCATTTCCAGCGATGTCGTGTTGGGGGAAATGATCGTCTTGGTCCGGCAACCAAAGGGGTGTGCTCAAGGGTAGTGATCGGCAACAGAAGCGGCGGCGATTTAGGGCGTTCGGATGGCACGTCGTTCGGCATTTTCGGCGACACCGTGTTGGGGGAAATGACTGTCTTGGTTCGAAAACTAAAGGGGTGTGCTCAAGGGCGGTGATCGGCAGCAGAAGCGGCGGCAATTTGGGGGTTTGGGTTTGGGTAATTTTAGGAATTTGGAGATTATTTTGTAAAATTTTTAAATTTTCTAGATATTATGAAAAAACTAAAATTTTGGGTGTTTTTCTTTAAAAAAGTTTTAAAAAATCATATTAGTGCCACATGTCAAGCACTGGTTGGTTAAAAAATTAACACCCAAATGGTCATGCACCTAAATTGTAACTTTTTAAACTTTATGCACCTATTTTTACAAAATAAATAATTTAGGCACATAAAGTTCAAAAAGAACATACTTTGGGTACCTATTTTTCATTTAAGCCTATTATTAATTTCATTTTTTAATACTATTAAATATAAAAATAATATATAATAAAACCTAATTCTTAGTCGTCCATCGTTCATCTAACACCATCGTCGATGGTCGTAGATGGTGGCCATTCGATCTCAGATTTCACTAATTGCTTCATCTCGGCCTTCTAAGTCCAAATCTAACCTCCATTTTGCCGGAAAGTGCTTCCAAGTCCATGAAAAATAGATCAAAAGTGAGGAAGTCGAAAAGTTTTAGTCGAGATTTTGGGTTTCGGTATATTTTTGATGAAACAGCCACCATATTTGGGCTCAACGTGTCAAAACAAGTCTTCCTGTGCAATTTATCAAACAGCCGCCGGTGGTCAATGGTGATGACAAGTGACGGTGATTCTTTTTTATATTTTTAAATTTAATAATAATAAAATATGATTTTTGTTATTTATTTTAAATTATTTTTATATTTAATAATATAAAAAATTAAAAATAATAATAAAATATTTCAGAGTGACAAAAAACGTTCAATGTATAAAGTTCAATTATTAAATTGAAAAGTTTAAAAGTTGAGTGACCAAAATAAGAGTGAGAAGGTAATTTGAGTGATGAACTGTGTATTTTACCCTAAATAATTTGAACTTATTCAATAGTCTTAGTGATAAAGATGATTCTTTTAACTGTTTTGAGTTCGAACAGTGCAGTGTGCAAGTGTGAGTGAGTGTTACTTAAATTTAAAATAAATTAAAATACTACTCTGTAATTAAATTAAAACGTTAAAAAAACTTTAATGGCCGAAGATGTATGTATAAAATACATGTGTATATGTACACACACAGTCTACTTGCATAATAATTATTGGTACACATAATTCAAGTCTCTTAAAAATTGACTTTTAATATTTGAATTCTTTTATTTTTTTTTAGAACGGCTATTGAATTTTTATTAAAAAATATAAAAATATCACAAATACAATACATTCAGAAGGAAGAATAAAGGAGATTGTTTTACAAAATTTCTTACAAAATTTAAAAGTGCAAAGAAAATTAAATATTTTTATAGAGAATAGCATATCATCAAAATCTAGAAGCATTCATAAATTATCTTGTCTATGTCCAATTGAGATGCATAATAAAGTGAAAAATGAGTGGTGAGTAAACTATTAGGTAGAATGTTCCGCTATTCAGGACTTGTTATATAGGCAAAACAACATCATCCGAGTGGAAATCTAATTTTCTATGACCAATGACAGAATCATAATCAGAAATTGGTGTCGTTAAAATTTTTGTGCGACTACCAAACGACCGCTAAAATATATTGAAATCATGCTAAAACGTAGATGAAACAAAATTACAAAAACTAAAAAGTGTGCCACAAAAGCAGAAAAAAACATGCCACAAAGTCAGAAAAAAATATAGTTAACTTATAATATTTGATTTTTTAATTACCGAATCAAATTGGATTGCATATATTATTAAAGTGAACGAAACTGAATTTAACTAGCTTGAATTGATTTGTTCCATCTGTTTTCTCAAATTAAGAAAAAAAAACCTTTAAGATAAATTAATTAAAATTATATTAAAACAAATAAAAATAAAAGTTGGCATTCAAATTTTGTCTTTTTTAACTTATGATTTATGAACCGAGAATTGTATCCATCTAAATATAGTTAATTATTATCGAATCAAATTCGAAATAAAAATGAACCCAACATTCTGGAACAAATCAGTTTATCAATATTTTTTTGTTCAATCCTAGTTGCAAGCTGAATTGGATACCTATATATATATATATTTATTAGCATTTCAATTTTAAGGTTTAGGGTTTTAGATTAGGGTTTATGGGATTAATATATAGGGTTTAAAATTTAAGGTTTATGATTATAATTTAGAGTTTAGGGTGTTAGGGTTTAGGATTTAAGTTTTAAATTTTATAGGAGGGTTATGTAAATTTTTTTACACAGCTTATGTATCAAAATATAAACTTATATATATTAAAATACTTTGATATTACTTTTAAAAGTGCGGTGAAAAATGATTTTAAAAGTGCTGAAGAAAAGTGATTTTGAAAAGTTGGGTTAAAGATTTAGTGTTTGTTATTGATGTCAAAAAGTGATTTTGAAAATATAAAATGTCTATTTTAAACATGATATTGTAAAGTAAAATAAGTGAACTTAGGTGATGATTAAATTCGTTAATATTATGATGTATAAAATAAATCAACTTAAATTATAATAATTTTAAATTTTTATAAAATTTAATTTAAAAATATAAACTATATTCTAAATAATATACATACATAACAATTACAAATTCATAATAAATTTAAAATGAAATAATTTTATTCTCAATATAAATATTATAATATATATTATTTATAATTATATATTTATAAATATTAATATAACAATCAATTGTAATTAAAACAATAAAGGATAAAAAATAATTTTATTTTCAAACCAACTTATTTACCACAAAAATTATAATCTTTAGCTTTCTAGTTTAGGTGAGAAAACACTTTTAAAAGCAACTAAAAAAATCAATTTCAAGTAAAAGTACTTTAAAGAGTGTTTCTAAGTTGCTAAAAGCAACCTTTAAACAAGCAAATATATTTTTAGAATGTCACATGATATTACTATAATAAAAAATGTAGCGGTCTAACATATTTTACGAACATAAATGTAGCGGTCTAACAAGCAAATATGTTGGACTTGGCAACGGTTGCTTACATGGGGATATGGTGCAAAAGGCATTTTAATTAAAGAAGAGAAGAGCAAAGTTAGTAGGTGGCTTTTATTTTTGCTTCATTAATTAGCTTTAGGAAACCAATTTTATTCGCATTTAGTTAGGCAAGTGTCGAACCCAATTAATAGAAAAGCAGATGATGTTTATTATAAGAGATTCGTTTTCAATTATTCAATAAAGTGTATATATTGTCAAATAATTATCTTATAATCACTTTTAGACTATTTAGAAAAAGTTAGACGAGTGTCAAGTCTTTAATTTGATTTACTTCCTTTTTAATGAAAAAATATTTAACTCATCTTTAAGTAAAAAAACTATTAAACTTAAGAGCGGAGTCAAAAAATTTAGGTTGTGATATTAAAATTTTATGTGTTAATTCATATTTTATTAAAAATAGGTGAAGTCAAATGGTCGGTGTCAATTTCATTTAAAGAATCCCAAATATTTTTAAAAACAATGTCAATTTCCTTAAAAAAATTCAATTAATTTTAAAGCAATGTCAAACTTTATTTAAAATAGTATTAATTAATTAATATATATATATAAGTATTCTCCAAATTTTTAGCTTCGCCTATGGTTAAACTCTCATATAATCAATAGAAATATAAAACGGTTTAGAAGGGGTATGTTTACCCATAACGATGTTGGAAAAAAAATTCACAATTTGAAGTGTGTTTGTTTTTATTTTGTGTAGTAGAGATGATTTAAAAGTCGTATATATTTTTGGACGATACTAATATATTTTTGTTCGTCTCTTTGCAGTGGTAAAATTTTGTGATTGAGTTTAGGAGCAATTTAATTTTTCTAAAAAAATATACGTTTAAATTAAAATTCTCAAAGAATTTTGACGAATTTAATTTTTATTTTTTTCAAAAAAAATTAAGGTCCAACTAAAATTTTTAAAATTTTGAGAGGCTTAATGAGAACTTTTAAAAATTATAGAAGAGATCTAATTAAGAGCGTCCGAAAATTTTGAAGCTTAATCTGAATTTATAAAAATTTTGTAGGGTCAAATTAATTTTTTGAAAAAACTTGAAGGGTCTAAATTATAATTTTCCAAATTTGAAGGGTTGTGTCCCATGAGTCCCTATTGTGTTCCACCTCTGTCTCTTTGCCTAAAGTCACAGGAACTTGTCGACGACTTTTGAAAGTCGTTTACATTTTTGACAACTTCTAAAAAATCCTGGTTCACGAAATAATCTAAAAGCATCCTTATTCCATGAAATAATATCTATAGTAATATTAACTTTTAGGTATTAACTATGCAAAAAACGGACAAAAATTCTCTGTCATTTTTAGTGTATTTTCTATGCTAACACTAAAAAATTAAATTCTAAGCCATAATTCTAAATTTTAAATCCTAAACCCTACACTCGAAAAATGCACCATAAACTCTAATTTTAAACCCTAAACCTAATTTTTAGTGTGAGGTATAAATAAAGGCACAAAAAATAGATGATTTTTATTCGCAAAAAAAACTCGTTTAGGAGTGTAATATGATATTTGAGATCATTGATTGTTAAAAATACTTTTAGAGTTATACTTACTTTTAGAGTTATAAGCAATGCCAAACAAATAATTTTTTTTTAAAAAGTGCTTTCAACCCAACCGTAAAAACTTTTATAGTTAGAAAAGTAGTTTTGAGAGTCAAATTACAATTTTAACCTTTATTTGCTATTGTGTGTATTTATAATTTATAAACTTATAATTCTTTTAAGAAGACATTATTATATGATTAGTAGATTAATTTTTAGTTTAAAAATTATATATATTTTCATGAAATACGTACAATTATTAAAAGATATTTATTTATTAATAAAAACATTTTTATATTTTTATGATAATTTAAGTTAATATATTTTATATATTATAATATTAAAGAATTTAGATATCATTTAAATATATATTTTTAATTTACAATACTATGTCTAAAATAGTCATTTATCTTTTCAAAAATATTTTTTAATAACAATACTAAATACTTAAATCTCAAACTCAAAAATCCAAAATAATTTTTCACCACACTTTTCAAAAACAAAGTTAATCTCACAATCATTTAGTCGGAATCGTAATAATCGGCAATGTATCAATTTTAGGTGTTTTTGTCTAGTTTTAGGTTTAGGATTTTGTATTCTAAATCTTAGATGGATGTCTAGAAACACATTTGGATTGTTTGGAGAGATATGTAACGCTTGCATCGAAGCGAACTTATCTCGTTTTTGGTGAAGTTCGATGTCATGTACTTAAATGACATAAATATTCAACTTATTTTCATGGAAAATGCTCTCATGTGAATATGTATAATAATTTGTTCATGGAAGACCAAAGGGTAACCTCAAAACTCCATTGAAGGAAAAGCAATTTGGAACTCAAATGTATCACAAATTAATAACTAAGAAATCAACCCATTCTTATTACTCAACGGCTAAAAACAATATATATATATATATATATATATATGAGTTGGAATTTAAAAATAAATAATTTAAGTGCACCAACCATAATTAAGAAAAAAAAAAACGGAATGACCTTAAAAATGGAGTAGAATCACTTAGTATTAGTATAGTGCCAATTGCTGAAAGCATCATTACTGTCACATTAATTTGGTTTTTTTCCAATTTCGTCCCCACCATTTCCATCATCCCACAACCAACAAAGCACCTTATCAGAATCATGCCACAATGATTCCCATTGTTCATCATCTTCACAGCACCCTAATTCACCATTCGAATTACAAATTCGCCGTTCATCGGTAATCTCCGACGACGAGCTCCAAACGCCATCATTTTCAGCATCATTCAGAACCCCACCGTCCCCACTTGGATCCACGCCTTGACCACTTCGCTGTAGAGCGCTGCTGAGGCGCTTTATTTCGTTGTCGAGCCACTCGTACGGTCCCACAGCTTCCTTTTCGCTCCCACCGCCTGAGCTTTCTCCGCCATAATTGCCTTCGGCCCGCCTTGCATTGTTGTGCATGCAACAGCCATGCATTTCTTCTAGGGTTTCTTCTTCTCCCCGACTGTTCTCTTCGATTGTCTTTTCATTTCGGGTGACAGTAGTTTTAGGAACAGTATTACCAAGTGACATCAAAGCTAGCTTTTGTCTTTTCATGGCGGACCGGCTGGTACGGCCGGGTTTTCGCTTCCGTTGTTGATGATCCGCGGCTGTGCTTATAGCATGGAGATCGACCGGCTTGGTTTCTTTGATGGTCTTGCTGAAACTGTAAATTTTTCTGCTCAAATGAGAGTTCCAGTAGTTCTTAATCTCGTTGTCCGTTCGGCCTGGTAATTGTGCTGCAATTAAAGACCACCTAACACAGACCAAACACTGTTAAACATAAATAATTGTCTGGATTTAAGGTGAAACAACTCACTAGAGATTTAAATCGTGGTTAAGGCCGCATTTTCGGTAGCAATATTTTATTGTGTTGCGGACATAATTAATATTATTGCGGTCATTGCATACTACTATTTTTCACAATAACAATTTCAAACCAGACCATTATTTAAATCCTTGCAACCAGCTTAAACTAATGCATGTTGTGGAAGCCAGAAATTTCATAAAATTTGGGATTAAAAATACAATCAGAAGGGAAATGTACCTATTCCCCAAAGCACTGTGTAACTTAACAATGGTTTCTTCCTCATGGGGAGTGATGTTCCCTCTCTTCAAATCAGCCCTCAGATAATTGATCCATCTCAACCTGCAACTCTTCCCGCACCTCAACAAACCTTCGAAATTCGAATCCGAAACAACGTATGAGTATGAATCAACTGAACTAAATTATCGGATAAAAACTCAAGAGTATAAACAAATGTACCTGCATTTTTGGGCAGTGATCTCCAGGATCCTTCACCATTAGCTTTAATGTAACTTGTTAAGATTTCATCTTCCTCGGCGGTCCATCGCCCCTTCTTCAACCCCGCTTTCTCACAACATGGAGATCTCCCCATCTGATCTCTCTTTGCTGCTCAGCTCCCACGAGATTCAATATATATATTGCCTAAATAGGTAGAGTTTGAATCGGGAGACTGAGTTTAAAATAAAGGGATTGAAAAAGAGACGATGATGGTGATGGAACTAGTTTTTGCCAAGAGAAAACACATAATTTTTGCTTAAACATGTAGTTTAAATATTTTTCATTGATGGGTTATGGTTATGGACTACTATGTTTAGTAGAAATGGATTGAGGGGTGCTGTGGCAATCATGAGCGGTTCAAAGATTTAAGAGTTTTGTATAGCTTATTAAAATGGAGCCTTTAATTTATACTATACAAAAGAGATATAAGGTTTTTTTCAAATAGAGTTTCCTTAATATTGTATTAGTCTCTTGAGCAACATAAAAATGACATACAAACGTCTAAAGATCTAACATTTTCACTTTAAAAGTGTTGTTCTTGCACATTTATTTTTTGAAGCAAAATCATTTACAATACGTTTAATATCGATTTCTTCCAAAGACCACTCTCATATTTGAGAAAATTGTTATGTATTAAAAAACTCATTCTGGGCTCTCTTCTTTCGGGGCCCTGTGCGGTTGCACTTATTGAACATGTCTAGAACCACCCCTGGTCTCAGTCGCACCCCTACACATTTTAAATCCCACTATAATTTAGATATTCCCTTTGTATTTTATATATTGACATTCTAATTTCGTATCTCCTAAACTTTTATAATTTCTCACTCACTACATTTTTAATATAGTTTCCTAATAGTTCAAATAGAATTTGTCTGCCCTTTTTATGTCATACATATTATCAATAAATAAAATTATTGGTGGAACATATAAAGTGACACAAAAAGACGGATTTTATTATTAATAGTTCACATTCATTACATAAAATCTTGTGTCTACCCCTAATGTTGGGTATAAATGAAGGTAAAAAAAATAATTTTTTATATAATCACCAATATCTAATTCATTAATTTACTAATATTTTTTCTCAAATTAATCTATTTCATTCGCAACGTCGAAATTTAATTAGTTTACTAATATTTTTTCTCAAATAAGTTTAATTATTCACAACATCAGAATTTAAATAATTAACTGTACTCAAAAGATCTAATATATCGTTTTGTTATACAGATCGTTGTTTGTTTGCAAAGTGTGCATAAAATACCGGAAAGGAGGAAAAAGGAAGTGAAGTTGACTACTGATAGAAGCTTGAATGATGCAGGGAGTTCCACGAATCTAATTCCTTTTCCATTTCATGTGAAAAGCCGTTAAACTGAAGGTTTGAAGCTCATGAAAACAGCCGGAGACAAAAAGAAAATGGAAACCTTAATTAAACAGTTGGTAAAGGATGAGTAAAATAGCAGCAAATTGTGGTTTCTGGTAGAAAAAAATGACGTCCAACTATTGATTCGGTTCAAAGTTTGGAACCGAGGACGGCTTGGTGGCTGTCTTTGTCTGCAACTGCAATAAAGCTAAGCTAAAATGTTCAGTATACACTCGCAATTAGGGGTCTGTAAACAACCCATAGTCTTTAAAAAATTAAAAATATATATAATTAATACTGCCTTTATAAATAAAATGATGCTATTTATAAATAATTAATTATTTTAAATATTGTTTTAATCTCCATAAATAAAATACTCAGATGTATTTAAATTTAATAAATCAACTACACCGGTGTGACATCGATCGATCAATTAGCCTTATTTTTAACTTTGCAGGAAGTATGGGAACTTGAAGCTTTTACTATAAAAGTTTCTCATATTGTCTGATTACAATTTACCATATCAGATATTTCCTCCTACCGATGCATTTTATAATGCACACAATATGATGTCTTTTTCATATAAAATAAAAAATGATCAAAATCAAGGCAACGACAGAACTAGAGATGCTTTAGATCTTCCACGCCATTTATTTTGGTAGTGAATTATCAGTTTTTAAATAAATTTTTGGTTTCGTCCCAGTGTTCGGAGACTTGGGGAGTTGTCTGCTTTTTTCGTCCTGCTTACACATTGGAGGAGATAACTAGGTATTAACATAAGTTTAATTATATAGGTTAAAAAAATCTATCATCCTTGTACCATTGGTTGACTTTGGGTGTGAATTAGTCTTCTATTTTAAGGTGCATAATTCTTTGCAATTTCGAAACAACTCGTATAAGTAATTCGTCTTGACTTAAGATTTTATGATCTAAAGGTCCGCTAATTAGTCGAACGGCTAAGGATATTCATGTTATTTCATTTTGTATGAATTCGAATCTCAGCATTTGTCTTGGGAGTGTAATATTTTTCTACTTAATAAAAAAGAATTTATGATCTAAAATAAAACAAAAAGGAAATTGATATAATACTCATTAATTATATTTTCATCGATTTTAAAATTGAAGGCATGTCTGGTTCTCGAAAATATTTTTTATTTATATTTTTATTTCATTTTCAGTTTTCTAAAAAATAGAAAACATGCTTTGTTAATAGGAATGAAACTTGTTTGGTATCTAGCTTTCTAAAAATAGAAATGAACAAATAATTAAACTAAAATATAGTTGGAAAAATATTATCATAATAATAAAAAATAAAATATGATTAAATAAACTAAAGTTTAAAAAATAGCATTAGAAGGATTCAAACTTAAATTAAAATGAAGTTAAAATTTTAAAAATATATATTATTTTTATATTTTCCACTTTCCTAAAACATTTTTAATAAAAACATATTTTTATGTTTTTAAATTTTTACTTAATTTTATTTTCATTTTTAAATATACTTTTCTAATTTTATAATCAAACATATTTTCTTTACCTTTTTATTTTTTAAAAAAATAAAAATTAAAACGAACTTCATTATCTAAAACCAAACAAACATTTTCAGTTTTTCAAAAATTAAAAAATATGTTTGGTTAATAGAAATAAAAACTGGTTTTCAAAAATAAAATAATGGAATTGTGTTTCACATCTAGTTTTTTAAAATAAAAATGAAAAATACTAAATAATTAAATAAAATATTATTATAATGAAAAATAAAATAGATTAAATAAACCAAAATTTAAAATCAATAAAAATCTTATTCAAACACGAGTAAAATAAAGTCAAAATTAAAAACCTTTATTTTTTTTCTTTTCACTTTTGAAAAATATTTTTTAATGTTTTCAATTTTTCACTCATTTTTGTTTCTATTGTCTAAATATCATTTTCTAACTTTATAACTAAATACATTTTCTTTAACATTTTCTATTTTCAAGAAAAAATAACCTAAATTTCTGGACCAAACACATTTTCTCACAAAAATTTCAAAATAATCTTTAAAAATTATTAAAAAAGGTTTCCAAATTTTTTATACCTTTGGCACCCTGATTAAAGGTAAACTTGTAATCATAATCCCTTCAAAGTTAATTAGTTCAATTCAGTCCCTATTAGCCCTTTAATTAATGGAAAAAATTGCATTTTCCTCTCCTAAGAATGAAAAAGTCCATATAAGACATTTTAATATAAAATGTTAACTTGCCCCCTTTTTCATTTTTTATGTTGGTCCCAAACTTAAATTTGTGACTTCATTTTATATTTTCATACAAATATAATTTTAGATATGTAATTGAAAAATATTTGCATATGTATATACATACAAAAAATAGTATAGTTGTCTATAAACTGAAAATGATACGAAACATACTGATACCAACACATATCAATATTACGAGACATTATCAGAAAGACCGAGCTCAACACGCCATCTATGTTCCATCCAATAACATTCAGCCATTTCAGTGTAACTTTTAAATAACTACCCACATTTTTAGTTATATGTAGGAAAGAGGTGAAGATTCACCTTGAAAAAAATGAGATGAAAATTTTCATTAAATAGAGTCCATAGATGACGTGGTGAGTCAGACTCATCTAATAACTTTTTCAATATTAGAGAAAAAAGCGATACTCTACCAATACGATACTCAGAACCTTAGATCGAATACATTTTTTTCATTCCATGTGTACTTTTACCACCAGTACTTTTTTCACATATTCCAAGCTTATCCAAATCCACAATGTGCATCCGCAAAATCTATGTAGATTATGAATTTATAAGTCTCTATTTGTATTCACTTTGAATTCGTAGCATATATAAATTTTAATATTAAAATTCGGAAAAAATGGATGGGATATCCACAAATATACGAGTCCTCACTCTGAATTGCCCTCCATTAGTTAATTTCACCGAACTAGTCTTAAGAGTCAATTTGATAAAACTCCTTAAGTTTAAATATCAATTTAAAACAAATTTATGAAAGAATGTGCGTTAAATCAAACAAAGATCCCAAAGTATCGGCAAATATGGGCAACTTTGACAAGGACAAGACAGCCACAAATTAAATTTTGATAATTACAGTGCTTCTGTTTTAAATTAAGAGAAGGGAATGTACTCCCTCCATCCTACTGCTTTAAGTAAGACTTAATTGTGGCTTAAAATATGTGGATTCCATGTAATGCCTTCAAATGTAGATAAAAACCTACTTATTCAGAATTGGTTGAAATTGTAATCCACTGCATAGAAAAATAATAAAAATTTTGGAATGGCTCGTAAGTTAGAATTGGAGAAACTTGGAGTGTAGTGTGGATGTAATTAAATGATTGTTGGTAGTAAATATTGAATCGGATCACATGCTGGGTTTGACGAAGGCCTAACCCTTAGAAATGGGGTTTCGGTTCTGAAATTCATGCAGTTGCAACCCATTCACTCCATTCACAACTAATTCTAATTATATTCTTTTAATGGTAAACTTTCTCTAAAATCCATCTAATTTATGTCATAAACTAAACACCAACATTTAACATCAAATTGAATATGTAGTGATCCCAATTGTATAAGATAACATGTTCTATCCATGTAATTTGGATTCGAGTAATACACAATGTGTATACAAATATTATTATCCAGGTGATCACCTGTATCTAATCTATTAATTGATTAATTCAAATTAAATACTGTTAATGTCTATTATGAGAGTGATTCTCCCAACCCAATTATTCCATTTGCAATGCCAACACTCTCTGACCCTAATCAAGAGGTCTAGTGAAACCCTAGAAGTAATAAGCCGACCTCCAACACTTGAATTTAAATGTGATTGGATGAGACATTATCCTACTAGGAAGTAGGGGAGTATTGGCAACGAAGTCATTATAAGCAGCCAGCCTATAAAGTATAAAGGCCTGTATTGAAAAATGATACCGTTTTCTTATTGTTGCCACTTGCAGAATGGCAGCAGGAATGTTAATGAGTAATAATCGTCGTGGGTGACAAAATGTTCCTTTTGTCTGCTAAACAACACTCTAGAGAGAGAGATGGTGGTCCAAACACACTAGATATGGGTCAATTAAACGTGATCACGTAAAGTTCATAGCCTGCCTGTGTTCTCTCTGTCTTTTTATCGCCTTAAAAGCTTCTATTTATTAGCTCAACAACCAGCAACCCAGTTGCAGACATGGCCTTTCTTCCATTAATATTGCACATCGGACACTTACCTTCACCTTTCAGAAACTGTGATTTCAAGATAAAAACATCATAAACTCTAGAAGCTCCATAAATGCGTCCTTCCATGAGACCCCATAACTTTTTCCCCCCCCCCAGGCTTCGAAATATGCCCTGAAATGGTCCATCAACAACAATGTCCCCCATCTCTGTTTTTCTTATTATTCGATCACATAATCAGTCAGAATCACATGAAAATTCATCCAATCATGTTTAACTAATACGAATTCAACATGTTATCACAGACAGTTTTCAATTTAGATATGCTAATGACATTATGAAAATAGAGGGGTCAAAGTAAAAGAACTAAAAATCCCAGATTTCAGTGTAATAGACCTGTTTAGAATAGTTAATGTCCCAAGGAAAACAAGTTGGGTAGCAACACGGTTATTAATATTACAGTACAAAGTAGGAAAAGAATGAGGAAAGGTAATTCTTCTAATATGATTGAAGAAAAAACGAATATCCTCTATTTGCAAGATGAGTCTCTTCAGTTGAATTTACAAGATGGGATGTCAACAAAAATAGTAATTTAACATGCATGCCTAATTCCTTTTTCACATAAAATTTTACCAGCGATACTTCCTCAGGTTATCTCACCGGAGATCAATAACATCAAACTTTATCTTGGGATTCATAAAAACATGGGAGCAATGCTCGTAGATTGACGTTCCATCTGAAGGCTCCTCATGGGGATGGAATCCTCGTTGCTGACAATTACGAATAACGGACACACCGCCCGGATCAGACAGATGAAAGATGCCATGCGGACTGCAATTGAATACAACAATTGTTATCTCGTAAAAAATCGCCCATAACAGGAACCGTCTTTTTGATCTAAGAGGTTCCTACAAACATTGTTTGTACTCAAGTGCTAAGATTTAAGTACCTTCCTACTTACTAACCATTTCAACAACCTTAGCTGAGCAGATAAAACAGTTGTTAAAGACATGGAAATAATCTCATTCGTCACCAATTCAGTCACTAAACAAAATGAAAATATACAGACAGAATTTGCTTCTGCGTACACAGCAAGGTAAAACATCTCTTGCACAGAAAAATATATCTTACTTTCATTTGCATTTGGTACATGCAATCCTTTCTATCATCAGTTTACTGTAAATGTTGCTTAAAAGATGACCATAAAAAATATGAAAGCTTGACCACTAGTACCAGATTACTAACTAAAAGTCAACCGGCAGTGCAAATGATAGGAGACAATTGTCTAACCATGATAGATTTACATTTAGCTATATAAAGTTAGTGATATTTCATAGCGTTCAATGTCATGGTTATTGGGAGGAAAATGAGAATCTACCTGGACGTGTCAGTTGGGGCCATAACAATTGCAATTGCTTCTGGTAGCATAATCTAAACATATCCACCAGAAAAGAAAATAAAAAAAAAATGTGTCAGAGGAATGAATAATATGTAATTCATATGTTGGGGGCGGCAGTGGAAAAGAATGATACATGCAGCAAGATTGAATCATATTATAAGCTGGGATATATAGCAAGTACTTTTTCTTTTACCTGATATGAGTAATGTGTGTGAAGATCAACTGATGACATGAAACAAGTCTGAGTTGGGTGTGTCTGAAAATCAAAGAATTGCATAGCAACATGCAAGTTTCTAGTTAAAAGCATAGGTTAATCAAACATAAATCCATGCTTCATGAAGGAGATCAGCTGAAGCAAGCATGTTACAGCGCACATAAGAGACTAACTAGATGGAGAAGAATGAAATATTAGATGAGATTGTATAGAAAGATTATAGGTGAAACAAATGACCCCAAATAAGTGTGAACTTCACCAAATTACAAGTAAAAATCAAAACGCTACTAGAAAGATACCACCCTACATCAGCACAAAGCCCAACAAAAGGATAAAACAGTTCCTTTTAGATATAAATTTCTTTTTCATAGTCATTTCTTTTAGATATAAATTTCTAACATGCTTCAAGGCAATCAATCAATTATATTCTAACCTTTCTTATACCTAGAAGCGTATGTTACCCATGAGCTCAAGCAACCAAGGGAATCTTTATAAACCACGCAAATTCCCACTTGACTTCAAATATAACATGTTTATTATGTGTTTCCATGTGCATAATACCTACTGTACTAGAGCAATAAATAATAACATTCTGCAATGGAATACATAATAGATATATGTGATCTTTTACCCCCACCTCATGCCCAAATGTATTCATTGACAAAAGAGCACATAGAGGAAAAGAAAAAGCAATCACATTATACATTGGAAATTCAAGGCTTGTAAACTTACATGAATCCATCCCAGAGGAAAAAGAGAGAATTTATCCTGAACTTCAAAAATCTCTTCTTCATTTAATGTTGAACACTGTATTAAAAAAATGTATCAGTGAGATAGAACTAAAGCCCACGGATAAAAGAATATAGCCAGAATAAATTTTGAAGTTGTTAACACTTTCTGCACAAAAGAATTAGATTAAAAGGAATAAAATACCATACCGAATCTGAAGTTGACTCCTGCTTTGGAATTATAAGAGTAGTGATGTGGAAAACCCTGTTTTTCTACAGCCACAAAATTTAAAAGTATAAATAACCTCCTGCAGCAACTTGAATCCCCTACTTCCTAATTATCTTAAACAAAAAAAAACTCATCTTCAAAAAATATATATATAGTTTTCTCACCAATGATCCAGCTAAAACACCACAGGTTTCCAAATTCTTTTTTGTATTTGCCCGAGCCAATCGCAAGAAATCCTCCATCATTTGCACTGGCTGCATAATAAGTCAACAGAATTGGAACATTAATCAACATAGAAGGGCCAATCTGATAATTCCACCAAGTAACAGGGAAGAAGAATGATTGATATAGGAGACATACAACATGTAAATGTTGATATGAACTAGAGTTTGGCAATCCATCTTGAGAAGACTTTGCAGGACCAGGTCTTGGATCAGCAACTTTCGATGGATGAATTGGTGCAAATTCTGGCTGTACTTGAGCAAGCACAGGAGGTGGAGAAGGTTGTTTCATACCAACAAACTTGAAAGGATCCTCTGTTGCTTCAATAGTCAAAGAAGGACATGACTCTTCAGCAGGATGTAACCATCGACCATCATCTAACGAGAGTACCGAGTCCATAGCAGAATCAACCCCTCCTGGTTCACCATCTTTTACAACCAAAGGTCCATGTTGTCCAGCCTGATTCAGGCTGTAAAAAATTGAAGCACAAAATAGAAAAATGTTAAAGCAGCTACATTTTAGCAACACAAACTAGAACTCTCAGCAGATATTTCAATCTTTTAATATTTACAGAATATCTAAGGTGAAAGGATATTATAAGGGTAGACAACATGTATGCTTAAAGAAGAATGATTAGACAATTTCGAAGTCCTACCCTGAACTTTCAGCAGGTGCCAAGTCCTTATGGCTTGGATATTGAACCTGCATTATAAAGCAGAACCAATTTGATGCAGATCTTGCGGTTTGCATGCAAAAAGAGATTATGTACGAGTAATAAAGAAGACCGGAGGGAGATAAAGCAGATAGAGATTAACCTTTATCTCTGCACGTGGTCCAAGCCACTGGCCACGAAGGCCGTTAGGGCCTAGAAATGAGTGTCTAGACAGAGTTTCTTTATTTGGAAGAGGTATATTAAGAGACCTGAAACAACCCAGGAAGATTGATACATGTCATGTCAGCCTCAAAGAAAAAGTTTTTTAACTAATTCTTATTAATAAAACCTTCTAATATGGGCCTAGATGGACGCAAACAAATATGACAATGAGGAGCAAAAAGAAATCAGGGTGATGCTCTAAAGCAGAAGTAAAACACAATCAAATTTTATGCACAACCATCCTTTGACATCAATTAATTCCATTCTTTAGAGACCAGCTAACAGTACAGAGTTGAGTTTTAATGGATCCCACAAATACAACTGTGGATTTTTACTGAATTTTAACAGATCCCACCAATACAACAGCAGATTTCACATTGGAAAGACAAGACATGGAGGTTTCAAGATCCAAATCATAAATGTACCATTAACAAGAACAAAAGAAACTCACAACTTCTGAAACTGCCTGTCAATCTGATTATGATTATTGTTATACTTCCAGGAAGATTGAACTGCCATGTTGGCAGGCTGCATCCATATAAAAAGGAAAAACTGAGCTAAAATATTGGATTTTCTATTAAAAACGCAAGCAAACAATAAGGAAAAAAATAGACAACCATAGATATAGAAACGGGGAAGAGAGATTAGTAATTTCATAATTGAATCACACTGCATCCACCGACTATAAATGGTTCCGTACCTGCTTAATATCCAAGCTCATATTAGACCCTTTATTTACAGGAGTGCAATCCAAAGAAGACATCGTATCTGAGCCATAGAAAGAGCCTTCCTGGTCATCAAGGTCAACCAATCGAACCCCTGACCGAGTTTTATTTATTTCTTCAACTCTCTTTTGAACCTCCGGTTTCAAAGATTCAAGCTCGTCAAGTACAGCTAAAAGTCTCTGCAAATGATAAACAATAGAACCAAAACATCATCAAATACCACATGAATGGACTCACATCACAGAGCACCCAGAAAAACAATTAAACCTCACCTTCCTATACACAGCCTTTTCTTTGGGAAGCAAAACCTGGTAATCTCGATGGTATGGTATTGTTTCTGACACCAAACTGATCAAAATGTAAGTTCATAAATAAGCTTACACAGATTAATTTAGTATAACGAATTCAATCAGTAGTAAGCTTCCCTCACCTTGAATATCTAAGTAGAATTATGTACAGATCCACTATATTTTTTTCCTCTCTATAAATGTCTGCCTGAACAATTTAAAAAGAATACATTAAGCACCTGTAATCATACCTAAATTTCTAGTTAACAGAAATATTAGCCTCGGCCTTAAATTACTAACATTTTAAAATAATTCAATTTAGGTTAAATGAGCTAATATAAGTACTAAAACAATGAAGTCGTTAGCAGCTACTAGCTTAACAGAAATAGACTAAGAATTCGCAAATAATGCTACAAACGAAGCTAATTAAACTTAAACTGCTAATATTTCCAAATAGAACGCTAATTAATTAGGATGAATAGCAAATTAAAGTATTAAAACTATGGAATCATTAGCAATTAAAACTTAGAGAAAAAAATAAAAGAATAATTAAAACTGAGATTAAGCTAAAATCAAACCTTAAAGGAATCATAACATTAATTATTAAGAAGAGAGTGCGATTAGGCAAAGAATTGGCATAGAGAACCTGTTTGAGGAGACTATCGGCGATTCGATAATAATAACGGAGAGGAATTCGATTATCAACTTCGACTCTACGAGCCATCGCATTCACGTCGATCTTCATCTTCTTCATCTATTTCTTCCTCGATTTACAATAATTATTTTCTCTTCGCCGATGAATTGCGCTTTATTTTCTTCAGTCCGATCGGAGATCGAATAGTTTGAACGTGCGAGCTAAGGAATTGAAAAACGAAGGAAACTCTGTCGTTTACGGAAGAAAGGAGCTTTCATTGATTTTATCTTGACATGGTAAAGCTTTTATTGTATGCGACCGTTACTAAGACTAGAGGTTTTCCAATCCAAGGAAAGCCAATCAGATGAGACTTACGCCATGTTTTAGTACAAGTTATTAATTATTTTTGGTATAATCTTGATTTTAGTCCCTCTACTATGCTAAAATATGGATTCAATCCCTCTCTTTTAGTTTTGTATAATTTATTCCTCTATTTTTACAAAGGTAATATATGCTTTCGTAAATGAATCGGGCCTCAAGGTACAATTTGGTGCCATTTTTTTGCAATTAGGTATTTAGATTTTACCTTAAAGTTTAATTTGGTACCTAATTTTTTTTGTCCAATTAGGTATATGAACTTGACTTTTTTAGTTTAAATTGGTACCTGAAAACTTTCTTCGTGATTTAAATTGGTTCAAATAATTTATTCACGATGTGCATCAATTTGGACAAAAAAAGTCAATTTTAGGTGTCAATTGATCCAAAAAGTCAAGTTTAAGTGCCTAATTGGACAACAAATGTTAGATGCCAAATTGAACTGTAAAATCAAATCCAGATGCAAATATATATTTGCACTTTTTTATAATGTTATTAGTAGTCTAAACTGATAACACTATTAACAATTGTTATTAAAAAATTGTTTATAGATAGATTCACTAATTGGCCAAATGACCATGAATGTTCATGTTGTATGATCTTGTATGAGTTCGAAACCCGATATTTACTTTAAGAATGTAAATACCTCTTCATTTTATCAATCTATTCTTTCTTATCGAAAAAAATGTGAGTAGTTATTAAAAATGATTTGAAACTATTCAGCCAAAAATATGTGAATATAAGCATAGATCAAGAACCAAAAAGACCACAATCGAAACTTGTCAACAATAGTGGTTGATTATTTGTTGGGATGATGAGAGCCAACAATTTGAAAATAAAGTTCTGGATGCATCACAATAAAATAATGAATTAACGAAATTTGATATATGAAATGCCAAAAAGTTGGGCTTTTGGTAATGTTTTTTTGGACCAAAAGCATAGCATTGCTTGTACAACAATCTATATGAATGCAATTTCATTACAAAACATGTAGTCCTATGGTTTGACTCCGGTGTACACACAGAAGGAAAAAGCAACTACATTTGAACTCCAGACTATGAGAACCGAGAAAGGAATGATGTTAATGCTTCTTATTTTTGTAACTCATGGCCTGATATTAGCAGTGCAGCATAGAGAAGTTCATTCCAAAAGTCTGGAACACCAGGGAGGCACCAATGACTGCAATCCTGGAACATGCCGGGAGTCCTCGGGATCTCTAGCGGCCGATAAATCGAAGGGTGGCCGTCTTTTCTGTAAGCCGTCATCTTGGTGATGTTGAGATAGAATACCGGTGTTTTCATTTCCGATATTACAGATTCCAGGATGCTCATCATCCATGGATATGCTGCAAGGCTTGTCTCATTCGATATCGGCTCTGTTTCACCATGACAGTTCCCACCAGTGTCCCACTGCCCTTTCCTGAAATAACAATAGGTCATATCGACACTTACATCTAAGTCCGAGATAACATAGGTTCGAATTCGAAGTATGGCCTTAATTTTTAAAACCTGAAATGAGAAGAGGAGTATCCTGCAAAGAAGACCCTGGTGTGTTTTCTATCAATGTTGGAATCAACCCATTGTGCCCATGTTTTCATTGCCTTTGTAAATGCTTCTTTCACTTCCAATCTGTCATAGACATGGTTGCCCTCCTGGAAGTAATTTTTGCTGCAAATTTAAGACACCATTTGTACATGGTAAACTCTATGGTAAAATTTCAGAAACCGATGGAAAACGAGGCGGTAGAATCTTTACCCTTTGCCAGTTTTTTGGTGAGTCCACCAATGGCCAGTGTTGAAGACAATTATATCAGCATCACTGTACTTAGAACCCTGAATCATGTCAAGCCTCAGTGTTTCTCTGCTCATCTCACTGTTATCAAAGATTTTCCATTCTTGGACAAGGAATGGTGATTTGATGAAGTCTATTCTGCACTGGTAATCCTATAAATCATTTATATCTAAACATGTTACTCGGATTCGAGTGCAAGTATCGGATAGCTAAAATGTTCATAAAATCTGGAGAGGAAAAAAAACAGTTTGGCGAACATTTTACTCACTGCGAATCTGAGAGAAAAGAACCCCTGAGTCCTGAACTCGTTCCTGCTGGAAACTTCAAAGAGTCGTCTCTTATCTCTCAACGATTCCCTCAACGAGCAGACCAGTGATTCCCACATGTTCCGGTTCAAAGAATCTCCGACGAAAACCAGCCTCTTCCCCCTTAACATCTCCAGCATTTTCCTCCCATTAAACCTACACACGCATTTCACAAAGTAAACGAAGTGGTGAAACGATTTTCTAGTTTCAACTATTTTTTTTCTATAAAACCCTGACCTCGGAATCTGGCAATCGAAAGGCTTCCACCGGTATCTAGCGTAACTGAAATCGACCCGGCCGTTCTTGAAGCAGTTAAAGGAGTCGTCGACGTAAGGGCAAGAACCGGGAATGTAAGCAGGGGTGGAACTGGAATCGTCCAAGACCCAGTTGCCATTAAAGATGTCGCAAGAACTAAGGTCTTTGATCACGTTGTTGGTTCTTTCGACGGCGGTGACCGATGAGAGGGTGCAGTTGGTTCTGACGTCGGAGACGATGCAGGTGTTGGAAGAGGAAATGGAGGTGAATGAGGCGAGGTAGCTGGCGGCGAACCGAAGGCGAGTTGCCAAGGCCAAGGCTAACGGCGAACGCTGGGTGAAGGAAGTTGAGAGGAAGAAGATGGAGAGGAGGAGCAGGAAGATGTAGAAAATGTGGGTTCTGGATCGCCATAGAAGACATGGGGTGGTTCTTGAGAAGTGCGTTGAAATGGAGATCATGGTCTTGAAAGACGCCATTAAAGGGTGGGGGTTTGAAGAGAAGAGGTTTATTAATGGAGAAAAAAAAACAGTTTTAAGAAGCCTAGGCGCCTACATTTCTTAGAATCTCAAGCATCAAATGTTTTTCATGTTGATTTCAGAATCATTTCAATTTCCAGGTTTGCTTCCCACAGATTCCAGCTCTATTGTTCACGCCAAGGGTCATGATAATAGTTGGAAGAAAAAAGGGTCTAACTGTGATTTTAGTCCTTTTTATTATGCTGAAATTTGAGATTCGGTCCATCTATTTTAATTTGCGGCTCTTGACTTTTATAATATTATAAAAAAGGTCCAATATTGATAATAACATTAGTTATTGTTATTAAAGTGAGGGGATAAAATAAATATTATTATCCTATACAAAATTTCACAAATAAGATTATTTAAGGGTTAAAGGTTTAAGTTGTAGTATTTAAAATTTAAAGTTTATGATTAGAGTTTTAAGATTTTAGGGTTAAAATTTTAAATTTTTTATTTTAGCAAAAAATAAGTACGTTTGTGTATTTTTTTTACATAAGCACTGTATTAAATATTCACCCTAAAAAATAAATATTAGCCTTGAACATTACATTTTTCTCTTCTAATTTGCTCTCTAAAATTTTATGTCCATGTTAGTCTATGAATTTAGATTTCAAGTTATTTTTAGTCGTTTTTATCGTGTGACACTTTAAAAGTGTGTCATTAGACATAACATCATAGTGACATGCCATAAAAAAAAACAACTAGCATCGATAAAACAAGTGTCCCAGTAGAAAAACGGATGGTATTCATCCCATGAGACACGAGTTTAAGTCGCCCTGTCTACAAGGTGTATGTACATTGTCAACGGGTTAATAATATATATGGACAAATACTAGTAATATTCGGTTATAAGGTGTATCAAGAGGCTAAAGACTTCATAGGAATGGAGCAGATGTGCAAGCCACCAACTTTTTCTAATTCCAAAAATCAAACCTAAATATCAAGTCCAGCTTTCTTTTTGTTACTGACATTTTTTTAATATTTTCATGTCTATTTTATAATTTATATTTTAAAATTATGATTATTTTTTTTCTTTAAAAATGTCATCTTTTAAATTCAAACCTACATTCTCTTAAAAAGTATAATGTATTTTATTAATACGTCCAACACTTATAGAGTTGGTATTCAAAGTAATATATACTTCTTCTTTATATAAGTAAAAATTTTCATTCATCTAAAATAAAAAAGATAATCCTTGCTATAAAATATTAATATTTTTACATAATCATAAGCTTATCCAATTAACTCTATATCGAATCCCTATATGCATAAAAATTCGAAAATAATATTACAGTTTAATAAACGATTATGAATAAAAGAAATGCATTATGCCTATATAATCTTATATTCATGTCTCATTAAACATGTAACAACTATCAAATGCATTACACGTGTTAACATACAAAAAATATTTAAATAATAGTATGCTTTTTTTTTTTGAAATTTTATATATTATAATATTTGATCAGGTTTGTGGTATATTCACAGAAAACATCACATTATTTTTTGTTTCTTTATTCTCATAAAACACAGTATCTAAAAGAATTGAGCTTTTGGTGAATTATTTTATTAAAAAAATCAAGTTCAACCAAAACTATTTTTATGATTTGTTTTTTATATTCTTTTAAGGGTAAAACTTTAATACACATGCTGTGTAAAATTAATTTTATACAAGCCTGTGTATTTACACTATAGAAACACAAATCCTAAATTCCTAATTCTAAAAAACTAAACCCTAAACTTTAAACCCTATACCTTAAATTCTAAACCCTAACCTTAAATTCTAAACCTTACAACCTAAACCCCTAAACCTTAAACCTCAAGTTAAAACCCTAACCCATGAAACTAAAAGGCACGTGTAAAGTTTACACGGCCTGTGTATAGAAATTTTTTCCTTCTTTTAATCCGTAAATATATTTAAAATAAACAATAAAAATTATATAACTTTGAATTGCAATTAAACTAGGCCCAATCCTTCTCTAAAAAGATTGTTTATTGTCTATATTTTTTATGCGTATATTTTCATTTAGATATTCAAAATCTTAACTGCAAAAATAAAAAACTAAAGACAACTCAAATTTTCTCCTAGGTCCATACTTAATGAACAAAAAATCACTATTATTTTGGTGTTTTTTATGCCCAAAAATTAATTTCTAAACTCAACTTTTGCTCATAACTAATCCTATGTGTGTATGAATTCTTAGGATCAGTGTATTCTTTTCTATCCTATATTTCATGGTTTCGGATCATGAATTGAGTCGAGCAACATAACTTTCTTCTATCCTATGATGTTCGTTTGGTTACATATTAAAATAAAATATTCTTGTGTGATTAGATAATAATATCTATTCTACTCTATCTTTTGAGGGCACACATACCGTGCATACTACACTGTTTGAACCTAGATCACTTAAAATTAATAACACCATCCTTTATAGTAGAACTACACAATAATTCAACAATATTTAAGTTTTGAATTTGAAACTTTCTCTATTTGATCTCCTAACTTTTCTTTAGTCTTCATTAATATTTGTACTTGACCGGTTTTCACTACTTGATTCCTTTGATAGTCTAGGACTTGAAAACTTTTTAGATTTTATTATACATTTTAATCTTCCACGGAACCCAAATTCAAAGATCAATGTAGGAAGAAAAAGATCCAGGGACCAAATAAAAATTAAGTTTAATAACTAATATTGATAAAAAAAAATTAGAAAGCAATTTGAGAAAAAAAAAAGTATTCAAACAAAAGCTTAAAGTATCCACACTTCATCTCAACAGTTTTTTTTTTTGACAAAACGTCATCTCAACAATAAATTAGAGAATTTTATGTTTTATGTCACTTAAACAAGAAATTATATCATGGGTCATTCTCGTCACGTTATTTATGGGGTAAACTAATCTAATGTATCCATTTTATTAGTTTTTTTCCATCTCATCCTTTTACCAAGTGAATCTTTCTTTGGTAGAAACTGTTTTTAAATTTAATTTAAAGTAAATATGAGTGAAGATTCACTCGGTAAAAAAGATGAGATGGAAAAAATTAATGAAATAGATGCATTTGACTGGTTGGTCCCGTAGATAACGTGGCGGGAATGACCTATAATATAATTTCTCCACTTAAACTTAGGGATGGCAAACGGTTGGGCGGGTGCAGATACCCCTCCCCCGTCCCCATAGCCACCTAAAATTTTCATATCCACTATCTACCCACCACCCACAGCGGGTACAATTTTCAAATCCACACCCGCCCATGTGGGTACATTCTCAAATCAATCCCCACACCCGCTACCCAATTGGACATCCACCACCCAACACGTAACACGTATTTGCCTACAAGCAACCACTAATATCGAATTATGTAAAAATATGACATATACTTTTGTTTATTGATTGATCAAGTGTATATATATAATACATTTACAGTGGTATAAATTAAACTACATCTAACTAACTAACGACACTAACTTAACTATAGCACATTTTTACCGGTATAAATTCTACTTAACTACAGCTAACTAATTAACTATAGCTAACTTAACTAAAGCATATTTACACTTGTATAAATTCTACTTAACCACACATATTACAAAATTACAACCTGATTAATTCAAGCTTGATCTGAAACAATAAATTCAAGCTCGATTATAAACGTTCATTTTTTTCAAACTAAATCAATTAAGTTTTAAAGTCTACAAACTTAAGGATTAACGTAAATTTTAAAACAAACTAATATCTTAGTACATAAAACACCATAATAAAAGGCATAATCAAAGTCTACAAACATAAATGGTCCAAAATTCATATGGTGAGTAGTTAGTGGACGAGCGGGCGGATACGGTGCGAGTAAAGTCTCAAACCCATCACCTATCCACTACCCACGGCGGGTATGACTTTTTACATCCACATTTGCCCACTGCCCACTAAATTCATACCCATCCCGACCCCAACTAAAATAAGTGCAGTGCAAAATCCGTAAAATTATACCCATCTATCACCTCTACTTAAACCCACATCATTACGTATTATTATAATAATAATATTAAAGCTCAATTATTATAACCGTTGAGACCGTAAAATTAAATCAAGCTTTTAGTTGATTATATCGATTTAATCCGAATGGGCCCATTAGTGGGCCAACGTGGAATTAAAAAAAGTCAACTACCTTTTATCGCCACTTAATTATAAGATAGATTTTATTTTGACCATCAATGTTTTAGTTTTGTCAATCATATCACTTACTATTTAAATGATATCGATCAAGTCACTAATTGTTAAAAGTTAACAGAAATTTTGGCATGTATAGTTACACATTTAGTACTCATTACTGTCACATCATATCAATTTAGTCTTAATTTTAATTTACTTCAATATATTTAATCATCTAATCGGAATTAATTTAGAACTAAATTGATAGAACGTGTAAGCTTGAGGAAAAAACATATAATTATATAACCTTTTAACTTTCAAATCAGTGTTTCCATTAAATTTTAATGCTTAGTTGCTTGATTGATATAATTTAAATAGTTAAGTGGTTTGTTTTACAAATTTAAAAGATCAGTAGTCAAAATGGAAACTATCCTATAGTTAAGTGACTATAGAGGTGGTTTATCCAAACCAAAAAGAACGTTTTTCTAATGTAAAACCCTACAAAATCCATCTTCTCTATGTCGGTATTTGGCGTCTGAACCCTGAATTGAACACCAAAAGGGAAAATGACAGCCGGTTTAAATCTACTCCCGCAACTATAATTACGTCAAGGCAAGTAATTTCTTGATGAGATTTGTTTTTAAAATTCTTAAAGTTTGATTTTTATCTAAGGTATGTATTTTTGGTTTAATTTTCTGGTATTCAGGATTGTTCTTCGATTCGTGGTGCATCGATAAGTTAGGAATAGATGGAGGACTGGGGTATTTTTCCCCTCAATTTTGATTACTTATCTATTGTTCCAGCGAGGCTTTGATTGATAGCCAATGTTCAGTTTCTTTTGTATGTTTGTGTATGTAAGAACTTGCATGAGGAGGCTTTATCTTGTTTAGATTTTAAAACCAATTTGGGTTCTTATTTGCTCTTCTTTCGTTTTTAAAATAATTTGAGGTTTTCAGAGCTGAATGCTTTGAATAAGGGTTTATTGGGGGAATCGGTTGCGGTATTGCTTTGGTGGAAAGGATTTGATTACAGAGAAAACTGAGTGGGCTTTCTTTATTCTTTTTGAAAAAGGAGAATCTTTTTAAGGGAAGATTAGTGATTCTGGCTGGGAAGCTAAATAAGGCTTCAATTTTAGGGATTCACTAGTGCTTGTGCTCAAATTTAGCTTGAGCTATTGGCTGATGGTTGCCCCCATTCTTATCTAGGAGGTTTAAAATTTAAAGTGTAAAGGGTTCCAAAAATTACCTTTAAACAGCTTCAATTCATTGTGCTTTTCGTCTGCCAGTTGTTACTCGGTAGTGGAACTGTGATATATTTTAGTAATTTCAGATTCTTTATTGAAGAACCTATCTTACTATGTCCCGTTTTTTATCTGCTGCTTGCCCTCTTTTAATTTTCCCCCTCACTCATGAATGCCATTGCTGCAGAGGATGAGATTCCAGCTATCCCTACAAAGGTGCTGCCTAAAAGCAAATGGGATGATGAAGATGTTGATGATACTGATATCAAGGATTCATGGGAGGATGAAGATGAACCTCCTCAGCCGCAGGTACGTTGACTTCCTTATTACTTGGTATTAGTTCAGTTTAATAGTATTTTACCACTAGGCCTTTTTTCTTGATATAGTTAGTTATGTTGTCTTAAACCCTATACAATAAAATACGTGCAAAATGACAATAACAGTAACAAGTTTCTACCCTAAACTTAAGCTAGAACTTCTGATTACAACTTACACATGTCAATTGTTGGTGTATTGGTCTGCTAGTGTAATTTTGAAAGTTATAAGCTCTTCCCGATTACAACTTATATTCTAAATTTGGTTTTCATGAATGGATAAATATTAGGGTCATTTCTATAGTAGTATCTGGCCTTGAATTACAAATAAAATTTGAATATTGGATTTGAAATTTTTACTAAGATGAACATCATTTCTTGATCTCAAGAGTTTCTTTTCGTGGCTCACTATTGTCTTGCCTGCATCAGTTAAGTCCGATTGATGATTTAGAGTGATGGGACTCATCACATTGTGAATTTGGATCCTTGAATTTCTTGATGGCGTTTCTGTTTCATTCCGTAGGTAATCCTTGTTATTTTGTTGCCGTGTGTTTCTGCTCTAGCTAGCCTAGGTAGAGGCATATATAGATTGAAAGAATTACTTAAATAAAGTTTAAATCCTTCGCATATAGGAAACACCCAGGCCCTGATCAATGTATAGGAATCTTTCTGCGACGACAGTGTGTTGTGGATGTAGAACTCTTAGGAGCTTATGATAAAAAGAAGTTGTTCAGGATTCTTAGAATGGAAGTTGTGTTAGATAGGACATTATTTAATTACTGTAATCTCTATTTTAAGGGACTTAGGGAATAATAAAACCCAAGTAGTATTTACATAAAAAAATCCCAAGAGATCTAGGTCTCTTTCTAATGAGTCCTAAGTCTCCTTTTGACGAGCTGAGCAATCAATCATTATAGGTTGTTCCACGAACCGAGATAAAGGGAAGGCAATTGATTTTGACTTCCCCGTCAAGGTGTGAATCACCCCAGTGACACTATTCATGTAGAGCTTACAGTTATAATCTATCTTTGCTTGATCTCTGATCTGTCAAGTATATCATCAATCAGGCAGAAATCATTTAGTCTATCAATCTTTAGAGAAATAGTCGCTCCAGCCAGTTGAATATTCAAGTTGTCTGTAAGTCTGTGTTTGTGTTTTGGTGGGCACTGAGAATACAAGTAGTTCTGACTACACAGCTCTTGGTGCACACAATCTGCTCAATTGACAGAGGGTGATGGTCGTCAAATTTCAATTTTATTTCTTGCCGATTTCACCGATAATAAATTTCTTTTATCGTTCAGATTCAGTAAGAAAGGAAGGGTATTTCTTGATTCACCTGGAAACAGTAAAATAAAAAGGAAAAATTCGGAGCAAAAGGATACTGCCCACAATGCTTACAATTTGGAGCTAGCATAAAGTAGATAAGAGAGTTTCCTAGGGCTGTTAGTCTGCTGAACATCTATACTTTTGAGCACTTGCATATAAATTTCTGGAGATTAATTTTGAATTTCACCTTTGAGGAGGTTATCACCCTTCCCACTGAATAAACTAACCATGTTAAAGTATGAACTGCATTATCATGAACATAGACGGTACAGTCGCGTTCTCGTGGAAGACTTTTGTTTTCATTAGCAAAAATTTGTTACTACGTACCAAAGTTGTTACATATCTCTTTTTCATGGTCGTTCCATGCGAAGAATGTTATTGGAGACGAGTTATTTGTGTTATATATCTGATAATAGAGAAAAAACTGTTTGCTTGTGTTGATGTGTTGTTTCCTTAATTGTTATCAGCAACCTGTAGCAAAAGCTCCCGAAGAGAAGGCTCCCAAGAAACCTGCAGCGAAAGCTACTGAAAAGAAAGGGAAAGCTGTTGAAGCCGCTAAACAAGAACCCCTTGATCCTGTTGCCGAGAAACTTCACCAACAAAGGTACTTAGTATATTTAGCTTCTAGAGTGATGGCACTAAGAATTTTCCTTGGTTATTTGAACAGGGTGTTACTGCATTTACACTTGCTAGTGCTAAGCTCATCTAAGTTGAGAACTAGTACTTTGTAGGTCCTGTAAGCAACATTTTTTTCTTCTTGCCCATCAGCATACTTGGATCACAGAATTTTTGAGGCTTTCTTTGCTTTACATGTCTCCAAAATTGACATGTTTCTAATATTTGATGATTTATTTGGGCATTTGCTGTATCATAGGCTTGTGGAAGAAGCTGATTACAAGTCCACCACTGAACTTTTTGCCAAGAAAGGTGATGACAAGACTCTTGATAATTTTATTCCCAAATCTGAAAGTGACTTTTTGGAATATGCGGAGCTTATTTCTCATAAGCTACGCCCACATGAGGTGAGTTTAATCATCTTTCTTTCCGAGTCTTGGTTCTATATTGAGAAAGTTCTCAAGTTGCCCAAATTTATTCTTTGATGCAGAAAAGTTACCATTATATTGCATTACTCAAGGCAGTGATAAGACTATCAGTGACTTCCTTGAAAGCAGCCTATACTAAAGATATAGCATCTTCAATCACAACAATTGCAAATGAAAAGTTAAAAGCAGAGAAAGAAGCCACAAGTAAAAAGAAGACAGGTAAAATACACGCAGTTCTTTTTTTTCATTATTGCGCACCATGGTATATACCTCAGCCGGAAAGGAAAACAGATATATCTACGGGAATAAATTTCCTCTTTATTGACAATTTTAAATCAATTGTGGGAAGAGAAAGACCTAAATTTTTAGTACAATTTATTATATTGTTGAAGTCCCTCTGAATGATGCCAATAACCCCCTTTGGCAGACATAGATCTTCTAGAAATTCATAGTCTTTAAAGCTGTATTTCTTTGGCTTCACGTATGGTGGTTCCTCATATTAACCTTGTTTTACAGTGGTTTTTGTATCTGCAACATGCGGACTTTAAATAAGTTACTAATAACATATAGCTCTCATTTTACTTTCTCGTCACTGGTCAGCCAACCTTTCTTACTCTTAACTGCAATTCTCTACCTGCTTTCTGGACATGTTTTAGGTGGCAAGAAAAAGCAGCTCCATGTTGATAAACCAGATGATGATTTGGTTGTTAACACTTACGATTATATAGACGAGTACGACTTTATGTGATTCATTTGGGGCGTATACCACCATGTTCTACTGTTTCCATAGGGATCTTGTGTTTACTGCAGCAGCGATGTGGAGGATGATCCGCCTGCTCTTTCTGTTTTGGGTTTCTGATTCTCGGAGAAATTTACTTGTCTTACAAACACATCCATAATGTGAAGATAGTAGAACCATTAGATTAAAACTTAAGAAGGGAAGTCATGTCCATGGTTTCGGGCAGTTTTGGTGTTTTATTACCTTAAAATTCATATGATGTTTTTGCAGAAGGCTATTGTAAGAATATACAATAATACTATTTGTTTGTGCATTATGAGAACTAGATGTTTCACATGATTCGAATAAGATTGAATAAAGAATACTGAGGGGCGGCTCTGGGTTCCTTTTACTGCTTAAAAATAGTATACAAAATTGTATGAAAAATGTTGAATCCAATAAGCAGAATACAAATGCCATTGAATAACCAAGAATGTGTTTGAATGAAGCAGACAAAGTATTTCTAAATATAATAGCAAATTAATCAAGAATTCAGGATTCCGAAGCATGGGAGTGCTATATACTCTTAAACATGATTATATGGATCATTGATTCTACATTTTAGCATTTTGCATTTGTAGCAAATGAATGGGATAATGAAGCAGATATCCATAATTGTTCTTTGCATTTTGTAATAACATAGTTTCTTGATGCTTTAGTTCATTCATAATCTCATGTCCTTGGAAACTCCACCTTAAAAATGACAATAAAAAAACAATTTCAAGGCTAAAGCATCATTGAACTTCAACCTATATAAACAACCCCTGCTTGAACAATAGCCAATCACCTCTACAAATCTCCATTTTTTTGAAACATATACATACAATGGATGTCACCAGTTACAGTGATGAATACACTTACGCAATCCCTCCGGCTAGGCTTTTCAAAGCCTTGATTGTCGACTCGCACAATCTCATCCCAAAACTCATGCCGTTGGCTGTTAAAAGCATCGAAATTACTGGTGACGGAGGAGCCGGCAGCATCAGGCAGATCAACTTTGCTGAAGGTGAAATAAACTAACTAAACTTACTGTCCATATTCGTTCGACAATTTCGGGTTTGTTTAACCAATGTCTATATACACTGATTAAGGATAGTTATGCAGGTAGCCAAGTCAAGTACATGAAGAATCGTGTCGATGAGCTCGATGAGAAGAATTTTTCATTCAAGTATAGTTTGATTGAAGGTGATGGAACGATGGACAAGCTTGAAAAAATCACATACGAGGTTAAGTTCGAGACCACACCAGATGGTGGGAGCAAAAGCATGATGACAAGCACTTACTACACCAAGGGTGATTTTGAGCTAACCGAAGAGGAAGTTAAGGCTGGCAAAGAGAAGGCCTTGGCCATGTATAAAATTGTGGAAGGCTATCTTCTTCAGAATCTGGAGGCTTATGCCTCTTAATTAAACACACGTCTTTGCAGATGATCGAAAGATCGGGTCGAGGCGAGAGTCGTCAAGAATTTATCTCTGGTTCGAATGTTTCTTTGAGGTGTTAAAAAAGACACTAGCTTTAAGCATGGGTGTGACTATCATTGCCTAATAAGCATGGGTGTGACTATCATTGCCTAAAAAATTATGTCCGTTTAGTTGTTCGTGTTCGTTCGGTTTGTTTACAGACCTACGACGGAGTTGATATAATCAATTCTATTTGCTTCCCTACCTAGGGGATTTAGTCCAACAATTGGATTCTTTTTCACTGATATCTAATTTCTTATTTGCTTTGCTTTGTACCTCACTTCTATAACTTCACCTACCAGTCACAATTAGCATCAGTTAGGCAGAGACAAGGAGCTCATGCAGTTTTTACCAGAAATCGATTCAGAATACGAAGGGATCATATTTTAGAAGATGCTTACGATCAGATGAGTGCATTGTCTGAAGAGGATCTTAAAGGACTGGTATGCTTTACATAAGTCTTCTGACATATAAAAACTTTATTATCTTTAACAGCTTTGCTGTTACCTTTCTCTTGACACTGTCCAAGAATGATATAATCAATTTTATTTGCTTCCCTACAGATTCGTGTTACATTTGTCAATGAACTTGGAGTGGAGGAGGCTGGGATTGATGGTGGTGGAATTTTCAAAGATTTTATGGACAATATTACTCGGGCTGCATTTGATGTGCAATATGGGTTATTTAAGGTTGCTAAACTATGCTAATGCTTACTCATCTTCTTTCCATATACATGAGTGGTTTCTTAATAAGCTTGTTGGGACATTATCCACAGATATATATTCAGTTATGGTAAGATGCCAGTAATGGCATCCTTAACTTTCTTCCGTTATTGGTAGGATTTAAGATGGTATGCTTCTTCAGATCAAACATGTTGATGGAGAACATCAGTATTCAATTCTTTCTGAAAAGGGAAAGAAGAATAATCAGATTTTTTAAATAAAAAATTTGTTATTATTATTTTTAAATAGTAAGAATGTGTTTGGCATGATTAGTAAACCAAGAGATGCTCTCTCAATGGAATAGTTAAATGATAAAGATGGATTTAACATCTGAATTTGGTATAAATACATTGTATGATGGAATTCAAACAGAGGATATCTTTACCGTCAGCTGCTAGTTGCCTTCTCAGACTAGCATGGCTATTATGGAAAGTTCATAATATTTTCTCTTTGTGAATTTGAAGTCAAATATAGTTCTCACTGCCTAGGGACACATTTTATTGTATATGTTAATTTGTCTCTCTTGTTATGTATTTTGTTTTCTTATAACATGTGTTTCTTGACATACATGGTATGCATACCTAGGAAACAGCTGATCACCTCCTATATCCAAATCCTGGTTCAGGAATGATACATGAACAACACCTCCAATTTTTCCATTTCTTGGGAACACTTCTTGCAAAGGTAGGCCATTATAGTACAGAAGCCTAATGTATATCATAAGGGCTTAATTGATGAGGTTTAATGGTACCTTTCTTGTAGGCCATGTTTGAAGGGATTCTTGTGGATATACCATTTACAACATTCTTCTTGAGCAAATTGAAGCATAAGTAATGCTTTGAATGGTTTCCTCCTTTCTAGATGACCTCTTTTTTAATTGTATTTTAGAGATACTGATACATGAATATATCTTCTTTCTATTAATTAGGTACAATTATTTAAATGACTTGCCTTCCTTGGATCCCGAATTATATCGGCACCTCATTTTCTTAAAGGTGATTTTCCTTTACCATTTCCTTTTTCGTTGCTGCATATTGTGAGAAAGGGGCCATGGTGGCCGGAGAAGATGAACGCCGTTGAACAATGAACAATAAAATATAAAAGCTAGAGTTTAATGATAGAACAAAAATAGTATTTTTAACAGAGAACAATGTGTTTCTCTGTATTTTCTCTTATTCTTCTTAATCAAATGTGTATAAGGTGAGCCTTTAAATAGGCAATTACAGAGTTTTAATATAACTAAAATTATACTTTTATCTATAATTTAAATAATATTTATCCATAATTTAAATAAGACTTCTAATAAATCTAAACTACTGACTTAGAAATAAACTCTAATTACACATTAAATTAAACCCTAACACTTCTCGTCAACTTACATTCCCCCTCAAGCTCTAACACTTCTTGGATAACTTACACTCCCCCTCAAGCTGGTGAGCAAACGTAGTAGAGCACTAGCTTGGATCTTGGATGTGACGCCTACTCATATTTCTTCTGCTGTTTCTTAGAGAAAGAATCTCCCCTTTTTTTGGGAGCCATTGCGTTGAACAACTAGGTCATAATCATGTTGTTCTTTGAACGACCATTGTTGAAAATTTGCAAACGGTGTTACTGGTTTCTGCATCATTCTTGAGATGTCTACCAACTTTACTGTTGTTATTGGTTTCTGCACCCTCCTTAGATGTCTTCCAGCTTTTCTCTGTCAGTAAACTACTGACTAAGTAGCTGCTTCCATTCAACAATGATCACAGGAATCTACACTCCCCTCAAGCTGGCTGGTAGTTGCACAAACTAGAATTCCAGCTTGGATGTTTGATGTAGAATCCTTTAAAAAATATTATCTAGTTTTTAAGGCTAAACTAGAACCTCTTCTCCTATCTTTTATAATTGATGGTTGAGATAGAACCAGATAGTTTTTAAGGCTAAACTATAACCTTTCCCTATCTTTTACAATGGATGGCTAAGATAGAACCAAATAGTTTTTAAGGCTAAACTATAACCTTTTCATATATCTTTTTTGATTGGCTAAGATAGAACCATTAAATAGAGAACAAAATAGCAAAATTAAATGAGTAGAAATTTCACCAGAGATGTAAGATTCCAACGAGAGAGAAGCCGAGGAACGAGTGTGGCCTAATGATAGCAGCGGAAAAAAAAAACGATGTACATCTGAAAAATCAAATCGTCGTCGATCTGTTTCAGATTAGAGATGACAGCAGTGGTGACGACATCAGGATCGTTGTTGGCTCATGATACCATGTGAGAAAGGGGCCATGGTGGCCGGAGAAGATGAACGCCGTTGAACAATGAACAATAAAATATAAAAGCTAGAGTTTAATGATAGAACAAAAATAGTATTTTTAACAGAGAACAATGTGTTTCTCTGTATTTTCTCTTATTCTTCTTAATCAAATGTGTATAAGGTGAGCCTTTAAATAGGCAATTACAGAGTTTTAATATAACTAAAATTATACTTTTATCTATAATTTAAATAATATTTATCCATAATTTAAATAAGACTTCTAATAAATCTAAACTACTGACTTAGAAATAAACTCTAATTACACATTAAATTAAACCCTAACACTTCTCGTCAACTTACATTCCCCCTCAAGCTCTAACACTTCTTGGATAACTTACACATATGTCATGGAAAAACATTTGACCTTATTTCACAATTGTCATATCTACATGTTCATGCTCATCCTTATAAATCATCTCACCTTCTTTGTTATGGCTTTCAGCATTTTAAAGGGGACATTTCAGAGTTGGAGCTCTACTTTATAATTGTGAACAATGAATATGGAGAGCAAACAGAAGAAGAGCTGCTTCCAGGAGGCAAAAACATACGTGTTACTAATGAAAATGTCATCACATTTATTCACCTTGTTTCTAATCACCGTTTGAATTTTCAGGTAGTGAGATCCTTCACTTCAAATTATTTTAATGCATCTGTCTTTTACCTTGCATGATGGTGACACAATGATGTGGTGCCTTGCAGATACGTCAACAAAGTTCTCATTTCCTTAGAGGATTTCACCAGCTTATGCAGAAAGATTGGATTGATCTGTTCAATGAACATGAATTGCAGGTATTGTCGTCTACTTTAAAACATCTCTTGATATTCCATATTCTCTTTCCTTGCTTTCAGGTTAATATTTACGGGTGGTTTAGATTTCAAGACACTCGAGCTTGTCTGACCTATTAGCTTAAAGTTTTGTAGTAAAATGGAATTCCATAAGCCATTTTACAGGGAAAAAATGTTTTGATTGTATTAGAATAAATTAAAAATAAGAAAGGAATTTAGAACGAATTAATTAAAAATGAAAATCATTAATCTCTATAATGTCTAAAGGCCTAGAGGTAATTACTTATTTCTATGTTTTCTCTTTGTTTTGGGGAAAAGGAAAAATGTGTTTTTCCTTGTCTTCTTGTTGTTTTGGATAGAGGTAATTTCTCTCCATTTTATTTTAGTTTTCTCATAAGTTTCATATCAAATAAGAGATTACAGTTTCTGTGAACTTTGTCATAAAATCATAAGAAATAACACTACAATGGTAGAATTCAACCAAGTCAAAGCATAATGGCAGAATTCAAGCTTCTCCTATATTGTAGTGGCATGATTGCCCTTTTCCCCCCCAAAGGTAGATGAACCTTCATATTGTTATGCCTTTAAACATATTTTGCATTTCCTAGCATTAACATTGATTTTGATTAACTTGTACTATGTATGTGTAAGCCATTGACTATAATTCTTAACATTTTCCTTTGGTGATTTAAGCTTCTTGAAAGTATTCCTATATTCACTGTGGATAAACATGTACTTATCTTTGAAAGTGTTAATAATTATCGCTTGTGTGCCAATGTCATTTTGAGCTTTATAAATCCTTGAAATCTATTTTTGTTGCAGATTTTGATATTGGGTTCACTTGATAGCTTGGATGTTGATGACCTTCGATGCAACACCAATTATGCAGGTGGTTATCACAGTGTAAGTTAACAGCTTCTCCTCGTCTCTTCTTTGTTGGTTTATAATGATTTATTATTTCACAAGTCTGCTTTGCTTCCAAGTCGTATCTCAGTTGAAATGGAAGGACCCGGGAGTGTAAATTGTTGCTGAATTGCTCTATCTGATATTATTATCAAGAGTTGTTTGCTTTAAAAGTTTACTTTTACATATTCGTTTAACAGGATCATTATGTCATTGATATGTTTTGGGAAGTCAAAAGCTTTTCACTGGAAAACCGAAAGAAGTTTTTTGAAGTGAGTTACACCATCTGTGATATGTGCATGTTTAATTCTCCTATGTTGTCTACTTCAATTGTTTGTTTCAAAAATAATGAACATGAGAGATGATAATAACTAGATGAGATTTTTTTTTTAGGTTTGTAACTGGATGTTCCCAAGAATCACTGCTGGGATTCAAATATCTTGAGCCTCTATTTTGCATACAAAGGTAACAATTGTACTCTGGAAAATATGATAACTTACCAGTCATGGGATTAATAGGAACATAAGTGTGATACTTCATTCTCTGTTCCCACTCTGCTATTTTTTATATATGTATTTGTTTTTAAAGCAGAAATTAAAGATTTTTCCGTGATTCTTTTTCAGAGCTGCTGGAAGTGCCTCTGAAGAAACGTTGGACCGATTACCGACGTCAGCTACTTGTATGAACCTTCTAAAGCTTCCATCATATAGAAGGTTTGTCTCACTTTGAATATGCTTACCGTAGAGTAAGTATGACTTTGGGATAAGAAGTTTTATTTGACATCTTGGCATGAAAATCAGATGCTATATATGGTCTTGCATCATTCAGAAGTCATCTTGGGCATTCTGCCTTGGCTTCTATAAAGCTGCCTGCTCACCGTTACCATGGTTATATGTATATATGCATACACATTCATAATGATTAACTTCCAAATGATGTGTGCTAATGGTGCAGCAAAGAGCAACTAGAAGCCAAATTGATGTATGTGATAAATGCAGATGCGGGATTCGATTTGAGTTGATGTATCCTGTGGATTCCAGTGCCACATGAATCCAGGCTCAGCTGTAGTTAGGTTGGGAACTATACTCATTTTGTGATTAATATTAAAAGTTGGGAGGCAATGCTGTGATGATAATCTCCTAGACCTAGTGGTGTTTCCGTGGTGCAAGCAAGGAGCCTTACGGAGAATCAACGAGTGCTGGGGCAAAGGCCGGAGGCTAAGCATAACAGCGTACAGATAAGTAGCCTGCTCCTGTAGTTGAAATGTACAAACGTGGGGATATCTGCAGTTTTTATTCTCTTTGGCGAAGGTATAATCGAACATATGAAGGGGTGGGAATGGGAGCAGATATGGAATCTGCAAAGTCTATGAACTCTTTCAAGATCACGTGTGAAGTGGCAGCAGCAAGTCAAATAAATAAATATTCCTTGTATAATATTTTTTATATGGAATAAAAAAAATATTTGGGCTTGTTTTATGTGTGTGGTAATTACTATTTGTCTGAATAGACTGGTGCTGATATGCCTGATATTAAGAGCCTGCAGCTAATATGCCTGAGAGAAGTTAAATGTTTAGAAGCAGAACTGATCTCTACGTATATGCTAATGTTTTTTAGCTATGAGTGAATAAGTATTAAATTGTTAATACATGATGGTACGTTTTTTTTAGCAGAACTGATTTTTATGAGTGAATACGTATTAATTAGATTGTTAACACAAGATGATATACGTTTTGAGTAGAATTACTTGCACCTTCATTCTATCCTGACAAAAAAGTTGTCAAAAACCATTCATTTCATTTTAATTACATGATATTTCAATGGAAAATATATTGTCACCTATATGCTGCATAGGAGCAGGAGCTAAACAATACTTTCAAATTTTAAGTTTATTACCAAAATTTTGCAGCAAACCATACGAATTAAAAATTAAAATAGAAATATTGAAAAATATGTCCAATTCTTCGGGTTTAAAAGACTAAAAAGTTAGATTTAATAAAGAGTAAAACTTTGATACATAGACTGTGTAAAATTAATTTTACAGTATTTACACTATAAAAACCCAAATCCTAAATTTCTAATCTTAACCTTAAAAAACTAAACCCCACACTCTAAACCCTAAATTCTAAACCTTACAACTTAAACTTTTAAACCTTAAACCCTAAACTAAAATTCTAACCCCTAAAACTAAAAAGCACGTGTAAACTAAAGTTTACACGGCCTGTGTATCAAAGTTTTTTCCTTTAATAAAAGGGAAACATATAAGATTACTAATATTGAACTAAAATTAATTATAAATATTTTTTTTAAAATGAAAATATATAACGGATTAAAAATAAAAATGGATTAACAATTTATAAATATGGGCATACTTGGATTAAATATGAGCACATATTTCGAGTAATTTGGGTAGATTTGGATCAAATGAACAGACTTGAACTTATTTGAGTATTAAATTATAAATAAAATAAATATTTTGTTTTAAAAATATAATATAACCAGACAAAAACTTAAAATTTTGAGCGGATTTGAATAAATTTGAGATTTATATTTTGAAATAGTTGAACTTGAATAAATATAAAATATGTTAATTTTATGTATAAATTTAATCCGATGCAACCCATAAACACCTGCAAGCGATACTTACATTTGAAATGCACGAGTCCCTTAAAACGGTGGAAATTAAATTAGTACAATAACTAAGATTATATTTTGATATACGTGTAAAAAATTATATAATTATTTTTTAAAATTTAAATTTCTTACCTTAAATTATAAATTTTAAACTTTAAACTAACATCATAACTAAGCTAACCTTATAAACCCTAATTTTGACAAGTTTGCATAAGTTTTAATTTACACATGGTGTGAGCCAGTTGGCCAAGCTGCTTATCTTGTTCTCTAATATTCCCTTAAATTATAAATTCTAAACCTACTAAGAGCATCATTTTCTTCCCTAAAGTCCTATTTCTCCCCTCTAATTAAGATTAAGATTAGAATTAAAATTTTTCAACAAAAAAAATTTACACAACTTGTGTATCAAATTTTTTTCCAAATAAGTAAAAGGTCATATTTTAATAGACAAAATTTATAAAATTCTTTTTATTTAAACTATACAATCTAAAAGCTCTAACCCAAAATTCATAATCTTAAATCTTAAACTTCAAAATATAAACACTATACTCTAATATTAAATTCTAAATTTTATAATTTAAACTTTAAATTTTAAATTAAACCTCTAAAACTTAAATTTAATAGATTTATATTAATTTTAATTTTAACCACACTATGAAAGTTTTTGTGGGTTCACCCCTCGAATTTAGTACAATACTTGTTTAGGTGTATGTGAAAATATCTAATCCAACAAATGCTATCCGTTTATCCGTTGAATCTATCTAAAAATTCAGATATTTAACTCAACTTTATTTTTGGATTTGATATCTAATTCATTTTTATTTTTCGGTTGGATACATATCACATTATTTTAAGTTTCATATATCTTAAATTCAAAATTTAATAGATATGAATCTTGTTATATTTATCAATTTGATTCTGGTTACATTTAAAAAATTTGGAAAATATAAATTTAATAGATAAAAATCTTATTATATTTGATAATTTATTACTTGTTATATTCGAACATTTAAAAATTTCATAAATACTACTGCTAAATCCGAATAAATATTTAAATCAAAATAGATAATCAAATATTTAAATATCTAATCCAAATATTCAATATCTGAATAACCAAATATATTCTTTTTTGGATTAAATACAAATATGCAATTTAGAATATTTAATTTTTCGAATCTAATCGCATCTTATATCCGAAAATGCGCCCCCAACTTATTATTGCCGGCCAAGAGGTGTTACCAATGGCATTATGATCATGGCTGGGCATGGCGATTCCTCTCGGGCTGCTCGCCGGCGACGCATTGTTTTCAGCAGAAACCAACTCAACAAGGGCAATGTTTAAGAGCAAAACAAGAACAACGATTTGGCGTGCCATGTTTTTAAAATGTGGGGGGGGGGGGGTCACGGTATTATTAGAGATTGGTTGAGAAAAGAAGAAATAATTGGAATTTTAAGAAGAACAATTATGGTGGAGAATTTTAATGAAGAATATGTTTAAGAAATGAGAAACGATGAAGTATTATAAATCACAAGCGCATCAAGAAGACCCAAATCGCAGATCCTCCGTCCGCATGGCGATGAACAAGACTCTGAAGTGGAAGATGAACTTCCAGTTGCCCTTCAATGTCCCAACTCCACCTTCCTTTTCAACCATACCAAACCTAACACACACTTTCCTAAACGCAAAAATCCCAACTGCGCTCGCACTCACCCACCAGGAACTCCAGAAGATCAACCTCCTCCTCCCACGCCTCTGCCTCTCCGACCACCTCTCCATCGCAATCCACCTCACCACCGCCGCGCTCACTCTTCCTAATCCTCCCCACAACCCCAACTCCCTCTCACTCTCCATTCTCATCCACTCCCTCACTCTCCAGCCCGACCTGAAACTGCCCATGTCCCTCCTCAACCGTATCCCACGAGGTCACCCATATGTGACCCCCATCTCCACCATGCTCATTGCTTCTTTTCTCAAAAAGGGTAGGCCTAAAGACGCTTTAAAAGTGTACAAATGGATGCTCAGGCCTGGCTCCCCGTGTGATTCCATGGTGGACAAGTCTGCCTATGGGGTTTTGATCGGTGGGTTGTGTGGTGATGGGTTGGTTCTTGAGGGATTGATGGTTCTGAGGAATATGTTGAGGGTTCATCTTTTACCTGGGGAGGGTCTTAGAAAAAGGGTGGTTGGGAGTTTATTGAGAGAGGCTAGGGTTAGGGAGGCAATGGCATTGGATCGTCTTTTGCCTCGTGTTGGATCCGATGGGGGTCTCGATAAGGTGTTGGATTTGTTGGATCACTACATTGGGAGTTGGTCAGACTAGCTGGCCAGTGCCAGGTATGCGATTCTGATTTATGGAATTAGGTTAACTTGTTTATTGTTCCGGATTACAAATATTCTAATTCATATAATTGCATTGATGGTAGTCGTTTACATGTTTAACTAGTTCGAATTGCTGTGTCTTGAAATACTTTTGTTCTTATGCTAGTATAGGGTGCTTGTACTTGAATTGAAATGCATTAGAGAAGTTAATTTGGAAGAGTTTGATTGATGTTTTATATATTTTAGAAGAAAAATCCAATGCAGAAACACGCCATGTATTGATGCCTTAACTGTCTGGTGATGAAGAATTCCCAGATAAGTTAACATGAGGAAAATGTTTATGATTTTGCTTGGGAGGTGTCGGTTTCTGCATGTTTATCACCCTCTCAGCCATTTTAGTTCCAATTATAACAGGGCTGATGTTATCACTAAGTTTTGAATATCCACAACTTACTGCAGGAACTTAGCTCTCACTGACATGCAGCATAGCCCCATTAGGGGGACGTCCCCTTGAAGGAGAGCATGACTGTTGTGTTGGTCTACGGGGAAGAAGATCAAGGACTTAGTGCTTGAGGCCTCCCTCTTGTTGCAGAAAGTTATTCCTGCTAAGCTGTGAAATAGTGCTAACTGGTTTTGATGACAAGTCAGTAAAACAGAGAGAAATTGTCAACTCAGCACACACATCATCCATTGCCAAGTCAGCAGCAGGTGGTGTGTCAGAGAGAACCCGAGAAAAGGCATCCCAAAGGCCTTGCTGACTAGATTTAGTTGGCTATTGCTGGCTAGTATATAGGCAGTAGATGATGGAAGGAAAGGATGGATAAAGTTCTTAGAAATCTCATATTCTCTCTTTTATACTCTTCTTCTGTAATATTCTTGTCCTTCAATGAAATCCAGCTTGAGTTTTTGAGTTCATATCATTGAGTAATTAAGACCATAACAGAAATATTGAATTCCAAGATAACAGTCAGTCATCCATGTTCGTTCGTTCGTAGTTTAGAAAGAGGTGTTCTAACCAGTTAATGTAGATGCAAAAACAAAGAGTCTTTCAGTTTTGCTGATTACTGACCACACTCATATGTTACACTGCAGCACATTGTATGTAGTGCATTTGTTCTGTCCTGACATGTGCAAAACATGCATTGATAGAAATTTAGAGTTGTTAATTTACACATTATTAGTATTCCCCCACATAAAAAGCACCCAAGGCAAAGAAATGGCGTAAATATATGACAAGGGTCGAAGGGTGTGAAGAAGATTGTAATTAACATCTCACATCTGACCATGAAAAGACGATTCACATCCGAGGGAATTGCATCCAAACCAAATAACATACTCCTCTTGAAACATCACAAGCCTTCATTGGCACAGATTATCAATACAGAAGAGGACTGCAGACATGACACTTGCCATTGGAGATGGTAATCATCAATCCATTCATTTTCTAATCATCATTTTATGATCTATAAAGAGGAAAAGAAAAACTGTAATTCAAATCTAAGACATCAAGAATCAAACTAAAAACATGAACGACGAAGAATCAAACCAAAACTATATTCAGACTATGGGTGTTAACAGTTTGATTTCCCATACGAAACCAACTTCAGAACCACAGTTACAAGCATGGTTGAAACAACTAAATTGGATTACATTTACATTGCAAAAGGAAATCGACCATTAACAGAAAGTTTTGTAGCTTGCAGGGACTTCTTTTTCGATTGTTTCAAAATCCTCATCTTCTTCTCTATCCTTTTGTGACTCTGGCAATCTCTCGGTTTTTCAAATCTGAGACGATTTCTTGCAATCTCTGAGTTGTAGTTTGATCCGGGATTCACCCCATAAGCAAATGATGTTGGTTTAGGCACTGAAACAGCCAGCTTTGAACCACTTGCTGCTGTTGAATATGATTGTTTGGGGAGTAAATCCAAGTCTAAATCAGCCTCCCTCAGTTGCATTGTGGATTGCTTCTTCACCGATGATGCCTTCTTCAAAGGAACTACAGCTCTTTCTTCCAGGTTGCTCAGGTCAGAATACCTTTCACTCTGGTTGAATATGGTTCGGCTCCAGCTTTCAACCAAATCCTTTGCAAGTTGCCTATTGGCAGTGGTTTCCTCTTCTGATTTTGACAGAAACATAATGACCTTTCCGAGGCCACTCTTCTTCAATTGTTCCCTTCTATCCTTAGATCCAGAACTTATATCCACAGGCAGGACATGAGTTAAGATGTTTAGAACGGAAGCACTAACAGTGGCATTGGGTAAGCTTCCATCGGGAAGAGGTTCAAGCCAATCCTTGAACAAAGACAAAACCCCATGATCCAGAAACACTTGTTGAAGCTGTTTCTTGGAAAGAAAGTCCGTGAGAATAGGGAGCATTTGAATCTTTCTGATGGCGGGTTTGCTTTCCCTGTTGAGCTGAATGTCTTCTTCAGCGGCAACCTCCATTAGGGCCATTACTTTCTCCACAAGTAACCCCATTTCCAGAGGATTGGCCTCATCCATCTTCTTCCTTCTCTTAAGTATCTTATCAAACATGACATCAACCTCAGCATCCGTACCACTCTGTGTTTGTTGAAACATCCTCTTACCCTTAGGGCAGTGGTCTGTGTTGTCGGGCACAATGTCTGGGATGACATAGGGTTCTTCAGGTGGCATGGAAATGGATGGTTTCTTGATCTTAATCACCAGCCTCATTCTTCTTCTTCTGGATTCCAAAGGAAGGTTTTGTTTTATTTGCTCTGTCAAGAAACAAATGAAGCTTTTGGTTATGGAGTAGTAAAGGGGTTTCTTGAATTGATTCAAATTCAGAAATGTTTGTTGGTTTAAAGCATGAGGGAGAAAGGCGGAGGAGAATCCCGCGTTTTAAATTTTCACTCGGTGATATTATGACCGTTACAAGAAGAATATGAGCTGGGCCTGGGCCTGAGGGGACACAACACAATTGCTATATTCTTGTGTTGGGCAGACATGTTTAGAAAGGGTTTGTAATATTTTATATTATTTTCAACGTAAAACATTGTTAATCTGCATATTAATGTTTTAAGTATATCCGAGTTATTGTATTGGTTGGATAATGTTAAAATTAAGTTTTTCATTTCGATTAATTATTTTAATGTTTTACGTGTTTTTTTATGAACAAAAAGAATTAATAATATATTAAATCTTTAACTATGACGATTAAAAGATGATGTATTAAATTCAGGTGACCCGAGTTTGAGCACAATATGTGCTTGGTATGTGTGCGTTATTAGAGGACTAAGAAAATTGAACAAATACTACATTGTAATCGTACCGTATATTAAAAAAAACTATGAGGATTATTATGTATATTGAATATAATGCTGAATTATAAACGAACTACCACTTCAAGATTTCCTTTGAAGCAAGTGTGATATCAGTGTTTTATATATGTATTTGATTGAGTTTTTAAGAATCAAATTTATTTTAGGGTAATTATTTCATGCACATACGCTTGTGGAAACTTTGCTTATACAAGGAGTTTAGGGTTTAGGGACTCCGTCTAGGGTTTAAGTGTACTAGTTTTGAATTTAGGAGATGTTGATAGAATTTTGGATTTAAGGTTAAAATTTTGGGTTTATAGGTTAAAACCTAAATCGTTAACCATATTATCCTAAAACCTAAACCCTAACCATAAACCTTAAATTCTAACCATGAACCCTAAATTCTAAACCCCTAAACTAAAACACTAAATCCTAAAATTGAGGCACCTGTGGAAACAAAAAGTTTTCACCACTTGTGCATGAGATAATAACCCATATTAAAATACTAAGATTTAAAATAATATTAAATTGTATTTAATGAATAATTTTTTTCCGAATAGTCTAAGTGATTACAAGGCAATATATGTTTATACATATTCTTAACCGTTTAACAATCAATGCACACACTTTGTAGACAAAACGATTGAACCCGAATCTCTTAGGGTGAACATCATCCATTTTTATATTAAAATAATATGTTAATATTAAATACATAAAATAATATTATCCAGAAATAATTGAAATATCAGTATTTAATTTATGTCTCTTTTTGTTTAATGTGCTTAAATTTTGTTTTTTCAAAGCTAATGCCTAAAGTTTCCTTCCGTTCTTATTCTTAGATTTGTCTGTCTTTGAAAAAATAATTGTAATACTTTGTTAAATGTAGGCCATGTGATAGATATAAGTAGGACATCTTATTGAAAAAAGATTTATTTGATTTGTAACAAGATATTAGACCTTATAAATAGATAATCAATAACATGCCTTGGTCACCATAATCAATATATCTTGAATTAAAACTTATAATCTATCTTAAGATTGTTAGAAAAATGGTGTGGTGTAGTAATAACTTAAGTACAATAGAATATTGTGAGAAAAATAAATAACAACAAATTAAAAATAAAACTTGAAATCGGACATAGTTAATTTCAGAAGAATTTTTGTTAAGGCCTATATAAACAGTTTCCTTAAGATAGATTCGTCCTCTCCTCGGTGTTTGAGTAACGTTGGACGTCTATCTTCCGGGATACAACAACAAACTTCATAGCAGTAGTACAATTGCAGTGAACAAGCGAACTCAATCTTGCATTCCTCTATCACCGGAAACCAAATCGTTTTCTAAAGTTGTTGAGTTTCAAAGATTTTGAATTGTTGAAGTTTTTGAAGCTGTGAAAATGTTTGGAAACCTCTCCTTTATATAAGGGATGAAAAGATTAGATCGTTTGATGGAAATGTTAAACATTTTGATGAAAAGATTTGTTGAAAAGTTAATAGATATGATTGAATGAATGCAACTTTAAGCCAAAAGATAATAAGTTTATTCACCAAGGGCCGTGACTTTGTAGCAATATTATTCAACCAATATATATAATTTTTCTAACGATAAATGTTTGAAGATGGAAGAATGTACAATCCATAGCGTGAACTTTTTATAATACGTGATTTTGTCATAAGTTTGAACATTGTATTTGAAGTGTCACCTCATAATTTCAATAGCTGCAGCATATGATTTCACATAATTGTGAAATAAAGCTTTAAATTTTCTGTATATGTATTCTCACATTAAATCCAAGTTCCAAAGGGAGCACAAAATATTTTAAAAATGTGTCGAAATCATGCCTGTAAACAATGCTCGTGTCATAATTAGAGTAATATGGTTGTTTTCTCTCCAAAAGGATAGAATTAGTACAGCTTAGGTTCTTGGTTATGTGGTTCTATATGTTATAAAATTATTTCATGTAAATTTATCCAAATGAATACAGTTTGATTCCCACTTTTTGTGGTCCATTCTTGCTAAAGAAAACAATGTGTATGAAATCTGAGAATCTTGGAACAAACAGTTACCATGCTACTGCTCGTGATTCCTCGGGTAGTTTTGTGGCAGCCAAAATGCAACCTTTACGGATGGAGGCGTTTGCTGTTTTGATGGCAGTTCGGTGGAGTGTTCGGCTGAATCTCCCTTCTGTTTTGCCTGAGGGACATGGTGAATGATATCAAAGCTATTGCCTCTAACCTGCCTGTAGCGACTTTTTTCGAAAAGACAATCGGGTGAATCGTACATAAATTCGGCGCTACGAATTATCCCTTCAAATCATTAACGGAAATCTTCTAAAAGTCCCATACTTTCTTTTGAAAACCTTAATTTTTTTTAAAAACGATGCAAACTTGGAGTCGCCATCGGTCATTTGGGTAAGGCAGGCCGAACACCATAAGAAACTATAGATTCGTTGTGAAAAGGGTCCGGGAGTTGGTTACGCGTGGGGAAGGATTAGCACCCCCATCACGCCCGGAAATCGATCAAAATATTTGTTACTTTTAAAAGGATGAAAATCATTGAAATTTATATTGAATTTAATTCAGAGTTCTTAAATGAAAGTTAACCTTGATTGCACGGGCTTTATCGAATTGATTGATTCAAATTAATTGGACATTTAATTAATAAGGTTGACGATATATCGGACCATAGATTAAACCGACATCGAATAAGCCCGATTGCCGTGTTAATTTATGGTTCGACTTCCGTACGTCACCTTTATGCATGATGCAAGCATTTAGGTATGATGTGATGATTTTATTGACTTTTAATACATTTGCCTCGGGATGGTAAGAATTAATCCGAATATTTGGTCAACATCCTTTAAGCTCGGACTGTTACGATACAAATATTGGAATTAATAAATACCTCTTTTTACGATTTAAATTAATTAAGAATGCAATTAAGATTAAATGTTATATGAATGACAATTAAGGCATGACAATCACATACACAAATATAAACACACAAAAAGAAGGCCCAACTTATTAGAAAGCCCAATTAGTGATCTATTTATCAACTAAATGATTCTAATATTTAACCCTAAATTAGTTAGCCCTAAAAGACTAGAAACCCTAAATTACGATGATTAATTTGTAATTTAATGTTAATCTGAACTTGAAATTGATTTTATCCTAAAAGTAATTTAAGAAATGTTCAATTAATTTAATGAATTTAACATTTATCCCAATAAGCCAAGGATAAAGTTAAATTCATGAAATAAATTCGAACCCTAATCTAACTAAGGCTCTAAAGAATCTAATTTTAAAATTAATTTAATTAATTTAGGGATCGTGCCCCTATAAGACGAGCACATGGTCTAAATTAATCGAATTAATTTGTCTAATCTAAAGTCTTAACTCCCTAAGCTCACCAAAAAGCTCAAGGCCTACTTAAGCTAAAACTAAACCTAGACCCAAAACTAAAATGGCCCTAAACTAAACTAATTGAACAAAATAAGCCTAAACTAAAACAAGGCCCAAAACTACTTAACAAACTCATAAAACCAAAATACATATATCTCATGAATATATATTATAGTTTTGAAAACCAAATCGAATATACTACAAGTGGATATACATCATACAAACATTATAAAAAACTTTTAACACATAAATAGTAGAGCTATACACGTATGCTATATACCAAAAACTTATATACAACATTTTTTTATCATATATATTATGACTAAAAAGGGGTTCTATATTTTATGAAAAACTATACATATATTATAAACAAAAATATACATTATATATTTTGCAAAATTCTTCTATATAATTTAAAAAACTATATTATACACAAAATATATATTTCACTTTTACAAAATATTACTATATACTTCAAAAACTATATACTTTTGAAACTATATATTATATATGTCAAGAATATATATTACATTTAAAAAAAATCTATTATATACTTAAAAACACATACATTATATATTACAAAACATATACATATTTTACATTTTTACAAACTTCTATTTTGTACAAAAAACATATCTATTCTAAGTTGATAATATATACATATATTTTTTATTTTATAAATTTCTACTTTATATCTAAAAAATATATATATTAGTCATAAAAAAATTATATATATTACATTTTTAAGGTTTCTATCTTATACTAAAACTATGTGCATATTTAATCCCTAATATATGTTATTTGAACCAATTTTCATCCCTAACATAACAATCACAAACGAGCAATATTAACATAAGAATTAAATTGAAATTACGGGAAATAAATGTGCAAGATTTAGACTAAAAATGCATGAAAAAGAATAAATAAAAAAATAATTTGAAACTGGAAAAGGGACTAAATTGGATAAATTAAAAATTTGGGGCCAAAATTTAAAAACCTAAAACTGGTTAAATAAGGACGAAATTGAAAACAAACAAAAAGTTTCGAGGACCCGGAGCATGATTTACAAAGGTGGAATGGCTTGGGTCCGTAATTATCCCACGCGGAGGGATCAAAAGCATAATTGGACCATGCAAAAGGACCGCGGGCATAATTATTTTAGGGCAGAGGGATTTAAAATGCAATTAACCCATTTTAAAATATTATAACACTATAAATACCCCTTAGCCGGAATTCCCCTCTTTTAGCCATTTTTTGTTATAACACAATGTTCTCCCCTCTCTCCTCTACCTCGGCTGTATGCCGCCGCTCATTGGGGATAAATCCCAGAATCCGGCCGGTGGCCGCCGCTCGCCAGCGGCCGGCGATCTTTAAAACTCACCAAAACCTTCATTTTTCCAAGCTAAACCCCAATCCGAGCTTGCTTTTCTTGAAATCAAGTCCCTTTTCCCCGTTTTGAAGCCCAAAACTGAAGCAGAAATAGGGTTTCAACCATCCTTTATTCCCACAGATTCACCACGTTCGGCCTCGAGGAGGCCGAGAAGCTTATCACCAGTGGAAAAACGACGTGAGGGAAAATTGAAATGGCACAAGGAAGCCGAACCGGCGAGGATGAACCCTAACTTTCTTTTTTTATATGTATATACATGCATGTTGTATTTCGAACTGAGAAAGAGAAGAAAAGATATCTTGAAAGGCCCTTTCTTGTTTTTATTTATTCTGAATTTTTCCCCGTTCGAAACTTAGGGGTTACAAAATGGTGTTTACATTGCTTATATGTTTCTCGAATCACTCATTGCCTACTGATCCTATTGTTTACATGTTTAAGCAAATTTAAATGATTATACTGTGGATGACGATGATTCTGATATCCTATTTTTTATGTTTTTTCTCTGGCTTGGTGATTGAGAGTCGTCGTAATTTTTGGCGTCGATGGAGGCCGTCCGAGGCGTGGATCACACTCGAGCGTGGAAGTCGGGGAGCTGGAGCGTGCATCGTACGCGTGAGCTAAACGGTCGGCGCGTGTTCCACACACGCTCGTGGAAGACAGACGGTCCACGAGTGGAGGCATCTGGACCGTCAGATCCAAAGTTGATCTGACGGTGAGGGTTGGGCTGCGCAAAGGGAAAGAGTAATCATATTAGGCTAGGGTTTTCTTATTAAAGGTGGGCCTTATCGGGCCACATGTAATATATATAAATAAATGGGCAGATTGTAAATGGACTTGGACTTATATATAAACATTGGGCTTTAATTATTTATTTGATCTGTTTGTTTTTTTTTTAATTAATTATCAGCCCATGTTATAATAATTCTAATAATAAACTTATAATATAACACATATACATATATAAACAAATACTTTCACAATACACAAACATTAATACACATAATACGTACATATAATAAATCATACATGCAATATGCATACTCACATTCATAGTTAAATATTAATGACATTAAAGTAATAATGAATACATAAGTACATGCAAGCAACACATACATATAATATACATGCCTAAATGGTTAATAACCATATATATAATAATCACATACTAGTGACACCTACTTAATATACATATAATAACATACATGATAATATGCATACACACATATATAAACAAATACGCAAACATTAGTACACATTACATATACACATTATACACTTAATAGCATAATAATAGTAATATTTTTTAGACTTTTGGGTTTTAGATAACATAACATATACTAGGATAATAAATAGTATAATACAATAGTGAATTGGGTAACAATATAGCAACATATATATATATATATATATGTAATACTAGTAATATTTTTGGTGTTTTTAGGTTTTAATGAAAACAAATAAAGTAAACAAAGCCCTTAATATTTTTTAGACAGTAGTAACATATATAAGCCCATTATTGTAAAAACGAAAATAAAGACGAGTTTACCTCGGACAAAATTAGTGATTATACTGCCCTGCATCTCCTTCACACGGGCAACGCTGTGGCTCATTCTCTTGTGAAACTTGCAGGGGCTAATATGGCTTCTTTGTTCGGGTCCTCGAATGAATTTTGTAGGTTAAATGTTATTGTGGATTGTATCTGGACACAATGTACCTTCATTCATTTTTATTTAATGAAAAATAGTGCACTCTTTTCCTCCATCCTCGGCTTGAAATACAGAATTAATGCATAATGGTTAACATACCCTCCTATGGTTAAAATATACCAAAACAGAAAGGGAAGAAAAAATGGTTTAAGTACGCTCACATGATGGTTCTGCCAGTGGTTTATAACTATAGGCATTGGGACCCTGCCTTGTTTATCTGCATCATTTCTGAACAAGGAGTAAGATTGTAACAATGGAAGAGCAATACTTCCTGAGTATTTTGAAGACAATAAACTAAAGGTTGAAATTGCAATTTTGCATTATTCTTAGTAACTTTGTTTTTCCAGAACTCAGCCCCATCACCCGAGATTGCTACTGTCTAAATATACTGCATCTTCGAATTATAATGTCAACAGTGCATTGAAAACCACCTGATCTCTACAAGGGTGTGAAGAAGATTGTACTAGTTAACTTCTCACATGTGACCAAGAAAAGACGATTTTCAACCGAGGGAATTGTATCTTCACTTTTACATCCAAACAAAACAACATACTCCTCAAAACATGCATGCTTTTAGTTAAATCAGAAGCTAGCCTTACACTCATTTGAATACAAAATCTTAAACATCACACATACATTACAAACCTACGCTATTATCAATACAGAAGAGGACTGCAGACATGACAATGGTAATCATCATTCCATTTATTGTCAAATCAACATTTTATGATATATAAAGAGGAAAAAGAAAACTGTAATCCAAATCTTAGACATCAAGAATCAAATAAAAAACGACAAAGAAAAAAAAAAAGAATCAAACCAAACAATATTCAGACTATGGATGTTAACAGTTTGATTTCCCATAGGAAACCAGCTTCAGAACCACAGTTACAAGCGTGGTTGAAACAACTAAATTGGATTACATTTACATTGCAAAAGGAAAACGACCATTAACAGAAAGTTTCGTAGCTTGCAGGGACTTCTTTTTCGATTGTTTCAAAATCCTCAGGTTCTTCTCTATCCTTTTGTGACGACAATCTCTCGGTTTTTCAAATCTGAGACGATTTCTTGCAATCTCTGGGTTGTAGTTTGATCCAGGATTCACCCCATAAACAAATTGTGTTGGTTTAGGCACTGAAACAGCCAACCTTGAACCACTTGCTGCTGTTGAATATGATTTCTTGGGGCGTAACTCCAAGTCTAAATTAACCTCCCTGACCCTCAGTTCCATTGTTGATTCCTTCTTCACCGACAATGCCTTATTCAAAGGAACTACAGCTCTTTCTTCCAGGTTCCTCAGGTCAGAATAACTTGCACTCTGGTTGAATATGGTTCGGCTCTATTGGCAGTGGTTTCCTCTTCCGATTTTGACAGAAACATAATGACCTTTCCAAGGCCACTCTTCTTCAATTGCTCCCTTGCATCTTCAGAGCTTATATCCACAGGCAGGACATGATGTTTAGAACGGAAGCTCTAACCGTGGCATTGGGTAAGCTTCCGTCGGGGAGAGGTTCAAGCCAATCCTTGAACAAAGACAAAACCCCATGATCCAGAAACGCTTGTTGAAGCTTTTTCTTGGAAAGGAAGTCAGTGAGAAGAGGGAGCATTTGGATCTTTCTGCTTTCCCGGTTGAGCTGAATGTCATCTTCAGAGGCAACCTCCATTAGGGCCATTACTTTCTCCACAAGTAACCCCATTTCCAGAGGATTCCTCTCGTCCATCTTCTTCCTCCTCTTGAGTACCTTATCAAACATGGCCTCAAGCTCAACCTCAGCATCTGCACCACTCTGTGTTTGTTGAAACATCCTCTTAGCCTTAGGGCAGTGGTCTGTGTGGTGGGGCACAATGTGTGGGATGACATAGGGTTCTTCAGGTGGCATGGAAATGGATGGTTTCTTGATCTTGATCACCAGCCTCGTTCTTCTTCTTCTGGATTCCAAAGGAAGGTTTTGTTTTCTTTGCTCTGTCAAGAAACAAATGAAGCTTTTGGTTGTGTAGTAAAGCATCAGTGAGAAAGGCGGTGAAGGGGAAACCCGCGTTTTAAATACAGTTAGAAAGGGAGAAGATCGTTGATCAACTCCATCTTTATTTTTTCGTTTTTGTTGTCTTATTCGATCATTTTATTTATTTATTAATAAAAAATATTTAATATATAAATTGCCTAAAATAAAATTTACATAATTCTCTCCTTGAACTATATATTTTAAAGCTTAAATTTTAAACTCTAAATCATAACCTCTAATTATAATAAATGTCATTCAAATAAATAAGCTTCAAGCACGAGTAGCAAAAAGTTTTCCTCTCAGTTACTTGGGGTAATCATTATCAAATTAGATTTTTTTTAAGCGCATGAATTTTGTTTTGGGCTAAATATGTGACCTATTTCTATTATTTTTTTAAACTTTTGATTTTTAAAAATCTATAAAATTTTAATTTTATGAAAAAACGCAAAAAAAAAAAAAAACCCTTTAATTTCTCCAAAAAAAAGCCCCTAAATACTTGAATACTTGGATTCCTTCCTTCTAACCATTTATTACAATTTAGTCATTTAACGGTGTTGGTATAAATTACATAATTTATTTATAATAAAAATTGAATTAATTAAATTAAAAGTTTACAACTAAATGGTATATAAAATTTAGTATTTAGAGTTTAGAATTTAAAGAGTTTAAAATTTTAAATTTTAGAAGTTTAAGCTTTAAATAAACAGGTTTTTTATAACGTAATTATATGTATAGATTAATTTTTAAAATATAAATCCTGTTTTCCCAAAAATACTTTTGAACATGAGAAGACAATTTACATAAAAAGGCCACCAGTAAGTCATTTTCTGTTCATCAAACTACATGAAGCAAATACGGAAAGAACAAAATCGATACCCATTGTGGACATTTTGCTTTGACATTGACAACATTTCTCAAAGAAGAATAGAGCAAAAATGTTTAATACAGATCAAGAAGCGAACCATGAATTTTGATTTTATAACATATATACCACCACATATTTACTAACATAAGGCTTTCTATGAAGAAAATTCCATTTCATTTCTGTTCAAAGCAGAGTGAGCATATCCCCCATAGTTATAATACTCCCCACCAGCCATTTTCTTTCATGCCATTTACAAGCTCTTCCCAAACAATTCTGTTCCTTCAAAATGGATGCTTTAACTTCTCATTCATTCCCAAGTTAGTCTGCTGCTGCTGCTGCCGCTGCTGCCAAATATTGGTCTCGTAGGTGACCAGGCGGAACTCACTTCCTTCGGATTCATTTCAACCGCATTGCTATCTCTAACCGGTGAATATGGTTTATTCACTTTCTTCTTCACCAGCTCCTGATTCATTCAAACAAGATTTCACTACCAAAGCCACAAAAGCAAAACAAAAAAAAAGTAACTTGTATCTTAACAGGGATGAGATGATCAAGTTTTCAACATCCATGCTTATATCATGTTCCAAACTTGGAAAACATTACTTGAAAAGAACAAAACAATGTCAAAGTATGAAACAAACAGTGTGAAGGTCAATGGTGTATATAAACGAAATAAAATTAAGTTGAAACTAACCTTTGAAGTGTTGTGTCCATACGTATTCATTGCCCGTTCAATTGAATTGTAAACATCAAGAGCCTGATTTGTATCTTGGGTGCACTTTATGACACGAGCTTGTTCTTTTGAATCTGTTGGTCTTGTCTTTAGATAGAGTATTAGTCGTGAAGGTGGAGCTTTGAAGTGGTCATTCTTTCCCTTAGTCAACTCCATTGTTGCCAGATCATCCCACGGTACATCCCACAACACCGAGCACGGATCCCTCATCGGGTTGAATTTCTTCTGAGTTATATTAGAGCTTTGCTGAAAAAGACAAAATAGAATGTGGTCCTTCAGTTTGACCTCCACAGAGAGAAATAACAATACCGTGGCACTGGACAACCATACAATATTTCCATCTACATTAGTCAACTTACTTGTAAATATATTACTCTTTGATGAGTAATTATAGTAATTTTCCCCTTTGGTAGCATGAAATGATCTTCATATGCATCTGATAATGCAAATTTTCCACGTACTTTGAATAGATCAACCTGGCCCAAGA